>OZ012738.1:318266199-319533699 GCA_963859935.3 Lathyrus sativus | reverse complement strand
TTTCTTTTTAAAAAGTGAAGAAGAGTTTTGGAGTGTGCCACATAGAAATTTAGATGATGTGGCACAAAAGTAGTTGAAGTGTCAGTAAAATAATACGTGATTTTCAATTTAATATATATGTCAGTGAAAAAATATGTGATTTCAATTTAATATATTATATAGATATGTAACATTCAGGCAAATTAACCTATTTTTTTTTCATCTACAATAGTAAAAAAAATATGTGACCAAACATATAGGGAGTATAAAAGAGATCCCATATATCCATATATGAATCAAATCAAAATAATTTTTGAAATGGTTATTGTATCGAAAAAAAGAGAGTATTTTTTGTTTAACAAAGGAACAAGTATCACAAGGCAGAAAATGTTTATCATTTTTTACTAAAAGAAAACAATTATACAAATTTACGAGTTTGTCATGAGAGGGATTATATAATCTTAGTTTTCAAATGTTTACAGTTTTATTATGAGAGTTGTGACAACTAGTATTTATCAAGTACAAATCATTATAATTAGAGGATGATTGGATAATAGGAGTGAATATGAGGTTGAGACCATTATGAATCTCAATTAAACATTGGATATTGATGTTCTAAATTAAACATTGAGTAGTATTTAAATGAAATGGAAATGCAATTGTGAAATCTATCGCCATATGGAAATAAAGCTGCATGAAAATATAGGGACGAAAAGAACATCAATAAGGTAAAAATCAGAAGAAAATAAAATAAACCAGAATAATTAGTAGTGTTCATAACACCATTAGTCAATTTAAAGGAAATGAGAGAAATTTTATTTAAAGATTGATGAAACTAAATTATCAAACCATAAATGCTAGATGATGAAACTAGGTGGTGCACATTGTAGGATTGAGGAGATTGAAAATTTTGCATAAGTGCCAAAAGGGCCTTGTGTTGATATGATGTGAAGTTGACATTTGAACTAACAATGTTGTTATCAGGATGAAACATACTTAGAAACTTCTTCTTGGACACCCCTATTATTAGAATGTGTGAGGATGTCTTTAATAAAGATAGTGAGATATTGGATTGAACTCTAGCATGATGGAAAGTAGCTTCTTGGTTCGACAGTTTGACAGATGTTTAGCATGCAGTCGAAGACCGTTCATATGTTATAGTCGAAGTAGTGTATGTTGTAGTCGAAGTAGGGTCAAACATGCAGTTATCGGAAATGCTATATTTGTTAGCATGAGAAATTGGGCTTGTTTGTTTTGTCCAATTGTTTAAGTTAGCTTGTACCCTAAGTTAGCTAAAGCCCATTAGTTTAGTATGTTAGGTTTTATCATAAATAGCATACTAGTCTCTCATCTTATGTGTGACAAATCTTAATTAGGGTGAGAGGGTTATTTTTTTATTCTTGAGTACTTGTAATATGATTTAAAGATAAAGTAAAGAATATAAGTTATAACCAATCCTTGTTGTTCTTCTTCTTTTATCATCTTTTCTACCCTTGTGTGTTTCTTGATCATAAAGAAACAATTTATAGTTTGTTTCCAAGGCATCAGATTTCATAACAAATTGGTGCGGTGAGCGTGGAGGAAGATGCCTTCAACAAAGTATGAGATTAAAAATTTCACCGGAGTGAACGATTTCGGTCTGTGGTGCTTGAAGATAAAAGCCTTACTGGTTTAGCAGGGTTGTTTGGAAGCTTTGAAAGGAGCTGCAGCCATGGACGTTGTATTAACGGAAAAAGAAAGAACGAGTATGACAGAGAAAGCCCACAACGTCATCTTATTGAGCCTTGGTGATAACGTTCTACGACAGGTTTCAAAGGAGATGACAACATCAGGGTTATAGGTGAAACTCGAAAGTTTGTACATGACCAAGTCATTGGTCAATCACCTCTACCTGAAGCAAGCTCTGTATTCATTCAAGGTGAGGGAAGACCAAGTTTTGGCTGAGTAGTTGGATATGTTCAACAAGATGATTCTTGATCTTGAAAATATAGATGTCAATATTGATGATGAAGATCAAGCGCTGTTGTTGATGTGTGCTTTGCTCAAATCACATGCTCACTTCAAAGGAAATCTCTTGTATGGAAGAGATTCTCTGACCTTTGAAGAAGTTCAGTCAGCATATTATTCGAAGGATTTGAACTAACAGAAGGAGAACAAGCCATCTTCGACTGGTGAAGGCATGTCGGTCAAGGAAAAATTCACAAAGAGATATGGCAAGTTCGATAAGAAGAAGGGTAAAAGTTAGCAGAAGTCTTATAATGGCGATGCATCTGGCATTCAATGTTATCACTGTAAGAAGGAGGGTCATACAAGAAAAGTGTGCCCTGAACGCCTGAATAATCATGACGGAAAGGATAATGGTAATGCAGCAATTATGCAAGATGATTATGAATCATCTGATGTCCTTGTGATTTTAAGCAACGACTCAAGAAAGGATTGGATTAGCGATTCAGGTTGCACTTGGCATATAACTCCAAACAAAGACATGTTAGAGGAACTGTGTGATCAAGATGATGGATTGGCGCTGCTGGGAAACAACAAAGCTTGCAAAATTGCAGGTATTAGATCTGTGAGATTCAAGCTCAATGATGAGTTAATAAGGTTATTAACTCAAGTCAGGTATGTACCTGATTTGAAGAGAAATTTGATTTCTCTTGGTGAATTCGACAAGAAGGGATATGTTTTTCAAGGAGAGGAAAGTGTCCTAAGAGTCGTGAAGGGGTCGAAGGAATTCTTGATAGGCGTCAAAAACAAGGCTTGTTTACCCTTGAGACTGAAGTTGTAAGTGGTTCGACAAGTGTTACAACCACGAAACCTTTGACAAAGACAGAAATTTGGCACATGAGATTGGGCCATGACAGTGAAAGGGGTCTTGTCAAATTGAGGAAACAAAATCTACTTGGTGGAGACAAATTCGAAAAACTGAAATTTTGTGAACCCTGTGTACTTGGAGAATCTTGCAAAGTGAAGTTTAACAAAGGTAAACAAAGAACACACGGATCCCTTGATTACATCCATGTTAATCTTTGGGGGCCTGTGAGGTGTTGTACATATTTAGGCACAAGGTATTTTTTATCCATAGTTGATGATTATTCCAGAAATTTATGGGTATTCATTCATCCAAAAGACTAAGGATGAAACTTTTGATAATTTCAAAGGTTGGAAGACTCTGTTCGAAAATCAGACTGGCAGAAAGGTCAAGAGGTTGAGAACCGAGAATGGCCTTGAATTTTGCAATGAGGCGTCCAACAACTTTTGTGCTGCCTCAGGTATTGCAAGGCACAAAACTACTGCAGGTACTCCATAAAAAATGGTTTGGTGGAAAGCTTTAATCAAACTATTTTGGAAAGAGTTAGATGCATGTTGACTAGTGTTGGGTTAAAGAATATGTTTTGGGTTGAGGCTATTTCGAAAACAACATATCTGATAAACAGATGTCCTTCGACTACGTTAGATATGAAGACACCTGAAGAATTTTGGTCGAGACATCCACCAGATCTCGACAAATAGAGAGTATTGGTTGTGTGGCCTATGCTCACATTAAGTAAGACAAGGTCGAACTTAGAGCTCTAAAATGCATGTTCATGGGATGTCGTGAAGGAGTCAAAGCTTATAGATTATGGTGCCTAGAGCCAGGTCACAAGAGGTGTATCACCAGTCAAGATGTAGTTTTCAATGAATTTGAGATGGCCTTCAAGAAAAATGATGATGTTGACGAAGAGTTGGAACGGGGAGAGACTCATGTTGAGGTGGAGCATGTTGATGTGGAATTGCGTATTCCAGATGATGTCGAAGAAAACGCAGAAGATACTAATGAAGTTAAGGAAACTGTCGATGACTACCTATTGTCAAGAGATAGTTCAAAGAGAGTCATCAAGCCACCTCAGAGACTTGAGTATGTAGATCTTATAGCTTATGCCTTAATCTCTGCAAGTGAGGTTCTAGACGAAGAACCTAGAAACTATAAGGAAGTTATGAGTAGTCGAAATAAGACCGAATAGCTGAGGGCCATGGATGATGAGATGAAATATATTCATGATAAAAACACCTGAGAACTGATCAAGAAACCTGTTGGAGCCAGGTGTTGCACCCCAAAATTTGACCAACCGGGTCTCGTATCTGGCTCGATGTTTCGACGCATAATCGCATTCGCATCTGCATATTGCATACAGTGCATTTTTTTCATTTGTTTTGATTTTATTGGGATCACAGCTCTCGTCTCGTGTTTCAGGTGTTTTTTATCAGTTTGGATAGTAGAATCGTATTTTTGAGATATTTCGGTGCCCGTTTATTTTTACCGGCTATTTTGGTGTGCTCTCGCGGTGTTATGTGTCATTTGGTGCTATTTTGTCCCTCTGGGAATTATTGTGATTTTTCTGGATTTTATTGGCTATTTTTAGGGTTTAAATAGATTTAAATCATTTTCAGCATTTTATAGAATATTAATAGGATTTTTAATAGTTTTAATTCTTTTTAAATAGATTTTTAATCATTTTAGGAGTTAATAGATTTTTAAGATAATATAGAATTTTTTAGAATATTAATAGTTTTTAAATAGTTTTAAATAGCTTTTTAATCTTTTTAATATAGATTGTTCCTTATTAAATAAATAGTTTTTTGTTAGGATATAATGTTTTAGAATAATAAATAATAGGGTTAATAGGAATTAGATGTTTTTATATTAGATATAGTTTTTTCATAGAATTTAATATAGCTTTAAATCATTTTTTTTAGAATAATATAGTTTTTTTATAGTTTTATTAGAGATTTATTAGAATTTTATTAGTGGGTTTATTAGAATTTCTTAGAGTATTATTAATTAGGAGTTAATTATAATTTTTAGGATTAATTGAGTTTTAATAGTTAATTAGGTTTAGTTTAGTAATTGGGCTAATTTGCTTATGCAGTTTTTTTTAGGTTTTATTTGCAGATTCGTTGGGCCCAGAGTGGAAAGCCCAATTCGTCCAGAAAAGTCCAGTTTTGTCCAGATTTGTCCAGGACGTTCTAGAAGCATCCAGAAGTTCTTAGTGGTATAAAGCTTTTCAGCAGCACACGTGTAGCAGGAGGGAGGCCCCACGTTGTTTCACTTCATCACGCCACGCATCCCAAACCCACTCCTCTATCTGCCACGCCATGGCCACGTGGAAGCCATGCGTAACACCCTCCACTACCTCCACCCACGTGGCAACCACCAAGTCCTCGCCGGGAATACCCACCGGCCGGCATGCATGGCCGACGGCCACCGTGAACCCCACCGGAGAACGCCCAAAAACCCAGATTCCAATCATCATTCATCTTCCTCCTTTCATCCAACCTCTGATTCACTTCCGGCCACCATGAACTTCCACCGGAAACATCAAAATCCCAGAATCCGATAACCTTCATCTTCCTCCTCTAACCTTCATCATCTGAAACCTCACCAAGAACAAACTTCCAGTCAACATCACCGCCAACACTTTCCAGTTTCCGATCTCCATCATCATCTTCAACGTTCATCCTCAGAATCCTCAATGATCAACTTCGTTCAAACCCAGATCAAGAACACACTCCAATCTCCAGACGCTCTTCCAAGCAGATGAAGACGTTTGTCTTTGATCTTCGTGACCTCCAACAACCTTCATCAACCATACGTGTTCTTCATCAACACTCGTCCGTTTCCAGAAAAGCTCCCTCAAACTTCATCATCATCAACCAACGAAACTTCGTAAATATCCAGATCCAAGATCTTCATACAATTTCCAGAAGCTTCCAGGATTTAACAATGCTCATCGCAGTTGTTTCGCAGACAACACAGATCAAATTTCAAGAAACTTCATCTCGTCATCAAACCTCCACAGCTCGTTTCAGTTCACCATTGAACTTCGTCTTCTTTAGACCTTCAACAACCTCTTCGAGATTTCCTTCAAAAAGATCCCTAGATCTTCAACAGTCTCTCTAATCGTTTTTTCCAGATTCATGCACTTCTTCAGGACTCACACTTCCATCATCGATCTTCAACGCGCATGCACTTCAAAGCTTCACCAATATCCGTCAATGAGAATCATAAGGATCGTTTGGATTATTGTGAGTTTGCTAGGTTTTGTTCATCGTCTGGTTTCAGTTCTCATAGGAAAGAAAAGTCGAGCAAAGGATCGGAGAAGAAGAGAGAGTAGAGACGAAGATGGGAGATGGCGGCCGTGAACAGTTGGCGACGGCGCAGGGAGAGTGAGAAGACTTAGGGTTTCAGATGGGGAGAGTGAAAGGAGAGAAGGAGAAGATGGGTCGGGTTTGAGTTCGGGTAGCCACTGGGCCCAGATGTTTTTTTCTTGCACCCATACCCCTGAGTTTTTTGGGTGAATGGCTTCTGGGCTGGGCCTTAGTGCTGTTCATTCTTGCTGATACACTCCCACTTCACTACACGCACCCCCTCCCACGTTTGGCCAGTTAATGGGCTGGGCCCAGTTCATTTATGTTTCTGCTTAATAACACCTTTGTAGCAGTTGCCCCCCCCCTTTTTTTTGTATTTTACATTTTTTATTATGTCTTTTGTTTAGAAAAACATATTGAAAAAAGAGAAAAAAGTATATAAAAGAAAATACATTTTAGAAAAAAAAATTTGAAAAGAAAAAGAATATAGAAAAAGAAAAGAAATAAAGAAAAGTGAAAAAGAAATATTGTTGAAAATAAAGGGAAAAATATATTGGAAAAAATAGAAAAATAAAGAGAGAATATGTTGAAAGAAAAGAAGGAAAAATATTTTGAAAGAAAAGAAGGAGAAAGAGAAAAAATATTAGTGTAGACTTAATATTTTTTTAAGTACATTTTCTTTTAGGATATAGTTTTTCCATAGAATTTACTTGTTTCGATTTTAGGGATAGTTTAGAATGTCCACTTGTTAGGGGACTTTTTCATTCGATTTTTCAGGATAGGATAGAATAGTATTTCCTAGGAGATTTATTTTCAGTATTCGAGCATTGTAACCATTTTTCAGAAGATTAATAAAACGAGATTTGAGCTGTGGTCCCGATAGTAGCCGAACTACAGCTGCTCTGATTTCTCCTACCAGACGAGAATATGTAGGCATAGGATGCGATATCCTAGCGAGCGCACTAACAACTGACTTTTTGTTCTCTCGCGGCTGTGCGATCGAGACTTTCCCGCTGACGACTAATTGTTACCCTTTTTCTCTCTTGCCCAAGTGCATTTGAGACCGAGCCGTAGTTTTGCCCATAGGTTCCCGACCCTTTGAAACCAGTTGTTTTTTTCACTGCTGTGTGAGAATGTTTTGTTTAGCCGTAGTTAGTCTGAACTACGTAAAGCTCTGATCTTCCATGCAGTGTGGAAGTACGTAGGCACAAGACGCGAGGTCTTGGCAAGCCAATTTTTCCTGTAGTCCCGAACTACGTTGACTCTGACTTTCTCTCTTGAGAATACGTAGGCATAGAGTGCGACGCTCTATCGAGTCAATTCCCTTCCGTTTAGATTTAGCAGCCGTAGATAGATTGTTTTGCATCCTTTAGACAACCCAAGCAAGCGTGGATCCCGTCGAGTACGACGGACGTGAGGGCTGCTAATACCTTCCCCTTGCGTAACCGACTCCCGAACCCAGGTTTTGGTTGCGATGACCATACCTTTTCCCCGTTTTTTGCGAGGTTTACTTCGAGCGTTTCCTTTCCCGCTCTGAGGGATAAATAACGCACGGTGGCGACTCTTCTGTCAGCCGGCGCCGATTTTCGCAGTAGCGACAGCTGGCGACTCTGCTGGGGAATACAATAGTTCCCTATATGAGTCTGCTGGGGATCCAACGTCCCCTGGCTGCTAAGGATTGCGATAGTCCTTATGCATGTGGGATCCAACGTCCCCTAAGAGAGAGTCAATCCTAGCGCTTGTTTGCTTGTCTATTTGGGGCTTATTTATCGATATTATCTGTTGCTGTTGGGGTGTTACAGGTGTTCTATGATTGAGAGCTAAGCCGGACCTGGGCTTGAGTATGCACCTAGATATAGTTGCGGAGAAGTAGTAGACGAACCTGTCTGCTGAGCAGGCACAGTTCCCTACGAAAATCTGCGCTCAGACGAGGTTCTCGCAGAGGTGCTCCTTTCCAGTCCTGAGGATCTGAAGGGAGTCCAGACGTGAGGATTGTCGACTCTGGGAACCGATCATTTGGAAGTTAGCTAAGTGAGGCCTCTTCAGAACTAGATGATGTCACTCCTTTTGGGAATCGTATCGTCAGTTCTGAATGTCTGTGACGCTGACGACCGCATAGGATGCCGTACCTTGTCAGATATAGGTCCATACCTGTGAGTGGGGGGTTTTTTGTGCAGGAAACTTGACTTCCAACCCACCCGTTATTCTGGTCTTCTCTTCAGAGCAACCGTACTCCGTCAGCAGTACAGCAGTATTCAGATTGTGTGGGGGTTGTGATCCCGTGTTTGTTGCATTGCATTGCATTTGCATTCCTGCATCATATTGCATGTCATTCGCCAGCTAGTCAGAGCTCTTATCCGGCCGTTGTTTTGATTCTGAAGGTGAGTGTTGAAGACGACCAAAGGGGTTGAAGCAGATTCGAAGCAGATTTGATCAGAGTCAGGCAGTGAAGTCAGCTGACAGTTGTTGGTAGCTATGTCAGAGAGCAGCTTCCAGTTTGTTGATACCTTGTCAGGTTTCACCGTGACGTCCAATCCTCTGTATGGATCTCCGCACGACGAAGACTTTCCGCAAGTAAACAACCTTACTGCAGCTCAGCTTGTGCAGCCATCTGTTGAAGACCAAGGTCTGCGTGAGCAGTTTGTTGCCCGAGGTGAATGTTCTCCTTCTGTTGATGTCTCAGACTACCAGGGTTTTGCTTTCCCTGTGCCAAAGCCCCGAAGAGAGGTCCCAACAGCAAAGAATGAAGACCCATTAGCTCCCGTGTATGCTGAAAGGTTTCGTGCATTAGATGAGAGATTCAAAGCCTTGAAAGGTAAAGACGCTGTTACTCCTAGTGCTGCAGATATGTGTCTGGTTCCTGGCCTAGTGTTACCTCCGAAGTTCAGAATGCCGAGGTTTGAAAGGTACAAAGGAGATAGTTGCCCGAAGCAACATTTGGTGATGTTCTGCCGAAGAATGACTTCATTTGTGCACAACGACAAGCTGATGATCCATTGCTTTCAAGATAGTCTGACTGGGGCATCTTTGAGTTGGTATATGCAGTTAGAGCGTGATCAGATCCGATCATGGATGGACTTAGCCAATGCCTTTCTGAAGCAGTACGACTATAATCTTGACGAAGCTCCTACTCGCGTGCAACTGCAAGAATTGTCTCAAGGGAACAATGAATCTTTCAGAAAGTATGTTCAGAGATGGAGAGAATTTGCTGGTAGAGTGCAACCACCGCTCCTAGACCAAGAGCTGAAAGGCATGTTCGTAAACTCCTTGCAGAGCCCGTACTTCGAAAGAATGCTTGGAGTCGCACCAAATTTCTCTGAGTTGGTAAGGACGGGAGAGCGCATCGAGTATGGTGTAAAGACTGGAAGAATCCCGAATGTTTCGAGAGGTCAGGACAGTGAAACTGAATCTCTCTATAGCTCTCAATCCGAAGATGAAACTGTGATCAATGCGGTCCTGACAGATGTTGGATATCCTCAAGTCGAATCAGTGAAATTTGTTGGTTCTCCGTCTTCTCCGCGGTCAGTATCTTCTGTGTCTCGTTATTCTGGACAGACAACTGTGCCTGGGGCACCCCATCGGGAACCTTATGTCGCTCCTCTTGCAAGCCCACGAGCCTGTGGCCGAGGTTATCAGAATCAGCGTCAGAATCAGAACAGGCCTCGTAACAACTTGGAACGAAGGAACGCTCCTTTTCACCCAGTGCCTGTGCCGTATAGCCAAATTCTTCCGCGTCTGATTCAGAATTCTTTGGTGGAACCAAAAGCTCTCAAGCCCGTGCCAGAACCTTACCCTCCTGGGTATAATCCCCATGTTCAGTGTGGTTATCATGGTGGCTCTCCGGGGCATTCAACCGAAGATTGTAAAGCATTTCAGGCGAAGGTACAGCAGTTGATTGACCAGGATCGCATTTCCTTTCGAGAAGGATTTCTGTTTGTTCATCCCAACCCTTCAGCTGTCTAAGCTCGTAGACTCGAAAGGTATTCCCCAGCAAAGAAGCCAGTGGTTCAGACAGGCAGGCGCCTCAGCATTGGCAGTCCTCGGACTTTTTTACCATTTGCATTTGTAGTTTCTTTTTTGTTAGTTACTACCTGCTTTTAAGCATTGTATGTTTCGAATGGTGATAATAATAAAGTGACTATGCATTTTTCTGAATTAATCATGTCGCTGTCGCTCATTTACTGCATTGCACTGACACTTGCATTTTTTTCACTCCACTTTATCCCTGTGACTAGCAAAGTTAGGAGGGAGGATGACGAAACTAAACTCATAACCGGTGATCATAGGCTTTCAGATAAGACCGTACCGATGACGTACAAGGCATTGTTTCAAATCCCCCAAACACCGGAGATATAAGGAGTTAGTCCCTTGTTAACCACTTCGAGCCAGGAAGTAGGAGTTTTTTCGGACTTTTTAACCCTCACATCTTAACCCGGGGCAGGGTAGTTGTCAATTAGCTTGATCGAGCGTTCAAGTCTTACAGAGGAGTGTTGTCTTTCAGGGACCAATATCAGTTGATACCTTTCAAGAGGTCAAACCTCACCAATCAGGAGTGAGACAGTTACAACCCTTTCGGAGCAATCAAGACAACCAGTGTCACACGACTTTGTTCCAAAAGAAAGAAGAAAGAAAGCCCGCTAAGTAAAAAGAAAGAAAAGCTAGAAAGCTAATGCTTAGGCAAAAATCAGGGCATCCCGCTGGACTTCAAAAGAAAAATCGAAAAGAACTCAAAATGAGTCAGTCCAGGCAAAAATTAGGGAATCAAAAGAATGAAAAAGAGGGATTAAAAAGAAATTTTTCCCCAGCAAGTCACAAAGTCGTGTACGCAGACGCCGAAAGCGAAGAAGGAGTAACTATCACTCTAGAAGAAAAGCTTTATGAGTTCCTTAACTATGGGTTCTTACCATTCAACATACCTCTCAAAGAGGCGAGCGCTTGTGCCAGGTTAACTGAACCTTAGGATCGGAGAACATCACGTAGAGGGGGTGGGTACAAATCAAAATTTGAGCCAAATATCCTTTGTTTTATGAACCGTGAACCCGACCACGATACAGCCCTTAAAAGACCTAATTGAGGTAGGGTTAGTCTGAAGCGCATTACGATAAGGTTGAGTAACCTGACTCCTTCTTGACTTGCTAGTCGCATCCTTGTTGTATTTTTCACTGACCATGTAAGCACTACGTTTGAACTTTGGTTCATTCGTCACTCACAATCATATGCATGTAAATGAGTGACAGCTCAAATTTTTTCAAAATCTGCATAACCATTGCATTAAGATTACCATTCGTAGATAGACAATTTTAATTGCGGGTTAGTAGTTGGCATGAAAGAAATTCCATCAGGGAATAATCAAGCAGGACTGAGTAATTCAGCAGTCTGAACCAGAATGGTATGCTGTGAAGACCTATGAATCAGGGGCATTATCTTCCAGTAAGTTCGGAATCAGTCAGTCTGAGGACAAGTCCCGAAGCTTCAGTTGATCAGGGGCATTTTGTTTGAAAAGCAGTTGAGCAGAAGTGAGTCTTCTCGAGAGCCAATCAGGGGCAATTAGGCAGAGCGTTGAGATTTGAAAGCAGAACCTGCCAGTGGATAATCAGATCGGGTTAAGTCGCTAGAACGCTCATTCAGGGGCAAGTCATCGCAGAGAATGTTGAAATCAACTGGGTGATAGGTGTCTAATGGAGATTGAATGCTGTTGTTGTACAGATACTGGGGCAAATATTCTCGAAGTATTCTCGAGGCAAGCTGTTCAGAGCAGGTATTCCCAAGAGTTAGATTGGGGCAAGTTGAATTGTACTGGGGCAAGTTGTGCAAGCCAGTCTTTTTATCCCCAGCTGAGTATATTGGGGCAAGTTGTTCAAGCCTGTTTATCCCCAGCCGGAGTTGAGTATCGGGGGATCATGTCATTACCCTTATCAAAACCATTACTCTTATCATTCCGAAAAGGCCTTGCTGTCATTGGATCATTGTCCTGCAGTTTAAACCTGTTGTGTGTCAGTAACCAGTCATTTCCAAAGTCCAGTTCTCGCCTGGCAAACCGATAACCAGTTCTCGTCTGGCCTACCCTATCGTAAGCATCAGTTCTCGTCTGGTGTAGTTTATTGTAAGCATCAGTTCCCGTCTGGTGCAGTTTATTGTAACCAGTTCTCGTCTGATCACCGTTTCTTCAAGTGTTGTATCAGTTCTCGTCTGGTACATGCCATCGCGTAATCAGTTCTCGTCCGATCATCGTATGTTTTAACCTATGTGTTATAACAGTTCTCATCTGGTGTACGTCAGCTTTCAGCTAGTTCTCGCCTGGTTGTCTATATCTCAGTCTGTTATCCAGTCAGCCCCGTCTGATGTCCAAACCAAATTAATTCCCGTCTGATATCCAGAACCCGTAAGTCAGTTCTCGTTTGGCAACCTAACATGTTTCGCTATCAGCTCTCGTTTGGTAGTCCACCCTGAATGCTAGTTCTCGTCTAGTATTTCCCATATCTTCCACAGTGTACATAATCCGTGTTTACCCTAAACCAGAAAAACAAAGAAAAACCTAAAGGTATCTGACACAGTATTTCCCAATGACCCGCATGTTGTCATGTTCCCCGATACGAAGCTCGACGGATGCCAGCGCTCCGAGTAATGTTTGAATTCCTTGTGGATGTTGTTAAATCAGAATTGCCACTCTTCAGCAGATGAAAGTTGCTTATTATCCCCGGAAGAGTCGAGATCGTATTTTACCCCGTATCAGAATAGGATCAGAAGGATCCTCACCAGATTAAGATCGACATCCTTGATAGTAGGGGCATTTCCTGCAGTGTGCTGCGCGCAATCAACCTCAGTTTGGGTCAATCCCCGCAGAGTGCAATCAGTTGTCAATGGTTTGAAGGAAGCATCCCCAAGCAGAGTTGTTTTCTTTCCCCAGTAAAGTCACCGAAGCAGGATTCTTTCCCCAGCACCGGGTCACAAGTGCAGGATTCGTAGGAAATGATTCGTACACCGGAATATGCAGCAACTGATGGTGCCAGACTGAAGTCTCCCGCGGAATTGAGATTCCCCACCAGAGTCATGCTCTCTCCTGAAGATGGGTGATTCCCTCTTCCCCAGTAGAGTATTGGAACAGCTGATGTTGTATTCCCCTGCAGAGTTGTACTCTCCCCCGAAGTCAGATGATTCTTTCTTCCCCAGCGAAATTAAAATTCCGCACAGAGTCGTACTCTCCAATGAAGCGGAATGATTTCTCTCCCTGGCTGAGTCCGCAGAAAAGCAGAATCCTTGGAAACAGTTGAAACCTTGAATGGATGTTCCCTAGCAGATATTGAGCAGCTAATGTTGTATTTCCCCCAGGGTCGTACTCCCTCCAGTGAAGCAGAATGACTTCTCCTTCCTCAGCCGAGTTTGCAGATGCCCAAGAGAGCCGAGTCCTTGGAAGTTGATCAGATCATGATTGGTTTTTCCCCAGTAGAGTGGAGCAGCTGAGTGTTGTTTCCCCGCAGAGTTGTCATCACCAGAAGATTAGCCGAGACAGCCACGCAGTTTATTCTCGTGATGGATATCAGCAGGTTCGAGTTCTCGTACAGTTTCGTCCCCTGCAGTAATCAACTGAAGTTGTTTTCCATGCAGCAGTCCGCGGAAGATCAGTTCCCCAGACAGAGCTTGATTGATATTGGTGTGTCCACGTTCTCCTCAGCAGGATGATTCCTCTGTCTGAGTAGTTCTTTCCCCTTGATAGGAGAATTCCCCTTCGGCATTTATTTTGCTGACGGGATCGCATCATTGTGCATGATTGCATGGCATCTAACACTGCATAGCACTTAACACTGCATAGCATTGTGCATGATTGCATAGCATTGTGCATGATTGCACAGCATTTAGCATAAACGCATATCATTCCCACCGTGTGGGTCATGGCGCAGAAGCATATGCATCATAAGCATGATCCAGGTTACTATCATTCTTGTCTTACAGGTGTCCATCCAAAGGACCAGTTGCTCAGGATGATTCCTGATCTTCTCCCCGACAAGGTCTCTTTCTTAAGATGATCCTTAAGACCCCGGTGTAATCCCCACAGTCGCTCGCTCAAGATGATTTTTGAGATCCCCAGCGAAGTCCTCAGTTTGAGATGATTCTCGAATTCCTTAGCAGGGCCGTTTGCTTAAGATGATTCTTAAGACCTCAGTGCAGGTTCCCGAATGGTTTGCTCAGGATGATTCTTGAGCTCCCCAATAGCGTCCCCAGCAAAAGTTGCCCAGGAAGATTCCTGGAATGCCCAGCAGAATAAAGTCTCCAGAATGGTTATCGGTTCAGGATGATTCTTGAAGGTGCCCGACGGAGTTGTTTGTTCAAGATGATTCTTGAAGTCCTTAGCAGCGTGATATGTCTGCTCCAACAGTGATGTCTAATCTGAGGATTGACTTTGTAAACGCCTGAAGGCGGCATCAGAATGTTCCTGTGAGTTCAGATCTCCCTGTTGATGAATCAACGTGTGGCTGAAGACAAGGTTCTAAAGTTTGTAGATGTAACAAGGTGATCCGTGTTGGCCTGAAGACCAAATCAGTCGTCCTGAGGTGATGATTGATTGTGATCAAGTGGATAGTTTTTCTTCTGACTGAAGTCGAAGATGTTTCTCCAACTGAAGTGGAGTTTTGCCTGAAGGTAAAGTGTTTGAATCCCCGTAGAGTCATGAATGGCTCAGGATAACATTTCTTTGACTGAAGTCACAGATTTCCTAAGCTGAAGCGAAGGTGCCTAAGGGCAAGGTTATCCCCAAGGTCATGAATGACCTAGGATTCATTTTTCGGACTGAAGGCCGAAATATATCCCTGACTGAAGTCACGGATGCTCTATAGCAGAGGTGGAGTTGCCTGAAGGCAGATCCATGTATCCTTGAAGGCCAAGGACCATTTCTTTAGACTGAAGTCGAAGATACCTCCTGCAGAGTTACCGACGGGCAAAGTTTACACCCTTGAAAGCCAAGGATGTTCTTTCTAGCTGAAGCTGGAATTGCCGACGGGCAGTGTTTCATCTTTCCTCAGAAGAACTTGAAGATTCTCCAGCGGATCTGGAGTGGCCAGGGGCCAGGGTTCCATCTATCTTCAGAAATACTTGAAGATTCTCCAGCGGATCTGGAGTGGCCAAGGGCAGGGTTTCATTCATATTCAGAAGTACTTGAAGATTTTTTCTAGCTGAAGCTGGAAATGGCCAGGGGCCAGGGTTTCATATATCTTTAATGTTGAAGTTCTACGGTGGGTCAGTTGTGCAGCAGTATTCCGACGTTCGTAATGGTTCTGAGGGTGAACCCCAGATCAGAGTGTGCTCGGTTAAGTCTCTCATTCCCAGCGGAGTAGTTTCAAATACGCAAGTGTACCTTTTGTTCCATTTACCAGGGGTGAACCCCAGGTCAGAGTTGTTCAGGGTTGTATTTTCTCCAGCGGCGAGGTTGGATGTTTGTCCGGCGGCGAGGTTGGATGTTTGTTCGACGGCGAGGTTGAACGTTTGGATTTGACGGCGAGGTCAGATCATGTTTGTTCGACGGCGAGGTTGAACGGTTGGATTTGACGGCGAGGTCAGATCATGTTTGTCCGACGGCGAGGTTGGATGTTTATTCGACGGCGATGTTGAATGTGTCCGACGGCGAGGTTGGATGTTTATTCGACGGCGATGTTGAATGTGTTCGACGGAGAGGTTGAATATTTGTTTGACGGCGAGGTCAGACTCTTTAAATCCCCAGCAGAGATGATGTTTGTACGACGACGATGTCGAGTGTCTCTAAGAGGATGTTTGTTTCCGACGGCGATGTCAGATTCAGTTTTCCAGCGGCGATGTTGGGTGTGTCAGTCTATTTAATTCTCCAGCGGCAATGCGGGGTATTTTGATTGTTCAAAGACGACATCAGGTTTAATCTTCCAGCGGCGAGGTTGGGTGTTGTGGTTGTCTGAAGGCAATATCAGAAGAAGTTAATGTGGATGACTGACGGCGATGTCAGATCAGTATGTCTCCAGATAGTTGCCGTGCAGCTATTATTCCAGTATCGCAAGTTGAGCAGTTGGCAAATTTTCGGGTTTACCGGTATTCAACCGTCTCGCACCTTGATTGGTTGAGAGCCGTTCGCTCCTCACCCAGTCAGGTCCAAGCCGTTTGAATAGGGGCAGCTGTTGCACCCCAAAATTTGACCAACCGGGTCTCGTATCTGGCTCGATGTTTCGACGCATAATCACATTCGCATCTGCATATTGCATACAGTGCATTTTTTTCATTTGTTTTGATTTTATTGGGATCACAACTCTCGTCTCGTGTTTCAGGTGTTTTTTATCAGTTTGGATAGTAGAATCGTATTTTTGAGATATTTCGGTGCCCGTTTATTTTTACCGGCTATTTTGGTGTGCTCTCGCGGTGTTATGTGTCATTCGGTGCTATTTTGTCCCTCTGGGAATTATTGTGATTTTTCTGGATTTTATTGGCTATTTTTAGGGTTTAAATAGATTTAAATCATTTTCAGCATTTTATGGAATATTAATAGAATTTTTAATAGTTTTAATTCTTTTTAAATAGATTTTTAATCATTTTAGGAGTTAATAGATTTTTAAGATAATATAGAATTTTTTAGAATATTAATAGTTTTTAAATAGTTTTAAATAGCTTTTTAATCTTTTTAATATAGATTGTTCCTTATTAAATAAATAGTTTTTTGTTAGGATATAATATTTTAGAATAATAAATAATAGGGTTAATAGGAATTAGATGTTTTTATTTTAGATATAGTTTTTTCATAGAATTTAATATAGCTTTAAATCATTTTTTTAAGAATAATATAGTTTTTTTATAGTTTTATTAGAGATTTATTAGAATTTTATTAGTGGGTTTATTAGAATTTCTTAGAGTATTATTAATTAGGAGTTAATTAGAATTTTTAGGATTAATTGAGTTTTAATAGTTAATTAGGTTTAGTTTAGTAATTGGGCTAATTTGCTTATGCAGTTTTTTTTAGGTTTTATTTGCAGATTCGTTGGGCCCAGAGTGGAAAGCCCAATTCGTCCAGAAAAGTCCAGTTTTGTCCAGATTTGTCCAGGACGTTCTAGAAGCATCCAGAAGTTCTTAGTGGTATAAAGCTTTTCAGCAGCACACGTGTAGCAGGAGGGAGGCCCCACATTGTTTCACTTCATCACGCCACGCATCCCAAACCCACTCCTCTATCTGCCACGCCATGGCCACGTGGAAGCCATGCGTAACACCCCTCCACTACCTCCACCCACGTGGCAACCACCAAGTCCTCGCCGGGAATACCCACCGGCCGGCATGCATGGCCGGCGGCCACCGTGAACCCCACCGGAGAACGCCCAAAAACCCAGATTCCAATCATCATTCATCTTCCTCCTTTCATCCAACCTCTGATTCACTTCCGGCCACCATGAACTTCCACCGGAAACATCAAAATCCCAGAATCCGATAACCTTCATCTTCCTCCTCTAACCTTCATCATCTGAAACCTCACCAAGAACAAACTTCCAGTCAACATCACCGCCAACACTTTCCAGTTTCCGATCTCCATCATCATCTTCAACGTTCATCCTCAGAATCCTCAATGATCAACTTCGTTCAAACCCAGATCAAGAACACACTCCAATCTCCAGACGCTCTTCCAAGCAGATGAAGACGTTTGTCTTTGATCTTCGTGACCTCCAACAACCTTCATCAACCATACGTGTTCTTCATCAACACTCGTCCGTTTCCAGAAAAGCTCCCTCAAACTTCATCATCATCAACCAACGAAACTTCGTAAATATCCAGATCCAAGATCTTCATACAATTTCCAGAAGCTTCCAGGATTTAACAATGCTCATCGCAGTTGTTTCGCAGACAACACAGATCAAATTTCAAGAAACTTCATCTCGTCATCAAACCTCCACAGCTCGTTTCAGTTCACCATTGAACTTCGTCTTCTTTAGACCTTCAACAACCTCTTCGAGATTTCCTTCAAAAAGATCCCTAGATCTTCAACAGTCTCTCTAATCGTTTTTTCCAGATTCATGCACTTCTTCAGGACTCACACTTCCATCATCGATCTTCAACGCGCATGCACTTCAAAGCTTCACCAATATCCGTCAATGAGAATCATAAGGATCGTTTGGATTATTGTGAGTTTGCTAGGTTTTGTTCATCGTCTGGTTTCAGTTCTCATAGGAAAGAAAAGTCGAGCAAAGGATCGGAGAAGAAGAGAGAGTAGAGACGAAGATGGGAGATGGCGGCCGTGAACAGTTGGCGACGGCGCAGGGAGAGTGAGAAGACTTAGGGTTTCAGATGGGGAGAGTGAAAGGAGAGAAGGAGAAGATGGGCCGGGTTTGAGTTCGGGTAGCCACTGGGCCCAGATGTTTTTTTCTTGCACCCATACCCCTGAGTTTTTTGGGTGAATGGCTTCTGGGCTGGGCCTTAGTGCTGTTCATTCTTGCTGATACACTCCCACTTCACTACACGCACCCCCTCCCACGTTTGGCCAGTTAATGGGCTGGGCCCAGTTCATTTATGTTTCTGCTTAATAACACCTTTGTAGCAGTTGCCCCCCCCCCTTTTTTTTTTGTATTTTACATTTTTTATTATGTCTTTTGTTTAGAAAAACATATTGAAAAAAGAGAAAAAAGTATATAAAAGAAAATACATTTTAGAAAAAAGAATTTGAAAAGAAAAAGAATATAGAAAAAGAAAAGAAATAAAGAAAAGTGAAAAAGAAATATTGTTGAAAATAAAGGGAAAAATATATTGGAAAAAATAGAAAAATAAAGAGAGAATATGTTGAAAGAAAAGAAGGAAAAATATTTTGAAAGAAAAGAAGGAGAAAGGGAAAAAATATTAGTGTAGACTTAATATTTTTTTAAGTACATTTTCTTTTAGGATATAGTTTTTCCATAGAATTTACTTGTTTCGATTTTAGGGATAGTTTAGAATGTCCACTTGTTAGGGGACTTTTTCATTCGATTTTTCAGGATAGGATAGAATAGTATTTCCTAGGAGATTTATTTTCAGTATTCGAGCATTGTAACCATCAGAAGATTAATAAAACGAGATTTGAGCTGTGGTCCCGATAGTAGCCGAACTACAGCTGCTCTGATTTCTCCTACCAGACGAGAATATGTAGGCATAGGATGCGATATCCTAGCGAGCGCACTAACAACTGACTTTTTGTTCTCTCGCGGCTGTGCGATCGAGACTTTCCCGCTGACGACTAATTGTTACCCTTTTTCTCTCTTGCCCAAGTGCATTTGAGACCGAGCCGTAGTTTTGCCCATAGGTTCCCGACCCTTTGAAACCAGTTGTTTTTTTCACTGCTGTGTGAGAATGTTTTGTTTAGCCGTAGTTAGTCTGAACTACGTAAAGCTCTGATCTTCCATGCAGTGTGGAAGTACGTAGGCACAAGACGCGAGGTCTTGGCAAGCCAATTTTTCCTGTAGTCCCGAACTACGTTGACTCTGACTTTCTCTCTTGAGAATACGTAGGCATAGAGTGCGACGCTCTATCGAGTCAATTCCCTTCCGTTTAGATTTAGCAGCCGTAGATAGATTGTTTTGCATCCATTAGACAACCCAAGCAAGCGTGGATCCCGTCGAGTACGACGGACGTGAGGGGTGCTAATACCTTTCGCTTGCGTAACCGACTCCCGAACCCAGGTTTTGGTTGCGATGACCATACCTTTTCCCCGTTTTTTGCGAGGTTTACTTCGAGCGTTTCCTTTCCCGCTCTGAGGGATAAATAACGCACGGTGGCGACTCTTCTTTCAGTCGGCGCCGATTTTCGCAGTAGCGACACCAGGTTAGTCAGCTGTAACTAGATTTTCAAAGTTAAGGAAGGAATTGAAGGAGTGGAGTCGAAGAGATACAAGGCAACATTGGTCGCTAGAGGTTTCACTCAAAAAGAACGTGTCGACTTCTATAATGTGTTCTCTCTTGTTGTGATGTACAGGTCCATTCAAATGTTGCTTACCACAGTGGCACAATTCGACCTTGAACTAGAACAGATGGATGTGAAGACTGCGTTCTTGTATGGTGAACTAGATGAAACAATCCTGATGAGGCAACCTGAAGGGTATGTCGAAAGGGGGAAGGAAGGTTATGTGTGCAAGATGAAGAGATCTTTATATGGACTGAAATAATCTCCTCGACAATGGAATAAGAGATTCGACAAGTAAATGGAACACATAAGTTTCATTAGAAGTCAGCTCGACCACTGTGTTTACTTGACCTGGTAATTCATTTGTTATTTTGTTGCTTTATGTAGATGATATTATAATAGCAAGCAACAATGTCGAAGATGTAATGAGGGTGAAGGATGAACTTAATAAGGAGTTCGACGTGAAAGATCTAATATTTGCGTATAGGATTCTTGGGGTTGACATTCGAAGATATAGAAAGCAGTCGAAATTATGTTTATCTCAAGAGACATACCTAAAGCCAGCGGCATTATACCTGAGTGAATCATACACTCAAAGATACAACAGAGTCGCCACCAAACTTTATTTAGTCCCAAAGGATAGGGAAAATACGATAAAACCCAAAGGTAAGAGAAACGAGTAAGGGGGTCGGTTATACAAGAGAAAGGGACTAGCACCCCACGCATCTGTCGTACTCGACAGGAATTGTTTTGCTTACTTCTAGGCTTGGATGGGTTATCTATCTAAAGGCTTCTAGCTAAAAAGAAAAGAGGAAAAAAGGGAAAGAAAGAGAGAATGAGGATGAGATAAAGAAGTGCTCGTGGAGGATTGGGGCCCTCGAGCCAACGTATCTTCATAGTGTAAAATGAGGAATTCATAGCTTTGTAGTTTATGGAACAAGGAAAGAAAAGAAGATCTGGGGGGACCAGAGAGAAAGAAGAATGGAACAAGGTAAAAGGTAGCTCACCAAGATCTCGTGACTCTGTGCCTATGTATCCTCATAGTGCAATAAGAAAGTCAGAGGCTACGTAGTTCGGGGAACAAATACAGAGAAAGAAAAGGAAGAGGAAGCGGTGTCAAAACCAAGAGTGAAAGGAGATAGCAAGACCCTACTGGGGAATGCAGCAGAGTGGTATCAAAACTAAGAAGGAAAGGCAAAGGAAGACTCTGCTAAGGAATACAGGAGAAAAGTGGTGACTCCACTGAGGAGAAAACAAAGGAATGATGTCGAAACCAAGAGAAAAAAGGAGAAAAGGAATTGAACTAAGACAAAGTAAAGGACACTGAAGATTCGGTGCATTAACTAGCATGCAGTGATTAACCGAAGGAAAAGAAGATTATGATTTTGTGGGGAAAAGAGTTAGTGTCAACAGACGGACTATGATGAACTAGAAAGAGAGTATTGAACCGAGAAAAGGTGTTTAACTCTAAGGAGATTTCAGTATATGAACTAATAAACAGTGGTTAACCGAAAGGATGGGTGTGGAACCAAGCGAAGGTTATGACCCAAAGGACGGGTGTGGAACTAAGCAAAGGTTGTGACCCAAAAGGAGTTCGGTACACGAACTAAACAAGCAGTACTTGACTGAAAAAAGGGTATTTTAACCAAAAAGAAGGTTACTAACCCAATGGTATGAGTGCTTGAACCAACGAAAGGTTGCTAACCTCTAAGGATACTGGTTTTAATAGAAGCAGTGTGATTAACCAAAAGAATGAGTGACTAACCAAGAGACACTGATTAAATCAAGAAAAGCTCAGTATGTTAACAAACAGACTGTGGTTAACTAAGGAACACGTGATTAACCAAGACAAAGTTAGTTTTAACAGGAAGATTGTGATCAACAAAAGAATGGGTGATTAACAAATGGAAGGTGATTAACACAAGAGGAACTCAGTATGTTAACAAATAGATTGTAATTAACTGAGAAAATGAGCAATTTGGTGTTTTAACTGATGAGCAGTGATTGACCAAACAAGAAGGGAGATAGAACTAAGAGAAGGTTGTGAACTCCGCCAGAGATTCGATATTTGACACTCAGACTGTGTTTAACCGAAAAAAGGATTGACTTTGCAGGAGAAGAAAAAAATTTGGCTTTAACCAAAAAACGGTTGACTAGCAAAAGAAAGGAGTGATTACAAATGTCTGGGGAATCAAAGAATAATGATTGGTCAAAAGAGAAAGGAGTGTTGAATCGAAAGTAGGAAAGTAAGCCAATAGACAATGATTAGGGTGCAAGGAAAGGTGATTGATCAAAAGAAGAATTGAACGGAGAGCAAGATCAAAGATCAAACTCAAGAAACATCATAATTTGGATATAAAGGTGACTATTCTGAGTTCAAAGTCAAACGCCCCTGACCAGAAATAGCCAGAATGAGGGTAGGGACTCCATCCTCTAGAACACAAAGTGTAGTGCGGAAGTTGAAACCATCAAAGAAACTATGCAACTTTGTACAGTGCTTCAGTGGGTTGTGCAGACATCTGACTCAGTAGGGGACCAAGAGAACAAGACTCTAAAAGATCCTAAAAAGAAGAAATACGGAAGATCAACTAATCAAAACAAGGTTTTGGTCAATTAATCAAAAGGGAAAGAACAAGCCAACAATCTTTCATACAAAAGGAAAGATCGTCAAAGCAAGCGTGCAGATTATTGATTATACAAGATTAAACTTAATTTATGAGAATGAAATGTTAATTTGCATGCATGCTTCAACCAGAAGTTAAACATCTCATAGAACACCCACAAATACCAAGTGTATAAACCCATGGAAGTTAAACAAGGAAATAATATCAAACAAGCTTGAAAAAGCACAAAAATGGCATTCTTCCATAGTAGTAATCGATTAGCATATGCAGGTAATCAATTACCTACTTGAAAACTGCAAAAAGATGTGGAAAAAGGGAAGGTTAATCGATTACCATATATAGGTAATCGATTACCACTATGATAGTGGCAAAAAATAGCTTTCAAAAAACACTTCAGCAACTAAGCACGTATCCAAACATCCATATGTTATGGTATGCATTCGTACACGAAAATTACATCAAGTAGGAGCATTTAATCATCAATTGAAAGCATCAAACATGAAGATCAAAAATCAAACAATCACATGATTAATCAACGCCAAAAAGATATCGAAACTACATCGTAGCCGCGCGAAAGTGATCGAAAGTAGTAAATCGAGTGCGAATTACCAACCTAAAAGGTAGAGGATTGCCTTGGTGGTTGTTGATATTGATATGTGATGAGAATGAGTCAAGAAAAACAGGGAACTCTGATATTGAGATCAAATCATAGGGAAACCGATCGAAAATGTGATAAATGCTTCGAAATCAAATTTGCACCTAAACGATTGAATTGATCACTTGAATTGATGTAGAAGTTGCTATAGTTGCAGAGATCCAAGAAGAAAAGGCAATGAGATAAAGGTTTAAGCTCAAGAGGAAAGTAATTTCAATGTGAAATTGTTACTCTTCAATGGTGGAAAAATGAGCTCTAGTATGGTTTTGGGAAGAAGATAAAGATGAATGTGAAGAAGTTGCAGAAAATGAAAAGAGAATTAAGAGAGTGAAGAGTGAAGATTTGTGAAAAATGATTAAGCTCCTTTGTGAAATGGTGAAGATTTCTTTATATAGAGTGGAGGTTTGGAGTTGCTAGATTTGGAGTGTGCTTTGGAGCTTTCTAAGGCACTAGCTTTGGAGTTAGTTACATCTAACTCACTGATTCAAAAGTTGGCTCAGTTAGTTAGTTGTTAACTCGGTGGAGAAATTCCAATGCAAGTCCATATCAAATGGTCCTCAAGCTTGGGAATGGAATTGGTAGTCTTTATTCAAAGTGATTATTGGAATAAATGCCTTGAAGTGTCTTGAAATGTCTAGAAATGTCTATAATATTCCACACAATGCTAGACCTAAGTATACCACAAGGGAATAGAGAGTGCAAAGTTGTTTTCATGAAAATGCAGCAAAATCTGCCATTTTACACATGGTAATCAATTACCCCATTTTACTTAGAAAAGTGGTAATCGATTACCACTGGCAAAACTTGCCCAGTTTGCTTTAAAATAAGTATTGTAACCAATGGTTTCGATTTCTGACTTCTTGCTTTGAGGAATAGACATGGAAACCTTTATTTTTAGCTTGTGTTGATGATGTGATGACCTTGTGAGGATAGGATTAATCAGACCTTGAAAACCTGAATATTTTTGCTACAAAACCACAGAGAAAGATGTTAGTGCGTATGCCAGCGATGCAAATGCACATGCTCATACAAAAGGAAAAAGGAGAGGTCAAATTTCAGGTTACTACAGTTGCCCCTATTTAATCCTCTTGGACCTAAATGTTCGAATTGCGCCAACTTTTTGATTATTCAAGGTAGAAGATGATTAAATAAAAGAGTAACTCGAAAGTTTGGCCGACGATGACAAAAGAAGAGAGTTTTTGCAAAGGTGAGTGTTTTGAGAGTCGATATATGAGAAGCTTAGTTGGACATCTACTTGGGAAATTAATCAGTCAACGGGGAGCATGATTGATGCATATGTCATGTATGTGATCTTACATGATGCTTGATATTATGTCATGCCACGGTACAAGTTAAGGTACTGTGTTGCGGGTGGTAGGGATTATAGCAAAATGAACTCAACATCCTCAGTTGGGGAAAGAAAACCACAGATGATGACTACTTCGCTGAAGAATACGTCTAGAATCTCGAATTTCCAAGCCACTACTATTATCACCGCTGTTGCGGTGAGAATCATGATGTCAAGATATTGATTAACTTAAATCTTAATTCATTAAATTCACAACCAGACTTTAATTTATCCAAAGGAAAGGTTTAAAGAAAGAAAAACCTTTTGCGCGATGTAACAACAACGCTAAGAGATCTAAGGTTCGGGGGTTGGTTATACCTAGGAAAGGTGTTAACATCCTAAGTATCTATAGTACTCTACAGGAACCTCTTGTTAGTATTTGTGTTATGCTAAAGTTGCTTGCGGGAAAAGTGATAAGGTAAAGATCTAAAGTATATACAAAGTATGTTCACCAACACATCACATCTCGTGCCTACGTGACGGGAATAGAATCAGAGCAACCATAGTTCCCTTAACTAGGGGTGAGGAACTTTTGACTGTGGTTAAGGTTCCAAAGGGAAAAGAGTAAATGTCTACGGTGAGACACCTACATAGAGTGCGACAACTCTAAACTAGGTTAAGTTAGCAAGGAAGGGAATGTCCACGGCGGGACGACTAAATAGAGCACGACGACTCCAAGTCCTATGGAAAAGGTAAACATGAGAAATATTCGCGGCGGGATGACTACCTGGAGCACGACGACTCCAATCCTAAGTTGCAAATATTGACAGGAAGTTAGTTGTGTGTTGTTTGAGTTCACGGTGGATGGAGTTATGATGTGGGTTTTATTCACATGAGGAAAAGAGGAAAGAAAAATGAATATGGGTCGTGTGCTTTTTCTCTTTCTATTAGCAGGTCATTTTAGGAGTCTTTCTCTTTTAAAAATGAAGGCGATGGGATGATGAATGTGTTTGCTGGTTTCTGCAAGTTTTTATTTCAATTTGCTTCTTTATGAGAGGAAGTTACAGCATGATAGAAGTTTGAAAATTTGTAGAGAAGATGGTTATGTAGTGTTAACAGAGAAGAAATTATGGTGATAGAGCACCTTCGGTGTTGTATTTCGGTGATGCAAGATTGAAGGTTGTAGAATTTGGGTTATGATTGAGGAATAATATGGGGTTAATGAGGGTTGTAGAATTAAAGTCAGGTGTTTGCTTGGTAAAAAAACGATGTAGGAGGGGAGGGTATCAAAGTGTATTCTTTTTTTTCTAACTGATCTGTGGTTTGTACTATGTATGAAGTTTATGTAGTGAAAGTTGTTTGTATTATAAAGAATCAATAACTTATGATGTGGTTATGAGAGAGAGGGTAGCACATACTATGTCTACTATATCACTAGAAACTTGAACAAAATCTAGAAAGTACAATAAGATCAAAAACTTTTGTAAAACTCCCCAAAATAAGGAAAAGATAAACATAAAAAGAATAAAATATTTACAATAAAATCTAAAATAATGATTTGATTAATTAAAAAAGAATATATTAATTAAAAGTAGAAATAAAGACGGTAAAAAATGAATAATTGGACTGATATCGAAGTGCTCAGAAAAATAAAACGAATACACCAGAATGATCAGCATAAAATATACGATTCGAAAAAATACGGCGTTTTGTCAAATTTTGAAATAAAATTTACCCGCTAAAACGGCTTAAACTGTCCAAAAATGTGACCGAAAGGTGGTCGGAAAATTTAAATAAGCACACCAGGTTAAACTACGCGAAATGTAGATTAATATCACTGACGTTTGCAGGCTCGATTTTAAAATTTTCCGCCCACTGATTTTTTGCACTATTGACTTCTGATTTGACCGGTTCGGCTGTAATTCCAACAAGTTTATCTCACTTGATTAATTGAGTATTATGAAAAAATGTAAGAGATGATAAACATAAATAGATGATGCAAACGAACATGGGATCTTAGAGTAAAAAATTAGGGTGTGACAACCGCGAGGGTGAAGGAACCCTAAACGATCTTCAAATTGTACCTGACTTTGTTAGGGAATACCATGGTCCAACTGAACCCTACTGCTCAGGAGGGGGGACAACAGAAAACTACGACATTACCGTTAATAAGGAATGACGGCTTCGACCTGCTGGGGATGTTAAGAGAATCCCACTCTTGCTGGGGAAAAGCAAACACGTCTCTGCTTGAGGGATTAATCATGGTTCTATTGGCGAAGTAGGAGGTAAACCAACCTTCCAACAAACCAAAATAATATTTGCTGGAGATCAAGCCTGAAATAAGGATTAGTGATCATCCCTTGGGGATTTCCGGTAAAGCATGCAATACATGATGCTTTCTTTGTTGATTTAGCTTTTTATTATTCTCAATGCTTTATAGTATTATATGATCACAAATAATCATTTATTTTGCAAACAAATACTGAAAAGAGACAAATGAGAAATGAAATGATGAATTTTATTGAATATGGCAAGATTTGTACATAAGGTGTGCACAAGGATGCCAAAATCCTCAACGAGGAAATTTATAATAAATTGAAAAACAAAATAAATGGCAATGGGAAATTAGACTTTGCATTGATTACAATATTGGCCACCATCCACTGTAGGTCTTGGTCCTAAGACTTTGCTCTCATTGATGATGACTTGATTGAATTAGGCTCAAGTGTTCACAGTCAAATGCCTTTATCCCTAATTTTTGCCTGGACATTTCTTTTTTGGTCCACCAGGATACCCATTTTTGCCTAAGTCGCCCGTTCGGGTTTCCAACTTAGTGGGCTATTATTATTTTTTGGCTTTGTCTCTAACTTTTGCATGGACACTTCTTTTTTTGTTCCATCGGGACACCTATTTTTTCCTAGATTATCCTTGCGGATGTCAATCTAGCGGGCTCTTTATTCACCATTTTTTTAGGCATAATATTTTTTTACTGCGTCAAAGTTCACGGGATGTGGCAACTCCTCCCCATCCATGGTGGTGAGGATCAGGGCACCATCTGAGAAGGTTTACTTGATAATAAAAGGTCATTTGTAATTGGGAGTTCACTTGCCTCGTGGATTCGAGTGAACAGGAGAATATCTCTTGAGCACGAGTTCGCCTTCGTGAAACGCTCGAGGAAGAACTTTCTTGTCAAAAGCTCGTTTGAGACGTCTCTGATACAATTGACCATGACAAACGGCTGTCAGGCGCTTTTATTCGATGAGATTCAACTGGTTGTATCTGGACTGGACCCATTCAGCCTCATCAAGATGTGCTTCCATGATGACTCTGAGTGAAGGAATTTCAACTTCAATAGGTAGAACAACCTCCATACCATACACAAACGAATACAAAGTTTCCCTAGTGGAAGTATGAACTGAAGTTCTGTAGCCATGTAATACGAAGGGAAGCATTTCGTGCCAATCCTTGTAAGTCTTGACCATTTTTTGGACAATCCTTTTGATGTTTTTGTTTTCTACTTCGACGACACCATCCATCTTGGGCCGATATGGTGAAGAGTTATGGTGCTCGATATTGAATTTTTGACACAACTCATTCATCATCTTGTTGTTCAGGTTGCTTGCATTGTCAGTGATAATGCTTCTAGGAATACCATAGCAACAAATTATCTTTTTCTTGATGAATATGGAAACCACTTATCGTGTGACATTTGTGTAAGAAGCAACTTCAACCCACTTGGTGAAGTAATCAGTAGAAACTAGAATGATGTGATGACCGTTGGAAGCTTTCGGCTTGATCATTCTAATCATATCAATACCCCACATAGAGAAGGGCCAAGGAGAAGTCAAAACATTGAATGGAGCCGGAGGCACATGGATCTTGTCACTATAGATTTTGCACTTGTGACATCTTTTGGCAAAGTTGTAATAATCTACCTCTATTGTCGTCCTGTAATAACCAGCTCGAAGGATCTTCTTAGCCATAGTAGGCCCTTTAGCATGTACACCCTCACAACCCTCATGTATGGACCTTATGGTCGTGTTTGCTTTGTGTCTATCCACGCATCTGAGCAACACGGAATCATAATTCCTTTTGTATAGTACACCACCACTTAAGAAGAACTTGGCGCAGAGCCATATAAGAGCTTTTTTGTCAGTGATAGTGATACCCTCAGGATATTCCTATTTTTCCAGATATTTTTTGATGTCGTAAAACAAAGGCTTATCGTCAGACTCGTCCTCGATTGCTAAACAATGTGTTGGTTCGTTCAAATGATCAATATGGATGGAATGAGCTTTATTCTTCCACTTGACTTTGAACATGAACTCCAGGGTGGCAAGAGCATTAGCTAGTTGATTTTATTCCCTTGGAATATGATGAAAAGAGATTCATCAAAATAGGGAATCAATTTCGCGATGTGCTTTTGGTACGGAACCAACTCAGAATCCCGAGTCATAAAATTCCCTCTGACTTGGCCGATCATCAGGGCATAATCTCCATAGACCTCAAGAATATTGATTCTCATGTCAATTGTTTCTTCAATTCCATAGATACATGCTTCATATTCAGCCATATTGTTGGTGCATTCAAAGCATAATCTAACGGTGAAGGGAAGATGAAAACCTGTCAGAGAGATGAGGATAGCACCAATTCCACGGCCTTTAGCATTAGTAACACCATCGAACATGGGCGTCCATCACACCCTTGGTTCGGGTCCTATGTCAGGGTCTGGAGTCTCATAATCTCTAATGAACAAAACATCCTCATCAGGAAAGTCAAACTTCATTTGTTGATAACCCTCAACAGGTTCATGAGCAAGGTAATTAGACAAGACGCTCCCTTTTATTTCTTTCTGGGTAACATGTTGGATATCATACTCAATTAACAACATTTTCCACCGAGCAATTTGTCCAGAGACAGCGAGTTTTTCAAATATGTACTTTATTGGATCCATTTTGGATATCAATAAAGTAGTATGGCAAATCATATATTGTCTTAGGCGTCGAGCAGCCAAAACCAAACACAACAAGTTTTCTCTAAGAGTGAGTATTTGGTCTCATAATTAGTGAACTTCTTGCTCATATAGTAAATTGCATGTTCTTTTATGTCTGTGTCATCATGTTGACCCAATACACATCCCACTGATTCATCGATAATAGTGAGATACATGATTAAAGGCCTACCATGAACCAAAGGTGCTAAGATCGATGGTTCTTGCAAATATTTTTTTATTTTGTCAAAAGCTTCTTGACAATCATTGTTCCATTCAACCGATTGATTGTTCTTAGAAATTTGAATATTGGTTCACAGGTATCCGTTAGATGAGAAATGAATCTGGAAATGTAATTAAGTTGGCCCAAAAAGCCACAAACTTCTTTTCCTGTTTTGGGAGGTGGCATGTTCTGAATTGCTCGAACCTTGTCATGATCAACTTTAATGCTCTTCTGACTCACAATAAAGCCCGATAGTTTATCAGATCGAACTCCAAAGGTGCACTTTTCATGATTCAAACGCAGTCTGAACTTTCAGAGTCTGGCAAACAGTTTCTTCAGATAGTTCAGATGATCATCTTCAGTTATGTATTTGGCAATCATATCGTCCATGTAAACCTCAGTCTCTTTATGGATCATATCATGAAAGAGGGTTGTCATGGCACGTTGGTATGTTGCCCCTATGTTTTTCAAACCGAATGGGATGACTTTGTAGCAATATGTATCCCAAGGTGTGATGAAAGTGATCTTCTCCATGTTAGCTGGGGACATCTTGATCTAATTATATCCTAAGAAACCGTCCATGAATGACAAAACAGAGAACTACACAGTGTTGTATACCAAGACATCAATATGAGACAGAGTAAAATCATCTTTCGGGCTTGCCTTATTGAGATCTCGATAATCCATACACATTCTAGCTTTCCCATCTTTCTTTGGAACCGGGAAAATGTTCGCAACCCATTTAGGATATTCGGAAGTGGCTAGGAACCCAACATTAAACTGTTTCTTTACCTCTTCTCTCATTTTAAGTGCCATGTCGGGTTTGGTCTTTCTGAGTTTCTGCTTGTCAGAAGGACATTCGGGCTTGAGTGGCAAGTGATATTCAACGATGTTGGTATCCAAACCAGACATATCTTGATAAGACCAAGAGAAAATATCAACATACTCTTTCAATAACTTGACAAACTCAGAGTGTACATGCTTAGCGAGGGATGCCCCAACCTTGACTTCTCTTCTGACATCATCAATATCAAGATTGATAACTTCCACTGGCTCTTTGTTTGGATGAATCTCTTTCTGCTCGTGCTCAAGGAGCCTTTCTAGTTCAGCTGGTAATCCACAATCTTCCTCACCATCTTCTCCGACTTGGTTAATTGGAAGCCTAGAATTATAATGGATGTTTTCCATGTTGTTATCAATGCATTCATTTGTTCTGCATGTTTATGAGTTTGTTTAGAATGAGCTATATGAAAGGTGAAAATAAAAGAAACTTTTGCCATTTGTTATTTGTGAAAAAGTAAAATAAAGGAAGGAAATAGAGCATTATTTGAATGCATAAATACTTTTATTTATTGATCACATAATATTTCAAAAGCGTGAGGCCCTTACAAGCTATCCACTCATCTCGGGCGAGGACAAGGGATAAAGAAAGAAAAATGCATTACATGTTTGTAGGAAAAACCATGGGAACCACAGTAGATGTCCAATTGTCGAGCTTGAAACCAGGCGGACACTTGCGTATAAAGCTTGCACTTTGGTTGCTAGAACCAACATCATGAATGGTTGCAACGATATCACCCTTCTGGAAACCAACGCTATTGAACTTGACCAAGTTGCATTTCTTCTGACTACGTGAGCTAGATTGTTGATCGCAACGATAACCCAGTCCAAAGCGATCATACTTCTCTACCACATTCAAGATCTACCCCCAACCAAGCAAGGCACCTTTTTTTATGGTCTCTTTAGCACTCTTGACAGATGACATGGTCATCTTTGGTGATATGCTTTGATTGATAGAAGCGGAGCTGACAACTTCGAATTCAAGACATCGTAATAGTGGAAAAAATGCTATTGAACTTGATCAAGTTGCACTTCTTCTGACTACATGAGCTAGATTATTGATCGGGACGATAACCCAGTCCAAAGCAACCATGCTTCTCTACCACATTCAAGATCTGCCCCTAACCAAGCAAGGCACCTTTTTCAATGGTCTCTTTAGCATTCTTGACATATGACATGGTCATCTTTAGTGATCTACTTTGATTGATAGAAGAAAAGCTTACATCTTCAAATTCAAGACATCACAATAGTGGAAACAACGCTATTGAACTTGATCAAGTTTCACTTCTTCTGACTTGGTGAGCTAGATTATTGATTGGGACGATAATCCAGTCCAAAGCGATCATGCTTCTCTACCACATTCAAGATCTTCCCCCAGCCAGGCAATGCACTTTTTTCGATGGTCTCTTTAGCACTCTTGACAGATGACATGGTCATCTCTGATGATCTACTTTGATTGATAGAAGCGGAGCTGACATCTTTGAATTCAAGACATTGCAACGGCACCTCAGCTATGCTTTCATCAGTCTCGACATATCGAAAGGATGATAACTCGCTCACTAGCAAATCTTCTTCACCACACACGAAGACCATTTGATCGTCGAACATGAATTTCAGTTTCTGATGCAATGTGGAAGTAACTGCCCCTGCGACATGAATCCAGGGTCGACCTAATAAGCAGTTATACACAGGATAGATATCCATCACTTGAAAAGTAATGGTAAACAAATGCGGTATGATCTTAATGGACAGATCAACTCCGCCAATAACTTGTCTTCTAGAACTGTCGAAACCTCTGACAATCAAAGAGCTCGACCTCATCTCTCTCCCTTCTACCAATAGTTGACTCAATGTGCCCCTAGGCATCACATTAAGAGAAAAACCAATATCCACAAGAATACGAGATAACAAAGAGTCCATACAAGTCACTAAGATATGTAATACCCTGTTATGCATGATTCCTTTAAGAGGCAACTCTAATTCGTTGAAACCTAAATATCGATTTGCAATTATGTTTGCTACCACGTCATCAAACTACTATACAGGGATATCATGCATTACATGAGCAGCATTCAAACCTTCAACATAGTTGATACGTGCGCGAGAGGGCTCATGAGCAAAGACAAGATTGAAATCCTCTAAGGAGTCTACCCTAACTGATCCACAATCTTAAAATCACTCTTTCTGATTTGCTTGAGAAATTCTTGATCATCCATTACCTTTTTACCCTTTGTAGAATCCATAGACAGAGTGACTGACATTGACGCAGCGATAGATGCCCCTTGTTGCACAATAGGGGTTGTTGAAGCAAATTTCTCCTTTGGAGGAATAATAGTTGGAACTTGCACTGGCTTAGATGTAACCTTTGGAGAAAACACTCGTTCTCTATGAGTCATCCCTCTAGTAGCAGTTACATTCACAATTTCATATTCTGAAAACTGAATTTCTCAACCCCTAGAAAACACGGTAGAGCCATACTTCCAAGGAACCTTTTTTGAATTCTGATACAAAAATGGTTTTGGCGCACAAACAATGATAGGCTGTATTTTCTTCTTAGGAGCTTCCACAGTAACGTTCATATATATGATCGTGAGTGGCTCGATGGTAGCTACCTCTTCCACAGACTTGGCTATGGAAAACTGAACCACACCATAGTTCACCAAGATCTTAACACAGCCTTTCAATCTTTGGCATTGATTGGGATTATCATTGCGGATCTTGCACTTCCCGTGAAGACCTTTCAATAACCCTTGCTCCTTCACCTTCTTGATCATAACATTTATCGGAGTTTTCACTTCGTCGACATCTCTGATCAACTCATCCCCTTGATCGTCTTCAACCATATTAACCCCAAGTCCACCATGAGTATGCAAGGGATTAGTTTGTATATTAGGACACTCTTCAACAAATGTCAGGATTTTCTGGTCAATGAGCTCTTGAACCTTGGTCTTGAAAACAATGCAATCTTCTGTAGCATGTCCTATGTACCCAGAATGGTAAGCATGGGATGCATTCGAATTATGCTTCGGACCACAAGGAGGAATTGCATGTTCGATTTCTTTGGGAACAATTTCCCATTGATGAATCAGATAATGAAATAACTTTGTACATGGCACTGGAGTTTTATCAAAATTTGGACGCCCGAGATTGTTCTGATTGTTATTGTTCTGTCTGTTCTGATATTGCTGATTTTTGTTGTTTTGTTGAGATTGTTGACGTTGCAGTTGTTTTTGATTCTGAGAGTTCTGAACTTGTTGTTGCAGATGATATTGATATGGCGGTTGTTGATATTGGGTAGCAGCGACATAAGGATAAGGATAATACAGGATGAGAGCCATGGGAACCTGATATTAAGGAGAGGCTTTGGCCATCACATCATTCACTTCACTTTCCTTCTTCTTCAAATAACTACTCCGAGGTTTCTTAGTTGGCTGTTGACCAGCGGTACCAGCAATCCTACCAACTTTCAGCCCATTGTCAATTCTTTCACCAATAGTCACAATATCAGCACAGTTTGAAGAAAAACTACCCACCATTTTTTCATAGTACAACCCTTGTAAATTGCGAAAACAGAAGACTCGCTACCTTTCTTTATTTATCCCAAAGAGAGGGAAAGGAAACGATCAGAAAAACCTGACGAAAAGGGAAAGACAAGGTCATCGCAACCAAGTCCTGGATTCGGGAGTCGATTACGCAATGGGAAGGTATTACCACCCCTCACGTCCGTCGTACTTGACGGGATCCACGCTTGTTGTCTATCTAAGGGTGTGTTTAAACTATCTATGCTACAGGCTTCAGTATAAAAAGAAAAGAAAAGAGACTCGGCAGAGCATCGCTGCTCTGTGCCTACGTATTCCCTCGTGCAATGGGAAATTCAGAGTCAACGTAGTTCGGCTAATTACGGGAAAGAAGGGGGGAAGGTTGCTCGCCAAGACATTGCGTCTTGTGCCTACGTACTTTTCATTTGGTATGAAAGATCAGAGTAAACGTAATTCATGATGACACGAAACCACAAGTTGATTAAGTGTTTTAATCGAGTAAGGTTAAACATCCGTTCCAGCAGTTAGGGACTAAGCATGTTTGTTGTAGAACCAAAGCTTAACAACACTCTTTTTACGAAAGGTTTCCGATTAATCCCGAAGGAAAAAGGTTTGAATTTTGTTTTATGTTTTTTAGTGAAGTGAATTAATTTGGTTTGTGATTCACGTTGCACTAAAGACTATGACGTGGAGGCGAATGCATCGTATATCGCCTCCAAACGGGACGTATACTAAACATTCTAGATAAGTGAGAGGATACCCCTCACTCATCATTCCCCATGTAGCTTAAGGCTCGTAGCGCGCAACGTTTATCGCTTTTATTAGATGAGTTAGCATGGTTTTGAGATAAGAAGAGAGACGCACGAAAGGTCTAAGGGAAACTCGGCCCTAACGTTGTCATGCAAAGTGGTCCTAAAGTTTGGATGAAAGGGGAAACATCTACCCTAATGTTAGCATACTTGGATTGAACGCCTAATGTCTCTCCTACTCCCATCCTAAACGGAGGGACTAGGAATCCTATGGGGATCATGGCAAAAAAGCATAAGGAGAACAAAGGAAGGATCAATCACAAGTAGAAAATGCAAACATGAAAATGCACATCTAGAATGGTGGGAGGGAGGAAAAAAGTGTGGGGCAGCAACCGCCACAAGCACGCCTCGACCTCAACAACGATCCAAAAACGATGCAAACATGTGGAGAAAACAAGAGATGAAAGCAAATGAACATGCAAACAAATGATCAATTCGAACCACATACTCGAGCATGCAAACAATTGAAAAATGATCAAACATATCAACAAAGTCATGATTAATCAACCATAAACAGTGACAATTATCCAAAACAATTCAATCCTAATGCATCACACTGATCTATGATGATTCGAATCGATATAGTATGCGAACAAGCAAGCAAAATTACAAATATGACATTGTGGCACAGTGTTAATCGATTAACACATACTATTAATCGGTTAACACCCTAAAAAGTTTGAAAAATCTGAAGTTTTGAATAGGTTAATCGGTTAACCATATGCGTTAACCGATTAACACTGTTAACGTTTGAAAAAGATTTGAAATTTTGAATTGGTTAACTGGTTAACCATATAGGTTAACTGATTAACACTGCACCAGAAGCTAAAAACAGCAGCAGAAAATCACTTCTAGCACAGAAACAACTTATCCAAGATTCCAACAGATCAACTTATCAATTAAGCACGAAATTAACAACAGAAAACAGAGATCCAACAGCATGGATACACAATTACACAACAACATCACAAATCGAACAGATCGAAATCAACAAAATTCAATCGAATATGAAGATTAACATGATAAGCTCAAAAATTAAATCGGATCGAGAATTCCTACCTTCGAAGTGGAGATTTGCTTCAGTGAGTATTGATCAACTGAATTTGAGCAAATCAAATGCTAGAAATCCGGAAAATTTCAAGATCCACAATAATTGTTGTTGTATGAATGAAGATCCACCAAATTTGAGTCAAAAAGCTTCAAATAATCACTTCTAGATCCAACTCCATATTCGGATCCAAGCTTGCACGAAAATTGAAGATGAAAGCTGATTTAATGATGATGGTAAATGGAGGATTATGCTCAAGAATCCATTGATTCCAATGAAGAATCAAGAATTCCAATAAAAAAGAGCTTTGAGTGAATTTTGGAAATGGAGAAGTTGAGAGAATTTGAGAGAGAATTCTGATCAATTCTGAAAAATGGATGTGAAAAATGAAAATTGGATCGTTTGCTTTGGAGTAAATCACTTAAATATGACTTAGGTTTGGAATCCAAAGCAAGGATTGGAATTTGGATTGGAAATCAAGGCTTGGAATGTGGAATGGGATTTTGGAGGGAAATCTGAAATTTAAAGGTGTTCTAGATCCTTCCCAAGTGAAAATTTGAATTCCAAGGTGATCAAAATTGGACCCCAAGTGCAATTGGCTTGAAAAATCACGTACAGGGCAAAATCTGTTATGGTTAACCGATTAACCATATGCGTTAATCGTTTAACACTGTTAAAACTTCAAATCTGGGCTAATTTTTCTTTGGTTAATCGATTAACCATATAGGTTAACCGATTAACACCTTCAAGTTTTGAATTCTGGCGCCTTTTGGTGGTAAATCTGTCCATTTACCCTGTTTCAACTGTCTGGAGCTCTGTTTAGCTGTTGAACCTCATTTTTGAACATTATTACTGTGAAAATACTTGTTATGAGCCTGAGTGCTGATTCCTGATATGAAATTAACCTGCCAAATAAAATTGGTCGCCTGACCGCTGGACAAAATAAATGTCCGAGCCTCTGATGCTCGCTGTTTGCTATTCAGTCTTTTGCACCGAAATGAACCTGAACCACGGGAACCTTGATCCCCTGCCTTAGAATAAATGTTATGCAAATGCAGAAATGCAAAAATGCAAAGAAACAAAAGCCAGATACTGCCAAAACGAAAAGGCAAATTTTGGGGTGCTACACCATAAAGATATCAACCAACTGAGTGTCAAATAAAGCAGGTCAAACATAGGACGCCATATCGCGCCACCTTTGTGCATATTCCTTGAAAGTTTCAGTTGTGCGCTAAGACTGATTCTGCAATTGTAATCGGGTAGGAGCCAAAATCGAGATTATACTTGTATTGCTTCAAGAAAGCTTCTGACAAGTCTCTCCATGAGCGAATCATGCTACACTCTAAACCCATATACCAATCCTAAGAAGCTCCAGACAAGCTATCTTGGAAGCAATGAACCACCAATTCATCATTGTCAATGTACGGCGCCATCTTTCTACAATACATGGTCACATGACTGCGAGGACAACTCATCCCTTTGTACTTTGGCAGCTCTGGAATCTTGAACTTATGTGACAACACAACATTAGGAACCAAACACAAATCCTTGGCTTCCATGCAAAAAGCAGAATAAGCTTTGATATCTCTAATCCTTTAATCTAACAGCTCATAGTCAGCAAATCTGTTATGATTAGTAGGTCTAACAAGAGTTTGTGGATTTGGAAGTTGTGATGCAGCTGGAGCAGGTATCTGAGAAGAAGCAAACTGAGACGGATAGACCAACCCATAATTTACCATCTGACCGACATTTTAACTCATCTGAAAACCATACAGATAACTAGTAGGAAGTATCACAGCAGCAGAGGATGCCCCAGGGTAGGGCATTCCAGAGTGAACATTCTGAACAACAGTTTTGGCAGGTTGAGCTAAAACTGAAACATGAATAGGAGGACCCATATACACATGCTTATCTTCCTTAGAAGTTTCAACATCAGTCGGCATAGAAGTCTGGTGAATCTGTGCTTGAGTAATCTCATGATCATCATGACTCACCACAGGAGGTGACAGTGGAGTAGGCATGCCCCAAGGGTAAGCAGCAGAATTACCATTGGGCATGGGCACAACAAAAGGTTCATATGGCATAAAGGCACTACCACTGGAAATTTGAGGAGTGAAGTTCGGGGGCATTCCCCATGGAAAGGTAGCAGGAATCCTATTCGAACCAGATTAAGCACTTGGCAGGTTGACAGTAGGTGGAACAACAACTTCGACCGGCGATTCGATAATGACAGGAGAAGAAGTAACAATAGGAGCAGAAGTGACAACAGGAGTGATAACAGTTGCATCAGTAATAGTTGCAACAACAGAAGTGGCAGCAGTGGCGTCCTTTTGAGCACGAAGGAACTCCATGATAACATCCATGTTGGTCTAGAACTGATCCATCTGTCCCTGAAACGGAGCCAAAGTCTTCTTGTAGGCAGTGTTCTCTTGTTCAATATCACTCATGATCTTGGATTTGCTTGAACGAGTGAAATAACAATGTCGAGACATCATCTTGCTACAAGGCAGAAACAAATAGTGTAAGCAAACTGATCTATGGATGAAGGGCATGCATATGCATAAATGATGGAATGTAATTTATGCAAAAATAAAATTTTAATACATATGCAAAATTGATTGGACATGAAGAAATGATATGCAAGAAACCAGCACAATCTGAATAATCTGGATGATCTACATATAACTTTGCTCAGGCACAAAGGTTGGACATGAAAAGAAAACTAATAGTATGAAATGTCTTGGTTTCCTGCAGAAAATCTCAATATCCCCTCATAGGTGTGATCTAGTTTTAAACAAGGGTTCCTGATGACACGAAATCGTATATATATTTTGATGCATAATTCAACTAAAGTTTAACTGTTTTCGATCCGATTTTGGGTTATTTCCGTGTTATTTGTCTGATGTTTTGCAGGTATTTGATGATCATGTCTAAACAAGGCAATATGAAGAAAAGAAGCAATCTCAGATGAAATATGGACGAAAACCGGATGAAAACATCATGAAAAGCGCAAAATGCTGATTTTGCTGCTGTGACAACCGTCACAGCTCCACGACGACCGTCACACATTGTGACGACCGTCATGCAGGCAAAAACGCCCCACTTCAAATGCACGTGAAAGAAGCAGTTCCAAGTCCCAAATAGTGGACCACTACTCCTTGATAATTCTGCCTCAAAGTCCACCTTCTTCAAGTTATAACCGTTAGAATTCCATTTCTATAAAAGGGGAAGAAGGGGAACTCAGAAGGGGAGCCGCATTCATACAACGAAGTGCTGCCCAATTCCATTTCCAGAGCAAAAGTTCAGTTTTATTTTCTTTCCTTTTTTTTTGCCTTTCATTCCTTCTGTAATTTTTATTTCCGTTGTACGATCAAATTGGCACAAAGACCAGAATCCTGCCAACATTTGTGGAGGATCTGCCCAAAGGTGAATTGGAATATTTACAGGTTTCTCATTTCAATCGTAATTCCAGTTTTTATTATGATGCATGCTCTTATTTATCGTTTTCATTTATGTTTTACCTTTCCCAAATCCATGTCTAGCTAAATTTAAGTAATCGATATGTAGTAATAATTCGAAAGGGATTTGATAATAACCGGTTGAAAACTGTCTTTTTCAAAAGTTGTTTATGGTCTGAGCGTTTAAAATTAATTTACTGAATAAACTTCGTCGCGAAAGCGAGAACTTATTTAAAAGTAGTTTTGCCACGAAAGTGGGAAATTAATTAAGGTACGAACCAACAAGCGAAAGCTGCGGCAAGACCAGATAGTAAACACTAGTCATTCATTTTAATAACAGCGAAAGCACTTTAAAATGAATTAGAACTTAGAGATTTCCAAAAAATAATTTTAACCCCGAATGGGACACGAAAGCGTACGTTTGGCCCTTAGAATTATGATTAGCGTCAATAACCATCGTGAGGCGAGAGTCTTCAGATCACCATTTTCTGCTTAAACAAACTCTGAAAAATATTTCGTATACTGGTGACTTGTCAAATCCCTGAAGAACGTAATTACTGCATATCGATTCGATCAATTATAACTTAATTAACATTCTTAGTTCCCTTTAGTGACAATCTTATTCCCTTAAACATTATCTACCTAGCTAAACATAGTAACTCCCGAGAACACTAGTTTGATTACGAGTCCCTGTGGGATCGATATCTATTATTACTACGCGATAGACTGTGCACTTGCAGTTAGGTTGTATTAGACATAGAAAGTCGCGATCAGTTCCTGATAGTCTTCGGCTTCTCAGGCTCTCAGGTTGGGAAGTAATAATATGTTCATCATTTTTGGTTTAGCATTATTACCCCTCAAGGAGGCCTCCACTTATTTCCAATGATCGGTCTTTAGAGTCATAAGCCTTCAAGGAAAGTACCTGGTTACTGCATAAAAATGCAGGATAGAGCATCTCCAAGAAAACCTCGTCCGGATGTGGACTCATGCTAACAATATGTATAAAACTCTAAGCATGCCAACACAAGTTCACTCTAGTCCTATGTGTATCCTCAAGCCTAGGTAATGGGCTTATCTCTCAAGTAACACCTATCCTAACAACAGCAAAAAATAGAAGATATCCAGAATATGTAGCATATGAATATTTAAAGCATTAAAGAAATGCAGTAAATAACACAAAGAGAAAGCAAGCAAAGCATAAAGATAAACACCCAAACAAGCAAGAAAGCAAACAAAACTAGGTGAGACCCCAACTTGCAAGAGCAAAGACTCCCTAGCAGAGTCACCAGTTGAAGCTAGCAGAATTATACCTAAGTGAATCGCACACTCAAAGATACAACAGAGTCGCCACCGAACTTTATTTAATCCCAAAGGACGGGGAAACTACCGATAAAACCCAAAGGGAAGATAAACGGGTAAGGGGGTCGGTTATGCGAGAGGAAGGGTCTAGCACCCCACGCATCCGTCATACTCGACGGGAACCATTTTGCTTACTTCTAGGCTTGGATGGGTTATTTATCTAAAGGCTTCTATCTAAAAAGAAAATAGAAAAAGAGGGAAAGAAAGAGAGAAGGAGGAAGAGAGAAAGAAGTGCTCACGGAGGATTGGGGCCCTCGTGCCTATGTATCCTCATAGTGCAATAAGGAATTCAGAACTCCGTAGTTCAGGGAACAAGGAAACAAAAGAAGATCTGGGCAGACCAGTGAGAAAGAAGAATGGAAGAAGGTAGAAGGTAGCTCTCCAAGATCTCGCGATCATGTGCCTACGTATCCTCATAGTGCGATGAGGAAGTTAGAGTCTAAGTAGATTGGGGAACAAAGACGGAGAAAGAAAAGGAAGAGGAAGCGGTGTCAAAACCAAGAGTGAAAGGAGGTAGCAAGACCCTATTGGGGAATGCAACAGAATGGTGTCAAAACTAAGAAGGAAAGGCAAAGGAAGACTCTACTGAGGAATACAAGAGAAAAATGGTGACTCCACTGAGGAGAAAACAAAGGAATGGTGTCGAAACTAGGAGAAAAAAGGAGCAAAGAAATTGAATTGAGACAAAGTAAAGGACACTAAAGATTCGGTGAATTAACTGGAAGGCAGTGATTTTAATCGAAGGAAATGAAGATTATGATTCTGCGGGGAAAAAGTTGGTGTCAACAGACGGACTTTGATGAACCAGAAAGAGAGCATTGAACCGAGAAAAGCTGTTTAACTCTGACAAGATTTTGGTATATCAACTGATAAATAATGGTTAACCAAAAGGATGCATGTGGAACCAAGCGAAGGTTATGACCCAAAAGACGGGTATGGAACCCAGCGAAGGTTGTGACCCAAAAGGAGTTTGGTACATGGACTAAACAAGCAGTACTTGACCGAAGAAAAGGTATTTGAACAAAAAAGAAGGCTACTAAGCCAAAGGTGCGAGTGTTTGAACCAACGAAAGATTACTAACTGCTGGGGATACTGGTTTTAACAGAAGGACTGTGATTAACCAAAAGAATGAGTGATTAACCAAGAGACAGTGATTAACTCAAGAGAATCTCATTAAGTTAACAGACAGACTATGGTTAACTGAGAAACAGGTAATTAACCAAGAGAAGGTGATTGACCCAAGGAAATTTGGTTTTAACAGGAAGACTGTGATCAACCAAAGAATAAGTGATTAACTAAGGGAAAGAGATTAATCCAAGAGGAACTCAATATGTTAACAGACAGACTGTGATTAACTGAGAAAAGGAGCAATTTGGTGTTTTAACTGACGAACAGTGATTGACCAAACAAGAAGGGAGATAGAACTAAGAGAAGGTTGAAAACTCCGCCATAGATTCGGTATTTGACAGTCAGACTGTGCTTAGCCGAAAAAAAGAATTGACTTTGTTGGAGAAGAAGAGAATTTGGCTTTAACCAAAGAATGGTTGACTAGCCAAAGAAAAGAGTGATTACAAATCTTCTGGGAAATCAAAGAATAGTGATTGGCCAAAAGAGAAAGGAGTGTTGAATTAAAAGGAGGAAAGTAAACCATGAGACAATGATTAGGGTGCAAGGAAAAGGTGATTGATTAAAAGAAGAATAAAAAAGAGAGCAAGATAAAAGATCAAACTCAAGAAACACCATAATTCAGATATAAAGGTGACTATTCTGAGTTCAGGGTCAAACGCCCCTGACCAAAAATAGCCAGCATGAGGGTAGGGCATACTCCATCTCACTAATTCTCTATAACCCAAAATGTAGTTCGGATGTTGAAACCGACAAAGAAATGACGCAATTTTATATAGTGCTCCAGTGTGTTATGCAGACCTCCGACTCAGTAGGGGATCGAGCGAATAAGACTCTAAAAGATCCTAAAGAGAAGAATGAGGGAAGATCAAGCCAACAATCTTTTATACAAAACGAAAGATCGTCAAAGCAAGAGTGCAGATTATTGATTATACAAGATTAAACTTGCTCAATGAAGAACAAACTTAATATGATCAAGAACAAAATTGAAAGGCGGTACCAAATTTCAATTAGCATTCATCACAAATCATGTCATCATGTAAATAAAATGTGCAAGAATTAACATGATCATACAATGTCAAAATATGCAAACCATTCTAAGAATCGACAAATCGTGCATCGAAATTTTGCATACATGCTTCAACTAGAAGTTAAACAACTCATAAAACATCCATAAATATCAAGCATATCAAGTCATGGAAGTTAAATGAGGAAATAATATCAAATAAGCTTGAAAAAGCACAAAAATGACATTCTGTCACAGTGGTAATCAAATACCATATGCAGGTAATTAATTCTATGCTTGAAAAATGCAAAAAATATGGAAAACAATGGCAGGGTAATCGATTACCACTGTGATAGTTGCAAAAAACAGCTTTCAAAAAGTACTTCCAGCAACTAAACACTTATTCAATCATCCACATGTTATGGTGGGAATTCATACACGAAAGTTACACAATTAGGATCAATTGAAAGCATCAAACATAAAGATAAAAAATCAAACAATCACATGATTAATCAACATCAAAAAGCTATCGAAACTACATCGTAGCCGAGCAAAAGTGATCGAAATTAGTAAATCGAGTGCAAATTAGCAACCTACAAGGCGGAGGATTGCCTTGGTGATTGTTGCTATTGATATGTGATGAGAATGGATCAAGAAAATCACATAATTCTGATCTTGAGATCAAATCATAGCGAAACCCATCGAAAATGTGATAAAAGCTCTGAAATTGAATTTGCACCAAAATGATTAAATTGATCACTTGAATTGATGTAGAAGTTGTTATAGTTGCAGAGATCCAAGAAGAAAATGTAATGAGATCAAGGTTTAAGCTCAAGAGGAAAGAAATTTCAATGTGAAATTGCTACTCTTCAATGGTGGAAAATTGAGCTCTAGTATGGTTTTGGGAAGAAGATTAAGATGAATGTGAAGAAGTTGCAGAAAATGCAAAGAGAATTGAGAGAAATGAGAGAGTGAAGAGTGAAGATTTGTGAAAAATGATTAAGCTCCTTTGTGAAATGGTGAAGATTTCTTTATATAGAGTGGAGGTTTTGAGTTGCTAGGTTTAAAGTGTGCTTTGGAGCTTGCTTTAGCACTAGCTTTAGAGTTAGTTACATCTAACTCACTGAGTCGGAAGTTGACTCAGTTATTTAGTTGTTAACTCGGTGGAGCAACCCCAATGCAAGTCCAAATCAAATGGTCCTCATTCTTGGGAATGCAATTACATGGTAGTCTTGATTCAAATTGATGTATTGGAATAAATGCCTTGAAGTGTCTTGAAAGGTCTTGAAATGTCTAGAAATGTCTAGAATATTCCACACAGTGCTAGATCCAAGTAGACCATAAGAGAATGGAGAGTGCAAAGTTGATGTCATGAAAATGCAGCAAAATCTGCCATTTTACACAGGGTAATCGATTACCCCATTTTGCCTAGCAAATTGGTAATCGATTACCACAGGCAAAACTTGCCCACTTTACTTAAAAACAAGTGTTGTGACCATGGTTCCGATTTCTGACCTCTTGCTTTGATGAATAGGCATGGAAATCTTTATTTTTAACTTGTGCTGATGATGTGATGACCTTGTGAGGATATGATTAATCGGGCCTTAAAAACCTGAATATTCCTGCAACAAAACCACAGAGAAAAAGATGTTAGTCCGTATACCACCGATGTGAATGCACACGCTCATCTTTTAAAAGGGGAGGTCGAATTTCGGGTTACGACAATACCTACAGAAGATTCTCAAAAAGTTTGGTATGTCAAATTCAAAGTCTGTTGTGACTCTGACAAACTCTCAAATCAAGCTGAGTATAGATCGGTGTCCTGTCACTAATGTCGAAAGAGCTTATATGAATATCATTTCATATGCTAATATAGTGGGTTCTTTGATTTATGATATGGTTTGTAATAGACCCGACATAGCATATGCAATAAGTCTTGTAAGCAGGTACGCGGTGAATCCGGGAAAGGTTCACTAGCAAGCACTGAAGTGGATTCTAAGGTACATAAACGGGTCTCTAAACAGAGTCCTAATTTATGGTGGGACCTTGGGTGAAGATAGTAAAACAACAATTGAAGGATATGTCGACTCTGATTATGCAGGTTGTATGGATTCCAGAAAATTTATTTATGGATATATGTTCACCGTGTTTGGCACAACAATTAGTTGGAAAGCAACACTTCAAAAGGTTATTACCTTTCAACCACTGAAGCGAAATATATCGCCCTAACTGAAGTTGTGAAGGAAGCATTGTGACTTGAATATATTTTACCAAAGAGATATTTGTCCATTCATAAACAACACAATACAATAATAAAAAGAACCAAATAAAACATATGGGAAAAACATAGTTATAATAATGAAAATAATAAAGTTTCCATGAAAATATAAAAGTAAAAATGAGGTTGACATGAGGCATGAGCAAGCTTTTAAACGCAAAAGAGAAAACTCCAACATCAAAGAGAAGAAGAGAAGTTTGGTAGAAAACATAACCTTTTAATATTTTCTAAGGGATAAATTATAATTTTTATAAAAAAATTGAGGTTAATTTCGTAAATATAATAAATTATATTTTATCATCCTTCCTCCCTCTTCTAAAAAACTCAGATTCAAGGAAAACAAAAAATTATTTTTGGAGAGATTCTGATCCCTTCTCTTCCTTCTCGCTCCCTCCTAAAATATTGAACCAAACATTTTTTTAAAAAAATATTCTCTCCTCCCTCCCCCCCCCCCCCCCCCTTCTTCGAAAATCCTCAATCAAATAGACTTTTTCATTTTCTCCTCGACTAAACAAATAAATTTCCTCTTATTTTAATTTTTTTAAAGGCTTAAATAGTCTCTTCGTCCATGTAAGTTGGCGTGTTTTTGTTTTTAGTCTTTAAATCATTTTTTCTTGAAAATAATTTCTGAATCTTAAAATCATTTTAGTTTTAGTACTTATAGTGAAAATCCGCATGAAACATGCAGATTTTCCCGTGGATTTTGTTTTTAAGGACTAAAACCAAAAATATTTATTCAGGGATTATTTCCATTAAAAAAAACAGTTTATGGACTAAAAACAAAAAAATGACAACTTACAGGGACAAAAAGACTATTTAAGCCTTTTTTTTAAAATTTTATATTTCTTATATAGGCTTAATTAATGTCAAAATCTTTTGGCTTAATTTCAATTTTCACTTTACTCCTTTTTCTAATAAACGTTACATTTTCAGTTTTCACTTTAGTCCTTTATCTAATAAACATTACATTTTAGTCCCTTAAAAAACATTTTGTTAGTTAAGTTGATATTTTTTGTTAAACTTTATAAAAAAACTAGTATAAGACATGTGCGTCCGCACAAGAAGTTTATTCATGTCTTAAATCATTCAATAAAAGTTTATTTATATCAAATATTTTATAATTGATGCTAAATGAAAATGTGAATATGTGAATGTTTAAGTCTACGTAAAAAATTTTTTTTACATGTTTTAACAATAGATGATAAAATTTCAACAAATATTTGATGCGTCCGCAAGTAGACGGAAATATTAAAATAATATAAAAAATTATCGAACCCACAGAGACCAATGTCAATCTACCGTTATCTATTGTTGCGATGTAAAGCTAAGGTTGATGAAATATGGATTTGGGGAAACTAAAACAATAATTAAAACTAAATTAAGGATTAAGAAATATATCAAAAAACATAGGTCAGAATATGGATTTTGTGTTCCTCAAGGACTTTGTAAATTATAAGCGTTAAATTATAATTAAATTGCATTATGTAGAAAATACTAGTTTAAATGTTCTATCTCACACTCTCGCCTTATTGACTAAAACCACACTCCCTAACTATGAGATTTTGCTCTCGCTCGCCCATTTTAATCAAGAAGCATATTTTTAAAACTAATTAGATCCTAATTGATACCTAAAGCGCTCTCGTTGTATTTAGGATCAATGTCCAGTTCCCACTATCCAGTCCAATTCTCACCCTCTCGTGCTATCGACTCAAACCTTTATTTGTTTTTCAGTTTTGTGATAAAACATTAATATTTAAACTTGAAAACTAAAGCCAAAGCAGAATTTAAAAAAGTTTTACACCTAATTTCATTACCTAGTCCCGTCGAAACGACGATCCTCACATACCGGACTCAAAATAATTTAGTCGGACATAATTAAGAAAATAAATAAATAATTTTGGGTTTTCAAATTAAACGCAGACATAAAAAGCAATTTAAAATAAATTAAAGCGGCGCTTGAAGAAAAAGGGTAAAAGCTTAAAATGATAACAATGGCAGAAAGATAAAGCATAAATGTAAATTGCGGAAAATAAAAGCTGAAAAATAAATTGTCGTAAAAGTAAATAAACTTGAGATAAAAACTAAAATTAAATTTAATGCAAGATTGTTAATCCAAGCAAGTTACACAGATTATAGGCCTAAACACTAATGGTGGAGTAGTTTCTCAATAAGAGAAAACTACCCCTTTTTTCAATGGTGATTTTTGCCTATAGCAACCGACATTAGGCTAATGGCGAACCACACTAGGCTAATGGCGAAACCCATTAGCTTTATATGACGTGGATTTGGTAATGATGAATGCCATTAGGGCCATGGCGAATGCCATGTACCAGAAACATTATGTTTCTGCCCTTTTTCTTCATTTTCTAACTCTTTTCATGGTTTTCTCGCACTGACACTCTTATTCGACAAATACCTGAAATACAAACATAATGTGGCATAATACTATGAAAAACAAGCAAAACGACACTAAATTGCATTCGAATCGAGTCAAAATAAACGATACATTTTTACGTCATCAAACACCCCCACACTTAAACCATTGACTGTCCTCAAGCAATCAACCATTAAAGTAAAAATAAATAAGCACGGTTCAAAACAAAAGCACAGTGAGACTCTAATCATATGTGGTTGTTAGGCTAATATTAGATTGATAGGTACTAAATATCAACACCAAGGATATCGTAATGACACAATTTCAAAAACTTCCTCCTTGCAAACCAATATGAATCATGCCATTATAACTCAACCTATATCTCTTGCTCTCTTTCACCCTATTTCATCCTAGTGCAATCATATTAAACCTGTTATCTATACATACTCATGGTAAGTAAACATGTTAGTGACTATGATCTCATTGTTTTTTCTTTTTTCTTTTCTTTCTTGGCAAATATGCTTGAATTTAAAGACTTTGCACCATTGGGCTAAGTGATCAGGTGAGGACCACTTAACTTAGAAGGAGCATATCTTATCATTCATTTTTCTCTCTCTTAATTTCTCATTTTAAACCAGAGATCATACACTTATTTGCATCGACTTCTTACTTAATGTGTGTTTAGAATGATGCTGACTGCTAGTAAAAACTACTTAGGGACTACTTAAAAAACTAGAGCTTAAGGTCTTGGCATAATGGGTAATCAAATTGATTTTGCATATTTAGGGGGTTTAGGGTGTCAGGACGGTGTCGATTTTGTAAAAAAATTCCCAAGCCTCTCTAACACAGCCTAAATTAAAAACATCCTATATACTTTCAGAATGTCGTGCCATGAATCAAAGTAAAAAATTATTGGAGGTTAAAAATTTTAAAATTTCGGGGAAATTTACTAACAAGTAAAAACCACGCATAAAGACTTGACAACACATCCAGTGTCTCGAAAAAAATACTGAAAATAGATAAATTCCTAAAAATATGAAATAAACTAGAAAGCAATAAATCAAACTAAGAAGCGATAAATGTACGGTAAAACTCCTCCCCCACACTTAAACCAAACCTTATCCTCAATATTTTGATAAAAGGTGAAAAAAGGAAAGATAGAACTTGTATGAATGCTACTGCGGGCCAAATCCTCTATGATCTTGTTCTTGTTGTCCATGTCTTTACTAAACACTTCTACTCCGACGTCTTATACTGCGAGGTATCTGAATTTGCTGAAACTGCTCTTTTCTGAAGCAGCTCATCATATTGTTCACTTCCGGAGGAAACCTTCAAAAGTATTAGAAAAATACGGTGTGGTGTGTGTAGGTGAAACCTGACCATGCAAAGAACGAGGAGGGGTGAGTTAAAGACGGGAAGAGACATGCTTTCTCCTATCATACTCATCATCGGTGTCACCACCAGCAGCGAGATTCGCAAGAATGTCTGTGGGCACCAGCACATCTCCAAGATTATCGTCCGAGTCATAGAACTTAATCTCCCAATTTTTCACATTGGTGCGTTTTGGGCATGGTAAAAATAATATTCGGAACAAAAACATTATTAATCATTAAATTATTTAGAGGGTAGAACCTCGAGGTTTTTCGCCTAGAAGTAGCTGAGATGTGACAAGCGGTTCATCTCTTTATTTTCTGCAAATTCTAACAATGAAAAGAAAACATTAAATTAAAAGCTCGTGGGTTGTATCCTACACAACGCTTCATTTAGCGTCGGTAGCTCGAATATTTAGGAGTGCAAGCACTCATGGTGGTTCTCTCGAGAATGATTTCTCGATCAAACTTTTAATAATTCTCGGTTTCCATGGCCACTTATCAAGCCATCTCTCATATCCATCACCTTTTCTTTTTTCCTTTTGTGGGGTGGTTCATTCTTTTAAACTTGTGGTGGTGGTTCTGGCTCTATCCTGAGTATCAGTTTTTCAAGTTTGGGCTAAGTTATTTCATCCACCGCCTCAAAGGTTAACATTACCCTCTTAACATTCATGATATCCTTAGTTTCATGGTCATCGAATTTTCTCTTTTTATGCAGGACCTCAGACAAAGGTGCGGTTGTGTGGATATTTTCCAATACCTCCACATAGGTTTTAGATTGGGATTCTACCTTAGCTTCCACAAGTATTTGCGTGAAAAATCGGTGGGGTATAGGGAGGAGGAACAACAGTAGGTGCTTACTTCCCTACCTCTCCGGCAACCTCCCTTTCGGGTGGTGGCGGTGGATTTTTCTCAATCTCTACTTCCTCAAATCTATGCAAGATAATGATCGGTGGATTATACAGAGGAGGAACAAAAATAGGTGCTTTCTTCTCTACCTCTTTGACAACCTCCCTTTCGGACGGTGTCGGTGGATTTTTCTCACTCTCTACTCTTTTCTCACCAACACTCTCCTCAACCTCATTATCACTCTCCTTATGATTTTTTATTTGTTCTTCACTACTGGTTGTTACAACATCCACATGTTCCTCAGGGTAGGATCCTAGAGGTGTTTGTGCAAGCAGGAAGATTTGAGTATCCAATGCCTCGCTGTGGGTCGCGGGGGACTCGACCATAATGTCCACCTGCCTAAGGTTTTCATTAATTTGGAGACTTTTTTTTTTAAACTCTTCATTTTGGAGAGTTTGTGTCTCCACAAAGCGCTCCATCATAGATTATATCCTAGAGTGAGTAAGTGTCGCATTGAATTCCTCCATTAGTATTTCGAGGTTGGATTTTTGAAAATCTTGTGGTTCCTCAAAATAATGGGAGTGGTAATCGTAGAGGAAATTTGGGTGAGAGTGAGTTAGTGTCGCATTGAAATCCTCCATTAATATTTTGAGGTCGTATTTATGGGAAGCTTCTGGTTCCTCAAAATACTGGGAGTGGTAATTGTAGAGGAAATCTGGGTGATGCATAATAATAAAGATAAAAGTGCCTTAGTCTATACGATGCAACAAAGGAATCACAATATTGACTGTTGGTCCCCAGCAACGGCGCCAAAAACTTGATCGCGAACTTACGAGTCTATCGGATGATCTAACTGTAAGTATGCAGTCTATCGTGTAATTTTAAAAGATATCGAACCCACAAGGATTAATAATCAATCTACCGTTATCGATTGACGCTATGTAAAGCTAAGGCTAGTGATTAGAAGGATTAGGACGGAAATAAAAACATAAATTGCTAATGGTTTGAAAATAATAATAATAATAATAATAATAATAATAATAATAATAATAATAATAATAATAATAATAATAATAATAATAATAATAATAATAATAATAAAGAGAGGCAGAAATATGGATTTCGCGTTCCTTAGGGACTCTGTTAAATATAGGCATTAATTATAGTTAAACTACGTTTCGTAGAAAATATCAATTTAAAAACTCCGTCTCACACTCTCGCACTATTGACTAAAGCCACACTCCCTAACCATGAGATTTTTCTCTCACTCACCCATTTTAATTAGAAAGCGTATTTTGAAAATCAATTAGATCCCAATCGATACCTAAAAGGCTCTTGCTGTTTTTAGGATCAATGTCTAGTTCCCACTATCTGATCCAATTCTCACACTCTTGCGCTGTCGACTCATACCTTTATTTGCTTTTCACTCTCATGACAAAACATTAAGATTTAAACTTGGAAACTAAAGCCAAAACAGAATTTAACAAAGTTTTACACCTAATTTCTTTATCGAGTCCCGTCAGAATGACGATCCTCACATACCGGACTCAAAATATTTTAGCCGGACTGTCGCTACTGCGAAAATTGGCGCCGGCTAAACAGAAGAGTCGCCACCGTGCGTTATTTATCCCAAAGAAGGGAAAGGAAACACTCGAAGTAAACCTAACGCAAAGATGGGAAAGGAATGATCATCGCAACCAAATCCTGGATTCGGGAGTCGGTTACGCAAGGGGAAGGTATTAGCACCCCTCACGTCCATCGTACTCGACGGGATCCACGCTTGTTTTCTAGTACGGATTGTTATTCTATCTACTCTAAAGGTCTGGGGTTAAAAGAAAATAAAATGAGTCGACAAAGTATCGCACTTTATGCCTACGTATTCCCGTCTTGAACGAGAAATCAGAGTCAACGTAGTTCGCCTACCTACTGGAAAGGAGGGGAAGGTTGCTCGCTAGGATATCGCATCCTATGCCTACGTACTTTCATACAGCATGAAAGATCAGAGCAAACGTAGTTCGGGCCACGGAAGACACAAGTTTGTCTGACAGTTTTTTATCTCCTTATGAAAGGGTTTTTCCTGATTAAGAGTCCAAGCGGACAAAAATGACACTTTGATGTTTGTTTTCAGTCTTTTACGCAAGAACTGTTTTTTATGGTGTTTGCAATCTCTGACGCACTAGTGACTATAATTTAAGAGCGACTACGTCGTATGTCACCCTAAGGGTAACACACTAAGCACTCAGATTACTGAAGAGTGACTCTCCAGCAGCCTTTCTCAAATAGCTTAAGGCTCGTAGCGTACGACATCGATTATCCTTATTACTGTGTTTTGAATTGTTCTGAGATAGAAGAGAAAGAAGTTCTAAAAAAAACCTAGGGTTTGAAAGGGGAATCAAAACTACCCTAATGTTGTCATGCACGGATTACAACCTAATGTCTGTCATATTTCTCCCTTGCACAGGGAGAAACAGAGATCCTAGGGGATAAACGAAAAAGAAACAACAGATATACAGTAGACAGTAAAATGCATGAGATGCAGAAACAAACAATAGGCAAAGTGAAACAGCTTCACTTCAAACCTAAAGGGGCAATCAACACACAATACAGCAAAGAAAACCAACCCAACACCAGCTCAGATAGCAATAACAGCTCCTACAGCAAGCAGCTCAAACAGTACCAGCTCTGGCAGCTATAGTTGATTAACAGCACAAGGTTGACAATAACAACTTCAAGCAAGATCCCATCTTCACTCTTCAATGAAGTTCAAGCTTCAGATAAGCTCTTATCTCCAATAATCTTCAGCTTTAACAAGCACTGAGTTCCAACCAGTAAACAGCTTCAAACAGCAATGTAACCCTAGTCTTCAACAGATATCCAGCTTTAATAGGCACAAGCTTCCTCTTATCCAGTCATCAATACATTTCTTATCTTCAATAGGCTTCCATCTTCAATGCGGACACTCACAGGAGAGAATCAAGTGATAGATGAAGTTGGAATGTTAAGATGCTTAATGATAACCCTGGGAAATCACTAAGATCTTATCATAGCAAGGGAGAGGCATCCTCAAGGTTCTACCCAATAAAAGCATGCTCTACATCCCTCCTAAGGAGAGATGGAACTCTTTTAGGGGACCTTGTGTCATAGGATGGAATAGAGGCACAAGAAGCTCTATATGTTTGACAGAAGAAATCAATCTACTCTAGAGCTCTCCCTATATCTCCTATCTCCTAAGTCTTCATCAAGCAATCTTCAAGCACAAGAAAATTAAGATCCAAGCATCCTTATTTGTCTTCAATCATCCTCAAAGTCTTTACACAATCCTCAAGCCAAGCACAAGCCCCAACACCCAAAGAAAAGGCCCAAAACCCAACAAACAAAGCAATTTCCCAAGAAGGAACCACATCAATATCACTCAACTTGCAAAAATCAAATAAAATGGAAATATTCATCAAAAAAACCTAGATTAAATTCTAAGGGATCCTAACTAGGTACCCTATGCCCCACATAAACCCCAAGGCCTAAATCAAAATAAAAACCCAAAAACTATGTGTTGAAATGCACCTATGTCAAGTTGAAATCCTAATTCTAACACACTAAAGTTCCTTATTCAAAACTAATTAAAAGTAAATCACAAAAATGTGAAATAATTCCCAGGGGGACCTAATACTCTAATCTACCCATGGCAAAAAGAATCACACCAAAATGTGAAATAAAATGGCTAAACCAAATTCAGCAAAATGGATATACAAAATAAAATGCAATAAAAGCAAGTAAATGTAAAAATTCACCAGAAATAGAAAAATGACTAAAATGCTAATTTTATTTTTCTATAATTTTCTTGAGACAATTATGAGAATGGAGAAAAAACTCCCATATGAAAAGACCTATTTTTGAATTTATTATGAATTTTCTAAGATCTTAAAATAAATGTGAAAATAAAAGAAAATATGAAAAAATGTAAAACATGCGTGTTGAATAGCAATTGAAAATAGTTCATTCACCACCTGGGCCCAGAAGGGGGGTGCAGATAGCCAAGCACCTAAGGCCCAATATGCAATCAGAAAATAAAATGAAAAAAAAGAAAGGAAAATAAAAAACTCGTGGTGTGAAAAGCAATGAAACTCAGTGTATTTCTTGGATGGGCCTCTAGAGGGGGTGTGGATATCATGAATCTAACTTAAGCCCAAGCTCTCTTTTAATGAAACGCCTCGTTTCATCTCTCAGACTCCTCCTTCACAAATGGGAGTGAATCTGTGGCCGTTGGATTGGTTCTTGGTCAAAGTCTTCGTGGGGATCCAATGGTGGTGGCATTGTCTTCTCCAATTCAAATTCTGGAGGGAGAGGGAATCCATGGAAACAGAGCTTGAAGCTTCTTCTTCCTCCAATCGCATTACTCTGATTCTCCATCAAAAATCAAAAAGAAAAACCCTAACTCACTCCATTTTTCATAAGGAATCTAACCATGGCAATTAAACCTATTGAAACATCTTCCTCCTCAAAACACGATGGAAATCTCAGAAATCACTCAAGAACCAAAACTCACCAATCTTGAAATTGAGTAGCTTAATCTCTTCATCATGTTTCACTGATCATTTTCCACTATCACATCAAGGTTCTACCTCAAGATTTACCAAGTTATCAGCATGAACAGATTTTGTGTCATCACACTAATTGCCTCTAAACTTCACCAATCAATACCTAAAAGCTTCCTATGATCAATTCCAAGCTATCTAACCACCTAACTCCTAAAGAAAACACTTGAATCATGTTGTAGATTGAAAAGTGCATACCTGAGAATTCTTGATGCACAGAGGTATGAAACCTTCAAATCAAGCTTTGGGAACTTCCAGACACCTTCAATGAATCACAATCTTACTTTTGTATGCAAAAGAATTGGTTGGAAATGCTTGGATTATGAAAACCGATTATGAGTTGCAGGTGAGAAAATCCAAGAGCAAGAACATGATTTCTCCACCAATTTGCTTGGAAATTGATCTGGAAACACTCACTAGTATCAATGGAAGCCAATGGGATCAAGAAATTGGATGGAAAAGGATGAAATGCTTGTAGTCGAATCTGAGTTGCAACAGAAAAATTTCAATCTCAATCTCTCTTCTCTCCAACACTAGCTTTGGATCACTTCATATGCATATATAGAGTGTGAATGAAGACTCTAGAAAGTTCTAGGTTGATCCAATGAGAAACTCACCATCTCATGTCATGAGATCTCATGTCATGCTATGCACTCATACCAGTTCATGATTTGGCTTGTAATTCCCTTGGTTCTGAGTTTAAAATCTCTCCAAATGAGATATTAGAGGTGTATGGATGGAAAGGAGCTTTGGATTTGCTTGGAAGTATGGTTTTGCAATTGTTACTTATGATTCAAGTAACCAATTTTCAAAGCAAGTCCTTGAAATAATCCTCAATTCAAAATTGTGGCAATGTCAATATTCTCAAAATTCTTTTTACAATCAAATTGGTATGTCATATGGCTTGGTTTGGTTGTGTAGATCAAAAACCCTAATTTCCAACTTTGGTTCATTTGAAATATACCTTCATTTTAGGCCATTTTTATGATTTTGTGAAGCAAGCCATTCCAAGTTCTCATGACCTCTTATCTAGCCTAAAAAATCATTTTGAACACATATCATGTTGAACATTTTTCCATTTGAAGAGTGGAAGATGGAGATTTGGACCTATGTTGAAAAATGACCTGTAATTCAACTTTCCCAAAATACCCCTGGATTGTCAAAACCATAACTTGAGTTCCACAAATCCTCTTGAGGACTTCTAGTACTCAAATTAAAGCTAAGATCAATATCTACAACTCTTATGTTGGCCAAGAATCCATTTGAAAACTCCTTGATGGGAAAACGTTGCTTGGAAGTCAAGTGACTTTCACAGATAAATTTCAGTGTCCTCTGATGACCCATAACTTGCAAGAACCATAACTTGAGTTCCACAAATCTCCTTGAAGACTTATAGTACTCAAATTAAAGCTATTGAGAAGCTATACAAGTTTCATGTTGACCAATAATTCATTTGAAGCTTGTATTTTGACTTATCTGGCTTGGAAGATAGGCCTAAATTAGGGTTTTTACACTGAAACCCTAATTTAGTAACTCCTCTTCTTCTTGATTCCTCTTGATTTCTCCTTGGCACAACACCACACATGTATCCACATATCAAATCATGAATTCCACATCCTCCAAGTAGGCCTAGATGCCCTCCAATCACTCAGTTGACATAGGATTGACCTAGGGTTGACCTAGATGAAACCCTAGTTGACTGTACTCAACTGTAGATCTTGTAATCACACCAATGACTTGACTCATCTTCAAAATGACCCTCTAGGTCTTCCATGACCTTTTTACACCTTCCATGGCTCACACACTCATTGATGATCTTCAACATATCCCCAAGATTGGGAGAGAAATCCACTGGTTGACCTTCAAACTTCTCAAAGCCTCAAACCTTTCTTGATTACTTGGATGATCTTGAACTTGAATAAAACCCCTTGATGGGCCTCTTTCTGATAAAAATGGCACTTGATCCCTTATTATATGACTTGTTATGCTATGCTATGCAAATGATTAGACTATGTACATGACTTATTATGCAAATGACAATGCAATTGAAACATAAACCAGGTGGAATAGGTTGAGCAAATTTTAGGGTTCAACAGCTGCCCCTATTCAAGAGGCTTGGACCTGACTGGGTGAAGAGCGAACGACCTTCAAACATTCGAGGTACGAGACGGTTGAATACCAAGAACCCGGAAATTTGCCAACCGTAGAGATAAACTGCACCACTGCTTGGGGAACAACATTCGTCGATTGAACCTGATTGTTACGGTGACAACTGATCAACCACCTGATACGGATCTGATTTCAACACTAACTGCCTGTGTGGCACTAAACTTGTCAATATAGGAATAATCTGGATGACTTCACTGGGGAAGTACTTCTGTCAACAAACATAACTCTTCCAACGATACAGGAAAAGAGCTCCGCCACCACTACGGGAAATACCACCGCCACCACTACGGGTAATAACACCGCCATTGCTACGGGTAATAACTCTGTCACCACTACGGGAAGATAACACCGCCATTGCTACAGGTAATACTCTGCCATCGCTACAGGAAAACAAACACCGCCATCGCTACGGGTAATACTCTCTGCCACCACTACAAGAAAATAACACCGTCATCGCTTTGGGTAATACTCTCTGTCACCACTACAGGAAAATAACACCACCATTGCTATGGGTAAACAACACCGCCATCACTATGGGTAATACTCTGCTATCACTGCAGGGAAATAACACCGCCATCGCTACGGGTAATACTCTCTGTCACCACTACAGGAAAATAACACCGCCATCGCTACGGGTAAACAACACCGCCATCGCTACGGGTAATACTCTGCCATCACTGCAGGGAAATAACACCGTCATCGCTACGGGTAATGACTCTCGAATACAGCTCCTCTGCCTATCTTTGCAGTAGCTAACTCCATCAATCAACTGGGTAACACATAATGGTCCAATCTTTCAATCTTTAATGCTGACACGGTAATAAATCTGAGAAGGACTCTACTGGGAATTTTTTGAACCCAAACTGCTAGACACCTACTTCGACATAGGCGGCCTTTTCCAACAACTGATTCACGAGATCTTTTGATAACGACATAACAACAATCTTGAAGAAATACTCCGCTGGAGGGGTAAGAGAAACCTAAACGAGCAACTCTGTGGGGAATAATGACAAGACGAGCATTATCATCACATGCTGAGATTTTTAATATTTGGTAATTGATCTGAGCAAGAGCTCTCTCCACCTGCAAGGGACACAGCACCTGAAAACCAAATGTTAACCAACCTGGCTTATGTTTCACAATCCACATGTTTGACAATGGCGTAATGCTCCATACAACACGGATATGCTACGCGTTTTTGGGTAGATGCAATCATGACACTATATGCAAATGCAAATGCAGGCTCGAGCTGCTGGGGAAACTCTGACAAGCTTGCTCCAATCATGGCTGTTGAGCAAATACCACCCTGTTGGGGATGAACTGGTATCATAAAGTCTTCCGGAAAAATAAATGTCGGCAATACTACCAACTCTGCCGAGGAGATTAAACTTTGATTTCCACTGGGAGGAAAGAACACCTGCTGGGGAGAGTAACTCCGCTGGGGGAGAACCGACTCTCTTGGGGAAAGTAAACTGACTGAGCAAGAAACGACTCAGCTGGGAAACGAGGAAATCCTTCTGGAGGAAATGATGCTGCCTGGGCACAGCTTTCAAACTCGGAGCTACCACTTTGCTGGGGATGATCATCCTGACGAAGGCATGACGACCTGCGGGAAGAAAACCATCTTCTATGGGAATAATCCTTCTGAACCAACTATGACTTGGTTAAACACTACGGGAATCCTCCAAGCTGGGGATTGATCGTTCTCATACTCAACTCTCTGGGGAGTGCAACCTCCGCAGGGGATACTGATCTTGATTGGCTGGGGATATCCTCTGGGGATAAGCTGCGACTCTTCGGTCAGGGACAAAAATCATCTCAACTTTTGAAGATGAGGTGCGACCTGTATGGGGATTGGTGTCGCCAAATCAAGTCTTTCACCATGTACCTCCGGTTGGGGGCCACAATTGCTGATTGTCCACTTCAAGGGTGAGAACCCTGCAAAACACAAACGAGACAAGACAAATCTATACAACCAACTCTATTCGGGTTAGTGTTCGTGATGTTACTTCAGTCAATTCAAAGTTTTAGCAATTATTGGCAAGGGCCAGCAAAGTTATGCAAGTGCAAGTTTATCAAAAATATCGGCGTTTTCCACATACAAAACAGTAAAGCACAAACATCAAATACTGAATAACATGTTTTATTAATAACAGGCCTCTGAATAGGCAGAGTTTTGTACATCGGATGCAACTCCTGAAAAGAGGAAGTTACATACACACACATACATATATGCACAAGAAGCATAAAAATACAAAGACAACTCGAATTTGTACACATGTCGGCAACGTGGTGCAGACAAACATCGTGAGCTGATCCTCCTATGACTCGCCTGACTCTGTCGCTTTCCCGGTATTCAATTTTCAGAAGAGATTGTGTTGGATAAACGAACCCTCAGGTACTCCCAAACCACTAAGCAATGTAGGTATCAGATTCGGACCGCAGTCATTTGCTTTTTCAATCCCTAACTTTTGCGTGAATCGCCCTTTGCGAGTTTTCAATTCACCGGGATACCCTTTTTTGCCGAAGCCGCCCAGTGTAGGTTTTCGACTTCGCGGGTGTACATCTTTTAAATTTCATCCCTAACTTTTGCCCGAACCTTTTATTCTGTTTTTGGTTCGCCGGGATGCCCCATTTTTGCCTGGACTCTCTTTTTACTGTCCAGCGGGTCAATTTTAAGCAAAGTATCTTTTAACTGCGTCCGAATTCACAGGCGACGTAAAGTCTTCACCGTCCATGGTGGACAATAACAATGCTCCTCCTGAGAAGACTTTTCTGACAACGTATGGCCCTTCGTAATTAGGGGTCCACTTGCCCCTGTGATCTGTTTGTGGCGGGAGAATCCTCTTCAACACAAGGTCGCTCGTTTGAAAGCTTCGCGGACATATCTTCTTATCGTACGCTTTCTTCATCCGGCTTTGGTACAACCGACCGTATGCTAGAGAAGCCAGCCTCTTCTCATCCATTAAACTCAGCTGATTCAACCTGTCTTTTACCCATTCTGCCTCTTCAAGTTGGACCTCTCGTAATACCCTCAGGGAAGGAATCTCCACTTCCAACGGTAACACTGCCTCCATTCCGTATACCAATGAAAAAGGGGTTGCCCCGGTTGATGTGCGTACCGTCGTACGATAACCGTGCAAAGCAAAAGGTAGCATCTCGTTCCAGTCCTTATACGTCACAACCATCTTCTGAACAATCTTCTTTATGTTCTTATTGGCCGCTTCAACAACGCCATTCATCCTGGGTCGGTAAGGAGAAGAGTTGTGATGTTCAATCCTAAAATTCTGGCACAACTCTTTCATCATCTTGTTATTCAAATTCGAACCGTTGTAGGTAATAATCCGCTCTGGGATTCCATATCTGCAGATAATATCCCGCTTGATAAATCTGGCGACCACTTGTTTGGTGACATTGGCATATGATGCTGCTTCCACCCACATGGTGAAGTAATCAATTGCCACCAAAATGAACCGGTGTCCATTTGATGTCGTAGGCTCGATCTTTCCAATCATATCAATTCCCCACATCGAGAATGGCCACGGTGATGACATCACATTCAGAGGACTCGGAGGCACATGGACTTTATCCGCATAAATCTGGCATTTATGACACCTTTTTGCAAACTTGAAACAGTTCGTTTCCATAGTTAGCCAGTAATAACCTGCCCGCAGTAGTTTTCTCGTCATAGCATGCCCACCAGCATGTGTACCAAACGTACCCTCATGTATCTCTTCCATGAGCAACTTCGCCTCTTTCTCGTCTACACAGCGTAGCAACACCAGGTCGTGGTTTCTTTTGTAGAGGACACCGTCAGGAGTCAAATAGAAATTGCCAGCCAATCTCCTGAGATTTTTCTGATCTCGACTGGATGCCCCAACCGGATACTCCTTGTTCTTCAGGAAATTCTGGATGTCAAAGTACCAGGGTTTATCATCAGATGCTTCGTCAATAGCAAATATGAAGGCGGGTCTGTCGAGCCGAGAGATAACAATCTGGGGAGCATCGTTCCAGAAGTTAACTTTATACATGGAAGACAATGTTGCCAAGGCGTCAGCCATTTGATTTTCTGCTCGCGGCACATGATGCAATTCCACCTTGTCAAAGAAAGGCAACAATCTCCTCGCATAATTCATGTATGGTATCAAATTGGGCTGACGTGTCTCCCATTCTCCTTTTATCTGATTCACCACTAGAGTTGAGTCTCCGTATACATCCAGATGTTTGATTCGCAAATCAATAGCTTCTTCCAGCCCCATGACTCAAGCCTCGTACTCTGCCTCATTATTGGTAACAGGAAAGGTCAATCGGGCAGTAAAGGGGATGTGCGACCCCTGAGGAGTAGTAATAATTGCCCCTATTCCGCTACCATAGGAATTCACAGCTCCATCAAATATTAACTGCCATTTGGAACCCAATTCTGGTCCTTCGTCCGGCAACGGTTCTTCACAATCTTTCATCTTTAGGTACATGATATCCTCGTCAGTAAAATCAAACCTCATCGATTGGTAGTCCTCCACAGGCTGCTCCGCAAGGTACTCCGACAAAACGCTACCTTTAATAGCCTTTTGCGAGACATACTGAATATCATATTCGGTTAACACCATCTGCCATCGGGCAATTCTTCCGGAGAGTGCTTGTTTCTCAAACACGTATTTGATTGGATCCATCTTTGAAATGAGCAGGGTTGTATGATTCAGCATGTATTGCCTCAAACGTTTGGCGGCCCAGGCTAGCACACAACACGTTTTCTCGAGCATTGAGTATCTGGACTCACAGTCTGTGAACTTCTTACTCAAATAGTAGATCGCATGCTCTTTACATCCTGTCTCGTCGTGTTGACCGAGAACACAACCCATACTTTCCTCAAGAACTGTCAAATACATAATCAATGGTCTCCCGGCCACTGGGGGTATCAAAACAGGAGGTTCCTGCAAGTATTGTTTTATTTTATCGAACGCCTTCTGACAATTTTCATTCTAGGTCACAGCCTGGTCCTTTTTCAATAGCTTGAATAATGGCTCGCAAGTAGCTGTTAGGGGAGAGATGAACCTAGCAATGTAGTTTAACCTCCCTAAAAATCCACGCACTTCTTTTTCTGTTTTAGGCGTCGGCATTTCTTGTATTGCTTTTATTTTCACAGGATCAACCTCTATTTCTTTTTCGCTCATGATAAACCCCAGCAGTTTACCCGATCTCACCCCGAAGGTGCACTTGTTAGGGTTCAGTCTCAGCCTGAACTTCCTAAGCCTCTTGAACAATTTCAACAGATTAACCAAATGCTCCTCCTTCGTCTGGGATTTGGCAATCATATCATCAACATAAACCTCGATCTCTTTATGCATCATGTCATGAAAGAGAGTCGTCATAGCACGTTGATATGTTGCCCCAGCGTTCTTTAATCCAAAGGGCATCACTTTGTAGCAAAATGTTCCCCAGGGAGTAATGAAAGTAGTCTTCTCCATGTCTTCGGGCGCCATCTTAATCTGATTATAGCCCGAGAAGCCATCCATGAAGGAGAATACGGAGAACTGAGCAGTGTTATCAACTAGCACATCAATGTGAGGAAGTGGAAAATCGTCTTTCGGGCTCGCTCTGTTCAAGTCACGGTAGTCTACGCACATTCTCACTTTACCGTCTTTCTTTGGCACCGACACAATATTGGCGACCCATGAGGGATATTTTGTAACAGCTAGGAAACCAGCATCCCACTGTTTTTGAACTTCCTCCTTGATCTTCACAGCCATGTCCGGTCTAGTTCTTCGGAGTTTCTGCTTAACTGGCGGGCATTCTTCTTTTAATGGCAGACGGTGAACAACCATATTGTCGCTACTGCGAAAATCGGCGCCGGCTGAACAGAAGAGTCGCCACCGTGCATTATTTATCCCACGGGAGGGAAAGGAAACGCTCAGAGTAAACCTCGCACAACACGGGAAAGGTATGGTCGTCGCAACCAAAACCTGGGTTCGGGAGTCGGTTACGCAAGGGGAAGGTATTAGCACCCCTCACGTCCGTCGTACTCGACGGGATCCACGCTTGTTTTCGGGTATGGATTGTTACTCTATCTAAACTATAGGTCAGGGGTTAAAAAGAAAATAAAACGAAAATAAAAATGACTCGGCAAAGTATCGCACTTTATGCCTACGTATTCCCGTCTGGAACGAGAAATCAGAGTCAACGTAGTTCGCCTACCTACGGGAAAGGAGGGGAAGGTTGCTCGCTAGGATATCGCATCCTATGCCTACGTACTTTCACACGGCATGAAAGATCAGAGCAAACGTAGTTCGGGCCACGTACGACACAAGCTTGTCTTGGTTGATTTTAGTCCTTCTGAAAAGGTTTTCTTGATTAACAGTCCCGGCGGACAAAAATGACGCTTTGATGAGTTCACATTCTTTTACGGAAGAAGTGTCTTTTATTGTGTTTGAAATCTTTATGTGTTTTTCTGTTTGTTTTGAGAAAGAAAGAGACAGAACTCTAACCTACGGTTGCGAAGGGAATCAAACTAACCTAATGTTATCATGCATGGGTTAAGACCTAGTGTCTGTCATGCTCCTCTCTTGCACAGAGAGAAACAGAGATCCTAAGGGATAAACGGAAACAGAAACAATATCAGATATATACAGTAAAGTAGTAAAATGCATGGATGCAACAGTACAAGCGAGGCAAGGGAGTCTCACTCAACCTCGAACCTGGAAAACAATAGGCAAAAGTGAACAGGCTTCACTTTCAACCCAGCAGGGTAAACAGCAAACAATACAGCCAGGAAAACCAATCAATACATCAGCAATGAAATACAGCAAAAATATCAACAGCATCAGCAGCTCTGACTCAACATCTGACTTCAAGTAATCTCCAATCAGCTACAGGCTTCAACAAGCATCAGTCTCCATCTTCATGGCCTTCAGGCAAGGGCTTTGATCATCAGTCTCCCATCTGCAATGGCTTTTCTTCAAGTTCAAACCTCCAGGATGAGGGATCAGTCACAAGAGTGAATTGGGTGTTAAGCAATCAGTTGACTACCAAAGGTGGTGAACAGACTGCTTCTAACACAAAAGACATTTTCTCTCAAGAGTTCTATCTCTTAGACACCATCACCAAGCCTTCCAAAGGAAGGGGGTGAGTGTCTTAGAGAGACTCTGAATCACAGAGAAGAATGGATGCAGACAAGGCAATCCATATTTGAGAAACAAACTTTCTAACCTAGAGCTCTGCCTAGCTCCTAAACCCTAATTCCTCAGCATCTGCTAGCAAAAATCTTCTCTTCAACTCTGGAAGTTGAACTTCAATCTCTAGATCTCCAATGGCTTCCATCTCTTCAAGTCTTCAGCTCTCCCAAATCCCCAGACAATCCCAATACCCAAGCAAGCAAGCAATAATCCCCAGAGGGCACACCACACCAGTCAATCAGACATACACAGAGTATTAATAGCAGTAGGGGAGTCCTGACTTTTTCTCTAAGGGATCTAATAACTACCCATAGCCCCTATAGTCCCATAACTAATCTAGTTAAACCCTAAGTCCTAAGGGAAAGAATCAAACCTCCTAAGTCATCACCTAAAAACCCTAATTTGTTCATGTTGTTCAAACCTACACTAAGCACCTAAATTTAATTTCTAAAAATGGGAACTAAATTGAATCTATAAGTTCAATGTCTAATCTAAACAACCTAAAAAGAATGGATGAAAAATATGAAAATATCTAATAGAACAAAAATTAATAAAATCATGTATGAAATGAAACCATTTAAAATGTCATTTATTTAGAAAATATGGGAAAAATATCAAATAAAAAATAAAATGCAATTTTTATTTTTTATAATTTTCTAGACATCCTAAAGAAAATAATGCAAAAAGAATGAATTAAAAATGATTATTTTGCTATTTATTATGAATTTTAGAAAATGCATGAAAAATTAAAGAAAATAAAAGAAAATATAATGAAATAAAGTGGAGGGGGTGTGAATAGCAGGGATAACACGTTCAAGGCATTGGGCTTATTAAATTGGGGGGTGTGGATAGCGCTCTGAGCCCAACCCCCCAATTAATGAAACGCAGCGTTTGGTCTCTTTTGAAATTTCCCACCAAAACTCAGATTGAATGAGGGTCGTTCGATCCCTGGTCAAGTCAATATTCCCTCCAGATCCAAGGGCGCGTGGTTCATCTTCTTCCTCCCTTCGCCTAGGGTTTCAGTCCCCACTTCCATGCATGAGAATTCCACTCAATCTTTCTCCATGATTTCTTGATGAAAACACAAAATTCCAAGCCCTAAAATATTCTATGAAACTCCAGTAATCCATGCCTAGTCTTAGTTTTCTCTAACTCTCATTACACACTCCAAACAGAGAGCTCGAACCTCAGAACACACCATGCTTGCCTGAGATCAAAGTTGCCAGAACTCAAACCTAATGATCAACAGATGTTCTACATGCTTGCCTCATTATTCTATGCCTCAACATATTGATTATAACTCAACATAAAGCTTGTTATCGAAGCCAACAGAAATGGTGACCTGTTATTGATCTCCATGAATCCATCCCTAAACCTCAAGAAATGATCCTCTAGGGTTTCTAAACAACATTATCTTAGCCACATGATCTCTAACAGCCAGAACAGTGAGATTCGAAGAAATATACATACCTTGCACTTGATAATGGTGATGGTAGCTAGACCTCAATCCAACCCTTGATACTTGCTAAAAACAATCTCCAATGGATGAATATGCTTCTGTTTGCAGTGATTTATGCTGAAACCTTGTGAATTATGCTATTCCATCCTTCATGCAAGTTGGAATGATGAAGTGGATATGTATGATCCTTGATCAATTCAGCCACTTCTTGGTGTGAATCCTAGGGTTTGAATGATGATGATGATGATTCAATTCAAAGATGTGAGAATTTTGAGAGGTTTGTGTGAGTTTGAGTATCTTGTGGAAGAATAAGAAAAGTGGATGAAAATGAAGATTCTTGCCAAATGGGAGCACCAACCCTTGCATGATTCAGCTTGCATGAATATATAGGTTGCATTAGAACCTCCTAGAACATTGGAGAAATTTCCCTTTACACTTTCCCTTTCAATTTGGATTATGTTACTTTCAAATCAAGCAACCATGGATAACTCCCAAATTATGACCTAAACTCAAAATTCCACTTTAGCCAATGTTTTTAGAATGCCTTTTCCATTCAAAATGACCTATAAGTTTGCATCATTTGGCCAAGATATGAAAAATACCATTTTTTAAGCCATTTTCCTTCATTAAATTCACCAATTTTGAAATCTTGTGCTATGGACATTTCCAATCTTTCATGGTCAATTTTCTAGACTCAAAATGTCATTTGGAGCAAGTTTGATGTTGTAAGATTTTCCATTTGAAGCTTCCTTGTATGAGTTTTGGGCATAGGTTAAAATGACCTGTAATTCACAAATGACCAAAATACCCTTTGCTTGCCAAGACCATAAGTTGAGTTCCACACATCATATGAAGGCATACTATACCATTCTAGAAAGCTAAGACAATGAGGAACAATTCTTATGTTGACCAGAAATTCACTTGAAATCTCCTTGAGGGGTAAAACTAGCTTGGAAGTCAAGTCACTTTCACAGACAAAATTTCAGATACCTCAGATGACCTGTAACTTGCAAGGACCATAACTTGAGTTCTATAAATCTCCTTGATGTCTTCCACCACTCAAATTAAAGGTCTTGAGATCCTCTACAAGTTCCATGTTGGCCAAGGATCCATTTGAACCTTTCATTTTGACTTATTTTGCTTGAAAATTTGACCTAAACTAGGGAATTTTACACAGAAACCCTAATTTAGAAACTCCTCTTCTCCTTGATTTCTCTTGAATTCTTCTTAGCACAACAACATATCCTTAGTCTCCATGTCAAATGATGAACCCCCACATCTCTCCAATAGACTTGAATGCCCTTTAAATCAGTCAATTGACCTAGGGTTGACCTAGGGTTGACCCAGATGAAACCCTAGTTGACTGCCTTCAGCTGTAATTCTTGTGCTCCCATTAATGACTTGTCTCCTTCTTTAAATGACTTTCTAAGTCTCTCATAATGTCTAGATACTCTCCATGCCTTCAACTCACAGCTCACAACCCTCTTGTTGACCCTCAGATACCCTCAGCTAGGAGATGGACTCAAGGCTTGATCTGCTGAACTCTCTGCTTTCAAATTCTTTCTTGATGACTTGAATGAGATTGAATTGGGATAATAACCTCTTGATAGGCTTCTAAGGGGGAGAATAATGCTTGGTCCCCTGTTGAATGACTTGCTATGCTTGTGCTATGCATATGGTTAGGCTATGTACATGACTCTATATGCAAATGCTAATGATATTGAAACATAAACCAAGTGAATAAGGTTGAGCAAATTTTAGGGTGCAACAGCTGCCCCTATTCAAGCGACTTGGACCCGATTGGGTGAAGAGCGAACGGCCTTCAAACCTTCGAGGTACGAGACGTTTGAATACTAAGAAACCCGGAAATTTGCCAACCGCAGAAATAAACTGCACCCCTGTTTGGGTAACGACATCCACTGCCTGGATCTGACTGTTTGCAGCCGCTCGCTGATCTAGTAACGACCACGCTGGGGATAAAAGATTGCTTGCTTGTCCACATTAGGACTTTGTCTGTCATCAATACGAAGAAATCTCAACTAGAACCTGTCCACGTTAGGACTCCACTTGCTGTTAACCCAGAAAAATCTCGGCAACTCCGCTGGGGAATATTCCAATAAATCGTCCACGTTAGGAATAGACTCTTCCACGTTAGGAATAACACCTGTCCACGTCAGGAATCATCTCTTCTGCATCTGTCCACGTCATGACTACATTTTCCACCTTTCCACGTCAGAATGCAATCTTCTTTTTCCACGTAAGGAGAACCGTATCAATCTGTCCACGTAAGGACTCCAGTACAACTCAATATGTCTGCGTCAGGACTCCAATCTTTCCGCGTAAGGAATACAACTTTGGTTCTGAACCTGTCCACGCGAGGACTCACCTTTCCACGTAAGGGGTACATCATTCTTCCACGTCAGGAATCCTCCTCCTATGTGTCCGCGTAAGGACTCAATCTTTTCCATGTAAGGAACACGATCTCCTTTCCCCGTAAGGAACCATTTTTCTGATTTGTCCACGTAAGGACTCCCATCTTTCCACGCAAGGACCTGAAGTTTCTCTTTCTCTTCCACGTAAGGAACACGCCTTCTTTCCACGTTAGGCATACTTCTTCTTCTGAATCCGTCCACGTCAGGACTAAACTTTCCACGTAAGGAATCTATCTTCTTCTTCCACGTTAGGAATAACTTCTTTGATCTGTCCGCGTGAGGACTCAATCTTTCCACGTAAGGAAACCCATTCTTTTCCACGTAAGGAATCTCATCTTTCCACGTTAGGAATAAGCTTTCATCTTTCCACGCCAGGAACTGAAACCTCTTTTCCCATGCAAGGAATAGACTTGTCCACGTCAGGACCCCTCTTTCGTCTTGATTTGTCCACGTCAGGACTCAGGCACCTTCGACCCGCTGGGGAAATAAAGCTTGTCCACGTCGGGACTCACACCCTTGTCTGATCTGTCCACGTCAGGACCCATGCTTTGCCAACACGAAGAAAGATAACTGCTCAGAGGAACTGGTCCATGTCAGGACACCAACATAAAGAGCACTCACTTTTGTCAACGTCATGACTTCCCATTTCACCAACTTCGAGAACCCGAATCTGTCCACGTTAGGACTAACACATCTCATCAATCCGAGGAAATAAATTTGTCCACGTTAGGACGCCCACTTCTGAAGAAATCCCATCAAAATAGGAATAAGTTATCCACATCAGGGCTTAGCTCTCTATCGTTTCCCACCCACAAACTTCTTAGCACCAACGTGACAGCGACTTTGGGGCGGACTCTATTGGGAATATCTGGGAACCAAACTACTGGATGCCTGCTCTGGCAACCGGGGAGTAACTTCTGAATTTCTGATTCATGAAGTCCTTTTGATGACAAATAACTCTGCCTGGGAATAAAGAGAAACTTATCCTGATAACTCTGTAGGGAATACTGCCGAAACTGACATTATCATTGAATATCTCATGCCGAGATCTTGAGTGTTTGGTAGTTCATTTGAGCAAGAGCTCTCTCTACCTGAACTGCTAAAATAACAGGAACTGCTTCAGCAAAACAAATGCTGAAGATAATGCCGACTCCGCCGGGGATAGCCAGATGCTACAGAATTATTCCAGCAAAATAAATGCTGGAAGGGTGAAGTCAACCCTGCTGGGAAATTGGGAACTCAAACCAAACACCCTGTTGAGGTAACCCCCTGCTGGGGAATATAACTTTGCTTGGGAATAGCAGATGTGCACAGTATGATCGGACTTTCTGCTGGAGAGTGAACTGATATTACACAGTATCCCTGACAAAATAAATGACAGGACCCACCACCAACTCTGCTGGGGAGAGTCTTGATCTTCGAGTTCCACTGGGAGGAAAGAACATTTGCTGAAAGGAGAGAACTCCGCTGGTGGGACTACTCTCTCGGGGGGAATCCACTGACTCCGCTGGGGGAGAGTGAATGACCCTGCGGGGAAAGATGAACCTGTCTGAATACAGCCTTACGATCTTGTAATCGTCGATCCTTTCTTTTGTTGCACCAGCTACGACTAGCTGGGGAGTTCGATCCTTCTCCAGGAAGAACCTGCATGATCTGCGTGAAGGCTGAGTCTTTCGTTATTGCAATCTTTCGATCATCTTCCTCGTACGGTTATGAAATCTGCAACAACACAAACAAGACAAGACAAGCCTATGCAACCAAATCAACTCAGGTTAGTGACGTTATTTTCAGTTAATTCAAAGCTTTAGCAACTGTTGGCAAGGGCCAGCGACGTTATACTCATGCTAGTTTCATCAAACGTAGGCGTTAATCATGCACAAAACAGTAAAGAGCAGTATTAAGTACTGAATAACGTATTTTATTGATTGGGCCCCTGAATGGGCGGAGTTTTGTACACGGGATGTAACTCCTGAAATGAGGAAGCTACACAAAGGAAATATACACATACACGAATATGCACAAGAAGCATAAATATTGACAACTTAAATTTGTACACATGTCGGCAACGGGACGCAGATGAACACCACAAACTGATCCTCCTATGACTCATCTGGCTCTAATACTTTCCCGGTATCCCTACTTCTGAAAAGATTGTATCCGATAACTGGCTCCTCAAATGTATTCTCCCGCATTGATGCTCATTGCAATTATCAAATTCGGACCGCAGTCATTTGCTTTTCAAATCCCTAACTTTTGCGTGAACCGCCCTTTACGGGTTTTCAGTTCACCGGGATACCCTTTTTTGCCGAAGCCGCCCAGTGTAGGTTTTCAACTTCGCGGGTGTACATTTTTTCAATTTTATCCCTAATTTTTGCCCGAACCTTTCATTCTGTTTTTGGTTCGCCAGGATGCCCCATTTTTGCCTGGACTCTCTTTTTCTGTCCAGCGGGTCTATTTTAAGCAAAGTATTTTTTAACTGCGTCCGAATTCACAGGTGACGTGAAGTCTTCTCCGTCCATGGTGGACAACAACAACGCTCCTCCTGAAAAGACTTTACTGACGACGTATGGCCCTTCGTAGTTGGGGGTCCACTTGCCCCTGTGATCTGCTTGCGGCGGGAGAATCCTTTTCAGCACAAGGTCGCCCGTCTGAAAGCTCCGCGGATGTATCTTCTTGTCGTACGCTTTCTTCATTCGGCTCTGGTACAAACGACCATATGCTAGAGAAGCTAGCCTCTTCTCATCCATCAAACTCAATTGATTCAACCTGTCTTTCACCCATTCTGCCTCGTCCAGCTGAACGTCTCGCAATACCCTCAGAGAAGGGATCCCAACCTCTAATGGTAGCACCGCTTCCATTCCGTATACTAACGAGAACGGGGTTGCCCCGGTTGATGTGCGTACCGTCGTACGATAACCGTGCAAAGCAAAAGGTAGCATTTCATGCCAATCCTTATAGGTCACCACCATTTTCTGAACAATTTTCTTGATATTTTTATTGGCCGCCTCAACAGCGCCATTCATCTTGGGTCGGTAAGGAGAGGAGTTGTGATGCTCGATCTTGAAATTCTGGCAGAGCTCCTTCATCATTTTGTTGTTCAGATTTGAACCATTATCCGTGATTATCCGCTCGGGAATCCCATATCGGCAAATGATATCTCTCTTGATGAATCTGGCCACCACTTGCTTCGTTACATTCGCGTAAGACGCCGCTTCCACCCACTTGGTGAAATAATCGATTGCTACTAGGATGAATCGATGCCCGTTAGAAGCTGTCGGCTCGATCTTTCCAATCATATCGATTCCCCACATCGAGAATGGCCATGGAGATGACATCACATTTAGAGGACTCGGAGGCACGTGTATCTTGTCAGCATAGATTTGGCACTTGTGGCACTTCCTCGCGAACTTGAAACAATCAGTTTCCATCGTCAGCCAAAAGTAACCTGCCCTCAGCAGCTTTCTCGTCATAGCATGCCCCCCAGCATGCGTACCAAATGTACCTTCGTGAATTTCCTCCATGAGAAGCTTTGCCTCCTTCTCGTCTACACAACGCAACAACACCAAATCGTGGTTTCTTCTGTATAAGACGCCATCCGGATTCAAGTAGAAATTACCCGCTAATCTCCTGAGAGTTTTCTGATCTTGACTGGATGCCCCAGCCGGATACTCTTTATTCTTCAGGAAATTAAGGATATCAAAATACCACGGTTTGTCGTCAGATGCTTCATCAATAGCAAATACATAAGCTGGCCTGTCAAGCCGAGAGATAATGATTCGGGGAGCTTCGTTCCAAAAATTGACCTTATACATGGAAGACAAAGTGGCAAGGGCGTCATCCATTTAATTTTCTGCCCGCGGTACGTGATGCAATTCAATTTTGTCGAAGAAAGGCAACAATCTCCTTGCATAATTCATGTAATGTGTCAAATTAGGCTGCCGTGTCTCCCATTCCCCTTTTATCTGATTCACTACCAGAGCTGAGTCTCCGTATACGTCTAGATGTTTGATTCGCAAATCAATGGCTTTTTCAAGCCCCATTATACAAGCTTCGTATTCGGCCTCATTGTTGGTAACGGCAAAGGTCAATCGGGCAGTAAACGGGATGTGCGACCCGTGTGGAGTGGTGATGATTGCCCCTATTCCGCTGCCGTAAGCATTCACGGCCCCGTCAAATATCATCTTCCATTTGGATCCCAACTCTGGTCCCTCGTCTGGCAACGGCTCTTCACAATCTTTCATCTTTAGGTACATGATATCCTCGTCAGGAAAATCAAACCTCATCGATTGGTACTCTTCAATAGGCTGCTCCGCCAGATACTCAGACAGCACACTCCCCTTTATAGCCTTTTGCGAGACGTATTGAATATCATATTCAGTCAAGACCATCTGCCAACGGGCAATTCTACCTGACAACGCCTGCTTTTCAAATACATATTTGATAGGATCCATCTTCGAGATGAGCATGGTTGTATGATTCAGCATATACTGCCTCAAACGCTTGGCGGCCCAGGCTAGCGCGCAACAAGTTTTCTCCAGCATTGAATATCGAGATTCGCAGTCTGTAAATTTCTTACTCAGGTAATAGATCGCATGCTCCTTTCTCCCCGTCTCGTCGTGTTGACCGAGGACACAACCCATGCTTCCCTCAAGAACCGTCAAATACATTATCAAGGGTCTACCTGCCACTGGGGGTATTAGAATGGGAGGCTCCTGCAAATACCGCTTTATTTTATCGAACGCCTTTTGACAATTTTCGTTCCACGTCACAGCTTGATCTTTCTTCAACAACTTGAATAACGGTTCACACGTGGCCGTTAGGTGAGATATGAACCGGGCGATGTAGTTCAATCTCCCTAAAAACCCGCGCACCTCTTTCTCTGTTTTAGGCGTCGGCATTTCTTGAATTGCTTTTATCTTAGCAGGATCGACCTCTATTCCTCTTTCGCTTACGATAAACCCCAGGAGCTTACCCGATCTCACCCCGAAGGTGCATTTGTTAGGATTCAGCCTCAGCCTGAACTTCCTAAGCCTTTTAAATAGCTTTAGCAGATTCACCGGATGCTCTTCCTCCGTCTGGGATTTGGCAATCATATCGTCAACATATACTTCGATCTCTTTATGCATCATGTCATGGAAAAGAGTCGTCATCGCGCGCTGATATGTTGCCCCAGCATTTTTCAAACCGAAGGGCATCACTTTGTAACAAAATGTTCCCCAAGGTGTTATGAAAGTAGTCTTCTCCATATCCTCTGGCGCCATTTTAATCTGATTATAGCCTGAAAAGCCATCCATGAAGGAGAACACGGAGTATTGAGCAGTATTATCAACTAACACGTCGATGTGAGGAAGTGGAAAATCGTCTTTTGGGCTTGCTTTATTCAAATCTCTATAATCTACGCACATTCGAACCTTGCCATCCTTCTTGGGCACTGGTACGATGTTAGCAACCCACGAGGGATACTTCGTCACAGCCAGGAAACCAGCGTCCCACTGTTTCTGAACTTCCTCTTTGATCTTCATTGCCATATCTGGTCGAGTTCTGCGAAGCTTTTGTTTGACCGGCGGGCAATCTTCTTTCAGTGGCAGGCGATGCACGACCATATCTGTATCGAGCCCTGGCATATCCTCATACGACCAAGCGAATACATCACTATACTCTTGGAGCATTTCAACCAGTCTTCGCTTGACATCACTCTGCAGTGCGGCTCCAATACGAATATTTTTCTCAACCCCTTCCGACCCCAAGTTGATAATTTCGATGACCTCATCGTGAGGCAGAATGGCTCTTTCCTCTTGCTTTACTAACCAAGACAGTTCTTCAGGAATGTCGCTATCTTCGACAATCTCTTCTTCGGCCTGAAATACCGGGTGCTCAAAGTCGAGACGAGTCATAGGTGGTTCAATGATGTCATCTGAAAATGTTATCTGTTTAAAAGTCACAGGAACCAGCTCCTGAATAGACCAGTTGCACAGTCCTTGTCCCGGCGTGCTTGGCTGAATCCAGGCATCCATATCACAGTCGCTGTCTCCTTCGTCAGACTCTGAAGCAGCATTGACGGTTTCATGACATACTCCACTGGCAGATATGGTGATTGGCTTTCTGAAACGGGGCGCCCCCACGGAAGGAGTTGATGACGACGGTTGGTACCCCAGCCCGAACCGGTCCATCTTCACAGGAATGTCCAGCACTTTGCCCCAGCCCTTTGCTTCTCCTGCTTCTACTAGAGCTTGAGCTTCTTTATACGATGAGACGGCTATCTCTGGCACTTTGCTCGGCCCGGGACCTTTGTCCTTGATGCGCAAACCTTCAAATGCCTGGCAGGGTGTTTCGTGGATTTCTCCGTCGACCTCCACATATTTAAATGACGACAGATGGCTGACCAGGATGTCCTCCTCTCCGCACACGGTGACTACGCTGTCTCCGACCATGTATTTTAACTTCTGATGCAGGGTGGACGTGACTGCCCCTGCTCCATGAATCCATGGTCTTCCAAGCAAGCAGCTGTACGCAGGCTGTATATCCATGATATAAAACTCCGTTGCGAACACTTCCGGCCCCACTTGCAGAGGCAAAGTAATCGATCCAAAGACTGTTCTCCGCGTGCCGTCAAACGCTCTGACTACCAAATCACTGGGCGTACACAAAATTCCTCTAACATCCAGCTTCATCATCGCCTTCTTGGGTAACACATTCAAAGATGACCCGGTGTCAACCAAGACGTGTGACATTACTGATCCTCTACACTCAACAGATACGTGTAATGCCATATTATGATCTCTCCCTTTCGGAGTCAAGTCAAAATCGGTAAAGCCCAAGCTGTGGCCTGCATTCACATGTGCCAATACTCCTTCTAGCTGATTTACGGAGACGTCTTGGGGTACAAAAGAAGTGTCCAGGACTTTCAGCAAAGCATTTCTGTGAGCTTCCGAACACAACAGCAATGACAGGATAGATATTTTGGACGGTGTCTGCTGCAGATGCTCCACAATCTTATAATCACTTTTTCGAATCAAGCGCATGAACTCTTCTACATCCTTCGATGCTGCTTCTTTTTCACTCGCTTGCACTGGAACATTCTCAACCGCTTTCCCTTTTCCTTTCGCTAGTCTTTCAGCCTCCACTTCAGGAGATATAAAGATCCTGCCACTCCTCGTCATACCTCCCGAACCAACAACATTATCCACAGTCTCAGCTGGCTGCTTGTTAACATCAATTTTTATTCCGTCACAATATACTTCCAACCCATATGACCATGGGACTGCTTTCGTGTTCTCGTACGGGATTGGCCCGGCCTTAGTTATGGTGATCGGTGGGCGCTGAGCTGGTGCTGCAATAGTGATCGTCTTCCGAGGAATCGTCACAGTGGCCACATCATTCTGATTATCTGCTACTGCCCCTGCGGGTTCTTCAGTTGCCGCTTGGTCAAACTGCAATATGCCCTCATCAATTAAAGCCTGAATGCCCTTCTTCAAATCCTCACACCCCCCAGCTAGGGTCCAACAGTCTAAGCAATACTCGTTACATCCTGGGTAAACACCTCCTTGTAACAGTCGGCTCTTTATCTCGCTGTCGCTACTGCGAAAATCGGCGCCGGCTGAACAGAAGAGTCGCCACCGCGCGTTATTTATCCCACGGGAGGGAAAGGAAACGCTCAGAGTAAACCTCGCACAACACGGGAAAGGTATGGTCGTCGCAACCAAAACCTGGGTTCGGGAGTCGGTTACGCAAGGGGAAGGTATTAGCACCCCTCACGTCCGTCGTACTCGACGGGATCCACGCTTGTTTTCGGGTATGGATTGTTATTCTATCTACGCTAAAGGTCAAGGGTGAAAAAGAAAATAAAACGAAAATAAAAATGACTCGGCAAAGTATCGCACTTTATGCCTACGTATTCCCGTCTGGAACGAGAAATCAGAGTCAACGTAGTTCGCCTACCTACTGGAAAGGAGGGGAAGGTTGCTCGCTAGGATATCGCAACCTATGCCTACGTACTTCCACACTGCATGGAAGATCAGAGCAAACGTAGTTCGGGCCACGTACGACACAAGCTTGTCTTGATTGATTTTATTCCTTCTGAAAAAGGTTTTCTGATTAGCGGTCCAAGCGGACAAAAATGACGTTTTAATGAGTTCACATTCTTTTACGAAAGAAGTGTCTTTTATTGTGTTTGAAATCTTTATGTGTTTTTCTGTTTGTTTTGAGAAAGAAAGAGACAGAACTCTAACCTACGGTTGCGAAGGGAAACAAACTAACCTAATGTTATCATGCATGGGTTAAGACCTAGTGTCTATCATGCTCCTCTCTTGCACAGAGAGAAACAGAGATCCTACGGGATAGGCAGAAACAGAAACAATACCAGATATATACAGTAAAGCAGTAAAATGCATGGATGCAACAGTACAAGCGAGGCAAGGGAGTCCCACTCAACCTCGAACCTAGAAAACAATAGGCAAAAGTGAACAGGCTTCACTTTCAACCCAGCAGGGTAAACAGCAAACAATACAACTCAGAAAACCAATCAATACATCAGCAAATGAAATACAACAAAAAGAAACAGCTTCAGCAGCTCTGAATCAACATCTGGCTTCAAGTAATCTCCATTCAGCTACAGGCTTCAACAAGCATCAATCTCCATCTTCATGACCTTCAGGCAAGGGCTTTGATCATCAGTCTTCCATCTGCAATGGCTTTTCTTCAAGCTCAAACCTCCAGGATGAGGGATTAGTCACAAGAGTGAATTGGGTGTTAAGCAATCAGTTGACTACCAAAGGTGGTGAACAAACTGCTTCTAACACAAAAGACATTTTCTCTCAAGAGTTCTATCTCTTAGACACTATCACCAAGCCTTCCAAAGGAAGGGGGTGAGTGTCTTAGAGAGACTCTGAATCACAGAGAAGAATGGATGCAGACAAGGCAATCCATGTTTGAGAAACAATCATTCTAATCTAGAGCTCTGCCTAGCTCCTAAACCCTAGTCTCCTCAGCAGCTGCTAGCAAGAATCTCCTCCTCAACTCTGACAGTTGATCTTCAATCTCTGGATCTCCAATGGTCTTCATCTTCACAAATCTTCAGCTCCCCAGGGCCCCAGACAAACCCAATACCCAAACAAACAAGCAACAATCCCCAGAGGGCACACCACACCAGACAATTAGATATACAGACAGTATTAATAGCAGTAGGGGAATCCTAACTGTTCTCTAAGGGATCTAATAACTACCCATAGCCCATATAGTCCCATAACTAATCTATTCAAACCCTAAGTCCTAAGGGGAAAAATCAAACTTCCTAAGTTGTCACCTAAAACCCTAGTTTTGTACATGATGTTCAAGCATTTATTAATCACCCAAAATTAACCTCTAAAAATGGGAACTAAAATATTTCTACAAGCTTAATATCTCATCTAAACAATATAAAAAAGAATGACCAAAAAATATTAAAGCATGTGAGAGAACAAAAATCATAAAAATGATGCATGAAATGAAACTATTTAATATGACATTTATTTAGAAAATATGGAAAAAATATGAAATGAAAATAAAAATGAAATTTTATTTGATGAAAATTTTCTAGACATTTTAATGTAAAAGATGTAAAAAGAATGGATGAAAATGCATTTTTTATGAATTAGTTATGAATTTATGAAATTGGTAAGAATTAAAATGGAATTAAGAAAATAAAATTGAATTAAAATGAGGAGGAGGGGGTTGAAATAGCAACCAAGCGCAGTTAATAGTCCACTGGGCCAGGCAGACAGGGGTGTAATTAGCGTTTTGGACAAAGCCCAGCATCAATCAGAATCAATGGAATAATGAAAACGCGCTGGGGGGTGAGAAAAGTAGCAAATTCACGTTGCAATTGGTTTTGGGCCTAAACCTGGGGGTGGGGATAACAATATCACTCAGGCCCGCCCGTTTCAATTAATGAAACGGTGCGTTTTGGCCAGTGTAATCTCCCTCCACTTCTGAAATCAAATAATAGCCATTGGATTGCCTGGGAAGTCAAAAGTCCAACAACAAACACACGGCCACGATTATCTCTTCTTCAATTGACCTGCAACCTAGGGTTTTAATCTCCCATGGCAGCCATGCACGAGCAAGGTTCCACCTCTCTGTTCTCATCCTACACGCCACGAATCCACATGCTGTGAACATGAAAACTACTCTACAACTCTCCCTCTACAATCCTAGGGCATCAGTTTGAATTGAAACTCACCACAACAACAAACCCGATGACATCAAACTCTGGCCTCCATGAGATTACACTGATATGCACCAACTCAATTCTTCCTCAAATTTAACCTAAACTAATCTACACATAATGGAGATTAACCTGATCAATCAAACTAACATTATAACGCATTAATCCAAGAGATACAAGCACTAACAGTTTGTTGCACCTGCTAACTAACATCACCAAACCTCTCCAAATTCATCTAAACTAATCTCCTAATCACCTAGATCAAATCTACACTAACAACAACATGCCTAACTAACTGAATCGAGCAATTGGAGTGAAAACATACCTGATGTGAAACCTTGCAAACAGCTATGGAGATTGAAGATCTGAGGCTTCTAGGTGTTGGATCTTGATCCACAAACTCAGCAATCAATTCTGTATGCAATATTCTGGTGATTCCTTGCTTGAATTAGGCTGTCCAATGGAATTTGCAACTTTGATGTTCTTGAGTATGGTGCACGAAAATGGACCCTAATCACCAAGTCTTTGCTTCAATTATGATCTATGATGATGATGGAACAAAATTGAATTGATGTGGATGAGAATTGGTGAAGGTTTTGTGAGATTGGAATGAAAACTTCAATGAAAAAGTATGAGAGAAATTTGTGGAATTCTTGGTGCAAATGAAGCCAACCCTTGCCAAATGCTCATTTCATGAATATATAGACCCCAATGGTACATTCTAGATCCATCTTGCACATTCCCTTGTTTTCCAACTTTGGCTCATTTTGATTATGTTTCTTAAAAGGCAAGCAACCATGGATAACTTTCTTTTTTCCTTCTAAACTCAAAAAAGTGTTTGAACCATTGTTCTTAGAATTGTTTTTCCATTCAAAATCATATATTGGAAGTCTCCATTTGGACTTGTAAATCTCCCAAACCATTTTTCACTTTGAAATTATTCACTTTATAAGCCTTTTTAGTTCATATTTTGACCAATTATTCAACTCCATGCTATGAGCTTCTCCAATAATTTGTGACCTTCTTTCTAGACTTAAAATCCCATTTGGAGCAAGTTTGATGTTGTAAGTTTTTCCATTTGAGGCCTCCTTGTATGAGTTTTGGACATAGGTTAAAATGACCTGTAATTCACAAATGCCCAAAATACCCTTTGCTTGCCAAGACCATATGTTGAGTTCTACACATCATATGAAGGCATGCCATACCATTCTAGAAAGCTAAGACAATGAGGAACAATTCTTATGTTGACCAAGAATTCATTTGAAATCTCCTTGAGGGGTAAAACTAGCTTGGAAGTCAAGTCACTTTCACAGACAAAAATTCAGACACCCCAGATGACCTATAACTTGCAAGGGCCATAACTTGAGTTCTATAAATCTCCTTGATGTCTTCCACCACTCAAATTAAAGGTCTTGAGATCCTCTACAAGTTTCATGTTGGCCAAGAAGCCATTTGAAGCTAGCATTTTGACTTGTCTTGCTTGGAAGTTTGACCTAAACTAGGGGATTTTACAGAGAAACCCTAATTTAGAAACTCCTCTTCTCCTTGATTTTTCTTGAATTCTCCTTGTCATATCTCCATATCCTTCTTCATATGTCCAATGTTGATCCCCACATCTCTCCAATAGCCTTGAATGCCCTTTTAAACCAGTCAATTGACCTAGGGTTGACCTAGGGTTGACCCAGATGAAACCCTAGTTGACTGTCTTCAGTTATAACTATTGTGATCACCTCAACAACTTATTTTCTTCTCCAAATGACCTTTTAAGTCTCTCATAATGTCTAGATGCTCTCCATGCCTCCACTTCACAGCTCACAACCCTCTTGTTGATCCTCAGATACCCTCAGCTAGGAGATGGACTCAAGGCTTGATCTGCTGAACTCTTTGCTTTCAAATTCTTTCCTGATGACTTGAATAAGATTGAATTGGGATAATGACCTCTTGATAGGCCTCTAGAGATGAGAATAATGATTGGTCCCCTGTTGAATGACTTGCTATGCTTATGCTATGCAGATGGTTAGTCTATGTACATGACTCTATATGCAAATGCTAATGATATTGAAACATAAACCAAGTGAATAAGGTTGGGCAAATTTTAGGGTGCAACAGCTGCCCCTATTCAAGCGACTTGGACCCGACTGGATGAAGAGCCCGGAGCCTTCAGACATTCGCGGTACGAGACGGTTGAATACTAGTGAAACCAGAAATTTGCCAACCGCAGAAATAAACTGCGCTCCTGCTTGAGGAATGACATTCGTCAGCTGAATCTGACTGTTATAGTAACCCACTGATCTCGCGCGACCGTGTTGGGGATTGTCTTCATCGTTCTGAAGAGGATTCTGTTGTACCAGATTGCTTACTTGTCCACGTTAGGATTCTGTCCGTCATTGATATGAAGAAATCTCAACTAGAACCTGTCCACGTTAGGACTCCACTTGCTGTTAACCCAGAAAAATCTCGGCAACTCCGCTGGGGGATAATTCATCTGCATTTCCATAAACTGAATCGTCCACGTTAGGAATAAAACTCTTCCACGTTAGGAGTAACCTATCCACGCTAGGAATCATTTCTTCTGCATTTGTCCACGTCAGGACTGAACCTTTCATCTTTCCACATCATGAAGCAATCCTCTTTCCGCGTAAGGAGAAATATATCAATCTGTCCACGTAAGGACTCCAATACCATTTGACATGTTCGCGTCAGGACTCCAATCTTTCCACGTAAGGAATTCAACTTTGGTTCTGCACCTGTCCACGTCAGGACTCCACTCTTCTCGAATCTGTCCACGTAAGGACCCCAATTTCTCCGCGTAAGGAATAAACTTCTTCTTCCACGTTAGGAATATCTTCTTTGATCTGTCCGCGTCAGGACTAAACTCTTCCACGTCAGGAATAAACCATTTCTTTCCACGTTAGGAATCAATCTATTTCGAATCTGTCCACGTAAGGACCTCAATTTCTTCCACGTCAGGAATAATCTTCTTCCACGTCAGGAATCAGCTTTGATATGTCCGCGAGAGGACTCAATCTTTCCACGTAAGGAATAAACTCGTCTTTCCACGTAAGGAAACCATTTTTCTTCCACGTAAGGAAAGCTCTTGATACGCCCACGTAAGGACTCTGATCTTTCCACATAAGGAATACCAACTCTTTCTCGATTTGTCCGCGTCAGGACTCATTTTTCCACGTAAGGAAACTATCTTTTTCCACGTAAGGAATCATCTCTTTCCACGTCAGGAATACTGTCATTTCCACGTAAGGAACTACCTTTTGATACGTCCGCGTAAGGACTACCTCGTCCACGTTAGGACCCATTTCTCCTTATTAGGAATAATAGTTTCTCTGATTCGTCCACGTCAGGACACTGATCTCGTCTTGATTCGTCCACGTTAGGACTCAGGCGTCTTCGACTCGCTGAGGAAATAGGACTTGTCCACGTAAGGACTTACACCATCGACCCACTGGGGGAATAACTTGTCCACGTCAGGACACCAACATAAAGGGTAATCACTTTTGTCAACGTCATGACCTCCCATTCCACAAATTTCGAGAAACCGAATCTATCCACGTTAGGACTAACATACCTTACCAATCCGGTAAAACAAACCTGTCCACGTTAGGACGCCCACTTCTGAAGAAATCCCGTCATTCTAGGAGTAAATTGTCCACGTCAGGACTTAGTTCTTCAATGATCCTCACCCACAAACTGCTCAGCACTGACGCGACAGCGACTTTGAGATGAACTCTACTGGGGATGTCTGAAAACCGACTATCGGACGCCTGCTCTGATAACCGGCGGTGGCCTCTGAAATTCTGATTCATGGGACCCGTTGATGACAAACAAACTCTGCTTGGGGATAAGAAGACACTTATCCTGGCCACTCTGGCTGGGGAAAATAAGAGACATTTACATAAATGACTCTGCTGGAGACAAAGAGAGTTTTATCATGATAACTCTGTGGGGAATGCAGCCAAAACTAACATTGGATATCTCCTGCCGAGATCTTGAATGTTTGATCGTTCATCTGAGCGAGAGCTCTCTCCACCGGAACTGCTAGAATACAGAAACTGTTTCAGCAAAATAAATGCTGAAAGGGCAATGTCGACTCCGCCGGGGATAGCCGGATGCTACAGAATTGTGCCAGCAAAATAAATGCTGGAAGGGTGAAGTCAACCCCTGCTGGGAAATTGGGAACTCAAACCAAACGTCTTGTTGAAGTAACCCCCTGCTGGGGGATAGCAGATGTGCACAGTATGTTCAGACTTTCTGCTGGAACGTGAACCGATATCACCAGTATCTCTGACAAAATAAATGACAGGACCCACCATCGACTCTGCCTGGGAGAGTCTTAATCTTCGAGTTCCACTGGAAGGAATGAAAATACTTGCAAAGAGAAATCCGCTGGAGATGGGAAGATTCTCTCGGGGAAAATTAACTGACTCCGCTGGGGGAGAATGCATGACCCTGCGGGGGGAGATGAACCTGTCTGAATACAGCCTTACGATCTCGGAATCACCAAACTCTGCTGAGGACGAGTAACTTCTCTGGAGCACGTCCTTTGGATAAGCTACGGCTAGCTGGGGAATTCTATCCTTCTTCAGGAAGAACATGCATGACCTGCGTGAAGATCGAGCCTTTCGTTATCGCAATCTTTTGATTATCTTCCTCGTACGGTTATGAAACCTGCAACAAACACAAACAAGACACGACAAGCCTGTGCAATCAAATCAATTCAGGTTAGTGACGTTACACTCAGTCAATTCAAAGCTTTAACAATTGTTGGCAAGGGCCAGTGATGTTATACTCATGCTAGTTTCATCAAACTTAGGCGTTTTATCAATGCACAAAACAGTAAAGAACAGGCATCAAGTACTGAATAACACATTTTCATTGATTGGGCCCCTGAATGGGCGGAGTTTTTGTACACGGGATGTAACTCCTGAAAAGAGGAAGTTACACAAAGCAAGTATACAAGTATGCAAGTATTCACAAGAAGCATAAATATTGACGAATTAAATTTTGTACACATGTCGGCAACTGGATGCAGATGAACACCACGAACTGATCCTCCCCTGACTCGTCCGACTCTAATACTTTCCCGGTATCCCCACTTCTGAAGAGGTTGTATCCGATAACTGACTCCTCAAATATATTCTCCCGCATTGATACTCATTGAATTCAAATTCGGACCGCAGTCATTTGCTTTTCTCATCCCTAACTTTTGCGTGAACCGCCCTTTACGGGTTTTCAGTTCACCGGGATACCCCTTTTTGCCGAAGCCGCCCAGTGTAGGTTTTCAACTTCGCGGGTGTACATTTTTTCAATTTTATCCCTAACTTTTGCCCGAACCTTTCATTCTGTTTTTGGTTCGCCAGGATGCCCCATTTTTGCCTGGACTCTCTTTTTTCTGTCCAGCGGGTCTATTTTAAGCAAAGTATTTTTTAACTGCGTCCGAATTCACAGGTGATGCAAAGTCTTCCCCGTCCATGGTGGACAACAATAAAGCTCCTCCTGAAAAGACCTTACTGACAACGTATGGCCCTTCGTAATTGGGGGTCCACTTGCCCCTGTGATCTGCTTGCGGCGGGAGAATCCTTTTCAGCACAAGGTCGCCCGTCTGAAAGCTTCGCGGAAGTATCTTCTTGTCGTACGCTTTCTTCATTCGTCTTTGATACAAACGACCGTATGCCAGAGAAGCTAGCCTCTTCTCATCCATCAAACTCAGTTGGTTCAGCCTATTCGTTACCCATTCTGCCTCGTCCAACTGAACGTCTCGCAATACCCTCAGAGAAGGGATCTCAACTTCCAATGGTAATACCGCTTCCATTCCGTATACCAACGAGAACGGAGTTGCCCCGGTTGATGTGCGTACCGTCGTACGATAACCGTGCAAAGCGAAAGGTAGCATTTCATGCCAATCTTTATACGTCACCACCATTTTCTGGACGATCTTCTTGATATTCTTATTGGCCGCTTCGACAGCGCCATTCATCTTGGGTCGGTAAGGGGAGGAGTTGTGATGTTCAATCTTGAAATTCTGACAGAGCTCCTTCATCATTTTGTTGTTCAGATTAGAACCGTTATCCGTGATTATCCGCTCGGGGATTCCGTATCGGCAAATGATATCTCTCTTGATGAATCTAGCCACCACTTGCTTCGTTACGTTTGCGTAAGACGCCGCTTCCACCCACTTGGTGAAATAATCGATTGCTACTAGGATGAACCGATGCCCGTTAGAAGCCGTCGGCTCGATTTTTCCAATCATATCGATTCCCCACATCGAGAATGGCCATGGAGATGACATCACATTCAGAGGACTCGGAGGCACGTGTATCTTGTCCGCATATATTTGGCACTTGTGGCACTTTCTTGCAAATTTGAAACAATCAGTTTCCATTGTCAGCCAAAAATAACCTGCCCTCAGCAGTTTTCTCGTCATAGCATGTCCGCCAGCATGCGTGCCAAAGGCACCTTCGTGAATTTCCTCCATGAGAAGCTTTGCCTCCTTCTCGTCTACACAACGCAACAACACCAAATCGTGGTTTCTTCTGTATAAGACGCCATCCGGGTTCAAGTAGAAACTACCCGCTAATCTCCTGAGAGTCTTCTGATTTTGACTGGATGCCCCAGCCGGATACTCTTTATTCTTCAGGAAATTAAGGATATCAAAATACCACGGTTTGTCATCAGACGCTTCGTCAATAGCAAATACATAAGCTGGCCTGTCCAACCGAGAGATAGTAATTTGGGGAGCTTCGTTCCAGAAGTTGACCTTGTACATGGAAGACAAAGTGGCAAGGGCGTCAGCCATTTGATTTTCTGCCCGCGGCACGTGATGCAACTCAACCTTGTCGAAGAAAGGCAACAATCTCCTTGCATAATTCATATAATGTATCAAATTGGGCTGCCGTGTCTCCCATTCCCCTTTGATCTGATTCACTACCAGAGCTGAGTCTCCGTATACGTCTAAATGTTTGATTCGCAAATCAATGGCTTCTTCAAGCCCCATTATACAAGCTTCGTATTCGGCCTCATTGTTGGTAACGGCAAAGGTCAATCGGGCAGTAAACGGGATGTGCGACCCGTGCGGCGTATTGATAATTGCCCCTATTCCGCTACCGTAAGCATTCACAGCTCCGTCAAATATCATCTTCCATTGGGACCCCGGCTCTGGTCCCTCGTCTGGTAACGGCTCTTCGCAATCTTTCATCTTGAGATACATGATATCCTCGTCAGGAAAATCAAATCTCATTGATTGGTATTCTTCAATAGGCTACTCCGCCAGATACTCAGACAGCACACTCCCCTTTATTGCCTTTTGCGAGACGTATTGAATATCGTATTCAGTCAAGACCATCTGCCATCGGGAAATTCTACCTGACAACGCCTGCTTTTCGAATATATATTTGATTGGATCCATCTTTGAGATGAGCATGGTTGTATGATTCAGCATGTACTGCCTCAAACGCTTGGCGGCCCAGGCTAGCGCGCAACAAGTTTTCTCCAGCATTGAGTATCGAGATTCACAGTCTGTAAACTTCTTACTCAAATAATATATCGCATGCTCTTTTCTCCCTGTCTCGTCATGTTGACCGAGAACACAACCCATGCTTCCCTCAAGAACCGTCAAATACATTATCAAGGGTCTCCCTGCCACCGGGGGTATCAAAATAGGAGGCTCCTGCAAGTACTTCTTTATTTTATCGAACGCCTTTTGACAATTTTCGTTCCACGTTACAGCTTGATCTTTCTTCAACAACTTGAATAATGGTTCACACGTGGCAGTTAGGTGAGATATAAACCGAGCAATGTAGTTCAATCTCCCCAAAAACCCGCGCACCTCTTTCTCTGTTTTAGGCGTCGGCATTTCTTGAATCGCTTTTATTTTAGCAGGATCGACCTCTATTCCTCTTTCGCTTACTATGAACCCCAGGAGCTTACCCGATCTCACCCCGAAGGTGCATTTATTAGGGTTCAGCCTCAGCCTGAACTTCCTAAGTCTTTTAAACAACTTCAACAGATTCACCAGATGCTCTTCCTCTGTCTGGGATTTAGCAATCATATCGTCAACATAAACTTCGATCTCTTTATGCATCATGTCATGAAAAAGAGTCTTCATCGCACGCTGATATGTTGCCCCAGCATTTTTCAAACCAAAGGGCATCACTTTGTAGCAAAATGTTCCCCAAGGCGTTATGAAAGTAGTCTTCTCCATATCCTCTGGCGCCATTTTAATTTGATTATAGCCTGAAAAGCCATCCATGAAGGAAAATACGGAGTACTGAGCAGTATTATCAACTAACACGTCAATGTGAGGAAGTGGAAAATCGTCTTTTGGGCTTGCTTTATTCAAATCTCTATAATCCACGCACATTCGAACCTTGCCATCTTTCTTTGGCACTGGTACGATGTTAGCAACCCATGAGGGATACTTCGTCACAGCCAGGAAACCAGCGTCCCACTGTTTCTGAACCTCCTCTTTGATCTTCATTGCCATATCTGGTCGAGTTCTGCGAAGTTTTTGTTTGACCGGCGGGCAATCTTCTTTCAGTGGCAGGCGATGCACAACCATATCAGTATCGAGCCCTGGCATATCTTGATACGACCAAGCGAATACATCATTATACTCTCGGAGCATTTCAACCAGTTTTCGCTTGATATCACTCTGCAGTGCGGCTCCGATACGAATATTTTTCTCAACCCCTTCCGACCCCAAATTGATAATCTCGATAACCTCGTCGTGAGGCAGAATGGCTCTTTCCTCTTGCTTCACCAACCAAGACAGTTCTTCGGGAACGTCGCTATCTTCGACAACCTCTTCTTCGGTCTGGAATACCGGGTGCTCGAAGTCGGGACGAGTCATAGGTGGTTCAAGGATGTCATCTGAAAATGTTATCCTGCAAAAGGAATGGTTAAGTGCTTCAAAATGCGTATAAAGCGAATAACCACATTGCCATTTTATTGAAAAATACCAAACAGGAAAGACAGGGATTACAGTATTTGCACATGAAAAACGCCATTTATTTAATGATTAACAAAGCAATGTTTATAACAACACAGCCCTAAGCAAATCCTGATGCCCCGGGCAAGACATCAGATTATTCAACAATTAATAAAGCGAAGCATTACTGTTTAAAAGTCACAGGAACAAGCTCCTGAATAGACCAGTTGCACAGTCCTTGTCCTGGCGTGCTTGGCTGAATCCAGGCATCCATATCACAGTCGCTGTCCCCTTCATCGGACTCTGAAGCAGCATTGACAGATTCATGGCATACTCCACTGGCAGAGATGGTGATTGACTTTCTGAAATGGGGGGCCCCCACGGAAGGAGTTGATGACGACGGTCGGTACCCCAGTCCGAACCGGTCCATTTTCACAGGAATGTCCAATACTTTGCCCCAGCCCTTGGCTTCTCCTGCCTCCACTAGCGCTCGAGCCTCTTTATACGATGAGACAGCTATCTCTGGCACTTTGCTCGGCCTGGGACCCTTGTCCTTTATGCGCAAACCTTCGAATGCCTGGCATGGCGTCTCGTGGATCTCCCCGTCGACTTCCACATATTTAAACGAAGATAGATGGCTGACCAGGATGTCTTCTTCTCCGCACACGGTGACTACACTGTCTCCGACCATATACTTTAACTTCTGATGCAGGGTAGACGTGACTGCCCCTGCCCCGTGAATCCAAGGTCTTCCCAGCAAGCAGCTGTACGCAGGCTGTATATCCATGATATAAAACTCCGTTGCAAACACTTCCGGCCCCACTTGCAGAGGCAAGGTAATCGATCCGAAGACTGTTCTCCGCGTGCCGTCAAACGCTCTGACTACCAAATCGCTGGGTGTACACAAAATCCCTCGAACATCCAGCTTCATCATAGCCTTCTTAGGCAGCACATTCAAAGACGACCCGGTGTCAACCAATACGTGCGACATTGTCGACCCTCTGCACTCAACAGACACATGTAATGCCATATTATGATCCCTTCCTTTCGGAGTCAAGTCGAAATCAGTAAAGCCCAGACTGTGGCCTGCATTTACGTGTGCCAATACTCCTTCTAGCTGGTTCACGGAGACATCCTGTGGTACAAAAGAAGTGTCTAGGACTTTCAGCAAAGCGTTCCTGTGGGCTTCCGAACACAACAGCAATGACAATATAGATATTTTGGACGGCGTTTGCTGCAGATGCTCCACAATTTTATAATCGCTCTTCCGAATCAAGCGCATGAATTCCTCTACATCTTTCGATGCTGCTTCTTTTTCACTTGCTTGTACCGGAACGTTCTCAACCGCTTTCCCTTTTCCTTTCGCTATCCTTTCGGCTTCCACTTCAGGAGATATAAAGATCCTGCCACTCCTCGTCATGCCTCCTGAGCCCACAACATTATCCACAACCTCCGCTGACTGCTTGTTGATATCGATCTTTATCCCATCACAATACACCTCTAGCCCATATGACCATGGGACCGCTCTCGTGCTCTCATACGGGATTGGCCCGGCTTTAGTTATGGTAATCGGTGGTCGCTGAGTTGGTGCTGAAATGGTGATCGTCTTCCGCGGAATCGTTACCGTGGCCACATCACTCCGATTATCCACTACTGCCCCTGCAGGCTCATCAGTTGCTGTTCTATCAAACTGCAATATACCATCATCAATTAAGGCCTGAATGCCTTTCTTCAAATCCTCACACCCCCCAGCCAGGGCCCAACAGTCTAAACAGTACTCATTACAACCCGGGTAAACACCTCCTTGCAACAGTCGACTCTTTATTTCGCTCAGCGGCGTCTTTAAATCCTCAACATTCATAATCAGATTCAGCTCTTCCTCAGTCAGAACAGCGTTCGCCCCATGATTAGGCATGGGTTTCTGGACTATATTCGGAACTGTCGTTCCGAAGTTGATAGACTTGTTGTCCAAAAGATCCTGTACAACGTGCTTAAAAGCATGACAACCTTCTATATCGTGGCCCGGGGCCCCAGAATGAAACTCGCAGCGTCTATTCGCATCATAGCCGAACGGGGGAGTTCCCGTTATCGGTGCCAAGGTTCTTTTCTCTACTAGATTCAATCCCAACAAAGTCTGCAACAAATCAGCATAGTTAGAGGGAGGCTTCTCAAACACCCTTCTCGGCTTACCACCCTGGAATTTTCGCTGAGCTTGCTGTGCCCCCTGCTGAGGCTGCTGCTGCTGAACCGGTTGTTGTTGCTGAATTGGTTGTTGTTGATACGGGATTGTGACACTCGACACTTGCTGCTGCTGACGATATTGATTTCTTCCCCTGCCTCGGCCTCGGCCTCGGCCTCCAAATACCGCGCTAGCTTCGCCCTGACGGCGCCCACCATAAGCTTTCTTACTACTGCCAGATGCAGTTGATTCGTCAACTTGGAACTTTCCTTGCTTAATGTTCCGCTCAATCTTTTCACCCATCAGAATCAGGTCTGAAAAACTGGCCAGAGACGTATGAAATAGCATATCATGAAACAACCCGGTGAATGTGCCGACAAACATATCGTTCATTTCTTTATCTTCCACAGGAGGACGGACCCTGGCAGCCATATCGCGCCACCTTTGCGCGTACTCCTTAAAACTCTCCCCCTTCTTCTGCGAAAGCCCGGCCAACTGGACCCGATTGGGCGCCAGGTCGCTGTTATACTTGTAATGGGCTACGAACGCCTCCGCCAATTGCTTCCATGTCTTGATATCAGTGGGCTCCAACCCCATGTACCACTCTAAGGAAGGACCCGACAGACTATCCTGAAAGAAATGCATTAGCATTCTTTCATCAGTGGAGTAGGCAGACATCTTTCTGTAATAAGCTCGCACATGCACTTTCGGACATGTGTCTCCTTTGTACTTATCGAACGCAGGAGCTTTGAATTTAATCGGCACCCTCAAGCCAGGTACCAAGCCCATAGTTGCCATGTCCAATCCTACAGCACTCTGATTTAGGACTCCCTTCATTTGCTCTTCCAGCATTCTAATCTTTTGAGAATCATCCATCGCCCCTTCAAAACCTCCTCCAGAGAAGGCGTCCTCCTGTTGATCCTCTTGCCACATACCGTTTCCAGCCCCGTATCCATCATACGCATTATTACGTCCAGCTCTGACCTGATTCATCCCAGGACCTCGGCCTCTATTGCCGTACCCTTGAACACCTCCAGCAGGACCAACAGCCATAAATCCAGTACCATTTCCGTTTCCAAAGCCTCCGTAACCCTGATTGACCATACCATAACCATCTTGCCCAAAGCCTTGAGCATTAAAGCCATACTTGCCAGCGTTGTCGAATCCCTGATCGTTAAATCCGAACCCAGTATTGACAAAGCCATTGCCTCCGAGATTATCTCCCAAATTGACATCACCCAGCCCAGCATTATGGACAGCATTTTCATTTCCAACTCCGACGTTACCATTCACAGCAGTGGTAGCGTTGTTGACGTTAGCGGCAGGTATATTGACCACGGGCGGAGCCACTGGCGTAGGAGTGCCGTCTCCATGAGCAGTATCAACCCGGACAGACTGATGATCTTCGTTACCATGACCAGCGTTGCGAGCCAACAGAGGCTGGACCATGGCCTGCAAATTTTCTTGCCCTTTTGCTATAGCTTCCATGGTCTGCATGAAGAGGGCGAGCTTCTCGCGCACATCCTGCATCTCGTTCTGAATTTGGTCCATGACTTTCCGACAGTTAGATCGTGTAGAATAGCGGTGCGGATGTTGATCTGGAATCCTGTTAAGTACCTGATACAGAGCAAGAGATAAGACACCATTCATAGATTACCTGTTATGCAATATGAATATGAATGCAATGCCATGTGTCTGTGCCTTAGGGAAGTTCATTCCCCCAGTTCTAGTGCGAAGGTGCCGGTGCAGTGACAGTGCTGACAATAGGAATATCGGAGCTGAATCATAGAAAGCCTCATATATTGCAGAGAGAATCAATAATCCCAGGGTACAATATCACTGAGAGTACAAAGAAGGCATGACCTCAACCAACAATCCTGGTGATGGTCAGCACTATGCAAATAAAGCATAAATAATGGAATGATCAAATCCTCCCAAAAGTCTGGTACTCCTCTATCAACTTCTTGGTCTCCGGATGGCTTGGTCGATCAAGCAGCCCTTCAACAAGCTGGTTTCTCTTCTTAAGGACACGGCGTACGTCTTCAGCAGTTTCTTCCCATGTTGCTTCTCCGAAGCAATCTTCTAACTTTCGCTTCTGAGACACTGCTTCATCTCTGGACTTGATTGCCTTGTTCAGAGCATGCTGGACACTATACCGGTTCATCACTTCTTCCTCACACTTCTTGATGCTAGACTTCAACTTCTCTTCAAGATCGGAAATTTGCTGCTTCAGCTTATCTTCCCTCTTCTTGTTGTTAGTGAGTGTAGCATTCCAAGTCTTATTGCAAGAAGATATCTCTCGGTGTGCTGCGTCGAGCGCCTTCTTTTTAGCTTCCAGCATGTCATGGGAACTTCTGAACTCTTGCCCCAGACGTTCGCGCTTCTTCTTTTCCTCGGTCAACTCAGATCCTAACCTGTTTACCAGCTCAATCTGTTGTTGGAAAGCATATACAGCCTTGTTTTTCTCACTGCGTGCCTGGGCTAACTCTTGCTCTAACCCTTCATTAATCTTTATCAAGGCTTCTTTCTCTCTCACAACTTGTTCATAGACTTCCCTAGAAACAGTAGTCGGCTCTTCTACCGGAACGGGAACAAGAATTGGTGCATCTGGAAACGGCATCTTCAACTGACTAGCCCTCTCCTGAATCCAAACTCTATAAGGTGCATAGGCCTGACAGTCATTCTTTCCTAACAACGGCTTCCCTCGGCGGTTAATACGCGTCCAGGCATGTTGCAACTTGGCTGACAATTCCCCCTTCAAATCTCCAGTGAAGTACAGAGATTCCTGTACTTCCTCCTTCTGAGGTGGATTCTTCAGCGCATATCCAAACTGGCGAATGAATAGAGAAGGGTTGTAGTTGATACACCCTTTTCTTCCTATCAATGGCACATTAGGGTACCCAGCACAGCTAAAGATGAGCTCAGATCCCAACAGGTCTCTATCAAACCACTCCATATCTTCCGACGATAGCCTCATCAAGCGTTCTGGCCAACCAACTGTAATTGTAGTCTCTGCAGCAGATCCTCTCTTAGGAAGATGACTCTCAAACCACATACTCAATAAGGGTACACAAAGATGAACATTCTTCCCTCTTCCCTTCTCATTCTTGTAATGCAGTGAGTGGTAGAGGTCTCCGAGTAAGGTAGGTACAGGATTACCAGCGGCGAACAAGTAGAAAGCATCGAAATCCACAAAATCCGGTATATTGGGGAATAGTACTATGCCATAAATGCACAAGGCCAACACAGCGTTGAAAGCAACCCAGCACCCATTCTTGGCGTACTCTTGGGCTTTACCAACTAAGAACTGAAATGAGAAGCCTGGAACTCCACGGGAAACAGTAGTCACAAGTTCAGAAGCATCAACATGCAAGGCTTTAGCCAATTCCTCCGGCTTGGGTTTGGCATCATAATGAATGAATGGAACCTGGTTCTGCACAGGCAGCTCAACATACTCAGCGTATTCCTCCAGAGTTGGTCCCATAATAAAGTCAGAGAACGTAAAGCACCTCAAAGCAGGGTCGTAGAATTGCATCAAAGCATACAACCCATCTAACTCTACCTCTGTAGGTTTGCACACCAATCTCAGTAGTCTACCATAGCTCATCCGGAAGCTCCTACGAACACCCTCATCAGCAAGAGAGATCAACCCAAGTAGAGGAACAATATCAGGCGTAGGCAATTTGTAGGCAACCGTTCTCCTTAAGCTAGTCATGATCAAAACTCAGAAGTCTGGGCACTAGAACTAGGGAAATGCAAATGCACCTGCAGCACAGACACACGTTAGTGAAATGCAAATGGTAATGGATATGCAGGGAATGCAATGCAAGTAACATTCAACAGGGACCAGAGCTGCAGCTGAATAGCCTAAACCCAATCAAGAAAGGTCTCAGATAGACCATCCAGAAGTCACCAAACCCTGGTCTCAGATAGACCTAAAATAAAACTCCAACACTGGTCTCTGACAGACCTCAAACCATAACTCCAACTGGTCTCTGACAGACCTCAAATCACATCCATAATTGGTCTCTGACAGACCTCATAACTCTCCAACTGGTCTCTGACAGACCTCAGAACACATCTCCAAATGGCCTCTGACAGACCTCAGAATACATCTCCAAAGGGTCTCTGACAGACCTCATAACTCTCCATAAATAACCAGGATCTCTGATCAAGAAATAACCGGTAGTCTGGAGGTCTAGTTACCTGCATAACCCTTAATCCCCTCACGGGTGGGTGGCCCTATAACTGGCACGAGGTACGGCATCCTATGCGGTCGTCGGCGTCACAGACTTTCAGGGTTGATGATACGATTCCCAGAAGGAGTGGCATCATCAAATCCTGAAGAGGCCTCACTCAGCCAACTTCCAAATGATCGGTCCCCAGAGTCGACAATCCAACTAACCAGCAACCCACGCCAACCAAAGGAAGGGGCAGGAGGCCAACCAGAAGAACCTCGTCTGAGTGTAGATTTCATGGGACACCAAAGCAAGCAAAGCAAGCGGGCGCCCACTAATTTCTACTCTAATTCTAGGTGCACTCAAGCCCAGGTCCGGCTTATCTCTCAATATCAGAACACCCGCCACACCCCAAATACAGCAATAATAATCAATATACAAAGCTGAAAAAAATACAGGGTTAGAAATATAAAATAACTCCATACAAAATCCTCGACGGGAAAACAAGCGTTAGGATTGACTCTCTCAAGGGACGTTGGATCCCAAATGCATAAGAACCATCGCAGTCCTTAGCAGCCAGGGGACGTTGGATCCCCAGCAGAGTCGCCAGCTGTCGCTACTGCGAAAATCGGCGCCGGCTGAACAGAAGAGTCGCCACCGCGCGTTATTTATCCCACGGGAGGGAAAGGAAACGCTCAGAGTAAACCTCGCACAACACGGGAAAGGTATGGTCGTCGCAACCAAAACCTGGGTTCGGGAGTCGGTTACGCAAGGGGAAGGTATTAGCACCCCTCACGTCCGTCGTACTCGACGGGATCCACGCTTGTTTTCGGGTATGGATTGTTATTCTATCTACGCTAAAGGTCAAGGGTGAAAAAGAAAATAAAACGAAAATAAAAATGACTCGGCAAAGTATCGCACTTTATGCCTACGTATTCCCGTCTGGAACGAGAAATCAGAGTCAACGTAGTTCGCCTACCTACTGGAAAGGAGGGGAAGGTTGCTCGCTAGGATATCGCAACCTATGCCTACGTACTTCCACACTGCATGGAAGATCAGAGCAAACGTAGTTCGGGCCACGTACGACACAAGCTTGTCTTGATTGATTTTATTCCTTCTGAAAAAGGTTTTCTGATTAGCGGTCCAAGCGGACAAAAATGACGTTTTAATGAGTTCACATTCTTTTACGAAAGAAGTGTCTTTTATTGTGTTTGAAATCTTTATGTGTTTTTCTGTTTGTTTTGAGAAAGAAAGAGACAGAACTCTAACCTACGGTTGCGAAGGGAAACAAACTAACCTAATGTTATCATGCATGGGTTAAGACCTAGTGTCTATCATGCTCCTCTCTTGCACAGAGAGAAACAGAGATCCTACGGGATAGGCAGAAACAGAAACAATACCAGATATATACAGTAAAGCAGTAAAATGCATGGATGCAACAGTACAAGCGAGGCAAGGGAGTCCCACTCAACCTCGAACCTAGAAAACAATAGGCAAAAGTGAACAGGCTTCACTTTCAACCCAGCAGGGTAAACAACAAACAATACAACTCAGAAAACCAATCAATACATCAGCAAATGAAATACAACAAAAAGAAACAGCTTCAGCAGCTCTGAATCAACATCTGGCTTCAAGTAATCTCCATTCAGCTACAGGCTTCAACAAGCATCAATCTCCATCTTCATGACCTTCAGGCAAGGGCTTTGATCATCAGTCTTCCATCTGCAATGGCTTTTCTTCAAGCTCAAACCTCCAGGATGAGGGATTAGTCACAAGAGTGAATTGGGTGTTAAGCAATCAGTTGACTACCAAAGGTGGTGAACAAACTGCTTCTAACACAAAAGACATTTTCTCTCAAGAGTTCTATCTCTTAGACACTATCACCAAGCCTTCCAAAGGAAGGGGGTGAGTGTCTTAGAGAGACTCTGAATCACAGAGAAGAATGGATGCAGACAAGGCAATCCATGTTTGAGAAACAATCATTCTAATCTAGAGCTCTGCCTAGCTCCTAAACCCTAGTCTCCTCAGCAGCTGCTAGCAAGAATCTCCTCCTCAACTCTGACAGTTGATCTTCAATCTCTGGATCTCCAATGGTCTTCATCTTCACAAATCTTCAGCTCCCCAGGGCCCCAGACAAACCCAATACCCAAACAAACAAGCAACAATCCCCAGAGGGCACACCACACCAGACAATTAGATATACAGACAGTATTAATAGCAGTAGGGGAATCCTAACTGTTCTCTAAGGGATCTAATAACTACCCATAGCCCATATAGTCCCATAACTAATCTATTCAAACCCTAAGTCCTAAGGGGAAAAATCAAACTTCCTAAGTTGTCACCTAAAACCCTAGTTTTGTACATGATGTTCAAGCATTTATTAATCACCCAAAATTAACCTCTAAAAATGGGAACTAAAATATTTCTACAAGCTTAATATCTCATCTAAACAATATAAAAAAGAATGACCAAAAAATATTAAAGCATGTGAGAGAACAAAAATCATAAAAATGATGCATGAAATGAAACTATTTAATATGACATTTATTTAGAAAATATGGAAAAAATATGAAATGAAAATAAAAATGAAATTTTATTTGATGAAAATTTTCTAGACATTTTAATGTAAAAGATGTAAAAAGAATGGATGAAAATGCATTTTTTATGAATTAGTTATGAATTTATGAAATTGGTAAGAATTAAAATGGAATTAAGAAAATAAAATTGAATTAAAATGAGGAGGAGGGGGTTGAAATAGCAACCAAGCGCAGTTAATAGTCCACTGGGCCAGGCAGACAGGGGTGTAATTAGCGTTTTGGACAAAGCCCAGCATCAATCAGAATCAATGGAATAATGAAAACGCGCTGGGGGGTGAGAAAAGTAGCAAATTCACGTTGCAATTGGTTTTGGGCCTAAACCTGGGGGTGGGGATAACAATATCACTCAGGCCCGCCCGTTTCAATTAATGAAACGGTGCGTTTTGGCCAGTGTAATCTCCCTCCACTTCTGAAATCAAATAATAGCCATTGGATTGCCTGGGAAGTCAAAAGTCCAACAACAAACACACGGCCACGATTATCTCTTCTTCAATTGACCTGCAACCTAGGGTTTTAATCTCCCATGGCAGCCATGCACGAGCAAGGTTCCACCTCTCTGTTCTCATCCTACACGCCACGAATCCACATGCTGTGAACATGAAAACTACTCTACAACTCTCCCTCTACAATCCTAGGGCATCAGTTTGAATTGAAACTCACCACAACAACAAACCCGATGACATCAAACTCTGGCCTCCATGAGATTACACTGATATACACCAACTCAATTCTTCCTCAAATTTAACCTAAACTAATCTACACATAATGGAGATTAACCTGATCAATCAAACTAACATTATAACGCATTAATCCAAGAGATACAAGCACTAACAGTTTGTTGCACCTGCTAACTAACATCACCAAACCTCTCCAAATTCATCTAAACTAATCTCCTAATCACCTAGATCAAATCTACACTAACAACAACATGCCTAACTAACTGAATCGAGCAATTGGAGTGAAAACATACCTGATGTGAAACCTTGCAAACAGCTATGGAGATTGAAGATCTGAGGCTTCTAGGTGTTGGATCTTGATCCACAAACTCAGCAATCAATTCTGTATGCAATATTCTGGTGATTCCTTGCTTGAATTAGGCTGTCCAATGGAATTTGCAACTTTGATGTTCTTGAGTATGGTGCACGAAAATGGACCCTAATCACCAAGTCTTTGCTTCAATTATGATCTATGATGATGATGGAACAAAATTGAATTGATGTGGATGAGAATTGGTGAAGGTTTTGTGAGATTGGAATGAAAACTTCAATGAAAAAGTATGAGAGAAATTTGTGGAATTCTTGGTGCAAATGAAGCCAACCCTTGCCAAATGCTCATTTCATGAATATATAGACCCCAATGGTACATTCTAGATCCATCTTGCACATTCCCTTGTTTTCCAACTTTGGCTCATTTTGATTATGTTTCTTAAAAGGCAAGCAACCATGGATAACTTTCTTTTTTCCTTCTAAACTCAAAAAAGTGTTTGAACCATTGTTCTTAGAATTGTTTTTCCATTCAAAATCATATATTGGAAGTCTCCATTTGGACTTGTAAATCTCCCAAACCATTTTTCACTTTGAAATTATTCACTTTATAAGCCTTTTTAGTTCATATTTTGACCAATTATTCAACTCCATGCTATGAGCTTCTCCAATAATTTGTGACCTTCTTTCTAGACTTAAAATCCCATTTGGAGCAAGTTTGATGTTGTAAGTTTTTCCATTTGAGGCCTCCTTGTATGAGTTTTGGACATAGGTTAAAATGACCTGTAATTCACAAATGCCCAAAATACCCTTTGCTTGCCAAGACCATAAGTTGAGTTCTACACATCATATGAAGGCATGCCATACCATTCTAGAAAGCTAAGACAATGAGGAACAATTCTTATGTTGACCAAGAATTCATTTGAAATCTCCTTGAGGGGTAAAACTAGCTTGGAAGTCAAGTCACTTTCACAGACAAAAATTCAGACACCCCAGATGACCTATAACTTGCAAGGGCCATAACTTGAGTTCTATAAATCTCCTTGATGTCTTCCACCACTCAAATTAAAGGTCTTGAGATCCTCTACAAGTTTCATGTTGGCCAAGAAGCCATTTGAAGCTAGCATTTTGACTTGTCTTGCTTGGAAGTTTGACCTAAACTAGGGGATTTTACAGAGAAACCCTAATTTAGAAACTCCTCTTCTCCTTGATTTTTCTTGAATTCTCCTTGTCATATCTCCATATCCTTCTTCATATGTCCAATGTTGATCCCCACATCTCTCCAATAGCCTTGAATGCCCTTTTAAACCAGTCAATTGACCTAGGGTTGACCTAGGGTTGACCCAGATGAAACCCTAGTTGACTGTCTTCAGTTATAACTATTGTGATCACCTCAACAACTTATTTTCTTCTCCAAATGACCTTTTAAGTCTCTCATAATGTCTAGATGCTCTCCATGCCTCCACTTCACAGCTCACAACCCTCTTGTTGATCCTCAGATACCCTCAGCTAGGAGATGGACTCAAGGCTTGATCTGCTGAACTCTTTGCTTTCAAATTCTTTCCTGATGACTTGAATAAGATTGAATTGGGATAATGACCTCTTGATAGGCCTCTAGAGATGAGAATAATGATTGGTCCCCTGTTGAATGACTTGCTATGCTTATGCTATGCAGATGGTTAGTCTATGTACATGACTCTATATGCAAATGCTAATGATATTGAAACATAAACCAAGTGAATAAGGTTGGGCAAATTTTAGGGTGCAACACTCGCTCAGCGGCGTCTTCAAATCATCGACATTCATAATCAGATTCAACCCTTCCTCAGCCAGAACGGCGTTTGCCCCATGATTAGGCATGGGTTTCTGGACTATATTCGGACCTGCCGTTCCGAAGTTGATAGTCTTGTTGTCCAAAAGATCCTGCACTACGTGCTTAAAAGCATGGCAACCTTCTATATCGTGACCCGGGGCCCCAGAATGAAACTCACAGTGCCGGCTTGCATCGTAACCAAATGGGGGAGCTCCCGTTATTGGTGCCAGAGTTCTTTTCTCTACTAGATTCAATCCCAACAATGTCTGCAGCAAATCGGCGTAGGTCGAGGGAGGCTTCTCAAACACTCTTCTGGGTTTACTACCCTGGAATCTTCGCTGGGCCTGCTGCGCCCCCTGCTGAGGCTGCTGCTGCTGTTGCATTGGCTGCTGCTGAACCGGTTGTTGTTGCTGGACCGATGTTTGTTGGTATGGGATAGTAACACTCGCCACCTGCTGCGGCTGACGATATTGGTTTCGTCCCCTGCCTCGGCCTCGGCCTCGGCCTCCAAATACTGCGCTTGCCTCGCCCTGACGGCGCCCACCATAAGCTTTCCTATTACTGCCGGATGCAGTTGATTCCTCGACTTGGAACTTTCCTTGCTTGATGTTACGTTCAATCTTTTCCCCCATCAGAATTAGGTCTGAAAAACTGGCCAGAGACGTGTGAAACAGCATATCATGAAACACACCTGTGAATGTGCCGACAAACATGTCATTCATTTCCTTATCTTCTACCGGAGGACGGACCCTGGCAGCCATATCGCGCCACCTTTGCGCGTACTCTTTAAAGCTCTCCCCCTTCTTTTGCGACAGCCCGGCCAACTGGACCCGATTGGGTGCCAAGTCACTGTTATACTTGTAGTGAGCTACAAATGCCTCTGCTAATTGCTTCCATGTCTTGATATCAGTTGGCTCCAACCCCATGTACCACTCTAGGGAAGGGCCCGACAGACTATCCTGAAAGAAATGCATCAGCATTCTTTCATCGGTTGAGTATGCAGACATCTTTCTGTAATAAGCTCGTACATGCACTTTTGGACACGTATCTCCTTTATACTTGTCAAACGCCGGAGCTTTGAATTTAATTGGCACCCTTAAACCGGGTACCAAGCCCATTGTCGCCATGTCCAATCCCACGGCACTTTGGTTTAAGACTCCCCTCATCTGCTCTTCCAGCATTCTGATCTTCTGGGAATCATCCATCGGCCCTTCAAAACCTCCTCCGGAGAAGGCGTCTTCCTGCTGATCTTCTTGCCACATACCGTTTCCAGCCCCATACCCATCATATCCATTGTTACGTCCTGCTCTGATCTGATTCATTCCCGGACCTCGGCCTCTGTTGCCGTACCCTTGAACACCTCCAGCAGGACCAAAAGCCATAAATCCAGTGCCGTTTCCGTTTCCAAAGCCTCCGTAACCCTGATTGGTCGCACCATAACCGTCTTGCCCAAAGCCTTGAGCATTAAAGCCATACTTGCCAGTGTTATCGAATCCCTGATCGTTGAACCCGAATTCAGCATTGACAAAGCCGTTGCCGCCTAGATTATCACCCAGATTGACATTACCCAGCCCAACATTATGGACAGCAGTCTCATTTCCAACTCCGACATTACCATTTGCAGCAGCGGTAGCGTTGTTGACATTAGCAGCAGGTGTATTGATTACAGGCGGAGCCACTGGCGTGGGAGTACCGTCTCCATGAGCAGTATCGACCCGTACCGACTGATGATCTTCATTACCATGACCAGCGCTTCGGGCCAATAGAGGTTGGACCATGGCCTGCAAATTCTCCTGCCCTTTTGCTATAGCTTCCATGGTCTGCATGAAGAGGGCGAGCTTCTCGCGCACATCTTGCATCTCGCTCTGCATTTGATCCATGATTCTTCGACAATTGGTACGGGTAGAATAGCGGTGCGGATGTTGATCTGCAATCCTGGAAAGTACCTGTTACAGAGCAGGAAATAAGACACTATTCAAAGATTACCTGTGATGCAATATGAGTATGAATGCAATGCAATGCGTCTGTGCATTAGGGAAATTCATTCCCCCAGTTCTAGTGTGAAGGTGCCAGTGCAGTGACAATGTTGACAGTAGGAATATCGGAGCTGAATCATAGAAGGCCTCATATATTGCAGGGAAAATTAATAAGCCCGGAGTACAATATTACTGAGAGTACAATAAGGCATGACCTCAACCAACAATCCTGGTGATGGTCAGCACTATGCAAATAAAGCATACAAGTTACTATATGAAATGATCAAATCCTCCCATAAGTCTGGTACTCTTCCAGCAACTTCTTGGTTTCCGGATGGCTTGGTCGATCAAGCAGCCCTTCAACAAGCTGGTTTCTCCTCTTAAGGACACGTCGCACGTCTTCAGCAGTTTCTTCCCATGTGGCTTCCCCGAAGCAATCTTCTAGCTTTCGTTTCTGAGACACCGCTTCATCTCTGGATTTGATTGCCTTGTTTAGTGCATGCTGGACACTATACCGGGTCATCACTTCCTCCTCACACTTCTTGATGCTAGACTTCAACTTCTCTTCGAGGTCGGAAATTTGCTGCTTCAGCTTATCTTCCCTCTTCTTATTGTTGGTGAGAGTAGCATTCCAAGTCTTGTTGCAAGAGGAGATTTCTCGATGTGCCGCGTCAAGCGCTTTCTTTTTGGCTTCCAGCATGTCATGGGAGCTTCTGAACTCTTGCCCCAGACGTTCGCGCTTTTTCTTTTCCTCGGTCAACTCAGCCCCTAACCTGTTCATTAGCTCAATCTGCTGTTGGAAAGCATACACGGCCTTGTTTTTCTCACTGCGTACCTGGGCTAACTCTTGCTCTAACCCTTCATTAATCTTCACCAAGGCTTCCTTTTCCTTCACAACTTGCTCGCAGACTTCCCTAGAAACAGTAGTTGGCTCCGCTACCGGAATGGGAACAAGAATTGGTGCGTCTGGAAACGGCATCCTCAACTGACTAGCCCTCTCCTGAATCCAAACTCTATAAGGTGCATAGGCCTGACAGTCATTCTTTCCTAACAACGGCTTCCCTCTGCGGTTAATATGCGTTGCAACTCAGCTAGCAATTCTCCCTTCAAATCACCTGTGAAGTACAGAGATTCCTGTACTTCTTCCTCCTGAGGTGGATTCTTCAGTGCATATCCGAACTGGCGAATGAATAGAGAAGGGTTGTAATTGATACACCTTTTTCTTCCTATCAACGGCACATTAGGGTACCCAGAACAACTGAAGATGAGCTCAGATCCCAACAGGTCTCGATCAAACCACTCCATATCTTCCGACGATAGCCTCATCAGGCGCTCTGGCCAACCAGCTGGGATTGTAGTCTCTGCAACAGATCTTCTCTTAGGAAGGTGACTCTCAAACCACCTACTCAACAAGGGTACACACAGATGAACATTCTTCCCTCTTCCCTTCTCATTCTTGTAATGCAGTGAGTGGTAGAGATCTCCGAGTAAGGTAGGTACAGGATTACCAGCGGCAAACAAGTAGAAAGCATCGAAGTCCACAAAATCCGGTATATTGGGGAACAGTACTATGCCATAAATGCACAAGGCCAACACAGCATTGAAAGCAACCCAGCACCCGCTCTTGGCATACTCTTGGGCTTTACCAACTAAGAATTGGAGTGAGAAGCCTGGAACTCCACGGGAAACAGTAGTCACAAGTTCAGAAGCATCAATATGCAAAGCTTTTGCCAAATCCTCCGGCTTGGGCTTGGCGTCATAATGAATGAATGGAACCTGGTTCTGCACGGGTAGCTCAACATACTCAGCGTATTCCTCCAGGGTTGGTCCCATAATAAAGTCAGAGAACGTAAAGCACCTCAAAGCAGGGTCGTAGAATTGCATCAAAGCATACAACCCATCTAACTCTACCTCTGTAGGTTTGCACACCAATCTCAGTAGTCTACCATAGCTCATCCGGAAGCTCCTACGAACACCTTCATCAGCAAGAGAGATCAACCCAAGTAGAGGAACACTATCAGGCGTAGGCAATTTGTAAGCAACCGTTCTCCTTAAGCTAGTCATGATCAAACACTCAGAAGTCTGGGCACTAGGACTAGGGAAATGCAAATGCACCTGCAGCACAAACACACGTTAGTGAAATGCAAATGGTAATGGATATGCAGTAATGCAATGCAAGCAACATGCAACAGGGACCAAAGCTGTAGCTGAATAGCCTGAACCCAATCAAGAAAGGTCTCAGATAGACCATCCAGAAGTCCTCAAGCCCTGGTCTCAGATATACCTCAAACAAAGCTCCAATATTGGTCTCTGATAGACCCCATAATCATAACCTGAATGGTCTCTGGCAGACCTCAGATCATATCCCCCACTGGTCTCTGACAGACCTCAGAACACATCTCCAAATAGTCTCTGACAGACCTCGGAACACACCAACTGGTCTCTGACAGACCTTAGAACACATCTCCACCTGGTCTCTGACAGACCTTAGAACCCTCCATAAATATCCAGGATCCTGATCAAGAAACCGGTGGTCTGAAGGTCTAGTTACCTGCATAACCCTGAATCCCCTCACAGGTGGGTGGCCCTATAACTGGCACAAGGTACGGCATCCTATGCGGTCGTCGGCGTCACAGACTTTCAGGGTTGATGATACGATTCCCAGAAGGAGTGGCATCATCAATTCCTGAAGAGGCCTCACTTAGCCAACTTCCAAATGATCGGTCTCCAGAGTCGACAATCCAACTAACCAGCAACCCACGCCAACCAAAGGAAGGGGCAGGAGGCCAACCAGAGGAACCTCGTCTGAGTGTAGATTTCATGGGACACCGAAGCAAGCAAAGCAAGCGGGCGCCCACTAATTTCTACTCTAATTCTAGGTGCACTCAAGCCCAGGTCCGGCTTATCTCTCAATATCAGAACACCCGTCACACCCCAGATACAGCAACAATAATCAATATATAAAGCTGAAAATACAAGGTTAGAAATATAAAATAACTCCATACAAAATCCTCGACGGGAAAACAAGCGTTAGGATTGACTCTCTCAAGGGACGTTGGATCCCAAATGCATAAGAACCATCGCAGTCCTTAGCAGCCAGGGGACGTTGGATCCCCAGCAGAGTCGCCAGCTGCTGGGGATTGCCCCAAACAGCTAGGAAAAAACCTAAGGCGAGACTCGTATAGGGAACTATCGCAGGTCCCCAGCAGAGTCGCCAGCTGTCGCTACTGCGAAAATCGGCGCCGACTGAACAGAAGAGTCGCCACCGTGCATTATTTATCCCACGGGAGGGAAAGGAAACGCTCAGAGTAAACCTCGCAAAACACGGGAAAGGTATGGTCGTCGCAACCAAAACCTGGGTTCGGGAGTCGGTTACGCAAGGGGAAGGTATTAGCACCCCTCACGTCCGTCGTACTCGACGGGATCCACGCTTGTTTTCGGGTATGGATTGTTACTCTATCTAAACTATAGGTCAGGGGTTAAAAAGAAAATAAAACGAAAATAAAAATGACTCGGCAAAGTATCGCACTTTATGCCTACGTATTCCCGTCTGGAACGAGAAATCAGAGTCAACGTAGTTCGCCTACCTACGGGAAAGGAGGGGAAGGTTGCTCGCTAGGATATCGCATCCTATGCCTACGTACTTTCACACGGCATGAAAGATCAGAGCAAACGTAGTTCGGGCCACGTACGACACAAGCTTGTCTTGGTTGATTTTAGTCCTTCTGAAAAGGTTTTCTTGATTAACAGTCCCGGCGGACAAAAATGACGCTTTGATGAGTTCACATTCTTTTACGGAAGAAGTGTCTTTTATTGTGTTTGAAATCTTTATGTGTTTTTCTGTTTGTTTTGAGAAAGAAAGAGACAGAACTCTAACCTACGGTTGCGAAGGGAATCAAACTAACCTAATGTTATCATGCATGGGTTAAGACCTAGTGTCTGTCATGCTCCTCTCTTGCACAAAGAGAAACAGAGATCCTAAGGGATAAACGGAAACAGAAACAATATCAGATATATACAGTAAAGCAGTAAAATGCATGGATGCAACAGTACAAGCGAGGCAAGGGAGTCCCACTCAACCTCGAACCTGGAAAACAATAGGCAAAAGTGAACAGGCTTCACTTTCAACCCAGCAGGGTAAACAGCAAACAATACAGCCAGGAAAACCAATCAATACATCAGCAATGAAATACAGCAAAAATATCAACAGCATTAGCAGCTCTGACTCAACATCTGACTTCAAGTAATCTCCAATCAGCTACAGGCTTCAACAAGCATCAGTCTCCATCTTCATGGCCTTCAGGCAAGGGCTTTGATCATCAGTCTCCCATCTGCAATGGCTTTTCTTCAAGTTCAAACCTCCAGGATGAGGGATCAGTCACAAGAGTGAATTGGGTGTTAAGCAATCAGTTGACTACCAAAGGTGGTGAACAGACTGCTTCTAACACAAAAGACATTTTCTCTCAAGAGTTCTATCTCTTAGACACCATCACCAAGCCTTCCAAAGGAAGGGGGTGAGTGTCTTAGAGAGACTCTGAATCATAGAGAAGAATGGATGCAGACAAGGCAATCCATATTTGAGAAACAAACTTTCTAACCTAGAGCTCTGCCTAGCTCCTAAACCCTAATTCCTCAGCATCTGTTAGCAAAAATCTTCTCTTCAACTCTGGAAGTTGAACTTCAATCTCTATATCTCCAATGGCTTCCATCTCTTCAAGTCTTCAGCTCTCCCAAATCCCCAGACAATCCCAATACCCAAGCAAGCAAGCAATAATCCCCAGAGGGCACACCACACCAGTCAATCAGACATACACAGAGTATTAATAGCAGTAGGGGAGTCCTGACTTTTTCTCTAAGGGATCTAATAACTACCCATAGCCCCTATAGTCCCATAACTAATCTAGTTAAACCCTAAGTCCTAAGGGAAAGAATCAAACCTCCTAAGTCATCACCTAAAAACCCTAATTTGTTCATGTTGTTCAAACCTACACTAAGCACCTAAATTTAATTTCTAAAAATGGGAACTAAATTGAATCTATAAGTTCAATGTCTAATCTAAACAACCTAAAAAGAATGGATGAAAAATATGAAAATATCTAATAGAACAAAAATTAATAAAATCATGTATGAAATGAAACCATTTAAAATGTCATTTATTTAGAAAATATGGGAAAAATATCAAATAAAAAATAAAATGCAATTTTTATTTTTTATAATTTTCTAGACATCCTAAAGAAAATAATGCAAAAAGAATGAATTAAAAATGATTATTTTGCTATTTATTATGAATTTTAGAAAATGCATGAAAAATTAAAGAAAATAAAAGAAAATATAATGAAATAAAGTGGAGGGGGTGTGAATAGCAGGGATAACACGTTCAAGGCATTGGGCTTATTAAAATGGGGGGTGTGGATAGCGCTCTGAGCCCAACCCCCCAATTAATGAAACGCAGCGTTTGGTCTCTTTTGAAATTTCCCACCAAAACTCAGATTGAATGAGGGTCGTTCGATCCCTGGTCAAGTCAATATTCCCTCCAGATCCAAGGGCGCGTGGTTCATCTTCTTCCTCCCTTCGCCTAGGGTTTCAGTCCCCACTTCCATGCATGAGAATTCCACTCAATCTTTCTCCATGATTTCTTGATGAAAACACAAAATTCCAAGCCCTAAAATATTCTATGAAACTCCAGTAATCCATGCCTAGTCTTAGTTTTCTCTAACTCTCATTACACACTCCAAACAGAGAGCTCGAACCTCAGAACACACCATGCTTGCCTGAGATCAAAGTTGCCAGAACTCAAACCTAATGATCAACAGATGTTCTACATGCTTGCCTCATTATTCTATGCCTCAACATATTGATTATAACTCAACATAAAGCTTGTTATCGAAGCCAACAGAAATGGTGACCTGTTATTGATCTCCATGAATCCATCCCTAAACCTCAAGAAATGATCCTCTAGGGTTTCTAAACAACATTATCTTAGCCACATGATCTCTAACAGCCAGAACAGTGAGATTCGAAGAAATATACATACCTTGCACTTGATAATGGTGATGGTAGCTAGACCTCAATCCAACCCTTGATACTTGCTAAAAACAATCTCCAATGGATGAATATGCTTCTGTTTGCAGTGATTTATGCTGAAACCTTGTGAATTATGCTATTCCATCCTTCATGCAAGTTGGAATGATGAAGTGGATATGTATGATCCTTGATCAATTCAGCCACTTCTTGGTGTGAATCCTAGGGTTTGAATGATGATGATGATGATTCAATTCAAAGATGTGAGAATTTTGAGAGGTTTGTGTGAGTTTGAGTATCTTGTGGAAGAATAAGAAAGGTGGATGAAAATGGAGATTCTTGCCAAATGGGAGCACCAACCCTTGCATGATTCAGCTTGCATGAATATATAGGTTGCATTAGAACCTCCTAGAACATTGGAGAAATTTCCCTTTACACTTTCCCTTTCAATTTGGATTATGTTACTTTCAAATCAAGCAACCATGGATAACTCCCAAATTATGACCTAAACTCAAAATTCCACTTTATCCAATGTTTTTAGAATGCCTTTTCCATTCAAAATGACCTATAATTTTGCATCATTTGGCCAAGATATGAAAAATACCATTTTTTAAGCCATTTTCCTTCATTAAATTCACCAATTTTGAAATCTTGTGCTATGGACATTTCCAATCTCTCATGGTCACTTTTCTAGACTCAAAATGTCATTTGGAGCAAGTTTGATGTTGTAAGTTTTTCCATTTGAAGCTTCCTTGTATGAGTTTTCGGCATAGGTTAAAATGACCTGTAATTCACAAATGACCAAAATACCCTTTGCTTGCCAAGACCATAAGTTGAGTTCCACACATCATATGAAGGCATACTATACCATTCTAGAAAGCTAAGACAATGAGGAACAATTCTTATGTTGACCAGAAATTCACTTGAAATCTCCTTGAGGGGTAAAACTAGCTTGGAAGTCAAGTCACTTTCACAGACAAAATTTCAGATACCTCAGATGACCTGTAACTTGCAAGGACCATAACTTGAGTTCTATAAATCTCCTTGATGTCTTCCACCACTCAAATTAAAGGTCTTGAGATCCTCTACAATTTCCATGTTGGCCAAGGATCCATTTGAACCTTGCATTTTGACTTATTTTGCTTGGAAATTTGACCTAAACTAGGGAATTTTACACAGAAACCCTAATTTAGAAACTCCTCTTCTCCTTGATTTCTCTTGAATTCTTCTTAGCACAACAACATATCCTTACTCTCCATGTCAAATGATGAACCCCCACATCTCTCCAATAGACTTGAATGCCCTTTAAATCAGTCAATTGACCTAGGGTTGACCTAGGGTTGACCCAGATGAAACCCTAGTTGACTGCCTTCAGCTGTAATTCTTGTGCTCCCATTAATGACTTGTCTCCTTCTTTAAATGACTTTCTAAGTCTCTCATAATGTCTAGATACTCTCCATGCCTTCAACTCACAGCTCACAACCCTCTTGTTGACCCTCAGATACCCTCAGCTAGGAGATGGACTCAAGGCTTGATCTGCTGAACTCTCTGCTTTCAAATTCTTTCTTGATGACTTGAATGAGATTGAATTGGGATAATAACCTCTTGATAGGCTTCTAAGGGGGAGAATAATGCTTGGTCCCCTGTTGAATGACTTGCTATGCTTGTGTTATGCATATGGTTAGGCTATGTACATGACTCTATATGCAAATGCTAATGATATTGAAACATAAACCAAGTGAATAAGGTTGAGCAAATTTTAGGGTGCAACACATATCTGTATCCAACCCAGGCATATCTTCGTACGACCAAGCAAATACATCACTATACTCTCTGAGCATCTCAATCAACCTTTGCTTAATGTCGCTTTGCAGCGCGGCCCCTATACGAATGTTTTTCTCAACCCCTTCCGACCCCAAATTGATAATCTCGATGACTTCCTCATGAGGCAGAATGATTCTTTCTTCTTGTTTCAATAACCAGGTCAGCTCTTCTGGTACGTCGCCATCTTCAACAATCTCTTCCTCATCCTGAAATATCGGGTGCTCGAAGTCGAAGTGAGTCATAGGCGGTTCATAGATGTCATCTGAAATAGTAATCCTGCAAAGGAAATGGTTAAATGCTTCAAAACGCGTATAAAGCGAATAACCACGTTGCCATTTTATTGTAAAAAATAAAAACAGGAAAAACAAGGATCACATTATTTGTATATGAAAAACGCCTTTATTTATGATTAAACAATGTAATGTACATAACCAAATGGCCCTAAGCAAAATTGTTGTGCCCCAAGTAGGACACAGGATTATTCAACAATTAAAAAAACAAAACATTACTGTTTAGTTGTCACAGGAACATTCTCCTAAATAGACCAATTGCAAAGCCCTTGTCCTGGCACGTCTGGCTTGATCCACGCGTTCATATCACAGTCGTTATCTCCTTCCTCAGAATCGGAAACAACATTGATGGTCTCGAAGCTCACTCCGCTTGGCGTAATGGTTATTGGCCCTCTGAACTTGGGCGCTCCTGAAGAGGATGCTGATGACGAAGGATGATATCCAAGCCCGAACCTGTCGTTCTTCACGGGAATCTCCAACACCTGACCCCAGCCCTTTGTTTCGCCTGCCCGTACTAGAGTCTGAGCCTCTTTGTACGATGATATTGCCACATCTGATATCTTGGGTACTGGAGCTTTGTCTTTAATCTTTAGCCCTTCAAAGGCTTGACATGGTGTTTCATGAATCTCTCCGTTGACTTCCACGTATCTGAATGAAGACAGATGGCTAACCAGAATATCTTCTTCTCCACAAACAGTGACGACACTATCCCCCACCATATACTTCAACTTTTGGTGCAACGTGGATGTGACTGCCCCAGCCGCATGAATCCATGGGCGTCCAAGAAGATAACTATACGCTGGCTGGATGTCCATTATATAGAATTCAGTTTCAAAAACTTCCGGCCCCACCTGCAATGGTAATGTTATTGATCTGAAAACTGACCTCCTCGTTCCATCGAATGCTCTGACCACCAAGTCACTGGGTGTACAGAGAAGCCCCCTGGTATCCAACTTCATCATGGCTTTCTTTGGTAGCACATTCAGGGAAGACCCAGTATCCACTAAAACATGGGACATGACCGTGCCCCTGCATTCTACTGATACATGCAGCGCCATATTATGCTCTCTCCCCCTCGGGGTTAAATCAAAATCCGTAAAGCCCAAACTGTGCCCTGCATTCACGTGCGCCATCACCCCCTCTAACTGATTCACATAAACATCTTGGGGTACAAACGACGTGTCTAGGATCTTCAGCAACGTGTTCCAGTGGGCCTCGGAACATAATAGCAGTGACAAGATCGAAATCTTTGATGGCGTTTACTGGAGATTCTCCACAATTTTGTAATCACTTTTACGGATGAGTCTTATAAACTCTTCCATATCCTTAAGCGATGTTTCCTTTTCCTTTGTCTGTGAGGGGCCACTCTCATCTACCTTGGCTTTCCCCTTTGCCAATCTTTCTGCTTCTACCTCAAGCGATGTGAAGATTCTTCCACTTCTGGTTATACCTCCTATTCCAACAACATTATCTACAACCCCAGCTGGTTGTTTATTTACTTCAATTTTCTCATCGTCACAATAAACCTCCAACCCGTAAGTCCATGGCACTGCTTTGGTACTTTCAAAAGGGATTGGCCCTGCTTTAGTAATAGTGATTGTCGGCCGCCTGGAAGGCGCCGTTATTGTAATTGTTTTCCTTGGAATTGTCACGGTGGCAACATCGTTCAGCCCATCACACACCGCCTCTACAGGCTTTTCAACTGCGGTTCTGTCAAACTGCAATGTTCCTTCATTCATCAAAGCCTGAATACCCTGTTTCAACTCATTACACCCTTCTGGCTGCATCCAACAATCCAAGCAAAATTCGTCGCACCCCGGGAATACACCCCCTTTTAACAACCTGCTTTTGATCTCACCCAGTGGTGTCTTCAGCTCATTGACATCTGTCACTAGATTCAAATTTTCCTCGGTCAGGATGGCATTTGCCCCGTGATTGGGCATAGGCTGTTGTACTATATTTGGACCCGCCTGTCCAAAGTTAATAGCTTTGTTGTCCAACAAGTCTTGGACTTTATGTTTAAATGCATGACAACCTTCAATATCATGTTCGGGCGCCCCGGAGTGAAAATCACAGTGTTTACCAGCATCATAACCAAACGGAGGATTGCCCGTTAATGGTGTCATAGTTCTTTTCTCAACCAACTTCAATCCTAGAAATGTTTGAAGCAGTTCGGCGTATGTTGAAGGAGGCGTTTCAAATACTCGCCTTGGCTTGCCCTCTAGGATTCTGCGTTGGGAGGGGTGTTGCCTTTGTTGTTGCTGCTGTTGCGGCTACTGTTGTTGTTGTTGTTGTTGTGGAAAAGGGATGGTAACACTAGCGACCTGTTGATGCTGAGCATACTGACTTCGTCCTCTGCCCCGGCCCCGCCGCCAAACACAGCACTAGAATCACCTTGACGTCTACCACCGAATGCTTTCCTAGTACTTCCTGTGGGGCAGACTCACCTGCGTGGAATCTTCCAACCTTAATACTGTCTTCGACCATCTCACCCATAAGAATCAAATCAGAAAAACTGCTCAACGAAACATTAAACAATTTTTCGTAATATATCGCCGTAAAGGTCCCAATGAACATGTTATTCATTTCTCTTTCAGCTAACGGAGGATGTACTCGTGCTGCCATATCGCGCCATCTCTGCGCATACTCTTTAAAGCTTTCCTCTTTCTTCTGCGGCAAACCTTGCAATTGAACTCGGTTCAGCGCCAGATCACTATTATATTTATAATGCAGGACGAAAGCATCCGCCAATTGCTTCCAGGTTTTGATTTGAGCGGGCTCCAATCCCATGTACCACTCGAGTGACGGTCCTGATAGGCTGTCTTGAAAGAAATGCATAAGCATCCTTTCGTCATTCGAATACGCGGACATCCTTCTATAATAAGAGCGGACATGCACCTTAGGGCAAGTGTCCCCCTTATACTTGTCGAACGTGGGAGCTTTGAATTTCAGCGGTACCCTCAGCCCAGGCACCAAGCCCATAGTAGTCATGTCTAGTCCGGTAGAATTCTGATTAGCCATACCCTTTACCTGCTCTTCAAGCATTTTAATCCTCTGAGTATTGTCAACGGGTCCTTTAAATCCCATGCCTCTTCCAGAAAAGGCGTCCTCTTGACAGTCTTCGCCCCAATTCACATTTTCATTTCCGTACCCGTTATAACCAGTGTTGCGACCAAACCCTTGCTGATTAGTCATAGGACCTTGTCCCCCATTACCATAACCTTGATCGACCCTAACAGGCCCGAAACCAGTGTTGACAGGAATCAATCCAGCGCCATTTCCACCATAACCCTGGTTAGCGTTACCGAAACCGTCGTAGCCGAAACCCTGAGTGTTGAAGCCGAACTTTCCACCCTGATTGCCGTACTCAAACCCCTGGTCATTATAGCCAAATCCATTGTTACCAAAACCATTACCGCCATTGAAGTTACCATCGCCCAGATTGGTATCTCCAATTCCAACATTGTCAACAACAGTCTCATTTCCATTCCCTGCATTACCATTTCCAGCGCCAGCATCATTGTTCACAACCACAACAGGTGGGGTCACCACAGGAGGAACCACAGGCGTGAGGGGCCCATCTTCCGGAATAGTCTCAACGTGCGCAGAGTTGTGGTCATTGTTGCCGTTCCCATTAGCCCGCGTCAGCAGCGGCTGCACCAATGTCTGGAGATTCTCCTGGCCTTTAGCAATACTCTCCATTGCCTGCATGAACAGGTTCAACTTCTCGCGAATCTCCTGCATCTCCACCTGGACTTGATCCATGATTCTCTTGTAGTTGTTTCGGGTTGAGTAGCGGTGAACTCTTTGTTCGTCAATCCTGGAAACCTGCAGACGCAGGAAATAAGATACAGATTCACGAATATCGGTTATGCAATATGAATGCAGATGCAACTGCGTAAATGTGCTACAGGTTATATCCCCACTTGATTCTAGTTTCGGAGAGAAGGCCATGACGACAATGGAGTCCCTATCAAACAAGCACGGAATCAGAAAACCCTCATATATAACAAATGCCAAGAGGCTGAGTACAACTGAATACAACTGAAGAGACCTCGGCCAACAAGTCTGGCGATGGTCCAAATACAAGTACAAATAACAAAGGCAAGACAAAGATAAATCAGGCCAAATGGCGTGCCCTGACGTCCTCCAATATCCTCATCGTCTCCGAGTGCCCTAGTCGGGAGATCAGCTCCTGAATCAGTAAAGCATGCCGCTCGGTAGTGGATCTCAGCTTGTGGGCGTCATCCTGGTAAGTTCCTTTGCCAGAACTCTCGTCAAATCTGTACCTCTTGGAACCGACCTTGTCATCATAACCTCTCGGCTTGTCACTTACTCTGAGCTCAGCAGCACTCCTAAGTGATGTCTCTTCAGCGATCTTTGCGTCCTAGGCTCTAATCTGTGCCTCTAGCATGGCAATTTGCAGCTTCAGTTTGTCTTCCCGCTCCTTCCGCTTGGCAAGCGTAGTACTCCACAATGCTTCCCACTTGCTGATACGGGCATAAGCTTTGCTTAGGAGTTCCTTCTTGGAAGTAAGCACCTTGCTAACACCGCTTAAGGCTATTCCCACTTTTTCTTTCTTGTTGGTTACTTCTGTCAGCTCCGATCCCAACCTGTTAATCAATTCAGTCTGTTCCTTCACAGTGAAGGTGGATTCCTTCTTCTCACGACGTAATTGGAAGATTTCCTTCTCTAACTCCCCATTGGCTTTCTTCAGTTCTTCGTTTTTAGCCAACAATTTGTTATACTTCTCACTCTCTTCCGAAGGAGGTACCTCAATCAAAGGGAGATACAGAGGTTCCACAGCAGGATAAGGCATCAAAGAAGTACTGGCTCTCTCGCGGACCCAAGCCAAATAAGGATCATAAGCTCTGTTGTTGCTCTTACCGAGCAAAGCTTTCCCTCTCCTATGGATGTTAGCCCATGCATGTCTCAATCTGATCAAAATAGTTGTGTCCAATAAGCCCGTGAGATACAGAGATTCCTGTATCTCCTTCTCAATAGGAGCGTCCCTCAAAGCATAACCGAACTGTCGTACCAGCAATGAAGGATTATAGTTAATACAGCTTTTCCGTCCAATCAGGGGGACATTCGGAAAGCCGCTGCAACTATACATAATATCAGTACCAAGCATACTCCGATCAAACCAAATGATATTCTCAGCAGACAACCCCATCAACCGGGAAGACCAATCCAAAGTATCAACGGTATCAACAAAAGGTCCTGTCTACGGAAGGTGCCCTTGGAACCACATGTACAAGAGAGGAAGACAGCAGGAAACATTCTTGCCACGACGTTTCTCATTCTTGTAGTGAATGGAATGATAAACATCGCCCAAGAGAGTAGGAACTGGATTCTTCGAGGCAAGAATCAGGAAGGCGTCTGAATCGACAAAGTCTGGTACATTAGGAAACAAGACAATCCCGTAGATCCAGACAGCTAGAATAGCACTGAAGGCAACCCAACATCCACTCTTCGCGCACTGTGTAGCCTTCTCAACTAGGACAGACAAGTGAAAGCCATAGGCTCCATTCAGCTTAACCAAGCCTCCCCGAAACTCAGAAGCGTCCAAACTGACAATCTTAGTGAGCGTAGCCAACTCAGGCTCGGTATCAATATGAACAAAGGGCATCTGGTCTAGCACAGGAACTCCCAACATCGCAGAATACTCCTCCAAAGTGGGTGCTAGAATATAATCAGGAAATAAGAAACATCTCAGTTGTGGCTCATAAAACTGCAACAAAGTATACACCCCAGTCGTCTCAAATGCTGAAGGTCTGTATAACAAGCTAAGCAATCTCCCGTGGGATACTCTGAACTCAGCCCTCACTCTCTCATCTGCTAGAGCAACTAAACCCAGCAAGGAACTGATATCTGGTGAATGCAACCGGTAAGCAACTGTCTTCTTCAGGGACTCCATGTCTGGCTAGAAGATATACTAGAATCAGAGGGGAATGATCACCTGCAACATAAATACATGTTAATGAAATGCAATCATGAAAATGCACATGCATATGCAAACAAGGGACCAAGTGCAATGCTGATAGACTGAGCTGCTCTATATTGAAGCTTGAGAACCATCCACTCTTTATCTCAAACCAACCACTCAAATGAACCTTGTAACCACATCTCACTGACAGAGATAAACCAGGTATTCTGAGGTCAAAGGTTTCCTGCAAACAGACCTTACCTACCCCTCACAGGTGTGTACTTAACTCGCAGACGAGGTATGACATCCTATGCGGGTTCAACGTCACAGACTTTCAAGAGCAATGATACGATACCCAGGAGGTGTGGCATCATCATCCCTTGAAGCGGCCTCACTTAGTTGAATCCCAATTGATAGGTCCCCAGAGTCGACAATCCTTGGGCCAGACAACTTGTCGAGCCCTAAGGGCCAGGCAAGAAGCATCAAAGAGAATCTCGTCCGAGCTTAAATTTCGTGGCTAGCTTGTGCGAGCTAAGCAAGCAGGCTAACCACTACTCTCTACTTCTAAGTCTATGTGTAACCTCAAGCCCAGGTCCGGCTTATCTCTCAACAGATCATCCCTTCCCACAACAGCAATAACAGTATAAAGCTGATAATAAAATGTGGAAAGTAAAGACAGGACAGTAACTCTATACAACACCACTGACGGGAAAACAAGCGCTAGGATTGACTCGCGAAGGGGATATTCCAGTCCCCAGCAGAGTCGCCAGCTGTCGCTACTGCGAAAATCGGTGCCGGCTAAACAGAAGAGTCGCCACCGTGCGTTATTTATCCCAAAGGAGGGAAAGGAAACGCTCGAAGTAAACCTAACGCAAAGACGAGAAAGGAATGGTCATCGCAACCAAATCCTGGATTCGGGAGTCGGTTACGCAAGGGGAAGGTATTAGAACCCCTCACGTCCGTCGTACTCGACGGGATCCACGCTTGTTTTCTAGTACGGATTGTTATTCTATCTACTCTAAAGGTCTGGGGTTAAAAGAAAATAAAATGACTCGGCAAAGTATCACACTTTATGCCTACGTATTCCCGTCTGGAACGAGAAATCAGAGTCAACGTAGTTCGCCTACCTACTGGAAAGGAGGGGAAGGTTGCTCGCTAGGATATCGCATCCTATGCCTACGTACTTTCATACAGCATGAAAGATCATAGCAAACGTAGTTTGGGCCACAGAAGACACAAGCTTGTCTGACAATTTTTTATCTCCTTATGAAAGGGTTTTTCCTGATTAAGAGTCCAAGCGGACAAAAATGACACTTTGATGTTTGTTTTCAGTCTTTTACGCAAGAACTGTTTTTTATGATGTTTGCAATCTCTGACGCACTAGAAACTATAATTTGAGAGCGACTACGTCGTATGTCACCCTAAGGGTAACACACTAAGCACTCAGATTACTGAAGAGTGACCCTCCAGCAGCCTTTCTCAAATAGCTTAAGGCTCGTAGCGTACGACATCGATTATCCTTATTACTGTGTTTTGAATTGTTCTGAGATAGAAGAGAAAGAAGTTCCAAAAAAAACCTAGGGTTTGAAAGGGGAATCAAAACTACCCTAATGTTGTCATGCACGGATTACAACCTAATGTCTGTCATATTTCTCCCTTGCACAGGGAGAAACAGAGATCCTAGGGGATAAACGAAAAAGAAACAACAGATATACAGTAGACAGTAAAATGCATGAGATGCAGCAACAAACAATAGGCAAAGTGAAACAGCTTCACTTCAAACCTAAAGGGGCAATCAACACACAATACAGCAAAGAAAACCAATCCAACACCAGCTTCAGATAAGCTCTTATCTCCAATAATCTTCAGCTTTAACAAGCACTGAGTTCCAACCAGTAAACAGCTTCAAACAGCAATGTAACCCTAGTCTTCAACAGATATCCAACTTTAATAGGCACAAGCTTCCTCTTATCCAGTCATCAATACATTTCTTATCTTCAATAGGCTTCCATCTTCAATGCGGACACTCACAGGAGAGAATCAAGTGATAGATGAAGTTGGAATGTTAAGATGCTTAATGATAACCCTGGGAAATCACTAAGATCTTACCATAGCAAGGGAGAGGCATCCTCAAGGTTCTACCCAATCAAAGCATGCTCTACATCCCTCCTAAGGAGATATGGAACTCTTTTAGGGGACCTTGTGTCATAGGATGGAATAGAGGCACAAGAAGCTCTCTATGTTTGACAGAAGAAATCAATCTACTCTAGAGGTCTCCCTATATCTCCTATCTCCTAAGTCTTCATCAAGCAATATTCAAGCACAAGCAACTTAAGATCCAAGCATCCTTATTTGTCTTCAATCATCCTCAATGTCTTTACACAATCCTCAAGCCAAGCACAAGCCCCAACACCCAAAGAAAAGGCCCAAAACCCAACAAACAAAGCAATTTCCCAAGAAGGAACCACATCAATATCACTCAACTTGCAAAAATCAAATAAAATATAAATATTCATCATAAAAACCTAGATTAATTTCTAAGGGATCCTAACTAGGTAGCCTATGCCCCACATAAACCCCAAGGCCTAAATCAAACTAAAAACCCAAAAACTATGTGTTGAAATGCACCTATGTCAAGTTGAAACCCTAATTCTAACACACTAAAGTTCCTTATTCAAAACTAATTAAAAGTAAATCACAAAAATGTAAAATAATTCCAAGGGGACCTAATGCTCTAATCTACCCATGGCAAAAAGAATCACACCAAAATGTGAAATAAAATGGCTAAACAAAATTCAGCAAAATGGATATACAAAATAAAATGCAATAAAAGAAACTAAATATAAAAATTCACTAGAAATAGAAAAATGACTAAAATGATAATTTTATTTTTCTATAATTTTCTTGAGACAATTATGAGAATGGAGAAAAAACTCCCATATAAAAAGACCTATTTTTGAATTTATTATGAATTTTCTAAGATCTTAAAATAAATGTGAAAATAAAAGAAAATATGAAAAAATGTAAAACATGCGTGCTGAATAGCAATTGAAAATAGTTCATTCACCACCTGGGCCCAGAAGGGGGGTGCAGATAGCCAAGCGCCTAAGGCCCAATATGCAATCAGAAAATAAAATGAAAAAATGAAAGGAAAATAAAAAACTCGTGGTGTGAAAAGCAATGAAACTCAGTGTATTTTTTGGATGGGCCTCTAGAGGGGGTGTGGATATCATGAATCTCACTTAAGCCCAAGCTCTCTTTTAATGAAACGCCTCGTCTCATCTCTCAGACTCCTCCTTCACAAATGGGAATGAATCCGTGGCCGTTGGATTGGTTCTTGGTCAAAGTCTTCGTGGGGATCCAATGGTGGTGGCATTGTCTTCTCCAATTCAAATTCTGGAGGGAGAGGGAATCCATGGAAACAGAGAAATTGAAGCTTCTTCTTCCTCCAATCGCATTACTCTGATTCTCCATCAAAAATCAAAAAGAAAAACCCTAACTCACTCCATTTTTCACAAGGAATCTAACCATGGCAATTAAACCTATTGAAACATCTTCCTCCTCAAAACACGATGGAAATCTCAGAAATCACTCAAGAACCAAAACTCACCAATCTTGAAATTGAGTAGCTTAATCTCTTCATCATGTTTCACTGATCATTTTCCACTATCACATCAAGGTTCTACCTCAAGATTTATCAAGTTATCAGCATGAACAGATTTTGTGTCATCACACTAATTGCCTCTAAACTTCACCAATCAATACCTAAAAGCTTCCTATGATCAATTGCAAACTATCTAACCACCTAACTCCTAAAGAAAACACTTAAATCATGTTGTAGATTGAAAAGTGCATACCTGAGAATTCTTGATGCACAGAGGTATGAAACCTTCAAATCAAGCTTTGGGAACTTCCAGACACCTTCAATGAATCACAATCTTGCTTCTGTATGCAAAAGAATTGGTTGGAATTACTTGGATTATGGAAACCGATTATGAGTTGCAGGTGAGAAAATCCAAGAGCAAGAACACGATTTCTCCACCAATTTGCTTGGAAATTGATCTGGAAACACTCACTAGTATCAATGGAAGCCAATGGGATCAAGAAATTGGATGGAAAAGGATGAAATGCTTGTAACCGAATCTGAGTTGCAACAGAAAAATTTCAATCTCAATCTCTCTTCTCTCCTTCAATTCTCTCCAACACTAGCTTTGGATCACTTCATATGCATATATAGAGTGTGAATGAAGACTCTAGAAAGTTCTAGGTTGATCCAATGAGAAACTCACCATCTCATGTCATGCTATGCACTCATACCAGTTCATGATTTGGCTTGTAATTCCCTTGGTTCTAAGTTTAAAATCTCTCCAAATGAGATATTAGAGGTGTATGGATGGAAAGGAGCTTTGGATTTGCTTGGAAGTATGGTTTTGCAATTGTTACTTATGATTCAAGTAACCAATTTTCAAAGCAAGTCCTTGAAATAATCCTCAATTCAAAATTTTGGCAATGTCAATGTTCTCAAAATGCTTTTTACAATCAAATTGGTATGTCATATGGCTTGGTTTGGTTGTGTAGATCAAAAACCCTAATTTCCAACTTTGGTTCATTTGAAATATACCTTCATTTTAGGCCATTTTTATGATTTTGTGAAGCAAGCCATTCCAAGTTCTCATGACCTCTCATCTAGCCTAAAAACATCATTTTTAACACATCTCATGTTGAACATTTTTCCATTTGAAGAGTGGAAGATGGAGATTTGGACCTATGTTGAAAAATGACCTATAATTCAACTTTCCCAAAATACCCCTGGATTGTCAAAACCATTACTTGAGTTCCACAAATACTCTTGAGTACTTCTAGTACTCAAATTAAAGATAAGATCAATATCTACAACTCTTATGTTGGCCAAGAATCCATTTGAAAACTCCTTGATGGGAAAACGTTGCTTGGAAGTCAAGTGACTTTCACAGATAAATTTCAGTGTCCTCTGATGACCCATAACTTGCAAGAACCATAACTTGAGTTCCACAAATCTCCTTGAAGACTTCTAGTACTCAAATTAAAGCTATTGAGAAGCTATACAAGTTTCATGTTGACCAATAATTCATTTGAAGCTTGTATTTTGACTTATCTGGCTTGGAAGATAGGCCTAAATTAGGGTTTTTACACTGAAACCCTAATTTAGTAACTCCTCTTCTTCTTTATTCCTCTTAATTTCTCCTTGGCACAACACCACACATGTATCCATATATCAAATCATGAATTCCACATCCTCCAAGTAGGCCTAGATGCCCTCCAATCACTCAGTTGACATAGGATTGACCTAGGGTTGACCCAGATGAAACCCTAGTTGACTGTACTCAACTGTAACTCTTGTAATCACACCAATGACTTGACTCATCTTCAAAATGACCCTCTAGGTCTTCCATGATCTTTATACACCTTCCATGGCTCACACACTCATTGATGATCTTCAACATATCCCCAAGATTGGGAGAGAAATCCACTGGTTGACCTTCAAACTTCTCAAAGCCTCAAACCTTTCTTGATTACTTGGATGATCTTGAACTTGAATAAAACCCCTTGATGGGCCTCTTTCTGATAAAAATGGCACTTGATCCCTTATTAGATGACTTTTTATGCTATGCTATGCAAATGATTAGACTATGTACATGACTTATTATGCAAATGGCAATGCAATTGAAACATAAACCAGGTGGAATAGGTTGAGCAAATTTTAGGGTGCAACACGGACATGATTGTGGAAATAAATAAACAATTTTCAGTTTTCAAATTAACCGCAGACATAATAAGCAATTTAAAATAAATTAAAGCGACGCTTGAAGAAAAAGGGTAAAAGTTTGAAATGATAACAATGGCAGAAAGATAAAGTGTAAATGTAAATTGCAAAAAATAAAAGAAGAAAAATAAATTACGGTAAAAGTAAATAAACCTGAGATAAAAATAGAAATTAAATTGAAGGTAAGAATGTTTATCCAATCAAGTTACACAGATTATAGGCCTAAACACTAATGGTGGAGTAGTTTTTCAGTGTAGAAAACTACCCCTTTTTACAATGGTGATTTCTGCCTAAAACTACGAACATCGCTTCCACGTACAAAACTTGGATGATAAAAACAGGAAAAAAAAACTACTTTTTATATAGAGGTCTAATGCCTTCATAACCTCTCCCAATGTGCAAAATCAGTTCAAAGAAGTATGAAAGTGGAGAAAAGGCAGTTACATTGGACTTCCACGTTTTCGGCTACTGCATGATAATGGCGACTACCATTAAGCTAATGGTGAACACCATTGGTTTTATTTTGCTGACAACGTGGATTTGGTACATGAAGAACGCCATTAGGGCCATTGCGAACGCCATGTACCAAAAACATGATTTTTCTGCACTTTTTCTTCATTTTCTTGCTTTTTTCTCGGTTTTCTCGCACGGACGCTCTTATTCGACAAATACCTGAAACACAAACATAATGCGACATAATACTACGAAAAACAAGTAAAATGACACTAAATTGCATACGAATCAAATCGAAATAAACGATACATTTTCACATCATCAATATTATTATAACTTGCTTTAATTATAAGCATTAATCAATAGATCCGACAATACTAAATAGAATCTCTATTTACATAGTTGTATAATTAGTTTTTATTCTTAAAAAATTGTATTTTTCCGTGTTCAAGTAGATGACATGTTTGTGTAAAATAATATTCAATAATTACATTAATAAATAAATTTTAATTTTTTTATGTTAACTAAATGACATAAATTGATCTAGGACATTGCACTAAATTCTAGACTAATTTATATTAATAACGCCTCAATTTCTATAGTTAAATAAAAAATTCATTTGAAAAGGATGAGATTAAATTGGAACCGACATGCATTATTATAGTGGAAAGACATATTATAATTTTTAAAAATATAAGAAATATTTGTATACAATATTCATATAATATTCAGTCCATTTAAATTATATGCCACTTATAGTGGAAAGAGATATTATGATTTTTAGAATATAAAAAATATTTGCATACAATATTATCGGTTCATATAAATTATATGTCTATAAGTGACCGTGGAAAAATATATTATAATTTGTAGAAATATCATAAATATTTGTATACAATGTTGTCGGTCCATATAAGTTATATGTCTATAAGTGATGGAATCTAATCATCTCTGATGATTATTCCACTAGAAATATTTCAGTCTGTTAAATATGTAATTTATTGTTTTAAAATATTAGATTTGATTTAAAAATATCATATTTGATTTAGAAAGATTAGATTAGATATTTTTGGGCTTTTATAGTTTGACATTTAGCTTGAGATGCAAATTAACCTAAATCTATTAATAGGAAAAAAACTCTTATCATTGTAATCAATCAAGTTTGATAATCACGATTTTGCAGTTGCAAAGTGATAATAAAATTTCACAGTTGTGTGCAGAGAGTTCTCTGCATAAAATTCTTTATTTCTTTCTTTCTTTCTTTTTTCTTTATTTTGTTCATTGTCATTATGTGAGTGGTAACAATCTTGAGATCAATATTGAACGGAATTCTCCATAGATTGTGGTTGAATTTCAACATCTGGTATCTAGAGCTTCGGTTTTGATTCAAGGGAAGAATAACTCTAATGACGATGAATCATCCGAACGGTCACTTTCCAGCAAATCTTCCAATTCTCAAGAAAGATAATTATGAGAATTGATGCAAGCAAATTAAGGTGGTTTTTTTATTACCAAGACCTTTGGGATCTTGTAAAGGAGGGATTATCACCGCTTGCAGGAACTGCGACAGATCAGGAGAAAACAACATATAAAGAATTGAAGAAGATAGACTATAAAGCTCTCTTTATAATCCATCAATGTGTTGATCCAGATAACTTTGAAAAAGTTAGTGAAGTAGAATCAACAAAAGAAGCTTGGGCGATTCTTGAAAAATCGTTTGGAGGCGCAGAGAAGGTGAAAGAGGTGAGGTTACAAACTCACAAAGGACTTATGAATTGCTTCAGATGGAAGACAATGAAAGTATAACAGATTTCTTCACCAGAGCTACAAAGATGGTGAATCAAATCAAGGTATATGGAGAAGTGTTGACATCAAGATCAGTTGTGTCAAGGATCTTGAGATCATTGGCTCCAAAATTTGACCACGTGGTAGTAGCCATAGAAGAGTCAAAAGACTTATCAGTATTGACAAAGGAAAAGCTTCAAGGGACGCTTGAGTCTCATGAACAAAGGATGGCTGAAAGAGCTGCAGGAAAGTCGAAGAGTGATATGGCTTTGCAGGCACAGTCAGAAAAAAGAAAGGAAAGGTAAAGGAAGCTGGAATGACAACAAAGGCAGAGGAGGCTACACCAATACGACTGGTCGAAATTAACATGAAGGAAACTGGTCAAAATCAGCATGAAGGAAACTGGAACCAAGGTAACAAAAGAGGTGGTGTTGCAGGTAGAGGAAGAGTTAGTGGTCAAAAGTCTGACAAAAGTCACATTTAGTGTTTCAATTGTCAGAAGTAAGGTCACTATCTTAGTGATTGTCTATAAAAGAAGAAGAATCAAGAAACTAATGCAAAGTTGGCGAAACATGAAGAAGAAGAGATGTTGTCAATGGTCACAACAAGAGATGAATAGAGATTCTAGGACCAGTGGTACTTGGACTCAAGATTCTCATCACACATGACTGGAAGGAAAGATTGGTTTGTCAACATGAAACCCTCGACGAAGAACATGGTAAAATTTGCAAATGATAATACTCTAGTAGATGAAGGTATTGGTGATGTTCTGATTATGAGGAAAGATGGCAAAAGATTAACAATTTCCAATGTGTTGTACATACCAGACATGAAGAGTAGTTTACTCAATATATGGCAGCTAGTCAAAAAGAACTACAAGGTGTCGATCAAAGACAAGATGATGAGAGTTCTCGACGCAGGTGGTAGGTTAATATTGAAGGCTCCAATGTCTTAGAATATGACTTTCAAGATTGAACTCAATATGATGGAACATAAGTGCCTTGCAACTGCAGCCAGCAGAGATGAATGGCTATGGCATTATCGACTTGGTCATCTCAACTTCAAAGACATCAGAGATTTGAAGAGAAGAGATATGGTTTTAGGATTACCAGAAACTGACATTCTAAGTTAAGTGTGTGAATAATATGTTTAGGAGAAACAACACAAGAATAGCTTCAGCAAGGATGCAGAAAGGAAATCAAAGACAATTCTGGAAGTCATATACTCTGATGTATGTGGTTCAACCCAGGTGGATTCAATTGCAGACAACAGATACTTTGTCACGTTCATATATGATTACAGTTGAAAGTTGTGGACTTACCTCGTCAAGAAAAAAAGTGATGTGATCGAGGTATTTTACATATTCAAATCTATGGTCGAAAGACAGAGTGGTCGAAAGATAAAAGTTCTGAGGACTAATGGTGGTGGAGAGTATGCGTCGAAAGAGTTTGATGCATTATGTGGAAAAAAAGGAATTGTGCGTGAAGTGGTGCTACCCTACACTCCACAACAAAATAGAATTGCAGAAAGAAAGAACAGAATCATCATGAACATGGTGAGAAGTATGCTGAATGAAAGCATATACCCAATAATTATATGGAGAAGTAGTTTTGACAACAACATACATATTAAACAAATGTCTGACGAAGAAGCTTGAAGGAATCTCACCAGAAGAATGTTGGTCAGGTGTCAAGCCTAACCTCAGTCACTTGAAGGTGTTTGAATCTATAGCACATAGACATGTGCCAGATCAGTTTAGAAGGAAGCTTGATGATAAGTCAAATTAGATGATCTTGATAGGATATCATTTGACTAGAGGTTATAAGTTGTTCGACCTAGTGAATAAGCAGGTAGTGATCAGCAGGGACGTGATCATAGATGAGCTTAAATAATGGGATTGGACTGAGAATGTCAAGAAGGATTCGGTGAGAATCTCTTGTGAAGATCCACCCATTGAAGTTGAAAGAGAAGTTCGACAGGAATAGGTCAAAGATGAAGCAGGCCCAAGCAGACCTCGACGAACAAGACACGTTCCTGCAAGGTTGCAAGAATGTGTGATTACATCAGATGATGTGGTCGATGAAGAGGGTGAACTGGTACATTATGCTTTCTATACATATGCCAAACCAATCAATGCAGCTGAGGCATTGAAAGATTCGAAGTGGGTTAAAGCAATGAATGAGGAGTTCAACTCCATCAAAGTTAACAACACATGGTCACTTGTCGAATTACCTCAAGACAAGAAGGCAATTGATCTAAAGTGGGTTTACAAGGTGAAGGTTAGTCCAAAAGGAGAAGTAACTCGACACAAGGCGAGACTTGTGGCGAAAGGATTTCTTCAGAAGGAAGGAATCGACTTCGGCGAAATTTTTCTACCTGTTGCTAGAACCGAAACAATCAGGTTGGTTGTTGGTCTAACAAACATGAACAATTGGCACACATGTTAGATGGATGTGAAATAGGCATTCCTAAATGACCCCTTAGACAAAGAAGTCTATGTTGTATAATCAATTGGGTTTGTGAACCAAGGCGAAGAAAGAAAGGTGTACATGAAGCATATCATCCACCTTAACACAACATGTAAGAAAAGAGATCCAATCCGGTGAGTGCGGTAATGTTGAAGTGCAAATAAAAATAATAGTATCATACATACAACCAACCAGAAACTCCATGTTTGCATAACCAAATTACTTCAGTGTTAATAGTGAAAATAAAAGAAAAATGTACAACTTAATTAAACACTGTTATAGTATAAGCATTTTTCCAGTAATTAAACACCTATGACATTGTTAAGGGGATAAAAGAAAAATCTAAAAGTTTGGCATTCCCATAACTTTATTAAACAAAGAACTCTAATTTTTCTATGAGAAAAAGGATACAAGCAATCAAAGTCTAACTGAAAGTACAACAAGCTTTTTGTTGCCGTCTTATATTTTCCAACAGAAATTTCAATCCATTTTCCGTCAACTATGCTGCAATCTATCACGAAATAAAGAGAAAAAGTATATTGCTTTCATAAGTCGTGAATCTTTTCACGCCAATAGTATCAACCTGAATACCTCATTAGAGAATATCTGCCATGTTTTCAAATTTTAGAAAGAATAAAGATAAAGCTGGGATAAATTGCAGTTGAGAAATTTAATTGTCAAAACAAAAAGTAGTATATGACAAATGATATGCTAATTGAAATGAACCTCAAACAGATAAAGTAGGTGGAAATTGAAGACAAATGAAACTTATAAAATGGCGGAGAGGATGTTGATTTCAGAACTTTTCTTTATATTTCAAAATGTCTTACACTTGATGTGTTTACATTCTATTCTTATATAGAGATTACAAGATAGAGAATATTAAATGCTATGACAATTAATGCTAGTGGGTCCCTAGGAAATATTTGGCTGCCCAAGAGCATCTGGCTTTTGCACTCCCGCATAATGATTTGAATTTAACCAACAAAACTCCCCCTTAAATTCAAATGTTCCTTCGATCCATCATACCCAACATCTTCTTTCCTCTGTCGAACAGCTTTTTCGATAGTTGTTTTGTGAGGATATTTGCTGCTTGATCTTTGCTTGCAACATGCTTCAGTTTGACGCTTCCTTCCTTCACATGTTCTCGGATGAAATGAAATCTGACATTAATATGTTTGCTTCTTTCGTGGTTCACTGGGTTCTTTGCTAGTTCGATAGCTGATTTGTTGTCCACTCGAATTATTGTTGCATCTTCTTGTTTCGACTCCATTTTGCCCAACAGTCTTCTTAGCCAAATTGCATGACACACACACCATGATGCTGCGACATATTCTGCTTCACACGTCGAAAGAGTCACAATTGGTTGCTTCCTCGAAAGCCAAGTGAAAGCAGTATTTCCCATAAAGAAAACATAGCCTGAGGTGCTCTTTCGATCATCAACGTCTCCACACCAATCACTGTCAGAATATCCAGTTAGCTTGTAGTCTTCTCCTTTCGAATAAAACATTCCAAGTGACACGGTTCCTTGGACGTATCGAAGTATTCTCTTCAAAGCTTTCCAGTGCGTATAAACTGGCTCTTCCATAAATCGACTCACTATTCCCACACTTAGTGAAAGATCAGGTCTTGTGCATGTGAGGTAACGAAGGCTTCCAACCAGGCTTCGAAATTTGTTTGCTTCGACACGCTCTCCCCCATCAAATTTCGAGAGCTTTGCTCCAGGTTCTATTGGTGTCAAAATTGGATTGCAGCTATCCATGTTGAATCTCTTTAGGGTGTCTTTGGCATACTTCTCTTGAGAGACAAAGATACCATCATCTTCTTGTCGAACCTCCAGACCAAGAAAGTACTTCATCAGACCTAAGTCTGTCATCTCGAATTCCTGTGTCATTGCACCTTTAAACTCTTCTATCAATCGATCATTGTTGCCCAAGAAAATCATATCATCAACATAGAGGGAAACTAATAACATTTTCTCTTTATCTTTCTTCACATACACAACATGTTCATAGGGGCACTGCTGAAAGCCATTCTCCTTGAAGTATGTATCGATTCTGGTGTTCCACACTCTCGGCGCTTGCTTCAGCCCATAAAGTGCTTTCTTCAATTTTAGCACTTTTCCTTCGCTTTCGACCTTCATGTACCCAAGTGGTTGTTCGACATATACTTCCTCTTCGAGCACACCATTCAGAAATGCTGACTTGAAATCCATCTGATATATTGGCCATTCGAATTGAGCTGCATGAGATATGAGTAATCGAATCATTTCCATCCTTGCAATAGGCGCAAATACTTCATCATAATCGATCCCTGCTTTCTACTTATAGCCTTTCGCTACCAGTCTTGCTTTGTATCTTTCGATTTCACCTTTAGCATTCATCTTCTTCTTTAAAACCCATTTTACTCCAATGGTTTGACTCCCTTTGGGTAACTCTGCCAGTTACCAAGTATTGTTTCTTTCGATGGCTTTGATTTCTTCATTCATGGCTTTCTTCCAGTTCCGATCTCTCACTGCTTCTTCGAAACTGACATCTTCAGTGTCTACCAACAAGCATACAAGATTTACTTCCTTTGTGTTTTCATACAGGTCTTGTAAGCTTCGCAATCTGGGTTGAGAGGGCTCACTTTCATCATCAGAGTTTTCAGGTTCTGTCGAAGTGCTTAATGGTACAGCAGTTGGTGATTCATCGGTTTCGACAACAACCTCTTTCGAATTGTTCCAGTCCCATCTGCTTGCTTCGTTCACACGAACATCTCTGCTTACTATCACCTTCTTGTTTATTGGGTCGAAGAGTCTATAGCCTTTCGTTTTTTCATCATACCCGATGAGTATGTACTTCTGACTTTTGTCTTCCAGCTTCGTTCTCTTCTGATCTGGCACATGTGCATAAGCCACACTTCCAAATACTTTAAAATGAGATACTGTTGGCTTTTGTCCATTCCAAGCTTCTTGAGGTGTTAAGTCTCCTAGCTTCGAATGTGGACATCTGTTATGAACATAAATTGCACATTGCACAGCTTCTGCCCAAAATTCTTTCGACATGTTCTTACTCTTAAGCATTGATCGAACCATGTCAAGGACCGTTCGATTCTTCCTTTCAGCTACTCCATTTTGTTGAGGTAAGTACGCTGCAGTTAGAAATCTCTTTATGCCTTGTTCTTCGCAGTACTTCATGAAGGCTGTCGAAGTATACTCTCCACCCCTGTCTGATCGAAGGGCTTTGATGCTTCTGTCAGTTGCTTTCTCCACTTTCACCTTAAATTTCTTAAACGTTTCGAATGCCTCTGATTTTTCTTTCAGAAAGTACACCCAAGTCTTCCTTGAATAGTCATCAATGAAAGAAATGAAGTACTTCTTGCCACTGAAAGATTCCGGAGTGATTGGACCACATATGTCAGTGTGAATCAGTTCCAAAATGTGTTTAGCCTGATACTCTGCCTTCTTTTGAAATGATGTTCTTGTTTGTTTGCCAAACACACAGTCTTCACAGAATTTTCCATCGAACTCCACATCTGGCAGTCCATGCACCATATTCTTCTTCGCCAATCTTCTTATCCCATCTTGATGCAAATGACCAAAACGCAAGTGCCACAGAGATGCTTGGTCTTTGACATTAACATGCAAGCATTTTTCTCGAATGTTTTTCAGATTCAGCTTGTACATTCGATTCTTTACCATCTCGACTAGAGCAACTAGACGTCATGTCTTATCTTTCAACTGTAGGTTTCGATCTTCCATGAGTATCGAATACCCCTTCTCTGTAAGTTGTCCCAAACTCAGAATGTTTGCTTTGAGATTTGGTACATAGTACACCCCTTCGATTGATCCTACTATGTTATTCTTCTGCAAGAAACATATTGTTCCTTTTCCTTCAACATTTACCTTCGAGGCATCTCCAAATGAAACATGTCCATCTTCCACACTCTTTCTTCACTAACTAGATGCCCATCACTCAAAGGATATCTGCAAGATAAATACTTGCAAGGCTAAATAGATGCCCATCACTCAAGTAGCAATTCCAATGCTCTTAGTCCTGCTGCAAACCAAGGATATTTGCAACTGAATTTAAAACATAAGTTCATGAACCAGGATAGATATGGAATGTAAGAATATAAATAACACGAGGATCAAGAAAGTTCGAACATAAAGTTATTGGTAAAACATTATAGTAATTCCCATGATACTGGAGTGAATACTAAGAAATAATATAGTGACGATGATGAAAGTGTAATTTTTAATTCCAAATAGTAAATTGGCAAGTATACCTCTTCCATCACTAACTTGTCAGATTCACCAATGACACTCATCAATCTTTTATCAACTACGCCACAATCTCGAATTTCTTGAATAGGGACATCACCGACATCTTTTAGCATTCGTGCGTCTTTTAAATCCTTACCTACAAAATTAAAATAGTATTGTTACTACAAGTTTATGATTATCGTATATCATTACGGGGCTGATATAAAAAGCATGTCGACACTAAAAACTAAGATTATAATTAAGTTATATCCTATTTAATAAGTTGCTTCTCTAACAACTTTAGTTTCATAGACAATGACTAATTGAACCGTGTTGTTAAATAGAGACAACATGGTATTAGAATTTGAAAAAAATGATATTATTCCCCGATAGACTATTTTATACAAAATATTGTCAAATATCTGCTACAGCCGACACTATTGTGTAGCAGAATTTGAACAAACCATTATTCTATGCAATCAGCGATTTAAATGTCTTTTGATAGCCATCTCCTCGTCCTCTTCATCTTGCACTGGCAGAACCTCTTTATCTGTCAATACACGTCGAAGTCAAGGTGTTAAAATCAAAAAAATGGAAATCAAGATCTTTGTTAGCAATAAGGAACACAAGCCAGAAACACAAACGAGAACACAAATTAATTTTGTAGATCTAGATCTATTTTCTTCAAGAATATAATATATAGTAAATGAAGAAAAGAAAATTTTAAAGACTAAAATGGAAACTTTTCGCCGTAGTGATAGTCAGAGAAGAAACGGTAGTCAAAGGTGATATCACTTGAAACAAAAATGTAGCCGGTTCATTAGGAAATCATTGAGATGAGGAATACTGTTGCACCCCGAAATTTGACCAACCGATTCCCATATCTGGTTTATGTTTCAACGCATTTTGCATTCGCATTCGCATACTGCATGCATTGCATTTTTCTCAGTCAGATCGATTTTATTGGTATTGCAGCCCCTGGTGTTTCAGGCAGTTCAGGCCAGTTTGAATAAGCGTATTTTGAGAATTGGTGCTCGGTCCCTGTGTTTTCAGGCCATCTCGGTGCCCGGGTTTCGTTATGGTTGCGAAATCGTTCTCCAATTGATTTAATCGGCCTCCTGGCAACTTTCAGTTTTTTCTCTTTTAGTTTCTATATTTTTAATGCATTTAATAGATTTTTAATAGGGTTATTTGTTTTTTTTAGATAGTAAATAGGTTAGTATTTTGTTTATAGAATTTAATAGATTTTCTTAATAGTTTTTAGATTTTTAAATAAATATTCCTTTTTTTTTTAGAGATTTAATAGATTTTAAATTTTTTTTTAGATATTAGTTTTATCTTTTAATAGAATAGTTTTTAAATAGATATAACTAGATATTAATTTTCTTTTAAAAGAATAGATTTTTTAAATAGAATTTAATGTTTTTTAGATTTTATTAGATTTTAATTGATTTTTCAAATTTAATAGAATAGATTTTTAAATAGGATTAAATGTTTTTAGATTTTATTAGATTTTAATTGTTTTTTTAGATTTAAATGGAATTTTTAATAGGCATTAAATAATCTTTTTAGGTTAATTAGGATTAATTTTGTTTTTAGGATTAATTAGGGTTATTAGTAATTTTCGTTTATGCTTTAATTAGGATTAATTAGAGGTCTTAATTAGGGTTTTTTATTATTAATTTCGTTTATTTTTTTTAGGGTTAATTAGGTCTTAGAGTTTAATTCAGGTAATCAGGTTTAATGCATTAATCAGGTCATTAGTCCTCATAGTGGGCCACTATCCATTATCCAAGTCAGAAAAGCCCAAAATTCTGCCACTTGTCATATAAATAGAGTGTCACGCGTGGGTCCTTTTTTTGGCCACCTCATTCACTCAGACTCTGCCAACACACAACCCACTCATTCTCTCTCTCTACCACTTGGCTGCTCCTCCCTCTCTCCCCTCTCCCACGTGTCCTCCTCTCTCTTCCCTCTCTGCATGCACTTGCCAACTGTCCCTCCACTAACTCCCTCCACCGGAGTACATGCAACAGCCGCATAACCACCGGTAACCGTCGCCGGAGCCGCCGCAACCGTCGTCGGAGAACTGCAAATTCGCCGGAAACTGCAAATTGCAACGTTCTTCATCAACTTCATCCAATTCTTCATAGATTCAACCGATCATCACCAGAATCAACATCACAAGATATTGAACTCCATGTGTTCATCCTTCTTCAGATTCAACAATAAACATTAAGAAATCATCAAAGCATTCATAGATTCATTGATCAACATTCAACCTTCATCCAAGAATTCAAGATTAGCAAGATCTTCATCTCCTCCGATCAAAAGCCTCCACAGAAATCCTCACGAACTTCATCAGAGTTCACCGTTAGTTCATCATCCAGAACGCGTTCATCAGTATTTCGGTAAACATCCAGAATTGTCATCGCCTTAAGCTCGTTCATCTACGTTCTCCAGAAAACTGCCAGCTAGCAAAGAACGCTCATCAACGTTCGTTAAATTCTCTCAGGTCCGTCACAAGAACGCCGTTGCCGCCGTGGACCTTCAATCGTCAACGAAGAACTTCATTTGCGCAGGAATCTTCATCACCACAGTCGTCGCATTCTCCAGGTTTTCTTCCTAAACTTGTTCCACCTTCATAGTTGTTGGTTAGTTGGAGAGTAGGGTTAATTTGAGTGTTAGGTTTTTGAGCAATTAGGTTAAAATTATTTGTCGAGGGTTTGAACGATGTGAGTTGGAGGTTAGAGAAGGATGATTTAATCTGGGAGAGCGAATTTGGTGAGGGTTGGTGGTGAGGGTTTGATCTCAGAGGACCGGGAGTTTGGGTGAGAGAGGATGCGAGAGGGGGAACGCCGTTAGGAAGATGATGAACAGTGGGAAGGGTTATGAAGTTTAGGGTTTTGTTGTGCTGGTAAGGTCGAATGGGATTCGGGCCCTAGGCCCATTGTGGGTGGTTTGCTGATCGTACTCCTGTTTCCCATTGGCACCCCTCTCCCATTTGTGTTGCGTTTTGGGCCCAGGCGAAGTCGTTATTCGCACCCCCCAGTGGGAGGCCCAATGTGATTAACAAAGCGAGTCTTCGCTATTCGCCCCCCCCCCCCCCCCCCCCCCCGTTTTTTTGTTTGTTGTTTTTTCTCTGGTGTTTTTCTGAAGCAGCTTGGGCCCAGCGTTTTGATATCTGCACCCCCCCTCCTAGGCCCAAAACATTTCTGAAGTGTAGAAAATTGCTTTTGCCACCCCTGTTTTTTAATTTTGTTTGAATTTTCATATATTTTTATGTTTGCATATAGTTTACTCAAAAAATCATAATAAATTCAAAAAGAGTCATTGTTACATGGGATTTTTTTCCTCATTCTCATTAATGTCTCAAGAAAATTATCAAAAAATAAAATTAGTATTTTAATAATTTTATTATTTTTGGTGAATTTCTACATTTAGTTGCTTTTATTGCATTTTAGTTTGTATATCCATTTTGTTGAATTTTTTTTAGCCATTTCCTTTCATATTTTGATGTGATTCTTTTTCCTATGATTAGAGGATAGTATTAGGTTCCCTTAGAGATTTATCTCACATTTTTATGATTTAATCTTGATTAGTTTTGAATTAGGAACTTTAGGGTGATAGTATTAGGGTTTAAACTTGACATAGGTGCATTATAACCTTAGGATTTTGGGTTTTAGCTTGAATTAGGAGCTGGGAAATATAGGGTATGTAGGGTAGATGTATAAATCCCCTTAGAATTAATTTTAGGATTTTTAATAATATACTACTATTTTACTTGGATTTTTGTAATAGTGTGATTGTTTGGTGTGGCCATTATGGGCTTTTGTATTGTTTGCTTGGGGTCGGGCTTTGCTATGGGGTATGGGGCTTGAATTGGGTTTGTGGAGCATGAAGGAGCATAAGAGAAGATTGAAGATGGAGATCAAAGTTGGATGCATGAATATTCTTGTGCTTGAAGATGTTTTTGAAGACATAGGAAATAGGGATAAGCAGAGCCTTAGAATAGACTAAATTCTTTGTACAAGCATGGATAGCTTCTTGTGCTTCCATTCCTCTCTATGACATAAAGTCCCTCTAGGGTATTCACCTCCCTCCTTTGGAGGGATAAGTGGCCTTACCTTAGAGGTAGAACTTTGAGGGAACCAGTCTCATGATGATAAACACTTATAGGCTTCCTTTGGTTGTCAATAAGCTGTTTTATCATTCCAACTTATTCTGTTAAGTGATTCTCTTCTGGAGTGCTTGCCTTGAAGATGGAGCTCACCTAAAGCTTGGAGGCCATTAAGGTTTGATCTTGGAGTTCAATTGAAGATGTTACTGTTTTGCTGTTTATCAACTGTCAGAGTTTGATGTTTGTTCAGAGCTATTGCTGTAGGAGCTGATGTGCTGTCAGAGCTGATTTTGGGGTTTATTTTCTTTGCTGTATTGTTTGTTAATTTTCCCACAGGTTTGAAGTGAAGCTGTTTCACTTTGCCTATTATTTTTCAGGTTCGAGGTTGAGTGGGACTCCCTTGCCTCGCTTGTGCTGTTGCATTCATGCATTTTACTGCTTTACTGTATATATGTTGTTTCTTTTCCGTTTATCCCCTAGGATCTCTGTTTCTCTCTGCGCAAGAGAGAAACATGACAGACATTAGGTGTTAATCCATGCATGACAACATTAGGGTAGTTTTGATTCCCATTTTAACCATAGGGTTTTAGATTTCTTTCTCTTCTATCTCAAAATCATTCAAAACACAGTAATAAGATTTTAAACATCAATAAAAGATAGTTCTTGTGTAAAAGACTGAAAACCAATCAAAGTGTCATCTTTGTCTGCTGGGACCCGTAATCAGGAGAAAACCTTTTTCAGAAGGATAAAAGATAAACAGACAAATCTGTGTCTTCCGTAGCCCGAACTACGTTTGCTTTGATCTTTCATGCTGTATGAAAGTACGTAGGCATAGGATGCGATATCCTAGCGAGCAACCTTCCCCTCCTTTCCAGTAGGTAGGCGAACTACGTTGACTCTGATTTCTCGTTCCAGACGGGAATACGTAGGCATAAAGTGCGATACTTTGCCGAGTCATTTTATTTTCTTTTAACCCCAGACCTGTAGAATAGATAGAATAACAATCCGTACTAAAAAACAAGCGTGGATCCCGTCGAGTACGACGGACATGAGGGGTGCTAATACCTTCCCCTTGCGTAATCGACTCCTGAATCCAGGATTTGGTTGCGATGACCATTCCTTTCCCGTCTTTGCGGTAGGTTTACTTCAAGCGTTTCCTTTCCCTTCTTTGGGATAAATAACACACGGTGGCGACTCTTCTGTTCAGCCGGCGCCGATTTTTGCAGTAGCGACAGCTGGCGACTCTGCTGGGGATTCCAACGGTTCCCTACGTGAGTCAATCCTAGCGCTTGTTTTCCCGTCGTGGATTTTGTATGGATTTACGTTTCTGTATTTTACATTCAGCATTATATTATTGTTGTTATTGCTGTGGGTATGAGGGGGTTCTATGATTGAGAGATAAGCCGGACCTGGGCTTGAGTGCACCTAGAATTAGAGTGGAAATTAGTGGGCGCGTGCATGCTTTGCATGTACTAGTGTCTCATGAAATCCATGCTCAGACGAGGTTCTTCTGGTTGGCTTCTTTTTCAACCCTTTGGGTTGAAGGGGTTGTTGGTTAGTTGGATTGTCGACTCTGGGGACCGATCATTTAGAAGTTGGCTAAGTGAGGCCTCTTCAGGATATGATGATGCCACACCTTCTGGGTATCGTATCATCCGTCTTGAAAGTCTGTGACGCCAACGACCGCATAGGATGCCATACCTTGTGTCAGTTATTAGGACACCTACCTGTGAGAGGGGTTGGGCATGCAGGTAACTTGACCTCCAGATTACCGGTTTTCTTGATTGAGTTTCAGTGGTGTTGATATTTGAGGATGGTATTATTGGGTCTGTCAGAGACCAGGTTGGAGCATCGTGGATGGTCTTGAGCAGTTTGTGGGTCTATTTGAGGCCAATATTGTGGATTGGGCTTCTCAGCCAGGGGCACTTGATTCCTTATTGCATTGTTGCATATTGCATTGTTTGCATCATTATGTGCATATCATTAACGTGTGTCTGTGCTGCAGGTGCATTTTCATACTTCCCGATTCTAGTGCTCCGGACTTCTATCTGTTATTATGAGTACTTTGAGGAAGATTGTTGCATATAAGTTGCCTACCCCTGATGTGACTTCTCTTTTGGGTCTGATTTCCCTAGCTGACGATGATGTGAAGAGAAGTTTTAGAAAGAGTTATGGGAAGCTACTGAATTTGGTTGGCAGACCAACCACATACGAGCTGAAGAGGTTATACACATTGATGCAGTTATATGATCCCTCCTTGAGGTGTTTTATGTTCCAGGACTTCATTTTGGCTCCGACCATGGAGGAGTACGTTGAGTTTCTAGAGTTGCCAGTTCAGAACAGAGTGCCTTTCATTCACTTTGATGCTAAGCCTAAGCTGGAAGACTTAGTTGTTCCCTTGCATATGGATCCTGCAGAGTTGTTGTTGACTTCCTGGCATGGAGTTTCGGGATTTTCTCTCAAATTTTTGGTTGGCAAAGCTCAAGAATATGCCAAAAGTGGCTGCTGGATCGTGTTTAACGTTGTTCTTGCCTTATGCATCTATGGGATTATATTGTTCCCTAATTTGTCTGAGTTCGTTGATTTGGATGCATTCCACTTGTTTGCTGCAGGCAACCCGGTGCCTACCTTGATTGGAGATTTCTATCATTCCCTGCACTATAAGAACGAAAGCAGAAGGGGGGAAATGTCCATTGTTGTGTACCTTTGCTGAATATGTGGTTTGAGAGCCATCTGCCCAAGAAGGGTCCTTTTGTTGAGTCTGCAGATACAACTGAATGGTCCGAGCGTCTAATGGGACTTTCTTCAGAAGACATTGTATGGTTTGACAGAGACTTATTGGGGTCAAAGATTATCTTCAGTTGCGCCGGATTTCCCAACGTTCCTCTAATTGGAAGGAAGGGCTGTATTAATTTCAACCCATCTTTGTTGGTTCGACAGTTCGGGTATGCTTTGAAGAGTCCACCGAAGGAGGAAGAAATACAGGAATCTCTGTATTTCACTAGTGACCTGAGTGGGGAATTATTGGCCAAGCTTCAGCACGCTTGGAATCATATCTACAGAAGAGGGAAACCATTACTAGGCAAGAATGATTGTCAAGCCTATCTGCCTTACAAGGTGTGGATTCAAGAGAGGGTAAGACAGGTGCAGATGCCTTTTCCAGCAGTATCACGTCCCGTTCCCATTCTAGTTGAGAAACCGACTTCTGTGGCTATTGAGGTTGTCGCTTTCGCGAAAATCAGGTTCTGGCAAAACAGAAGAGTCGCCATCTTTCGTTATTTATCCCTCAGAACGGGAATGGAAACAATCGGAAAAAACCTGATGAAAAACGGTAAGACAAGGTCATCGCAACCGTTGTCTGGATTCGGGAGTCAGTTACGCAAGGGGAAGGTATTAGCACCCCTCACGTCCGTCGTACTCGACAAGATCCTCGCTTGTTGTGTTTACTTGGACGGGTTGGTTTTATTCTATCTACCTATCAAGGCTGGCTTAAAAAGAAAAGAAAATGACTCGGCAAAGCATCGCACTTTATGCCTACGTATTCTCATCAAAGAATGAGAAATCAGAGTCAACGTAGTTCGGCCTACGACGGGTTATGGGGGAAGGTAGCTCGCCAATACATCAGTATTGTACCTACGTACTCTCAACAGGTATGAGAGATCAGAGCTCACGTAGTTTGGGAAACTACGGTTTATTTCCTGTTTTTCACGAAAGAAGTGTTTTTTATTGTGTTTGCAATTTCAATCGCACTAGAGACTATGACCTGAGAGTGAATGCGTCGCATGTCACCCAAAGGGTACTATACTAAACATCCAGACTGTGGAAAAGAAACTCTCCCACAATCCTTCCTCAAATAGCTTAAGGCTCGTAACATACGAAAGAAATCATTCATGATTACTGTATCTTAAACTGTTTTCAGATGAGAAGAGAACACACCCAACTAGGAGGGAGACTATTAAGTCCTACTGTTGTCATGCCATGGATTCATCCTATGGTTGAGGTTTGAACAGGGAACTCCTAGAAGTTGTCATGCATAGGTTTCAACCTAAAGTTCTATCATCAATTCCTTATCAAAGGAAATGAGAGTCCTAAGGGATCATGTCAATGATACACCAAAACAGACAAAGCATCAGCTTAACAGTAAAATGCATGCAATGCAAGTGAGGGAGGAAATGTGTGTGGGGCTTCAGCCTCCACAAGCTCATCTCAACCTCAAGACAGAATGGATAACAGTAATCATACTGAAAGATAAACAACATGCTATCAAGCAAAACAGTAAACTGCAAACATACAGAAGAAATGAAATGAAATACCATCAGGCAAACAAACCACATGGGCAAGGGAGCTGGGCTCTACCGAATACCCGCAAGCAAAGCCACACAGTAACAATACAAGCAGAGGGAGCAACTCAACCTCTAGTGCAATCATGCTCCTAGATTCTACCTATTCTAGATATGGACTTATTCTAATGCATCAAACAAGTCAAACAAAACACATCAATACAGTAAAAGAAAAAGATGAAAAAGCAGATCAACTCCTCTCTCAACTCCAAGCTTCAGCTCTTCCAACAGCAACTCAGTCTTCAGACTTCAATCACTCTTGACAAATATCAATTTCTTTTCCAGGCTTCAACCCTTAAACATAAGTTTCAACTTATCTTCTCCTTTAAGCTTCAGCTTCTTGATCAGCTCCACCTTCAGGCTTCACTCTCAACCATCAGGGGTCTTCAAGTATCAGCTTTTCAGAATCAATCTCAATTGAATCCTCTTCCTAAGTATCAAATTAGTCTTCAAGATCTCAAGCTCTCTCTGCTTTACCAGTCTCAACTTGGTCTTCTCTTCCTGCAAGCTTCAGCTTCTCAGAGTAATCTTCAATTACTTAGAAGTATCAACTTCATCCTTCAACCTTTAAGCTCTTCATTCAGTCTTTACTGGATCTTCATTGGGTCTTCAAGTATCAACTTGCTCTTGTTGCTCTTCAAGCCTCAGCTGGAATGGCAATGCTCAAGGATTCATCCTCTTCTACACTCTTCAATGAAGTCTTCATCTTCAAACTCAGGCTCAACACCTCTCAAGATATTCAAACCAGAGGAAATCACTTAACTGGATAAGCTGAGGATATTGAACTGCTTATTGACCACCAAAGGTGACCTATAAGGGTTCAACATCAAAGGAATGGTTCCCTCAAAAGTTCTACTTCCTAGGTACAATCACTTATCCCTCCAAAGGAGAGAGGTGTATACCATGGAAGGACTTTGAATCATAGGGAGTCATGACATTTTGATTTCACTTCTCACCATATGCTATCTCATGCCAAGCCTCTTGTAACCTTTGATTATAACTTGAAATTCTCCCCATATGAGATTTATGATGTGTTACAATGCATAACCAACTTGCTTATTGAGTTTTCTTGAGTTTTGCTTTGGTACCTTAAGATGCAAGTAAGCCATTTCCAAGGCAGCCCTATGATCTAAGCCTCAAATCAAAATTGTGGTTGAACCATTGTTATTAGAATGTAATTTGGAGTCAAAATGACCTATTATATGACATGGTTTGGATGTATAACTTGTGATTTCCAATTTTCAATTTCAACTTATTTAACTTATGTCTCCATTTTAGGCCATTTTTATCACTTTTTGATACAAGCCTTTTCAACATCTCATGACCTCCCTACTAGCCTTAAAACATCATTCTAAGCAAGTTTGATGTTGAAGATTTTTCCATTTGAAGCTTAGAAATAGGAGATATGGCCTTATGCTTGAAATGACCTATAACCTCCAAATGACCAAAATGCCCTTGACTTGTCAAAGCCATAAGTTGAGTTCTACAAATCCTATCAAGGACTTCTAGTACTATCTAGAAAGCTAAGAGCAAGCTCTACAACATTCATGTTGACAAAGAGTTCATAGGAATCATCCTACTATGGCAAAGGTTGGATGCAAGTTGGGTGACTTTCAAGGACCCAGATTCACATACCTCAGATGACCTGTAATTTGTCAAAGTCATAACTTGAGCTCTACAAATCCTATCATGGACTTCTACTACTCAAATTAAAGCTAAGAACAAGCTCTACAACATTCATGTTGTGGGGAAGATGAGATGACAATCACATCTTGAGCTAAACTGCCTTGAAGATAGGGATCAAACTAGGGGATTTTACACTGTCAATCCTTAGAAACCCTAGCTTAAAACTTCTCAAACTCCTCAATCATGATGATTTGGCCTAGGAATCATCCTTATAGCATCTCAATGCATCATTACATGATCACATGGCTCTTGGATTAGGTCTCAACCCTCTCCAAATCATCAGTTGACCTAGGGTTGACCCAGTCAAACCCTAATTCCACCACTCATGGCTGAATCTTCTGAATTCTTGTACAATGACCTCTCTAGGCTTCATGATGGCTTCCAAGACATCTCACAAGCTTTCTCAAAGCTTCAAGTCCATCCTCACAGTCTCAGAATCATCTGAGGAGCTCCCACAACTCTCAAGTTATGAGACCCACAACCTTGGTTTCAACCAATCTCTCTGAGGATCTCTTGAGTTCTCTGACAAGGCTATCAATCCTTGAACACTTGAACAACTCTCTTGGCTAGCTTCAAAGTCTCTTACAACTCTTGATGGGTAAATAAATGTTGGTCAAATTTTGGGGTGCAACAGCTGCCCCTATTCAAACGGCTTGAACCTGACTGGGTGAGGAGCGAACGGCTCTCAGCCAATCAAGGTGCGAGACGGTTGAATACTAATGAACCCGGAAATTTGCCAACTGCACATGTACACGGTACTCTAACGGGAACGAATCTTCGAATACTAACATAATAGCTGCACGACAACTAGCTGGAGGCATACTGATCTGAACCTTGTCGTCAGTTATCCACATTAAATTCCTCTGACATTGTCATCAGACATCGGACCTCGTCGTCAGGCGTTCATGAAAATAAAGCGTCGGACGGCTAAAACACCCGACATCACCGCTGGAAAACTAAATCACCTGACATCGCTTCCAGAAACAAACGTCCAACATCGCCGCTGGAGAACTAAATCACTTGACATCACCGCCAGAAACAAACGTCCAACATCGCCGCTGGAGAACTAAATCACCTGACATCGCCGCCAGAAACAAACGTCCAACATCGCCGCTGGAGAACTAAATCACCTAACATCGCCGCCAGAAACAAACATCCAACATCGCCGCTGGAGAATCAAATCAACTGACATCGCCGCAAGCACAATATAACTCTGGGAAACACCCGACATCGCCGTCAAGTACTCAACATAATCTGACTTCGCCGTCAGGGTGAAGAAACTCCATTGGGGAATTGGTCACACGGTAACCGGTAATACATAGTCGATCATGCCATCAGGCATCCAAAGAAACTGTCGGGCCTCAGCCGGACTTCAACCCTCAGGTTGATCATGCCATCAGGCATTCAAAGACATCTGTCGGGCATCAGCCGGACTTCAACCATCAGGTTGGTCATGCCATCAGGCATTCAAAGACATCTGTCGGGCATCAGCCGGACTTTAACCATCAGGTTGATCATGCCATCAGGCATTCAAAGAAACCTGTCGGGCATCAGCCGGACTTCAACCATCAGGTTGATCATGCCATCAGGCATTCAAAGAAACTGTCGGGCATCAGCCGGACTTCAACCATCAGGTTGATCATGCCATCAGGCATTCAAAGACATCTGTCGGGCATCAGCCGGACTTCAACCATCATGTTGATCATGCCATCAGGCATTCAAAGAAACCTGTTGGGCATCAGCCGGACTTTAACCATCAGGTTGATCATGCCATCAGGCATTCAAAGAAACTGTCGGGCATCAGCCGGACTTCATCAGCAAGTCGGGAATAGAATCCTTGGTCAATCGTGAGCCAACTGGGAACATCTAAACCTCTGCCATCAGGCACTCCGCATCAGCTGAGAGAACTTTTTCATTAACACGGTCAGACTTCAATCATGGAGTCTTCAAGGGAGGTTTCAACTTCGCCGTTAGAAACCGGATGGGGATGACGCTTCGCCGCTGGGGATTCTGGAGAACTATCAAGTAACTCCGCTCCGGGGGTCCAGAAATCATTCTGGATGAATCAACTCTGCTGAGGACTTCAAGAATCATCTTGAACAAATAACTCCGCCGGGGACCTTCAAGAATCGTCTCGAACCGATAACCATTCTGGAGATTTCAGGAATCATCCTGAGCGAGCACTCTGGTGTGGATTTCAGGAATCATCTTGGGCAACCTTTACTGGGGACTCTAAGCATCAGCTCGAGCAACCAACTCTGGAGACTGCACTGGGTACTCAAGAATCATCTTAAGCAAACGACCCTGCTGAGGAATTCAAGAATCATCTTGAACCGAAGACTTCGCTGGGGATCTCGAGAATCATCTTGAGCGAGCGACTTCGTTGGGGAGAATGTCAGGAATCATCCTGAGCAATCAATTCTGCGGCGGAACACCTGCAAAACAAGAACGGTAGCAACCTAGATCATGTTTATTATGCATATGCTTCGGCAATGGCACGATGCTCCACACGGTGGAAATGCTATGCGTTTATGATAAATGCTATGCAATCATGCACAATGGTGCGATTCCGTCAGCAAAATAAATGCCGAAGGGGAATCCTCCTGTCAAGGAGAAAGGACTACTCAGATAGAGGAATTATCCTGCTGAGGAAAACGTGGTCCCGCCAATATCAATTGGACTCCGCAGGGGACACAACTTCAGTTGACTACTGCGGGGGAAACAGCTTCAGTTGATTGCTGCAGGGGAACGAAGCTCTACGAGAACCTGGACCTGCTGAGGGAAAACGATGTCAATCGCGGGAATACCCTGCGTGGCCGTCATGGCTACTTCTCTGGAGATGACGACTCTGCGGGGAGACAACTTCAGTTGATCAACACTCCACTGGGGAAGACCAATCATGGCTTGAGCAGCATCCAAGGATTCGACTTTCTTGGGTGTCTGCTAACTCGGCTGAGGAAGAAGAAATCGTTCTGCTTTGCTGGAGAGAGTACGACTCTACGAGGGAATTTCCATTCCGCTGGAGAAGAAGGAATCATCTGACTTCGGGAGAGAGTACGACTCTGGTGGGGAATTCCAATTCCGCTGGAGACTTCAGTCCGGCACCATCAGTTGCTGCATACTTCAGCGTACGAATAGTTTCCTACGAAACCTGCACTTGTGACCCGGTGCTGGGGGAGTGAATTCATGCTTCGGCGCCCGAATCAGCTGGGGGGATGCCGCTCCTTCAGGATGCATCTGCTTGGGGAGAGAATCATCTCTGCCTGGGGAGACATATCAAGGCTCATTATCTCGCGTTCAGACTTTGTGGGGAGAGGCTACTGAACTCTGCTGGAGAAAGAGGAACCATCCTGCTTCAGGGATGCACACGGCGCACGGTCTGGAATATGCTACACCTGTAACAACACAAACAAACAGACAAGATACCCTTTTCAAAGGGACCTATCGAGGTTATTATCTCGTGACAATATTCAAGTAATTAATTGTTTCAACAATCAGTGGCCTAGGCCAGTAAGTTTATGTATGCGCATTTTATCAAAAATATCGACGTTCTTTTTCGCAAACAAAACAGATAAATGCTAAACAGACAAACAGAATTGTTGAATAGTATGCATTTTATTGATAACGAACCCCTGAACGGGTAAAAATATTTTACAACAGATGCAAGCTCCTGGAATGAGGAAGCCGCGCAAAAATAAAACATAACATAAGTATATACAAATGTCGGCAACGAGGCGTAGACGAACACCATGAGTTGATCCCTCTATGCCCCACTCGACTTCGATACTTCTCCGACGCTTCAGCTTCGGAAGAGATTGATTCAGATAAACGGCCCTCAGGTCCTCCAATCCACTAAACAAAGAAAGTCCACACGCGGATCGCAGTCATTTGCTTTTTCAAATCCCTAACTTTTGCGTGAACCGCCCTTTGCGGGTTTTCAGTTCATTGGGATACCCTTTTTTGCCGAAGCCGCCCAGTGTAGGTTTTCGACTTCGCGGGTGTACATTCTTTCAATTTATATCCCTAATTTTTGCCCGAACCTTTTAGTCTGTTTTTGGTTCGCCGGGATGCCCCTTTTTTGCCTGGACTCTCTTTTTTTTGTCCAGCGGGTCGCTTTCAAGCAAAGTATTTTTTAACTGTGTCCGCGTTCACCGGGGATGCAAAATCTTCACCATCCATCGTAGATAACAACAAAGCTCCTCCCGAGAAGACCTTGCTGACGATGTACGGACCTTCGTAATTCGGAGTCCACTTGCCCCGGTGATCGGAGTGTGGAGGAAGAATCTTTTTCAGGACGAGATCACCCGTCTGAAAGCTTCTAGGACGCACCTTCTTATCATAAGCTTTCTTCATTCGGCTTTGGTACAGACCACCAAACGCAATCGATGCTAACCTCTTCTCGTCCATCAGGCTGAGTTGGTTCAGTCGGTTCGTAATCCATTCTGCCTCGTCGAGTTTCACATCAAACAAAACTCGCAAAGAAGGGATCTCCACTTCTAACGGTAGGACAGCTTCCATACCGTACACCAAGGAGAAAGGAGTTGCCCCGGTTGAAGTACGTACCATTGTACGATAACCGTGCAATGCAAACGGCAGCATCTCGTGCCAATCTTTGTATGTCACAACCATCTTCTGAACAATCTTCTTTATGTTCTTGTTGGCCGCTTCAACGGCGCCATTCATCTTCGGCCGGTAAGGAGATGAGTTGTGGTGCTCAATCTTGAAACTCTGGCACAGCTCCTTCATCATCTTGTTATTCAGATTCGAACCATTATCAGTAATGATCCGCTCGAGAATTCCGTAACGACAGATGATGTCCCTCTTTATGAATTTAGCCACCACCTGCTTGGTCACATTAGCGTATGAGGCTGCCTCCACCCACTTGGTGAAGTAGTCGATAGCTACTAGAATGAAGCGATGACCGTTAGATGCAGTGGGCTCGATCTTGCCTATCATGTCGATGCCCCACATGGAGAACGGCCACGGGGAGGACATGACATTCAACGGGCACGGCGGCACATGCACTTTATCAGCATAAATCTGGCATTTATGACATCTCTTCGCGAATCTGAAGCAATCCGACTCCATCGTCATCCAGTAGTATCCTGCTCTCAGGATCTTTCTCGTCATAGCATGCCCGCCGGTGTGCATACCAAATGTGCCTTCATGGACTTCTTCCATGAGTATACTCGCCTCTTTCTCATCTACACATCTAAGTAGCACGAGATCGTGATTTCTTTTATACAACACTCCATCAGGATTGAGATAAAAATTTCCAGACAGCCTCCTCAGAGTCTTCTTATCCTGGGTTGACGCACCCGCAGGATACTCCTTAGTCATAAGGAAAGTCTGGATGTCATGGAACCATGGCTTGCCGTCGGCGGCTTCCTCGATTGCAAAGACAAATGTCGGTCTATCAAGACGAGACAGTACAATTCTTGGAGCCTCATTCCAAAAATTGACTTTATACATTGAAGTCAACGTGGCTAAGGCATCAGCCATTTGATTCTCCGCCCTGGGCACATGATGGAGTTCCACTCGATCAAAGAACGGAAGGAGCCTTCTGGCATAATTCATGTATGACACCAAATTCGATTGACGAGTCTCCCACTCCCCTTTAATTTGGTTGATCACAAGCGCTGAGTCACCATATACGTCTAGATTCTTGATTCTCAAATCAATTGACTCTTCTAGACCCATGATGCATGCTTCGTACTCCGCCTCATTATTGGTGATTGGAAACGTCAGTCTCGCAGTAAACGGGATATGGGATCCATGGGGAGTCGTGATGATAGCCCCGATGCCACTTCCATAGGAATTAACCGCCCCATCAAATATCAATTTCCACTGGGATTTCCTATCTGGCCCCTCGTCGGGCAACGGCTCATCGCAATCCTTTGCTTTGAGAAACATAATATCCTCATCAGGGAATTCAAATTTCATCGGCTGGTAATCCTCGATCGACTGTTCGGCGAGGTAATCAGACAATACGCTTCCCTTGATGGCTTTCTGGGACACGTACTGAATATCATATTCTGTTAACACCATTTGCCATCTGGCAATCCTGCCCGAAAGAGCCTGTTTCTCGAAGACGTACTTGATTGGATCCATCTTCGAAATTAGCATGGTGGTGTGATTGAGCATGTACTGTTGTAGACATTTGGCAGCCCAAGCTAGTGCACAACACGTCTTCTCCAGCATCGAGTAGCGAGATTCACAGTCAGTGAACTTTTTACTCAAGTAGTAAATGGCATGCTCTTTTCTGCCCGTCTCGTCGTGCTGACCGAGGACACACCCCATACTATTCTCAAGAACTGTCAAGTACATGATTAAAGGTCGTCCAGCCACTGGGGGTATCAGGATTGGAGGTTCTTGAAGATACTGCTTTATCTTGTCGAATGCCTTCTAGCAATCCTCATTCCAGATAATTGCCTGATCTTTCTTTAAAAGCTTGAACATCGGTTCACAAGTGGCCGTGAGCTGAGAGATAAACCTTGCAATGTAGTTTATTCTGCCCAAGAAACCACGAATTTCTTTTTCTGTTTTCGGCGTTGGCATTTCTTGAATGGCTTTTATTTTCGCAGGATCAACCTCGATGCCTCGTTCACTCACGATAAACCCCAGTAATTTTCCGGACCGTACTCCGAAAGTACATTTGTTAGGATTCAGCCTCAACCTGAATTTCCTAAGCCTCTCAAAAAGCTTCAATAAGTTGACCAGATGCTCTTCCTCCGTTTGGGACTTCGCAATCATGTCATTAACATAGACCTCAATCTCATGATGAATCATATCATGAAACAAAGTTACCATTGCTCGTTGGTAAGTGGCCCCTGCGTTCTTCAGACCGAAGGGCATTACTTTATAGCAAAATGTTCCCCAGGGGGTGATAAACGTCGTTTTCTCCATGTCCTCCGGCGCCATCTTGATCTGATTGTAACCGGAGAAGCCATCCATGAACGAAAACACGGAGAACTGGGCTGTGTTGTCGACCAACACATCAATATGAGGCAACGGGAAATCATCTTTAGGGCTCGCCCTATTCAAATCCCGATAATCGACGCACATGCGTACCTTACCGTCCTTCTTCGGTACAGGCACTATGTTGGCGACCCACGGAGGGTAAGTGGTGACCGCTAAGAAGCCAGCATCAAGCAGTTTCTGCACTTTTTCTTTGATCTTAACGGCCATATCTGGTCTCGTCCTCCTAAGCTTCTGCTTAACGGGAGGGCAATCTTCTCGCAGCGGCAAGTGTTGGACCACGATGTCCGTGTCAAGTCCGGGCATATCTTCGTATGACCAAGCAAAGACGTCACTATACTCTCGAAGCATCTCGACCAATCTCTGCTTGACGTCACTCTGCAGTGCAGCCCCTATCCTGACGTTTCTGACGAGCTCTTCAGAACCCAAGTTCACGATTTCGATCTCCTCTTCGTGAGGCAGAATAACCTTTTCCTCTTGTTTCAACAAGCGGGCCAACTCCTCAAGAAGGTCTTCGTCTTCATCAATCTCTTCCTCGGCTTGATAGATCGGGCAATCGAAGTCGAAGTGAGCCGTAGAAGGTCCAGAGTCGATGTCATCTGTTATGTGGACCCTGCAATAACAAGGGTTAAGTTTAAAACAAGGATGTGCAGGTTAGCACAAACCCCATTGCCATTTTACTGTTTTTCAAAACAAATATAAAACAGGAATAACAGAGATCACAAAATTTGAATACGAAGAAAACGCCTTTAATTTATTAACAAAATGCATGCACATAATCCAACAAGGCCCTGACAATAAAACCGCTATGCCCCGGGTAGGACATAGGGTTGTACAATGATTGGAAAAAGTAAATCATTACTCTTCACTTGTCATCTGGATGATATCCTTGATGGTCCAATTGTTGAGGCCCTCGCCTGGCTTGCTTGGCCGAATCCAAGAGTCGAGATCACAATCGCTATCCCCGCTGTCTTCAGACGTCGCGTTGATGCTTTCGAAGATCACTCCGCCACTGGTAAATAGGATCAGCGCCTTACCCCGTGACGCGCTGCTAGACGAAGAAGAAGAAGCTTCAGCTCCGGGAGAATACCCCAATCCAAACTTATCCTGCTTGTTGGGTATCTCCAAAATACGCCCCCAGCCTGGGGTGGATCCAGCGTCGACGACGGCCCGAGCTTCTTTGAATGAGGAGAGATTCATCTCTGGCTTCTCTGTGACTACAGGAGCTACGTCTTTCACCTTGACAGCTTCGAATGCTTGACAAAGAGTTTCATGGATTTCGCCATCCATTTTAACATACTTAAAGGATGACAAATGGCTCACCATTATGTCCTCCTCGCCACACACGGTTACTATGCTTCCCTCGACAACATATTTAAGCTTTTGGTGCAACGTGGAGGTCACGGCACCAGCAGCATGGATCCATGGCCGGCCCAAGAGACAATTGTAGGCGAGCATGATGTCCATGATATAAAAGGCCGCGTCGAACGTTTCCGGCCCGACTTGGATCGGCAGGGTCACCTCCCCGAAAACGTGGCGTTTAGTTCCGTCGAACGCCTTCACCACCAGATCACTGGGTGTGCAAAGCAATCCGCGAGTTTCCAACTTCATTAATGCCTTCTTCGGAAGAACATTCAGCGACGAACCCGTGTCCACCAGCACGTGCGACATGATTGTGCCCCTACACTCTATCGAGATGTGTAGGGCGCTATTGTGATTCCTCCCTTTTGGTGTCAGCTCTAAGTCTGTGAAACCTAACCCATTGCCAGCATTAACATGGGCTACCACCTCTTCTAGCTGATTCACCGATATCTTTTGCGGTACGTAGGCAGCGTTCAATACCTTTAGTAGCGCGTTGCGGTGCGCTTCGGAACACAGCAACAGGTTGAGAATGGAAATCTTCGAAGGCGTCTGATGGAGATGGTCTACAATCTTTTAGTCGCTCTTTTTGATCAATCGCATAAACTCCTCGGCATCTTTGACCACCAAATCTTTCTCTACCCCGCACGGGGCCTCTTCGACGACTTTGCTTTTACCTTTATCAGCCGCATCATCTCTGACCGCTTTATCTGCCATGACCTCCGGCGGTGCAAACACTCTTCCGCTACGGGTAATACCACTGATTCCTGCGAGATTCTCTACAGTCGACCCATACGGTTCCAGCTCCAACCTCTGTCCGTTGCAATAGACTTCAGCTCCATAGTGCCACGGAACGGTGTTAGTGCTCTCGAATGGTATCGGCCCAGCTTTGGTAATAGTAATTGTAGGCGGTCTGGGCGCAAAAATGGTTATTGGTTGGCGAGGGATGGTGATGGTGGCGACTTCATCGGCCTGCTTCAACACTAACTCTCCTGATACACTTTCAGCCCTCCGGCTGAACTGCAGAATCCCCTCAGTCATCAGACTTTGGATTCCTTCTACCAGTTGCTCGCATCCATCAGAATGTGTGGCATAGTCCATACATAGTTCTCCGCACCCTGGAAAGAACCCTTTTTTCAACAACTTAGCTTTAACGAAGCTAAGCGGCGTCTTTAGGTCTTTGACATCAGTCAACTGATCTGCACTCTCTTCTTTGATAATGGCGTTCACTCCGCCTCTCCTATGATTCGGCATAGGGTTCTTCGTGATATTGGGCACATTATCGAAGAAGTTAATGATCTTGGCATCTACCAGGTCCTGCACCTTGTGCTTGAAGGCTTTGCAGTTCTCGATTGTGTGGCCTGGTGCCCCTGAGTGGAAATCGCAAGTCGCATTTGCATCGTACCCTGGTGGAGGTGCCCCTGCCAAGGGAGCCATCATCCTCTTCTGGACTAACTGAAGCTGAAGCAAGGTCTGCAAGAGCTGCGCGTACGACATGGGCGGTGCCTCGAAGTGACGGTTTGCTAAAGGTGTCTGATTCTGGTACTTTCTATATCCCTGCTGATTCGGTTGCTGCTGCTGCTGCTGCTGCGGAGCCGCTGGGATATTTATACTGGCTACCTGTTGCTGAGGGCCCTTGCCCTTCCTTCGAGCGTTGGTCATAGCGCTCGCATCTCCTTCTCGCCTTTTACCAGCATAAGGTTTCTTTCCACCTCCTCCAGCTGAGGATGACTCACCTTGAATTTTCCCGATCTTGATACCATTCTCGACGTGCTCGCCCATGATAATGAGAGCTGAGAACGTCTCAGACATACCGCTGACTAACTTTTCATAGTAAACCCCCGGGAGGGTGGCAACAAACATCTGCACGAGCTCGCGCTCAACCGTCGGCGGTTGAACCCGAGCGGCCAACTCACGCCACCGCTGGGCGTACTCCTTAAATCCTTCATTATTCCTCTGCGACAGGTTCTGCAGCTGGACTCGGTTCGGAGCCAAGTCGCTATTGTACTGGTAATGGTGCACAAACGCTTCAACGAGATCTTTCCATGTGCGCACGCTAGTGGGCTCTAGACCCATGTACCACTCGAGGGATGGCCCAGAAAGACTATCTTGGAAGAAGTGCATCAGCAACTTCTCGTCTTCGGAATAGGCAGACATCTTCCTGTAGTACGATCTCAGGTGGACGCGAGGGCAGGTGGTGCCCTTATATTTTTCAAATTCAGGTACCCTGAACTTAGGAGGTACCTTGAAATCAGCAATTAATCCCAGCTTGGACATATCAACGCCCAAAGTATTCTGATTCTCGATATCTCTCATTTTATCTTCAAGTGCTTTGAATCTGAGCCACGCTTCAGCATTCAGCTCCCCTTCAGCACCTCTTTGAGAGAACACATCATCCTGATGATCCTCAAGCCATGGTTGAGGCACCAACAGATTCCCGACGCCTGCATTGCCGTTGCCTGGCCCGATATTGACATTAGCTCCCAGACTCCCATTACCGACGCCCGTCGTATTGAGTCTGATGTTGGCCATCACATTGCCATTAGCACTGCCGTTGCCCCCGGCCACAGGGACACCATTCTGTGGAGTATCAACTGGTGGAGGAGTAGGCACGGTCCCTCCGTGAAGTATGTCGTTGCTATCAACCCTGGAGATCAAAGGCTGAACCAATGTTCTGAGCTGATCTTGGCCATTGGCGACCACTTGCATGAGTTCCATGAAGCGATCCATCCTCTCGCGAAGCTCCTGAACATCGGTTTGCACTTGGTCCATGATCCTGGTCTGATTAGCTCTAGTTGGATAACGGTGAATTAGTCTCTGATCAATCCTGGAGTCACCGGGAACAGCCTGGGACACCTGTAAACCTGAAAAAAACCTGTAAACACTAAAGGGTTAGGAAAAACAACAAAATGCTCGTCATGCAAATGCATGCGTGTGTCTGTGTGTGGGAGATTTCCCCCGATCCTAGTGCCTGAGTGCCAGTGCTGATAATAATAAGGAGAAGAAGTCCGGGTCCAATCATGGAAACAACAATCTCATATATAAAGAAAGCCTATCAAGGCAGTACATAACATCAGCGAGTACAAGATGAATCAACAGCGTGACCTCAGCCAACAAGCCTGGTGATGGTCAGCATACAACAATGATCACAACAAAAGGAATACAACTAGTCAAGTACGGCCACGGGCGCGATACTCTGCTAATAACTCCTTCGTCTCTGGATGATCTGGCAGAGTGAGCAACCCCTCGACGAGTAATTCCCTCTGCACAATGGTATACTGAAGTCCTTCGATCGAACCTTCCCATGCTCCTTCACCGAAGCAATCTTCTAACTTCCGCTTCTTGGACTCAAACGTCAGCTTGCGCTCCTTCAGGTTAGCCAGAGCTTTGTTGAGCTGGCCTTCGGCGGCGTATCTGCGGGCGGTTTCTTCATCAAACCTCTTTTCACTGTCCTTCACCTGGGCTTCCAGCTTGGAGATCTGTAGCATCAACTTATCCTCCCGCTCTTTCCTGGTGGCCAGGGAAGTCTTCTAGTGCTAGTTGAACTTGGATATCCTCTGATATGCCTCGTCCATGTCCTGTTTTTTCATAGCCAGTACGTCGTTGACAGCTTTGAAGTCTCGACCCATGCATTCACGCTCGACTATCTGCTTAGTCAGGTCTGTACCCAGCTGGTTCACCAACTCTGTCTGCCTTCTGAGAGAGTGAACAGCCTCGTTCCTCTCGCTTCGGAGCTGAGCTAGTTCCTTCTCCAATTCTTCGTTCTCCCGCTTCAATTCACCCCGCTCAGCTAGTACCTGATTATGCTGCCGAATGGGCACAGTAGTAGGCTCTTCGATTGTTGGAGGGCTTTCTGGCTTGGCATGAGGAAACGGCATCCCTATAGCATTGGCCCTGGCTCTGATCCAAGTCAAATACGGAGGGTAGGCTTGATTGTTGCTTTTTCCCAGCAATGGCTTTCCTCGCTTACTGATACCATTCCAGGCGCGCTGAAGCTTGGACAACAGATCCCCCTCTAGAATACCTGTGAGGTACATAGATTCCTGTACCTCTTCATTCTTCGGCGGAGTTCTCAAAGCATACGCGAACTGGCGGACCAACAACGACGGGTTGTAGTTTATACAGCCCTTCCTGCCTATCAGAGGCACATTTGGAAACCCGCTGCAAATGAAGATCACCTTAGTGCCCAACCTATCTCTGTCGAACCAGTCAATATCCTCTGCAGATAAACTCATCAGACGCTCAGGCCACTCAGCTGTGGCTGCAGACAAGACAAAAGGACCCCTCTTGGGCAGATGACTATCAAGCCATTTGTACAGCAAGGGTACGCAGCATGAGACATTCTTCCCCCTCCTGTTCTCGTTTTTATAGTGGACTGAGTGATAGACATCTCCGATCAAGGTAGGGACTGGATTCCCCGATGCGAAGATGTGAAACACATCAAAGTCTACAAAATCGGGCATGTTAGGGAACAGAACGATGCCATATATGCACAGAGCGAGGATGGCATTGAACGCGACCCAACATCCGTCCTTGGCACACTGCTGAGCCTTACCCACCAGAAACTGCAAGGAGAACCCAGGAACCTTGTTCCAACTAGTCAATACTAACTCGGAGGCGTCCATGTGAAGTGAAGGAGCTAAACCAGCCAGATCAGGCTCAGCATCCATGTGGACAAAAGGCATCTGCCTCTTGATAGGCACCCCTAGCAAATTAGCATACTCTTACAGCGTAGGTGCGAGAACAAAATCCTGAAAAGTGAAACATCTCAGCGGAGGGTCGTAGAACTGCAGCAGAGCGTGCAACCCATTCAACTCGAACACAGAAGGCTTATGAACCAAACTGAGCAACCTGCCGTAAGATTTTCTGAACTCATCCCTCACAGAATCATCTGCTAGAGCTATCAAACCAGTCAGCTTAACCACATCGGGGACAGGGAACTTGTAAGCCACGGTCTTCCTCAACGAACCCATAACAATACAATAGGAGGCAAGAAATCCTGGATCGGGGAAAACGGTACCTGCAACACAGACACACGTTAATGAAATGCAAATGAATATGCAAACTAATGCAAGATGCAATCATGCAATAAGAGGCCAAGGCACCTGTGCTGTGGAGATTCTGTATCGACAAAACCATAATCTTGCTCTATCAAGAACAACCACTGCATCTGATAATAAGAGAACCCCGGTGTCGGACCACAAATCTGATCTGCCCAGAACCACCATCTGATAGGGCCATATACATAGGATCATAATTCTTCTCTGTCAAGAACAAATGTCTGATAATAAGGACCTCGGATGTAGGATTAATAAATATCTGCTGATGAGGTCTTCAGACCCCAATCAAAAATCTGCTCTATCAAGAACAAACATACAGCTGCTGATGAGATCTTCAAACCCCACTCAAAAATCTGCTCTATCAAGAACAAACAACATCTACTGATGAGATCTTCAGACCCCAATCAAAAATATGCTCTATCAAGAACAAACAACATCTGCTGATAAGATCCTCTGATCAAAACCTGCTCTATCAAGAACAGACAAATCTGCCACTGAGAAACCCTGGTACCAACAAAACTGATTCACTGTCAAGAAAACCAGGTAGTCTGAAAGTCAAGGTTTCCTGCAATAAACCCAACCCTGCTCACAGGTATGGACCTAAACTGACTCAAGTTCGGCATCCTATGCGTTCATCAGTGTCACAAACATTCAAGAGGGGTGATACGATACCCAGAAGGTGTGGCATCACCAGCTCATGAAGCGGCCTCACTCGGCTGAATCACAAATGATCGGTCCCCAGAGTCGACAATCCACCAAACCAGCAACCGTCTCAACCCAAAGGGTTGAAAGAGAAGCCAACCGGATGAACCTCGTCTGAGCGTGGATTTCATGAGACACTAGTGCCTGCAAAGCAAGCACGCGCCCACTAATTTCCACTCTAAGTCTATGGTGCACTCAAGCCTGGGTCTGGCTTCTCACTCATCAGAACTCCCATCCCACAACAGCACAGATAATCATATTATACTGAATATAAAATGCGGGAAATAAAGTGCGAGAAGTAAAATGCGATAAATAAACGCAACCCAACAAGTAAACATAAAAGCGTTAGGATTGACTCTCGCAGGGAACCGTTGGATTCCCCAGCAGAGTCGCCAGTTGTCGCTTTCGCGAAAATAAGGTGTCGGCAAAATAGAAGAGTCACCACCTTTCGTTATTTATCCCTCAGAACGGGAAAGGAAACAATCGGAAAAAACCTGACGAAAAAGGGTAAGACAAGGTCATCGCAACCGTTGTCTGGATTCGGGAGTCGGTTACGTAAGGGGAAGGTATTAGCACCCCTCACGTCCGTCGTACTCGACGGGATCCTCGCTTGTTGTGTTTACTTGGACGGGTTGGTTTTATTCTATCTACCTATCAAGGCTGGCTTAAAAAGAAAAGAAAATGACTCGGCAAAGCATCTCACTTTATGCCTATGTATTCTCATCAGAGAATGAGAAAACAGAGTCAACGTAGTTCGTCCTACGACGGGTTATGGGGGAAGGTAGCTCGCCAATACATCAGTATTGTGCCTACGTACTCTCAACGGGTATGAGAGATCAGAGCTCACGTAGTTCTGGAAACTACGGTTTATTTCCTGTTTTTCACGAAAGAAGTGTTTTTTTATTGTGTTTGTGATTTCAATCGCACTAGAGACTATGACCTGAGAGTGAATGCGTCGCATGTCACCCAAAGGGTACCATACTAGACATCCAGACTGTGGAAAAGAAACTCTCCCATAATCCTTCCTCAGATAGCTTAAGGCTCGTAACGTACGAAAGAAATCATTCATGATTACTGTATCTTAAACTGTTTTGAGATGAGAAGAGAACACACCCAAGTAGGAGGGAGACTATCAAGTCCTACTGTTGTCATGCCATGGATTCATCCTATGGTTGAGGTTTGAACAGGGAACTCCTAGAAGTTGTCATGCATAGGTTTCAACCTAAAGTTCTATCATCAATTCCTTATCAAAGGAAATGAGAGTCCTAAGGGATCATGTCAATGATACACCAAAACAGACAAAGCATCAACTTAACAGTAAAATGCATGCAATGCAAGTGAGGGAGGAAATGTGTGTGGGGCTTCAGCCTCCACAAGCTCATCTCAACCTCAAGCCAGAATGGATAACAGTAATCATACTGAAAGATAAACAACATGCTATCAAGCAAAACAGTAAACTGCAAACATACAGAAGAAATGAAATGAAATACCATCAGGCAAACAAACCACATGGGCAAGGGAGCTGGGCTCTACCGAATACCCGCAAGCAAAGCCACACAGTAACAATACAAGCAGAGGGAGCAACTCAACCTCTAGTGCAATTATGCTCCTAGATTCTACCTATTCTAGATATGGACTTATTCTAATGCATCAAACAAGTCAAACAAAACACATCAATACAGTAAAAGAAAAAGATGAAAAAGCAGATCAACTCCTCTCTCAACTCCAAGCTTCAGCTCTTCCAACAGCAACTCAGTCTTCAAACTTCAATCACTCTTGACAAATATCAATTGCTTTTCCAGGCTTTAACCCTTCAACATAAGTTTCAACTTATCTTCTCCTTTAAGCTTCAGCTTCTTGATCAGCTCCACCTTCAGGCTTCACTCTCAACCATCAGGGGTCTTCAAGTATCAGCTTTTCAGAATCAATCTCAATTGAATCCTCTTCCTAAGTATCAACTTAGTCTTCAAGATCTCAAGCTCTCTCTGCTTTACCAGTCTCAACTTGGTCTTCTCTTCCTGCAAGCTTCAGCTTCTCAGAGTAATCTTCAATTACTTAGAAGTATCAACTTCATCCTTCAACCTTTAAGCTCTTCATTCAGTCTTTACTGGATCTTCATTGGGTCTTCAAGTATCAACTTGCTCTTGTTGCTCTTCAAGCCTCAGCTGGAATGGCAATTCTCAAGGATTCATCCTCTTCTACACTCTTCAATGAAGTCTTCATCTTCAAACTCAGGCTCAACACCTCTCAAGATATTCAAACCAGAGGAAATCACTTAACTGGATAAGCTGAGGATATTGAACTGCTTATTGACCACCAAAGGTGACCTATAAGGGTTCAACATCAAAGGAATGGTTCCCTCAAAAGTTCTACTTCCTAGGTACAATCACTTATCCCTCCAAAGGAGAGAGGTGTATACCATGGAAGGACTTTGAATCATAGGGAGTCATGACATTTTGATTTCACTTCTCACCATATGCTATCTCATGCCAAGCCTCTTGTAACCTTTGATTATAACTTGAAATTCTCCCCATATGAGATTTATGATGTGTTACAATGCATAACCAACTTGCTTATTGAGTTTTCTTGAGTTTTGCTTTGGTACCTTAAGATGCAAGTAAGCCATTTCCAAGGCAGCCCTATGATCTAAGCCTCAAATCAAAATTGTGGTTGAACCATTGTTATTAGAATGTAATTTGGAGTCAAAATGACCTATTATATGACATGGTTTGGATGTATAACGTGTGATTTCCAATTTTCAATTTCAACTTATTTAACTTATGTCTCCATTTTAGGCCATTTTTATCACTTTTTGATACAAGCCTTTTCAACATCTCATGACCTCCCTACTAGCCTTAAAACATCATTCTAAGCAAGTTTGATGTTGAAGATTTTTCCATTTGAAGCTTAGAAATAGGAGATATGGCCTTATGCTTGAAATGACCTATAACCTCCAAATGACCAAAATGCCCTTGACTTGTCAAAGCCATAAGTTGAGTTCTAAAAATCCTATCAAGGACTTCTAGTACTCTATAGAAAGATAAGAGCAAGCTCTACAATATTCATGTTGACCAAGAGTTCATAGGAATCATCCTACTAGGGCAAAAGTTGGATGCAATTTGGGTGACTTTCAAGGACCCAGATTCACATACCTCAGATGACCTGTAATTTGTCCAAGTCATAACTTGAGCTCTACAAATCCTATCAAGGACTTATACTACTCAAATTAAAGCTAAGAACAAGCTAGAAAACATTCATGTTGTGGGGAAGATGAGATGACAATCACATCTTGAGCTAAACTGCCTTGAAGATAGGGATCAAACTAGGGGATTTTACACTGTCAATCCTTAGAAACCCTAGCTTAAAACTTCTCAAACTCCTCAATCATGATGAGTTGGCCTAGGAATCATCCTTATAGCATCACAATGCATCATTCCATGATCTCATGGCTCTTGGATTAGGTCTCAGCCCTCTCCAAATCATCAGTTGACCTAGGGTTGACCCAGTCAAACCCTAATTCCACCACTCATGGCTGAATCTTCTGAATTCTTGTACAATGACCTCTCTAGGCTTGATGATGGCTTCCAAGACATCTCACAAGCTTTCTCAAAGCTTCAAGCCCATCCTCACAGTCTCAGAATCATCTGAGGAGCTCCCACAACTCTCAAGTTATGAGACCCACAACCTTGGTTTCAACCAATCTCTCTGAGGATCTCTTGAGTTCTCTGACAAGGATATCAATCCTTGAACACTTGAACAACTCTCTTGGCTAGCGTCAAAGTCTCATACAACTCTTGATGGGTAAATAAATGTTGGTCAAATTTTAGGGTGCAACAGAGGTCTATGAGCAGGTAGTGAAAGAAAAAGAAGACTTGATAAAGATCAATGACGAGTTAGAGAAGGAGTTGGATCAAGTCCGGAGTGAGAAGAACAAAGCTGTGTATTCCTTCCAACAGTAGACTGAGTTGGTAAACAGGCTAGGTGCCGAACTGACAGAAGAGAAAAAGAAACGTGAACGCCTGGAAAAAGAATTCAGAAGCTCTCATGATATGTTAGAGTCCAAGAAGAAGTCACTTGATGTCGCCTACCGGGAAATCTCTTCGTGCAACAGGACGTGGAATGCTACGCTAACCAACAATAAAAAGAGGGAAGACAAATTGAAACAACAAATTTCTGAACTCGAAGATCAGTTGAAGGCTAGCAAGAGAAAGTATGAAGAGGAGGTTATGACAAGATATAGTCTTCAGAACTCATTGAGCAAAGCCGTTAAGTGCAAGAAGGAGGCTGTGTCTCAGAAACGGAATCATCCCGAGACTAAGAGATTATTAGAGGAGTACCAGGCATATGGTCGCACTTGACTATCTCATGTATTGATGTATATGCTTTATTTGCATTGTACTGGCCATCACCAGGATTGTTGGTTGAGGTCATGCCTTCTTATTGTACGCTCATTAATATTGTATTCCTGACTCGATGGGATTTTCTGCAATGTATGAGATGTTTTTCTATGATTGGGTTTCGAGCTTCTTATTGTTATCACTGTCACCGCACTGGCACATTGGCACTAGAATTGGGGAGTGATATTCCCTAAGGCACAGACACATGTTGCATTTGCATACACATTCATATTGCATTACCAGACAATTATTGAAACTGTATCTCATTTCTTGCATATTTCTAGGTTCATCCAGGATTGAAAGTCAACGTCCTCACCGATACTCTACTCGTACCAACTGCAAAAGAGTCATGGACCAGATGCAAAACGAGATACAGGAGATGCGTGAAAAGCTGGCGCTGTTCATGCAGACGATAGAGACAATTGTGAAGGGGCAGGAAAATTTGCAAACCTTGGTGCAGCCATTGCTAGCGAGAAATGTCGGGAATGGAAACGAAGACCACAATTCTGTACGTGTTGACACCATTCATGGGGATTGATCGGGAAAATAGCAAGTGTACTATTTTTACCAATTGTAGTTGTCATACCCTAAATTTGTCCTACCCATTTTTTCAAATATTTTCACTTTTTGACTTTATTTTCTATTTTTACGTTGTCTGCTTGTTTCTTGTTATTTAGACACGTGTCCATCTGAAATTGGGCGTTTTTCAAAAAAAATTCTTTCTGACCAATTAAGGCATGACATGTGGCCTAAAAACATTTTGTGAATATTACTTTCTTAAACTTTGTTTTCTTTTAAGTGTTATTAATAACATTTTAGTAATTACTTTTTGTTTTTATAAACTTTAGTTTGTTTTATATATTTAAATATTTGTTTAATGGTTATTATTAATATTTAGTAAATAGTTGTATATATTAATTTATGTTTAATTATCATATGTTGTTAATATTTATTAATCTGTTAATATTTATATTTCAAATACTTGTTAATAAATTAATGAAATTGAAATACTGGTTTTTTTAAGGAGAAGGTTGGGGAAAGGCCCATTGTTGGAGGCCCACGCGGAGGACATAAGAAGGGAAACAGAGGGATGATCGAAGGAGACCTAAACTACTGTTCATCACGCGGATTCAAACCCTAAAATTCGAATCCTCTCTGAAAACGGCCGCCGCCCCAATCCATCCCGGAAACCCTAAATCGATCTACTGTTCACTCATCTTCCTCCCCTTGAGAAAATTTCCGCCGACACCTTCCTCACCTCAATCTAACCCTTCTTCTTTCCCAAACCCGGTCGCTCAAACTTCTCTTTCACTATTATTCTCGCCATCGACACCATTACCAACCGCTTTCAAGTTTCGCAAAAGGAAAAACTTTTGTCCCGACCGTTTTCTCGCATCAAGTTTCGCAAAGTCGATTCCGTTGTGAAGCATTCAAATTCAATGGCCTCCGTGAGAAAAGATTTGGTCCTCTTCCATGATTCAGAGTTCGAAACGTTTGTTGGATAAGAAGGTAGACGGTGTGATATTTGACGTCACACTAACAATTCTGTTTCGAGTCAACCACAATGAACTCCTCTGTTTAAGATAGAACTTGTCGTTGCGGTAACAGTAATGTCAGTAAAAATACGACAGCAACTTTGCCTTTGGTAACTAGCGGATCGATTTCAAAATGATTGTAGCATATATTTTCTGCTTCAGCTTTTCAAAATCATAGATTTGCGTTTTAATATTTAATTTCTGATGTATCAAAGTTTTGGTTATGATTTAGTATAGTTGCTGTTATCTATCACTGAATCCTTTTTTTTTCGATTGCGTATTTTTGGTTCATTGTTCACCGCCGCTCACGAATTTGGTATTCGGTTTCAATTTTCGTTTTGGTTTCTCGTTAATTTCTGTGCAGGCTGCGACCACCGAGCGAGGATTGAAGCTGCATCTTAGCCGTAACGACATCACATCCAAAGTATTTCGCACAACCGATGGTGAAGCAGCACCTATGATGGCGGCGACGAAAGACTCGGCGGTTTGTCACGCTTTAAGACAAGACTATGACAAGCTTTTGGGGACAGAAAGGAGTGTAAGGAGTATACAGGTTACGAATATGAACGCTTCTCCCGCAGCAACGATAACATCGAAACAACACGGATGACACCGCCAATAACATCCCAACTCAGCAGCAGCTAATATTGTTTATGTTGGTAATATTCTGAGCTCAGTTATGATCTGTAGTTGACTATGCCTTAGTTTATTTGATGTACTTTCCGCTGCCTCTCATGATTGTCTTGTGAACTCAGTCTGCTGCATTTTAACTTGAGTGTGTTGATAGCATAACGTAGTATTTTGGGTAGGATGGCTTTGTGTTAAAAAGGCTCTGCAGTTTAAGTTCTATCGATAAATTATGTGGTAACAGTTGGAATTGCATACGTGCTTTGAATCCGTTGCGATATTTGTAGATTACGGTTACGTTATTCCTCGCAGTTCTGTTAATAGGTTGGTGATGTTGTTATCTTCTTTTTTTTCCCTGATGTGTGTGTTTTCCTCATGTCGTTACTGTTTAAATTGATTTTGTGGAATCGAAATCATATCCAGACTTCTGTTGATTTTACTATTTTTTTCTCTGTACTAATAATTCTTTCTTTTGGACTATTTTTTCTCTGTACTAATAATTCTTTCTCCTGGTTTTTTTATGTCGAAGTTCGTTGCAGGTTATATGTTAGATTTGATCAAGCACATTTTATTGAATTTGCATTATTTTGGGTATCATTACATGCTATGATTAAGGAACAAATATGGCGCTGCTAATTTCTTCTATTAATTTGTAAATAATTTGTTGCTTTTTCTGATAGTTTGTTAATTAATTTTTTTGAGTTTTTAGTTTAATTTGTAAACTGTAAATGGTTTGAAGGATCTAAAGTATATAGAAATATGTTTGTGATGTTTTGAATAAATATTGAAGATGTATAGAGATGAATAGAAAATAATGGCTATGCTGTATTTCTATATGAATTGGTTAGGATTTCATTCTGGTTTAACTTGCAGTTACACTGTTATTACTTGTATTATTTGGTTCCCTTGTAAGAGTATATGAGATGATAGTATTACCTATGGGTTTGGCTAGAATTGGGTGTAGACACCATCGACGCGGATTGCTGCGTTTTCACAAGAGGTATATGTATTATATCATTTTGCCTCCTTTTTTCCATTTTTAGATAATTGTATTGTTTTGTTTTAATAACTAATTATAATTATCTTTAAATAGCTCTTGTATTATATATTTTATGTACAAACTTAATTGGCAATAAGTAATGATTAATTTTTATTTAACATATTTAAAAAAGAAAAAATTCTTTCTTATCTAATAACGAAAGTGGTGAGTTCTTGGGGTCTAGCATCCCTTGAATTCTTGGACAACTGCTCTCGAGGCGCACGCTCTTGAGTTGTGGTTGTTCCGTCTTTCATTTTCAAAACTGTTTTTTCATTCAATTCAATTGAGATTTCTAAAAGATATTTTTAAATCAATTTTATTTAATTAGATATTTTTATAAGAAATTCTAATTACTCTTAAAAATATATTTCAAAATTATTATCAAGTAATATTTTAAATTTTAAACTTTTAGAAAATTATACTTTTTAAAAATTTTCTAAGATATTAAACTTTTCTCAAAAACAATTAATTATGATTAGTTTTTTCCTCAAAAACCTTTTTATAATTGATTAACTAATTTTATGTATGAAAATTAAAGCTACTTTTTCTAACCAAATTAAACTATCTTCCTAAAACAATTTTCAAAACAATTGAATTCTTGGATCTCGCCTTCCTTGAATTCTCGAAGGACCACTCTTGAGGTGCACATCTTAAGTTGTGGTCATTTTTAAAAAAAAAAATTTTAAAAGTAAATTTCTCGATTTAGTCCATCCACTAAACTTTGATCACCATACACAACATTTTAAAGCTTAATCCTGGGCTTCCTTACAGTGACACCTATTTGATCAATTATTTCTAGTTGGTCACTTAGAAGACTAGCCCACTTTGCTAGTGCACACGTTTAAAATTCAAATTCAAACTTTGACTCAGTTCGAATACTTTTTCAAAGCAAATTAAATCTTTGAAATCTAGCATTTCTTGGATTTTTGGATGATCATTAGCGAGGTGTACACCTTAAATAATGTATTATTCAACTTTTCGTTTTAATACACTATTTTGGACAAAGGAATATTATAGGAATCAAGCATTCTGTGTGATATTTCTATCGTTCATTCAAATGTTCTCCGAATGAAAAAGGTGTCGTCGAGATCCAGCATTTCGATAATACCCCAATTAATTGGTTGTGAGGCCTACGTCTCATTTATCAAATAATTGTCATTTCTCTCATTTTCAAATCCAATCTCATGTCCTCACATCTCGTACCACAAATTATTTTCATACCCCATTTCGCTTCAAATCATTTTTAAAATATTTTTCTCGATCAAACTTCGAAAGAAGGAGGTTCTTGGAGTCTAGCATTCCTTGAATCTTCGAGTGAATAATTCTCGAGGCACGCCCTTTGAGTTATTATTCACTCAATCTTTCGACTTTTTCAAATATCTTTTTTCGATTCACACCTCGAAAGAAGGAGTTTCTTGGAGTCTAGCATTCTTTGAATCTTCGAGTGAATAATTCTCGAGGCACGCCCTTTGAGTTGTTATTCACTCACTCTTTCAACTTTTTCATTTTCAAACGTTCTCCTAAGTCGAGTGCTCATACGCATTCGCAACCCACATTTCGCACACATTCACAATCCTTCGTGGTTTTGATATTGGAGGCACCCTTAGGGACCAATATCGTTTCTCACAATCTAACCCTTGACACGTCGTCAAGTCGGTTCTATCTTCAAACAAATCCTCGACACGTCGTCGAGCCATTTCAAAACAACTTCCTTTTTACCTCACATTCCATTTTCGATTCAGTCTTTTCACAAGCGTTTTTTTTTAAACTTACGAAAGAGGGATGTTCTTAGAATCTAGCATTCTTTGAATATTCGAATGAGTAACTCTTGGGCACGCCCCCGAGTTGTTATTAATTTATTCTTTCGTTTTCAAAACATCCAACTCTTATCTTCAACTTACTCAACTCAATTTCCGAAAGAACTGAGTTCTTGGGATCTTGCATTCCTTGAATTCTTGAATGACAAGCTCTTGAGGCACGCCCTTAGGTTGTTTGTCAGTCACTCTTTCGTCTCCCAACTCAACTCCAACCCATTTCAAACCTCATCTTTTCGTGGTCGTCTCCACGAACTACGGACGCTCTGATTCTTTATTCATTCTTGAATATAAGATACGTAGGCACAAGATTGCGATGATCTTGGCGAGCACACTTCTATCCATCTTCCGTTTTCACCCATCCTTTCCTGTAGTCGAACTACGACGCTCTGATTTCTCATTCTCGTTCGAATGAGCATACGTAGGCACAAGAGCCCCAATCCTTGGCGAGCACCCTATTCTCTAACCACCCATCTCTCCTTAACGTCTTTAACTTTTTAAACCTACCAATTCTACCTTTACCAACAAGAAGAAAACAAGCAAACCTAGACAACACTCCCCACATTTTCCTTAAGAGGTTCCCGTCGAGTACGACGGACGTGAGGGGTGCTAATACCTTCCCCTCACGTAACCGACTCCCGAACCCGGAACATGGTTGCGACAGCCCTGTTCCTATCCTTTCGTTTTTATGAGGTTTTCTCGATATTTTCCTCTCCCGTTTATTCGGGAAAAATAAAGTTCGGTGGCGACTCTGTCGAACCGCATTTCCGCGCCCTTTCGCGCGAGGGTCGTATTTTCGAAAGTGATTTTTCGAGGTGCGACAGTAGTAATAAGGGAAAAGTCCCAAGTATCGATCTCGAGGACTGCGTAGTAATTAACAGGATTTTTAGGATTCAATTGAACAAAAGGTCTAGTGGGTTGTTTGGTAGCAGAGTAATATCATAAGTAAATACAGACTTAATTAATCAATCTAAGAACAGTGTTAGGGGAGTGGACACTATACGAGTAAAGACCCTGTATGATTATTCTACTATACTAGTTATTAACCTTAATTTATCAGTTGGCCACTTTAGTTGCCTTAATTCCTTAATGGAAACGCTTTAATGATTTTCCTGTTCACTAATTCCTCAGTGTCCCTGAAAAACATCAAGCAATAGTTCCGACCATAAAATACGTGATACGGGATATCCTCATTCCTAAGCAATATCGACCGTGATACTATTTTGCAAAAGTGTTAGTTTGACTTTCCAGACTAACGCCTAAGCACCATTCGAATTCTACTTTCCAATATGAATACGAATAGGATTAATGCAAAATCAAATATATTAAGGTAAAAACATAGTTCTCATAGAATAATTAAACAAACGTCATTACATTGCATTAAGGACCACCCCCTAACAACTTGGGGTTTAGCTACTCATGTTCTTTGTAAACATAAAAGTAATTAGAATTAAAAAGGAGAAGATCATTACAATGCACGTTGAACTCCTTGGATCATCAATTGCTTCCGCTTTTGATCGATCCTTTGTTTCCAGCCGAACTCTCCTCTCAGTTGTCAATCCTAATCTCTGTTCAAAAAGTGTTCTTTTTCTTTCTAAAATGTGCCTCTTATATCTAAATTCAAATTACATAGAGAAATGTCTCAAATGCCCTTCGAAATAGGTCTGACAGCAAAAAAACAGAAAACAGAGGAATTTCACGTTCAGTGGCCCTGACACGGGCCGTGTTGTGCAACACGGATGGCCATGTCAGGCTGCTGGCTTCTTTTGGGGCGTGTTCCTCTCCAAGGGCTGCAACACGGGCCGTGTTGCATGACACGGGCACCCGTGTTGCCAGTCTGAGTCTTCTTTTTCCATCTGCTTTGGTCCACCCGTGTCTTCCAGCCGTGTCCTTCATGACACGGGCCGTGTTGTGCAACACGGGTACCCGTGTTGCAGCTCTGAGTTCCCTTTTTCGCCTTTTCTTTTCCTCCGAATGCGGTGCGATTTTCGTGCTATCCATTCCTGCCAAAAACACACTAAAAGAAACCAAATCAAACGCACCAGCGGCAAAAGCAACATAAACTTAAAAATAAGACTCGAAGACACACAACTACGAGTAATGCAGATAATAACAACTAAAGCTTCGAAAACTAGATAAAAACATTGCGAAATTAACCACAAACAGCGTTTGAAAACACAACTGAAATCCACCGATCAAACTCCCCCGAACTTGAACTTTTTCTTGTCCTCAAGCAACAAGCTCACCAACCCGAACTTAATATCTCTTTTTTTGTTTTTTCATAACGGAACCGTCCATAGAATTGTGAGTTACGGTGATAATACTCATACTTGAACTTCTCATTCCAAGTCCCCTAGGATTTATCTCGGCTTTTCCCTCAAAACAGGTAACCTGCAAACACTAGACTGCGGTAAACCACAGACCTCAGTCTCCCTATGGGTAACCTCTCCGACTATGCTTTGTACTTAAGTCTTGTTTTTCGATTTTCCTCCCTTTCATTCGGACAATCACTATATGGCTTTTATGATTTTCCTCGTGTGCACAAGATTTATCAATCTTTTTCTAGCACTGTTATTCTTTTTGAATGGCTTTCAGGTTCGACCGCCGTTGGGCTGAATAACCGGGTGAGGGTTACCCAACTTAGAAGGATTAGTCGCCTACTTGCCCCTTTTTGTTTGTTTTTTTTCTGTGCCTTAACTCTATATTTTTCATTATCCTTGCACACACGATTATTTTTTATGGAGCCTGATTGTCAAAATAAACTACTCAGGGGTACTTCTCAGATCAAAGCACTATGGTACAAATCTACACGTCGAACTCGTTCCTCTTTGGGAAACTCAGGGTGTTGGCCTTTTACCTATCTCTCAAGATTATCCCAATTTCATCCTCACGGTTCTTTTCTGAGTATTCTATATACTTTCTCATCACCTCACTCAACATCTTCACTCAACAGTTCCCCAACCAACAATTTTATTAATTTTATTAGCTCAATGTCAGGGGGTCTTCCTGTGGATCGCTATCATGTTCTCAAACTAACACTGGACTGGAAATTAAATAGACAAATAACTGCAACAGAATTGAAAACACACAAATAACATAAAAACACAAATAAAATAAAACACAAATAAAATACCCCCACACTAGAATTCAACAGTGTCCTCACTGTTGGAACACTAGTAGCAGGGAACTCACAGAGTTCATGGTTGCGGAGGTTGGTCGCGCAGCATCATCTGCCGCATCCATTCATGCATCTCACTGATCAACCTGCCTTGTCGGATTTGCTCGTTCCCTTGTCTTGTCTGCTCCTCGCCTTGCCTCGTCTGCTCACTTCGGAGATGGCACATCTCATTCTCCATCCAGTCCCATTCTTTTTTAGATAAGCTCCAAGAGCCTGAGCCTGATTCCTGATGGGGTGAAAATCGAGTAGGCGGTATAGGCGCTTCTTCTACCTGATCGCCTTCATCCTCAAAGAATTCTTCACCTGTACCATCATAAAATTGGTCTTCTTCATCCTGCAGGGGGCTCTCATATAGCCAGTTATTCATATTTTGAATACTAATAAAGTCAGGGGCAGGTAAAGCAAGGAGATGACTGTTTCGGATTACCAAGGAATAGTAATTATCAAAGATACGAATCATACCTTGGGCAGTCAGTGTGGCAAGATCTATTTTTGTCTTACCTGTAACAGTGGGTTCCTCTCTCAAGAGAGCACCATGGCCAAAATGATTCGCGATTTGAGTAATCATACCGCCTACACTTATTTCGCCTGAAGGTGCATTCGCAACCCTCTTCAGGTGATCAGCTGCAAAGGCAGCTACATTAATGAGCTCGTGATTGGCCATGCCGTACATGAAGTACAACTCCCTCTGAGTCGCCACCCCTGTGCTGTCACCCCTGCCGAACAGTGTATATGCCAATCCCTTTTGAGCGTACCTGAAACAAGGGTTATGGATACAAGAAGCTTTTGCCGCTTTCGCGACATAATCAGTTCTGCCTGTAATAGCCTTCCAAAAGTCCCCTGCACTAAAATTTCCCGGAGGGGCTCCGGGACCAAAATTGGGGAGCTTCAGAATATCTCCCAATTCGGCTATGGTCAGGCTATGGTCAGTATCAAATAACCTAAACCGCAGTGTACCATAATATTCTTCCTCCACCCCCGTCCACCTGTGCTTCAACTGAAATTCTAAAGTGCTCAAAAATTCAACAGTTATGCGCTCATAAGTTGGAGCTTCTAATTGCATAAATTCTAACATCCCCAGAGTGTGAAACATCCTATGGACCTCTATTCTCAGCCCTAGATTATCAAGCGTAGTGTTACAGATATACCTTGTGGGCGTGAGTTTACGCTTGATGATGTTAGAGTACTTTTTCTGATGATCCGGGTCTTCAAAGAGTATGCGGTGAGGGTTCGCCATACGGTGTGCTCTCTTTCTGGGACGTGAAGTTTCCGCCACTGCTTTTCCGGTATCTCTACGAGGAGGCATTCTGAACCTGCAAAACACAAACAACACAGATGGTTCGAAAAATTTCGAAATCCCTGTTAGTGAAAAACGAAACCGTAGAATTAATCACAATGATGAGTAGAGTGTTTTTTGTGAAGGACGGAAGTGGTTCCGGTGAGTGGGTGTGGTAGATAATGAAGCTTTTGTGTAGAGAGGGTTATGGAGGTTTAAGGGTTTTGTGAGGGAGAAGAAGGAGGAAGATGAAAAAATGATAGGAATTGTGTGGTGGGTAATGATAAGTGGGGGTTAAAGTGGTGGGCCCCACGGGGTAAAAATTGAAAAATATGACCGCGCCTTGCAACACGGGCCGTGTTGCACAACACGGGCACCCGTGTTGCTCCCCCTGTAGAATATATTTTTTTCAAAGTCACGCCTCTGCAACACGGGCACCCGTGTTGCTCCACTGGTCCACCTGTTTTTCCAACTTCCTCATTTCTGTCATGCTGGGCCTGACACGGCCCGTGTTGTACAACACGGCCACCCGTGTCAGGGTGCTGTTTTTCCTATTTTTCTTCTCCTCTGGTCTCCGACATTTTCTTTCACCGATGAACTGCAAGTTTAGCAAAACCTGTTAAAACAAAAACAAAATGAAAACGTGTAAATGAAATACGTGGGTTGCCTCCCACGAAGCGCTTCGTTTTACGTCGCCTGGCTCGACGGTCCGTCATCGTATCATGTGAGATGAACGACATCGTTGCGATCCTTCTGTTGTCCCTCGTAGTAAGGTTTCAGACGCTGACCATTTACTTTAAAAATGTCTCCATTTGCTGGATTTTTCAGCTCAACTGCTCCGTGCAGAAATGTCTTATGTACTACAAATGGTCCAGACCATTTTGATTTAAGCTTTCCCGGAAATAGTTTCAGTCGGGAGTTGTACAACAGTACTAATTGTCCTTCCCGAAATTCTTTCTTCTGAATACGTCGATCATGCCATTTCTTTGCTTGGTCCTTGTACATTTTTGCATTCTCATATGCCTGATTCCTGAATTCCTCTAGCTCATGGAGTTGGAGGGTTCTGGACTCTCCTGCTCTGGTGAGGTCTAGGTTAAGCACTTTTGATGCCCATAATGCCTTGTGTTCTAACTCTAGAGGCAGATGGCAAGCTTTACCATAGACCAGTTGGTACGGGGACATACCAATGGGTGTTTTGTATGCAGTGCGATACGCCCAGAGAGCGTCGTCCAACTTTCCTGCCCAGTCCTTACGGGATGCACGCACTGTTTTCTCTAATATCTGTTTGAGTTGTTGATTTGACACCTCAGCTTGCCCGTTGGTTTGAGGATGGTACGGAGTAGATATTTTGTGCTTCACATTATACTTAAGGAGTAGCTTTTCCATGAGATGATTTAGGAAATGAGTTCCTTCATCACTTATAAGGGCCCTTGGTACGCCAAACCGCGAAAATATGTTCTCCTTCAGAAATCTGACCACTACTTTAGCATCATTTGTTGGTAGTGCCACTGCTTCTACCCATTTCGAAACATAGTCAACTGCTACAAGTATGTAGTGTTTTCCAAATGATGGTGGGAATGGTCCCATAAAATCAATCCCCCAAACATCAAACAACTCTACTTCTAACATGGAATTCTGCGGCATCTGGTTTCTTTTCGAGATATTTCCAGTCCGTTGACATCTGTCGCATTCCTTAACTACGTTCTGGGCATCCTTGAACAAAGACGGCCAATACAACCCTGATTGGAGGACTTTGGCTGCGGTGCGGTCGCCACTGAAATGCCCTCCATAATCTGAATTATGACATGCTTCGAGCACCTTCCTTTGCTCGTTTTCCGGAACGCATCGTATGATCAGTCCATCCACCCCTTTCTTGTAAAGAAACGGGTCATCCCATAAGTAGAACCTGCAGTCATGAACAAACTTTTTCCGTCTGTTAGAATCAAAATCGTCGGGTATGAGACCCCCGACTAAATAGTTGGCGTAATCAGCAAACCAAGGAACACCATGAATAACCAGGATGTGTTCATCAGCAAACTCGTCCTTTATCGGTCCCTTTTCCTCGTTCTCTTCAATCGGTGACATTCGCGAGAGGTGATCAGCTACAGTATTTTCACATCCTCTCTTATCCCGAATCTCCACATCGAATTCTTGGAGAAGAAGGATCCATCTCAGCAGCTTGGGCTTTGACTCCTGTTTAGCAAAAAGATATTTTAACGCAGCATGGTCAGTATAAACAATCACTTTAGAACCTAACAGATATTGCCTAAATTTGTCAAAGGCATATACCACCGCTAGCAACTCCTTCTCAGTAGTTGCATAATTCATCTGTGCTGGGTTCAAAACGTGACTCGCGTAGTAAATAACATGCAAAAGCTTTTCTTTCCGCTGCCCCAATACAGCCCCTATTGCGATGTCACTGGCGTCACACATGATCTCAAACGGCAGCGACCAGTCTGGGGCTATCACAATTGGTGCTGACACTAACTTGTTTTTCAGGTTCTCGAATGCATCAGCACATTCCTTATTGAACACAAACGCTGTTTCCTTGACTAACAAAGACGTCAATGGTTTAGCTATCTTAGAGAAGTCTCTTATGAACCTGCGGTAGAACCCTGCGTGACCCAAGAAGCTTCGGATACCTTTCTTGTTTACGGGTGGTGGTAACTTGGATATTGCTTCCACTTTTGCTTGATCAACTTTGATCCCTTTGTGTGAGATTTTGTGACCAAGGACGATGCCTTCTCTCACCATGAAATGACATTTTTCCCAATTCAGGATCAAGTTACTTTCTTAACATCTCTGCAAAACAAGTGACAGGTTAGTTAAACAATCATCAAATGATGACCCGAAAACCGAAAAATCATCCATGAAGACTTCCAGATGTTTCTCGAGCATATCCGCAAAAATGGAAGTCATGCATCTTTGAAATGTGGCTGGAGCATTACATAACCCGAATGACATTCTCCTATAAGCAAAAACTCCGTACGGGCATGTGAAAGCTGTCTTCTCTTGATCCTCCAGCGCAACCGCGATTTGGTTGTATCCGGAGTATCCATCTAGAAAGCAGTAGTAATCGTGACCAGCCAATCTTTCTAACATCTGATCAATAAAGGGCAACGGGAAGTGATCCTTTCTGGTGGCTAAATTAAGTCTCCTATAATCAATGCATACCCTCCAATCAGTGACGGTACGCGTAGGAATCAACTCATTCTTGTCATTAGTCACCACAGTTGTACCTCCTTTCTTAGGCACCACGTGAACAGGGCTCACCCATGAACTGTCGGATATAGGATAGATAAGCCCATCATCCAATAATTTCACCACTTCCTTTCTTACGACTTCCTTCATAACGGGGTTCAGTCTTCGCTGGGGCTGCACAACCGGTTTATGGTCCTTCTCCATAAGGATTTTGTGCATGCAAACTGTAGGACTTATACCCTTTAAGTCTTCTATTTTCCAACCAATAGCACTCTTAAATTTTTTTAGAACCCCAATCAGTTGTTTCTCTTGGACACTTTTCAAACTAGAGCTGATAATGGCGAGACACTTTTCCTCGGTGTCTAGAAACACATATTTGAGATTTTCCGGCAGTTGTTTCAATTCCGAACCTTTAGGCTTTTCGTCATTACCCTCAAGCTCTATAGGTTGCCGTAAGTCCTCCCATCGGTGTGGTCGGGATCCCCTTTGGAATGGTCGAGTGTCCAACATTTCGACTACCTCTCTGTCATTCTCATCTACTTCTTTGTCTTCCTTAAAGATTAACATGCTTAGCACTCTCTCTAGGGGCAGTTGGGTCACACTCTCCAAATGTTCGCTCTCTACGACCTGTTCTAGCACTTGTATGTTGCTGCTGGTGCCCCGATCCTGTTTATGCTTCATGGTATTACTAACATCAATTTTTAACTCCTCGTCATATACTTTCAAGGTCAGGGTGCCTCCTTCCATATCTATCATGACTCTCCCGGTTTCCAAGAATGGTCGGCCCAAAATTAACGGCATTTCTTCATCTTCCGGCATCTCTAGGATCACAAAATCAACCGGAAACACAAATTTATCTACCTTAACTAGTACATCTTGAACCACTCCATATGGCCGCTTAATTGAATGATCAGCAAACTGGAGGGTCATCCAAGTGTCTTGAACCGCACCGATATCCAATTTTTTGTAGATAGACAAGGGCATGAGGCTAATACTTGCTCCCAAATCAATTAAAGCTATGTTGAATGACCTATCGCCAATAGTGCATGGGATAGTAACAGCTCCACTGTCTTTCTTCTTGACCGGAATCTTCAGACCCTGCAAAATAGCACTACAAGTTTCCGTTAGAATAACAGGTTCGGACTCACTCGTACGCTTCTTAGCAATGATGTCCTTCATGAATTTTGCATAGGTGGGCATTTGTTCTAGTGCCTCCAACAACAGAATGTTCAGCTCCAACTTCTTAAACAGCTCCAGGAACTTCTCGAAATTCTTCTCTTGCTGTCCTTTCTTCTTATTTCTTGAGGGGTATGGCAGCTTGATCACCGATTTCAGTTCTACCACTTTTTCTTTAGTTACCGGTACCGGTGTCACCACTTCTTCCTCGACTGTTTCATTCTCTTTAATTTCCAGCTCCACTTCAATCATCTGATCATTTAGTTCCGTTTCCTCTTCTCCTACTTCCTTGGCGTTTCCACTTCTTGTTACTACCGCCTTAATTTGGTGGTGATCCTTCGGATTTGGTACTGTGGCACTTGGAAGTGTACCCGGCGCTTGTGAACTTGCTAGTTGTTGGGCAATTTGACTCATTTGTACTTCAAGATTCTTTATGGATGCTCCAGCATTCCTGAAGTTACTCCTTGTCTCTTCTTGAAATTGAGAACTTTGGGCGGCCATTTTCTCAACGGCCACTTCCCAATCAGCTTTTCGAGACGCTTGTGGTTGATATTGAGGTTGGTACGGTGTCTGCTGGAACTGCTGTGGCTGAGGTTGATACGGTTGTTGGCCTTGAACCAGTTTTTGCACATTACCTTGTTGATCTTTCCATGAAAAGTTTGGGTGATTCTTCCAACCAGGATTATATGTGTTGGCGTAAGGATTGTTCTGCCTCAAGATATTAATTTGTTCCACTTGCTCTTGAGTTGCTACACAATGCATTGTAAAGTGTGGCCCACCGCATATTTCACAAGGTGCTGCTTGAACTGGCTCAACCTATGCCACTACCTGAGTTTCAACATTCATTTTCTTTAACCTTCTCTCTACCTCAGCGGTGATCTGATCCTCCATTTTAACAACCTGGTCTGCCAGCTTTAGATCAATCTTACCTTCCGGTTGGCTAACCGTGCGATCATACAACTCAAGGTGCTCGTTCGCGGCGATTGCTTCTATGATCCTTCTGATACCTGTGGCCGTTAAGAAGTTGGTTGAGCCACCGGCAGCAGTATCTATGAGCTGTTTCGTTTTGAGTCGTAATCCATTCACAAAGTTTTGCATCTGCTCCGTGGCGTCCATGTTATGAGTAGGACATGATGTAAGACACCTCTTAAACCGCTTATATGCATCCCCTAAAGATTCTCCTTCTTTTTGCTTGAAGTTGACAATGTCGTATCTTTTCCGGATGAACACTGAGGCAGGGAAATACTCATTCAGGAACGCAGTTTCCATCTCTTGCCATGTTGTGATACTCCCAGCGGGAAGCGAGTAAAACCATTCTTCCGCATCATCAGTGAGTGTGAACGGGAACATAACTAATCTCTTGGCCTCTTCGGAATGTCCTTCTATTTTCAGCGAGGTGGTGGTTGTAAGGAATCTCTGAAGGTGTTTATTTGCATCTTCGTTGATTTTTCCGGCGAACAGCTTGCTCTCCAACTGACAGATGGTGGAAGGGTGTAGCTGAAAATGCGCAGCATTCACCGGTTGATTCACAATAGTCATCCGGTTTGGTTGAGCATTGGCCCCTCCATAGTCTCCTAGCAGTCTTTCAGGCTGAGGTGGATTTCCAGCCATTTGAACAGTCTCAGGTGGTGTCTCTCTCTCTTCGGAGTCGCTCTGCACAGATATAATTTCCTCTATTTCTTCCAGTCTTTTAACTTTAGCTAATCTCCGTCTTTCGTGTAATGCTCGTTCTGGTTCTGTATCAAAAGAATATTTAGCTAAGGCCTGACCTCGCATACACAATTAGACAAGCGTTAGATAATAAACGGATAAAAGTTATGCAGTAAACAATACAATTTTAGTCGCAGAGCAACAAAATTTCTTTTGGATTCTAAAAACAATGTTAATTTGGCAGTCCCCGGCAACGGCGCCAAAAACTTGATCGGGAAAATAGCAAGTGTACTATTTTTACCAATTGTAGTAATAAGGGAAAAGTCCCAAGTATCGATCTCGAGGACTGCGTAGTAATTAACGGAATTTTTAGGATTCAATTGAACAAAAGGTCTAGTGGGTTGTTTGGTAGCAGAGTAATATCACAAGTAAATACAAACTTAATTAATCAATCTAAGAACAGTGTTAGGGGAGTGGAGACTATACGAGTAAAGACCCTGTATGATTATTCTACTATACTAGTTATTAACCTTAATTTATCAGTTGGCCACTTTAGTTGCCTTAATTCCTTAATGGAAACCCTTTGATGATTTTCCTGTTCACTAATTCCTCAGTGTCGCTGAAAAACATCAAGCAATAGTTCCGACCATAAAATACGTGATACGGGATATCCTCATTCCTAAGCAATATCGACCGTGATACTATTTTCCAAAAGTGTTAGGTTGACTTTCCAGACTAACGCCTAAGCACCATTCGAATTCTACTTTCCAATATGAATACGAATAGGATTAATGCAAAATCAAATATATTAAGGTAAAAACATAGTTCTCATAGAATAATTAAACAAACGTCATTACATCGCATTAAGGACCACCCCCTAACAACTTGGGGTTTAGCTACTCATGTTCTTTGTAAACATAAAAGTAATTAGAATTAAAAAGGAGAAGATCATTACAATGCACGTTGAACTCCTTGGATCATCAATTGCTTCCGCTTTTGATCGATCCTCTGTTTCCAGCCGAACTCTCCTCTCAGTTGTCAATCCTAATCTCTGTTCAAAAAGTGTTATTTTTCTTTCTAAAATGTGCCTCTTATATCTAAATTCAAATTACATAGCGAAATGTCTCAAATGCCCTTCGAAATAGGTCTGACAACAAAAAAACAAAAAACAAATAAATTTCACGTTCAGTGGCCCTGACACGGGCCGTGTTGTGCAACACGGGTGGCCATGTCAGGCTGCTGGCTTCTTTTGGGGCGTGTTCCTCTCCAAGGGCTGCAACACGGGCCGTGTTGCATGACACAGGCACCCGTGTTGCCAGTCTGAGTCTTCTTTTTCCATCTGCTTTGGTCCACCCGTGTCTGCCAGCCGTGTCCTTCATGACACGGGCCGTGTTGTGCAACACGGGTACCCGTGTTGCAGCTCTGAGTTCCCTTTTTCGCCTTTTCTTTTCCTCCGAATGCGGTGCGATTTTCGTGCTATCCATTCCTGCCAAAAACACACTAAAAGAAACCAAATCAAACGCACCAGCGGCAAAAGCAACATAAACTTAAAAATAAGACTCGAAGACACACAACTACGAGTAATGCAGATAATAACAACTAAAGCTTCGAAAACTAGATAAAAACATTGCGAAATTAACCACAAACAGCGTTTGAAAACACAACTGAAATCCACCGATCAGGGATGGTACTCCTACGCCTGTAGCTCCATCTGTGGTGAATATACCTGCTGTGAATGTGAACAATGGCGCTGGCGTCGGGAATGGTAATACCGGAATTGGTAATGAGACTGTCATTAACAATGTTGGATTCGGAGACACCAATCTGGGCGGTGATAACAATGGAGGTAATGGCTTTGGTAACAACGGATTCGGCTATAACGATCAGGGGTTTGATTATGTCAACCAGGATGGGAAGTTTGGCTTCAACGCTCAGGGTTTCGGATATGATGGTTTTGGCAACGCTAATCAGGCCTATGGTGGATTTGGTAACGGAAATGGTGCTGGAATGATGCCTTTTGGACCTGCCGGGGTCGCTCAAGGGTATGGTAACAGAGGACGGGGCCCTATGATGAATCAGACTAGATTTGGTCGTAACAATGGGTATGATTGGTACGGAAATGAGAATGTTAATTGGATGGAAGACCAACAAGAAGATGCCTTCTCTGGTAGGGGTATGGATGGACCTGTGGATCCTGTTTAGAGGATCAAAATGCTTGAGGAACAAATGAAGGGTGTAGTGAATCAGAATACTTCTGGTTTAGATATGACCACAATGGGATTGGTGCCTGGCCTAAGGGTACCGCTGAAGTTTAAAGCTCCCACCTTTGATAAATATAAGGGAGACACTTGTCCGAAGGTGCATGTTCGCTCTTACTACAGACGGATGTCCGCTTACTCGAATGATGAAAGAATGCTGATGCATTTCTTCCAAGACAGCTTATCCGGACCGTCACTTGAGTGGTATATGGGGTTGGAGCCCACTCAGATCAAAACATGGAAGCAACTGGCTGAGGCGTTTGTGACACATTACAAGTATAATAGTGACCTGGCACCAAACAGGGTCCAGCTGCAAGGATTGTCACAGAAAAATGGGGAGAGTTTCAAAGAATATGCGCAAAGGTGGCGCGACATGGCAGCAAGAGTGCATCCTCCTCTAGTGGAGAAGGAGATGAATGATATGTTCATTGGAACATTCACGGGGATATTCTACGAGAAGTTGTTTCCTGTTGCGTTTGGACAGTTTCTCTGATATGATCTTGATGGGTGAAATGATTGAGAATAGTATTAAGGTGGGAAGGTTCCAAGCTGGGGAGTCTACTTCGTCGGGAGGTAATAGAAAAGCATTTGGTGGTCGACGTCAAGGTGATTCTAGTGCAGTGTTTGGTGGCCGGGGCATGGGCAGAGGAAGACATCAGTATAATCAGCCGCAGCAGATAGCTAGTGTCACGATTCTGATTCCTCAACAGAGACAACAACAACAACCGCAGCAACAACAGCAGCAGCCACAGCAGCAGCAGGGGCAGAATGCTGGCCAAAGAAGATTTCCGAATGCGAAGCCGAAAAGAGTGTTTGAAGCGCCTCCTTCCACGTACGCGGAACTCTTTCAGACACTGTTGGGGCTGAATTTAGTTGAAAAGAGAACCTTGGCACCGCCCACGGGACCAACCCTTCCTTATGGGTATGATGTTAACAAGCACTACGACTTCCACTCCGGGGCACCCGGGCATGACATAGAGGCCTGTCATGCATTTAAATATAAAGTTCAGGATCTACTGGATAACAAGGCCATAAATTTTGGACAAGCGGGTCCAAATATAGTACAACAGCCTATGCTCAACCATGGGGCAAATGCTATTTTGACTGAGGAGGGTTTGAATCTGGTCATGAAGGTTGATGAACTGAACACACCGTTGTGTGAAGTAAAGAGCAGGTTATTGAAAGGAGGTGTGTATCCGGGCTGCGATGAGTTTTGTCTAGAATGTTGGACCCAAGCTGAATTGAAGAAGGGTATTCAGACCTTGATATACGAAGGCACGTTGCAATTTGATAGAACGGCAGTTAAGAAACCTGCAGAGGTGTTAGCTGATGAGCAAAGTGATGTTGCTACGGTGACAATTCCACGGAAAACGATAACTATAACAGCGCCAGCTAGGCGGCCGACGATCACTATTACAAAGGCAGGGCCAGTCCCTTATGAGAGCACCAAGGAAGTACCATGGACTTATGGGCTGGAAGCATATTGTGATGGGGAGAAAATTGATATCAGTAAACGACCATCTGGGGTTGTGGACAATGTCGTCGGGACTGGAGGGATGACAAGGAGTGGGAGAATTTTTATATCGCCTGAGGTAGAGGCTGAATGATTGGCAAAAGGTAAAGGTAAAGTGAATGAGAATGTTCCAGTGCAGAGGAATGAAAAAGAAACGTCACTGAAAGATGTAGAAGAATTTATGTGTCTTATCCGTAAGAGTGACTATAAAATTGTTGAGCACCTTCAACAAACACCGTCGAAGATCTCCATATTGTCGCTGTTATTGTGTTCCGAAGCCCATAGGAATGTGTTATTGAAAATTCTGGACACGTCGTTTGTACCCCAAGATGTTTCTGTGAATCAGTTGGAGGGGGTGATGGCGCACGTGAATGCCGACCATAGTTTGGGATTTACGGATTTTGATTTGACCCCGAGGGGAAGAGAGCACAATATGGCGTTGCACGTCTCAGTTGAATGCAGGGGCACGGTCATGTCCCATGTGTTGGTAGATACCGGGTCTTCCTTAAATGTGCTCCCAAAGAAAGCAATGATGAAGTTGGGTATCAGGGGGATCATTTGTACGCCTAGTGACTTGGTGGTCAGGGCATTTGATGGTACACAGAGGTCAGTCTTTGGATCTATAACTTTGCCTCTGCAAGTGGGGCCAGAGGTTTTTGAAACTCAATTCTATATTATGGACATCCAGCCAGCGTATAGCTGTCTTCTTGGACGACCATGGATCCATGGTGCTGGGGCAGTCACATCTACCTTACACCAAAAGCTGAAGTACATGGTGGGGGACAGTGTGGTCACAGTTTGTGGAGAGGAGGATATATTGGTCAGCCATTTGTCGTCATTCAAGTACGTGGAAGTTGACGGCGAGATTCACGAAACACCCTGTCAAGCCTTTGAGGGGTTGCGCATTAAGGACAAAGTTCCAGGGCCAAGCAAAGCATCAGAGGTGGTAGTGTCGTCGTACAAAGAGGCTCAGGCTCTAGTGAAGACAGGTGAGACCAAGGGCTGGGGCAAGGTTTTGGATATTCCCGTGAAAATGGACAGATTTGGACTTGGATATCAACCTTCATCATCAACGCCTACTGCAGGGGCACCCCGTTTCAGAGGATCAATAACAATTACGGCTGGTGGGGTATATCACGAGATCATCAATGTTGTTTCAGATTCCGAGGAAGGAGACAGCGACTACGACATGGACGCCTGGATTCAGCCGAGCGTGCCAGGACAAGGGCTTTGCAATTGGTCTATTCAGGAGACTGTTCATGTGACAACTAAACAGTAATGCTTTGTTTTCTTAATTGTTGAACAATCCGGTGTCCTACCCGGGGCATCGTGATTTTGCTTAGGGTCGTTCTGTTATGTACATTGCACTGTTTAATCGTTAAATAAAAGGCGTTTTTCCTGTACAAATATTGTGATCTCTGTTTTTCCTGTTTTTATTTTTACAATAAAATGGCAACGTGGTTATTTGCTTTGTATGTGTTTTGAAGCATTTAACCATTTCCTTTGCAGGATTACTATTTCAGATGACATCTATGAACCGCCTATGACTCACTTCGACTTTGAGCACCCGGTATTTCAGGCCGAAGAAGAGATTGTTGAAGATGGAGATATTCCAGAAGAGTTGTCTTGGTTGGTAAAACAAGAAGAAAGAATCATTCTGCCTCACGAGGAAGTCATTGAGATCGTCAATCTGGGGTCGGAAGGGGTTGAAAGGAACATCCGTATAGGGGTCGCGCTGCAGAGCGACGTCAAGCGAAGATTGGTTGAAATGCTCAAAGAGTACAGTGATATTTTTTCTTGGTCGTATGAGGATATGCCTGGGCTGGATACGGATATGGTTGTGCACCGTCTGCCGCTAAAAGAAGAATGCCCGCCGGTTAAACAAAAACTCCGAAGAACTAGACCAGACATGGCTGTGAAGATTAAGGAGGAGGTTCAAAAGCAGTGGGATGCTGGTTTCCTAGCTGTTACATAATATCCCTCATGGGTCGCTAATATTGTGCCAGTGCCAAAGAAAGACGGTAAAGTGAGAATGTGCGTAGATTACCGTGATTTGAACAAAGCGAGCCCGAAAGATGATTTTCCACTTTCTCACATCGATGTGCTAGTCGATAACACCGCTCAATTCTCCGTATTCTCCTTCATGGAAGGCTTCTCGGGCTATAATCAGATTAAAATGGCGCCAGAAGACATGGAGAAGACTACCTTCATTACACCCTGGGGAACATTTTGTTACAAAGTGATGCCCTTCGGATTGAAGAATGCTGGGGCAACGTATCAGCGTGCAATGACGACTCTCTTTCATGACATGATGCATAAAGAGATCGAGGTTTATATGGATGATATGATTTCCAAATCCCAGACGGAGGAAGAGCATTTGGTGAATCTGCTGAAATTATTCAAGAGGCTTAGGAAGTTCAGACTGAGACTGAACCCTAACAAGTGCACCTTCGGGGTGAGATCGGGTAAACTGTTGGGGTTTATCGTGAGCGAAAAAGGAATAGAGGTTGATCCTGCGAAAGTAACAGCAATACAAGAAATGCCGACGCCTAAAACAGAAAAAGAAGTGCGTGGGTTTTTAGGGAGGTTGAACTACATCGCTCGGTTCATATCTCACCTAACAGCTACGTGTGAGCCATTATTCAAGCTGTTGAAAAAGGACCAGGCTGTAACATGGAATGAAAATTGTCAAAAGGCGTTCGATAAAATAAAACAATATTTGCATGAACCTCCTATTTTGATACCTCTAGTGGCAGGGAGACCCTTGATTATGTATCTGACGGTTCTTGAGGGGAGTATAGGTTGTGTTCTCGGTCAACATGACGAGACAGGGCGTAAAGAGCATGCGATCTACTATCTGAGTAAGAAGTTTACTGACTGTGAGTCTCGATACTCAATGCTCGAAAAAACTTGTTGTGCACTAGCATGGGCCGCCAAGCGTTTGAGGCAATACATGCTAAATCATACAATCATGGTCATTTCGAAGATGGATCCTATCAAATACGTATTTGAAAAGCAAGCACTATCTGGGAGAGTTGCCCGTTGGCAGATGGTTTTGACCGAATATGACATCCAGTATGTTTCACAGAAGGCTATAAAGGGGAGCGTGTTATCGGAGTATCTAGCTGAGCAGCCTGTTGAGGACTACCAATCGATGAGGTTTGATTTTCCTGACGAGGATATCATGTACCTGAAGATGAAAGATTGGGAAGAACCGTTGCCGGATGAAGGACCAAAGACGGATTCCAAGTGGCAGTTGATCTTTGACGGAGCTGTAAACTCCTATGGTAGCGGAATAGGGGCAATCATCACTACTCCACATGGGTCGCACATCCCATTTACTGCTCGATTGACCTTTCCTGTTATTAATAATGAAGCTGAATACGAGGCTTGCATCATGGGTTTGAAGAAGCTATTGATTTGCGAATCAAACATCTGGATGTATACGGAGACTCAGCTCTGGTGGTGAATCAAATAAAAAGAGAATGGGAGACACGTCAACCCAATTTGATACCGTACATGAATTATGCAAGGAGATTGTTGCCTTTCTTTGACAAGGTTGAATTGCATCATGTGCCGCGAGCAGAAAATCAGATGGCTGACGCCCTGGCTACACTGGCTTCCATGTATAAAGTTAACTTTTGGAACGAGGCTCCCAGGATTGTTATCTCTCGGCTTGACAGGCCCGCATTCATATTTGCTATTGACGAAGCATCCGATGATAAACCCTGGTATTTTGACATTCAGAATTTCCTGAAGAACAAGGAGTATCCGGCTGGGGCATCCAGTCGCGATTAGAAGACTCTCAGGAGGTTGGCTGGTAATTTCTATCTAAATCCGGACGGTGTCCTATATAAAAGAAATCATGACTTGGTGTTGCTACGCTGTGTAGACGAGAAAGAGGCGAAGTTGCTCATGGAGGAAATACATGAGGGTACGTTTGGTACACATGCTGATGGGCATGCTATGACCAGAAAACTGCTGCGGGCAGGTTATTACTGGCTAACTATGGAAATTGACTGTTTCAAGTTTGCGAAGAGGTGTCATAAGTGCCAGATCTATGCGGATAAGATCCATGTGCCTCCGAGTCCTCTGAACGTGATTTCATCACCGTGGCCATTCTCGATGTGGGGAATTGATATGATTGGAAAGATTGAGCCGACGTCATCTAACGGGCACCGGTTCATTTTGGTAGCAATTGATTATTTTACCAAATGGGTGGAAGCGACATCATATGCTAATGTGACCAAGCAGGTGGTAGCCAGGTTTATCAAGCGAGATATTATCTGCAGATATGGAATCCCTGAGCGGATTATTACCGATAACGGTTCGAACTTAAATAACAAGATGATGAAGGAGCTGTGTCAGAATTTTAAGATTGAACATCACAACTCTTCTCCTTACCGACCCAAGATGAATGGCGCTGTTGAAGCAGCCAATAAGAACATAAAGAAGATTGTTCAGAAGATGGTGGTGACCTATAAGGACTGGCACGAGATGCTACCTTTCGCTTTGCACGGTTATCGTACGACGGTACGCACATCAACCGGGGCAACCCCGTTCTCGTTGGTATACGGAATGGAAGTGGTGTTACCACTGAAAGTTGAGATTCCTTCCCTGAGGGTATTATGAGATGTCCAACTTGACGAGGCAGAATGGGTGAAAGACAGGCTGAATCAGCTGAGTTTAATGGATGAGAAGAGGCTAGCTTCTCTAGCATACGGTCGGTTGTACCAGAGCCGGATGAAGAAAGCGTATGATAAGAAGATACACCCTCGAAGCTTTCAGACGGGCGACCTTGTGCTGAAAAGGATTCTCCCGCCACAAACAGATCACAGGGGCAAGTGGACCCCCAACTACGAAGGGCCATACGTTGTCAGAAAAGTCTTTTCAGGAGGAGCTTTGTTGCTGTCCACCATGGACGGTGAAGACTTTACGTCGCCTGTGTATTCGGACGCAGTTCAAAAATACTTTGCTTAAAATTGACCCGCTGGACAAAAAAAAGAGTCCAGGAAAAAATGGGGCATCCTAGCGAACCAAAAACAGAATAAAAGGTTCCGGCAAAAGTTAGGGATAAAATTAAAAAGATGTACACCCGCGAAGTCGAAAACCTACACTGGGTTTCACGCAAAATTTAGGGATTTAAGGAGCAAATGACTGCAGTCCGAATTTGATGCTGCATTGCTTGGTGGTTGGGAGAATAATTTGGGGGTTCGTTTATCAGATACAATCTCTTCCGAAAGTTGAATACCGGGAAAGCGCCAGAGTCAGACGAGTCATAGGAGGATCAGCTCATGATGTTTGTCTGCACCCCGTTGCCGACATATGCGCAAATTTGATTTGTCATTGTATTTATGCTTCCTGTGCATACTTGTATATTTGTTGTGCGTAACTTCCTCTTTTCAGGAGTTACATCCAGTGTACAAAACTCTGCCTATTCAGGGGCCTAATCAATAAAACATGTTATTCAGTATTTGATACTTGTTCTTTACTATTTTGTATGTGAAAAACGCCAATGTTTTGATAAAACTAGCAGTTGCATAACGTTGTTGGCCCTTGCCAATAATTGCTAAAACTTCGAATTGACTGAAAATGATGTCACTAACGCTAACTTGAATAGATTTGATTGTATAGACTTGTTTTGTCTCGTTTGTGGTGTTGCAGGGTTCTTGCCCATGTGAAGTGGGCGATCAGCAAATATGGTCCTAACCAGAGGCTCTTGACGAAAAGACTTGATCATTATGAGATGTGAATCCCCACGCAGGTCGCACTTCATTCCCCGAAGTTGAGATGACACTGTTCCTTACTGAAGAAGGATCAATTTCCCCAGCTAGTCGTAGCTTATCCCCAAAGGATATTCTCCAGCAGGTCAAGATTAATGCTCCCCACAGGATGTCTATCCTCAGTCTCGAGTTTGTAAACTGTGGCCAGATGGTTTACTTTCCCCAACAGGGTCGTTTACCCTCAGTAGAGTTTGATAACTTTAAAGTTTGTAAGCTGTACTCAGACAGTGGTGTTTCTCCAAAAGGATTCCTTATCCTCAGCGGAGTAGTTTAGTTTTCGTCGAATTGAGAATTCTAGGGTTGTAAACTGTGCCCAGACAGTTCATTATCCCCAGTAGGGTTGTTTATTCTCCCCAGCGGAGTCATTCCCTATTTCCAACGGAGTCGGTTAGTATTCCCCGAGAGAGTCGTTTCTTCCCCAGCGGAGTATTCTCTCCCCAACAGGTGTTTTCTTTCCTCCCCGTGGAAATTGAAGGTTTAAAGCTCTCCCCGGCAGAGTTGGTTGTATGTCCCAGCATATTTTGAGATACTCGTTCATTCCCCAGCAGGGTGGTATTTGTCCTCAGCAGCCGTTGTTGATGAAGCAAGTTTATCAAAGCTTTTCCCAGCAGTCGGAACCTGCATTTGCATTTGCATGCATTATCATGTTTGCATCCACCCAGAAAATGCGTAGCATTTCCATGCTGTATGGAGCATTACGCCGTTGTCAAACATGCGCATTGTGAAACATAAATCAGGTTGGTTAACCTTTTTCTTTCAGGTGTGTTTCTCAACAGGAGTATGGAGTTCTAAAGCCCAGATGTCTTTTCAGACAATCAAGGTCTTGCCGCGAGACGTATGATGATGTGATTCAGTTTATTATCATCCCCACAGAGTTACTGATTGAGGGTTTCTTGTATCCGATCAGCGGACTGTTTTGTCAAGTTTGTTGCTGCAGTAGCATCTCAGGGTTCCATGAATCAAAATTTCAGAAGTGGTCGCTTGTTGTCAGAATGGGTGTCGGTCATTGGTTTTCAGAATATCCCTAGCTATGTTGATAGGATGTATTCGTGTTGACGAACTGCTTCCTCCGTGTTGACGGAATGTGCGTCCTGATGAGGACAACTTATGCCTATGTTGATAGGATTTCTTCGTGTTGACGAATCGATTTCCCCGTGTTGACGGAATATGGAGTCCTGTTGAGGAAGAAGTTTGATTTCTCCGTGGTGACGGAATATGGAGTCCTGATGAGGACAAGTTTTATTTCTCCGTGGTGACGGAGTATGGAGTCCTGTTGAGGATGAAGTTTTATTTCTCCGTGGTGACGGAATATGGGCGTCCTGATGAGGACAAGTTTTATTCCTCCGTGTTGACGGAATGGGCGTCCTGATGAGGACAATTTATGCCTATGTTGATAGGATGTATTCGTGTTGACGAAATACTTCCTCCGTATTGACGGAATATGCGTCCTGATGAGGACAATTTATGCTTATGTGGATAGGATTTCTTCGTGTTGACGAAATGTGAGTTCAGATATGTACAAGAATGGTATTCCTATGATGATAGGATTTATTCGTGTTGATGAATCTATTGTTTCCTCGTGCTGACGAGACGTGAGTCCCGACATGGACAATTTATTCCTATGTTGATAGGAGTTCCTCGTGTTGATAAGATGCAAATAAGATGTCATTGCCTATGCTGACAGGATCTCCTTGTATTGACGAGATGCTGACAACTCATCCCAAACGAAGTCGCCGATATTTCTCCGTGTTGACGGAATGCGGAGTCCTGTTGAGGACAAAGTTTGATTTCTCCGTGTTGACGGAATGAGGAGTCCTGATGAGGGCGAGTTTTATTCCTATGATGATAGGATCTCTTCGTGATGACGAATTTATGGCTTTTCGTGTTGACGAAATTTGAGGACAATCGTGGATAAGATTTTTCCTGTGATGATGGGATCTTTACTCCTGTTGACGAATTTGTTTCTCTTATGGTGTTGACAAGGTTAGTCCAGTTGTGGACATAGGTGTTGTTGCAAAGATAGTTCAGTACCTGTGGTGTTACATGGGTGGTGGGAGTTAAAATCAGAGTTATTCTCTGACGAATGATCGGTTGTTACCGTAACAATCAGGTTCACTCGACGAATATCGTTCCCCAAGAAGTGGTGCAGTTTATTTCTGCGGTTGGCAAATTTCAGGGGTTTCTTTGGTATTCAACCGTCTCGTACCTTGAATGTTTGAAGGTCGTTCGCTCTTCACCCAGTCGGGTCCAAGCCGCTTGAATAGGGGCATCTGTTGCACCCTGAAATTTGACCAACCGGTTCCCATATCTGGTTTATGTTTCAATGCATTTTGCATTCGCATTCGCATACTGCATGCATTACATTTTTCTCAGTCAGATCGATTTTATTGGGATTGCAGCCCCTGGCGTTTCAGGCAGTTCAGGCCAGTTTGAATAAGCGTATTTTGAGAATTGGTGCTCGGTCCCTGTGTTTTCAGGCCATCTCGGTGCCCGGGTTTCGTTATGGTTGCGCAATCGTTCTCCAATTGATTTAATCGGCCTCCTGGCAATTTTTAGTTTTTTCTCTTTTAGTTTCTATATTTTTAATGCATTTAATAGATTTTTAATAGGGTTATTTGTTTTTTTTAGATAGTAAATAGGTTAGTAGTTTGTTTATAGAATTTAATAGATTTTCTTAATAGTTTTTAGATTTTTAAATAAATATTCCTTTTTTTTTTAGAGATTTAATAGATTTTAAATTTTTTTTTTAGATATTAGTTTTATCTTTTAATAGAATAGTTTTTAAATAGATATAACTAGATATTAATTTTCTTTTAAAAGAATAGATTTTTTTAAATAGAATTTAATGTTTTTTAGATTTTATTAGATTTTAATTGATTTTTCAAATTTAATAGAATAGATTTTTAAATAGGATTAAATGTTTTTAGATTTTATTAGATTTTAATTGTTTTTTTAGATTTAAATGGAATTTTTAATAGGCATTAAATAATCTTTTTAGGTTAATTAGGATTAATTTTGTTTTTAGGATTAATTAGGGTTATTAGTAATTTTTGTTTATGCTTTAATTAGGATTAATTAGAGGTCTTAATTAGGGTTTTTTATTATTAATTTCGTTTATTTTTTTTAGGGTTAATTAGGTCTTAGAGTTTAATTCAGGTAATCAAGTTTAATGCATTAATCAGGTCATTAGTCCTCATAGTGGGCCACTATCCATTATCCAAATCAGAAAAACCCAAAATTCTGCCACTTGTCATATAAATAGAGTGCCACGCGTGGGTCCTTTTTTTGGCCACCTCATTCACTCAGACTCTGCTAACACACAACCCACTCATTCTCTCTCTCTCTGCCACTTGGCTGCTCCTCCCTCTCTCCCCTCTCCCACGTGTCCTCCTCTCTCTTTCCTCTCTGCATGCACTTGCCAACTGTCCCTCCACTAACTCCCTCCACCGGAGTACATGCAACAGCCGCATAACCACCGGTAACCGTCGCCGGAGCCGTCGCAACCGTCGTCGGAGAACTGCAAATTCGCCGGAAACTGCAAATTGCAACGTTCTTCATCAACTTCATCCAATTCTTCATAGATTCAACCGATCATCACCAGAATCAACATCACAAGATCTTGAACTCCATGTGTTCATCCTTCTTCAGATTCAACAATAAACATTAAGAAATCATCAAAGCATTCATAGATTCATCGATCAACATTCAACCTTCATCCAAGAATTCCAGATTAGCAAGATCTTCATCTCCTCCGATCAAAAGCCTCCACAGAAATCCTCACGAACTTCATCAGAGTTCACCGTTAGTTCATCATCCAGAACACGTTCATCAGTATTTCGGTAAACATCCAGAATCGTCATCGCCTTAAGCTCGTTCATCTATGTTCTCCAGAAAACTGCCAGCTAGCAAAGAACGCTCATCAACGTTCGTTAAATTCTCTCCGGTCCGTCACAAGAACGTTGTTGCCTCCGTGGACCTTCAATCGTCAACAAAGAACTTCATTTGCGCAGGAATCTTCATCACCACAGTCGTCGCATTCTCCAGGTTTTCTTCCTAAACTTGTTCCACCTTCATAGTTGTTGGTTAGTTGGAGAGTAAAGTTAATTTGAGTGTTAGGTTTTTGAGCAATTAGGTTAAAATTATCTGTCGAGGGTTTGAACGATGTGAGTTGGAGGTTAGAGAAGGATGATTTGATCTGGGAGAGAGAATTTGGTGAGGGTTGGTGGTGAGGGTTTGATCTCAGAGGACCGGGAGTTTGGGTGAGAGAGGATGCGAGAGGGGGAACGCCGTTAGGAAGATGATGAACAGTGGGAAGGATTGTGAAGTTTAGGGTTTTGTTGTGCTGGTAAGGTCGAATGGGATTCGGGCCCTAGGCCCATTGTGGGTGGTTTGCTGATCGTACTCCCGTTTCCCATTGGCACCCCCTCTCCCATTTGTGTTGCGTTTTGGGCCCAGGCGAAGTCGCTATTCGCACCCCCTAGTGGGAGGCCCAATGTGATTAACAAAGCGAATCTTCGCTATTCGCCCCCCCCCCCCCCCCCCTCTCGTTTTTTTGTTTGTTGTTTTTTCTTTGGTGTTTTTCTGAAGCAGTTTGGGCCCAGCGTTTTGATATCTGCACCCCCCTCCTGGGCCCAATGCATTTCTGAAGTGTAGAAAATTGCTTTTGCCACCCCTGTTTTTTAATTTTGTTTGAATTTTCATATTGTTTTATGTTTGCATATAGTTTACTCAAAAAATCATAATAAATTCAAAAAGAGTCATTGTTACATGGGATTTTTTTCCTCATTCTCATTAATGTCTTAAGAAAATTATCAAAAAATAAAATTAGTATTTTAATCATTTTATTATTTTTGGTGAATTTCTACATTTAGTTGCTTTTATTGCATTTTAGTTTGTATATCCATTTTGTTGAATTTTGTTTAGCCATTTCCTTTCATATTTTGATGTGATTCTTTTTCCTATGATTAGAGGATAGTATTAAGTTCCCTTAGAGATTTATCTCACATTTTTGTGATTTAATCTTGATTAGTTTTGAATTAGGAACTTTAGGGTGATAGTATTAGAGTTTAAACTTGACATAGGTGCATTATAACCTTAGGATTTTGGGTTTTAGCTTGAATTAGGAGCTGGGAAATATAGGGTATGTAGGGTAGATGTATAAATCCCCTTAGAATTAATTTTAGGATTTTTAATAATATACTACTATTTTACTTGGATTTTTGTAATAGTGTGATTGTTTGGTGTGGCCATTATGGGCTTTTGTATTGTTTGCTTGGGGTCGGGCTTTGCTATGGGGTATGGGGCTTGGATTGGGCTTGTGGAGCATGAAGGAGCATAAGAGAAGATTGAAGATGGAGATCAAAGTTGGATGCATGAATATTCTTGTGCTTGAAGATGTTTTTGAAGACATAGGAAATAGGGATAAGCAGAGCCTTAGAATAGACTAAATTCTTTGTATAAGCATGGATAGCTTCTTGTGCTTCCATTCCTATCTATGACATAAAGTCCCTCTAGGGTATTCACCTCCCTCCTTTGGAGGGATAAGTGGCCTTACCTTAGAGGTAGAACTTTGAGGGAACCAGTCTCATGATGATAAACACTTATAGGCTTCCTTTGGTTGTCAATAAGTTGTTTTATCATTCCAACTTATTCTGTTAAGTGATTCTCTTCTGGAGTGCTTGCCTTGAAGATGGAGCTCACCTAAAGCTTGGAGGCCATTGAGGTTTGATCTTGGAGTTCAATTGAAGATGTTACTGTTTTGCTGTTTATCAACTGTCAGAGTTTGATGTTTGTTCAGAGCTGTTGCTGTAGGAGCTGGTGTGCTGTCAGAGCTGATTTTGGGGTTTATTTTCTTTGCTGTATTGTTTGTTAATTTTCCCACAGGTTTGAAGTGAAGTTGTTTCACTTTGCCTATTGTTTTTCAGGTTCGAGGTTGAGTGGGACTCCCTTGCCTCGCTTGTGCTGTTGCATTCATGCATTTTACTGCTTTACTGTATATATGTTGTTTCTTTTCCGTTTATCCCCTAGGATCTCTGTTTCTCTCTGCGCAAGAGAGAAACATGACAGACATTAGGTGTTAATCCATGCATGACAACATTAGGGTAGTTTTGATTCCCATTTTAACCATAGGGTTTTAGAGTTCTTTCTCTTCTATCTCAAAATCATTCAAAACACAGTAATAAGATTTTAAACATCAATAAAAGACAGTTCTTGCGTAAAAGACTGAAAACCAATCAAAGTGTCATTTTTGTCCGCTGGGACCCGTATTCAGGAGAAAACCTTTTTCAGAAGGATAAAAGATAAACAGACAAATCTGTGTCTTCCGTAGCCCGAACTACGTTTGCTCTGATATTTCATGCTGTATGAAAGTACGTAGGCATATGATGCGATATCCTAGCGAGCAACCTTCCCCTCCTTTCCAGTAGGTAGGCGAACTACGTTGACTCTGATTTCTCGTTCCAGACGGGAATACGTAGGCATAAAGTGCGATACTTTGCCGAGTCATTTTATTTTCTTTTAACCCCAGACCTGTAGAATAGATAGAATAACAATCCGTACTAGAAAACAAGCGTGGATCCCGTCGAGTACGACGGACGTGAGGGGTGCTAATACCTTCCCCTTGCGTAATCGACTCCCGAATCCAGGATTTGGTTTCGATGACCATTCCTTTCCCGTCTTTGCGGTAGGTTTACTTCGAGCGTTTCCTTTCCCTCCTTTGGGATAAATAACGCACGGTGACGACTCTTCTGTTCAGCCGGCGCCGATTTTCGCAGTAGCGACAAATACAAATACGAATTTGATATTTTTATTTGAGGAAGTGGTAGCCAGAGACAGGTTGAGAAAGAGGTGATGGTTCTAGGGTTTTATGAAAAAAGAGATATGAGAAGAGAGAAAATGTGAGAGAGAAAATAGGTAGTACTAAAATTTTTGAAAAATGGAAATTGGAAAATAGAAAAGAAACACTCAACACTTTGCCACTTGGCTTTTTGTATGCATTTCATTGGGCAATAACTATGGTATTAGTCAATTACATAAATAAGCTTTGTTAAGTGTAATTAATATTTATAATGAAGGGTATATTAAGTAGTGTCTTGGTATCTTTTGAGCTTAGTTAGATAGTTGAAATGTTAATTTGTGCATATGTAGCATGACAACATGACAAAAGTCAAAATAGTGAGTCAACAACATAATAAAGGGGCCAAATTAAAACCTTATAGATAGTTAAATGACCAAATTGAAACTTTTTATATCAACATAAACTTGAATATAATGGCATTAAACCAAATTTTTGTTACATTATTTATTCAAACCAAAGACATTAAACCAAAATAACATTAAACATGTTTCAAAATAGTATAAGTTGTATACATACACAACTACAAAAGGTGTACACAAAAGATAAACACGATTATAGTTGCCTCTAAGTTTCTTTCAAATTCAACTAATCAAGTTTCCTAAGAATCAAAAGATTGGACAAGTGCAAGAAAATTTTCGATCAATTTGTTGTCTTCACTAAATCTGTAAATGATTTTTTACTTCGTCATTTGTGAGGCCATCAACATTCATTAGCTCTCTGATTTGCATCGGCAGCTGCAGAGCATAAGCTAACAAAATATTAGACATTTATGCATACTGATCACATTAGTAGATAAGTCAAATGATATATTCAAGAGATTAACTAAACTTTCCATTATGCATACTGAAACTTGAAATGAAAGTTATGACAAATCTTTTACATCTAACATATAGGTCATAAAATAATAGCACTTTCTCAAAATCATTTAAGATCACACCATTAGCTACTACATGAGAGTCTGATTTCTGAGCTTCACGACCACGCCCACCAATATTTTGACTAAATCAAGCACAACAATCATAACAATAGTTGAACATTCACTGCAATACCTAACATAATAGGTTTAATTAAGGAAAAACAATTCATAGAAAGAAAACCTAATCATTATTACATGATGCATCTGTACTGTCTGAGCATCAGTAGTTACCACCTTCATAAGCATGTTTAATGCCACGTATCTGAAGGAAGGGGTTAGGAAGGGTATTATTCATTACAATACGATATCCACAAAGCACCAAATTAAATTTAACAAAAGTTTGTCAGCTGATAAAAAGTACTTAAACAAAATAAATGTGAAATCAATGTCAGTTGATAAAAAGTACTAAAATAAAAATATTGAGCTAGATGAATATCAAATGTAGATTGCATCTTACAGGTATGCAACATGAGTTTGACCAAGGTTAACTTAAACAATAATAGAAATGTCAGAATATTGCCAAGTAAGTCTTACTCTAGGTATACATTTTCTCATTGTTTGTTAACAAGCAAGAAGAATGTTTTTGTTAATAAATGCTCCAATCTGAAGCAAGAAAGTTCTCCTAGAATACATAAAACTTATTGAGATCCGAATGAACAACAAATATTCCTGTAAAAATATAGTTTGAGAACAATGGTTAAAAAATATAGCTTGAGATCATGTAACAATGACATTATGCATTTTCTCAAGTAATCATGTTGCTTTTCTCAAATTAAACAAAAACAATAAGTAAATTTAATTCAATAATCATGTCTTCTTCCACATAACTACTCAAAATTAGTCCTACATCAAAAAATAATGAAATTGCTCGATATCATCAAAACATAATGATACATGGAGAGATATTAACTCATGAACATTTCAATTTCATCATATGACAATTAGCATGTTAGATAAAGTGTGTCTCAACTCAGAGTGTGCTTTAAATTAACAAATCAAGAACAACACCAAAAACCATTAGTGTGCATGATAGTGGATACCTAGTAGAGGCGAAGGTGGATGAGATTTGATAAGAAACCTATTCATTTTGACAAAGTTTTCGAGATCTAGAAAATATCGGGATTGTAACTATTTCATGTCTTTGCTGGTGTAGCTTTGTTGGTTCTATTTCCATCTTAACGATTTTTACCGGTCAATTTCCCATCTCTAAGGCTTTTCCAGTTCTCTTTTCATTTGTAACTATCCCTATGCAATAACAAACACGAGATCGGTGGTAAGTTTGGAATTTACCTTTGAAATCAATGGTTAGAAAATCATGGAAATGAAAATGGTGTTTATGAATTTTAGAGTTCACTATGCCAAAAAAGACCTTTAGCAGCGCTTAAAAGCGCTGCTAAAAGTGGCGCTACTAAAGGTAAAGGCAGCACTTTTTTTAAGGAAAAATCGCTGCTAAAGGCTCCCTTCAGCAGCGTTTTTTAAGCCCTTTAGCAGTGCTTTAATAAGCGCTGCATATTCCCCCCAACCCTCCCCCCTTTAGCAGCGCTTTCACAAAGCGCTGTCTTAGACCCCACCTTTAGCAGCGCTTTTACAAAGCGCTGTCATAGCTCCCCCCCTTTAGCAGCGCTGTCTTAGACCCCCCCTATTCCAAACCTATAGCAGCGCTTTTGTAGCGCTATGTTTGTAACCTTTAGCAGCGCTTTTTTCTAAAAGCGCTGTCTAATGTCCCAGATTTTAAATTTTTTTTTAAAAAATATTCACGCTGTTTTGTATATTTACCAACAACCTGCTTATATTACATAAACTTGCTTATAATTCAGGCCTTTATTTCAACACTTTGGCCTTATATATACAATTCAAAACTTTGGCCTTATATATACAATTCAAAACTTTGGTCTTTAAGTAAACATTGTAACTCATCACTTTACCCATAATCATTTTAATACACATAAACCTGCTTAAATATGTTACAACAAAATCCGATCCTCAGAATTACAACATCACAAATACAGTCAATTTACATATAATTACAATTCTTCCAATCCGATAACTTTATACAATTCTCAACTCAAGAATAAATTGACACCATTTCTCTTTAATTTCTTCCAATCTTTCTTTCGAGTAAGTAGCGCACTTGAATTCATCAAAATACTACATAATATAACAGAACATGCAAGATTTAATTTTAAAACTAATTACTCAGATGAAGTATCGGATAATTATCAAAATGAATCATATAACTTATGAATTGATCCATACCATGATTGGAACCTATATTTGACCAGAAAGAATAATTTCCTTCATAAAGCGCAATACAAAATATCCGCAGTCAATCCCATTGCGCCGACGAGGACACTGTAAATGAAAAAAACAAACGAACATTTATCAGGATATATAGTTTAAATAGTTTTATCAAGTAGAACCACTATAACAGTCAAACATGGGAAAATATACCTCCACTCTGATCCAGTTGATGTTGTTAGCCTTGCTTTTTGGCACAGTTGCATCTCTTTGTGCTCTGAATATTTGTATAACTCTAACATAATATAAACGCATATTTAGAACAATGTCACATAATAAATAAAGATATATAATTATTCAGAACAGTATATCTCATCACTTACGTATCAACCATGTTCCTCAGATTTTCATATTTTGTTACATCGCCATCCAATGAATCTATATAATACACTATTTCTTTTCTCGGATTAATCGTGACCAACAACTAATGTCCACTATAAAATAAGACAACAGTTTAGACGGAAATGTTATATAGAAAGGCAAAAATCGAACAATTATAATAAATGAATTTAGAATAAAATCTAACCCATAGCCAGTATTATATGGCAACAAGAACAACTTCCCCGTAGTCGCGCCCATAAATCTCTGCACTGTGTACTCTTTGACTGCATCTGGTGTCTGGTCTATTGTCCGTGAGTTGACATAGCTAGCAGATAAGAATGCGAATACTAAAGTCAAATCATTCGGGACCAACAACTTGTCATACAAGAGCCTAAAAAAACATATTCAACATTAGAATATTCAGTTAAACGAGCAAATTTTAAAATGTTCAATTATTTAATTAAAATGGATCGAAGTACCTGATGTATGAATGCATAACACCGACGCCCAATTCAGAATGGTTGAAAACCTGGTCAAAATCCTCCTTAGCAATTGTTTCGGGATATTCAAAACCGAAAATACCTCCGTCCATATGTATTTGACGGATGCCACCCTCAGGCACATCTGATGTTCCCACATATGTTTCAAGGCACATCCTAAATCGAGGAACAAATGCTTTTCTGGGCACCTTGGAAGTTCCAGGCATCTTACCCTTGCTGACTTGTTGCGACTGCTGATCATGAACCTAAAAGTCATATATAAGTTCAGTAATTAATGTATAATAAGATAATCATGTAACTGTAGTAGTACATGTTTCTTTGATGCAGCTGAATCGGTATCCCGCACAATAATTCTATCATCTTTTGATTTGGATTTTGTAGGAGTCTAAGATCATCATGTAAATAAGAAAATATAAATGTAAGAATAACTTTCATGTATGGATCATAAAACATTTGAGTATTAAAAGGTTCAACCTACCTCATCATCTATGCAAATGAGATTTGTCGACCATGCCACATACGCTCCTATTGCGTCTCCCACCACTGTTGCACCTGAAATAGCATTTGGTATAGGCAACAACGCACCCCCCTCTAACGTAATATCAATAGATACTTTCAAAAATCTAGAAGGGAGCGGTTTGTGGTGAAGTAAGTCTCCCAGAGTGTTATGCACCTTTCCCTTGCCAACCATTCGATGAGTCGGTGACGATAAATATAGCCGGCAAAGTGAAATGCCCTAAACAAATAATGATCAGTTAATGTGTCAATTAAGTAAACTGTGCTAAATTAATTTCAATGTAATATATACAATTACCTCTGGAAGCTTCTGCGGACAACCGATACTATCTTTGTCACTAGTAGCTTTACCCTCTGGAGCGCGCCTTTCCGACATGTATCTCTCCTTGTCCTTCTGTAATTCACGAATCTGCGCTTTCAATTCCTCCAAAGTATCCATCACTTCTTTATTGGTTGGATTTTTTTTCTTTAGCTGCTTATACAGTTTGGATGGAGTGACACCAAATCCCTTACCCCTCACACGCCCAGAATACTCAGGAATATTCAACACCCGACTCAGTAAGCTCCTGCAATCATCATCCTCAGCGGGAGTTATGGTCTGGGATAGAGTCTTATGAAATATAGATAAAAACATATATAAATATATTATACACTTTTGATCAGTTACTGACAAAGATAATGTTGTACTTACACATTGTTCAAAGACTTGTTGAACTTCTTCCTGAACGACTCCATCTCTTCCCACACGGGCAGCCTTCCATACAACATGGTCCAGAAGAGATGTCGCATCACTCTTCTCCTCTTCCAACTATGCATTAAGACGGATAATAAAGCATTATATCCTATTATATATACTTACTATTTTTTGTAAATATATCATATTAAAGCATTTATATGTACTTACTATTTTTTGTTCTAAGCGTGCATATCCCAAACGCCCCTTTCTGTATGGATATGCGGGATTTGATGCCCGTTGACGATTTACGCCACTAACAACCTGAAAAAACAAGTTTATCAGAACTCTTGTGGAAGAAGTATATATATTATACATAGTTCATGATAAGTTGTACTTACTTCAAATTCTTTTGTTCTTCGCTTTGCAACAAATGTCTCTCATTCTTCATCCGAAATCAAATCCGCGTACTTCATTGGACGCTCCGAGTCAACAAAGTTTCATTCAGAATCTTTTAGAAACTTGTTTGTTAAAAACGCTCTAAATCCCCTCAAGCGTTTTCCGGCCAATTGAATACAATATTTTCTCCTACGATCTTCAATATTAAAAGATCTCTGCAAACAAACACACATACATATAACATGTTAGTATAATTAATTTAAAGATGTAACTGTCAACATAATTAAAAATAATCAAATATCATACCTAAATCTCGCTCCAAATTTTATCTTTAGTCGGTTGTAATGAAAGAATTCTCCAATTATCGCAAGTAATCGGAACTTGCGAACGTACAAGTGCTCCGATGTAACTTGTTAGCAACGCACTGTTAGGCTCAACTAACTGATCTCTTTCATTCCAATGGACATCATACTTTACTCCATTATCTCTCGCACGGATGATTTTTTTCATAATCGTTATGCCTCTTTTAATATCGCCTTCCACGTCTTTTGTTGTTTGTTTTCCATCATGTGATGTTTCCTCGTTGCTGGCCATAATATATATACCTGTAATTCAGAAAAACCAAAGTATCAAATGAATGACATGCAAATATGTAAATAAGAAATATATACATAAGAAATGTATAAATAAGAAAAACATGGTATAAATAAGAAATAATATGTTATTTTATTGCATGATATAAATAAGAAATAATATGTTACAAGTACCTTTAACATCTCTTTCTTTTTTTCGTTTTAACGGGGTTTACTTGTCTCTTAACAACACGGACAATGGATTGATCCAAATTCCCTCGTTATGATCATTTCTAATATATGATTTGTCCGCTCTAATATTCTCATCTGGATCATCTATAATATAAGATTCATTCTCAATATTAACATCCCCCTTTTCTCCAATGTTATCATCGATTACTTTGTTGGAAAAAAGAACTATAGACCATTTCGTACTTGTCGGATCAGTGACATAGAACACTTGTTTAGCTTGCGTGGCTAGAATAAAAGGCTCATCTTTGTACCCCACCTTATTAAGATCCACTTTCAAAAAACCTGATTTATCCATTCGTATGCTACTATTATTTTCAACCCACTTGCATCCAAAGATAGGAATCTGAAACTTCTCATAATCAAACACCCAAATGCGCTCGATAACCCCATAATACGAGGAAATATGCATTGCTTCGGCAAGCACGGTGACACCACTATTTTGCATTGTACTTTTATCATCTTGTTCCTTGGTATAAAATGTGTATCCATTAATTGCGTATGCGCTATAAGAAAACACATGCAAACTTGGACCATATGCTAAACATCTCAACCTTTCTGTTATTGAAGCGGGATCAGAATACAACATTGAAAAAATATGCTCCTTGAACCATGTTATAAAACTTCGATTGTGCTCACGTACTATCCAATTTTCATTTCTATTCAGATTTAAACCTCGGAGAACATCCTTGTGCATTTCAACATACGGCTCAACCTCAATGTCATTGTGCAGAACATACAAATGCACTTGCTCCCGTTCATCCCTTCAAACTGTCACAACTTTATTTCCAATTAACTGTTTACCTACTATTTTTTCAACAACATGAGATTTTGGGAGGCCAATGGATTGAACGTTGGACAAATATTCAGTACAAAACTCAATAGCTTCTTCAACAATGTATCGTTCAACAATACATCCCTCTGGTCGACTTTGGTTTTTCACATACCCTTTCAATATTTTTATATAACGTTCAACAGGGTACATCCATCTCATATAGGCAGGTCCACACAGTTGTGTCTCTTTCACAAGATGAACAACTAGATGTACCATTATGTCAAAAAATGATGGAGGAAAATACATTTCAAGCTCACACAAAGTAATAACTATTTCTCTTTGCAATGTTGGTAAGATCGCAGGATCTATCACCTTACTACAGATTGAACTAAAGAAAAAACACAATTTAGTTATTGCGCCTCTCACTTTTTCTGGTAAAATAGAACGTATACCTATTGGTAGAAAGTGTTCCATTATAACATGGAAATCATGTGTCTTTAAACTCTTTAACTTGAGGTCTTTCATAGAAACAAGTCTTCTAATATCTGAAGAGTATCCTTCTGGAACTTTAACTTCACTCAGAAACTTACACAATATCTTTTTCTTCTTTCTAGATAAAGTATAAGCAGCATGTGGTAGATATGTGCGATTTCCTTTCTTCAAGGGTCCTAATTCATTTCTTATTCCCATTGCTACCAAGTCCTTTATTTCTTTAAGGCCATCCTTAGACTTTCCTTGTATATTGAGTAACGTACCAATAACACTTTCAAATACATTTTTTTCAATATGCATAACATCAAGAAAATGTCTTACATACAACGACTTCCAATACAACAACTCAAACAAAATTGACCTCTTCTTCCACCCACGCGTGACAAACGTATGAGCAAAAGCCTTACCAAACTTAGTACTCACATCTTTCACCTTTTCAAAAATTTGTTCGCCGGTCAATGTAGGTGGAGCTTTACGTTGTTCTGAATTTCCATTGAATGCTTTTCTCCACCCACGGTAGTGATGATTAGAATTTAAGAATCTACGATGACCAAGGAAGACATTCTTCTGACCAAATTCCAACCACGTCCAATCTGTGTTTTCTTCACAGATAGGACACGCACATTGACCTTTAATGCTATAACCCGATAGATTTCCATATGCTGGGAAATCATTAATTGTGCCAAACAACATCGCCCTCAAATTAAAACTTTCTTTCCTATATCAGTCAGAAACCTCCACACCTTTCTCCCACAAACTCTTTAGGTCTTCGATTAAAGGTGTCAGGTATACGTCTATGTTATTCCCTGGTTGTTTAGGGCCAGAAATTAACATAGATAACATCATGTACTTACGCTTCATACATAGCCATGGAGGTAGGTTATAAATCATAATAATTACAGGCCAGGTGGAATGTGAGATACTTTGCAGACCATGCGGATTCATTCCATCAGTCGATAATGCCAAGCGAAGGTTTCTAGCTTCTTCTCCAAAATCAGGATAATCATTATCAATTTTCATCCACTGTGGTGAATCTGTCGGATGTCGATACTTCCCATCTACAATTCTATCATCTGCATGCCAAGTCAGGTGTTTTGCATCTGTTTCACTACGAAACATGCGTCTGAATCTCGAAATTATAGAAAAATACCATAATGCTTTTGTTGGTGACAATTTTTTCTTATACTGAGATACACCGCATTTAGGACACTCGTTTAATGATGCATATTCATTTCGAAGAGAAGAGATATGGTTTTAGGATTACCAGAAACTGACATTCTAAGTTAAGTGTGTGAATAATATGTTTAGGAGAAAAAACACAAGAATAGCTTCAGCAAGGATGCAGAAAGGAAATCGAAGACAATTATGAAAGTCATATACTCTGATGTATGTGGTTCAATCCAGGTGGATTCAATTGCAGACAACAGATACTCTGTCACGTTCATATATGATTACAGTTGAAAGTTGTGGACTTACCTCGTCAAGAAGAAAAGTGATGTGATTGAGGTATTTTCCATATTCAAATCTATGGTCGAAAGACAGAGTGGTCGAAAGATAAAAGTTCTGAGGACTGATGGTGGTGGAGAGTATGCGTCGAAAGAGTTTGATGCATTATGTGGAAAAAAAGGGATTGTGCGTGAAGTGGTGCTACCCTACACTCCACAACAAAATAGAATTGCAGAAAGAAAAAACAGAATCATCATGAACATGGTGAGAAGTATGCTGAATGAAAGCATATACCCAATAATTATATGGAGAAGTAGTTTTGACAACAACATACATATTAAACAGATGTATGACAAAGAAGCTTGAAGGAATCACACCAGAAGAATGTTGGTCAGGTGTCAAGCGTAACCTCAGTCACTTGAAGGTGTTTGGATCTATAGCACATAGACATGTGCCAGATCAGTTTAGAAGGAAGCTTGATGATAAGTCATATTAGATGATCTTGATAGGATATCATTTGACTAGAGGTTATAAGTTGTTCGACCTAGTGAATAAGCAGGTAGTGATCAGCAGGGACGTGATCATAGATGAGCTTAAATAATGGGATTGGACTGAGAATGTCAAGAAGGATTCGGTGAGAATCTCTTGTGAAGAGCCACCCATTGAAGTTGAAAGAGAAGTTCGACAGGAATAGGTCAAAGATGAAACAGGCCCAAGTAGACCTCGACGAACAAGACACGTTCCTGCAAGGTTGCAAGAATGTGTGATTACATCAGATGATGTGGTCGATAAAGAGGGTGAGCTGGTACATTATGCTTTCTATACATATCCCAAACCAATCAATGTAGCTGAGGCATTGAAAGATTCGAAGTGGGTTAAAGCAATGAATGAGGAGTTCAACTCCATCAAAGTTAACAACACATGGTCACTTGTCGAATTACCTCAAGACAAGAAGGCAATTGATCTAAAGTGGGTTTACAAGGTGAAGGTGAGTCCTAAAGGAGAAGTAACTCGACACAAGGCGAGACTTGTGGCGAAAGGATTTCTTCAGAAGGAAGGAATCGACTTCGGCGAAATTTTTCTACCTGTTGCTAGAACCGAAACAATCAGGTTGGTTGTTGGTCTAACAAACATGAACAATTGGCACACATGTTAGATGGATGTGAAATGTGCATTCCTAAATGGCCCCTTAGACAAAGAAGTCTATGTTGTATAACCAGTTGGGTTTGTGAACCAAGGCGAAGAAAGAAAGGTGTACATGATGCATATCATCCACGTTAACACAACATGTAAGAAAAGAGATCCAATCTGGTGAGTACGGTAATGTTGAAGTGCAAATAAAAATAATAGTATCATACATACAACCAACCAGAAACTCCATGTTTGCATAACCAAATTACTTCAGTGTTAATAGTGAAAATAAAAGAAAAATGTACAACTTAATTAAACACTGTTATAGTATAAGCACTTTTCCAGTAATTAAACACCTATGACATTGTTAAGGGGATAAAAGAAAAATCTAAAAGTTTGGCATTCCCATAACTTTATTAAACAAAGAACTCTAATTTTTCCATGAGAAAAAGGATACAAGCAATCAAAGTCTAGCTGAAAGTACAACAAGCTTTTTGTTGCCGTCTTATATTTTCCAACAAAAATTTCAATCTAATTTCCGTCAACTATGCTGCAATCGATCACGAAATAAAGAGAAAAAGTATATTGCTTTCATAAGTCGTGAATCTTTTCACGCCAATAGTATCAACCTGAATACCTCATTAGAGAATATCTTCCACATAACTACTCAAAATTAGTCCTACATCAAAAAATAATGAAATTGCTCGATATCATCAAAACATAATGATACATGGAGAGATATTAACTCATGAACATTTCAATTTCATCATATGACAATTAGCATGTTAGACAAAGTGTGTCTCAACTCAGAGTGTGCTTTAAATTAACAAATCAAGAACAACACCAGAAACCATTAGTGTGTGCATGATAGTGGATACCTAGTAGAGGCGAAGGTGGATGAGATTTGATACGAAACCTATTCATTTTGACGAAGTTTTCGAGATCTAGAAAATATCGGGATTGTAACTATTTCATGTCTTTGTTGGTGTAGCTTTGTTGGTTCTATTTCCATCTTAACGATTTTTACCAGTCAATTTTCCCATCTCTAAGGCTTTTCCAGTTCTCTTTCCATCTGTAACTATCCTTATGCAATAACAAACACGAGATTGGTGGTAAGTTTGGAGTTTACCTTTGAAATCAATGGTTAGAAAATCATGGAAATGAAAATGGTGTTTATGAATTTTAGAGTTATTGTTGATAGATTGGAGAAGAGTTGGGTGAGAGATGGAAAGAAAGAAAAGAGATTTAGGGTTACATATTGGTGAGGGACATCCTTGAGCTTTGAGACACAGAGAGATATTGTAAAAGTCAGGTCAGATAATACAATGCCACATATACTGCCACATATGTCAAAGTTAACGTTTTTCTCCAATATTTAACAAAAAAAAAGATTAAGTTGGCTAACAGAATCATTGTTAAGGCACCAATATGTAATGTGTATTAAATAAATGACTAATGGAAAACTTTAAATTAAGTTAAGGGATCAAATAATGCATTAAGACGCTTATATACTTTTTATTTTATTTTATTCTTTTAGAGACTAATTCGAGTTTTAAGTTTTTTTTTCGAGAGACTAATGAATCTCTACTCTATATTTTATTGGTCGAACCAATTATTTTGGGAATTACTTTTTCCACCCTTAGGCCGTGAAAAGTCACAACTGCCTCTAGTGTCTAGAGATACATCTTCAAACACACTTTTTTTACACACTTCTCAGTGCAAATTGATAAGGAACTCCATTTTTCATATTTGGTTAATTCGAAGATGCATTCATCTATCAACCCATAATATTCCAGAGATGCATATCAGGAATATGCCATGTTAGTTCAAACCTAAAACAACAAGAAACAATGGCAGAATAATGGAAAAACAACATAAATTAACATCAAAATAAATATTATATAGATAATCGTTAACATTAACATAAATTTAACATTACATTTCATTACAAACAAATGGCTTAGGATGTTGCAACATTCTTATAATATCTTCGGTCGATCTTGCAATCACCACACCCACTTCAATCAGACCATTTGTTAAGTAACGATAAAAGGTACTTCACATAACCTTTAAATCCTTATCCGTCTTCAGTTCAAACATGGTGAACCATATCTTCCCTTCATTGTCAATCGAGAGTGAATGATACTCGAGCTTGACAAGTCTATAATTTTATGGATATCATAGGAGAGTATTTAGTTTGGATTTCAGATTGACGAGAAGTATTTCCTTGAAGACCCTAAATTGAAGTGGGGGGTTTGCGTCATTGAAATACACAATGCAAGATGGGGATATGTACTCATTCTAGTTTTTGTAAAGAAAATTTAATGAGATACCCTATTTATACAAGATGTATATCAATTTGGACCTTAAAAACCATATCCTCTCATTCGGAAATTTTCCAGATATACATATCCGGACACGCCCTATTTTTTATACAAAATAAAGGTGTGTCTGAAGATGTATATTCGTAAAATCCCCTGATTGTATCTTTTTTCTATTTAAATTGGGTGTGTTTAGATGCATATCCAGACCTACCCATAACAAAACTAGTATTGATAGGAAACCACTAAAACACAGAAAAATTGGGACATTGTCCAAAATTTACCCTCAAATTTTATAACATTTAAGTAGAATATGTTAGAACACAGGTTGGTATTTAATTATATCTCTATGTTTTGATGATAACTCTAATGAAATTTTGTATTAAGAAAATATATACTCTAATTTTGTTCAAGTATTTTTGTTTCAGATATTAAATTAAATATTCTTATGGAAGCAAAAATACATCTGAACAGTAGTCTACGCAAAGCTCTGAAGCATCGGAAGCAAGTGATCAGAAGACTTTGAGCGCTGCCAGAAGAGACTCTGAAGCAGAAGTTGCAGAAGACTCTGAAGCATAGTTGAAGAATTTGTATGAAGAGTTTCAACCATTGTTTCAAGAAGACTCTGAAGTACTTTACGCTACAAGTACAGAGGCTTTGTTATTCAAACTCTGCTCTGATTGAGATTCACGCTGAAAGCACTAGCTGCAAAACTCTGATAATATCAAGACTCTGATGTTGATAACTTTGAGACAGAAGCTTGTTGAAGAAAATATTATTCAAAGATATATCCGTTGGCATATTCCAAACGACTCTTTTCTTATTCATGTATGGCACAAGAAATCAGACAAAAGGGATTTGTCTGAACATTCCTCTTCTGGGAAAGCTAGAGTCAATAGAATACAAAAGGCTACAGCTACACAGCAAGGCACAATCTTCAAGCATTGGACTTTCTAGTCTATAAAAGGACGTCTTCAACAACATTTCAAGGTTAACGAATCATTGACAAATTCATTGAAATTATTCAACAATTCTCATACAATCTTACTTACTCAATGCTAAATAGTTTTTATTCATTCTTAATCTAAGTGTAAAAATCACAGTTTGTGATATAGCTTTTTAGAAGCATCTTAAACACTTGTTAATTTACATTTATTTGCAAAAGGTTCCTTAAGAAGACCAAGTTGTGGTCAGGATTTCTTGAGAAGACTAAGACAATTGTTCTTAATGGTTGACACTGTAATTTGTTTGAATATAGTGGATTAAGTCCTTGTGGAGAAAGGCAAATCACCTTGATAGGGTGGACTGGATTAGTTGAGTTCAACGAACCAGGATAAAAATACTGTGTTGTTTTTATTGCCATAATTATTTCAAAACCCTTATTCAACCCCCCTTCTAAGCGTTTTTCTCACCTTCAGTTGGCATCAGAGCTTCGGTTCTGTTAGTGCTCTCCCTTCATCGTGAACAGAAAAGATCCAGTTGAGAAAAACTCTTGACATATTTGGGTTGATACATTATGGATGAAGCTTCAACATCCAACAACAACAGATATGAGGACAGAGATAGAATCAACACTAAACCCCCTATGTTTGATGGGGAGAAGTTTGACTACTAGAAAGATAGAATTGAAAGCTTCTTTCTAGGATATGATGCTGACCTTTGGGATTTAGTCATTGATGGCTATATTCACCCCCACTAATGGGGATGGCAAAAAGATAGATAGAAAATCTATGACTGAAGCTCAGAAGAAAGAATTCAGGAATCATCATAAAGCAAGAACCATACTACTAAATGCTATATCTCATACTGAGTATGAGAAAATTACTAACAGAGAAACAACATTTGATATGTTTGAATCTTTGAAGATGACTCATTAAGGGAATTCTCAAGTTAAGGAGACCAAGGCTCTGGCGCTGATCCAGAAATATGAAGCCTTCAAAATGGAGGAATCTGAATCTGTAGAAGTTATGTTCTCTAGATTCCAGATTCTCACAGCTAGCTTGAAAGTTCTGGACAAGAGTTACTCCACTGCTGATCATGTTAAGAAGATCATCAAAAGTTTACCAATCAGATGGAGACCAATGATCACTGCTCTGAAGCTAGAAAAGGATCTGAACAAGATCACGCTGGAGGAACTGATCAGCTCTCTGAGAAGTCATGAGATTGAACTAGAAGAAGACGAACCCCAGAAAAAAGGTAAGTCTGTTGCTTTAAAGTCTAATAAATCTGCCAAAGCTTTGCAAGTTTTAGAAGAAAGTTTTGAAGAATCTTCTTTTGAAGAAGAAGATGAATTGTCCCTGCTGTCCAGAAGGATCAACAAACTCTGGAAGCATAAGCAGAAGAAATTCAGAAACTTCAGGAAACCAGATCAATATAAAGAGTCTTCTGGACACAGAAGATCTGGAAAGAAAGAGGTTGTCTGCTATGAATGCAAGGAACCTCGGCACTACAAGAATGAATGCCCAAAGCTTCAGAAGGAGAAGCCAAGAAGGAAGTCTGGTCATAAAAAGAAAGTTCTGATGGCAACCTGGGATGATTGAGATGCATCTGAATCTTCATCAGACTCAGATGAAGAATGTGCAAACGTGGCACTCATGGCTGACATAGAAGACCATGCAGAAAAATCTGGATCAGAATCAAAATCAGATTCTGAGGAGGTATTTTCTGAACTTTCTAGAGCAGAACTTATTGAGAGTTTATCTGAAATGTTGGAAAACTATAGTAAGATTAAGCTCAAATACAAGAAGTATGAAAACAATCTTGTATCTGAGAATGATCTTCTGAAATCAGAAATTGCTGAGCTCAAAGCAAACAATTTGAAAAATTAAAAATGAATTAGAAAAAACTCAACAAGATTCTGAAGTTGAAACTAAGTCAAAAGTTAAAAATATTTTAGAAGAATATGCCTATAGTTTTCAGAAGTTTCTGTCAAGAAGCCTAGAGAGAAGCAAGATGGCTTCAATGATCTATGGTGTAAGCAGAAATAACAGGAAGGGTATTGGATATGAATCTTCTTCTAAGAAGGATTTAAATCCAACATCTGTTAATAAACTAATCATTAAGCATACTCCTCTGTATTCTACTTTTAAGTATGATCATATTAATGATATTAAACACACACGTTCTGGTCAGAACATTCCTGTGTTTAAACCTAAAGTTAGTAAGAACAAACCTGTTGTCAGAAGACAGAAGTTCAGACAAAACTTTAAGGCAACTAACCCTAAAGGACCCAAAAAGATCTGGATACCTAAAGACAAAATAATATCTGTTGCAGATATCTTTAGCAGCAAAGTCAAAACACCAATCTTGGTACCTGGACTTTGGCTGCTCGCCTCACATGACGGGAAGAAGGTCTATGTTCCAAAGCCTGGAACTTAGATCTGGAGGAGACGTCAAGTTTGGAGGGAACCAGAGGGGAAAGATAGTTGGCTCTGGAACTATTGGCAATGGTAATCTTCCTTCCATTTCTTATGTTTTACTTATTGAAGGATTAACACATAACTTATTGTCCATAAGTCAATTAAGTGACAATGGTTATGACATAATCTTCAATCAAAAATGTTGCAAGGATGTCATTCAAAAGGATGGCTCAATCCTATTTAATGGAAAGAGGAAGAACAACATTTATAAAATCAATCTTTCAGAACTTAAGGTTCAGAATGTAAAATGCCTTCTGTCTATGAATGATGAGCAATGGGTCTGGCACAAAAGATTGGGGCATATTAGTATGAGACATATATCTCAGATTAATAAACTCAATCTGGTCAGAGGACTTCCTTAGTTGAAGTTCAACTCAGATGCTCTTTGTGAAGCATGTCAAAAAGGAAAATTCTCAAAATCTTCTTTTAAAACTAAAAATGTTGTTTCAACCTCAAGACCATTAGAGCTACTTCATATTGATCTGTTTGGACCAGTGAAAACTGCATCCATCAGAGGCAAGAAGTATGGATTAGTCATTGTTGATGACTACAGCAGATGGACATGGGTGAAATTCTTAAAACACAAGGATGAGTCACATTCTATGTTCTTTGACTTCTGCAAACAAGTCCAGAATGAAAAAGATTTTAAAATTGTTAAAGTCAGAAGTGATCATGATGGTGAATTTGAAAACAAATATTTTGAAAAATACTTTAAAGAAAATGGCGTTGCACATGATTTCTCCTGCCCTAGAACTCCTCAACAGAATGGAGTTGTAGAGAGGAAAAATAGAACATTGCAAGAAATGGCCAGAACCATGACCAACGAGACTAATCTGGAAAAACATTTTTGGGCAGAAGCAATTAACACAGCTTGCTATATTCAGAACAGAGTGTCTGTAAGACCTCTTCTGGAGAACACTCCCTATGAATTGTGGAGGAATAGAAAGCCCAACATTTCTTATTTCCATCCTTTTGGATGTATATGTTTCATGTTGAATACTAAAGAGAATCTGAACAAGTTTGATTCTAAAGCACATAAGTGTTTCATGCTTGGGTATTTTGAACGCTCTAAAGGCTACAGAGTATACAATACTGAGACACAGATTGTGGAGGAATCAATACATGTTAAATTTGATGATAAGCTTGGCAATCAAAAGCCAAAGTAGCTTGTTAATTCTGCAGATAGAGAAGTCATTCTCACAGACTCTGAGGACTCAGAGGCAGAAAAGGTTCAAGTGAAAGAACCAGAAGCAACGCCAGATGCAACTCCATTGGCTGCTCAGATGAACAATTTGAATATTTCTGAAGAACCAAAAATTAAGGGATCATCATCCAGAATCAAGGCCTCTCACCCAGAGGATATGATAATTGGAAAGAAGGATGACCCTATCAGAACAAGGTCTTTTCTCAGATCATCTGGAACGTCACTTTTTGGGTTGGTGTTTATCATTGAACCAACTTCTGTTGATGAGGCTCTGAATGATAATGGGTGGATACTTGCTATGCAAGAAGAGCTGAATCAATTCACCAGAAATGATGTCCGGGATCTAGTTCTAAGACCAAAAGGATTCAATATTATTGGAACTAAATGGGTCTTCAGAAACAAATTGAATGAGCAAGGAGAAGTTGTAAGAAACAAAGCAAGGTTAGTTGCTCAAGGGTATAGTCAGCAAGAAGGAATTAACTACACAGAGACTTATACTCTTGTGGCCAGGTTAGAGTCTATACGCCTACTCATTTCTTTTGCTGCACAAAATAACATCACTCTATATCAGATGGATGTTAAGAGTGCCTTCTTAAATGGTATTATAGAAGAGGAAGTTTATGTTCATCAACCTCCTGGCTTTGAAAATGATAAATTTCCAGAACATGTTTTCGAACTTAAAAAATAACTCTATGGTTTAAAACAAGCACCCAGAGCTTGGTATGAGAGATTAAGTAATTTTCTTCTGGAAAAGGACTTTATCAGAGGCAAGGTGGATACAAATCTCTTCTGTAAATCATTTAAGAAAGACTTGTTAATTTGTCAAATTTACGTAGATGATATTATATTTGGATCCACCAATATTATGCTGGGAAAGGAGTTTTCTCTATCTATGCAGGCTGAATTTAAGATGAGCATGATGGGTGAACTCAGATTCTTTCTGGGAATCCAATTCAATCAAACTCCAAAAGGCACCTACATACATCAGACTAAGTATGTGAAAGAGCTTCTGAAGAAGTTTAATATGACTGAAAGCAAGTTGGATAAAACCCCAATGCATCCTACAAGCACTCTTGGTAAGGAAGAGGTAACTAAGAAGGTAGACCAAAAGCTTTACAGAGGTATGATTGGATCTCTTCTGTATTTGATTGCTTCTAGACCTGATATTCTATTCAGTGTTTGTCTGTGTGCCAGATTCCAATCAGATCCTAGAGAATCTCACTTAACAGTTGTTAAGAGGATTCTAAGGTATCTGAAAGGTACTACTAACATGGGTTTGTGTTACAGAAGATCTGATGATTATAAATTAGTTGGATTCTATGATGCTGACTATGCTGGAGACAAAGTTGAAAGGAAAAGTACTTCTGGAAGCTGCCAGTTTCTTGGAAGTCATCTGATCTCTTGGTTCAGCAAGAAGCAACCCACAATTGCGCTTTCAATAACAGAAGCAGAATACATTGCTGCTGCTGATTGTAGCACAGATGCTCTGAATGAAAAGTCAACTAGAAGACTATCAGATCCATGAGAGTAATATTTCAATCTTCTGTGATAATACTTCTGCTATATGTTTGTCTAAAAATCCCATTTTACACTCTAAGGAAAAGCATATAGAGATAAAACATCACTTCATCAGAGACTATGTTCATAAGGGAATTATCAGTCTAAACTTTATTGATACAGATCATCAATGGGCTAATATCTTTATAAAACCCCTTGCTGAAGATAGATTTAAATTTATTCTGAAAAATATAAGTATGGATTTCTGTCCAGAATAAAATGTTTATCAGAAGAAATTTTTTTCTCAGATGAAAATGTTTTAACTCTGAAGTATTACATCTATTTATTTATTGTTTATTATTTTGTTTATTGTGTGCAAATCTGAACTAACAAGCCTCAGAGGATCTGAACGTTGGCTAACGTTTCATTTCTCAAAGAAGTTTCAGAAGCACATGCAAGCAAACACGTGTAACTCTGAATCTGAAAAGGTGGAGTGCACATTACTGAATTGACGTTTGAGGTATTGTTTTTTAATATTGAGTTTCTCATTTTCCTCCCAATTGTCAGAATCATTAATTGCTTGAAATGATTATATTCTTTTTATTAAATGCTAAGTGTAAGTGTGTTGAACGTGTGACTCTTGTGTGCCCTAATTTCTTCTATAAATATCACAACACTTCATTTTTCACACTTTTCACTCTCTCACACTCTTGTATGCATTTCTGCTTATTTCATTGTTTTCATCTCTCTCCCAAACCCAAAACCGTTCGTAACCCTAGAACTCTCTCAAGAACAACAATGGTTACTTCTTCATCAACTTCTGCTCAGTTTCAATCTTCCATGGCTGTTGTCTCATCTTCCAACATGGGTGTTTTTACTTTCAAGGAACCTATTAGAATATTACTCACACCTGTTGACAAACTGGAAGTTCTGTGTGAATCCATTGTTAACTTTGAATCTATTGCTGAAAATGGGTATGATCTTCGTCCCATTGTTGATGCTCAATTGTTGCACCCTAAAATTTGCTCAACCTTTTCTAATTGGTTTATGTTTCAATTGCATCAGCATTTGCATAGAGAGTCATGTACATAGTCTAATCATCTGCATAGCATAGCATAGTCTAACCATCCAGCAGGGACCAATCATTATTCTCATCTCTAGGAGCCTATCAAGAGGTTATTCTTCAAGTTCAATCTCATTCAAGTCATCAGAAGAATTTGAAAGCTGAGAAGTCAATGGATCAAGCAGGGCATCTAGCTCCTATCTGAGGGTATCTGAGGATCAACAAGAAATTGTGAGTTGTGGGCTGAGCATGGAGAGTATGTGGACATCATGAAAGACTTGGAAATTCATTGGGAAAAGGAGACAAGTCATTGGTGTGATCACAAGAATTGCAGTTGAAGACAGTCAACTAGGGTTTCATCTGGGGTCAACTCTAGGTCAATCGACTGATTGAAAGGCACTAAGGTCTATTGGAGAGATGTGGGGTTCATAATTTGACATGTAGAGAAGGATATGGTGATATGTCAAGAAGAAATCAAGAGAAATCAAGGAGAAGAGGAGTTTCTAAATTAGGGTTTCTGTGTAAAATCCCCTAGTTTAGGTCAAATTTCCAAGCAAGATAAGTCAAAATGCAAGCTTCAAATGGATCCTTGGCCAACATGAAACTTGTAGAGGATCTCAAGAACTTTAATTTTAGTGGTTGAAGACACTAAGGAGATTTATAGAACTCAAGTTATGGTCCTTGCAAGTTACAGGTCATCTGAGGTATCTGAAATTTTGTCTGTAAAAGTGACTTGACTTCCAAGCAATTTTTACCCCTCAAGGAAATTTCAAATGAATTTCTGGACAACATAAGAGTTGTTACTAATTGTCTTAGCTTTCTAGAATGGTATAGTATACCTTAATATGATTTGTGGAACTCTACTTATGGTCTTGGCAAGCAAAGGGTATTTTGGTCATCTGAGAATTACAGGTCATTTCAAGCCTATGCCCAAAACTCATACAAGGAAGCTTCAAATGGAAAACTTCACAACATCAAACTTGTTCCAAATGACATTTTGAGTCTAGAAAAGTGACCATGAAAGATTGGAAAGATTCATAGCACAAGTTTTCAAATTTGGTGGATTTAATGAATAAAAATGACCTAAAAAATGAGATTTTTCATATTTTGGCCAAATGAGGTGAAATTATAGGTCATTTTGAATGGAAAAATCATTTTGAGAACATTGGCTAAAGTAGAATTTTGAGCTTGGTTCAAGTTTTGAAAGTTATACATGGTTACTTATAATGGAAGGTACATAAGCCAAATCCAAGGGAAATCATACATGGGAAGTTTCTCCAAAGTTCTAGGAGGTTCTAATGTCATGTATATATTGAATTGAGAGGGTTCATGCCATGGTTGGTGCTTCATATTGTTTATAAACACAAGTTTCATACACTTTCTCCCACTTGCAAAATCAATTAAAACTCTCTCAAATTCTCATCATTCTTCACATGTTCTGATTGGATCTTCATCATCATCCAAGGATCATAATTCACATCAAGATTGGTGAAATTGAAGGAGGATTCGAGCTGTGCAAGTTGATCATCCAAGAAGCAAGAATTTTGGAATTGGGAGATTCAAAGCCTTGGAGCATCATTGGTTGCATACAGAACTCATCACCAAGTTCATTGATCAGTTTTCAATCACTTCAGGCCTTGGATCAAGAAGATTTAGCACCTGTTTTCATCAATTGCACCAAGTAAGTTTTGCATTCGAATTGGCTCTTTTAGTTAGAATTATTAGGTTTTGATAGCATAGAATTGGTAAGATAGGATAGATGACTGAGTTTGGTGAGTTTGGAGAGTTTTCATGGAGTTTGTCATAGGTGTACCAAATTTGTTAGGGTTTGTATCTCTTGGATTAGAGCACGAAAATCTTCATTGAATGGCTTGTTATGATCAGCGTAAGATGTAGATGAGTTTAGGACAAGAATTGGTGAGAATTGAAGCAATTGATCACAGGTATTAATGGTGGAGTCAGACTGTTATTCTCTTCGAGTTGGTTTATTGAGTGAGTGTTAGGGAGAGTTATTGGCATGGCTGTGAAGAGGCAAGTTTATAGAGCAACTTTGCTCTTGGAGTCGAAGGAATCCATGGAGAGATGAGGGAGAACAGAGGAGGAGAAGTTCGTGCATGGCTATGGTTTTTCAGGGTTAGGGTTTACTCAAGGTTGAAGATGACTTGCAAGCCGTTTGATCTAGCTTTGACATTTGACTGGGAACTCAATCCAACGGACGCAATTGAATTGACAAAACGGAGGGAATTTCAAACAATGAAACGCACCGTTTCATTTATTCTGGCTGACTGGGCTTTGCATTCGCTTGCTTTTGACACCCCCGTTCCCAAGCCCAATTCCATTTACACTGAAATAATTACTTTTCACACCGTTTTGGTTTTTTTAATTTTTGTTGGCTTTCTGATTGATTCCTGGGCTTTACATTCGCTTACTATTCGCACCCCACTGCCTGGCCCAGTTCTCTCTTTTAACTGACTTTACTTGCTTTCTGCACCCTTTTCATATTAATTCATTTTATTTTATTTCAAAAAACATTAAATCTTTAAAAAATCATAACAAATTGTAAAATGCATATTTTTCATTGGTTGTTTTTGTATTCTTTTCTTAATTTTGTCAAGAAAATTGTCATACAAAAAAATTAATAGTTCATTTCATTTTTATATTTTTGGCATATTTTTCTTTTAAATAGGTGTAAATATTGTTTAGTTTGATACATGAATTTGTTAATTTTGGTTTGATTATGTGCTTTAATATTTTTAATCCATTCTTTTTAGGTTGATTAGTAGATGATGTTAGCTTGTATATAAAATTTAGTTCATATTTTTAGGACTTAATCTTAGGTGATTTGATTAGGTGTGAATAACATGAACAAAACTAGGGTTTAGGTGGCAACATAGGTGAATTAGTTCATTTCCCTTAGGAGTTAGAGATTGAGTTTTTGGGATATGGGACTATAGGGACTATGGGTAGTTATTAGATCTCTTAGAAAATGTTAGGATTCCCCTACTGCTATTAGTACTGTCTGTATTTGTTTGACTGGTGTGGTGTGCCCTCTCTGGGGATTATAATTTGTCTGTGTGGGTATTGGGTTTGCTTGGGGATTGGGAGAGCTGAAGACCTGTGATGATGAAGACATTGGAGATCCAGAGATTGAAGTCCAACTTCCAGAGTTGATGAGGAGATTCTTGCTGGCAGCTGTTGAGGAGACTAGGGTTTAGGAGCTAGGCAGAGCTCTAGATTAGAAAGCTTGTTTCTCAAACATGGAATGCCTTGTCTGCATCCATCCTTTCTCTATGATTCAAAGTCTCTTTAAAATATCCACCTCCTTCCTTTGGAAGGATCAGTGAATGTATTTGAAAGATAGAACTTTTGAGGGAAAATTGTCTGTATAATGTTAACAGTTAATGAGCCACCCTTGGTAGGCAGTTTACTGTTTAACATTCACTTTTATCTTGTTGACTGATATTCCTCCTGGAGTTTGAGACTTGAAGAAAAGCCATTGCAGATGGAAGACTGATAATCAGAGACCTTGCTAGAAGGCTGTGGAGATGAAGATTGAGGCTTGCTGAAGCTTATAGCTGATTGGAGATGACTTAAAGATAGGTGTTGATGCAGAGCTGCTGTGGCTGTTTATTTTTTTTTGCTGTTCATTTCTGATGTATTGATTGGTTTCCCTGACTGTATTGTTTGCTGTTTAACCTGTTGGGTTAGAAAGTGAACCTTGTTCACTTTTGCCTATTGTTTTCTAGGTTTGAGGTTGAGTGGGACTCCCTTGCCTCGCTTGTATTGCTGCATTCATGCATTTTACTGCTTTACTGTATATATCTGCTATTGTTTCTGTTTCCGTCTATTCCCTTAGGATCTCTGTTTCTCTCTGCGCAAGAGAGGAGCATGATAGACACTAGGTCTTAACCCATGCATGATAACATTAGGTTAGCTTGATTCCCTTCACAACCGTAGGTTAGAGTTCTGTCTCTTTCTTTCTCAAAACAAACAGAAAAATACAATAAGATTTCAAACACAATAAAAGACACTTCTTCCGTAAAAGAATGTGAACTCATCAAAACGTCATTTTTGTCCGCTTGGACTGCTAATCAGAAAAACCTTTTCTCAGAAGGAATAAAATCAATCAAGACAGACTTGTGTCGTACGTGGCCCGAACTACGTTTGCTCTGATCTTTCATGCTGTATGAAAGTACGTAGGCATAGGATGCGATATCCTAGCGAGCAACCTTCCCCTCCTTTCCAGTAGGTAGGCGAACTACGTTGACTCTGATTTCTCGTTTCAGACGGGAATACGTAGGCATAAAGTGCGATACTTTGCCGAGTCATTTTATTTTCTTTTAACCCTTAACCTTTAGTTTAGATAGAAATAACAATCCGTACCAGAAAACAAGCGTGGATCCCGTCGAGTACGACGGACGTGAGGGGTGCTAATACCTTCCCCTTGCGTAACCGACTCCCGAATCCAGGTTTTGGTTGCGATGACCATACCTTTCCCGTCTTTGCGGTAGGTTTACTCTGAGCGTTTCCTTTCCCTCCTGTGGGATAAATAACGCACGGTGGCGACTCTTCTGTTCAGCCGGCGCCGATTTTCGCAGTAGCGACAGCTGGCGACTCTGCTGGGGACTGCGATAGTTCCCTACGCCTAAGGTTTTTTTCCTAGCTGTTTGGGGCAATCCCCAGCAGCTGGTGACTCTGCTGGGGATCCAACGTCCCCTAGCTGCTAAGGACTGCGATAGTTCTTATGCATTTGGGATCCAACGTCCCCTAAGAGAGAGTCAATCCTAACGCTTGTTTTCCCGTCGAGGATTTTGTATGGATTTATATTTTTGACCGTTATTTTCAGCATTATATATATTGATTATTATTGCTGTATTGGGATGTGATGGGTGGTTCTATGATTGAGAGATAAGCCGGACCTGGGCTTGAGTGCACCTAGAATTAGAGTAGAAAGTAGTGGGCGCGTGCCGGCTTTGCTTGCATTAGTGTCTCATGAAATCTACACTCGGACGAGGTTCTTCTGGTTGGCTTCTTTTTCTACCCTTTGGGTCGAAGGGGTTGTTGGTCAGCTGAATTGTCGACTCCGGGAACCGATCATTTGGAAGTTGGCTAAGTGAGGCCTCTTTAGGATTTGATGATGCCACTCATTCTGGGAATCGTATCGTCAACCCTGAAAGTCTGTGACGCCGACGACCGCATAGGATGCCATACCTTTGTCAGTTACTAGGACATCCACCTGTGAGAGGGTTTGGGGTTATGCAGGTAACTAGACCTTCAGATACCGGTTATTTCTTGATCAGAGATCCTGGGTATTTATGGAGAGTTCTGAGGTCTGTCAGAGACCAGTTGGAGAGTTCTGAGGTCTGTCAGAGACCAGTTGGAGATATGATATGAGGTCTGCCAGAGACCAGTCAGAGTTATGTTGTGGGTCTATCAGAGACCAGTGTTGGAGCTTTGTATGAGGTCTATCTGAGGCCAGAGTTTGAGGACTTATGGAGAGTTTATCTGAGACTTCTTGATAGGGTTCAGGCTTCTCAGCCACGGCCTTTGGTCCCTGTTGCATGTTACTTGCATTGCATTGCTTGCATACTCATTATCATTGCATCCCATTAACGTGTGTCTGTGCTGCAGGTTCATTTGCATATTCCCTGGTTCTAGTGCTCGACTTCTGCTTATTTGGTCATGGCTAGTTTGAGGAAGACAGTTGCGTATAAACTACCCACACCTGATATTACTCCTTTGCTTGGTCTGATATATCTTGCCGATGAGGAGGTTAGGAGAAGCTTCAGAATGAGTCATGGGAGGTTACTGAGATTAGTCTGCAAGCCCACTGCTGACGAGATGAATGGGCTGTACACCTTGATGCAGTTCTATGACCCGGCATTGAGATGTTTCACGTTTGCTGACTTCATTCTAGGGCCTACCATTGAAGAGTATGTGGAGTTTACTGAGCTACCAGTGCAGAACAAAATTCCCTTTATTCACTCTGCTGTTGAGCCCAAGTTGGAGGACTTAGCTAAGGCCTTGCACATGGACGCTGCAGAACTGTTAGTGACTTCTTGGCTTGGGGTTTCAGGTTTCTCTCTTGATTTTCTGGTTGGCAAGGCTCAGGAGTATGCCAAAAGCGGATGTTGGGTGGTTTTCAATGCTATTTTGGCTCTATGCATTTATGGAATTGTGCTGTTTCCTAACTTGCCCAACTTCGTAGACTTGGACGCTTTCTATCTGTTTGCTGCTGCTAACCCAGTGCCCACGTTGATCGGAGACTTCTACCACTCATTGCACTACAAGAATGAAAACAGAAGGGGAAAGGTGGTTTACTGCTGTGCTCCTTTGTTGAATATGTGGTTTAAGAGCCACCTTCCCCTGAAGGGATCTTTTGTGGAGAGTGCAACCACAGCTAGCTGGTCAGAGCGCCTGATGAGGCTATCTTTCGAAGACGTTGAGTGGTTCGATCGAGACCTGCTAGGGTCTGAGCTTATATTTAGTTGTTCTGGGTACCCTAATGTCCCGCTGATAGGAAGAAAAGGGTGTATCAACTACAACCCATCTCTGTTGGTCCGTCAGTTCGGATATGCGCTGAAGAACCCACCAAAGGAGGAAGAAGTACATGAATCTCTGTACTTCACTGGAGATTTGGGTGAAGAGTTGTTAGCCAAGCTGCAGCATGCCTGGACGTGTATTAACCGAAGAGGGAAGCCGTTGTTAGGGAAAAATGACTGTCAGGCTTATGCACCATACAGAGTTTGGATCCAGGAGAGAGCAAGTCAGTTGCGGATGCCATTTCCAGATGCACCAGTCCTTGTTCCTATTCCGGTAGCAGAGCCAACTACTGTCACTAGGGAAGCCTACGAGCAAGTGGTGAAAGAAAAAGAAGCCTTGATGAAGATCAACGAAGGATTAGAGCAAGAGCTAGCTCAGATACGCAGCGAGAAAAACAAGGTCGTGCATGCTTTCCAACAGCAGATTGAGCTAGTGAACAGACTAGGGGCTGAGTTGACTGAGGAGAAGAAGAAGCGCGAACGTCTGGGGCAAGAGTTCAGAAGCTCCCATGACATGCTGGAATCCAAAAAGAAAGCACTCGACACAGCACAACGAGAGATCTCTTCTTGCAATAAGACTTGGAATGCTACACTCACCAACAACAAGAGGAGGGAAGATAAACTGAAGCAGCAAATCTCCGACCTCGATGAGCAGTTGAAGGCTAGCATCAAGAAGTATGAAGAAGAAGTGATGACCCGGTACAGTCTCCAGAATGCTTTGAACAAGGCCATTGAAGGCAGGAACGAAGCCGTGTCTCAGAAGCGGAAGTTAGAGGATCGCTTCGGAGAAGAGGCATGGGAGGAAACTGCCGGAGACGTGCGACGTGTGCTCAAACGAAGAAACCAACTTGTTGAAGGGCTGCTTACCCGACCAGGTCATCCAGAGACCAAGAAGTTAATAGAAGAGCACCGGGCTTATGGGAGTACTTGATCATTTCGGGTACTAACTTGTATGCTTTATTTGCACAGTGCTGACCATCACCAGGATTGTTGGTTGAGGTCATGCCTTTCTTTGTACTCAGTGACATTGTACTCTTGTCTTATTGGTTTTCTCTGCAATATATGAGGCTTTCTGTGATTCAGCTCCGATCTTTGTATTGCTAGCACTGTCACTGCACTGGCACCTTCACACTAGAATCGGGGAATGATCTGCCCTAATGCACAGACACACACTGCATTGCATTCACATTCATATTGCATTACAGGTAATCATCAAACTGTATCTCATCTCCTGCATCTTCCAGGTCCTCCAAGATTAGCGACCGAAGAATCCCCTGGCATTCAACCAGAAGCAGCAGTAAGGAAGTCATGAGTCAGGATCAGACTGAGATACAAGAGGTGCACGACAACATAATGCGGCTCATACAGGTAATGGAAGCCATGGCCGAGAGTCAGAAACAGTTGCAGAACATGGTGCAGCCTCTGATTGCACGGGCTAATGATAGGGCTGCCGATTTTGCTCAACAAGAGAATCAAGGTTTTCTCCCAGGCCTCAGACGCCAACTTGTGGGGATAGACATCAAGCAGGTTCAAGCAGAATTAACGGATGTTCGAGGCCAGCTGGGGCAGTTCACGAAAGATATGCAAGTGTTGCGCTCGAATCAAGAGACGCTAGACGAAGAGAACTGCCGATTGAAGGCACAGATGGGGTTGATGGCTGAAATATTAAGGAACGTACTCAGAAGAGAAGGGGGGCAAATGTCTGAAGACGCGGCTGGCTTGTCTGCTCCTCAGGGGTCTGAAGAACCGTTACCCACGCATGACAGGCGTAAGAGACCCTCTCCACGATTCGAAGCTCAGGATTCTCCTCGTCAGCAGTCGCAATTGATTTTGCAGGATAACCCAAGGAGGTGTGGCAAGAGGATGAGGTCTTCTAACAGAGTATTTGATGAGATCCCAGTGGATTATGATCAGCTGGTGCAACTCTTGTTCCAACTTCAACTGGTTGAGTCCCGCATTTTGGTCCCACTGACAGGGCAGCCGCCACCAGACTATGACTTGAACGCCCATTGTGCCTTCCACTCCGGAGCACCGGGGCACAACATTGCAAACTGTAAAGCTTTTAAGCATAAGATTCAGGATTTGCTGGATGAGAAAATAGTTGAGTTTGTACCGGGGGGTATAAAAGTTTCAGGGACTGATATTCCCATTTCTCCGCCAGAGGTTGCAGACGAACCGAGGTATGTCCCAGAGCCGCTGGAAGCTAATTCCCCATGTCCACAGCGGTTGCCGATGCCAGGGTTGAATTTAAGGATGATAGCGCGCGAGCCTAAGGAACCGGCCGAGCAAAGCCAGCAGCATACAAGATGCCAGTATCCGGCTCAACAAAGAATTCGGGGAAAGAAGCCAAGGAGGGTGTTTGAAAAGCCTCCCTCAACGTACGCAGATTTGTTACAGACACTACTAAGATTGAATTTGGTGGAGAAAAGAACTCTGGCGCCGATAACAGGCATTCCTCCGTATGGTTATGATGCAAGCAGGCACTGTGAATTCCACTTCGGGGCTCCCGGGCATGATATTGAGGGTTGCCACGCGTTCAAGCATAACGTCCAAGATTTAATCGACAGCAGGGTTATTACCTTCTCTGATAGGGTCCCAAGGCGGTGCAAGGTCATAGACAAGCGAAAGTCGGGGTGATGAAAAAGTTTCCCAGGTTTGATCGGGCCGTTGAAAGAAGATCGAGACAACAGTAGACTACCCCTGATAATGGTTTCTGAGGATGGTTGACTCGCCAATAAGTCAAAGTGCAGGAAGTCCAGTTCTGAGACACCGACATTTTTCATGTTATCTTGTTCATGTCTTCGCATTTGTAGTTTCTTTTCTGTGTAATTGCAAATTTTCGCTCTTAAAACTTGTTGTTTTTTCAATTGATATTGATAAACGAAATGAATATGCATGTTTTGAATTAATCCAGTCATGTTCACTCTTTGTGTTTCTTTAATGCTTAATGCTTGTTTTAGCAGGAATCCGGGGAGGATGACGAAAACAGATGACGAATAATATTCCGATTGTATGCTTTTGGATAAAAAACTTGTTGATGAAATACAGGCATTGTTTCAATCCATAAACACCGGAGATATAAGGAAGATAATCCCTTGATAACCCCTTTTGAGCCCAGTAGTAGGAGTTTCTTTTGGAAAATGAAAAAACCTAAATCTTAACCCGGGGCAGGGTAGGTGTCAGTTAGTTTGACCAAGCGTTCAAATCGCGAAAGGAGTGTCCGTACAAGGATCAATCACACCCATATGGGTCGTGCCTAAAAAACCACAATGGTTAAGGTTCGCCAACCCAAGAGTGAAACAGTCACATTATTCCACAAAAAGTCAGACAAACCAGTGTCACACGACTTGTTCAAGAAAAAAACGAAAAGCGAAAAGAATCAAAAGCCCGCTAAGTCAAAACTTGAAAACAAATGACTTAGGCAAAAATAGGGGCATCCCGCTGGACTGGGAAAATCAAAAGAATCTCAAAAGATACTCAGTCCAGGCAAAAGTTAGGGAACGAAAAAACGAAAGACGGAAAGGATTGCCAAAGAAAAGAAAAAGCCTCGAAAAGTACAAAGTCGTGTGACTCTAGGCACCCAAAGACGAAAAGCAAAGGACTGTCACTCAAAAAGAAAAAAATGTGTGGTATCCTGAACCATCGCTCCTATCATTCCACCTCTAATAGGTGAACGCTGAAGTCAGATTAGCTGAACATAGGATTGGAGAACATCATGGAGAATGGGTGGGTTAAAATAAGCTTTGAGCCTTTACATTTCCTTGTTAACCGTGAACCTGACCACGTTACAACCCGAAAAAGTCCTAATTGAAACAGGTTTAGTCCGAGGGCATACGTCGGTAAAGATCGCATCGGAACTGACTCCTAAATGGGTTCCTCTTACCAGCTTTCATATTGACATTTTGATAATTGATTCATTACATGTCACAAATTTTTTTCAGTGAACAAACTTGGGTTTTGAAACTGTCATATGCATTGCGTTTAATATATCTTTTATGCAGAACAACTTGTTTTACTTGCGAGTAAGCGCATGCCGACAGGAAAGATTCCTACAGTGGAAGGTCTGATCAAGATAAAATGCAGAATGCCCAAATGTTTCGTGAACTGGGGCAAGCTATATTGATTAATTCCGGTAGGGTCAGTCATCCTAGAATCAGTAAATCTGGGGCAGTCAGGTCAAGATTTGGCAAATCTCTCATAGTTATGGGCATTGTTCCACGAAGCAGTCAATCAGGGGCAAAGCCATTACCAGACCAAAAGAGGTCACCCTAAGAGCACGAGAGCTACTTTTGACAGAGCACCTCTTCGAGGGTCGAAATTGCAGAAGCGGTCCATGTCTGGCCGTCAGGATACAAAGGCTGTAGGGTCCATTCCAAAATTGTTGCAGATTCAGGGGCAAGCTATTTTAAGATAGAGTCCTGACTAGGATTCCCTTTCGAGAAGAAGTATGCAAGAACACAGACTGGGGCATGATAGTATCCCCGAAGCAGAGTTCCGAGAAGGTGGACGATCCAAAGATTGCAGTGTGGACCAGGAGTTCGTAGCGAAAGATTCGATCCCCGCGCAGGTCGCGTTCTGAGATAGCAGTGTTCCTCACTGAAGAAGGATCGAATTACCCAGCTAGTCGTGGCTTATCAAAAGGATATTCCCCAGCCAAGTCATTTATCCTCAGCAGAGTTTGGCGGATTCCTTATCTCAAGCAGAGGGGTTTAGCCGCAAAAGATTAATATTTGTGAGCTGAATTCAGACAGTTCACCTTTCCCCGCAGGGTCATTTACTCTCCCCCAGCGGAGTCAGTTGATTGTCCCCAAGAGAATCATTCCGTCCTCAGCGGAGTTCTCTCCTGTCAGCAAGTGTTCTTTCCTCCCAATGGAGCTCGAAGATTAAAACTCTCCCCAGGCAGAGTTGGTTGTGTGTCCCGGCATTTATTTTGTCGGAATACCATGTGATACCTGTGCACTCTCCAGCAGAAATCCAATCATACTGTGCACATCTGTTATTCCCCAGCAGAGTTATATTCCCCAGCAGGGTGTTACTTCAACGAGGTGCTTGGTTAAGTTCCCAATTTCCCAGAAAAGTTGGCTTCACTCTTCCAGCATTTATTTTGCTGGAATAATTTTGTAGCACCTGGCCATCCCCAGCGGAGTTGGCATCATCTGCAGCATTTATTTTGCTGAAGCAGTTTCTGCATTCTAGCAGTTCAGGTGGAGAGAGCTTTTGCTCAAATGAACTACCAAACATTCAAGATCTCGGCATGAGACATTCAATGATAATGTCAGTTTTCGGCAGTATTCCCCACAGAGTTACCAAGATAAGTCTCTCTTTATTCCCAAGCAGAGTTATTTGTCATCAGGGGTTTCCTGAATCAGAGTTTCAGATGTTGCCTCCGGTTATCAGAGCAGGTGTCCGGTAGTTTGGTTTCCAAATATCCCCAGTAGAGTCCGCCTCCAAAGTCGTTGTCACATCAGTGTTAAGAAGTTTATGGGTTGGGATCAATGGAGAAATGGGTCCTGACGTGGACAATTTATTCCTATGCTGAAGGGATTTCTTTGGGCTAGAGAAGTGGGTGTCCTAACGTGGACAGATTTATTTCCTCGAGTTGATGAGATGTGTTAGTCCTAATGTGGACAGATTCGATTTCTCGGAATTGGTGGAATGTGAAGTCATGACGTTGACAAAATTGATTACTCTTTGTGTTGGTGTCCTGACGTGGACCATTTATTTTCAATAGTTATCTTTCTTCGTGTTGGTGAAGCGGGGGTCCTGACGTGGACAAGTTTTATTTTTCTCATCAGACGAGATGTGAGTCCTTACGTGGACAAATCAAGACGAAAGGGAAGTCCTAACGTGGACAATGTAGTCCTAACGTGGACAAATCAGACGAAGATGTGAGTCCTGACGTGGACAAGTTTTATTTTTCTCATCAGACGAGATGTGAGTCCTTACGTGGACAAATCAAGACGAGATCAGGGTCTTGACGTGGACAAATCAGACGAAAATGTGAGTCCTGACGTGGACAAGTTATTTCCCCGGCAAGTCGAAGACGCGCAAGTCCTGACGTGGACAAGTTTTTTTTCTTCAGTAAGTTGAGATATGAGTCCTGACGTGGACAAGTTTTATTTCCTCAGCGGGTCGAAGATGCCTGAGTCCTGACGTGGACAAATCAAGATGAAACATGGGTCCTGACGTGGACGAGTTTTTTCCTTACGTGGAAAGAGAGGTTTCAGTTCCTTACGTGGAAGAGCAAGTTTATTCCTTACGTGGAAAGATTGGGGTCCTTACGTGGACAGATTCAAATCGAGATTGTATTCCTTACATGGAAAGATGATGATTCCTAACGTGGAAAGATTGTATTCCTTACGTGGAAAAATGAGATTCCTTACGTGGAAAAAGTTTGATTCCTAACGTGGAAAGATATGATTCCTTACGTGGAAAGAAGTTGTATTCCTTACGTGGAAAGTTTGTATTCCTAACGTGGAAAGGTAGGTCCTAACGTGGACGATGTAGTCCTAACGTGGACAAGTTCTCCTTACGTGGAAAGAAGATTGATTCCTTACGTGGAAAGATGAGTTTATTCCTTACGTGGAAAGATTGAGTCCTTACGTGGACATATCAAGTTGCATTCCTTACGTGGAGAAGCAAGTTTTTCCTTACGTGGAAAGAAGATTTATTCCTTACGTGGAAAGATTGAGTCCTTACGTGGACATACCAGATTATTCCTTACGTGGAAAGATAGTATTCCTTACGTGGAAAAAAGAAATTATTCCTTACGTGGAAAGATTGTGGTTCCTTACGTGGAAAAGAAGTTGATTCCTTACGTGGAAAGAGAAATTGTTTCCTTACGTGGAAAAGTTTAGTCCTGACGCGGACAGATCAAAGAAGTTGATTCCTTACGTGGAAAGAGAAGTTGTTTCCTTACGTGGAAAAGGTTAGTCCTGACGTGGACAGATCAAAGTTTGATTCCTAACGTGGAAAGATTGAGTCCTTACGTGGACATATCAAGTGGGAGTCCTTACGTGGACGAATCAAAAATGGTGATTCCTTACGTGGAAAAGATTGATTCCTTACGTGGAAAGATGAGTTTATTCCTAACGTGGAAAGATTGAGTCCTTACGTGGACATATCAAGATGAGATTCCTTACGTGGAAAAAAGATGTAGTCCTTACGTGGACAGATCAAGAAAGATTTGATTCCTAACGTGGAAAAGATGGTGATTCCTTACGTGGAAGATTGTGTTCCTAACGTGGAAAGATGGAGATTCCTTACGTGGAAAGTTTGTATTCCTTACGTGGAAAGAGTTTTATTCCTTACGTGGAAAAGAAGTGGTTTCCTTACGTGGAAAGATGAGTTTATTCCTTACGTGGAAAGATTGAGTCCTTACGTGGACATATCAAGTTTTATTCCTTACGTGGAAAGAAGTATTCCTTACGTGGAAAGATGAGTGTATTCCTTACGTGGAAAGATTGGAGTCCTTACGTGGATAAATCAAGAAGAAGGTTATTCCTAACGTGGAAAGGGGAGTCCTAACGTGGACGATGGAGTCCTAACATGGACAAGTTTATTCCTGACGTGGAAAGAAAGAGTGTATTCCTGACGTGGAAGAGTTTAGTCCTGACGTGGACAAATCCAAAAGAAGAAGTTATTCCTAACGTGGATGATGTATTCCTTACGTGGAAAGGTGAGTCCTAACGTGGACGGTGTTATTCCTAACGTGGAACGGTTACTCCTTACGTGGAAAGGTGAGTCCTAACGTGGACGGTGTTATTCCTAACGTGGAACGGTTATTCCTTACGTGGAAGGGTGAGTCCTAACGTGGACGATGTTATTCCTAACGTGGACAAGAGTTTACTCCTAACGTGGACGATTTATTCCTGATGAAATGCAGACGAGTCATCCCCAGCACGGTCGCTAATGGATCAGTTGGTTGCCGTAACAGTCAGATTCAGTTGATGAATGAGCATGATGGGTGAACTCAGATTCTTTCTGGGAATCCAATTCAATCAAACTCCAAAAGGCACCTACATACATCAGACTAAGTATGTGAAAGAGCTTCTGAAGAAGTTTAATATGACTGAAAGCAAGTTGGATAAAACCCCAATGCATCCTACAAGCACTCTTGGTAAGGAAGAGGTAACTAAGAAGGTAGACCAAAAGCTTTACAGAGGTATGATTGGATCTCTTCTGTATTTGATTGCTTCTAGACCTGATATTCTATTCAGTGTTTGTCTGTGTGCCAGATTCCAATCAGATCCTAGAGAATCTCACTTAACAGTTGTTAAGAGGATTCTAAGGTATCTGAAAGGTACTACTAACATGGGTTTGTGTTACAGAAGATCTGATGATTATAAATTAGTTGGATTCTATGATGCTGACTATGCTGGAGACAAAGTTGAAAGGAAAAGTACTTCTGGAAGCTGCCAGTTTCTTGGAAGTCATCTGATCTCTTGGTTCAGCAAGAAGCAACCCACAATTGCGCTTTCAATAACAGAAGCAGAATACATTGCTGCTGCTGATTGTAGCACAGATGCTCTGAATGAAAAGTCAACTAGAAGACTATCAGATCCATGAGAGTAATATTTCAATCTTCTGTGATAATACTTCTGCTATATGTTTGTCTAAAAATCCCATTTTACACTCTAAGGAAAAGCATATAGAGATAAAACATCACTTCATCAGAGACTATGTTCATAAGGGAATTATCAGTCTAAACTTTGTTGATACAGATCATCAATGGGCTAATATCTTTATAAAACCCCTTGCTGAAGATAGATTTAAATTTATTCTGAAAAATATAAGTATGGATTTCTGTCCAGAATAAAATGTTTATCAGAAGAAATTTTTTTCTCAGATGAAAATGTTTTAACTCTGAAGTATTACATCTATTTATTTATTGTTTATTATTTTGTTTATTGTGTGCAAATCTGAACTAACAAGCCTCAGAGGATCTGAACGTTGGCTAACGTTTCATTTCTCAAAGAAGTTTCAGAAGCACATGCAAGCAAACACGTGTAACTCTGAATCTGAAAAGGTGGAGTGCACATTACTGAATTGACGTTTGAGGTATTGTTTTTTAATATTGAGTTTCTCATTTTCCTCCCAATTGTCAGAATCATTAATTGCTTGAAATGATTATATTCTTTTTATTAAATGCTAAGTGTAAGTGTGTTGAACGTGTGACTCTTGTGTGCCCTAATTTCTTCTATAAATATCACAACACTTCACTTTTCACACTTTTCACTCTCTCACACTCTTGTATGCATTTCTGCTTATTTCATTGTTTTCATCTCTCTCCCAAACCCAAAACCGTTCGTAACCCTAGAACTCTCTCAAGAACAACAATGGTTACTTCTTCATCAACTTCTGCTCAGTTTCAATCTTCCATGGCTGTTGTCTCATCTTCCAACATGGGTGTTTTTACTTTCAAGGAACCTATTAGAATATTACTCACACCTGTTGACAAACTGGAAGTTCTGTGTGAATCCATTGTTAACTTTGAATCTATTGCTGAAAATGGGTATGATCTTCGTCCCATTGTTGATGCTCAATTGTTGCACCCTAAAATTTGCTCAACCTTTTCTAATTGGTTTATGTTTCAATTGCATCAGCATTTGCATAGAGAGTCATGTACATAGTCTAATCATCTGCATAGCATAGCATAGTCTAACCATCCAGCAGGGACCAATCATTATTCTCATCTCTAGGAGCCTATCAAGAGGTTATTCTTCAAGTTCAATCTCATTCAAGTCATCAGAAGAATTTGAAAGCTGAGAAGTCAATGGATCAAGCAGGGCATCTAGCTCCTATCTGAGGGTATCTGAGGATCAACAAGAAATTGTGAGTTGTGGGCTGAGCATGGAGAGTATGTGGACATCATGAAAGACTTGGAAATTCATTGGGAAAAGGAGACAAGTCATTGGTGTGATCACAAGAATTGCAGTTGAAGACAGTCAACTAGGGTTTCATCTGGGGTCAACTCTAGGTCAATCGACTGATTGAAAGGCACTAAGGTCTATTGGAGAGATGTGGGGTTCATAATTTGACATGTAGAGAAGGATATGGTGATATGTCAAGAAGAAATCAAGAGAAATCAAGGAGAAGAGGAGTTTCTAAATTAGGGTTTCTGTGTAAAATCCCCTAGTTTAGGTCAAATTTCCAAGCAAGATAAGTCAAAATGCAAGCTTCAAATGGATCCTTGGCCAACATGAAACTTGTAGAGGATCTCAAGAACTTTAATTTTAGTGGTTGAAGACACTAAGGAGATTTATAGAACTCAAGTTATGGTCCTTGCAAGTTACAGGTCATCTGAGGTATCTGAAATTTTGTCTGTAAAAGTGACTTGACTTCCAAGCAATTTTTACCCCTCAAGGAAATTTCAAATGAATTTCTGGAAAACATAAGAGTTGTTACTAATTGTCTTAGCTTTCTAGAATGGTATAGTATACCTTAATATGATTTGTGGAACTCTACTTATGGTCTTGGCAAGCAAAGGGTATTTTGGTCATCTGAGAATTACAGGTCATTTCAAGCCTATGCCCAAAACTCATACAAGGAAGCTTCAAATGGAAAACTTCACAACATCAAACTTGTTCCAAATGACATTTTGAGTCTAGAAAAGTGACCATGAAAGATTGGAAAGATTCATAGCACAAGTTTTCAAATTTGGTGGATTTAATGAATAAAAATGACCTAAAAAATGAGATTTTTCATATTTTGGCCAAATGAGGTGAAATTATAGGTCATTTTGAATGGAAAAATCATTTTGAGAACATTGGCTAAAGTAGAATTTTGAGCTTGGTTCAAGTTTTGAAAGTTATACATGGTTACTTATAATGGAAGGTACATAAGCCAAATCCAAGGGAAATCATACATGGGAAGTTTCTCCAAAGTTCTAGGAGGTTCTAATGTCATGTATATATTGAATTGAGAGGGTTCATGCCATGGTTGGTGCTTCATATTGTTTATAAACACAAGTTTCATACACTTTCTCCCACTTGCAAAATCAATTAAAACTCTCTCAAATTCTCATCATTCTTCACATGTTCTGATTGGATCTTCATCATCATCCAAGGATCATAATTCACATCAAGATTGGTGAAATTGAAGGAGGATTCGAGCTGTGCAAGTTGATCATCCAAGAAGCAAGAATTTTGGAATTGGGAGATTCAAAGCCTTGGAGCATCATTGGTTGCATACAGAACTCATCACCAAGTTCATTGATCAGTTTTCAATCACTTCAGGCCTTGGATCAAGAAGATTTAGCACCTGTTTTCATCAATTGCACCAAGTAAGTTTTGCATTCGAATTGGCTCTTTTAGTTAGAATTATTAGGTTTTGATAGCATAGAATTGGTAAGATAGGATAGATGACTGAGTTTGGTGAGTTTGGAGAGTTTTCATGGAGTTTGTCATAGGTGTACCAAATTTGTTAGGGTTTGTATCTCTTGGATTAGAGCACGAAAATCTTCATTGAATGGCTTGTTATGATCAGCGTAAGATGTAGATGAGTTTAGGACAAGAATTGGTGAGAATTGAAGCAATTGATCACAGGTATTAATGGTGGAGTCAGACTGTTATTCTCTTCGAGTTGGTTTATTGAGTGAGTGTTAGGGAGAGTTATTGGCATGGCTGTGAAGAGGCAAGTTTATAGAGCAACTTTGCTCTTGGAGTCGAAGGAATCCATGGAGAGATGAGGGAGAACAGAGGAGGAGAAGTTCGTGCATGGCTATGGTTTTTCAGGGTTAGGGTTTACTCAAGGTTGAAGATGACTTGCAAGCCGTTTGATCTAGCTTTGACATTTGACTGGGAACTCAATCCAACGGACGCAATTGAATTGACAAAACGGAGGGAATTTCAAACAATGAAATGCACCGTTTCATTTATTCTGGCTGACTGGGCTTTGCATTCGCTTGCTTTTGACACCCCCGTTCCCAAGCCCAATTCCATTTACACTGAAATAATTACTTTTCACACCGTTTTGGTTTTTTTAATTTTTGTTGGCTTTCTGATTGATTCCTGGGCTTTACATTCGCTTACTATTCGCACCCCACTGCCTGGCCCAGTTCTCTCTTTTAACTGACTTTACTTGCTTTCTGCACCCTTTTCATATTAATTCATTTTATTTTATTTCAAAAAACATTAAATCTTTAAAAAATCATAACAAATTGTAAAATGCATATTTTTCATTGGTTGTTTTTGTATTCTTTTCTTAATTTTGTCAAGAAAATTGTCATACAAAAAAATTAATAGTTCATTTCATTTTTATATTTTTGGCATATTTTTCTTTTAAATAGGTGTAAATATTGTTTAGTTTGATACATGAATTTGTTAATTTTGGTTTGATTAGGTGCTTTAATATTTTTAATCCATTCTTTTTAGGTTGATTAGTAGATGATGTTAGCTTGTATATAAAATTTAGTTCATATTTTTAGGACTTAATCTTAGGTGATTTGATTAGGTGTGAATAACATGAACAAAACTAGGGTTTAGGTGGCAACATAGGTGAATTAGTTCATTTCCCTTAGGAGTTAGAGATTGAGTTTTTGGGATATGGGACTATAGGGACTATGGGTAGTTATTAGATCTCTTAGAAAATGTTAGGATTCCCCTACTGCTATTAGTACTGTCTGTATTTGTTTGACTGGTGTGGTGTGCCCTCTCTGGGGATTATAATTTGTCTGTGTGGGTATTGGGTTTGCTTGGGGATTGGGAGAGCTGAAGACCTGTGATGATGAAGACATTGGAGATCCAGAGATTGAAGTCCAACTTCCAGAGTTGATGAGGAGATTCTTGCTGGCAGCTGTTGAGGAGACTAGGGTTTAGGAGCTAGGCAGAGCTCTAGATTAGAAAGCTTGTTTCTCAAACATGGAATGCCTTGTCTGCATCCATCCTTTCTCTATGATTCAAAGTCTCTTTCAAATATCCACCTCCTTCCTTTGGAAGGATCAGTGAATGTATTTGAAAGATATAACTTTTGAGGGAAAATTGTCTGTATAATGTTAACAGTTAATGAGCCACCCTTGGTAGGCAGTTTACTGTTTAACATTCACTTTTATCTTGTTGACTGATATTCCTCCTGGAGTTTGAGACTTGAAGAAAAGCCATTGCAGATGGAAGACTGATAATCAGAGACCTTGCTAGAAGGCTGTGGAGATGAAGATTGAGGCTTGCTGAAGCTTATAGCTGATTGGAGATGACTTAAAGATAGGTGTTGATGCAGAGCTGTTGTGGCTGTTTATTTTTTTTTGCTGTTCATTTCTGATGTATTGATTGGTTTCCCTGACTGTATTGTTTGTTGTTTAACCTGTTGGGTTAGAAAGTGAACCTTGTTCACTTTTGCCTATTGTTTTCTAGGTTCGAGGTTGAGTGGGACTCCCTTGCCTCGCTTGTATTGCTGCATTCATGCATTTTACTGCTTTACTGTATATATCTGCTATTGTTTCTGTTTCCGTCTATTCCCTTAGGATCTCTGTTTCTCTCTGCGCAAGAGAGGAGCATGATAGACACTAGGTCTTAACCCATGCATGATAACATTAGGTTAGCTTGATTCCCTTTGCAACCGTAGGTTAGAGTTCTGTCTCTTTCTTTCTCAAAACAAACAGAAAAATACAATAAGATTTCAAACACAATAAAAGACACTTCTTCCGTAAAAGAATGTGAACTCATCAAAACGTCATTTTTGTCCGCTTGGACTGCTAATCAGAAAAACCTTTTCTCAGAAGGAATAAAATCAATCAAGACAGACTTGTGTCGTACGTGGCCCGAACTACGTTTGCTCTGATCTTTCATGCTGTATGAAAGTACGTAGGCATAGGATGCGATATCCTAGCGAGCAACCTTCCCCTCCTTTCCAGTAGGTAGGCGAACTACGTTGACTCTGATTTCTCGTTTCAGACGGGAATACGTAGGCATAAAGTGCGATACTTTGCCGAGTCATTTTATTTTCTTTTAACCCTTAACCTTTAGTTTAGATAGAAATAACAATCCGTACCAGAAAACAAGCGTGGATCCCGTCGAGTACGACGGACGTGAGGGGTGCTAATACCTTCCCCTTGCATAACCGACTCCCGAATCCAGGTTTTGGTTGCAACGACCATACCTTTCCCGTCTTTGCGGTAGGTTTACTCTGAGCGTTTCCTTTCCCTCTTGTGGGATAAATAACGCACGGTGGCGACTCTTCTGTTCAGCCGGCGCCGATTTTCACAGTAGCGACATCAATGCTGGACTAAGTTCTTTGATATGCTGATGGGACTAATTTATCCTTGTCTGGTAAAGGAATTTTGGATCCATGCTACTACTTGCCCTAAGTTCATTGTCTCATATGTTCTGGGTAAAGAAATCATCATAACTGAAGATCTGATAAGGAAGCTCATAGGTTATGAAGAGACTGATGGAGTTACTAATCTGCCAGTTGGGCGTGTTGATATGACTGATGTGTATAGGGAAGTTTGCTCATCTGGAGAAGCTTCTAACAAGGTGAAAGATCTGAAGCTAAACTACAAGATCTGGGCCAAGATCTTTATGGGTTGTATTCATCACAGGAAGTCTTCAAACTCTCCTGACTATCTAAACACTGATCAGATGTACTTCATGTACTATCTGAGTCAGAGCATAAAGGTGGATCTGCCGTATCTTCTTTTCAACCATCTGTGGACACACGTAAAACAATCAAGGGAAGAAGTCGAAACCAAACATCAGAAGATGAGGAACTGGATTCCAATGGGAAGACTCATTTCAGACATTCTGACTGAGAATGGTCTGGTTGGACATCTGGTAGAAGTTGGATTGAAGGAAGAGTTAGCTTTTGTAATAGGAAAACCTCTGAATGGGAAGAGTCTTCAGAGGATGAAGGTTGTTGAAGAACTCACTTCTGCACCAAATCAGATAAACTCTGAAGAGGTCAGCAAGAGAAGGATACCAGTGGATGATTTTCCTATGTTCTTCGCTAATGAACCAAGGGAAATTATTCTGGAGTACATTGTAACGTGTCTGAAAGATGGAACTCCTCTAACAGCAAATCTGGTTCAGAAAGCAGGTGAACCTGCACCAGATCTTTATGAGGCAAGACACAAGAAGAAGAGGAAGGTTGCTGAAGAAGGATCTTCAAAACCCAAGAGGAAGGCTACTGGTGAAGCTGCTGTTGTCAAACCTAGGAGGGTCAAGAAGCAAAAGGCTAGTCCTCCTTAGGCGAGTTTAGATTCTATATTGCAAACTGTCAAAGAGGTACTAACATATGATCAACCTATCCATGAACCTTTACCCTCACCTTCACCTTCTCCTCCTCGTGTTTCTAACCTAAGAAACCTTCTGTTATAGCTCTTTCTGTACCCCAACCACAAACAACTCCATCTGAAAAGCATAACTCTGAACCAACACATTCTCAACCATCTGATATTCCTCCCTCTGACAAACAAAACTCTACACTACAACAATCATCTGAAATTCCCCCACCAGAACCACAAACTTCTAAACCACTACCAGAAGAACCTACTCCATAACAACCAGAACAACCCATCCCATATGATCCTCAACCAACTGTTCCTCAACAAGAACAACATCAACCTTCTGAATCATTCATATCTGATTCTTAGGTTCTTGACGTTCAACCTTTGACAACTCTGTTTGATATCTCTTCCACATCCTATCATTCTTCTACATCATCTAACTCTTCTGAATCTGATGTTCCCCCAGAAGTAAACTCACCATCCTCACTACGTGGCTATGAACCAAGATCATCTGATTTTGTTTCTTTTGCTTCTTTTAAACCATTACCATCTGATAACCTTCCCTCTGGACTCAAGCTTAAACACTTTTATCCCAAACATCAAGATTCTGCTGAATCATTTGGCCAAACATCTTCTACACCATATCCTCGTCCTCTGTTCATTATCCTAACCTTCACAATACCATCCCCACCAGAACAACCAAAAACACCATCTCTAGAAAACTTCCTTAAACCTAAACCTAGAATGGATGTTGGTACGCTTTTTGATGGCTTCAAGAAGGAAATGAATGTGTGGATCTCTTCTGTGAAGAAAGACTGTTTGTCTAGTGTGAACCCAGATGCCTCTAAAGCTACTTGGAACAGATTCATCTCAAGGTTCAACACTGTTGCTTCAAATCTTTGCACCATTTGCTCTGATGATGCAAAGGTGAAATTTGTTGAAGTTATCAGACAGACTTTTCTGAACATGAGTAGACCTCAAGTTCTGGCTCTGGAATATGCACCTGCTGCTGATCCTATGTCTGAAGATACTCCTCCAGAAGCTGCTGTTTCTGAAGAAACTGTTGTGCCAAATCAGTCAACTCTGATGATTGTGGAACAAGCTTCTACTTCTGAGAATCAAGAACCTGCATCTGCATCTGCAATGGTCACTGATAGTGCTCCAGCTACTGAATCTGCATCTACACCTGCTTCTTCTGAGATCAAGACAGAAAGACCAGATTTAGAAGAAAAGTTTGCTCTGCTAGAAGCCAGCAACAAAGAGATCAGAACATGGATGGTCAAGCAAGAACAAACAACAGAAGAGATTAAGACTTGGATGTCTAAACAAGAGGAATCTAATTCTCAGATTATAGATCTTCTGAAGTTGATAGCCTCTCGCCAATCTTAGTTTTCTTTTCTGTTATGTTTGTGCACATGTTTGCTGTGTTTTGTTATCTTGTTGTTTTCTCTGAATGATTTCTGGATTCTATTTTTATGAAGTTGGATGTTTCACTATCTGCTCTTATATTGTTTTTCTCTGTTAATCTTTTATGTCTTAAAAAGTCTTTTATTTTTTATTATGACAAAAAGGGGGAGAAAAAGAAATTTTGTTTGTTCAAAAATAAACAGTTACTAAAATGGAATTCAGACATAACAAATTATATCTAACATTGAATTTTAGTCTTTCAGAATTATAATGTATCATCTGACAAAATTCATTGAAGTTACCCTGAGAATCCCCAAACCAGACTTTTATTCAAACCAGGTTCTGATTACCAGGCTCTGATAATTCAAACCAGGCTCTGATCCTAAAAGCTAACCAGGCTCTGATCCCAAAAGCTAACCAGGCTCTGATTCTGGAAAGTAAATCAAGCTATTACCAGGCTCTGTATCTAGAAAGCAAATCAAGCTCTGATTCTGGAAAGCACATTCTAACCAGGATTCTAATCAGGCTCTTATTCTAAAAAGTATACTCATGCAAAAAGGGAAGTATTTTCTTCTACTATAGTATTTATTTCAGGGGGAGATTCTTTATCTCAGAAGGAATTATATATTTATCCTTTTTATAGAACAAAATTTCCTATGTTTTTGTCATCAACAAAAAGGGTGAGATTGTTAGAACATAGATTGGTGTTTAATTATATCTCTATGTTTTGATGATAACTCTAATGAAATTTTGTATTAAGAAAATATATACTCTAATTTTGTTCAAGTGTTTTTGTTTCAGATATTAAATAAATATTCTTATGGAAGCAAAAATACATCTGAACAGTAGTCTACGTAAAGCTCTGAAGCATCAGAAGCAAGTGATCAGAAGACTCTGAGTGCTGCTAGAAGAGACTCTGAAGCAGAAGCTGCAGAAGACTCTGAAGCATAGTTGAAGAATTTGTATGAAGAGTTTCAAGCATTGTTTCAAGAAGACTCTGAAGTACTTTACGCTGCAAGTACAGAGGCTTTGTTATTCAAACTCTGCTCTGATTGAGATTCACGCTGAAAGCACTGGCTGTAAAACTCTGATAACATCAAGACTCTGATGTTGATAACTTTGAGACAGAAGCTTGTTGAAGAAAATATTATTCAAAGATATATCCGTTGGCATATTCCAAACGACTCTTTCCTTATTCATGTATGGCACAAGAAATCAGACAAAAGGGATTTGTCTGAACATTCCTCTTCTGGGAAAGCTAGAGCCGATAGAAGACAAAAGGCTATAGCTACACAGCAAGGCACAGTCTTCAACCATTGGACTTTCTAGTCTATAAAAGGACGTCTTCAACAACATTTCAAGGTTAACGAATCATTGACAAACTCATTGAAATTATTCAACAATTCTCATAAAATCTTACTTACTCAAAGCTAAATAGTTTTTATTCGTTCTTAATCTAAGTGTAAAAATCACAGTTTGTGATATAGCTTTTTAGAAGCATCTTAAACACTTGTTAATTTACATTTATTTGTAAAAGGTTCCTTAAGAAGACCAAGTTGTGGTTAGGATTTCTTGAGAAGACTAAGACAGTTGTTCTTAGTGGTTGACACTGTAATCTGTTTGAATATAGTGGATTATGTCCTTGTGGAGAAAGGCAAATCACCTTGATAGGGTGGACTGGATTAGTTGAGTTCAACGAACCAGGATAAAAATACTGTGTTGTTTTTATTGCCATAATTATTTCAAAGCCCTTATTCAACCCCCCTTCTAAGCGTTTTTCTCACCTTCAGAATATACATTATGTATGTTGCAAATTATGTTTAGATTACATCATTGACAATATTACATACAAAAAACGAGTTACATTGTCAGATTAAAACTAAAATGTATCAAAACATGTGTCACTAACTAAATCTATTAATGGTTCCTTCTCTGACCTTTCCTTATTTGCTTTTCTTTCAACGCAGCTCAACTTGGTGAACTCTTCCATCCTTTCTAGAAAGTAATATGACCAAGTTTCACCATCTTGGATGAAATGTGTTGTCCACTCTAGTGATGTCTTTAGTATAAAACATTTCGATTTCAAATAAACCTGAACAAAATATTGTGATTTTGAAAGCCGCCCAATGTACATGATGCACCCAGATGGATTTTAAGGTGGCCTAACTGAAGTGGAAAAAATGTTGATGAGAAAATTTATATTGTCAAATCAATAGACACTATATCATAACCACTATCTATAAGATGTCCCATTTTCGGGAAGCACGTCCATTTGTTAAATGGTGCCGAACCACTAAGACAAAGAATAAGAGAATTGAGAATTGCATAATACTTTTATTTTTTCTCGTATAGTTTTATGTTTTATTCCCTATGTGTCGTTATCTCTTCTATAAGCTGAAGGCAGACAAGTTGGTGGTTCTTATCTCTTTTACCAAGCAAAGGAAGAATGAAAACAGACATGTAAATGGTACCAAGATCACCAGCTACATCTTATTTGCTTCAAAGAAACACTCTTTAAATTCACAAGATTTTGCAGAATCTCTACTCAACATTTGGTTGAACATCAGATCTTTGAAGTTGACCAAACAAATCAAGGGCCAGATGCTTTGAGCAATAAAAGGGGTCCTTCTTCCAGAAGACAAACTTGGATCATCCACCTGATGAACCAACAGAACTTTGACAATGTTGAACATTATGGATAATCAATTAAGTACTTGTGCATTCCATAAATAGAGATTGATCTTAAATTCATACAACTTGTCCAGAAAGCCACCTGACAGATCTTTACACTTCAGCAATACCAAGAGTATTCTTTAGTTAAAGGATCTTTGATGTTGAAACATCAAGGCTGACATCCTTGACTCAACCTGCCTATGACTTCCTCTGCTGATAGAACCTTTGCAAGTCAATGAGTGGTGAAAATAAATTACCTCTCACTATCTTCTCTAAAACAGCCTTCAGCAATCTGTAAAACACAACAAAACAGCCTAAACAAAATAATATCAAGCAGGATCAACAGCTTGTCAGACCAAACAAAGCAGCAACAAACACCATCTTCACAACTGCCACAACCATGCATCAAACTGTATATAGGCCAATCTTCTCCCAGGGCTACTAGAGTTCTTTCATCAGACATATGTAGCGGAACCACCAAAAGAACATCTTCAACATGCCCTAAATAAGATGTCAGAACATCTTATAGGTAGCCACTCCTCCTTCGGCAACATATTCACCAGGTCATATAGACTTCTATATCAGAAGGCACAACAGCAGATACATAGAATCCTTCACAAACTCCTCGTTTGACAAAATCAGCAAATCAGCTGCAGCGTCTCCTTGTTTAAACCACCAGAAAGTATCTCCCAATATCTCATCCAAAACAGACAGGATGCCTGCTCTGATACCAATTAAAATTCTGGTATGCAGATATCATATGTCCCAAGAACATTGATCTCAGCTTAAACAAGGACGAGGACAGATCATGACCAATTTAAATTTCTTTAAATTGTACCAATGTCATGACCAATATCATGACGTCTGTTGTAACATCAGCAGGCTGGCAGACTATTTATCTAACCATTTAAATTGTGCAAAATTGTAAATGCTGAAAGATAAATAACACAAGTAATTGTTCACCCAGTTCAGTGTCAACCACACCTACATCTGGGGGCTACCAAGCCAGGGAGGAAATTCACTATTAGTAGAATTAATTCAGAGTCAAACAACCCGTTTGCACTCTTCACTTAAGACCTACCCAATGGCACTTCTGCCTAGAATCCACTAGACAAGAGACCCCGCTCACTCCCCCTCAATCACCGCAGTAATAAACAATTCACAATTACAATATGAAGACACTCTTCAAACACACCTTGATCTTGCTTCACAACTTTGGTCAAGAGACACACACTCTTGCTTAAAAGCTTTGAGTGACACAATGAACACACCTGTTCATACACAATAACCAAAGCAATTATACATCATACAATTGCTTGGCACACAAGGAATCCTAAGACTCCTAGACACACGTGAAGAGCAAACCTCTTCACTCACAAAACACACGTGAAGAGCAACAGTCTTCAGTCACAAAACACTCTTGCTTAAAAGCTTTGAGTGAACAATTAGCACTGTCCTAACAACAGCCTAAACATGTCTACCACTATGCATCCAAAGATACAAAGGGTGACTTACTAGGTCACACACAATGGACTCTCAAAACCCTAGACCTTAATTCTTCACTCAAGTTTTTCTTGTTGTGAGTGCTTAATTTCCCTTACTTCTGCTCCTTCTTAAATAGCAATGCTGACTGGGCTTGGGCTGGTCACAAGTAACAAACTTTAGGTTTAACCAAGTTAAACCACTTTCCATAATTCAAGGTGCTGTCAAATTAGGTCACAGCTGCTTCATGTTATGTCCAACCCTGACTAGAATCTCGCTTGAGATAACTAAGGAGCCATAACAGGTTTCCTGAATTCTAGCCTGAGATATCTCAGGTAAAATACCAGAAAACTAAAACTGCGTGTCGTATGTCATACGATCAATGTTATAGCATCCAGTCATGACATCCAACTTACTTGACTCTTAGCTGACCAAACTCCCCCTGCTGAACACTCCTGCAGAATGTTCTTCACAACAGTAGAAACAAGCATATTATAGTTTCCTAAAAAGTCTCAAAGATCCTTTTTATGAACATCAATTAAATCTGCACTTTGTTCCTAATGAATCGCTTTGGCCTGCACATACTGATGAGGTATATCCAAAGCACTTATGTCAAGTGATAAAATAACAGCACCTGCTATACCAGACAACGATGTCATGACATTCAGTATGACATCCATGACAGCAGTTCTGTCATCAGCTCCTGCTGCACTAGACATCGATGTCATGACATTGGTAATGGCATCCTGTTTAAAACACACGACAACAGTTATGTCATCTGCTCCTGCTGCACCAGACAGCGATCATCAGCTCCTGCTAGCTCTTGCTGCACCAGACAGCAATGTCATGACATTGGTAATGACATCCTATTTAAAACACATGACCGCAGTTCTATCATCTGCTCCTACTAGCTCCTGCTGCACCAGACAGCGATGTCATGACATTGGTCATGACATTGTGATTAACAACACATGACATTCACATTAAAACACTCCACAGCAGTTCTATCACCACAACATATAGAGATGTTATAACATCCTGCTTAACATCAGTGCAGAATCATGTTTTACCAAAATTTAGCCAATCATAGAACCATGGACAATTCTATATCATAGAATCATGGAACTAACAATCTCCCCCTTTGGAAAATTTTGGCTAAAACAACCAAACAACATCGAATCAGCAGCAGTAGATACCAACACTTTACTCCCCTTGGTTTAGTCAAAAATTGACAAAAATTGGAGTAAATGTACATACTACTTAGTTGTCATACTGCACATGGTGTCCAAGTCTAACATTTCTTGATCTCTAATAAAAAGACTGCACCAACAATCATGGACACTGACTTAACCTCCTTGTTGAACTCACTCAGCCAGTGTAAAATCAGCCCTGAACCATAGCTCCTTGAGAGTACACCTTGAATCAGTCTTGAATCTTGAGTTCTTGCCTTGTCTGAAGTTGCACCTTCAGGAATGACACTTTTGACATCACCGATTAAAGGATAATCAATTAAGTACTTGCCAAGTAACAATTGATTTCTGATCCCCTATTTGGGACACAAATATTCTGCAGAGAAAAATAAATTCTCCCAGATAATAACCAATGTTGTACATAGCTCCATATCAGCACAATGTCAACACAAGTAATACAGCTACACATCAGACAGGTACACAGCTCCCCCTGTCATGCATAATTAGCACTCCCCCTAAAAGAAATAACCCAAACACATGAAGAATCACTGCAACTTTACACCCCTACTTTACACCCCTTGATTCACAAACCACACTAGAACAAGTATCAGAAGTAGTTGCAGGATAGACATAGCTTTCTGTGAGATTCCTCAGATTTCAGCTTTGAAAGACAAAAAAATCTCCAAGATGTCAGAGTGAATGTCCTTCTTTATGCACAAGATCAAGCCTGATGGTGTCTTGATCTTCATCTTCACCTGTCAAACAAGACACAACACTTGGAGAGAGGCTCAAAACCCTGGCTTGATCCATTGATACCCCATAATGTCACAACATCTGGTATGACATTCCATCCTCATAGAGGCATACAATCACAAACTGCTTGAAACCACAAACAATCTTGAAACTGTACTATTGCAGTAACAGATCCTAGAAGTATAACTCCCCACATCAAGGATAACTAGTGTTCTTTTCCAGAAGCACGTGAATGGAAAACATAAGACTCATCTTCATGTCTTCAAGAGCTCACTCTTTGTTCAACACACCTGCTGAACGCATTCACTTACTGCTTGAACTACAAGCAACTAGTACACCCATCAAATAGAAATTCTCCCCCTATTTTTATAAAAGTTGCTCCAAGCTCACCACAGTATATCTCAAGACCAACCTCATGCTCATACTGCTCCACTTCTTTCTGGAGTTACCACTCCTCCACAAGACTTCTGGACTGAACACCTCATAATTCAAGACATTATTTCCTCATCATTCTCCCATATGATAAGTTAGAACATTTCTAGTTTAACTGGTGAATATTCACTTCCATATAACTCATCGTAGTCCAGATGTAATGAACCACTCTAGTCTTGTACAATACCTTCACATCATACTCCAAGACAGTCCTTTTACCTCATCATTCTCCCGTATGACAAGATAGAGTACCTCTTAGTCAAGATGTGAGTCACAAGTTTCACAATAGATCTTTAAGTCCAGCAAACAAAATGATGTTCTAACATTAGTTAGGACATCCTAACATATCACAGAGACAACATCCAATGGTTCTTAATATGCTCACAACTGGACTTACTACTACCTAGTAGTCCAAATGAAGATCTTCAGAGAATACAGCTCCACTAGCTTGATCAAATACAACTCCAATAGAGGGTAATCTTCCATGCGCAACTTAGGGCTTCTACCACAAGCTCCGATATATGAATGGAATCAGAACCTTATTTGGTCTTCAAACAACTACCCTTCTGCACAAGAGTAATTTAAGCACACTTCTTTAAATAACCAAATGCTACTGTTTGGTTACTCAGCTGCTTCCAGAGCTCTAGAGACTCTTCTGATCCACCAAGCAAACTTGATCTTCAAGTTACATGTCCTACTTGCTCCATAGCAAGGCATCTTAGATACACCAAGACTTGGACCTGTAATATCTATTTCTTCTTACAGATCCCGCAAACTGCATGAGATAGTATTAATTTCGTTCACACCTGAGAAGATCAACCTATCTTACAATGATGTTCCATAACATCAATTAAGGTCCTGAAGTTTGCTTGATGTCACAACATCTAATAAGACATCCTGCTGGTGAATTCAGTCCTTCATTATGCCATTTAGAGTAACCTTATCACTCTATCAGAACAAGAGATCCATGTTCACAGAGACTGAATTAAAGATATTGAGTAGACACCCTCTATTCTGCTCTATAGTATCATAACAAATACCTTGAAATACATTTGCTAAAAAAAACTCCTCTTTAGAGAAACCAAACGTGCCAAGGCTTGATTCTTTAGGGAGGAAGGATCACAAAAGTCTTTACAAAAGGACTCCTGCTTTCCTTAAGTGAAGATTTCTTTAGATAGTCAAGGATAACCGCCACTTATCTTTGACACCTACTGTACTTCATTACACCTTGATCAGAAATAAACTGATCCATGGTCAATTCAAGAAATCCTCATCTTCCCTAAGCACCATTTTTAGACAAGTTTCTTGCCAGGAAACTTTCTAGATAAATTTCGTGCCTAAGCTGAGGAAGAATGAAAACACACATGTAAATGGTACCAAGATCACCAGCTACATCTTATTTGCTTCAGAGAAACACTCTTTGAATTAACAAGATTTTGCAGAATCTCTGCTCAACATTTGGTTGAACATCAGATCTTTGAAGTTGACCAAACAAATCAAGGGCCAGATGCTTTGAGCAATAAAAGGGGTCCTTCTTCCAGAAGACAAACTTGGATCATCCACCTGATGAACCAACAGAACTTTAACAATGTTGAACATTATGGATAATCAATTAAGTACTTGTGCATTCCACAAATAGAGATTGATCTTAAATTCATACAACTTGTCCAGAAAGCCACCTGAAAAATGTTTACACTTCAGCAATACCAAGAGTATTCTTTAGTTAAAGGATCTTTGATGTTGAAACATCAAGGCTGACATCCTTGACTCAACCTGCCTATGATTTCCTCTGCTGATAGAACCTTTGCAAGCCATGAGTGGTGAAAATAAATTACCTCACTATCTTCTCTAAAACAGCCTTCAGCAATCTGTAAAACACAACAGAGCAGCCTAAACAAAACAGTATCAAGCAGGATCAACAGCTTGTCATACCAAACAAAGCAGCAACAAACACCATCTTCACCACTGCCACAGCTATGCATCAAACTGTATATAGGCCAATCTTCTCCCAGGGCTACTAGAGTTCTTTCATCAGAAACATATTGTAATACCCCAAAATATTCCCCCGGATTAGTCGATTCATGTCGCATGGCATCCCATTTTTGCATCCGCTAACTATTAACAGGTTACGTAGTCTGTTTATTTTGCAGGAATTACATCAGGTGCAATTTAACTGTGAAATGGGCAAAACGGTCATTTGTACGTTGTTTGCTGACAATTCATGATGTAACACCCCCTTCTATACCCCCAAATAAACATAAAACATTTAAGCGCATATTTAAATTTCCATCAGAGTAATAGAAAACATGATATAAAAGGAGCATGTCACACAATACATGAAATTAAAACATACAACACCTACTCTATAAAAGACATATAACAGTGGGGTAACTTTCAACAGAGGAACTTGAACCTTACACCCACATCTCAATATTTAGAATTAAAAGTGAAAAATCTAAACATTGAAATCACTTAAAACATATAATCATATAGATACATATCATCCAGTTTAGGTCACCAAATCGTTCATGTTTACATAAACATTTGTCAGCAAATACATATACGAATGTATCACAAAAGAATGCTATAAAATCCTAACTACCCGGTGCTACATATCAGAGCTTAACCGACCAAAAGAATGAAGCTATACTTCACAAAAGACCTCCAGCAAACCTAATCTACAATGCATATATATATATTCCGCATTTTTCACCATAGTTCATTATCATCATCATCATCATATATATATATATATATATATATATATATATATATATATATATATATATATATATATATATATATATATATATATATATATATATATATATATATATATATATATATATATATATATATATATATATATATATATATATATATATATATATATATATATATATATATATATATATATATATATATATATATATATATATATATATATATATATATATATATATATATATATATATATATATATATATATATATATATATATATATATATATATATATATATATATATATATATATATATATATATATATATATATATATATATATATATATATATATATATATATATATATATATATATATATATATATATATATATATATATATATATATATATATATATATATATATATATATATATATATATATATATATATATATATATATATATAATATATATATATATATATATATATATATATAATATATATATATATATATATATATATATATATATATATATAATATATATATATATATATATATATATATATATATATATATATATCACAATACATATATATAAACAATTATGGAATAATCACCAAGCATATTATCATGCACACATCCATAATTCTCATCAATTCACATATCATACACATATGCATACATTCACACAACATTTATCTCTATGCCATGTGACTCAATGCAACTCATGTCATGTGGTACCAACACTTGTTATCATTTTTCGGTTTTTACATTTAAACCGGGTTTGTCCCCTAGACCGATAACAACAAAAGCCCGTCCTCTAAGCTTTCAAACCCACCCTTCTAGGTTTGGGACAAGTCACTAGTCTCCACGAAACTAGCATGTGTTGCCTCTTGACTAAATGATGCGTATGCAATCAACAACCAAATGCACTTAAGACCGTTCTCGCATCTTAATCCCATGCATTCTCAAATAATTCATCACATAAGAATTATAACACGATTTCACACTCACACATCATATCAAAGTATTCATACTTTCAACATCATCACATTTATCAAGTAATGCACACATATTCACAATATGTTCTCATGCATTCTTCACATACAATCACATACAATTATTATGCATTCACAATACAATACCATCACCACATTATTCAAGCAATGCACACATATTCACAATATATTCTCATGTATTATATATGCCAAAAGGCCACATTCCACAATATTGCACAATCTAGGATTCACGCCATACGGCTACCCATAGCACATATATAACAGCACACAATTACTCATTCCAGATCAAGGTTGTACACAATCGAACCAAACAATCAACATTGGATGGAATCACAAGGAAATGAGAATGTTGTCATACTCACTGGCTTGCTCGCCTAGCGAACAAGCTCGCGAAGGCAAACAGAAGCTACTGTAATGCTTCGCTACCTACCCGTTGGGGCTTTGCCTAATGAACCCCTCGCTACCTTGCTCGCTACCAGCGAAGAGGGTCAATTACATTTTTTCCAAGTCTGGGACCACTCGCTACTAGCTCGCTACAGCGAACACTCGCGACCTGCTCGCCTAGCGAATGTGTTAGCGAACGTCTGTGATGTTCAAAACCCCAACTGTCCAAAATTCATCAGAAGCTCCCAAATCACCCGATTCAATTCCAACAAGTTCCAGTAGTCTTAGCCTAACATTCCTCGACTAAACTACACCATTATTCCAAATTCTAACCGTTCAAATCTCGATTCTTACCTATTAAACTCATTCCTGCCCTAAAGTGGAAAATGGAGAAAAACATCTAAACACTCCATACAATCCATACATAATCATAAACATTGATAGAATAATAACATTTTACACCCTTACCTTGATTAAATCGGTTCTTGAGAGTTGATCTTGATAAATCCAAGTTTTCCTCCTCTTTTCTCTTCTTTCTCTTCTCTTTCCCTTATGTTTCTATTCTTCTCTTGTCTTTCCACTTTTCCTTATATGCCTTTCTCTTCTAATTCCTTCCATCATATTTCTTCTCCCAAAACATCTATCAATAATTCCAATAATTAAAATCATCCAAATAAACCAATTAATTAATATAAATAATTAATTAATAGAAATTGGGCTGTTACAACCCTCCCCCACTTTAGGAATTTTCGTCCTCGAAAATGTTACCTGATTCAAACAACTCTGGATAAGACTCCCTCATATGACTCTCAAGCTCCCAAGTCACATTTCTACTAGCCGGTCCTCCCCAAGCGACCTTCACCAAAGCAATCTCTTTGCCTTGAAGTTGCTTCAACTCCTGATCCTCTATCCACATAGGTGATGTCTCCACAGTCAGGTTATCTCTCATCTGCACATCATCTACTAGGACTACATGAGATGGATCCGCAATGTATTTCCTCAACTGAGATACATGGAACACGTCATGGAGATTAGCAAGCGACGGTGGTAAAGCAACACGATAGGCTACCTCTCATATCTTCTACAAAATCTGATAAGGACCAATAAAACGCGGCGTCAACTTACGCGACTTCAATGGCCTACCAACACCAGTCATCGGAGTGACTCGAAGAAACACATGATCTCTCTCCTGAAATTCAAGTGTTTTCCTCCTCTTGTCATGATAACTCTTCTGACGACTCTGAGAAATATTCATATTCTACTGAATCATCTTAATCTTATTGGTAGTCTGCTGGACTATCTCAGGTCCAACCACAGAACTCTCTCCCGACTCATACCAACACAATGGCATCCTACACCGTCTACCATACAATGCTTCAAACGGTGCCATACCAATACTCGAATGAAAATTGTTGTTGTAAGTAAATTCAATCAAAGGTAAGTAGCCATCCCAAGCTCCTCCCTTCTCCAACACACAAGCTCTTAAAATATCCTTAAGTGATTGAATCATTCTCTCAGTCTGACCATCGGTCTGCGGATGATAAGCTGAACTCAAACGCAACTTCGTACCCAAAGCACTCTGCAAACTCTCCCAAAATCTCGGATCTCTATCTGACACAATGCTAGACGGAATACCATGCAAGCTGACAATCCTTTCAATGTACAGCTTTGCCAATCTCTCCAACGGGTAATCCATTCGCATAGGAATAAAGTGAGCAGATTTGGTCAATCTATCCATAATAACCCAAATGGATTCAAAGTTACTCGGCGTCCTCGGTAAACCAGATACAAAATCCATAGAAATTCTATCCCATTTCCACTCAGGAATAAACAACAGTTGCATCAAACTCGACGGTTTCTGATGCTCAATCTTTGACTTCTGACAAGTTAAACAAGAATACACAAACTCGGCAATATCCTTCTTCATACGAGGCCACCAAAATACTTTCCTCAAATCTTGATACATCTTAGTAGCACCCGGATGAATACTCAATCCACTACGATGCCCTTCTTCAAGAATACACTTCTTCAGCTCAACAATATCAGGAACACAAATTCTATCACGACACCTCATGATACCATTTTCATCAATCCAAAAATCACCACCTTGACCCTGATTGATCAAAGTCAATCGATCAACTAAACTCAAATTAGATTTATGCCCTTCTCGAATTTCGTCAAGAATACCACTAGTAAGCTTTAACATACCAAGCTTAAATTCGTAAGAAGTCTTCTCACAAACCAAACTCAAATCGTGAAATTGCTCAATCAATTCCAACTTTTTTACCATGATCATCGACATATGCAACGATTTCCTACTCAATGCATCAGCCACCACATTCGCTTTACCCGGATGGTAATTCAAACCAAAATTAAAATCTTTCAGAAGTTCTAACCAGCTCCTCTGCCTTGCATTCAATTCTTTTTGATCAAAGAGATACTTCAAACTCTTATGATCACTATATACCTCAAATCTCGAACCAAATAAATAATGCCTCCAAAGCTTCAGCACAAATACAACGCCGACCAACTCTAGGTCATGCATCGGATAATTTTTCTCATGTACTTTGAGTTGCCTCGAAGCATAATCTACAACTTGTTTATTTTGAATCAACACACCTTCTAAACCCATCAAAGAAGCATCACAATACACAACAAACGGTTCTGCCGGATTCGGCAAAATCAAAACTGGAGCGGTCGTCAATCTTCTCTTAAGCTCTTGAAAACTTCCTTCACACTTTGCATTCCAAACAAAAGCTTGACCTTTCCTAGTCAATTGCGTCAATGGCAATGATAACTTGGCAAATCCTTCAATGAATTTCCGATAATAACCTGCCAAACCAAGAAAACTTCTAATCTCAAAAACTGATTTCGGAGTCTCCCATTACGATACCGCTTCAACCTTCGACGGATCAACCGCAATACCTCTACTCGAAATCACATGACAAAGGAAACTCACTTCCTTCAACCAAAATTCACACTTAGAAAGCTTAGCATACAACTGCTTCTCTTTCAACACGGATAACACAATCCTCAGATGCTCGACATGTTCTTCTTCACTCTTCGAATAAATCAAAATATCATCAATGAACACAACCACAAATTTGTCCAAATAAGGATGGAAAATCCTGTTCATGTACTCCATAAATACACCTGGTGCATTAGTCACACCAAATGGCATCACAGAATACTCATAATGTCCATACCTCGTTCTAAAAGCAGTCTTCTGAATATCCTCATCCTTCACACGAATCTGATGATACCCAGATCTTAGATCTATCTTACTGAACACACTCGCACCAACCAACTGATCCATCAAATCATCAATCCTCGGAAGTGGATACTTATTCTTGATAGTCACCTTGTTCAATTGTCTGTAGTCCACACATAGTCTCATAGAACCTTCTTTCTTCTTAACCAACAACACTAGTGCACCCCACGGTGACACACTCGGACGAATAAACCTTTTCTCAAGTAGATCTTCAAGTTGACTCTTCAAATCTTTCAATTCCAATATAGACATACGATGTGGAGCCATCGATATCAGACTAGTTCCAGAAATTAAATCGATCACAAACTCTATTTCTCGTTCCGGTGATAAATCTTTTATCTCATCAGAAAAAACTTCCGGAAAATCACGGACAATTGGTAAAGCATCTATTGCTACATCTTCCCCAATACTCAAACTTGCCATCAACAAAAATACCTTCACACCATCTTGCACTACTTCCTCCATTTGCTTAGCAGTTATAAATAAATCTCTTTCATCCTCAGGTTCAAGAAAAATAACTGTTTTGTCAAAACAGTTAATATAAACACGATTGAATTCCAACCACTTCATCCCAAGAATAACATCAAGTTGATCTAAGTGAAGACACACTAAATCAACTCCAAAGTCTTTACCAAAAATACTCAACAGACAATTCAAACACACATACGGGGTAGTTACCGAACCTATAGCAGGAGTATCAATAACCATACCTCCACTCATAACAGACAACTCAAGATTTAATCTCTTAACACAATCCAAAGAAATAAAAGAATGTGTAACTCCAGTATCAATTATAGCAATCAAAGGTATACCATTAATGAAGCATGTACCTCAGATCAAACGATCTTCACTAGTAGTCTCCGATCCAGATAGAGCAAACACTTTCCCATTCCCTTGAGTCTTCTTTGGCTTATCACACTTGGTACTAATGTGCCCTTGCTCACCACAGTTGTAGCAAGTCACATTTGCACCACTTCTGCACTCCAAAGCTTTGTGGCCTGGCTTGCCACACTTGAAACATTTATGCTCCACACTTTTGCACTCAGGAGCATGGTGTCCTTCTTCACCGTATCTATAACATCTCGCCAGAGTGGAAACTCCTCCCCCACTCGGCTTCTTGCCGTAACCAGCTTTCTGTTTCCCCTTATCAGTAGGAGTCACATACGGCTTCCCTCTAAATTGACCTTTTCCTTTCTTGTTATTTAAACTCTTGTAGTGACTAGACCGAGCCCTACTATCTTCATCATAGATTCTGCTTTTGTTCACCAACTCAAAAAATCACCTAATTTCCTGATAACCAACAACTTGCTTGATTTCAGGGCTCAAACCATTCACAAACTTGAGACACTTGGATCTCTCAGCATTAGTAGTGTTGTAATGAGGATAAAACTTAATCAATTCCTCAAACCTTGCCGCATACTCGGCTATAGTTGAGTTACCCTGCTTCAGCTCAAGGAATTCAATTTCCTTCTTACCACGCACATCTTCTGGAAAATACTTCTCCAGAAATGCCTCTCTAAAAACATCCCAAGTAACCACAACCTCATCTTCTTCAAACCTTTGACGAGTATTACCCCACCAGTCCTCAGCTTCCTCCTTAAGCATAAGAGTGCCAAACTGCACCTCTGGGCATCTGAACAATTCATGACTCGAAAGATCTTCTCGATTGCTTTCCGCCATACATGTGCTTTGTCCGGTTCATGAGTTCCCTTGAAAATCGGTGGATTGTTCCTTTGAAACCTTCCCAAAGCACAAAACTCATCATCAGCGTTATTTCTAGCATTCACATTGGCTTGAGGATTCTGCCCAATCGCTCCAGCCAACCTCGTCAAAGCTTCAGCAATCGCTTCATCATTCCTACCGGCGACCATCATTATGAATCCCAACAATAGAACTCATAAGAACTAACAATATCGATAGTGTCACACACACAATCAGATATATATAGGGAATAAACACGTTAACAACTTGGCCAACTGGCCGACCTGCTCTGATACCACTTAATGTAACACTCCCTTCTATACCCCCAAATAAACATAAAACATTTAAGCACATATTCAAATTTTCATCAGAGTAATAGAAAACATGATATAAAAGAAGCATGTCACACAATACGTGAAATTAAAACATACAACACTTGCTCTATAAAAGACATGTAACAGTGGGATAGCTTTCAACAGAGTGTAACAGTGGGATAGCTTTCAACAGAGGAACTTGATCCTTACACCCACATCTCAATATTTAGAATTAAAAGCGGAAAATCTAAACATTGAAATCACTTAAAACATATAATCATTCATGTTTACATAAACATTTGTCAGCAGATACATATACAAATATATCACAAAAGAATGTTATACAATCCTAACTACCCGGTGCTACATATCAGAGCTTAACCGACCAAAAGAACGAAGCTATACTTCACAAAAGACCTCCAGCAAACCTAACCTGTAATGCCTCATAGAGCATTATAAAACAGCAGAAGGGTGAGAAACATTATCATAATAATCAATGCATATAATTATAAATATATATATATATATATATATATATATATATATATATATATATATATATATATATATATATATATATATATATATATATATATATATATATATATATATATATATATATATATATATATATATATATATATATATATATATATATATATATATATATATATATATATATATATATATATATATATATATATATATATATATATATATATATATATATATATATATATATATATATATATATATATATATATATATATATATATATATATATATATATATATATATATATATATATATATATATATATATATATATATATATATATATATATATATATATATATATATATATATATATATATATATATATATATATATATATATATATATATATATATATATATATATATATATATATATATATATATATATATATATATATATATATATATATATATATATATATATATATATATATATATATATATATATATATATATATATATATATATATATATATAATACACATATTCCGCATTTCTCACCACATTTCATTATCATCATACATATAGAAATTTATGGAATAATCACCAAGCATATTATCATGCACACATCCATAATTCTCATCAATTCACATATCATACACATATGCATACATTCACACAACATTTATCTTTATGCCATGTGACTCAATGCAACTCATGCCATGTGGTACCAACACTTGTTATCATTTTTCGGTTTTTACATTTAAACCGGGTTCGTCCTCTAGGCCGATAACAACAAAAGCCCCTCCTCTAAGCTTTCAAACCCACCCTTCTAGGTTTGGGACAAGTCACTAGTCTCCACGAAACTAGCAAGCATTGCCTCTTGATTAAATGATGCGTATGCAATCAACAACCAAATGCACTTAAGACCGTTCTCGCATCTTAATCCCATGCATTCTCAAATAATTCATCACATAAGAATTATAACACGATTGCACACTCACACATCATATCAAAGTATTCATACTTTCAACATCATCACATTTATCAAGTAATGCACACATATTCACAATATGTTCTCATGCATTCTTCACATACAATCGCATACAATTATTATGCATTCACAATACAATACCATCACCACATTATTCAAGCAATGCACACATATTCACAATATATTCTCATGCATTATATATGCCAAAAGGTCACATTCCACAATATTGCACAATCTAGGATTCACGTCATACGGCTATCCACAACACATATATAACAACACACAATTACTCATTCCAGATCAAGGTTGTACACAATCGAACCAAACAATCAACATTGGATGGAATCACAAGGAAATTAGAATGCTATCACGCTCGCTGGCTTGCTCGCCTAGCGAGTCCCTAGCGAACACTCGCTACCTATTCGCCTAGCGAACAAGCTTGCGAAGGCAAATAGAAGCTACGGTAATGCTTCGCTACCTACTCGCTGGGGCTTCGCCTAGCGAACCCCTCGCTACCAGCGAAGAGGGTCAATTACATTCTGTCCAAGTCTGGGACCACTCGTTACTAGCTCGCTACAACGAACACTCGTGACCTGCTCGCCTAGCGAACGTCTGCGATGTTCAAAACCCCAACTGTCCAAAATTCATCAGAAGCTCCCAAATCACCCGATTCAATTCCAATAAGTTCCAGTAGTCTTAGCCTAACATTCCTCGACTAAAATACACCACTATTCCAGATTCTAACCGTTCAAATCTCGATTCTTACTTATTAAACTCATTCCTGCCCTAAAATGGAAAATGGAGAAAAACATCCAAACACTCCATACAATCCATACATAATCATAAACTTTGATAGAATAACAACATTTCACACCCTTACCTTGATTAAATCGGTTCTTGAGAGTTGATCTTGATAAATCCAAGTTTTCCTCCTTTTTTCTCTTCTTTCTCTTCTTTCTCTTCTCTTTCCCTTATGTTTCTATTCTTCTCTTTTCTTTCCACTTTTCCTTATATGCCTTTCTCTTCTAATTCCTTCCATCATATTTCTTCTCACAAAACATCTATCAATAATTCCAATAATTAAAATCATCCAAATAAATCAATTAATTAATATAAATAATTAATTAATAGAAATTGTGGCTGTTACACATGAGGTTGAATCATCGCCAGGAATCCATTGAGTATTTATAACTTCCATTTCCGAGTTTCTTACCTTTTATGAGGGTAAACAAAAATTCACGGTAATTTTGGCATCAGGATGTTTGAAATACAGTAATTAATTCAGCGGGCCGAGACTCTATCATCAGCAGACTTCCGAGACATTTATTTTGTCATATGGGTGTGATTATGTTGAGATATCAAATCGGTTTGGTTCAAAGCGATGCAAGAATATGCTCTGAGGAATTTGGTTTCAACAGGAATTTATTCTTTCGTTGCTTCTTCTATCTGCCACTTAAATTTCTCAAAAGAAAAGCAGTATAAATTTCAAATCAAGGCAGGATTTATTATATCTGTTTAATTGCAACTTTTGGCCGAGTTGGTTCATGGCATTGGATTTAGCCTTCGGAAAAACAATTGTATTTTTTGGTGCGGAGTATAGTTCTGTTTTGCTGTTAAGCGAATTTCTCTGTTTCTTTCCTGTTTTATTCTGTTCAAGGCCATCATCGTGTATTTCATCAGGCGCGATTTAATTTAGGAATATATTTGAAGAATCGAAGGTTACATCAGTTTTAAGTGAAGCAGCACGTGTTGGGGACATAAGGGAATTCAGATATTATTTTGGGATTTATTTGGTGAAGATAGTCCGTTTGGTTACAGCTTAATCAAGTTAAATTACAATTGATTAAATTTATTCACAAGTGTTTAATTGCTGGAATTTATCGGTTTTTCTTCAGGAGAGTCTATTGGTACGATAAAAATTACAATCAGACAAGTTGGACAGAAATATTATTGAACTTTGTTCGTAATATTTTTAAAGAGGAAAATGATTTTGAATAGAAATATTATTGAAATTTTATTCATAAATATTTTTATTACAAATTACAGAAAGAAAATTAAAGTACATATTTTTATCCTAAAGTTCTAAATTCTTAAAAGTGGTCCTCATGCTTGATTCTCCCGACCGACTCTCCGCCCGACATTTTTTCTTCGTACCTGCAATACCGACAAAAACAAAGCAAACAGATTGTTAAAGTGAAAAATTATTTCGATGGTTCGACACCCTCAGAGTAATTTCATCATCGGGTGTCGGGAGGGCAACGACAAATGCCGAAGCCAACTCCCAAGCTGATTCTCGACCTCGGTTCCGATAGGTAACATCTGTTCTTTTTCGAGACAGCCGAAAGAAGAGAAAAAGAAGTGTTTTCGGCCAAAAAGTGATTATTCGGATAAGCGCTTTTGGAAAAGTGATTTTTTCAGCCAAACAGGTTCAATCCAGAATCAATATCCAAGTCTAAATCCAGAATCAAAACATCCATTTTCATCAAGTAAATTATGAATACCCATTTCTGATCCATAACATGAACCAAATCCGGATCCGGTTTTCTATCAAGTAAAATCACCATCAGATCCAAACCATATCGGAAAACAAATCCAAATCTGCATGAAACAAATCACAAAATCAAATATCAGATCTTTCAATCAAATAATAACGTAAGAATTATATCTAAGCCCACCGCAAGCAAACCGTATAAAAAGATCAAAGAAAGAGATCAGAAGGGGTAAGGACAAGAGAACGAAACCCTAAACGGAGAAACGGCATAAACCACCAGAACAGCAGCCAAATCGTAAGACAAAGCATCACCACGAGTTCATCGAACACCCTCACCTAACGAACAGACGAGGGCAACCATCGCCTCAATCGCAGAAAACTCGGAGGCATAAAACCTCATCATCGTCATCATCGCAAATCGCAGAGAAAACCCAGCACCATTCACGATCCACAAACAACCGTTGGCCTCAGAAACTCATCACCGGCTGATAATCAACGCAAACCACCCACCGGAGCCGTCCTTAATGCATTGAAGGGTAAGGTGTTTGAATATATGATTTGTTTTGTGGCTTGTTGCAGGTAAGTAGAAGAAGGAAGCATGCAGGTAAAAGAAGATTGGAAAGCTCCCTTAAAGCTTTCGCATAGAGCAGCCAGCGGCGACACACAAGAAGAGAGAAAGGTCTCCGAACAAAACTCCAAATGGAGTCCGCCACGGATGTACCAGGATTTAGGGTTCAAACCCTAAAATCCTACCCCATTCTTTTTTATGTGTATTGGGTCAAGTTTGAGGCCTGACCACCCAGCCCAACCCGTTTTAATATTCTGTTTTATTTTTTTACTTTTATTATTGTAATTTTTAACAAAAAAAGAAATAATTTAACTAATACTAACATGCTTTTTTTTTTAATAAAAATTAAATTAAATTTTTTCTATGATATAAAATTAACTCTTTTTTTTTATTAGAAAAACTTTTTTAAATCAAAACTAAAACTTTTTTTAAAACTTAAAACTAAAACAGTCTTTTGAAATTTAAAATTAAATCCTTTTTCAAACTTAAAACATTTTTAAAACTAAAAAGTAAGACTTTTGTTTTTAATTAAAACTTAGAACTTTCTTTTTAAGTTAAGTTTTTAAACGCTTTTGTAAATATAAAAGAAAAACTTTAATTTTAAAATAATTTTCCCTTTATAACAAAAATCCAATTATTGTTCTCATTACAATTAACCGCCTAACTTTCGCTCTCGTGTATCCATGGCTTACTAACGTTCTTTGTTTTGTACATTTTATTCACGTTATTCACTCCGCTATCACTTGTACATTATTTCAATCATCTTCATTACTTATTCATTTCTCATTGTTTATTATCTTGCAACATTATCCCTTCCGAAGGATTAGGTCTAGCAATTTGACCCGCCGAGTCAATAACCCTAAACTTTGACGTTTTCAAAGCCTGACATTTTTAGGCGTCTCGCCGCAGATAATTTTACCCTTTACCCTAGCATTAGGTCAAAGAGTCGTCGTACTCTGTTTTAGGGTTTCCCACCGTGGAATCCCTAATTTAACCCCGATTTCAACTTATAATTTCAACTTAGAGATGGGAGTCTCTGCACTCCACGTAAGCGCTTCCTTATGAACGTTTATATCCCTATCGAAACCTTGACCATAGTCAAGACGTTTCTAACCTCCCTTTCAAGGGGAACTACGATTACTCTGATTCCATTCCCTATCCAAGATACGTAGACACAAGATGCGAATCTTGTCGAGTAAACTTAGGACTAACCCTTAGGTCTTTTCTTTAACTTCTAACCCTTTGTATATACCTTAAAGCAAATAATAAAGAAAAATAGTAAAAAATAAACAAAAGGTTCCTATAGAGTACTACAGAAGTTTAGGATGCTAATATCTTCCCTAAGCTTAACCAACCCCTTACCTAGAGCTCTCCCCGCATTGTGTTTACGATGTAAAAATAGGTTTTTCCTCTTTTGAACTTTTCCTTTAGATAAATTAAAGAGTAGTTATGAACTAAAGATGCGATTCAAATTAATTAATAGTTTGATATCCTATTTCCACCGCAACAGAAAATGGCGCCTTCACTAGGGAATTCTTAATCTTTTGAGGGTTATCCCTATTTTGTTTATTTTTGATATTTGTTTCATTAATATTTTTGCCCATTTGTATGTATATATTTTGGGGTACCTTGCTTGGGAGTTACTGTGTTGTGAGATAAGTCCTACACCCGGACTTGAGTAACATTATTATAGGATGGTGATATATTCGACGAGGCTTATAGGGGGTGAGTCCCGACCAAGCTGACTTGAGAATCACCTCTCAATTGAGACCTTTTCGAAAATGGTTCGGTTGAACGAGTGTAGTCGTGAAAACTTTTACTATTATCGATTGGTGTCTATGATATTAAGGACCGTAGTACCTTAACACCACCTTGGCCTTATTTAGGACGTAGCGCGGGAATTGTGTGGGAATAGTCCTACAATGGTTGCTATGCGATACTACACTCAAAAGAGGTTCTCTTGAGAATATTATCGGCCCCTGAGTCAGTCGGAAGGTTGATAATATCTGAAAGATGGAATGATGACTTTGGGCACCGATTTAGAACCCTTGTTCTGCAGGTACAATTAACCTATAGTACATACCTTTTGGGAAGGGTAGACCTTAACTCCATTCATGGTTCCTCAAACCTAGGACTTTTTTTGCTTATATGTATTTATGCTTTGCATCCATAAAACATCATTCCTAGTTTCAAGGAATTCAACGGTCCTTTGCAAATTTAAAAGGTCTTACATTTTAAAGTCTAAAAACTTTTCCAGCTTTCCTAAAAAGGTTTGCAATCGACTGTTGAAATTCTTGAAACTATTGCATGGCATTAGCATCACATTTTTTGCATTGCATTTTTCCCCCCGGTTTCTCATTCTTGGTCCTCTCATCTTCCAATGTCTCTTTGAGTCGTCAAGCTGATTCCTCGACATAGATATAAGACTAGAGCTAACTATAAATGCCAGATGTCAGAACAAGAGGAACATAATGCGGATAAGCCTCTAAATGTCCAGAAGAATCCTTTGCCAATGCATCAAAAGTGAAGCTTCCCAGCAGATTATTGGTGTTTCAGACATGATGACTTATCTTTATACTGATTTAGTCACTAGGCTTTTTGTTTCTCGTTGTTTGTACTTTCCTTATTTCATTTAGTTGTTTGCTTTCGAATTATGTTTGTACTTTTACATTAATGAACTGAGCATTGCAACCTTTGATTTAATTCATTTTTATCTATTATTTGCATCTTTATGCTTTATCTTTCAAATATTTACTCCTTGTCCAAATGTTTGATTATGCAAAGATTGAAGGGAGGATGACGAAAACGTTATATCCATAACTGCTGTCAGTATGCTTTCAATCAAACTTTGTTGATGATGTAAGGCATTGTTTCAATCCCCAAACACTGGAGAAATAAGGAATTTAATCCCTCGTCACCCCCTTCGAGCCTAGAGGTTGGAGTTTCTTTCTTTACAAAAAACCTGCAATCTTAACCTGGGGCATGGGTAGTTCTCAGTTAACTTGGTTGTGTGTTCCTGTAATACACCTTTCATATAAAGGTCGCATTCACAAGTTTTCCTTCGCACACTGCAAGCAAGTGTCGAAGATATTTTTTTAAGCCAAAAGTCGATGATGGTTCACCATGATCATTTAATCCAGGAAGTCACTTTCTTTCAAAAAAAAATCTAAAGAAAAATCCCGCTAGGTCAAAACCTATGAAGGAGACTTAGGTAAAACTGGGGCATCCCGCTGACTGTGTGCTTTAAAAGAAATAGTTCAGGCAAAATTTAGGGATAGTAAAAAAAGGAGATCTTTAAATCCTTATCCTGAAAATCCTCAATGTAAAAAAAAAACAAATGTTATCGGAAAGTATTGGCTGCCTTTTCATAGGTCCCTTGACTTCTAAACCATCATTGCTACCATCAGTGCAATTCCTAACCTATAGGAACCTGAATGCATAATATGAGTTAACTAAGCGTAGGACTGAAGATCACCACGTAGAATGGGTGGGTACAAATAAATTTTGAGACTCTATCCTTTGTTTCACAAACCGTGAACCAGGCCACGTTACAACCCTCAAAAGACCTAATTGAAGCAAGGTTATTTTTAAAGCATACTTCAGCAAGGTTGCGTAACTTGACTCCAAAAGATCTTTGTGAATCAGTTATTTTGGCAATACACCTTTGTTTTAAACTTTGAGCATCTTGAACCACCGTGTTCTGACCGACGACTCATTTATTTTTCCATTTTTCAAAAACAATTTTGATTTCAAAAGTTGCATGAACTTTGAATTACCATGTTTGTATGAATATTTTTGTTTGCAAACTGGCTTTCCTCTAAGGAATTTTCAAACAATGAGAAACTTGGTCAGTGATCCTATCAGAGGCAAGTTCCGTTTACATCTTGTCTAAGAATCAATTCAAGATTTGCTTAAGACAAGGTATTCTCAGATTTAGTTTATCCCAAAGATTTTTTTCAAGACTCAACTGGGGCAAGCTTCCGAGAGTACAGTAAAAGAGTCATTTTCAAAATCAGACAAGCTGAAGCAATTATCAGTTCAGTTACAACAACAGCTAATCTGGGGAAGTTTACTTGAACAATCCCCAATCGGCTATTCATCCTTCCTACAGAGACCATCAACCTGATCACAGTTTAGCAGAATGATAGTGATGTATGTGTTGAGGAATCAGTTCTCCAGTTTTGTCATCTTACCAGAAGAGTCGAGCCTCGTCGTCGGCATCAGCATTTGCATTTGATCATATATCATAACATAATTCATATACATATACATATTACATATGCATATCATGAGCTTCATCCTCCTTTGCATTTCTCCCGAGGTCGTGTTTTATCCACATCTTACCTTGTGGTCAAAGTCCAACTTACTTGGCACCTACCAAACGATTGTGTATCATGTATATCTGACGTTCTTCAAGATATGACATTTTTCTTATCCGGTGGTTTTCTGGAGTTATTTCTCTTTCTGATGGTTTTCCAGATTGAGTCTTTATCTGACGGTTTTCCAGATACCCCTGTGATTCTGTTGGTTTTCCAGAATCTCATCCGATGTTTTTCCGGATCTATCTCTTTCTGATGTTTTCCTAATCTGAGTTTTTGTTCTGACGTTCTTCCAGAACCCCTTTGTTGCTTATCTGACGTTCTTCCATATATGTCTTCAACTTGTCCCGTACATTTATTGCTTTACTAAATGTTTCGGGTTTACCTTCAGAGACTTCTCTTCATCTCATACTCCTATAGATGTTGTTCTTTTGTTTCTGGATGCAGCCTAGAGTTTATTCGATGGTTTTCCGAGTATCTCTGGTATGTTTCAGAGCTCATTCGATGTTCTTCCGAATGTCCCTAAAATTGGTTGCTCTGTCCCAGAGTTTATTCGATGGTTTTCCGAGTATCTCTGGTATGTTTCAAAGTTCACTCAATGTTCTTCCGAATGTCTCTGAAATGTGTTTCTTTGTCCCCGAGTTTATTCGATGGTTTTCCGAGTAGCTCTGGTAGGTTGTAGAGTTCATTCGATGTTCTTCTGAATGTCTCTGAAATGTGTTTCTTTGTCCCTGAGTTTATTCGATGTTTTTCCGAATATCTCTGGTGGGTTTTAGAGTTCATTCGACGTTCTTCCGGATGTTTCTGATGTTGGTTTTACCCTGTATATTTTCTACGGATTCCCAAAAATTTCGTTCGATCCCGTCACGAGGGAAAGTTTCCAGAAGCTCGAATGTTATTCTTTGCTCAATGCTCCAGCATTCTGTTTACTTGATCCTGCAGCCGTGCGGATCCAGTTTTACCTTTTTACCCTAGAGTATTAGCCGGTCATGCCTAAACCTGTTGAACAACTACTCTCAGATATTTCCCAGTGGAGGCCGTCTCGTCGGTGCCATCTCAATTGAGGATTCCATTCTTACCGTCCTTTCTAAAGTGACAACTGGTCGTGCCTGCACCGGTTGATTCATCACTCTAGAACTCCTCGATTGTCGCACTATTCCACCAGTGCGCCGTATTCCCTAGTGAGTTACTCATCGCGTCTGTCCCCTGTGTCGTCGTGTCGTCCACATTCTTGCATTTATCATTCTCATCATACGTATCATACCATATTCATGGCATTTTCAGCATTATAGTTCATTTTTTTTGTCCATAGCATTGCATATCACTGCGTCTAAGGGCAAAATTTTCGGTTATTTGTATTTAAATCCCTCCATCGTGATTCCTCGAGTCTTCGCCGCTCAAATCATCTGGTGAAGCTATTTAAATAGGGGCAACTGTAATACCCCAAATTTTACCCTCGGATTAGTCGATTCATGTCGCATGGCATCCCATTTTTGCATCCGCTAACTATTAATAGGTTACGTAGTCTGATTATTTTGCAGGAATTACATCAGGTGCACTTTAACTGTGAAAGGGGGAAAACGGTCATTTGTACGTTGTTTGCTGACAATTCATGAGGCTGAATCATCGCCAGGAATCCATTGAGTATTTATAACTTCCATTTCCGAGTTTCTTACCTTTTATGAGGGCAAACAGAAATTCACGGTAATTTGGGCATCAGCATGTTTGAAATACAGTAATTAATTCAGCGGGACGAGACTCTGTCATCAGCAGATTTCCGAGACATTTATTTTGTTATATGGGTGTGATTATGTTGAGATATCAAATCGGTTTGGTTCAAAGCGATGCAAGAATCTGCTCTGAGGAAGTTGGTTTCAACAGGAATTTATTCTTCTATTGCTTCTGCTATCTGCCACTTAAATTTCTCAAAAGAAAAGCAGTATAAATTTCAAATCAAGGCAGGATTTATTATATCTGTTTAATTGCAATTTTTGGCCGAGTTGGTTCATGGCATTGGATTTAGCCTTCGGAAAAACAATTGAAATTTTTGGCGCGGAGTAAAGTTCTGTTTTGCTGTTAATCGGATTTCTCTGTTTCTTTCATGTTTTATTCTGTTCAAGGCCATCATCGTGTCTGTCATCATGCGCGATTTAATTTGGGAATATATTGGAAAAATCGAAGGTTACATCAGTTTTAAGTGAAGCGACACGTGTTGGGGACATAAGGGAATTCAGATATTATTTTGGGATTTAGTTGGTGAAGATAGTCCGTTTGGTTACAGTTTAATCAAGTTAAATTACAATTGATTAAATTTATTCACAAGTGTTTAATTGCTGGAATTTATCGCTTTTTCTTTAGGAGAGTCGATTGGTATGATAAAAATTACAATCAGACAAGTTGGATAGAAATATTATTGAACTTTGTTCGTAATATTTTTAAAGAGGAAAATGATTTTGAATAGAAATATTATTGAATTTTTATTCATAAATATTTTTATTACAAATTACAGAAAGAAAATTAAAGTACATATTTTTATCCTAAAGTTCTAAATTCTTAAAAGTGGTCCTCATGCTTGATTCTTCCGACCGACTCTCCGCCCGACATTTTTTCTTCGTACCTGCAATACCGACAAAAACAAAGCAAATAGATTGTTAAAGTGAAAAATTATTTCGATGGTTCGACACCCTCAGAGTAATTTCATCATCGGGTGTCGGGAGGGCAACGACAAATGCCGAAGCCAACTCCCAAGCCGATTCCCGACCTCGGTACCGAAATACAACATCTGTTCTTTTTCGGGACAGCCAAAAGAAGAGAAAAATAAGTGTTTTCGGCCAAAAAGTGATTATTCAGATAAGCGCTTTTGGAAAAGTGATTTTTTCAACCAAACAGGTTCAATCCAGAATCAATATCCAAGTCTAAATCCAGAATCAAAACATCCATTTTCATCAAGTAAATTATGGATATCCATTTCTGATCCATAACATGAACCAAATCTGGATTCAGATTTCTATCAAGTAAAATCACCATCAGATCCAAACCATATCCGAAAACAAATCCAAATCTGCATGAAACAAATCACAAAATCAAATCTCAGATCTTTCAATCAAATAATAACGTAAGAATTATATCCAAGCCCACAACAAGCAAACCGTATAAGAAGATCAAAGAAAGAGATCAGAAGGGGTAAGGACAAGAGAACGAAACCCTAAACAGAGAAACTGCGCAAACCACCAGAACAGCGGCCAAATCGTAAGACAAAGCATCACCACGAGTTCATCGAACACCCTCACCTAACGAACAGACGAGGGCAACCGTCGCCTAAATCGTGGAAAACTCAGAGGCATAAAACCTCATCATCGTCATCATCGCAAATCGCAGAGAAAGCCCAACACCATTCACGATCCACAAACAACCGTTGGCCTCAGAAACTCATCACCGGTCGATAATCAACGCAAACCACCCACCAGAGCCGTCCTTAACGCATTGAAGGGTAAGGTGTTTGAATATATGATTTGTTTTGTGGCTTGTTGCAGGTAAGTAGAAGAAGGAAGCATGTAGGTAAAAGAGGATCGGAAAGCTCCCTTGAAGCTTTCGCATAGAGCATCCAGCGGCGGCACACAAGAAGAGAGAAAGGTCTGCGAACAAAACTCCAAATGGAGTCCGCCGCGGATGTACCTGGATTTAGGGTTCAAACCCTAAAATCCTACCCCATTCTTTTTTATGTGTATTGGGTCGGGTTAGAGGCCTGACCACCCAGCCCAACCCATCTTAATATTCTGTTTTATTTTTTTACTTTTATTATTGTAATTCTTAACAAAAAAAGAAATAATTTAACTAATACTAACATGCTTTTTTTTAATAAAAATAAAATTAACTTTTTTATATAATATATAATAAACTCTTTTTTTTATTAGAAAAACTTTTTTAAATCAAAACTAAAACCTTTTTTAAAACATAAAACTAAAACAGTCTTTTGAAATTTAAAATTAAATCCTTTTTCAAAATTAAAACATTTTTAAAACTAAAGTAAGACTTTTTTTTTAAATTAAAACTTAGAACTTTCTTTTTAAGTTAAGTTTTTAAACGCTTTTATAAATATAAAAGAAAAACTTTAATTTTAAACTAATTTTCCCATTATAACAAAAGTCCAATTATTGTTCTCATTACAATTAACCGCCTAACTTTCGCTCTCGTGTATCCATGGCTTACTAACGTTCTTTATTTTGTACATTTTATTCATGTTATTCACTCCGTTATCACTTGTACATTATTTCAATCATCTTCATTACTTATTCATTTCTCATTGTTTATTACCTTGCAACATTATCCCTTCTGAAGGATTAGGTCTAGCAATTTGACCCGTCGAGTCAATAACCCTAACCTTTGACGTTTTCAAACCCTGACATTTTTAGGCGTCCCACCGCAGACAATTTTACCATTTACCCTAGCATTAGGTCAAAGAATCGTCGTACTCTGTTTTAGGGTTTCCCACCGTGGAATCACTAATTTAACCCCGATTTCAACTTACAATTTCAACTTAGAGATGGGAGTCTCCGCACTCCACGTAAGCGCTTCCTTATGAACGTTTATATCCCCATCGAAACCTTGACCACAGTCAAGATGTTTCTAACCTCCCTTTCGAGGGGAACTACGATTACTCTGATTTCATTCCCTATCCAGGATACGTAGGCACAAGATGCGAATCTTGCCGAGTAAACTTAGGACTAACCCTTAGGTCTTTTCTTTAACTTCTAACCCTTTGTATATACCTTAAAGCAAATAATAAAGCAAAATAGTAAAAAAATAAACAAAAGGTTCTTGTAGAGTACTACAGAAGTTTAGGATGCTAATACCTTCCCTAAGCTTAACCAACCCCTTACCTAGATCTCTCCCCGCATTGTGTTTACGATGCAAAAATAGGTTTTTCCTCTTTTGACCTTTTCCTTCGGATAAATCAAAGAGTAGTTATGAACTAAAGATGCGATTCAAATTAATTAATAGTTTGATATCCTATTTCCACCGCAACACATATGCATCGGAACCACCAAAAGAACATCTTCAACATGCCCTAAATAAGATGTCAGAACATCTTATAGGTAGCCACTTCTCCTTTGGCAACACATTCACCAGGTCATAGAGACTTCTATATCAGAGGGCACAACAACAGATACATAGAATCCTTCACAAACTCCTCGTTTGGTAAAATCAGCAAATCAGCTACAGCTTCTCCTTGTTTAAACCACCAGAAAGTATCTCCCAAGATCTCATCCAGAACAGACAGGATGCCTGCTCTGATACCAATTGAAATTCTGGTATGCAGATCTCATATGTCCCAAGAACATTGATCTCTGCTGAAACAAGGACGAGGATAGATAATGACCAATTTAATTTTTTTTTTAAATTGTACCAATGTCATGACGTCTATTGTAACATCAGCAGGCTGACAGACTATTTATCTAACCATTCAAATTATGCAGAATTGTAAATGATGAAAGATAAATAACACAAGTAATTGTTCACCCAGTTCAGTGTCAACCATACCTGTATCTGGGGGCTACCAAGTCAGGAGGGAAATTCACTATTAGTAGAATTAGTTCAGAGTCAAACAACCTGTTTTCACTCTTCACTTAAGACCTACCCAATGACACTTCTCCCTAGAATCCACTAGATAAGAGACCCCGCTCACTCCCCCTCAATCACTACAGTGATAAATGTAACATCCCACTTCCCAAAATTAAAATAAAATACGATTAATCTAAATAAACATCAGAGTCTCCCCTCATCAAGTGGGATATCACATCACATAATCCATAATACTCTTCATTAAAAAGGTTTTCGAGACAAAGCAGCGGAAATAATCCTTAATTCATCATTCTCGGCCATCCGCCGAATTACATAAAAAGATTCATGAAAATGTTCACCAACATGATACGTCACAAGAAATAAAACAAGTTCAGCATAAAAACAAATAAACACCCAAGTCCCGTGCTACGTATCAGAGCATCCTAAGACTCGACTCGCACACCACTATCCAAGCTAGCTAAGTAACTGGATTATCTGTACTTCCGAAGAAGCATAAACCACAACAACAACAAAGGGGTGAGAAAATATGATCAAAATTATTGGTAATATAGTACATGAAATAAAGGTAGCAATCATATAAATATCACCCAACATTCATAAAAAAAACGACCTACTGTCCAACAACAACACAACACACCATAATACAAATATGCAACCCAACACCATGCATGCGGTACCGACTCATTGGTTCATTCAATCGAACCCCTGATAGATCACAAACACCCGTCTTTGGCCATGATCTATCCCCACCATTCTCCTCAATGGAGTACAGATGAATCACCTACACTCCTCTTGAGCAATGATTTGTCCCACCAACACCATGATATGCATAACACCAAATGCACAACAAATGAACTCAAGCACACAAGGTGCACACGATCCCCTGATCACATCACCATACATCACACATACACATTGTTTATCAATTAATTATTTTAATTAAAGTCACACGATCCCCCTGATCCCATCACCATACCCCATACCTATCTCACACCTCAATCTACTTGTTTTAATTAAGTTCAATCACTACATAATTTCACCTCTTAATGTCAAGTATACACTCCTCACCACCAATCACCAGTTATATACTACTCACAACTTAAGGAATACTACAAAACAACAGAACCACCTCACCGTACAAAAATCACAATTTGTTGTCATGCTCGCTGGCTCATTCGCTTAGCGAAGCCCTACGAACGCTAGCTAGCTGCTCGCCTAGCGAACTCCCTAGCGAAGGCAGACAGTGGCTATTGGAAGCCTTCGCTACCCATCTCGCCTAGCGAAGCCATAGCGAACACTCGCTACTAGCTCGCCTAGCGAAGCCATAGCGAACACTCGCTACTAGCTCGCCTAGCGAACTACCTAGAGAATCGCTCGCTAGCTCGCTCGCTAGCTACTCGCTTAGCGAGTTCTGCGATCTCTCCAAACTCTCACAGTCCAGAACTGTTATCTTGCTCAAATTCAAGCCTATCATTCTACTTCTATCTTCAATCATATCAATACTACAACCAATAGACACTACTCTATCGTTTTCTATCAATTTTAACTCCAGAACCCACACCTATGTTCATCCTCAGAACTACAGAAGTTACTCAAAACTTCTCCAATCTCACAACAACATGTACCCAAAATCATCAATGGCAGCCATGCTCATAAACACATCAATGCACATACAATTCATCATACCAACAACATTAATCATCAACATTTCACTATATCATTCATGTTCACCAAATTCCTACGGGGTTAAGGAATCCCATCTACCCTATTCATGCAATTTACCAATCTTAACCCGTTTCTCCCCCCTTACATCGATTAATGCTCTGATTGACGAAGAACTCTGAAGAAATGTTATCCCTAGCCTTCTTCTCTTCCTCGTTCTTCCTCTTTCCTCTCTGAAACTGACTTATCGTGTTCTAACTCTCTCCTTTCCCTCAACCTCTTCTAATACCCCTTTAATCCTTATTTTATTAATGATAACAATAATACAAATAATAATAATAGTAATTGTAATAATAATAATAATACTAATAATAATGATAATAATAATAATAATAATAATATTACTAATTATTAGATTATCATCATTATTGATTATATTATATTATTATTAACTCTACATTTTATTGAATAACTCCTATAACTCAAGGACACCCACCCTCGCGCTCCGATACACTCCCCCCCCCCCCCCCCCCCCCCCCACAAAGGACACACCAAAATAAAATAACACCAAAAGACTAAATAATTAAAAATGGGTGTTACAACTCTCCCCCACTTTAATTATTTTCGTCCTCGAAAATTACCTGATGGAAACAATTCTGGATACACTTCCCACATCCTGCTTTCCAATTCCCAGGTCACACTGCCTCCTGCAGCACCTCCCCAAGCTACTTTCACCAAAGATATCTCCTTTCCTCGGAGTTGTTTCATTTTACGATATTCGATCCTCAACGGCATCGTCTCAACAGTAAGATTCTCCCAAACTTGAACTTCATCTCTCGGAATCACATGAGATGGATCCGAGACATGCTTTCAAAGTTGTGACACATGAAACACGTCATGCAAATTCGACAATTCAGGCGGTAACGCCACTCTATAATCTACAACACCAATTCTCTGCAAAATTTGATACGGTCCAATAAACTTAGGATCCAGCTTCTTGGACTTCAACGCACGACCCACACCAGTCACTGGGTTAACCCTTAGGAACACGTGATCACCTTCATTGAATTCTAATTCTTTCCTTCGGTTATCATGATAACTTTTCTGCCTACTCTGAGACGCTTTCATTCTCTCACGAATCATCTGAATGGTCTCAGTAGTCTGCTGCACCATCTCTGGTCCCAATACCACATTCTCACCTGTTTCATACCAACACAGAGGAGTTTTGCACCTCCTACCGTATAAAGCCTCAAACGGTGCCATTCTGATACTAGAATGGTAACTGTTGTTGTACGTGAACTCTATCAACGGTAAATGATTATCCCACATACCACCCTTTTCCAACACACAAGCTCTCAACAAATCTTCCAGCGACTGAATAATCCTCTCTGACTGACCATCAGTTTATGGATGGTAAGCGGAACTCAACTTCAACTTAGTGCCCAAAGCTTCCTGCAAACTCCTCCAAAATTCAGAAGTAAACCTCAGATCTCTATCCGACACGATACTCGACGGAACACCATGTAGCTTCACAAATACACGAATATAAATCTCTGCTAGCTTCACCAACGGAAAGCTGATATTGATCGGCACAAAATGTGCAGACTTCGTAAATTGATCCACAATTACCCAAATAGCGTCAAATCCTCTCGCTGTGTTTGGCAAACCCGTAAAAAAATCCATAGTGATACAATCCCATTTCCAAACCGGAACTTCCAACGGTTGCATAAATCCAGAAGGTCTCTGATGCTCTACCTTCGACTTCTGACATGTCAAACAGGCATAAACAAATTGAGCTATGTCTCTTTTCATACCGGACCACCAAAATAACTTCCTTAAACCATGGTACATCTTTGTAGCTCCCGGATGGATACTCAGACTACTACGATGTCCCTCATTCAAAATTGACTTCTTCAGTTCTTCATTATCCAACACACAAATCCTGCCTCTGAATCTCAACACACCTGTACTATCCAACTTAAAATCACTGTTGGGGTCGCTCTCCACCCCAGGCATCAAATCTATTAACTTCACATCTAGCTTTTGGATTTCCTTAATCAAATCCAAGAAATCATTATTCACCTGCAACTTGCCCAACATCACACCATCGACCGTAGTCTTACAAACCATGCTCAGATATTTGAACTGCTCAATTAGTTCCATCTCTTTCACCATTAAAGCCGACATATGAATTGCTTTCCTGCTCAAGGCATCAGCTACCACATTTTCCTTTCCTGGATGGTAACTCAAGTTGAAATCATAATCTTTCAAGAATTCCAACCATCTTCTATGTCTCATATTTAGCTCCTTCTGATCAAACAGATACTTCAGAATCTTATGGTCACTGAATACCTCAAACCTCGAACCATACAAATAGTGCCTCCAGATCTTCAACACAAAAACTACCGCAGCCAACTCAAGGTCATAAGTAGGGTAATTTCTTTCATGCACCCTCAGTTGCCGTGAAGCATACGCTACCACCTTACCATCTTGCATAAGAACTCCGTCCAATCCCATCTTAGACGCATCACAGTACACCACAAAAGGTTCACTCAGAGTCGGCAACACTAACACCGGTGTCGTAGTCAATTTCTTTTTTAGTTCCTCAAAGCTCTCTTCACAAGCAGCATCCCATACGAAAACTTGATTCTTTCTCGTCAACAGCAACGCCAAGTTAGAGAACCCTTCAATAAATCTTCGGTAATAACCTGCCAAACCCAAAAAGCTTCTAATTTCCGTCGCTGTCTTTGGCGGTTCCCACTGCAACACTGCACTCACTTTCGATGGGTCCACCGATATACCATCACCAGATATTACATGCCCCAAGAAACTCACTGTCTTCAACCAGAACTCACACTTTGATAGCTTAGCAAACGACTTATTATCTTTCAGCACCTGCAAGGCAATTCTCAGATGTCCTGCATGATCTTCCTCAGACTTAGAATAAATCAGTATATCGTCAATAAACACAACAATAAATTGATCCAAGTAAGAATGAAAAATTCGGTTCATATACTCCATAAACACTCCCGACGCATTAGAAACTCCAAAAGGCATTACATCATATTTGTAATGTCCATACCAAGTTCTAAATGCCGTCTTCTGAATATCACCTTCTTTCACTCTGATCTGATGGTAACCCGACCTCAAGTCAATTTTACTAAACACCCTAGCTCCCACCAACTAATCCATCAAATCGTCAATCCTTGGAAGAGGATACTTATTCTTAATGGTCACTTTATTCAACTGACGGTAATCGATACACAGACACATACTGCCATCCTTCTTCTTTACCAACAACACTGAGGCTCCCCACGACGACACACTCGGTCTGATAAACTTTCTATCCAATAATTCTCCAATCTGAGATTTCAATTCAGCCAATTCCACTGCCAACTTCCTGTACGGCGCCATAGATATAGGTCTTGTACCAGGAACAAGATCAATGCTAAATTCAAATTCTCTCGTCAGAGGTAATTCCGTAATGTCATCAGGAAATACTTCAGGAAATTCATTCACCACGGCCAACTCTTTCACTGATGTCTTGCTGTCAACAGATAATGACACAAATAAAGTAAACATCTTAGCTTCGTCCTCCAACAGGGTCCTCAATTCCTTATTAGACAAGGAATCCGCCAATGCTTCCTCTTTTGGAGTAAGGAACAACAACACCTTCCGAAAACAATCGATGTAGACTCGGTTGAACTCCAACCAGTTCATACCCAGAATAACATCCAAATTACCAAGTGGTAGACAAATCAGATCTACCCCAAAGTCTTTATCGAAAATAGTCAGTGGACACTTCAAGCACACTAAAGAAGTAGTCACTGAACCAATAGAGGGAGTTTCAATAGTCACCCGTCGATCAAGAGTAGATGACACCAATCCTAACCTCTTCACGCAATCAACAGAAATGAACGAGTGGGTTGCACCCGTATCAACAATAGCAGTCAAAGGAATATTATTGATAAAACAAGTACCTTTGATAGAACGCTCTTCACTGGCAGCTTGAGTTCCCACTACAGTAAACACTTTACCACTAGCCTGAGACGCCTGAGACTTCTTCGGCTTCTCGCAATGCGTACTGATATGCCCTTTCTCACCACAGTTATAACAGGTAGGCATAGTGGCTCTGCAATCAGCTATTACATGGCCTGGCTTACCACACCTGAAGCACTTCTTCACCTCCTTAGGAAATTCATTAGCACGGTGACCTGCGCCACCGCACCGGAAACATTTCAAATCAGTAGATGTTTTCCCTTCTCTAGACTTCTTATCAGAAGCAGCCTTGTGCTTTCCCTTATCAGCAGGAACACTGTAAGGAGTACCACCAAATCTCTAATTACCTTTACGATCATTCACCGCCTTATAATGTGCAATCCTGGCCCGGTTGTCATTATCATAGATCCTGCTTCTACTTACCAGCTCCGGATAATTCCTGATCTTCTGACAAGCAATCCCCAACTTAACTTCCGGACGCATCCCATTCTCAAATTTTAAACACTTAGAGGTCATCGCATCTTCAGTATTGTAATGAGGACAATACTGCACCAGCGATTCAAATTTCGCAGCATACTCCACTACGGTCAGATCATCCTGCTTCAGCTCTAGGAACTCTATCTCCTTAGCACTTCGTATGTCTTTCAGAAAGTACTTCTCCAGAAAACGCTTTCGAACTACATCCCAAGTGATCGCAGTTCCTGCAGTGACCCATCTCTGGCGACTGTTGTCCCACCAAGCCTCAGCTTCACCTTCCAGCATGTAAGTACCAAACCTCACCTTTTGCTCATCACTACAACCCATCGTCTTGAAAATTTTCTCAATCGCCTTCAGCCACTTCTGCGCAGTTTCAGGATCCAAAACTCCTCCTTCAAACGTCGGCGACTTGTTACTCCGAAACTGTGCCAAATCCCCAAATTGCGCACCCGCAGCTTGGTTCTGATTAGCAACCACCTGCGCCATTGCTTGCATAACAGCAACCAAAGCAGCATCGTTCCTTCCTGCCATACTGCTCAACAATAACAACACCAGGTTAAAAGATACACAATCTCTATCCTAAGGACAGACTCAACAACTACACTGGCCGGACGAACCGACCTGCTCTGATACCAATTGTAACACCCCACTTCCCAAAATTAAAATAAAATATGATTAATCCAAATAAACATTAGAGTCTCCCTTCATTAATTGGGATATCACATCACATACTCCATAATACTCTTCATTAAAAAGGTTTTCGAAATAAAGCAGCGGAAATAATCTTTAATTCATCATTCTCGGCCATCCGCTGAATTACATAAAAAGATTCATGGAAATGTTCACCAACATGATACGCCACAGGAAATAAAACAAGTTCAGCATAAAAACAAATAAATACCCAAGTCCCGTGCTACGTACCAGAGCATCCTAAGACTCGACTCGCACACCACTATCCAAGCTAGCTAAGTACCTGGATTATCTGTACTTCCGAAGAAGCACAGACCATAACAAGAACAAAGGGGTGAGAAAATATGATCAAAATTATCGGTAATACAGTACATGAAATAAAGGTAGAAATCATATAAATATCACCCAACATTCATCAAAAACGACCTACCGTCCAACAACAACACAACACACCATAATGAAAATATGCAACTCAACACCATGCATGCGGTACCGACTCATTGGTTCATTCAATCGAACCCCGGATAGATCACATACACCCGTCCTTGGCCATTATCTATCCCCACCATTCTCCGCAATAGAGTACGGATGAATCACTTACACTCCTCTTGAGCAATGATTCGTCCCACCAACACCATGATATGCATAACACCAAATGCACAACAAATAAACTCAAGCATACAAGGTGCACACGATCCCCTGATCACATCACCATACATCACACATACACATTGTTCATCAATTAATTATTTTAATTAAAGTCACATGATCCCCCTGATCCCATCACCATACCCCATACCTATCTAACACCTCAATCTACTTGTTTTAATTAAGCTCAATCACTACATAATTTCACCTCTTAATGTCAAGTATACACTCCTCACCACCAATCACCATATATATACTGGTCACAACTCAAGGAATACTACAAAACAACAGAACCACCTCACCGTACAAAAATCACAATTTGCTGTCATGCTCGCTGGCTCATTCGCTTAGCGAAGCCCTAGCGAAGCCCTAGCGAACGCTTGCTAGCTGCTCGCCTAGCGAACTCCCTAGCGAAGGCAGACAATGGCTATTGGAAGCCTTCGATACCCATCTTTCCTAGCGAAGCCATAGCGAACACTCGCTACTAGCTCGCCTAGCGAACTACCTAGCGAATCGCTCGCTAGCTACTCACTTAGCGAGTTCTGCGATCTCTCCAAACTCTAACAGTCCAGAACTGTTATCTTGCTCAAATTCAAGCCTATCATTCTATTTCTATCTTCAATCATATCAATACTACAACCAATAGACACTACTCTATCGTTTTCTATCAATTTTAACTCCAGAACCCACACCTATGTTCATCCTCAGAACTACAGAAGTTACTCAGAACTTCCCCAATCTCACAACAACATGTACCCAAAATCATCAATGGCAGCCATGCTCATAAACACATCAATGCACATACAACTCATCATACCAACAACAATAATCATCAACATTTCACTATATCATTCATGTTCACCAAATTCCTACGGGGTTAAGGAATCCCCTCTATCCTATTTGTAACACCCCCTTCTATACCCCAAATAAATGCATATAATACAACTAAGCACATACAAGTTATCAGAGTAAAAAGGTTTTATAATAAGGTATAAAAGAAGAATGCCACAATTTCACCAATAAAACACTTTCACAATTTGCTCCATAAAATATGTAACATTTTCAATTTAAGCGGAAGATAAAATCATTTGATCGTTTTCAAAATATTAATCCACGTACACATAAGCTATCTAAATTAATATATCATATCAGTTAGATTTACAGAACCACATAAGCTGATACATCGCAATGTATCACAAAAGAATGACTATACTAGTCTAACTACCCGGTGTTACATATCAGAGCAGTAGACTCAAAAGAATGAAGACTATTCTTCACAAAAGGACTCCAGCATCCTAATCTGCAATGCCTCATAGAGAATTATAAAACAGCAGAAGGGTGATAAATATAACCATAATAATCAAAGCATAAGATTACGTATATATATAGGTATCATATAACACATATTCACATTTCTCACCACACTTCGTTCTCATAATCATAATCATATCACGTTCACATATATCAGCATTATGAACATTCACAAGCACATCCCTTCATGCTTAATTTCACAATCATTCACAAGCACATTTATACCACAACAATATTATGAAATGTGACTCAACATATCCAATGCAACTCAATGCTATGCGGTACCGACATTAGTTATCTTTTTTCGGTTTTCACTCTAACCGGGTCCACCCTTCTAGACCGATAACTTGTTATCATTTTTCGGTTTTTACTTTAAACCGGGTCCACCCTTCTAGACCGATAACAACCAAGCCCGTCCCCTAGGCTTCAAACCCACCCTTCTAGGTTTGGGACAAGCCACTAGTTTCCACGAAACTAACAGACATTGCCTCTTGACTGAATGATGCATGTACAATCAACCAATCACAATAAATGCACTTAAGACCGTTCCCGCGTCTTAATCCCATGCATTCGAATAATTCACCCCTTCGAGAATTTCATCATGATTGCACATACAACATATATCAAACATTTATCAATGTATTCATTTCACACATCATCATATTCAACCACAATGCACACATATCACATATGTTCCCATGCATTCACACAACAATCAAACATTCACAACTCATCAATTAATACACACATAACCATCATTATGTTCTCATGTATTTTAACACATATTCACAACTCTAGGATTCACGCCCGAAGGCTACCCACAGCACATGTTATCATGATAGTTCACATACTCATTCATAACATAGAAGTATAAACATATGCGAATCAACCAAACAATCACCATTTGGATAACACAGCAAGGAAAATATACTGTCACATTCGCCTTCATTCGCCTGGCGAACCCTCGCAGCGAACCTTCGCCTGGCGAACTCTCTCAGCGAACACTCGCTAGGCTTCGCCTGGCGAGACTTCCCAGCGAGCCCAAGTCAGTAGCTACTGACTTCATTCGCCACCATTCGCCAGCACCTTCGCTGGGCGAACCTTCGCTATCCCACTTCGCCTGGCGAACCCACCAGCGAAGTCTACTGGGACTTAAATATAATTATTCGCCAACATTCGCTAAGCTTCGCCTGGCGAAGCTTCGCCTTTGCTCGCCTGGCGAGAGCCAGCGAACCTGCGCAGAACAGAATCCTATTCTGTCCCTCCTTCACCAATCCATCATCAACCCTCTCTTACACATCCAAATCAGTATAAACAGCATCAATACATGTTACCCGAATATTCTACGGCATTATTACTCGATTTCAACCGATTAAATCATCAATCTACCGATTATCCAACATTTTGCCCTAAATGGAAAGTGATGGAAACTCTACTAAAACCCTAACCCAACATACATAACATCATACAATGATCAAATAGAAACATTTCTCACCCTTACCTCGATTAATCGGAGTTTTAATGTTGGTTCTTGATGATTTCCACCTTTCTTCTTCTTCTCTTCTCTTTCTCTCCTTTCTTCTTCTTTCCTTTTTCTTTCCAAAATGTTTTTCTATCTTTCTTTTCTTTTCTTTCTCTCTTATATATTCCTTTATTTTCCTTCCTCTCCAATTCCTTCTTAATTTTCTATCCATACCAATTAATAAAAATTAATTTCCAACATTAATAAAATCCCACTAAATAAATTAATTACTACAATTAATTATTTAATGAAATTTGGGCTGTTACAACTCTCCCCCACTTTAGGAATTTTCGTCCTCGAAAATGTTACCTGATTCAAACAGTTCTGGATAAGACTCTTTCATCTGGCTCTCAAGCTCCCAAGTAACATTTCCACCAGCCGGTCCTCCCCAAGCGACCTTCACTAAAGCAATCTCTTTACCTCGAAGCTGCTTCAATTTCCGATCCTCAATCCGCATAGGTGATGCCTCAACAGTCAGGTTATCTCTCACCTGCACATCATCTATTTGGACTACATGAGACGGATCCGCAATGTATTTCCTCAACTGAGATACATGGAATACGTCATGAAGATTAGCAAGCGACGGTGGTAAAGCCACACGATAGGCCACTTCTCCTATCCTTTGCAAAATCTGATAAGGACCAATGAAACGCGGCGACAACTTGCGCGACTTCAGTGCCCTACCAACACCTGTCATCGGAGTGACTCGAAGAAACACATGATCTCCCTCTTGAAATTCGAGTGCCTTCCTCCTCTTGTCATAATAACTCTTCTGACGACTCTGAGTAATTCTCATCTTCTCTTGAATCATCTTGATCTTATCAGTAGTCTGTTGAACTAACTCGGGTCCAACAACAGAACTCTCTCCGGACTCGAACCAACACAATGGTGTCCTACACCGCCTACCATACAACGCCTCAAATGGTGCCATACCAATACTCGAATGGAAACTGTTGTTGTAGGTAAACTCAATCAAAGGCAAGTAGCTATCCCAAGCTCCTCCTTTTTCCAATACACAAGCTCTCAAAAGATCTTCAAGCGACTGAATCGTCCTCTCCGTCTGACCATCAGTCTGCGGATGATAAGCTGAACTCAAACGCAACTTAGTACCCAAAGCACTCTGCAGGCTTTCCCAAAATCTCGAAGTAAACCGCGGATCTCTATCCGAAACAATATTCGACGGAATGCCATGCAAACACACAATCCTCTCAATATACAACTTAGCCAACTTCTCCAAAGAGTAATCCATACGCATAGGGATAAAGTGAGCAGATTTAGTCAACCTATCCACGATAACCCAAATAGCCTCAAAATTACTCGGCGTCCTCGGCAAACCCGATACAAAATCAGTGGAGATACTATCCCATTTCCACTCAGGAATAAACAACGGCTTCATCAAACCCGATGGCTTCTGATGCTCAACCTTTGACTTCTGGCAAGTCAAACAAGAATACACAAATTCCGCAATATCCTTCTTCATACTAGGCCACCAAAATACTTTCCTCAAATCCTGATACATCTTAGTAGCACCCGGATGAATACTCAATCCGCTACGATGTCCTTCCTCAAGGATACTCTTCTTAAGCTCAACCACATCTGGAACACAAACTCGATCCCGACATCTCATAATACCATTCTCATCAATCCGAAAATCACCACCTTGGCCTTGGTTGATTAAAGTCAACCGATCAACTAAGCTCAAATCTGATTTCTGTCCTTCTCGAATTTCATCCAAAATACCACTTGTCAGCTTTAACATACCCAACTTAAATCCAAAAGAAGTTCTCTCACATACCAAACTCAAATCTCGAAATTGCTCAACCAATTCTAACTCTTTCACCATCAATGCCGACATATGCAATGATTTCCGACTCAATGCATCCGCTACTACATTCGCTTTACCCGGATGGTAATTCAAGCCAAAATCAAAATCCTTCAAAAGTTCAAGCCATCTTCTTTGTCTCGCATTCAATTCCTTTTGATCAAAAAGATACCTCAAACTCTTGTGGTCACTAAACACTTCAAATCTTGCGCCAAATAAATAATGCCTCCAAAGTTTCAACACGAACACGACGGCGGCCAACTCTAAGTCATGCGTCGGATAATTCTTCTCATGCACTTTGAGTTGCCTCGAAGCATAAGCTACAACTTGGTTATTCTGCATCAACACACCTCCTAAACCCATCAAAGAAGCATCACAATACACAACGAATGGTTCTTCTGGATTTGGCAGAATCAAAACAGGAGCTGTCGTCAACCTTCGCTTAAGTTCTTGAAAACTCGCTTCACACTTGGCGTCCCAAACAAAGGCTTGACCTTTCCTAGTCAACTGTGTCAACGGCAATGATAACTTGGCAAATCCTTCAATAAACTTCCGATAATAACCGGCTAAACCAAGAAAACTTCTGATCTCAAAAACTGACTTCGGAGTCTCCCATTGCGACACCGCTTCAACCTTCGACGGATCGACCGCAACACCACTACTAGAAATCACATGACCAAGGAAACTAACTTCCTTCAACCAAAATTCACACTTAGAAAGCTTCGCGAACAACTGCTTCTCTCTCAGCACAGATAACACAATCTTCAGATGCTCGGCATGCTCTCCTTCGCTCTTCGAATAAACCAAGATGTCGTCGATAAACACTGTTGCACCCAAAAATTTGCCCTCACAATACAAGACTTTGTGTTCCAAGAAGGTTCACAAGGTTCACAAAATTCACAATTGGTCAGAAGAGTTGACAATTTCCTCAGACAATGCACCTCCTAAGCAGTGCATCCAAAACTAGGGTTTTGACTTTAATCAGGCTAAATGGACTTCCAAGACTTCAAGTGAGCTTCATAACATCTTATATGTGTATAAGAACCCCCATGTCAAGTTTCAAGACTTTTCTCAAAAGTTTGCTCAGTCAGATGATCAGATAAGTCAAAAGCAGTCAATGCAGTTAAAAGGTCAAACTGAGGTCAACTGTGGTCAAACCAAAGTCAAACTTCATGATTTTTTTTTTTTTTTGCCAACATCAAAGAGAGGTTGGGTGAGAAATATTATCATAATAACTGTAATACCCCAAATTTTGCCCTAAGATTTGTCGTCGCATTTCATTGCATTTAATCAATTACTAACAAATTTGTGTAGTCGTTTGACTTTTTGCAGGTAAATATCATATGGCATGCATTTTTTTTCTAAAAAGTAAAAATGGCACAATTGGCAGGAGGACATGTGTAAGGAGTTATGAGTGTGAGAGGTTGAGAGTTTGAATCTCACCTTTGTCATTTTTTTTGTTTTTTATTATTTTTACTCTAAATTTTTCTATCTTTCATTAAAAAAATAACAAAAATAGTTTTTTATTATTATTTAATTATTATTTTCGTATTTTAATTAAATCATTTTTTAAAATATTATTTTTTTCACTTTTTTCTAAATTATTCATAAAAATATCCAAAAAATCATAAAATAAAAAATATTGAAAAAAATTTTGTTCTTTTTATAATATTTTTTATTTTAGGAATCAATAGGATTATTAGTTTTTATTTTAAGTTTATTTTAATTATTTTAAATTATTTAAATTTTATTTTTTCTTAACTAATTATTTAGTTTGGGCTTTAAAATGGGCTTTAGGGACATTATTGACAATTTGGTGTTAACCCTAATTTGTTCCCTATATATACATGTGTTGCCTTGTTGGAAAAGAGGAGAGAATGAAAAAAACCTAAGAGGAGTGAGTGCCGTTTGCCGTTATTTAGTTTTCTTCTTCATCCATTACTATTGTTTCTTTTTCTTCATCGTTTACCGTTATTTCTTTTCCTTCATCTATTACTGTTGTTTCTTTTTCTTCATCTTTTATCGTTATTTCTTTTTCTTCATCTATTACCGTTATTTCTTTTTCTTTATCTATTACTGTTACGTTTATATATATATAATTTTTAAATTGTTAGAGTTTATATATATAAGATTTTTGATCGAATTATGTCGATACGATGTTTGCACATTTGTGTGCATGACGCGTGACATTTGTGTTAGTTCGATCTGGTTGCGATGATCGCATTTTTGTGTGAGCAATAATACTATTTTTTGCTTAATTTCTTTTTCTTTGCGATAAATTTTGTTTCGTCCGATTTAGATCTGGTTGCGATGAGCGCATTTCTGCGTTAGCAACATTGTTGGGTTATTTGGCACATTTAAAATTCATTATTGCTTTATTATTATTATTATTATTATTATTATTATTATTATTATTATTATTATTATTATTATCATTATTTATTATTATTATCATTATTATTACCATTATTATTATTATTGTTATCATTAATTTATTAAAATTTGTTATAATATAAAAATCTGTTTTTTAAAATAAATAACATTAACATCTTTTCCAAATTAATATGAAAACCTATTATTTTTAAGAAAAACTTTTTTTTTAGATAAATTTAAAATAATAACTAAAATCTTTTTTTTAAAATAATAACTAGAACCGTTATTTATTTTATTTTATTATTGTTCAATTCAAATTTCATTATCATATTGTATCTGCTCCTCTCATGTAACCTCGCGAACTTAACAATCGCTCTTTAAATTCTGCCTTTAAATTTCTGCTTGCATGGTTTAAATTATGACATTATCTCTCTGTTTGCATGATTCAATTATCTCACGCGTTTACTATTATTTCTGTCACATTGCACACATCCGAAGGTTAGGTCTAACTGTTTGGCCGCCGCGCCAATAGTCCGTAAAACTTCACACATTCAATTTCAAATCCTCAAAACTACAAACTACAAACCCTAATTTTCACAAATGCCTCGCCGCAGGCAAAATTACAATTTTACCCTTAGCATTAGGTCAAAGAGCCGCCGCGCTCATTTTAGGGTTTCCCGCCGTGGAATCCCTAATTTAACCCTAATTACAACTTAACATTTCAACGTAGAGATTTGGAGTTTCTACACTCCACGTAAGCGTGTCCTTAAGATGCGTTTATTCCCCTTGAGACCTTGACCACAGTCAAGAAGTTTCTAACCTCCCTATTGAGGGGAACTACGATTACTCTGATTCCACTCCCGTAAGGATACGTAGGCACAAGATGCGATGTCTTGCCGAGTAAACTTAGAATTAACCCCCTTTATTATTTATTATTGCTTATTTATATTTTATTTATCTTTGCTATTTAATTATTTTGCTTATTATTTTGTAATTGTTTCTTGGATGTAAAGTTGTTTAATTATTTAATTATTATTATGGTTAGTAATTAGGGAGTGTAACAACATGTATGTAATGTTAAAATAAATTTAGATCACTTTTAAATAAAGATAATTTAAAATAAACACGTCACACACGTAAGTCGATTTTAATCGCCGTCTCACTTCCTAAGGATATCCCTCAAGTTGCCTATGAATAATGGTTAAGTGGGGTGTATAAAGCAAGTCCCTCAAATAAAAAAATCATCAAAGTCCCTTATGGTTGCCTTTACGAATCAAGTCCCTTTCGAAAAATGATGATGGTCCCTTATATGTGCTTATTACATCCCACAATGGCCTTCAAAGTCAAATTGTCCCTCACATACCCCTTAACATCCAAAGTAAGGACTACCTACTCCATTATAGTAGGGATAGTCTTACTAAAGGAAAGAATGAAGAATAAGAAAGACCTTTAAACATTAGGGTAGGTTACTCCTAGGTGCTTGCTCACTTCAAAATTGTTTCGCACTTAAACAAATTTTCAACAAGTTTTCAAACAAGTTCTTAACACATCCTTACATGGATTATTTATTAACTATTCTGAAAATTTTCTATTCACACACTACAATTTCAAAACAATTCAAAAGTGAGCTTAAGTACCTAAGAGCCCATGGATAACCATGGATGAAAAGGATGCTAATACCTTCCCTTTTCATAACCTACCCCCCGGACCCAAAATATTCTCTAAGGTCTTTCCTGTTCTTTTATAACCTTTCCTTATGGATAAAATAAAAGTCGGTGGCGACTCTTTCTATCCGCAACATTGTTTAAAGTCAGTTCACCGGGTTACAGAACTGGCGACTCTGCTGGGAATCTATTTAAGAGGGGTACCCTTAGGAATTAAGATCACTTTAAATTGTTTGCCTTGTTTGCTTTATTATTATATTGTTGGGGTGCTCTTATGTGTGAAAGGTCCTAACCCGGATCTAGTGTACCTTAGGTAAATGGCAATAGACCAAGGAAACTGTACGACGTATATCGATACGGTTGATCTGGTGGCCATAGTTAGTGCGACTTCTTGGTTGGTGCTTATATTCCTTAAGTCAAGTTGAGGATAATATTGAGGCTGCCATATGTTGTCAATGCACTAACTGACTTTTAGAACCCTAGTTAACTCATCTTGGCCTTTAGAAAGTAGTGAGGTAACCGGCTTTGGTGCAGACTGAAGTTGGTTGACACTCGATACTACGCTCATTGAGATCTTAAACTTGGAGGGTTTTGGTTGGCAAGTAAGTTGCCTTCTGAACAACCACCCTTGTGAAGGATCAATGATATTGAGATCCCTTAGAACCTGGTTACTTTTGTAGGACAGGATGAACCATCTAACTTCAGGGGAGGGTACTTGCCTTTGAACCTCATGCAAGCCTTTAAACCTAGGGCTATGGTGTGACTTGTTTGTGTGTGCCACATGTTTGTGATTGAGCATGACATCATGACATCATCATGCATCATAAGCATATCATTTTCCCTAACCATTTCAAGGACCAAAGGATTTATCTTTGTTCTTTGTTGCAGGTCATGGCTTCTGCTCGTAGAAACACCATCAGGATCAACTTTGTAGGGATACCTGCTAAGCTCAAGGAGTTGGTTTCCCTAGTGCCTGATCATTCCCAGTTCAACAAGAGACATGGTCACTTATTGGATCTAGTTACTTCAGGGTTCAGTGAAGACATGATGAGTGTGCTGTTTCAGTTCTTTGACCCTAAGCACCATTGCTTTACATTTCCTGATTATCAGCTGGTTCCAACCATGGAGGAGTTCTCTAAACTTCTGGGTATACCTGTTCTTGATCAGAAGCCATTCACAGGCTTAGAGAAGGAGCTTAAACCAGAAGTTATTGCTGCAGCTCTACATCTGAAGAAGTCTGACATTGTTCTAGAGACGAGAAGTGGAGTTAAAGGTATTCTTGCCAAGGTATTAGTGGATAAAGCTCAAATGTTCTTGAAGGCTATGAGCTACGATGCTGTTGAGGAGATCTTAGCCTTATTGATTTATGGCTTAGTGTTGTTCCCCAATCCTGATCAGTTCATAGACGTTCATGCCATCAACATATTCCTGAGTCACAATCCAGTGCCTACCTTACTTGGAGACATCCTACATTCTCTTCACACCCGTACTACAAGGGCAAGAGGAACTTTGATGTGCTGCATACCTTTACTTTCTAGGTGGTTTATTTCTCACCTTCCTCGCTCAGTAATGAAGAATGAGCAAGGGTTCAGATGGTCCAAGAGGATCATGTCACTTTCTCACTCAGACATCCATTGGTGCTCCAGATCTATGGAGAATGTCACCATCATTGACCGTTGTGGGGAGTTTCCTAATGTGCCACTTCTAGGCATAAGAGGAGGCATCACCTACAACCCATCTCTAGCTTTACGACAGTTTGGTTACGCCCGGAGCGATGGTCCACATGACATGTTGATTCAGGGCATTGTGTTTGATTACGACAACGATCTTCAGGGTTACCGTCAGAGATTCACCCGAGCTTGGGGAAAGGTAAACAGGATTGACAGCAAGACACTGGAGCCTAAGTACACTATTCCTATGGAGGCTTATCTCAGATGGGTACGATCTCGTGCTCAGACACTCATGATGCCATATCCTGCCGTCCTACCAGTTACCATGGAACCTGTTGCTGAAGGAGACACAGCTTATACCATCCTTCACCCAGACATGCCTACTGATATGGAAGACTTGCAGAGATCATGGATCCAACTGAAAGAGCAAAGGGATACTTTCGAGGCTCATTACAAAGCAAGCCAAGCAAGGATCCTAGAGCTAACAAAGCTACTTCATGAGGAACGAAACCTCAATTCATACCTCAACACAAAGAGGAAACGTCCATGGGAGACTTAAAACCCCATCTTTTGTACTTATTTCGTTTTCATTTTTTGTAAGCCTAAAAGGCAAAACAAGTTATTACTAATAAAAAGTTACTTTCTTGTTTGTTTAAGCAAATTTAAATCCTGCGGTCCTTGAAAACATTGCATATGCATTCCCATATCATTGCATCACAGGTTTATAATTGTGTACAGGTTTCTCATCTTCTCGCTGTTTATTTCAGCAATGGCTCTTGAACAATCAGTTAAGGATCTCCAGGCACAGAATGCACAGTTCCAAGAGCTGATCCTGAACCTATCCAAGGGGCAGGATGAATTGAAGACACTGCTGGCCAAGAAGACTAAGAAGGCTAGAAGGTCTGCTGGGTTGCTCAACATGGGAAGAAGGTTCAAAGGTCCTGTCAAGACCAAGGAACATGTTGAAGACTATGAATCTGAAGAATCTGAGCAGGAGAGAGGCAGTCTCCACAACACTATGGGGGACTCTGATTCTGAGGCTAACTACTACCATGAGCCTAACGAAGACAAATTCAAGATGCTGGTGGATAGAATGGATGCTATGGAATTACAGAAATCATCTGGGCTGGATTTTGAGGATTTGAGCTTGATATCTGGAGTGGTCATACCCATTGGGTTCAAAGTTCCTACATTTGTTGTCTATGATGGGGTCTCTTGTCCCAAATTGCATCTGAGGTCTTATGTCAGAAGAATGCAACCCCACACTGCTGATAAAAAGTTGTGGATCCATTTCTTTCAAGAGAGTTTATCTGGAGCTCAGCTAGAGTGGTATTATCAGTTGGAGAGTGTCAACATCAGAGATTGGAATGACCTTGCTGAAGCTTTCTACAAGCAGTATCAATACAATGCTGACTTAGCCCCCACTCGCATGCAGCTTCAGAGCACGTCTATGGGTGCCAAAGAAAGCTTTAAGGAGTATGCTCAGAAGTGGAGAGACTTAGCTGGAAGAGTTCAACCCCCTTTGACTGATAGGGAGTTGGTTGATATGTTCATGTGTACGCTGAATGGTCCGTTTTACAGTCATCTCATTGGAAGCTCATCATCTGGCTTCACTGAGTTGATCATGACAGGAGAGCGAGTAGAGAATGGTATCAAGAGTGGTAAGATCCAAGTGGGCACTTCTTCATCAGGAGCTGCAAAGAAGCCTCCCACTGGGAAGAAAGAATCTAATGCTGTGTATGGTCAGCCTGATCGTAACAGAAGGCATCAGTCTGTTAGTGCAGTTCATATTTCAAATCCAACTCCTGCAACAACAGAGCAGCCTCAAGGCAACCAACAGAGGGCTAGAAGACAGTTCACGAAGATCAACATGTCAATGGCTCAGGCATTGCAACACTTGTTGAAGGCTGAACTTATTACCCTGAGGGAGGCTCCTCAGAATCCCAATGTTACCTCTCCCAAGTACAATCCCAATGCACGATGTGCATATCATTCAAACTGTCCAGGACATGATACTAATAACTGCTGGGTCTTGAAGAACAAAATTCAAGATATGATTGATGCTGGAGAAATTGAGTTTGATCCACCAAGTACTCCAAATGTGATTACAGCTCCAATGCCAAATCACGAGAAGACTGTCAATGCCATTGATGAAGATATTGATGAAGATCTGCATGTCTATTCGGTTATGGAGTTGAGCACACCATTGTCTGTTATCAAAAAGAGGTTAGTACAAGCTGGGACCTTTCCAGGTTGTCATGAAGATTGTCTATATTGTACCTATAAGCCGGATAGTTGCTTCATTTTGAGAGATGGGATTCAACGTCTCATGGATAAATATACTATAGTGTTTGAAAGAAGACCAGCATCTGTAGAAAGTATGGTGGATCATCTGACTCAGGGTAAGAAGATTGAAGAGGTTGACATGGTTGACAAAGTACCACTAAGAATCACTTCAAAGGGTCCCATTAAAATCACTCATCAGGGCCCAATCAAGATTACTGCTGAAGGTCCTGTGAAAGTTGTCGCTGAAGCCAAAGTAGCTTCTCTGATCATTACCACTCCTGGTCCTATTTCTTATACATCTGACAAAGCTGTGCCTTGGCACTATGGGTCTGATGTTTACATCCATGGTGTCAAGCAGGAGCCTTTACCTGATATGCCTGTTGACATTGATAATATTGCTGGATCTAGCAAGATCACTCGTAGTGGAAGAGTCTTCTCTCCTCCAGTTGCTTCTAAGAGTGCAGTTACTCCTGCTGTTACTTCCACCACTGATGCTCGGGGCAAGGGTCCTGTTATTGAGCCTGTATCTACTGATGTGCCAGCTGCTGATGACCTCTCTAAGCAGATGGAAGAAGTATTGAAAATCATTCGCAAGAGTGATTATGATATTGTTGATCAGCTGGGGCATACTCCCTCAAAGATTTCTATGCTCTCCCTGTTATTATGTTCTGAGGCTCATGCCAAGTCATTGATCAAGTTTCTAAAGATGGCTCATGTACCCAGTACAATTTCTGTGGACCAGTTTGAGAATTGTGTTGCTCACCTGACCTATGACAACGGGTTAGGATTTTCTGATGCTGACTTGACCCCTGCCAAGAGGGATCATAACAGGGCCTTGCATATTTCAATTGAATGCAGGGGCACTACCCTGTCTCATGTGCTGATAGACAATGGTTCCTCTCTGAATGTGTTGCCTAAGGAAGTCCTGAACAAGCTGAGTCCTGAAGATACGGTATTGAAGCCCAGTAATATTGTGGTAAAGGCTTTTGATGGTTCTAGAAGAGTAGTGCATGGGGAAATTGATCTTCCAATCAAGGTTGGCTCTCAGGTGTTTACTGCTACATTCTATGTGATGGATATTCGTCCTTCGTACTCATGTCTGCTTGGTCGTCCCTGGATCCATGGGGCAGGTGCTGTGACCTCCACATTACATCAAAAGTTGAGATATCCGGTGAATGGAAAAGTTGTTACTGTCTTTGGAGAGGAAGAATACTTTGTCAGCCATGTAAACACTTTCAAGTATCTGGAAGTAGAAGGTGAATACATTGAAACTCCATGTCAGTCATTTGAAGTGGTTCCCTGGGCTGTTAAGGATTGTGTGACTCCTCCTGCTGTGAAGAAGGTTCCTGTGGTCATCAGAAACCCTCCAACAATGGCAATGGCCTCCCTCAATGATGCAAAAGCTATGGTGGAAGAAGGTGGTTGTACTATTTGGGGTCAGCTTCCTGATATTCCATACAAGTCTGACAAGTTTGGTTTGGGTTTCACTGCAGAGTCCCAGAAGGATGTCCGTCGTGCCCGTGCTGTTCGTATCACCAATCAAGGGGTTATCAATGCTGTGGGAGATCAAGATGAAGACCACAACTTGGAGGCATGGATTTTTCCTACTGTGGGTGCTGGACTCAATAATTGGACAGCTGAAGATGTTATCCCCATCTCCTTTAGTCAGGAGTAAATACTATTAATGTGTTATGTTTTTAAATTTATAATTTCTGGAACAATTAAAACTTTCAAGCCATGTGCCTTACCCGGGGCACAATGGTGTGCTTGTTACGGGTTGTCATTTCATTTGCATACTTCATTCAATAAAATCAGTGGACGTTTCGTTTTCGTAAATATTGTGTTCCTTGTCTTTCTTTTTCTTTTATTTTTGCTTTATCAGCTATGTGTTCTTACACACACCCACGTCACTAAAATGCAGATCCTCATCCACTCTGGATCCAGTTGATAACAGTTCTACTATTGCCAATTACAATTTCGAGAATCCGATCTATCAAACTGAAGACGGAAACGAGGACGATTGTGAAATACCTGTAGAGCTTGCTAGGTTGTTACAACAAGAAGAGAAAGCTATACAGCCACATGAAGAGCCAGTCGAAGTTGTGAATCTGGGAACTGAAGAAAACAGAAAAGAGGTCAAAGATAGGAAGTTCCTGAGAAGGTTTTCTGCTAAGTTCTTTCTGAGTAATGGCATTCTGTATAAGCGTAATCATGATTCAACTATGCTTCGTTGTGTGGATAAGAAGGAAGCTACAGAAATTATGGAAGAGATGCATGATGGGACCTTTGGCACTCATTCTAGTGGTCATACCATGGCAAAGAAGATTTTGAGAGCAGGTTACTATTGGTCTACCATGGAAGCTGATTGCTATCAACACTCCAGAACATGTCACAAATGTCAAATCTATGCTGATAAAGTACATGTACCTCCATCTCCATTGAATGTGTTGACTGCTCCTTGGCCCTTTGCCATGTGGGGCATTGATATGATTGGTGAGATCAAGCCTACTGCTTCTAATGGGCATCGTTTCATCCTGGTTGCTATTGATTACTTCACGAAGTGGGTAGAGGCAGCTTCATTTGCATCTGTGACTAAGAATGTTGTGGCTCGGTTCATTAAGAATAATCTCATATGTAGGTATGGTATCCCTGAAAGGGTTATCACTGACAATGGCTCTAATCTGAACAACACTATGATTACTGATCTCTGTACGCAGTTCAAGATTAAGCATCACAACTCTTCTCCGTATCGTCCAAAGATGAATGGGGCAGTTGAAGCTGCTAATAAGAACATTAAGAAGATTGTACAGAAGATGACTATTACTTACAAGGATTGGCACGAGATGTTACCATTTGCTCTGCATGGCTATCGTACTACAATACGTACTTCAACAGGGGCAACCCCATTCTCCTTAGTCTATGGTATGGAAGCAGTTCTGCCTATTGAAGTTCAGATCCCCTCCTTGAGAATTATGAAGGATGCAGGCTTGGATGAAGATGAGTGGATTCAGACTCGACTTGACCAGATAAATTTGATTGATGAGAAAAGGTTAGCAGCAGTTTGTCATGGCCAGATGTACCAGAAACGGATGATCAAAGCTTTTAACAAGAAGGTTAAGCCAAAGGTATATCAGGCTGGTGACTTGGTAATCAAGCGTATCATATTACCACAGGGTGATCCTAGGGGCAAGTGGACTCCAACATATGAGGGACCATTTGTAGTCAAGACAGTGTTCTCAGGAGGTGCCATGATACTGACTACAATGGATGGTGAAGACTTCCCACAACCTGTAAACGCAGACATAGTTAAAAAATACTACGCATAAAAAGAGACCCGCTAGGTTGACAGGCCTAGGCAAAAATAAGGGCATCCCGGCAAACCAAAAGGGTTTGGGCAAAAATTAGGGATATATATATAAAAAGATGTACACCCGGCAAGTCGAAAACCTGAAAAGGCGGCTTGGGCAAAAAAGGGTATCCCGGTGGATTGAAAACCTGAAAGGGCAATCCAGGCAAAAGTTAGGGATTAAAGCGTATGACTATGTCTCGTTTGGATCACTCATGAAACTGCAACCAGTTGTACTACTTACTCAAGCTCAAACAGATAAAGCTCAATCCAATCGTTTCCGTCTCAACAGCAAGAAGATGAGATACTTGAGTGGCAATAGTAGAATTGAAACTCAATAGGATTATTTCCCACATAGCTGATTCTTTTTGTAAAGCTTCATGACAAAATTCTCTTACTAGGGTTTATGTCTCCTTGTACAAACTTACCCGTGTATGGGTCACTTTTGATATAAATAAATTCCATCTTTTGAATCCAGATTCACTTTTACCCTATTTACATAAGCGAAACGTCCATTGGTTGTGTTTGAATGTATGTATGCCTTTGAATATGATTGATGTTTACCAGAAACGCATGTATGCTTTTAATATGATTGATGTTTACCAGAAATGCATGAAAATGCAGTAATAGTATTTACTAAGGACGAACGAGGGAAGGATTTCAACGAAGCTTCGCCGGTTCATCTTTACAAGACAGTTACAAACCATCAGTAGGACTAATCCATTTTCACAAAGTCTAATCTCCCCTGGAATTTATATCCATCTCTTTTATCCTCATACGGATATACGGGAAATTACTTTCCAATAAGGGCACGATGAACGAAGATGGGATGTTATACTTATCCTACTATCAAACAAAAACGAAGGTTATCTATACCCTACTATCCCCAACAACGGGAGGTTATCTATACCTTGTTATCCCCAACAACGGGAGGTTATCTATACCTTGTTATCCCCAGCAGACGGAGGGTTATATATTCTTCAACAACGAATCGGGATTTATTTTTCTTGGCCATCAGTTGTTATACAAGGATATCCAGACACTTCCAGCAGTGTCATAGCATACATACATCATTTACATCATACCATAACATATATGTCTATAGTACATTACCTAAGTGCATCATGTCATACATGCATACATAAAGCATAAACTAATGTTGTTATACAGAATGCTACCTTGTTTTCAGGTTAATTATCCAACAAACAATCTTATGATCTTTGGGACTGCTTTATTGTAACCTCAGGGTTACTTTATCCTCCTGATGAGCTTCTTATTACTTTGGGACTGCTTTATTGTAACCTCAGGGTTATTTTATCCTCCTGATAGCCTCTCATGACTTCAAGACTGCTTTAGAGCTACTGATTGCTCTATCCTCCTGAAATCATCCTATTACTTCAAGACTGCTTTAGAGCTATTCATTGCTCTATCCTCATGAGGTCATATTACTACTTCCAGACTGCTTTAGAGCTATTCATTGCTCTATCCTCCTGAAGCCATCTAATTATTTCAAGACTGCTTTAGAGTTATCCATTGCTCTATCCTCCTGAAATTACATTATTATTTCAAGACTGCTTTAGAGCTATCCATTGCTCTATCCTCCTGAAATCATTACTTCAAGACTGCTTTAGAGCTATTGATTGCTCTATCCTCCTGAAGACATATCACATTATTATTTCAAGACTGCTTTAGAGCTGTTGATTTCTCTATCCTACTGAAGCCATTCTATTACTTCAAGACTGCTTTAGAGCTATTGATTGCTCTATCCTCCTGAAGCCATTATTACTTCAAGACTGCTTTAGAGCTATTGATTGCTCTATCCTCCTGAGGTCAGATTTATCACTTCAAGACTGCTTTAGGGTTATCATTATTGATTGCTCTATCCTCATGAAGACATGCTGTTACATCAGTATTACTCCAGACTCCTGACAGTTCTCATTATACTACTGAAGAACTTTCCCCTAGTGGCATCTTTAAGCCCACTCAATCATGTTCAACCAACCATCAATATCACTCCATGCACTGGTGAGTGCAAATTTTTGGGCTTGTGTTCAATCCCCTTCAACCTTCCAGGTTACGACTGGCAAATATACCAATCTAACCCCTCAGGTTTCAGAAAATTGAACAGGGGCAGCTGTTGCACCCCAAAATTTGCCCTCACAATACAAGACTTTGTGTTCCAAGAAGGTTCACAAGGTTCACAAAATTCACAATTGGTCAGAAGAGTTGACAATTTCCTCAGACAATGCACCTCCTAAGCAGTGCATCCAAAACTAGGGTTTTGACTTTAATCAGGCTAAATGGACTTCCAAGACTTCAAGTGAGCTTCATAACATCTTATATGTGTATAAGAACCCCCATGTCAAGTTTCAAGACTTTTCTCAAAAGTTTGCTCAGTCAGATGATCAGATAAGTCAAAAGCAGTCAATGCAGTTAAAAGGTCAAACTGAGGTCAACTGTGGTCAAACCAAAGTCAAACTTCATGATTTTTTTTTTTTTTTTGCCAACATCAAAGAGAGGTTGGGTGAGAAATATTATCATAATAACTGTAATACCCCAAATTTTGCCCTAAGATTTGTCGTCGCATTTCATTGCATTTAATCAATTACTAACAAATTTGTGTAGTCGTTTGACTTTTTGCAGGTAAATATCATATGGCATGCATTTTTTTTCTAAAAAGTAAAAATGGCACAATTGGCAGGAGGACATGTGTAAGGAGTTATGAGTGTGAGAGGTTGAGAGTTCGAATCTCACCTTTGTCATTTTTTTTGTTTTTTATTATTTTTACTCTAAATTTTTCTATCTTTCATTAAAAAAATAACAAAAATAGTTTTTTATTATTATTTAATTATTATTTTCGTATTTTAATTAAATCATTTTTTAAAATATTATTTTTTTCACTTTTTTCTAAATTATTCATAAAAATATCCAAAAAATCATAAAATAAAAAATATTGAAAAAAATTTTGTTCTTTTTATAATATTTTTTATTTTAGGAATCAATAGGATTATTAGTTTTTATTTTAAGTTTATTTTAATTATTTTAAATTATTTAAATTTTATTTTTTCTTAACTAATTATTTAGTTTGGGCTTTAAAATGGGCTTTAGGGACATTATTGACAATTTGGTGTTAACCCTAATTTGTTCCCTATATATACATGTGTTGCCTTGTTGGAAAAGAGGAGAGAATGAAAAAAACCTAAGAGGAGTGAGTGCCGTTTGCCGTTATTTAGTTTTCTTCTTCATCCATTACTATTGTTTCTTTTTCTTCATCGTTTACCGTTATTTCTTTTCCTTCATCTATTACTGTTGTTTCTTTTTCTTCATCTTTTATCGTTATTTCTTTTTCTTCATCTATTACCGTTATTTCTTTTTCTTTATCTATTACTGTTACGTTTATATATATATAATTTTTAAATTGTTAGAGTTTATATATATAAGATTTTTGATCGAATTATGTCGATACGATGTTTGCACATTTGTGTGCATGACGCGTGACATTTGTGTTAGTTCGATCTGGTTGCGATGATCGCATTTTTGTGTGAGCAATAATACTATTTTTTGCTTAATTTCTTTTTCTTTGCGATAAATTTTGTTTCGTCCGATTTAGATCTGGTTGCGATGAGCGCATTTCTGCGTTAGCAACATTGTTGGGTTATTTGACACATTTAAAATTCATTATTGCTTTATTATTATTATTATTATTATTATTATTATTATTATTATTATTATTATTATTATTATTATTATTATTATTATTATTATTATTATTATTATTATTATTATTATTATCATTATTTATTATTATTATCATTATTATCATTATTATTACCATTATTATTATTATTGTTATCATTAATTTATTAAAATTTGTTATAATATAAAAATCTGTTTTTTAAAATAAATAACATTAACATCTTTTCCAAATTAATATGAAAACCTATTATTTTTAAGAAAAACTTTTTTTTTTAGATAAATTTAAAATAATAACTAAAATCTTTTTTTTAAAATAATAACTAGAACCGTTATTTATTTTATTTTATTATTGTTCAATTCAAATTTCATTATCATATTGTATCTGCTCCTCTCATGTAACCTCGCGAACTTAACAATCGCTCTTTAAATTCTGCCTTTAAATTTCTGCTTGCATGGTTTAAATTATGACATTATCTCTATGTTTGCATGATTCAATTATCTCACGCGTTTACTATTATTTCTGTCACATTGCACACATCCGAAGGTTAGGTCTAACTGTTTGGCCGCCGCGCCAATAGTCCGTAAAACTTCACACATTCAATTTCAAATCCTCAAAACTACAAACTACAAACCCTAATTTTCACAAATGCCTCGCCGCAGGCAAAATTACAATTTTACCCTTAGCATTAGGTCAAAGAGCCGCCGCGCTCATTTTAGGGTTTCCCGCCGTGGAATCCCTAATTTAACCCTAATTACAACTTAACATTTCAACGTAGAGATTTGGAGTTTCTACACTCCACGTAAGCGTGTCCTTAAGATGCGTTTATTCCCCTTGAGACCTTGACCACAGTCAAGAAGTTTCTAACCTCCCTATTGAGGGGAACTACGATTACTCTGATTCCACTCCCGTAAGGATACGTAGGCACAAGATGCGATGTCTTGCCGAGTAAACTTAGAATTAACCCCCTTTATTATTTATTATTGCTTATTTATATTTTATTTATCTTTGCTATTTAATTATTTTGCTTATTATTTTGTAATTGTTTCTTGGATGTAAAGTTGTTTAATTATTTAATTATTATTATGGTTAGTAATTAGGGAGTGTAACAACATGTATGTAATATTAAAATAAATTTAGATCACTTTTAAATAAAGATAATTTAAAATAAACACGTCACACACGTAAGTCGATTTTAATCGCCGTCTCACTTCCTAAGGATATCCCTCAAGTTGCCTACGAATAATGGTTAAGTGGGGTGTATAAAGCAAGTCCCTCAAATAAAAAAATCATCAAAGTCCCTTATGGTTGCCTTTACGAATCAAGTCCCTTTCGAAAAATGATGATGGTCCCTTATATGTGCTTATTACATCCCACAATGGCCTTCAAAGTCAAATTGTCCCTCACATACCCCTTAACATCCAAAGTAAGGACTACCTACTCCATTATAGTAGGGATAGTCTTACTAAAGGAAAGAATGAAGAATAAGAAAGACCTTTAAACATTAGGGTAGGTTACTCCTAGGTGCTTGCTCACTTCAAAATTGTTTCGCACTTAAACAAATTTTCAACAAGTTTTCAAACAAGTTCTTAACACATCCTTACATGGATTATTTATTAACTATTCTGAAAATTTTCTATTCACACACTACAATTTCAAAACAATTCAAAAGTGAGCTTAAGTACCTAAGAGCCCATGGATAACCATGGATGAAAAGGATGCTAATACCTTCCCTTTTCATAACCTACCCCCCGGACCCAAAATATTCTCTAAGGTCTTTCCTGTTCTTTTATAACCTTTCCTTATGGATAAAATAAAAGTCGGTGGCGACTCTTGCTATCCGCAACATTGTTTAAAGTCAGTTCACCGGGTTACAAACACTACCACAAACTTATCCAAATAAGGATGGAAAATCCTATTCATGTACTCCATAAATACACCTGGTGCATTAGTCACACCAAATGGCATCACGGAATACTCATAGTGTCCATACCTCGTCCGAAAGGCCGTCTTCTGAATATCCTCAGCTTTCACACGGATCTGATGATACCCAGATCTCAAATCAATCTTGCTGAACACACTTGCACCAATCAACTGATCCATCAGATCATCAATCCTCGGAAGTGGATACTTATTCTTAATAGTCACCTTGTTCAACTGTCTGTAATCCACACAGAGCCTCATAGAACCCTCTTTCTTCTTAACCAACAACACCGGGGCACCCCACGGTGACACGCTCGGACGAATAAACCTCTTTTCAAGCAAATCCTCAAGTTGACTCTTCAACTCTTTTAACTCTGAGGCCGACATACGATATGGAGCCATCGATATCGGACTAGTTCCAGGAATCAAATCTATCGAAAACTCCACTTCTCGCTCCGGCGGTAAATCCTTTATCTCATCAGGGAATACTTCCGGAAAATCTCTAACAATGGGCAAAGCATCAATCTCTTCACTCTCACTAGTCCTCAAAGTTGACATAAGCATAAATACCTTAGCCCCATCTTGCACCGAGTCTTTCACTTGTTTCCTCGTCATAAGCAATTCCCTTTCAACATCCGAGTCGGGAAAAATAACCGTTTTGTCAAAACAGTTAATATACACACGATTGAATTTTAACCAATTCATTCCAAGAATGACATCAAGTTGATCCAAATGAAGACACACTAAATCTATCCCAAAATCTCTACCGAAAATACTCAACGGGCAATTCAAGCAAACATACGGTGTAGTTACCGAACCCATAGCAGGAGTATCAATAACCATACCGCCACCAATCACAGACAACTCAAGATTCAACCTTCTAACACAATCCAAAGAAATAAAAGAATGCGTAGCTCCGGTATCAATTATAGCGATCAAAGGTATACCATTAATAAAACACGTACCTCTGATCAATCGATCGTCGCTAGCAGTCTCAGATCCAGATAGAGCGAACACTTTCCCGCTCCCTTGATTCTTCTTCGGCTTATCGCACTTCGTACTAATGTGTCCTTGCTCACCACAGTTATAGCAAGTAACACCCGCACCGCTTTTGCACTCAAGAGCCTTGTGGCCTGGCTTGCCACACTTAAAACACGCCTTCTCAACACTTTTGCATTCGGGAGCACGATGTCCCGCTTCACCACAACGGTAACACCTAACCGGGGTAGAGACTCCCCCACTTGGCTTCTTGCCATAACCCATTCTCTGCTTCCCTTTGTCTGCAGGAGTCACATAAGGTTTTCCTCTAAATTGACCTTTTCCTTTCTTATCACTTAGACTCTTGTAGTGGCTAGACCTAGCCCTACTGTCTTCATCATAAATTCTGCTCTTGTTAACCAACTCAGAAAACCGCCTGATTTCCTGGTATCCAATAGCTTGTCTAATCTCAGGTCTCAAACCGTTCACAAACTTGAGGCACTTAGACCTCTCAGCATTACCAGTATTATAGTGAGGACAAAATTTGATCAACTCCTCAAATTTCGCCGCATACTCAGCAACCGTCGAATTACCTTGCTTCAACTCAAGAAATTCGATCTCTTTCTTCCCCCGCACATCCTCTGGAAAGTACTTCTCCAGAAAAGTTCCTCTAAACAAATCCCACGTAATTACAATATCATCTTCCTCAAATCTTTGGCGAGTATTACCCCACCAATCTTCAGCTTCTTCTTCGAGCATATGAGTCCCAAACTGCACCTTCTGTGCATCCGAGCAATTCATAACTCGAAAAATCTTTTCCACAGCTTTCAACCAAATTTGTGCCTTGTCCGGTTCATGAGTTCCCTTGAAGACCGGAGGGTTATTCTTTTGGAATTTCCCCAAAGCACGGAATCCATCATCAGCATGATCCCTCACATTCACATTGGCCGGAGGATTCTGCCCAATTGCCCCCGCCAATCTCGTCAATGCCTCCGCAATCGCTTCGTCGTTCCTTCCTGCAACCATCTTACTAATTCCAACCACAGAACCACGTAAGAACAACCAATATTGATAATGCAACACACGCATATCAATAACACACAGGAAGAAAACACTCTAACAACTAGGCCGGACGGACCGACCTGCTCTGATACCACTATTGTAACACCCCCTTCTATACCCCAAATAAATGCATATAATACAACTAAGCACATACAAGTTATCAGAGTAAAAAGGTTTTATAATAAGGTATAAAAGAAGAATGCCACAATTTCACCAATAAAACACTTTCACAATTTGCTCCATAAAATATGTAACATTTTCAATTTAAGCGGAAGATAAAATCATTTGATCGTTTTCAAAATATTAATCCACGTACACATAAGCTATCTAAATTAATATATCATATCAGTTAGATTTACAGAACCACATAAGCTGATACATCGCAATGTATCACAAAAGAATGACTATACTAGTCTAACTACCCGGTGTTACATATCAGAGCAGTAGACTCAAAAGAATGAAGACTATTCTTCACAAAAGGACTCCAGCATCCTAATCTGCAATGCCTCATAGAGCATTATAAAACAGCAGAAGGGTGAGAAATATAACCATAATAATCAAAGCATAAGATTACGTATATATATAGGTATCATATAACACATATTCACATTTCTCACCACACTTCGTTCTCATAATCATAATCATATCACGTTCACATATATCAGCATTATGAACATTCACAAGCACATCCCTTCATGCTTAATTTCACAATCATTCACAAGCACATTTATACCACAACAATATTATGAAATGTGACTCAACATATCCAATGCAACTCAATGCTATGCGGTACCGACATTAGTTATCTTTTTTCGGTTTTCACTCTAACCGGGTCCACCCTTCTAGACCGATAACTTGTTATCATTTTTCGGTTTTTACTTTAAACCGGGTCCACCCTTCTAGACCGATAACAACCAAGCCCGTCCCCTAGGCTTCAAACCCACCCTTCTAGGTTTGGGACAAGCCACTAGTTTCCACGAAACTAACAGACATTGCCTCTTGACTGAATGATGCATGTACAATCAACCAATCACAATAAATGCACTTAAGACCGTTCCCGCGTCTTAATCCCATGCATTCGAATAATTCACCCCTTCGAGAATTTCATCATGATTGCACATACAACATATATCAAACATTTATCAATGTATTCATTTCACACATCATCATATTCAACCACAATGCACACATATCACATATGTTCCCATGCATTCACACAAAAATCAAACATTCACAACTCATCAATTAATACACACATAACCATCATTATGTTCTCATGTATTTTAACACATATTCACAACTCTAGGATTCACGCCCGAAGGCTACCCACAGCACATGTTATCATGATAGTTCACATACTCATTCATAACATAGAAGTATAAACATATGCGAATCAACCAAACAATCACCATTTGGATAACACAGCAAGGAAAATATACTGTCACATTCACCTTCATTCGCCTGGCGAACCCTCGCAGCGAACCTTCGCCTGGCGAACTCTCTCAGCGAACACTCGCTAGGCTTCGCCTGGCGAGACTTCCCAGCGAGCCCAAGTCAGTAGCTACTGACTTCATTCGCCACCATTCGCCAGCACCTTCGCTGGGCGAACCTTCGCTATCCCACTTCGCCTGGCGAACCCACCAGCGAAGTCTACTGGGACTTAAATATAATTATTCGCCAACATTCGCTAAGCTTCGCCTGGCGAAGCTTCGCCTTTGCTCGCCTGGCGAGAGCCAGCGAACCTGCGCAGAACAGAATCCTATTCTGTCCCTCCTTCACCAATCCATCATCAACCCTCTCTTACACATCCAAATCAGTATAAACAGCATCAATACATGTTACCCGAATATTCTACGGCATTATTACTCGATTTCAACCGATTAAATCATCAATCTACCGATTATCCAACATTTTGCCCTAAATGGAAAGTGATGGAAACTCTACTAAAACCCTAACCCAACATACATAACATCATACAATGATCAAATAGAAACATTTCTCACCCTTACCTCGATTAATCGGAGTTTTAATGTTGGTTCTTGATGATTTCCACCTTTCTTCTTCTTCTCTTCTCTTTCTCTCCTTTCTTCTTCTTTCCTTTTTCTTTCCAAAATGTTTTTCTATCTTTCTTTTCTTTTCTTTCTCTCTTATATATTCCTTTATTTTCCTTCCTCTCCAATTCCTTCTTAATTTTCTATCCATACCAATTAATAAAAATTAATTTCCAACATTAATAAAATCCCACTAAATAAATTAATTACTACAATTAATTATTTAATGAAATTTGGGCTGTTACACTATTCATGCAATTTACCAATCTTAACCCGTTTCTCCCCCCTTACCTCGATTAATGCTCCGATTAATGAAGAACTCTGAAGAAATGTTAGCCCTAACCTTCTTCTCTTCCTCCTTGTTCTTCCTCTTTCCTCTTCTCTCTGAAGCTGACTTATCGTGTTCTAACTCTCTCCTTTCCCTCAACCTCTTCTAATACCCCTTTAATCCTTATTTTATTAATGATATAATACAAATAATAATAATGGTATTCGTAATAATAATAATACTAATAATAATAATAATATTACTAATTATTAGATTATCATCATTATTGATTATATTATATTATTATTAACTCTACATTTTATTAAATAACTCCTATAACTCAAGGACACCCACCCTCGCGCTCCGATACACTCCCCCCACAAAGGACACACCAAAATAAAATAACACCAAAAGACTAAATAATTAAAAATGGGTGTTACAATAAATAATTCACAATTACAATATGAAGACACTCTTTAAACACACCTTGATCTTGCTTCATAGCTTTGATCAAGAGACACACACTCTTGTTTAAAAGCTTTGAGTGACACAATGAACACACTTGTTCATACACAATAACCAAAGCAATTATACATCATACAATTGCTTGGCACACAAGGAATCCTAAGACTCCTAGACACACGTGAAGAACAACACTATTCACTCACAAAACACTCTTGCTTAAAAGCTTTGAGTGAAAAATTAGCATTGTCCTAACAACAGCCTAAACATGTCTACCACTATGCATCCAAAGATACAAAGGGTGACTTACTAGGTCACACACAATGGACTCTCAAAACCCTAGACCTTAATTCTACACTCAAGTTTTTCTTGTTGTGAGTGCTTAATTTCCCTTGCTTCTGCTCCTCCTTAAATAGCAATGCAGACTGGGCTTGGGCTGGTCACGAGTAACAAACTTTAGGTTTAACCAAGTTAAACCACTTTCCATAATTCAAGGTGATGTCAAATTAGGTCACAGCTGCTTTATGTTATGTCCAGCCCTTACTAGAATCTCGCCTGAGATAACTAAGGAGCCATAATAGGTTTCTTGAATTCTAGCCTGAGATATCTCAGGTAAAATACCAGAAAACTAAAATTGGGCGCCTGATGTCATACGATCAATGTTACAGCATCCAATCATGACATCCAACTTACTTGACTCTTAGCTGACCAAACTCCCCCTGTTGAACACTCCTGCAAAATCTTCTTCACAACAGTAGAAACAAGCATATTATAGTTTCCTAAAATGTCTCAAAGATCCTTTTTATGAACACCAATTAAATCTGCACTTTGTTCCTAATGAATCACTTTGGCCTGCACATACTGTTGAGGTATATCCAAAGCACTTCTTTCAAGTGATAAAACAGCAGCACCTGCTGTACCAGACGGCGATGTCATGACATTCAGTATGACATCCATGGCAGCAGTTCTATCATCAGCTCCTGCTGCACCAGACAACGATGTCATGACATTGGTAATGACATCCTGTTTAAAACATATGACAACAGTTCTGTCATCTGCTCCTGCTGCACCAGACACGATCATCAGCTCCTACTGCACCAGACAACGATGTCATGACATTGGTAATGACATCCTGTTTAAAACACATGACCGCAATTCTGTCATCTGCTCCTGCTAGCTCATGCTGCACCAGACAGCGATGTCATGACATTGTGATTAACAACACATGACATTCACATTAAAACACTCCACATCAGTTCTGTCACCACAGCAGATAGAGATGTTATAAGATCCTGCTTAACATCAGTGCAGAATCATGTTTTACCAAAATTTAGCCAATCATAGAACCATGAACAATTCTATATCATAGAATTATGGAGCTAACAGATATAGTTTGCTAATGCAAGCACCTTTAAAAATACCTTTTTGAGATTTTGGAGTTGGAGAATCCGGAAAATGTCAGTCGACATGTTCAAAGGAGAACGTCTCGTAGAGTTGTCACCATGTGTCAGTTTGACCTTTTTATGGGCATCTTTTATTTTTAACAAGTTCCGACGATGGTTTCAAATTTGTTGTTTCCGGATAGGCAATCTTCCTCAGTTGCTCTTTGATGTGAAACTTCACGATGTCATCCGTTTTCAAAAATCTCTCTTAGATTAATTCCCATTGGGTCATAATAATTGTACTTGATTTATCATTCTTCATCACACCATCATCATCAAACCAGAATTTTTTCTAGCGAATGTAAACTTCATCCATACATATTGGGTTATCAAACTTCATCTTTTTTGAAATTAAACAACCACGTGGAAGACTGTACGTCTTCCTAAGTGTACAACCACACTTTGAGCTATCTGAACCTGTTTTATCTACTCGTTTGACTTCGTGAAAAATAAAATTCAATGTCGCTCGAGATATGTTGTCAACCAACTATGAATAAATGATATTGTCTTTGAATCAGTGTTCTAACACATAATTCTTTGATAAAATGATGTATGTATCTCATTATGTTGGTTTTGGAGCATTTGGTTCACGACGTCGCAATCTCGACAAAAATCACCTTTACTAGTTTCCAACCAATTCTTTAGTGTAACATGTGTAGATTCAACTCTGTTAGTCGTTGTATTTTTAAAGTGTCTAACCTGATCGAACTAGGAACAAACAATTTTCTCTTTCACTTGATCCAAAATATTGCCCTCGACATATTTAAGGAAATTTGGATATCTCCCACACACCCTCCTGAAACGTATTACATATTTAACATACAATTCTTTCGTGGAAGAATTTATTATACCATTTCATTCATCCATTATCTTTTCCACCCCAATACCTGGTTTGACCATTTTTTCATCTTCACCTTGATTTGTTTGGTTTAAATTGTAGGTTTTAGTCAACTTCTCACATTTTTGGTTATGTGATACTTGTGAAGTAATGCATACGGTGTAGGAAACACCGTTGCAACTGAATTCATCAGTGATACTTACAACAATATTTTTTTTAAAGGTTTTGAAATGAAGTTTAGTTTCAGTACGAAGAAGAAGATCATGCACGATAGTGTTTTATCAAATTTTCCGCTTGACATTTTTGGATATGCATCTTCGGAAACATCACCGAGTTGTTAATTAAATCATCTCAGCAAATAAAAACATTATAAATGAGTATATAGGGTATTTCGGAGATGCATCACTGATTCAATTAAAATAATATATGGGGATACATCTCCGAACCATATTTTGTTAAAAATATAGTGGATCTAAGAAAGGCGGAGACAAATGTGATTTTAGGTGAATTTGGAAATATGTCTTCGAACACATGAAAGGTATTCTTGGATTTCTAGAAATGTGGGACACAGCCGAAAGACAGAAAGAACATTTCTCATTATTTTTGTTTATTTTTCTCAAAAAACTTTAAAATTAGAGGTTTTAACTTGTCACCCCACAGTTGTACTTGATACCCACGTATTTTTATAATTCCTAAACTATTCATGGACAACTTTAAATAAAACATGTAAACGAAATTTTCGATAATAGACCAAACTTTCGGTATTTTATTTTTAAATTTTAAGTATGATTTTTTATCGTTTTTTTTTTTGAAAAAAATATTAACATATTGGATTTTTCAAAAAATTCGATATTGCCTTATTTTTCCGGATCTTATAAAATTTTGGTAGTTCATATTCAATAAATAAAAAATAATAATTTTAACACTATCAGAAATCTTAAAAAAAAAGTGTTGTAGTTTATCAGAAATTTCAAAATTTTTGATAATATAAAAAGATTTCAAATTTTTTTAAAAAATTCTGATATTTTTTCAAATGTTTTTAAAAAATATTCATTTTTTTTTATCAAAATTTCATTTTTTTTTGTTGATATTTTTCAAAATTTTCTCGATAAACACAATAAAAAATTCCATTTTTTTTAATGAAAACATAAAGATAATGACGTCACTATATAGGGGTTTTAGATTTAAAACTAGCCTAATGGATAAACAATTAAACATGGATCCAAATCCAAAAGGTTGTTTTTGTTACAAGACCAAAAATTATGATAACGTACTAATAGTAGTTCCCAATAAGAAATAATATTTGAAAAACAAACATCACATCACAGAATTTCACCTCCCAGCAGCAGCTCAAAACAACCCAAATGTCGATTGAAAGTGGAAGCAGCATCACCAACAACAACGCAGATGAATTTGCGGTTGGTTGTTTCCTGTCGATCCGAACAACCTTAGGCGACGAGTTTGAAGGTCAAGTTGTTACCTTTGATCGAGCAACCAACTTCCTCGGACTCCTGGAAGGTTCCAAACACGGCCCTCTTCGCAACATTAGGATTTTGAGTGCTGATTATATCAAAGATTTCACCTTTTTAGGTCAAGGTCACGACCCACTTCCAATTGATTCTCATCTTGATCTTCATACTCTTCAATCAAGGGAACTACTTGCTATTAGGTATTCTTAATTCTTTTCAATTTTTTTTTCTTCTTTTTTTGAAATGATTTTTCTTTTATGGTGTTGGTTTGTGATTTTTTGTTTTGGGTTGTAGGCAAGCAGAGGCAGAAGCTGAGAGAATTGGGGTTGGTGTTTCTAGTGAGGCACAGATTATCTTTGATGCTTTGTCTAAAACGTAAGTTCTGTTTCAAATTAACTCAATTAGTATGTATGGATCAAAGCATACTCATTGTTATTCTTACTCCAACCATGTTCGGTGAGAGGACGAGACGGGATTTTGGATCGATGGAGTATGTTTCTGGTGTGGCGGAGAGGGGCTGACTTGTAAGGGTAGCACTTCAACGCCTAAATCAGTGAGAGAATAAGAAGTAATGTGAGAGTGAGATAGATTTGAATGACACACTTTCTTTAATATATAGTGTGAGCGGCTAAAACATTCAGCGTGAGAGGAAGCGTATTGTGCGGGCGGCCATTTGATCTAGTCAGATAGTGATCGACGCGTTTGGAGGGCGGAATCATCTGCCTTTGGTGGAACGAGGGAGCACCTTCATACGCTCTTTTGCTTAATGTTTGCTCTTGGGACTTTTGTATGGGCCTTGCGAACAATCCAAAACAATTGCGAACGGCCCAGAAGACTTATCATGTCTAATTTTGAGTATAGAGTATGGTATCTTAGAGCTGTAGTCAATTTCTATAAAAGTAGTGTTATTATCATAAAGCGGTGCTATGGCGTGGCGGAAGCAATACTTTAGATAGTATAGAGTGTTGTCATGGTAGTTAAAACCCCGATTTGAATCGTAAAACCCATGATCTTGTGATTATACTTGCCCTCAACAATTAAGAGTATACATAATCCTATTTTGGTGGAGTTGGGTGGAATCTTGGGGAATCTCTCCTATAAATAGTTGAATGGTATATTCTATGATCTATATAAGAGCTTGTGGAAATGTTTATCCAAACTTGTTCATATTAATATTATAAGCTTCTTGTTTCTGATGCAGAATTCTAATGAGTAGATTTCTATCTTGATTTTCCATTATTCCTAGTTTACTCTCTGGCATGCATTATTTAGGGTGACTATCGAGCTTTCGATTTAGACGAAGACAATATCCCTTTGGTTGTAAAACTTTGCACATACTTTTGTTATTGTTATGTTTGAATGTTCCAAGTGTTCCCAATTCCCAACACCATATCGATTGAGTAATGTGATGAAAGGATGTCCAAACAAAATGTGAGTTTCAGGGGAACTTCTGTTTTGTTGGTCTAAAGAGAAAAAGAAACTTATCTGATTTATCTTTGTTGCATATGCTTAATGTGGGATATCATAATAGATAACATGGATACTAGAAAATTCGTATACCTTTGTTTTCTAGAAGGTTCCTTTTCTAAAAAATTTCAAGTTGTAATGTTAATCTACGCTTCAATCATTATCTGTAACTTGTGCAAGTCAATTAATTGAGTAATCGAGCTTTTAGTTTGTCAACTTTTACCCGTGCAGTTGTATAACTTATATTAGAATTGCCATTTGTAAATTCAACTTTCTTATTTTTTATCATGAATGTTAAGATTGTCTAATTCATTTATAAAGAAATTTCATCGATGCAAAACAATCCTTTAATTGATCTTTTATTTGTGTTCTAACATTAACCTCTTTCTTTTGTGGCACAAATTTTTTGGGTGCGTTTTTCCATGGAGTCGTAAACTTTCTACCTGTTTTATATTTGTCTTGATCAATATGAACTTGATTCATGAACTACTTGTTTCGTACTTCATATTAGTTATTTTGTTAACTGATGACATTTACATGTAACCAGGCTTCCTGTCCACTGGGACAAGACCGTCATAGTTGTAATGAATGAGGTGCGTGTCAGCAGTCCTTATCACTCTGAATGTGTGATTGGTGGTACTCCTGCTGCAAATGACCGAGTCAAGAAAGTGGTAAACATTTTTCTTTCGATATTTGTTAGTCTTAAATATGTATGGTGTGTAAAAATGTGCATGGTATTGCTCGTCTTTGTGGCATTATGATTCATTACTACTTAAAAATAGAACAGCCAAATGAGAACTCACGAAAACTGTTCATTTTTCTTTTTCCTTATTTGTAGCTTGAGTTTGAGAGAAAGAGGCTGCAACTTCGCGGTTAGAAAGAATGTCCAAGGAAGAAACACAATGAATATACTTTATTCGAATTATTTATTATTAGATTGGCCTTACTTTGATAGTTTTTTTATATATTGTTGTGGTATTTGCTAATTTTGTTTTTGATACATAAGAAATGCCTTTTGTAGCATAGTGTCACACCTGTTGCTTCATCTCGTCTTTACTCTGAAAATCAGAGATCCAAAATCCTTAATCATTGTCATGTTCTGACCTTCAAGAATTGTTCATTGTGTTTTGGTGTAATTTAGAGGTTTTGATAAGTTCTTGTTTTGCATATAGTCTTCATCCTCTCTACTCCCCTCTGCTACATGCCTTTGCTGCCTCCATATCAGATGAGGACTCGATTGTGTTTCTTGTAATGTTTGTTTTAGTGTTGATAAAAAGTTGAACAAACTCTTAGATTTGCTAGCATGATCTTAGGGTTTTGTATGTCGCAAGAATGAGATTAAGATTTGGTGAAGAGAAGTGAATATGGAGGTCCTGATTACAAGTGGCGTCAAGCTTGGTCGAGAAGTTTGCACATTGATTGCCTTTTTGGAGGGTGTGAGTGATTATGAAGCAAGTGTTCATCGTAATTTGTCTTTGATGTGTTGAATCAAAACATCAAATTTGTGGTGATTATTTGTGAGTCCTTAGAAGGTTGATGCAAAGGAGAAATATGCGTTACAAATTGAGTCATTGAAGTCCTTATCTATAACAATAGAGATATCTATATGTTGATGGCATGAAGTTCTGTTTGTAGATTTTAAGATTAAGGTAATTATTCACAAAATCCTAATTCTCAAGGACAATAGGAATTGTAGATGATTCTTCCACAACATGCTAAAACCTAATTGGTCCAATCAAAAATCGTTAATTGAACCAAACCAAATTGAAAATGGTAAAAAATCACATTTGATTTGGATGTGTTTGAACAATTTTTTAAATTAATCGTACGATTCAGTTTGCGGTTTGTATTTTGCAAATAGAAAACCATTAATTGAACCAAACCAAATTGAAAATGGTAAAAAAATCACATTTGATTTGGATGTGTTTGAATATTTTTTTAACATAACCGTACGGTTCAGTTTGCAGTTTGTATTTTGCAAACGAATTGAACCAAATCAAATTGTATTATGTTGCAATCCAAATTTCATCCAACTTACATCCAACCTAAACTCTTACATTAACAAACGATTTCCTCTTTCTCACACATATGATTCTAGTTTTTAGGCTCTATTTGATAAAACTATTTGTTAGCTGGTAGCTGATAGCTTATAGCTGATGATTGATAGTTGATAAATTAATTTAAGTGTTTGGTATATTAGTTGTTATACTAACTGATAATTGCAAAATGATTTAAAATGACATTTTTAATTAAGAAATTTGTGATTTCATTATCTTATTATTATATTATATTATTAAATTAAATTTTATTCGATAAAAGTAAATGTATTAATAACAACATGGAAAACAATTTTAATATATATGAAAAATTGAAGATATCATCAAAATATATAAATTTGTATATAAGTTTTATGAGCTTTGCAATTTAATATGAATATATTGATAACGAAATTCAATGAATAAAATAACCGGTAAATCATACATGAACCAGAGGCATTTTATAAAGTCATTTATGAGAATATAAAAGTAAAAGTAATTCTAATAACTACATGTTCCAGTGAGAATCAGATATCAAGATATCGAATTAACTTGAATCACAAATCATGATGTTCACCACTGAATTTTGATTTATTCAAAGGAAAGGGTAAAGATCGAAGAAAACCCTAAGTGCGCCATGTAACAACACAACTAAGAGATCTAAGGTTTGTGAGTTGGTTATACCTAGGGAAAGTGTTAGCATCCTAAGTATTTGTAGTACTCTATAGGAACCTCTTGTTAGTATTTGTGTTATGCTAAAGTTGCTTGCTAAGGAAAAAGTGCTACGGTAAAGATCTAAAGTATATACATAGTATGCTCGCCAAGACATCGCATCTCGTGCCTACGTATCCTGACGGGAATGGAATCAGAGCAACTGTAATTTTCCTCAATAGGGGTGAGGAACTCTTGACTGTGGTCAAGGTTCCAAAGGGAAAAGAGTAAACGTCTACGGTGAGACACTTACATAGAGTGCGGCGACTCTAAACCTAAGGCTAGGTTAAATAGGAAAGGATATGTCCATGGCAGGACACTCACATAGAGTACGACGACTCTAATCCTAAGGTTAGGATAAAAGGGAAAGACCTAAAGTTGTCATGCAAAGATTAAGAAACTGAATCTATCCTATTTCGATCCTAATAGAAAATTAAGTCGAACTAGGAGATCCTAAGAGAACATGTGAAAACAAAGTAATCTACAAGTATACATTATACAACTCAATCACAAAGATAAAACAGACATAAAATAAGGCTCAAGCACAAGAAATATTCAGGGACAAAGAAAATATGTACAAGCATCATCAAGAAAATATTCACAAATGTCACCAAAAATTAGTCAAGAATTCACAATTTGGTCATCAAGAATTAATTGAAACCCACAAATTAAGCGCAACCAAGCTTAACATCATGATTAAAGTTTAACCAATGTAAAAATTAAAAATTAAAGTGACAATTAAAAGTTAAATTGAAATCTAATTCAATATTAACTCCTAAAAATAAAATCTGACTAAACTCAAGATTAATTTCTAATTAATAACTTAAGTCAAAATTAATTTCCAAAATTAAAATTAAAAGATTAATCATCAATTAAAGTCGAAATTAAATTCTAGTAAAAGAAATAACCTAAACTAAAATTAAAATTTAATTAAAAAAAAAAGAAGAAAGAATCTAATTAATCCAAAACCAAATTACAAACCTAAAATTAAATCTAAGTTAATTATCTAAAACTTAATCCAAAAAACAAAATCTAAAAATCTAAAAAGAACTATCAAATAACAAAGTACCAAATGAGTGTGACAATATTTTTATGGGTGCAGACATGAAAATGATAGGCTTTGAAACCCAATGGCCAAAATAACCTAAAAATAAAAAAGTCAAACTAATTAATGAGAATTTGATTAACCAAATAATAAATACAAAAAAAGAATAAAAAAATGAAAAAAAAAACGTGGGATGAGGTACCATATTTATCTAACCGACGGACTTTTGACCATTTATATTTAAAAGAGAATAAAACCTGATGCTCACTCTCTCACCCTTCTTTCTCAATCGCGCCGCCGACGATGACTCAAACGAAGTCGCGTCACTCTCCCTCGCCCAAATTTATCGCTCTCTCTTGAATTCGAGTCTTCCACCTCGTATTCTTTCGCGTATTCCCAGTCTTTGTTCGTCTTGGGTTTCGTCTCGCTATGGCGCGGTGTTTTGGATCTGCAAAGATTTCGTTGGTAGGTGGTAGATCGGAAGTTAGAGATGGTTTTGTTTGGTTGTTGCAAGATGTGTTTGAGACGTGAAAGCGGAGGAGAGTTAAGATTTGTTTTGTGGTGGCTATTTGAGTTTCAAAACGATCAAATTTTGGTGGAGGGAAGCGACGGTTTTCGTCTGTTGCGGTGAGAATAGGATATCAAATTATTGATTAATTTGAATCACAATCTTGATTCACAACCGGTCTTTGATTTATCCGAAGGAAAGGTTAAATAAAGGAAAAACCTATTTTGCATTGTAAACACAATGCGGGGAGAGATCTAGGGTACGAGGATTGGTTAAGCTTAGGGAAGGTATTAGCATCCTAAACTTCTCTAGTACTCTATAGGAACCTCTTGTTTAAAATGTGTTGTTGTTAATGGTTATATGTTAAAGGTAATGCTAAAGGGTTAAAGGTAAAGATAAGGACCTAAGGGGTTAGTCCTAAGTATACTCGCCAAGAAATTTCATCTTGTGCCTACGTATCCTGGGTAGGGGATGGAATCAGAGTATTCGTAGTTCCCCTCAAAGAGGGAGAAAAAAGAACTTCTTGATTATGGTCAAGGTTCAAGGGGCACGTAAACGTTCATATGGAAGCACTTACGTGGAGTGTAGCGACTCCGATTCTATGTTGTAAAATTGAATTAAAAGGGTAGGTAAGTATGCCACGGCGGGAACTTACATGGAGTACAACGACTCCTAATCCTAAGGCTAGGATAGGGATTAAGAATGTCCACGGCGGGACGCCTAAGAGTGAGTACGACAACTCAAGTCCTAAGGCTAGGAGAAGTTGAAAGTAAAGGCAATGACACGACGGTCAAATGAAATACCTTTCCTTCGAAAATAGATAGTTTGGTAAACAGGCAAATATTAAAGCAAAGATGATTGATACAACAAGATAATGAAATAGGAAAATGCACGCCAAGCATGGTTATTGGTTAAGTTTGAATGGAAAGTTTGAGAAATGATTAGATATGTGATTAATTGAAATAACAAAAAAGGTGAATTATTTAAAGGAGCAAATTTTGTTGTTTTGAGAAAATAAAGGATTAAGTGGAAATTAAGAGAGAATTAGTTAAAAAGTAAATTAATTAACTTAAATTCCAAAAAAAACTAAACTATCTAAAATGTTAAATTAATTTTTTAAATTTGAAATTATATCATTATTTTTAATATTTTTCGTTTTTTAAATATTTTCTGATTTTATATTATTTATTAAATGTTAGTAGTTAGTATTTGTTAGTTTTTTTATATTATATATTATTACATAAAATAAAATAAAAAAATTAAAAATAACAAAAAAAGAAATAAAAATGGGTTGGGCCGGGGTGATGAATCTACCGGACCCAACCCGGGTCGGTTCAAATAAGGTAAAGGGCAGAAAAGGGTTTCAACGAAACCCTAAATCTGAAAACACCAAACAACGCCTCTTTGCTTCTCTTCTCTCTATCTCTTCGCTGACTCACGCGAAATATTCTTCTTCTCCTTGACCTCTTCCTCTCTTCTTTGCGTTTGCGGGTTATCTTCTTCTTCTCCTGTAAACAAAGCAAACAATAAACATGAGTTAATGATGAAGCTTACAGTGAATGGATTTGTTTGGTTGTGACAACGGTGGTACGAAGACGATGATGAAGACGAAGGGTTTCCTTCGTTCTTCTGAGTCTGGTGTTGGTGGTTGTGGTGTTATGAGGGTTAGATGGACTCGTTGATGTTTTACGGGTTTACGGTTTGATTTGTGATGTTTATGGTTGTTTATTTGTGACTTTCTGGGTTTCGCTGAGATTGTTGTTTTGAGGGCTATGATGAACTTTCATTCTGAGCCTGAGTTTTCGCCCCTTTTTGTGATGGTTTTTGAGTTGTTTGTGATTTGTTGAGGTTCTTCCTCTGAGATCTCTCGGCTTTACGATTTTTTTCGTACCTTTTTGTGAACTTCTGTTTCTTCTCTTTATAACATTTTTCAAAACGATTTGAAAACAGTCCTTAAAGGACCTTGCTTTTTCGTTTGATCTTGTTGAAGCTCGTTTTGGAAAGTTTTTTGATTTGTTTTGGAATTTGATGAAGCTGTTACTTTCTTTCCATTCTCGTTTTCAGATATTCCATTTTCAATTTGGGCTTTTGATGGTTGTGTTTTGCTGTCATTTTCATTTATGGAAAGGATTTGAAATATTCCATTTTGTTTCTTGGTTATTGATGTCGTTTCTACTTCCGTTTTGGGCTGTTTGATGACGGGAGTTTGGTAGCAAATCATTGTTGTCCTTCCGGATTGCAAAAGAAACCCGGTGATGATCTTGAATCTGAGGGCTTATAAAATTTTCATTTTTTTTCTTGTTTATGATTTAATTTCTGATATGGTTTGTTTTTACTTTGTAGGTCTGTTGTACGCGATGAAGAAAACGTCACCAAAAATTCGAGCATACTTGCCGGCTGCGGATCTCCAAGAAGCTTATTCAAAAATCATGGACAAGTTTTGTTTTTGTAAACACTTTTGCTATAAATTCCAATGTAGTCCCAAACAAAGAATATTGTTTTGTAATTTAATTCAAATTTTGTACTCAAACTCGTGAAAATTTATGGCATGAGAGTTTTGGATCTTTAAATTGAGTTTTGAATGGTGATGCATCATATCAACTTTGAGATTCATTCTCAAATCTTAAAATTAGACTTAAAACACATCAATTGGAAATCCTTCATAATTCGGCCTCTTGAAACTTCACAGTGCAATTCAAATAATTCTTATTAAAAAAATCATGAATTCAAGAATGGGACATCACATTCCTCTTGATAGGAGCATCTTGACCTTAATGAAATCCTCTTATAGTACCGTACACCATGACCGTGCCTGAGGTCAAAATAGACATTAGACTTAACACCCTCTGGAAGAACCCTTGCGAAAATTTGAAGGAGATGGCCTTGTATTGATTGAGGAGTATGCAGGAGATAAGAGGTACATGTTAAGCTTCCATGATTTCCTGAACTTCCAACAGCGAACCTAGCTTCACACCACAAATAACAACTGGTTAAAATGGTTAGCTAAAACAAATGATGAACTAAAATGATATGTGAAGAATGCACAAGGAGGTGGAATCTTAAGGTCAAAAATTAGGGTGCTACATCGTGAAAGGAGTTGGACAGTAGCCTAAGCAAAGGTATTTGACCAAAAAAGGGATAGACATAAGGGATAGACATATTACCTACTATCAAACATATGATAGCCTAAGAAAAGGTAATAGACTTGAAAGGAGAGATCACCTACTACCAAACATATGGCAGCCTAAGAAAAGGTGTCTGACCAAAAGAAAAGTGTATTACCTACTATCAAACATATGATAGCCTAAGGAAAGGTAAACACAAAAGGAAAGATGACCTACTACCGAACACGGTAGCCTAAGTAAACGTATCTGACCAAAACGAGATAGACATATTACCTACTATCAAACATAGACTTGAAAGGAGAGATCACCTACTACCAAACATATGGCAGCCTAATAAAAGGTGTCTGACCAAAAGAAAGGTGTGTTACCTACTATCAAACATATGATAGCCTAAGAAAAGGTACACACAAAAGGAAAGATGACCTACTACCGAACATGGTAGCCTAAGTAAAGGTATCTGACCAAAACGAGACGGTACATTACCTACTATCAAACATATGATAGCCTAAGAAAAGGTAATGAACAACATAAGCTTCCATGATCAAGAATATGATTCAGCTTCTTCTTTAACTAAATGATTCATTTAGAAAGGATAAATAAACTTCCCCACGCCTCAAGTTTGTATGCCGTGAACGGGTCTTAGTTTCTCCTTTTACTTGAAAAGGGTAAAATAAACCTCCCCACGCCTCAAGGTTGTCTTCCAAGAACGGGTCTCAGTTTCTTCTTTAACCAAGTATTTCACTTGAAAAGGGTAAAATAAACCTCCCCACGTTGTATGCTGCGAACGAGTATCAGTTTCTTCTTTAATCAAGTATTCCACTTGAAAAGGGTAAAATAAACCTCCTCAACGCTTCAAGGTTGTATGCCAAGAACGGGTCTCAGTTTCTTCTTGAAAGGATGAATACTCAAGAGAACATCTTCACAGGGGATTGAAATTTCACCGGAGATTATAAAACTTCATCGAGGATCTTTAGAAGAGATGTAGGCCGGTTGATTTGCAAAGTATATCTTCTCAAATAAAGAGATATCAATTGTAATAATCTTCACCAAACATCTTGAGAGATATGTCATTTGATGGAATTAAGCTTGTGTGATGAACTTACTGGGGAATACATTCCTGAGGAGTGTCTTTATTGTAGCTGTAAAAAATGTGTGAAACCTTTGTGGTGAAAAAATCTCAAATAAAGAGAAATATCTGTTAAGTCTTCGACAAACTTCTCTGACGGATTTCCAAAGAGATGCCATTTGACGAGTTGATAACTATCGCTACGCGTAAAATGACACATAGTCGCTACCGGATTTTATTTATCCCAAGGAGGGAAAGGTAAATAACGATAAAACCTTTGGGAAAAGAGCATGGTCATCGCAACCAAGTCTTAGGGTTCGGGAGTCGGTTATGCGAGGGGAAGGTATTAGCACCCCCTCGCATCCATCGTACTCGATGCGAACCTTCTAGGTTGTTTAGCTTGAATGGGTGTTTTAATCTAAGAGTTTGCTTGCTTAAAAGAAAAGAGGGGTTGTTTCTTATTATAATTCTCACCAAGGATTGTGGCCCTTGTGCCTATGTATCCTCACTTAAAAAAAGTGAAGAATCAGAGCTCCGTAGTTCGGAGGCTTGAGAAACGGTTGTTTGTTGGTTGATTTTGTACCTTGGAAAAGGGTTTTCGGATTTATGCCCTAAGAAGAAAAGAAGTTTGATGAGTTGATGTTATTTTTAGGTTTTGAGAAGAAATTGTTTTTGATTAGGCTAACACTAGAAACTTTGGATAGAGATGAATGTTTCGAATAACCAAGTCGAATGACTTGTATTCAAAACATTTGGAACGAGTGCAGAAGGGGCTCAATTCTCATTCCTTCTCCACCATTTTAAAGCTCATGGCGTATAACCCTAATCGTAACTTTATTGTTTTTTTTTGGATTTTTTAATGAGAAAAATACCACTTGATGTTGGATCAAAGGTTTTATTATTTGTGAAAATGTTTGAAGTGACGCGAACAAGGTCGGTGGCGAACGCACAAGGCGGTCGACTTACAAGGGTGAAATGGCTCAATAAAATCGAGAGTTTATTTTTGAAAATAGTTTTTGGAAACAAAGGTAAAAAATGATCATAACAATATCCACATACAATGGCCATACAAGGGTGAAATGCAATAGAACGATGTATGATATGATGAATGTAGGATATGAAAGGCTAAAGGTGAAAATGAGGGTGTGACAGTTTCCCCTATTTAATCCTCTTGGACCTGAATGTCTGGATGATAAAAGTGCTCGAACATTCATGGTAGAAGAGAATTAAATACTAGAATACCCGGGATTTTCAACTGGAGAGGTGTGGAATGAAAGTAAATAGTCAGCGAGATGGTTTGAAAAGGTTTCTGTTAGTGAAGAAAGGGCATGAGGGATATGATGATATGCTTAAGATGCAATGCGGAATGAACATGAGTGCTTTGCTAGTCGGAAGAGGAGGCTTGTAATAGGGAATCAAAATTGGCTAGGAGATATTCCTTCTACAAAAGATAGAAAGGACTCGTAAGTATAGAAATGTGAGATATTCCATCTACAAAAGGTAGGTAGGACTCTAGAAAATGGATTGTGAGATATTCCTTCCATGAAAGGTAGAGAGGACTCTAGAAATTGGTTTTCCTATTACAAAAGGCAAGGAGGACTCCCAAACAAAAGGTTTGGAGAAAATGTTTCCTTCTACAAAAGGTAGAGAGGACTCCGAAACAAAAGGTTTGAAGACAATATTCCTTCTACAAAAGGTAGAGAGGACTCCAAAACAAAATGTTTGAAGACAATATTCTTTCTACAAAAGGTAGAGAGGACTCCAAAACAAAAGGTTTGAAGACATGGTAACTCCTTCTACATCAAGTAGAGGAGACTCCCTTGCGAGAATACGATCGTATTTCCTTCTGTAAAGGCAGAGAAGACTCTAGAACAAAAGGTTAGGAGAAGATTCCTTCAAACAAAAGGTAGATAGAAGACTCCCTTAGGAGAGGACGATCGTACTTTCTTCTGCGAAAAGCAGAGTAGACTCTTGAACAAAAGGTTAGGAGAAAAATTTCTTCTACAAAAGGTAGAGGGGATACTTACAAAAGGTAAGCTGACAAGAACCTGTACAAAAGGCACGGGAGGTCTTACTAAAGGTAAGTTGAACCTGTTGCAAAAGGTAAGGTGGAAATAATTCGTGAAAGAGACACGAAAAGACTCACAAAAGGTAAGTTAAGGGCAATAACCATCTCCCTGCAAAAGGTAGAGGAAACTTGTATAGGGTATTAGAACGTCATTTGACCTCACAGGCACAACGGCAGAGATGACATTCTTTAAGTATGGCGACCATTCAGTTCTTGGCCACACAGGCATCAAGCGTTCAAATTGATCAAAGATACCCAAAACAAAGTTTGTTCGCGTGTAAAAGACAGCAAAGACGCACTTACGAAAGGAAATCGAAAGAGAAAGATTTCACATGAAAGGCAATGAAATCCCTTACGAAAGGTAAGGTGAGAAAATATCTCATGCAAAAGGCTTTAAAATACTTACAAAAGGTAAGTGAATGAGGGGTTAAGTATCATGCCAGAATCCAGACAAGACTTTCATAAGAACTCACATCTTCGAGGATGACTGGCTAAGCGCATGTAATGATGCAGCATGTATGCAAAAATGCCAGGGACGTAAGGACATGGAGGTTAGGGGTGATGATTTATGCCAAGTGATTGGGCTTTGGTTTGGGGCGTCAAGTTTGACTTCCCGACATCCTTGTGATGAAATTTGAATCATCTCCAGATGGTCTTAACAAGCTGCAATGATTGGTGAGGTTGCCCCTGACTTGGTCGAGTCCTGGTGAACTTTATGATCAGACGATGCTTCGTGTACACGTGCGCCTATTAGAGATTGCATTTTATCCTTCATACACCTTGATCGGGGAGCAACCTTGTGCTTTTTTTTTTTATAATTATTTTCATCCCATAATTCTCAATGCAATATTTATTAAGAATGGAAATTCCACTTTTGCAAACAAACATTAAGAGTAAAAAATATGAGAAGTAGAAATTGATGAAAGAGATTTTATTGATGATAAAGTGACCCATAAATGGGTAATTTTACATAAGGATACAATTCCTAAAAGAGGTAATTTCAAAAATATGACAAAAAGTACAGCGGCAATGAGAAAAAAGATCGGATTTCCATTGATTTCCAATTCTGCTATGATCCATATGGCTTCAAGGTTTCTCATACGTTGCTTCTGAGGAAGGTGGTTGGATTAATCTTTCCCGTGGGTAGCTCTCTTTATTCTGATGAGGAACTCACAGACTCTTCGCAGACTGCAATCTTTTTCTTTTTAAGGTCCCTAATTTTTGCCTAGACCGCCCTTTCGGGTTTTCGGTCTACCGAGATACCCTTTTTTTTTTTGCCTAAGTTGCCCCTAAGGGTTTTCAACTTATCGGGTATTATTATTTTTTTATTTAACCCTAAATTTTGCCTAGACTTTTTCTTTTTGTTGTCCACCGGGTTTGCTTTCAAGCGTAGTATTTTTTGACTGCGTCTGCGTTTACAGGGGATGACAGATCTTCAGCGTCCATGTTGGATAATATCAAGGCTCCTCCAGAGAAAACCTTCTTCACAACATATGGACCCTCATAGTTAGGTGTCCATTTGCCCCTTGGGTCTGTGTGAATTGGCAGAATCTTTCTCAATACCAAGTCTCCCACTTCAAACTCTCGAGGGTGAAATTTCTTGTCAAACGCCCTTTTCAATTGCTTTTGGTAAAGTTGGCCATGGCAGATGGCTACCATGCGCTTTTTATCAATGAGATTAAGTTGATCAAATCTTGCCTGCACCCATTCTGCTTCATCGAGCTTGACATCCGTCAAAATTCTCAGGGAAGGAATTTCTACCTCAACAGGGAGTATTGCATCCATGCTGTATACAAGAGAAAATGGAGTTGCCCCAGTAGAAATGCGCATTGAAGTGCGGTAGCCATGCAAAGAAAATGGTAGCATTTTGTGCCAGTCTTTGTATGTTTTCACCATTTTCTAAACTATTTTCTTGATGTTTTTGTTTGCTGCCTCAACTGCGCCATTCATCTTCGGGCGATATGGTGATAAGTTGTGATGCTCGATCTTGAAATTTTCACACAATTCCTTCATCATCCTGTTATTCAGGTTTGAACCATTGTCGGTAATGATTTTGTTTGGGACCTGTAATACCCTAATTTTTACCCCTAAGATCCCACATTTCATTTGCATATCATTCCACAAACAAGATCATACTTTTTGATTCTCTTAGGTCCCTTGTTGTTTCTTACTTGCTTTACGTTTGTTTCTGTTTACTAACATCTAACCAAAATACCAAAAATATTTTTCAATTTGTTTGTTTCTTCTTCTTCTCTGTGTGTTTAGGGTTTTGCAAGGAGATTGATGGCAAAGACATTTATTCAAGTTAAAATCAGATGGACGTTTGACCTCATCTTGGTCAAACTATCAAGAGTTTGCCTCAACTATAAGTTACCCGTGGTGGTAGGATATTTTCTCAGTAAATGTGATTGTTCACGGTCAATTTGTCTTGTGTTGAAATTCATTGGTTTATCAAGCAGTGTTCTATGAGAAGTTTGGTCCAGAGATCCATAGAATTATGTCAAGGATCAAAATTGAAGGTTGCAAGTAATGTCCTGGTACATGAGTAGTTGTGTTCATTTTTATCAGAGGTGTATGGAAAATAGTCAAGTTGGTGTTACAACGAAATTGAGAGCTCGTGGTTGCGTGTGTATGAAGGGGAGCCGAATTCATTTTAATCCAAATTCATTTCTTTTAACCATTTCATTCTTCCATATTCCAAAATTCTATTCATTATTCAAAATCCATTTATTACCCACAATATCATTACACCAACTACAAAAATATGTAATTCACATGGCCCATTTTCTTGCTTTCACAAACTTTAACTCATGTTTCACAATTCCTAAAACCAGGCCGTTGACATGTTTGTCACAACATCAGGGAGTGAGCAAGGAGCTACTCTCATGGTCTTGATCAAATTAACATCATGAGACATGTCAAAAGCAGAAAACAATGATTTTAAAGGCATTGATTAGGGAAGAAAGAAGCGTCCATCTGGATTCCAATGAGATTCAAAGTCAGCAAATCATTGGTGGAAATACTTTGAACTGTGCTGGTTCAGGTGATCGAAGGGATATGCCTTTTCAATATCATCACTCAATTCAGTGAACATTCCACCTTTGACTTTTAGGAGTGTATTTAGTGAGCTGAGGGAAATGTCACCATTTACTTCAAATCCATTATCAAATCGAAATAATTCAACTCATGATGATGATGGTCAAAGTCAAATTGCTACTTGCCTCAGGTCTGATGAAGCAAAGACTGACAACATGATGGCAGTTTCTATGCCTGTCACCATTGGGAATTTATTTTCAGAAGAAGGCTCTTATGGCTGCAGTCCTGAAGTTGATCCATTTTGGCCACTGTGCATGTATGAGCTGCGAGGAAAATGCAACAATGACGAGTGTCCTTGGCAGCATGCGAAGGCCTATGGTGATGGAAAAATTAATCAGCATCAAGATATTGATTTTAATAATGGAGCAGACTCTCAAGAAAGATTACCTTTGCATCAACAAAATTGTAATGGGGTGAAAAAAGTTACCAAGTATCACAAAGCTACTATTCTGCCAACATACCTTGTTAGTTTAGATGTTCTAAAAGCGGATCAATTTGCATATAAACCTATTGCTGCACAAAGGATTGCTCAATACTGGCAGCAGCATTTTAGTATCACTTTGGCCACTATGAATTTGCTACAAAAATGGTTCACCTACAGATGGTCCATTATCACATGGTGGTGATGAACGCATAGAGGTCCATGGGGCATGGATCAAGCAGTTATCTATTCAGTGGAGAAATGGAGTTGGGAATCAAATTAAACAGGCTATGGCTGATAGTGAGCAAGCTGTTGAGACGACTCTTCTTATTCTCAACCAGGAAATCAATAAGTTGCAAGGGGTGCGAAAGGCTCTATCTGTACTGTCCAAAGCTCTGGAGACTAATCCAACATCTGCGGTAATCTGGATAGTGTACATGCTCATTTACTATGGAGGTTTGGGAGGAATCTGCTGGTGAGAGTTTGCTGCAGATTCAGCTTCTGGTTGCTTTGAGAAACTTCGTGATTGCACTTGGTTATCGATCAGCCATTTGCTACAATATTCTACTGCCACTTCTAGAGAATGGAATTGATATTAATAGTCCAAATGAATTCAATCTTGTTGAAGATAGCATGCTGTTATGAGAGGTTGCAGTGAACATAATTGAAGATTACATAATTTTTGAGTGGAATGGTCACTGGTCTGACTCATCACCTGAATGGACAGATAGGTTAAAGCACAAGTTGAAGCATGTTCCGCAGTCAAACGATGGTATATTCTGGATGTCGTGGCAAGATTTTCAGACTCATTCTCGATCAATATATATTTTCCGTATCTATCCATCAGAAATGCATCATACTGTTCGTAGTCAATAGCGTGGCTACAATGTTGGTGGGTGTCAGGATTATGGTACATGGCATCAAAATCCACAGTTCAAACTGACTGTAACTGGTCAAGATGCATCATTTCCAATTCATGTATTCATTACCTTAACTAAGGGTGCGTGATTTCTAGAACAATTGCCTGTTTCAAAGACTATCAATCTAGCCATGATTCGATGATGTTCTACAATGGAATGAGGTTTTCACGTTGAGGAATGTTGGAGCAGATGTGGAGATTGCTGATCAAAAAGATCTCGACAAGGTTAATCCAGAAGCTACTGAATTTTTGGCTGATCCCTAGGAGTATCCAAATTTGTTTGAAGTTGCACTTGCCGTTGAATCCAAAAGCTGCAGAAACAAGGGGCGCTTACCATCCTGCAGATGAGTATGTTAACCATGCTGATAAAGCACATGTCACTCTTGTTGATGCTTTCAGAAATATGCAAAACGACAGAGTGAAGAGGCTCCAATTGATGATATCATGGAACTTGTACAACAGATAGTTGCTTTTCACATGAAGCATAATTCTGAATCAGAAGCTGTTGATCTTTTGATAGAGTTGGGTTTTGAATGTAGTAAGTGCAAACAAAGTATTACGCGTATATTTCACAATGGAAAATTCTCACCACAGTCAAATGTCTTTCGCACTTGATGATTGGTTTCCTCTTGGGGTTATTGCGAGCCGGCGATATGCACTTCTTAACAAGGTTCCTTTACTGCCCCATGAAGAATTTCTTTGCAAAGAAGCGATGCTTATTCATTCATGCATAGAACTTGAAGATTCAGACTTTTATTCCTCATACTTGATTTCTCCTAATAGAACAAAGATATCTTTCATTAATTTGTTTCATTTCCAGCACTGTTCCAGTTGGTTACTAATGAATTCAGGAGCCGATATGAATGTGAGATTGTTCTGTGGCTATGCTTCACAGCTTGCATCTGAAGATGTTTACTTGAGTCAAGCTATGTCGGACGGGCTAAATTTGATGAGTTTCTTACGCAGTCCAACATGGTTTGTCCTCGTATTGCAGTTCATTCGCTTGTCTCTGTTTGTGGGGATGTTGATGCAGCAACATTTTTCTTGAGAAATTGGTAGAAGGAACGATCTAAGCATACACGCACATATAGAAAATGTTGTAATCGAGTCTTTCCAATCACCTTTTGAAGAGATAAAGTCTGCAGCCTCTTACGCCCTTGGTAACATTGCTGTTGGTAATCTTCCCAAGTACTTGCCATTTATCTTGAATCAGATTGATAATCAGCAGAAGAAACAATATCTCCTGCTTCATTCTTTGAAAGAGGTAATTGTGAGACAGTCTGTAGATAAAGCAGAGTTCCAAGAATCTAGTGTGGAGAAAATACTCAATTTACTCTTTAACCACTGTGAAAGTGAGGAAGAGGGGGTGCGCAATGTCGTGGCCGAGTGTCTGGAAAAATTGCGCTTATTGAACCTTTAAAACTTGTTCCTGCCCTCAAAGTACAAACAACCAGCAAGACCGAGTATCTTCCTATACACACGGCATGTCGTCTAAGCTTACCAGCTATAATTCAATGCCTTATTGATTTTGGGCACTGAAATCAGTTGATAATGTTCGACAGCAGCTAGTGCGTATCATGGCTCGGTTTAAACCTGAAATTATGCAGCACTGAATTCAATGGTCGTGATTATTACGGCAATGTTAGAAAGGCAATGATATCAGGACATTCAAGAAAAGAGCATGTTTGGACCTACTGCTCATGGTATAAATAGAGTCAATGTGAAAAAAAATTGCAGCAAATGGATTACGGGCAAGGAATTGTATCAATGATTTTAATGGAAGACAAGAGCTACCAACTCTTCAAAGTTTACCTGCAGACGTAGGAATGCCGCATCTTGGTTTTAATGATTGCACATCAATTGCGGCGTGGAAGCTTCAATATTATCAATGGGAAATGGCGGCGTCAAGAAGCGGCAGAAAATAGAATTCTGTGGTAGCAGAAGCTTTGTTTTTATCCAGACTATTTTCACGTAACTGAGCCATATTTCCAAGCCGTGTGAGCCATAAAGCCAATCCACGTCAGATAATTGAAATTGAGGTGAAATCAAAAAGCAGAAATCCATGTCACAGATAAATGAGCTACAAAGAGAAAAATTGCAAAACGACATGTAAAATACCAGCAAAAAAATATCACGCACAACACACCCATCACAAAACGGCAGGAAATTTCCACAAACGGCAAAATCACTCTCCCTCACTCTCAATCTATAAATAGAACACATACCTCATTCATTTCTTCAAGCTTTTCAAGCCAAAAAATCTCTGCTGATTTTCTTCCTCAATTCCTCAATACAAAACCTTTTGCTCACATTCTCTTCTCATACTTCCTTCCACCAAATTAACTTCAAATCAACCTCAAACACAGATCAATTTCGAACCAGAATTCGTTCAGAAGAAGAAGAGAAGCAAGAAGAAGTTTGGATTGATTTCTTACCTGAGTTTGAAGGTAGATTGAGCTTCACCGTCATTTTCGATCCGTTACCTTTTGTTGTGATTCTTTGAATTGTTGGTATCATTGTGAAGAGCTCTTGATTTCGATTGCAGCCGCGTATTTTTCGCGTCCCGCCGTTGTGATTTAAGCAAGCATCCATGGCCGTGAATGTTTTCGCGTGTGAGAGCTAGAAGAAGAAGATAACTCTGTTTCGTATCTCTTTCTACTTTTCAATTGTTTTTTTTTCTTTTATTTTTTTTCTTTTATTTTTTTTCTTTTCCTTTTTATTTCTTTCTAAACTTAACCGTGTGGACTTTTCCACATTTTTCTTTTATTATTAAATTTGTTTTTAATTTCATTTTTGAAAAAAGCTCTTAAAAAATTATTTGAAAATATTTTTTTGGTGGTTTTGGATCTTGAATTTTGATAAGATTTCATCAATATCAATGGACTTTGGGTGTTGATTTTTATCCACCAAGAGAGGTGATTGATATTGATGATAATTTAATCGATTTAAGATTCAAATTGTGATTTCTTTTCATTCTTATTTTCTTTCTTTCTTTTTTTATTTTTGATCGATGAAATCTATGGATCATAGATTGTTAATTATCAAGGTTGTTTAATCTTCATTATTTCAAATCTATGGACGAATAATCATTGAGATAATTCTCCTTACTTTGGAATAGTGATAGATTACCTTTGATTAATTAATTAAAAATCTTGATTATGATGAGATCACTACCTCTTTTCTTTTTGTGTGGCATGTTTTAGGAGAGTGATTTATATATCATTTCTCTAACATGTATTAACACTAACATTTTATTGACCGGCCTCAGATAGTCGTGGTTTCTACATAAACCCGATTACGATTGCTTAACATAGCGCTAAATTGTCCCTTAATCGGAAAATGATCATTTGTGGCTCAAACTTACGTTTAAAAGTCCAAGTATGTTTAGTTGCTTGTCTTAACTCCAATACCTATGAAAATCATTGTTAGGAGGCTTTGATTCTATCAATCCTCTAATGAATTTTCATTAATCTTGGTCTAAGTGCAAGAATTAATCATCATTGATCATATGTTCTAACCACTAACCACTAATTCACTAACAATATCCTTGTTTAATTTTGTTTATATTCTCTTCTTACACCTTATTTTTACTTTTATGCTTCCATTTTATCATTTCATATCATATCTTTGTTTATGTTTATGTCATTTCTTTTTTGTCCACTTGGACCATACTTTGTTCAAAACATTAATAAAGGATAAAACATCTAAAAAATTTGGTGCTATTAATTTTGTGGTTATACTCTTGTACCATTCTTAGACCTTGGACTTCATGGACCTTTGGACTTAGAATTAGGGCTCTCATTCCTATGCTTGGAGTATTGTGGATCTTAGCCTTTATTTGGCTCGCTCATTAGCTTATGCTTTAAATCGGATGGAATTCTTTTTTGCTTGCTATGGAGTGTGCTACAAGTCGGTTAGATCTTTCTTATCTCTAGCTCTTATTTTGTTTTTTTAGGATAGTCACTTCATCTCCTCCCTTTCTTAAATTTTCAAAACTTTCTCCCTCTTTCAAAACCTTCTTGGTTTCAAACTTCAAAACCGCTTTCGCAATAAAACCTTGACTTTCGTCAAGTGATTTTTAAACTTTGTTTTTCTTAATAAAAGTCAATCAATGTTAATCATGTTTTGACCAATTTCAAAAGACATAAAAAATACAAAAACTCATCAACTCTTTTTGTGCCTTTATGCACTTTTTCACTTTAAAACTTTTCATAAAGTTTAGACATGATTCATTTCTATAGTTGAGATGTAAATCTCCTATTCCCCATATTATTAAGACTTTGACATTTTCCATGTTGATGTTGAGTGATAGTCTTGTTGATAATCCAAGCAAATCCTCCATCTTTATGTGACGCAAATGTTGTCTTAATACTCGTGGGTGGATAGTCGCAGTTTTCTCCTTGAAATGACGACTTGTCTTTACATCTAAAATCAATCAAAACCAACAAATTTTTGTCATTTGTACCACGAACTACGAGGTTTTGATTCCATATTGCACTTTATGGGTACGTAGGCATGAGACGATAAGTCTCTCCAAACACAAAAATATAAAAAATAATTCTCTTCTCATCTCCCCAATCTATTTTCAAACAAACCATTTTCAAACCAAAAAGCGTAAATATTTCAAAGGGCTCCTATAGAGTACTATAGACGTTTTGGGTGCTAACACCTTCCCATTGCGTAACCAACCCCCTTACCCCGATCTCTGTCTCGTGTTCTTATTTTAGAGCTCTTTGGTTTTGTTCGCTCTTTTTCCTTTCCTTTATTTGGATAAAATAAAAGTGCGGTGGCGACTCTTGTTTTCTTTGAGTTAAGTTAGTCAATAACTTACACTCACAATTTTTACCGCTACAGAAAAGTGGCGACTCTGCTGGGGATTCCAACGGTTCCTAGTGGGTTTCGCCTACTTTGATTTATTTATCGCTTTCTGTTTGACTTGTTTGTTATTGATTGTTCTGTTTTGGTGCCTGGTAATCTGTGTGGTGAGATAAGTCCTAACCCGGACTTGAGTGCACTTATGATAGGAGGGTGGTATAGTCTTGTTGGCTTACGTGGAGTAGTCCTTACTAAGCTGACTTGAGATCCCCCGCTCGGTGGAGGCCCCTTTGGAAATTACTGATGTCTTACGAGTAGTCGTAATTGATATTACTTTTTTCTGAATGGGAGCCTGAGAAGCTGAGGACCTTAGAACCCTTTAACCCATCTTGGCCTTATTAGGACGTGGTGCGGTGGCTGTTCAGGTGTAGACTTGAATTGGTCGTTACGCGATACCACACTCAGATGAGTTTCTCTTGAGAATATTGTTGGCCGACGAGTAGTCGTTTAAGCCGATAATATCCAAAAGATGGAATTATGATTCTGGGAACTTTTTAGAACCTTGTTCTACAGGTGATGATATAACCATAGTACATACCATTGTGGGTTGGTTGATTCTTACCTTTGGCTCCATGCTCGTGCCGAACCTTTGAACCTGTGTGCTTTGTATGTCTTGTTTGTGGGTGTTGCATCTTGCACTCATGCATTCATGAGCATTGTGTTTCAGCTGGTTTTTAAGGATCTCAGAGATTTTCTTTTGCAAACATCGCAGATATTGTTGATTATGGATATTGGAAGGAGAAACACTCAGAAGTACGATTTTCGGGCTCCTGATTTTACAGAGTTGAGAAAGCTAGTGTCCTTGGTAGATGATCGTTCAGGCTTCTAATCTCGTTATGGGAGACTTTTATTTGTTCTTTCTACCAATATTGAAGACGGAATTCTGAATACCCTTATGCAGTTCTATGATCCTATTTACCGATGCTTCACATTTCCCGATTATCAGCTCATGCCGACCTTGGAAGAATATGCTTATTTGTTGGGTGTACCGGTTTCTGATAAGGTCCCGTATACTGGTTTGGAGGAAGCTCTTAAGCCTCAAGATATCGCTGAAGCTACCCATTTGACGAAGTCGGATATTGATGCAAATCTAAAGACTAAGGGAGGCCTCAAGGGTTTAACTGCTAAGTTCTTGATTGAGAATGCTACTTTATTTGCTGACATTGGTCGCACATTGGCGTTTGAGGCTATATTGGCTTTACTCATCTATGGACTAGTCTTGTTTCCTAATATTGATAATTTTGTGGACATTAATGCTATTAGGATTTTCTCGATTGGGAACCCTGTTCCAACTTTGCTTGGTGATACTTATTTTTCCATCCATAGTAGGACTTCTAAGGGAAACGGTACCATTGTTTGCTGTCTACCTCTGCTTTATAATTGGTTCGTTTCACACTTACCTCAGACATTTGCTTTTAGGAAAAACAAGGATTGCTTAAGGTGGTCTCAAAGGATTATGTCTCTTACGCATACTGATATCACTTGGTCTTCTTCGGTTTACGATAATGTCCAGATTATTGATAGTTGTGGAGAATTCGCTAATGTTCCTCTTCTTGGAATACAAGGCGGAATTAACTACAACCCGAGTCTAGCTCGCCGCCAGCTGGGTTACATGCTGAAGGATAGGCCTAAGAATATTTTATTAGAGGGTTTATTCTTTCAAGGAGGGGATGATTCTCTTGGTTTGAGAAGAAGAATGGCTCATGCCTGGACTAAGATTCACAGGTTGGGTAGAGGGGAGCTTGGAAGACAAGTTTGCATTGCTTTGGAACCTTACACACTTTGGGTGAAGAAGAGGGCTATGGAGCTTAAGATGCCTTACCCTATTGAGAAACCTCTGACTACTGTGATCTCTACGCCACTCTCTACGCCACTCCCTGTTTCTTCTGATGATGTGAAGACACTTCAAGACGCTTTGGCTAAGATGAAGGAAGAGAAAGAGATGTGGGAAAGTAAGTTTCAAGCTTCTGACAAAGAGAAGATGGAATTGCAAAAACAGATGAAGGAGAAAGATGACTTGATAGAGTTACTTGAGCGGCGCGCTGTGAAGAGGCATGCAGAGGATTTATTTTCCTCTACTACTCCATCAGCACATCCTCCTACTTCTGGTGCTTGGAAGGGTATTATGGATCAGCTTGTGCTAGAGAAGATTACCATGAAGCACAACTATGAGAAAGAGATTAAGAGACTCCGAAGGAAGTATCAGCTTGCATCGTCATCAAATGTTCCTTAGGACCTAGCTTTTTCTTATTTTGATATTATTGTATTTTGTACTTCCAAGTGTAACTCTTTCCAATATTCAATGAAATGAGATGTTTATCAGTATTTCAAGAAGTGTTATTTTTTCTTTATGATGTTTGTAATTGCTTTATATTTTAAAGATCCTTGAAAACTGGTTGAAACACCTGCATTTTGCATTTGCATTCGCATCATCGTGCATTGTGTGTTGCCTTTTCCAGATGTCTTATTTGTTTCTTTTGGCCTTCCTTCAGTCAAGCTGTCGCATCACTACAACACCCGGGCTAACTCTAAGAAAAAGATGGACCAGTTACAACAAGAGAATCGTGAGCTCCGTGAAGAGGTATCAACTCTGAAGGATGGTTTGGAGAGACTGACTGCCGCAATGGAAGCTCTGGTGGCTGCTCAGAATCAGCCACCACTACCTCCTCCTTCTCCTGTCCAAGGAACTGTGATTTCTGAAATCGGATCAACGCCCATTTCTGTGGCCCCGATTAATACTTCTCAATATCAAATGCCTGTTGGTTTCCCTTGGGGCATGCCTAACAATTATGTGCCAGAGGGATATCGACCTCCTGTTCCCGAAGGTTCTAGACTCCCTGCTGTCATGGCTGTACCACCTCCTGTGGTTAATGTTGTTCCTAATGCTGAAGTTCCGGTTGTTCCTACTGTCATACCTGTGCCACCGCCTGTAACTCACGCTATGCCTTATACTGAAGAACAAATTTTCCATACTGCTCCGAGCGAGAGTTTGGATGTTATGGATCGAATAGATGACTTTCAAGATCAGTTTGCTGAAATGCAAAGAGAAATCAGGGCTTTAAGGGGAAAAGAGTTATTTGGAAAAAATGCTCATGAGCTTTGCCTTGTTCCAAATGTGAAGATTCCCGCCAAGTTTAAAGTTCCGGATTTTGAAAAATACAAAGGGAACACTTGTCCGCAAAGTCATTTGATTATGTATGCTAGAAAGATGTCTACCTATACTGACAACCATCAGTTGTTGATCCACTATTTTCAAGATAGTCTTACTGGTGCTGCGCTGAAGTGGTATATGGGACTCGATAGTACACAAATCAAGACATTCAACGATCTTTGTGAAGCTTTTGTTCGTCAGTATAAGTATAATCTCGATATGGCGCCAGACCGTGATCAGCTTCGCGCAATGTCTCAAAAAGAGAAAGAAACTTTTAAAGAATATGCGCAAAGATGGCGTGAGATTGCAACTCAGATAAGCCCTCCGCTTGAGGAGAAAGAAATGACCAAGATTTTTCTGAAGACTCTGGGTTCATTTTACTATGAAAGGATGGTTGCGAGCGCTCCTAGTGATTTCACGGAAATGGTTAATATGGGGATGAGATTAGAGGAAGCTGTCCGTGAGGGACGTCTGATAAAAGAAGGAAATTCTGGAAGTACAAAAAAGCCTGGTGTTGGGTTCCCTAAGAAAAAAGAGGGAGAAACTAATGCTATATCTCAGGAAAGGTCTAGAAGACGCAGAGTTGTGAACAACAATGGTAGTCGTCGTCAGCAACAAGTAGCATCTGTTATGCCTGTTGTCAGTAACACCCCTACCGCTCAAGCTACTGCAAGTTATCAACCACGTTTCCAAGAGAAGACAACTCAACAAGGTCGTACACAGAGGAAAACACAATTTGATCCCATTCCAATGACGTATACTGAGCTCTTTCCGGCTTTAATAAAGAATAATTTGGTTCAACCTCGTGATCCGCCGGCTGTTCCAACTGAAATTCCATGGTGGTATAAGCCAGATGCTCATTGCGCATTTCATCAAGGTGCCCTGGGACACGATATCGAAAATTGCTATCCTCTGAAGCATGAAGTTGCAAAGCTCGTAAAAAGCGGTATTCTGTCTTTTGAAGATACCAACCCTAATGTGCAATCAAATCCGTTTCCTAAACATGGTAATGCAACCGTTAATATGGTATATGGTTGTCCTGGTACATACCGTATTTTCGACATTCGCTGGATTCAGAGATCGCTTGTTGAAATGCATGCTACTTTGAGTGAGTTCCATGATATTGAGCATGATTATGCCGCCTGTTGTATTTGTTCTGTGAACCCTCGAGGGTGTGTGATTGTAAAAAGGGACTTACAAAAGATGATGGATGAGAATTTGATTCAGGTTACTGCAAACAGAAATGAAGTGGAGAACGAGGTGAATGTCATAGTCCCACGTTTCAATATTCCTGAGCGGGTTGTAATTTCTTACAATAGTCAGAAATCTGCTGTGACGCCTTTGGTTATCTGTTTGCCTGGCCCGACGCCGTATGAATCTGATAAAGCTGTTCCCTACAAATACAATGCTACTATGTTGGAGGATGGAAAAGAGGTTCCCATTCCTTCTCTTCCCTCAGTTGTGACTATTGCTGATGTCGGACGTGTAACCAGAAGTGGTCGAGTATTTGATAATGTGCCTTCAAAGACAAGTGAAGATACTGGGAGTAAGCAAATTCAGTTGAAGACTTCTGTGGAGTCTGGTCAATCAAGTGATGTAAATCAGAAGTCAGATAATGATGAGGTATTGAAATTGATCAAGAAGAGTGAATATAATGTGGTGGATCAATTGTTACATACACCGTCAAAAATATCTGTTTTATCTCTGTTAATGAGCTCTGAGGCTCATCGTGAATCGTTGCAAAAAGTATTGGAACAAGCTTATGTAGATCATGATGTGACTGTTAATCAGTTTGATAGCATTGTTGCCAATATCACTGCGTGTAATAATCTGAGTTTTTGTGATGAAGAGTTGACCGATCATGGAAGAAATCATAATTTGGCTCTCCATATTTCCATGAATTGCCAGGAAGACGCTCTATCCAATGTGCTGGTTGATACTGGGTCATCGTTGAATGTGATGCCAAAATCTACTTTGTCCAGATTATCTTATCAAGGTACTCCTATGAGGTTCAGTGGGGTCATTGTGAAAGCCTTTGATGGGTCGAGGAAAACCGTGATTGGAGAGGTTGATCTCCCTATCAAGATTGGTCCGTGTTTTTTCCAGATCACTTTTCAAGTCATGGATATTCGTCCTGCTTACAGTTGTCTTCTAGGACGCCCATGGATTCATGAAGCTGGAGCTGTTACTTCAACACTGCATCAAAAGTTAAAATTCGTGCAGAGTGGTAAACTTGTCGTTGTTGGTGGAGAACAGGCTATGTTGGTAAGCAGTTTGTCGTCTTTTTCTTATATCGATGCGGAAGAGGATATTGGAACCCCGTTTCAGGCTCTTTCTGTGGTTGATAAAGCTGTTAAGAAGGATGGGGTGTCCATGTCTTCTTTAAAAGATGCACAACATGTAGTGGATAATGGCCAAGCTCATGGATGGGGCCGAATCATTGAAGTTGCTGAGAAAAAAGATAGAGCTGGTTTGGGTTTTACATCTGGTTCAACCCAAAATGAGCTGAAGAGTATTCATGAAGTCTTTCGAAGTGCTGGGTTCATCCATTGCAAAGATCATTCTACAGCTACAATTCTCGAAGATGACCAAGAGGAAGAAATGCCCAACTTTGTAACACGTGGATTGATATGCCAGAATTGGATCGCTGTTGATGTTCCTACTGTTGTTCATGTTTCAAAGTAATTTGTTTTTGTTTCTTTCAAAAATCCTTTCACTCTGCCCAAGGTGAAAGTGAATTTGTGAGGGCTTTGTTTCAACTTTTATCATCATCAATAAAATGTTTTTCTGTTCATCCATATGTTGTTTTCCTTTTTTGCTTTACTTCTGAAAAATGGTAACATAAAAAACCGAAAAAAGTATAATAATGTTATAATCACTCTTATCTGCATAATATTTTCATTTTTTTTGTTTTGTTCATATTCTAAAATCAAACATAAAATCATTGTGCAGATTGATTGTTAAACCCATTGGAAACAATGACCATATGCCCCCTCCCAACTTTGAGTTCCCTGTGTTTGAAGCGGAAGAGGAGGATATTGAAGAAATTCCTGATGAGATTTCTCGATTGCTTGAGCACGAGGAGAAGGCCATTCAGCCTCATGAAGAGCCGGTGGAATTGGTTAATCTGGGTTCCGATGATGATAAAAAAGAAGTCAAGATTGGGGCACTGCTTCAGTCAGATGTTAAGAAGAGGATGGTAGAGCTTCTTAGAGAATATGTTGACGTGTTTGCTTGGTCCTATCAAGACATGCCTGGTCTTGATACTGGTATTGTGGAGCACCATTTGCCATTAAAGCCTGAATGTTCACCCGTGAAGCAGAAATTGAGAAGAACTCATCCTGACATGGCAGTGAAGATTAAAGAAGAGGTTCAAAAGCAGATTGATGCTGGTTTTCTTGTGACTGTCGAATATCCTCAATGGGTGGCCAATATCGTGCCTGTTCCAAAGAAAGACGGAAAAGTACGAATGTGTGTTGACTATAGAGATTTGAATAAAGCAAGTCCAAACGATGATTTTCCACTACCACACATTGATTTGTTGGTAGATAATACTGCTAAGTTCAATATCTTTTCATTTATGGATGGATTTTCCGGTTATAATCAAATAAAGATGGCACCTGAGGATATGGAAAAAACAACATTCATTACACCCTGGGGAACATTCTGTTACAGAGTGATGCCCTTCGGTTTAAAAAATGTTGGTGCAACGTACCAGAGAGCTATGACCACTCTGTTCCATGATATGATGCATAAAGAAATTGAGGTCTATGTGGATGATATGATTTGTAAGTCGAAGACTGAAGAAGATCATATTAAAAATTTATTGAAGTTGTTTCAACGTTTGAGAAAGTTTAAGCTCCGTCTGAATCCTAATAAATGCACTTTTGGTGTTCGTTCTGGAAAATTGTTAGGCTTTATTGTCAGTCAAAAAGGCATTGAAGTTGATCCTGGTAAAGTTAAAGCTATCCAGGAAATGCCTGCACCCAGAACAGAAAAACAAGTAAGAGGATTCTTGGGACGTTTGAACTATATCTCTCGATTTATATCCAATATGACTGCCACATGTGCACCGATTTTCAAACTTCTCCGCAAAGATCAGGGTTGTGTCTGGACAGAAGATTGTCAGAAAGCTTTCGAAAGAATTAAAGAGTATCTGCTTGAACCTCCTATTTTGTCTCCTCCCGTAGAAGGAAGACCTTTGATCATGTATTTGACCGTGCTAGAAGAGTCTATGGGTTGTGTTCTGGGTCAACAAGATGAATCCGGGAGAAAAGAATTTGCCATTTATTATTTGAGTAAGAAGTTCACTGATTGTGAGTCTCGGTACACGATGCTTGAAAAGACATGTTGTGCTCTAGCTTGGGCTGCCAAGCGCCTCCGTCAGTATATGTTGAATTGTACAACTTGGTTGATATCTAAAATGGATCCAATCAAGTATATCTTTGAAAAGCCTGCTTTAACTGGGAGGATTGCTCGTTGGCAAATGTTGTTATCAGAATATGATATCGAGTATCGAACTCAAAAGGCGATAAAAGGAAGTGTTTTGGCTGATCATTTGGCACACCAGCCAATTGATGATTATCAACCTATTCAGTTTGACTTTCCTGATGAGGATGTGATGTATCTAAAGGTTAAAGATTGTGAGGAGCCATTACATGAAGAAGGACCTGAGCCTGGATCCCGTTGGGGTTTGATTTTTGATGGGGCGGTTAATGAATATGGCAGAGGTATTGGTGCAATTATTATTACTCCTCATGGTTCTCATATTCCTTTCACTGCAAGGTTGGTTTTCAATTGCACAAATAATGTGGCTGAGTATGAAGCGTGTATTATGGGCTTGGAAGAAGCTATCGATTTAAGAATCAAGATTCTTGATGTGTATGGAGATTCAGCTTTAGTGATTAATCAGATTAAAGGGAAGTGGGAGACACGTCAACCTGATTTGATTCCTTATCGTGATTATGCAAGAAGGTTGTCAACTTTCTTCAATAAAGTTGAGTTTCACCATATACCAAGAGCAGAGAATCAAATGGCAGATGCTTTAGCGACTTTATCCTCCATGATTGCGGTGAATCATTGGAATGATGTGCCAAAGATTAATGTGATGCGTCTTGATAGACCAGCTCATGTGTTTGTAGTTGAAGAGGTGGTTGATGATAAACCTTGGTATTATGATATTAAATGCTTTCTTCAGAATCAAGAGTACCCACTTGGGGCATCCAAGAAGGATAGGAAAACTTTGAGAAGATTGGCTGGTAGTTTCTTCTTGAATGATGATGTGATGTATAAGAGAAATTATGACATGATCTTGCTCAGATGCGTGGATAGACACGAAGCAGATATGTTGATGAAAGAAATCCATGAAGGATCCTTTGGCACCCATGCCAATGGACATGCGATGGCTAAGAAGATGTTAAGGGCAGGTTACTATTGGCTGACAATGGAATCTGACTGTTGTAAATATGTGAAAAAGTGCCATAAATGCCAGATTTATGCTGACAAGATTCATGTGCCTCCAACTCCTCTCAATGTTATCTCTTCTCCATGGCCTTTTTCAATGTGGGGCATTGATATGATTGGAATGATTGAGCCTAAAGCGTCAAACAGACACCGTTTCATATTGGTGGCTATTGACTATTTTACCAAATGGGTTGAAGCTGCATCATATGCAAATGTGACTAAGCAAGTAGTGGTCCGGTTTATCAAGAATCAAATCATCTGTCGGTATGGTGTTCCGAGCAAGATCATCACTGATAATGGGTCGAATTTAAATAACAAGATGATGAAGGAATTATGTGATGAGTTTAAGATTGAGCATCATAATTCTTCTCCTTATAGACCCAAGATGAATGGGGCTGTTGAAGCTGCTAATAAGAACATTAAGAAGATTATTCAAAAGATGGTTGTTACATACAAGGATTGGCATGATATGCTTCCTTTCACTCTGCATGGGTATCGTACATCCGTTCGCACTTCAACAGGGGCAACCCCTTTTTCTCTTGTTTATGGCATGGAAGCAGTGCTCCCGATAGAGGTTGAAATCCCTTCTATGAGAGTTTTGATGGAAACTGAATTGGCTGAGGCTGAATGGTGTCAAAGTAGATACGACCAGTTGAATCTGATTGAAGAGAAAAGAATGACGACTTTGTGTCATGGACAATTATATCAACAAAGAATGAAGAAAGCATTTGATAAGAAGGTTCGACCCCGTGTGTTCAGAGAAGGTGACCTCGTGCTCAAAAAGATCTCGACTTTTACTACTGATTCTAGGGGCAAGTGGACTCCTAATTATGAAGGCCCATATGTTGTTAAGAGAGCCTTCTCTGGCGGTGCATTAATTCTTACAACTATTGATGGAGAAGAGTTCGCTCGTCCTGTGAATGCCGATGCAGTCAAGAAATACTTCGCCTAAAAAATAAAAGAACAGCTCGATAAGTTGAAAACCTGAAAGGGCGGCTTAGGCAAAAATGAGCGTCTCGGTGGATTGAAAACCCGAAAGGGCGGTAAGGCAAAAATTAGAGACAAAACAGAAATAATTATCCCGGTAGATTGAAAACCCGAGAGGGCAATCTAGGCAAAAGTTAGGGATCATGGCAAGTAACTGCATCTGGCCAGTCTTGATCGTTTGAAGCAACATTTCCTATCAAAGGTTTTACTTCAGATATTCTCCGCTGAAGTCTCAAGCACAGTTGGAATTCAAAGTTGTTAGGGAGAATAATGGTCATTGTATTTCAATGTAGAACTTTCCATTGTACTTACCATTTTTCAAACTTTGTAATGATCCATGGAGTTACGCCATTTGCGGACTACCATTCTATCAATAGAATTTGGGCCTTTGTCCCTTTGTTTGCAATTCTTATTTTGTTTCTGTTTACAGAATTTCATTTTATTTTTGATGATGATTTTTGAAACAAATGTGAATAATTGATTTAAATTTTGAAAATTATAAAAACATTTTTCTTTGATTTGTGAAAATAAAAGAAAGAATGTCAACAGTAATCCCAAGAATGGTAGAATCTTGAAGCGAAAAGCATAAGTGTTCTCTTCAGCAGGGTTCTTTTTTGCCTCTCTGGTAGAATTTATTGGCAGCTCCCCAGTAGAGTTGTGTTGATGTTTCCCCATTTGAGCTATATTGAAGTTTCTTCAGTAGAGTTTGCTGATATTCCCTTAGCAGAGTTTTGTTTCTTTGGATAAACCAGACGAGTGTTGAACGGTTTTCCACAGAAAAGTCTTGATTCAAATGATAGGACAGTTGAGAAATTTGAAGACCACTTCTCCTTGATGTTTTTGCCCAGGCGGAGATTTGTCTTGATGATTCCTAGCGGAGGTTATGCATTTGCTTTGGATTATTCCCCAAGTAGAGAACAAGGTTGAGAAGTGTTGACATAGCAGTCACCTGTCGGGTTTTCTCTCACCTTGTGATTGGGTGTTGATTTAAAATCCCCCATAGTTTGACTTTTTGCTATGATGTTAACTTCTTATTCCCCTGGCAGGGTTGGAAGATTTGTGTTGCTATGTTTTTCTCCAACAATTTTTTTTTTTTTTCAAAGCGGAGTTCATATTGTTGTTCCCTTTTGTTGAATTATTAATGGTTGAAGATTGATCTTTGGGGTCTTTTCCCCAAGCAATATCTCCATTTATTCAGCAAGATTTAAGCCTTGTAGTAGGATTTATTTTCCTTTGATGGCTCTTGTGTATCTCTTGCAGATTTTCTGTTGCTGATCCCCAGCACGATCTCCAATGATATCTCTGACTTGCAGAGATTAGCCGAGTATTTCAGTGGTGTTGTGGTGTTTTGTTCACCCCCTGTTTGCCCTTTTTGTCTGATTTATCAGCATATTCATACTCATTGCATGCGCATTCATTTTGGTTGAGCATAGCATGTCTTTGTTGCATTGAGCATCCTGCATTTTTTGTTGGTATTTCCCTTTTCCCGATGTTGTTATCTCGCAGAATGCGTATGTCCTCTATTCATTAGAATGTCGACCCCTAAGCAGAAAATACCTATCATTTTTAATTCCCCACTGAGTTTATGCCTCGTGGAAGATGCTTTGTTTAGCTTTCCTCCCCAGTTTTTTATCTGGATGGAATTGTTCCCCAGTTGAGTTATTTGTTCATTGGGTCGAGTCCTGTTTGACCGTTTCTTTCCAGTTTGTTCCTGGATTGAACTTTGGTCTCTTGCAGCAGTTACTTTAGTTTTCCCTGGGCTGTGGAACCGGGATGACGAGAAGGTATTTTTGAGGATTTATTTTCCTCGGCAGAATCTGTTATTGATCCCCATCAGAAGATGAAGATTTGATTTCCCCAGTAGTGTTTTGATAACACTCTCTTGGTAATTACTTATGCAACTTCATGTGGAAGCCTCTTTATTTGAGCAGCTTGTGTAATCTCCAGAAATTTACCTTCTCAATAAATAACATTGCTCTGGCTCATCCTCAACAGAGAAGTTTATTGTGAAGTGATAGATCCTTATCTAACCGGCTTTTCTGTCAATTGGAATTTCTGTGGAATAACTCCCATTGAGAATTCTATTGCATGGTTCAACCTGCTCGTATCTCTTTTAAAGATCCCCGACAGAGTTGTTAATATCTTTTTCCAACAAATAGTTGTCTCTTTATTTGAGAAGTTTGTTGTGTGTTTGGAGCTGCTCAGTAACAAGTAGCTAATGATATATCTCTTTCTCCTACCCAGTGACAGGTAGTCGAGTATGTTTGTCCTACCCAGTGTCAGGTAGTTGACCTTTTATCTTTTTCTCCTACCCAGTAACAGGTAGTCGAGTCCGTCCTACCCAGTACCAGGTAGTTGACATGTTGTTTACCCTATCCAGTAACCGATAGATGGTAACCCCTTCCATTCAAGTTTATTATTCCCGCTAAACTACTCAGTAACCAGTAGTTGGCGTTGCTTCTTTTCCTACCCAGTAACAGGTAGTTGATTATATTTCAACAAGTGGATTACTTTTTACCCAGTAACTGGTAATAAGTAATACATTTCTTTGTTTTCTACCCAGTAACTGGTAGATAACAATTCTCTTGTGTTTTTTGCACTTATTTTCTACTCAGTAACCAGTAGAAAGTATTTTACCTGTTCTCTTCGGTTCGAATATCTTCGCCCAGTAACTGGCGGTTGGTATCTCTTTCCCCATTGAGTCGTTTCCTTTCCCTTATTGGAATAGGATCTTGCTCTTTTGTTTTCTCATGTGGAGTCTCTCTTTTTCTTCCGAGCTTTTGTTTGTCTCCTGTGGCATTAATTCCCCACAGAAGTCTTGTATTTGCATACCATTTGCATAATCATATCATTTTGTGGTCTCTTAGGGCCAAAAATTGGGTTAATTGTTATATTTAAGTCTCTTCTATCTAGTCGAGACAAAGATGTCAATCTTCATATCTCCGGATAGAAGAATCTTAAATAGGGGCAGCTGTAATACCCTAATTTTTACCCCTAAGATCCCACATTTCATTTGCATATCATTCCACAAACAAGATCATACTTTTTGATTCTCTTAGGTCCCTTGTTGTTTCTTACTTGCTTTACGTTTGTTTCTGTTTACTAACATCTAACCAAAATACCAAAAATATTTTTCAATTTGTTTGTTTCTTCTTCTTCTCTGTGTGTTTAGGGTTTTGCAAGGAGATTGATGGCAAAGACATTTATTCAAGTTAAAATCAGATGGACGTTTGACCTCATCTTGGTCAAACTATCAAGAGTTTGCCTCAACTATAAGTTACCCGTGGTGGTAGGATATTTTCTCAGTAAATGTGATTGTTCACGGTCAATTTGTCTTGTGTTGAAATTCATTGGTTTATCAAGCAGTGTTCTATGAGAAGTTTGGTCCAGAGATCCATAGAATTATGTCAAGGATCAAAATTGAAGGTTGCAAGTAATGTCCTGGTACATGAGTAGTTGTGTTCATTTTTATCAGAGGTGTATGGAAAATAGTCAAGTTGGTGTTACAACGAAATTGAGAGCTCGTGGTTGCGTGTGTATGAAGGGGAGCCGAATTCATTTTAATCCAAATTCATTTCTTTTAACCATTTCATTCTTCCATATTCCAAAATTCTATTCATTATTCAAAATCCATTTATTACCCACAATATCATTACACCAACTACAAAAATATGTAATTCACATGGCCCATTTTCTTGCTTTCACAAACTTTAACTCATGTTTCACAATTCCTAAAACCAGGCCGTTGACATGTTTGTCACAACATCAGGGAGTGAGCAAGGAGCTACTCTCATAGTCTTGATCAAATTAACATCATGAGACATGTCAAAAGCAGAAAACAATGATTTTAAAGGCATTGATTAGGGAAGAAAGAAGCGTCCATCTGGATTCCAATGAGATTCAAAGTCAGCAAATCATTGGTGGAAATACTTTGAACTGTGCTGGTTCAGGTGATCGAAGGGATATGCCTTTTCAATATCATCACTCAATTCAGTGAACATTCCACCTTTGACTTTTAGGAGTGTATTTAGTGAGCTGAGGGAAATGTCACCATTTACTTCAAATCCATTATCAAATCGAAATAATTCAACTCATGATGATGATGGTCAAAGTCAAATTGCTACTTGCCTCAGGTCTGATGAAGCAAAGACTGACAACATGATGGCAGTTTCTATGCCTGTCACCATTGGGAATTTATTTTCAGAAGAAGGCTCTTATGGCTGCAGTCCTGAAGTTGATCCATTTTGGCCACTGTGCATGTATGAGCTGCGAGGAAAATGCAACAATGACGAGTGTCCTTGGCAGCATGCGAAGGCCTATGGTGATGGAAAAATTAATCAGCATCAAGATATTGATTTTAATAATGGAGCAGACTCTCAAGAAAGATTACCTTTGCATCAACAAAATTGTAATGGGGTGAAAAAAGTTACCAAGTATCACAAAGCTACTATTCTGCCAACATACCTTGTTAGTTTAGATGTTCTGAAAGCGGATCAATTTGCATATAAACCTATTGCTGCACAAAGGATTGCTCAATACTGGCAGCAGCATTTTAGTATCACTTTGGCCACTATGAATTTGCTACAAAAATGGTTCACCTACAGATGGTCCATTATCACATGGTGGTGATGAACGCATAGAGGTCCATGGGGCATGGATCAAGCAGTTATCTATTCAGTGGAGAAATGGAGTTGGGAATCAAATTAAACAGGCTATGGCTGATAGTGAGCAAGCTGTTGAGACGACTCTTCTTATTCTCAACCAGGAAATCAATAAGTTGCAAGGGGTGCGAAAGGCTCTATCTGTACTGTCCAAAGCTCTGGAGACTAATTCAACATCTGCGGTAATCTGGATAGTGTACATGCTCATTTACTATGGAGGTTTGGGAGGAATCTGCTGGTGAGAGTTTGCTGCAGATTCAGCTTCTGGTTGCTTTGAGAAACTTCGTGATTGCACTTGGTTATCGATCAGCCATTTGCTACAATATTCTACTGCCACTTCTAGAGAATGGAATTGATATTAATAGTCCAAATGAATTCATTCTTGTTGAAGATAGCATGCTGTTATGAGAGGTTGCAGTGAACATAATTGAAGATTACATAATTTTTGAGTGGAATGGTCACTGGTCTGACTCATCACCTGAATGGACAGATAGGTTAAAGCACAAGTTGAAGCATGTTCCGCAGTCAAACGATGGTATATTCTGGATGTCGTGGCAAGATTTTCAGACTCATTCTCGATCAATATATATTTTCCGTATCTATCCATCAGAAATGCATCATACTGTTCGTAGTCAATAGCGTGGCTACAATGTTGGTGGGTGTCAGGATTATGGTACATGGCATCAAAATCCACAGTTCAAACTGACTGTAACTGGTCAAGATGCATCATTTCCAATTCATGTATTCATTACCTTAACTAAGGGTGCGTGATTTCTAGAACAATTGCCTGTTTCAAAGACTATCAATCTAGCCATGATTCGATGATGTTCTACAATGGAATGAGGTTTTCACGTTGAGGAATGTTGGAGCAGATGTGGAGATTGCTGATCAAAAAGATCTCGACAAGGTTAATCCAGAAGCTACTGAATCTTTGGCTGATCCCTAGGAGTATCCAAATTTGTTTGAAGTTGCACTTGCCGTTGAATCCAAAAGCTGCAGAAACAAGGGGCGCTTACCATCCTGCAGATGAGTATGTTAACCATGCTGATAAAGCACATGTCACTCTTGTTGATGCTTTCAGAAATATGCAAAACGACAGAGTGAAGAGGCTCCAATTGATGATATCATGGAACTTGTACAACAGATAGTTGCTTTTCACATGAAGCATAATTCTGAATCAGAAGCTGTTGATCTTTTGATAGAGTTGGGTTTTGAATGTAGTAAGTGCAAACAAAGTATTACGCGTATATTTCACAATGGAAAATTCTCACCACAGTCAAATGTCTTTCGCACTTGATGATTGGTTTCCTCTTGGGGTTATTGCGAGCCGGCGATATGCACTTCTTAACAAGGTTCCTTTACTGCCCCATGAAGAATTTCTTTGCAAAGAAGCGATGCTTATTCATTCATGCATAGAACTTGAAGATTCAGACTTTTATTCCTCATACTTGATTTCTCCTAATAGAACAAAGATATCTTTCATTAATTTGTTTCATTTCCAGCACTGTTCCAGTTGGTTACTAATGAATTCAGGAGCCGATATGAATGTGAGATTGTTCTGTGGCTATGCTTCACAGCTTGCATCTGAAGATGTTTACTTGAGTCAAGCTATGTCGGACGGGCTAAATTTGATGAGTTTCTTACGCAGTCCAACATGGTTTGTCCTCGTATTGCAGTTCATTCGCTTGTCTCTGTTTGTGGGGATGTTGATGCAGCAACATTTTTCTTGAGAAATTGGTAGAAGGAACGATCTAAGCATACACGCACATATAGAAAATGTTGTAATCGAGTCTTTCCAATCACCTTTTGAAGAGATAAAGTCTGCAGCCTCTTACGCCCTTGGTAACATTGCTGTTGGTAATCTTCCCAAGTACTTGCCATTTATCTTGAATCAGATTGATAATCAGCAGAAGAAACAATATCTCCTGCTTCATTCTTTGAAAGAGGTAATTGTGAGACAGTCTGTAGATAAAGCAGAGTTCCAAGAATCTAGTGTGGAGAAAATACTCAATTTACTCTTTAACCACTGTGAAAGTGAGGAAGAGGGGGTGCGCAATGTCGTGGCCGAGTGTCTGGAAAAATTGCGCTTATTGAACCTTTAAAACTTGTTCCTGCCCTCAAAGTACAAACAACCAGCAAGACCGAGTATCTTCCTATACACACGGCATGTCGTCTAAGCTTACCAGCTATAATTCAATGCCTTATTGATTTTGGGCACTGAAATCAGTTGATAATGTTCGACAGCAGCTAGTGCGTATCATGGCTCGGTTTAAACCTGAAATTATGCAGCACTGAATTCAATGGTCATGATTATTACGGCAATGTTAGAAAGGCAATGATATCAGGACATTCAAGAAAAGAGCATGTTTGGACCTACTGCTCATGGTATAAATAGAGTCAATGTGAAAAAAAATTGCAGCAAATGGATTACGGGCAAGGAATTGTATCAATGATTTTAATGGAAGACAAGAGCTACCAACTCTTCAAAGTTTACCTGCAGACGTAGGAATGCCGCATCTTGGTTTTAATGATTGCACATCAATTGCGGCGTGGAAGCTTCAATATTATCAATGGGAAATGGCGGCGTCAAGAAGCGGCAGAAAATAGAATTCTGTGGTAGCAGAAGCTTTGTTTTTATCCAGACTATTTTCACGTAACTGAGCCATATTTCCAAGCCGTGTGAGCCATAAAGCCAATCCACGTCAGATAATTGAAATTGAGGTGAAATCAAAAAGCAGAAATCCATGTCACAGATAAATGAGCTACAAAGAGAAAAATTGCAAAACGACATGTAAAATACCAGCAAAAAAATATCACGCACAACACACCCATCACAAAACGGCAGGAAATTTCCACAAACGGCAAAATCACTCTCCCTCACTCTCAATCTATAAATAGAACACATACCTCATTCATTTCTTCAAGCTTTTCAAGCCAAAAAATCTCTGCTGATTTTCTTCCTCAATTCCTCAATACAAAACCTTTTGCTCACATTCTCTTCTCATACTTCCTTCCACCAAATTAACTTCAAATCAACCTCAAACACAGATCAATTTCGAACCAGAATTCGTTCAGAAGAAGAAGAGAAGCAAGAAGAAGTTTGGATTGATTTCTTACCTGAGTTTGAAGGTAGATTGAGCTTCACCGTCATTTTCGATCCGTTACCTTTTGTTGTGATTCTTTGAATTGTTGGTATCATTGTGAAGAGCTCTTGATTTCGATTGCAGCCGCGTATTTTTCGCGTCCCGCCGTTGTGATTTAAGCAAGCATCCATGGCCGTGAATGTTTTCGCGTGTGAGAGCTAGAAGAAGAAGATAACTCTGTTTCGTATCTCTTTCTACTTTTCAATTGTTTTTTTTTCTTTTATTTTTTTTCTTTTCCTTTTTATTTCTTTCTAAACTTAACCGTGTGGACTTTTCCACATTTTTCTTTTATTATTAAATTTGTTTTTAATTTCATTTTTGAAAAAAGCTCTTAAAAAATTATTTGAAAATATTTTTTTGGTGGTTTTGGATCTTGAATTTTGATAAGATTTCATCAATATCAATGGACTTTGGGTGTTGATTTTTATCCACCAAGAGAGGTGATTGATATTGATGATAATTTAATCGATTTAAGATTCAAATTGTGATTTCTTTTCATTCTTATTTTCTTTCTTTCTTTTTTTATTTTTGATCGATGAAATCTATGGATCATAGATTGTTAATTATCAAGGTTGTTTAATCTTCATTATTTCAAATCTATGGACGAATAATCATTGAGATAATTCTCCTTACTTTGGAATAGTGATAGATTACCTTTGATTAATTAATTAAAAATCTTGATTATGATGAGATCACTACCTCTTTTCTTTTTGTGTGGCATGTTTTAGGAGAGTGATTTATATATCATTTCTCTAACATGTATTAACACTAACATTTTATTGACCGGCCTCAGATAGTCGTGGTTTCTACATAAACCCGATTACGATTGCTTAACATAGCGCTAAATTGTCCCTTAATCGGAAAATGATCATTCGTGGCTCAAACTTACGTTTAAAAGTCCAAGTATGTTTAGTTGCTTGTCTTAACTCCAATACCTATGAAAATCATTGTTAGGAGGCTTTGATTCTATCAATCCTCTAATGAATTTTCATTAATCTTGGTCTAAGTGCAAGAATTAATCATCATTGATCATATGTTCTAACCACTAACCACTAATTCACTAACAATATCCTTGTTTAATTTTGTTTATATTCTCTTCTTACACCTTATTTTTACTTTTATGCTTCCATTTTATCATTTCATATCATATCTTTGTTTATGTTTATGTCATTTCTTTTTTGTCCACTTGGACCATACTTTGTTCAAAACATTAATAAAGGATAAAACATCTAAAAAATTTGGTGCTATTAATTTTGTGGTTATACTCTTGTACCATTCTTAGACCTTGGACTTCATGGACCTTTGGACTTAGAATTAGGGCTCTCATTCCTATGCTTGGAGTATTGTGGATCTTAGCCTTTATTTGGCTCGCTCATTAGCTTATGCTTTAAATCGGATGGAATTCTTTTTTGCTTGCTATGGAGTGTGCTACAAGTCGGTTAGATCTTTCTTATCTCTAGCTCTTATTTTGTTTTTTTAGGATAGTCACTTCATCTCCTCCCTTTCTTAAATTTTCAAAACTTTCTCCCTCTTTCAAAACCTTCTTGGTTTCAAACTTCAAAACCGCTTTCGCAATAAAACCTTGACTTTCGTCAAGTGATTTTTAAACTTTGTTTTTCTTAATAAAAGTCAATCAATGTTAATCATGTTTTGACCAATTTCAAAAGACATAAAAAATACAAAAACTCATCAACTCTTTTTGTGCCTTTATGCACTTTTTCACTTTAAAACTTTTCATAAAGTTTAGACATGATTCATTTCTATAGTTGAGATGTAAATCTCCTATTCCCCATATTATTAAGACTTTGACATTTTCCACGTTGATGTTGAGTGATAGTCTTGTTGATAATCCAAGCAAATCCTCCATCTTTATGTGACGCAAATGTTGTCTTAATACTCGTGGGTGGATAGTCGCAGTTTTCTCCTTGAAATGACGACTTGTCTTTACATCTAAAATCAATCAAAACCAACAAATTTTTGTCATTTGTACCACGAACTACGGGGTTTTGATTCCATATTGCACTTTATGGGTACGTAGGCATGAGACGATAAGTCTCTCCAAACACAAAAATATAAAAAATAATTCTCTTCTCATCTCCCCAATCTATTTTCAAACAAACCATTTTCAAACCAAAAAGCGTAAATATTTCAAAGGGCTCCTATAGAGTACTATAGACGTTTTGGGTGCTAACACCTTCCCATTGCGTAACCAACCCCCTTACCCCGATCTCTGTCTCGTGTTCTTATTTTAGAGCTCTTTGGTTTTGTTCGCTCTTTTTCCTTTCCTTTATTTGGATAAAATAAAAGTGCGGTGGCGACTCTTGTTTTCTTTGAGTTAAGTTAGTCAATAACTTACACTCACAATTTTTACCGCTACAGGACCCCATAACGACAGATGATTTCTTTCTTGATAAAGCGAGTGACCACTTGTTTGGTGACATTGGCATAAGACGCGACTTCTACCCATTTAGTGAAGTATTCAATGGCCACTAAGATAAAATGATGACCGTTTGAAGCAGTTGGCTCGATGCGTCCAATCACATCTATTCCCCACATGGCGAAAGGCCAAGGCGATGTCAAGACATTTAGAGGAGTTGGTGGCACATGTATCTTATCTGCATAGATTTGACATTTGTGGCATGTTTGCACGTGACGATAGCAATCAGTTTCCATCGTCATTCAATAATAATCGGCCCTCAAAATTTTCTTAACCATCGTGTGTCCACTGGAATATGTACCAAAAGAGCCTTCATGGATTTCGTTTATGATTTGGCCGGCTTCGTGTCTATCCACGCATCTGAGCAGGACCGAGTCATAGTTCCGCTTGTAAAGCACATCTCCACTTAAGAAGAACTTGGACGAAAGCCTTCTTAAATACTTCTTGTCTGTAATGGAAATATTTTCTGGATACTCTTGCTTTTCTAGATACCTTTTGATATCATAGAACCAAGGTTGATCATCGATTATTAATTCTACTTCCAGACAGTGGGCAGGCTCATCAAGATGTTCAATACAGATAGCGGGTGCCTCATTTTTCCATTTAACTTCGAACATGGATGACAACGTAGCAAGAGTATCTTCCAATTGATTTCTTTCTCTGGGAATGTGATTGAAAGAAATCTCATCAAAGTATGGGATTAACTTTAAAACGTGATCCCAATATGGAACTAGTTTGTTATCACGTGCTTCCCAGTCGCCTCTGACTTGACTGATAACTAATGCAGAATCCCCATACACTTCCAAAATCTTGATTCCGTGATCAATAGCATCTTCGATTCCGAAGATACATGCTTCATATTCAGCCATATTGTTGGTGCATTTAAAACATAATCTTGCGGTGAATGGGATATGAAAACCGGTAAGAGATGTGATGATTGCCCCTATTCCATTGCCTTGAGCATTTGCGGCGCCATCGAACACGAGTGTCTATTGCGGTCTTGGTTTGGGTCCGTCGTCTGGGTCTATTTCTTCATAGTCTTTGACAAACATGATATCTTCATTAGGGAAGTTAAAACGCATAGGCTGGTAATCCTCCACGGGTTGGTGGGCAAGATATTCAGATAACACACTCCCTTTGATAGCTTTTTGTGAGACGTACTGGATGTCATATTCTGTCAGTACCATTTGCCAATGGGCTACTCGTCCTGTAAGAGCAGGCTTTTCGAAGATGTACTTGACTGGATCCATTTTTGATATCAACAATGTGGTATGGGTCAACATATATTGCCTTAAGCCTTTGTCAGCCCATGCCAGCGCACAACATGTCTTTTCCAACATTGAGTATCTTGTTTCACAGTCAATGAACTTTTTGCTTAAGTAGTAGATAGCGTGCTCCTTTCTACCTGTTTCGTCATGCTGCCCCAACATGCATCCCATAGATCCTTCTAGAACGATCAAGTACATGATGAGAGGTCTTCCTGGCACGGGAAGCATCAAAATCGGTGACTCTTGCAGATATTCTTTTATTTTCTCAAATGCTTTTTGGCAATTATCATTCCACACGATTGCTTGATCTTTGCGAAGCAACTTGAATATTGGCTCACAGGTGGTTGTTAGGTGAGATATGAATCTGGAAATGTAGTTTAATCTCCCTAAGAAGCCATAAACTTCTTTCTCTGTTCTTGGAGTTGGCATATCTTGGATAACTTTCACTTTGTCAGGATCGACTTCAATTCCCTTTTGGCTCACGATAAAACCTAGCAATTTACCAGATCTTACCCCAAAGGTACATTTATTCGGATTGAACCTTAGCCTGAACTTTCTCATCCCTGTGAACAACTTTTCCAAGTGGGTGAGATGTTCCTCTTCAGTTTGGGATTTTTCAATCATATCGTCAACGTAGAGTTCAATCTCTTTATTAATCATATCATGAAAGAGAGTCACCATTGCTCGTTGATATGTTGCACCAGCGTTCTTTAGACCAAATGGCACAACCTTATAGCAGAAGGTTCCCCAAGGGTAATGAAGGTAGTCTTTTCCATATCCTCTAGAGCCATTTTAATCTGGTTGTATCCTGAGAAACCATCCATGAAAGAGAACACAGAGAATTGAGCCGTATTATCCACTAACACATCAATATGCAGCAGCGGAAAGTCATCTTTTGGGTTGGCTCTAATCAAGTCTCTATAGTCGACACACATCCGCACCTTACCATCTTTTTTAGGTACAGGTACAATGTTGGCGACCCATTGAGGGTATTTCGATACTGCCAAGAAATCGGCATCAAGTTGCTTTTGCACTTCCTCCTTAATCTTAAGGGCCATGTCGGGTCGAGTTCGTCTCATCTCCTGCTTTAAAGGCAGATAGTCTTTCTTGAGTGGCAATTTATGTACTACGATGTCAGAATCCAATCCAGGCATGTCTTGGTATGACCAAGCAAACACATCTGCGTACACATGTAGGAGCTCGATCAGTTTTCTCTTCACACTCTCTTCTAGGGCAACACCTACCTTGACTTCTTTCTTATCCTCTTCGGTTCCAAGATTGACAACTTCCACTAATTCTTGATGCGGTCGAATGATCTTCGATTCTTGCTTCAATAATCTGGCTAACTCCTCGAGGAGCTCACAATCTTCCTCACAATCCTCATCAGCATGGTAGATTGGGTTATCAAAGTCATATAGAACCGTAGCAGTTTCGTTATCAATGGAATCCGAGGTATATTTGCATGGTGATTTTATGCTTTATTTTGAGAAGATGAAAAAAGGAAAATGCAAGAAAACATTGCCATTTATTTATGCAAAAATAAAAAAAGAAAGACAGGGAACACAATTGAATGCAAAAGGTCCATTTCATTCATAATAAATATTAATTGAAAACATGGGGGACCCTACAAAATAATCCTTATGCCTTGGGCAGAGCATAGGATATGAAAGCAAAACAAGGAAAATTACTTTTCGACCAAGGTGACTTCCGGTATCTCCACGATAGTCCAATTGTTGAGTTGTTGATTCGGTGCTCTTGGGTACACCATGCAGACTTCATTCAGTGCATTATCTTCAGCCTCCACAAAGGTTACCTGGCCATCTACCATATGTCCACCACTAATGAAGGTAAGCGGAGTGATAGACCTAAAATATACTATTTATTTGACTCGATTTGCGCACGTTATTTAGGATTTTATTTCTGTTTTCTTGTATTATGCCTTTGTTTTGTTTCTTTTTCAGGTTTTTGTATTTTCAAAGCTACTCGAGAAGAAATGAAGAAAAACAAGCTAAAAGACCTACATTCTGAGGAATTGTACACATGGCTTCCACCATGGCGGGCGCCATAGGAAATGCCACACATTGGATAGAAGACAACTGCTGACAACTACCACGTCTCCCACTCCTTTCCACCCTAGTTCATGTGGCGGGCGCCACCTTCACAAACTCGTTTCCCTTCCAAAAAGAGTTGGGGGGGGGGGGGGCATTCTTGTCCTTACCTGTACTTTCCTACCACTATAAATAGAGGAGTTCTGTTTCATTTCTAATCATCCAATTTTAGTTATAGAACTCAAGCCATAAATTTCATCTATTGTAAAGTGATAAGCTTCTCACATCGAGGGGTTATCACACTGTCTAATCGAGTTTGGAGCACTTGGGTAGAAGTTAATCCTGTCGCCATTTTATTTTTGTTATTTACTTCCAGTTCTACAAGATTTTAAAGCCTCTTGTTTAGAGCAGGTTTCTGTTTATTTATCGCCTTTTATTTATCCGCTGTTATTTCCCACACCGCTTTTATTTCTTGCACTGTTTATTTATCGCACCTTTTACCGCACTTTATTTATTTACCCTCACTTTATTTACTCGCATTTATTTACCATGTTTATTTACTTTACCATGTCCGGCTAAATCTTAAAGGCTAGGATGCAAGGATTGTAGTTATAGTAGTATTTCATACGGCTGCCGATAGAATTACTTAGGAGTTATTTTAACTTTTAACACTTATTTTCTGTACTTAAAATCGGTTGGGTAAGATCGAAATCCGTCCAACCTTTAGATAAATTTGGTTAGTTTTAACTGATCCAAGGAAGCGAAAGCGCTTGGCTCAGTTAATTAGGAATCTTTAATGTTTAAGAAAACTGATTTTAAAACTGTTTTCGGACACGTTTATGGATTTAAAGTTCGGTTCGCAAGAACCTCTTTTTGTTAGAAATTCCAGGTCAAAATACTTTTCAACTAAGTCAAGAAACTATATTTCTTAAAAATAGGTTTATTAATCCTAACGCAATACGCACCTTTTTATAAGTGACAATAAGAGGGATCGATTAGGGATAAACTCAGTTCTGAATACGCAAAAGCGACAGTTCCCATTAAATTAGTTCTTTTCATGAGTAGAAAATATTACCCCATAAGGCATTTTATTTATACACATTTGGAATACTACGTAGCTATGTGAATTGCATCTATGCATGTTATTTTATTATTGAATTTATTTACCGCATTTATTTCCGTACTTTACTTTTATTTCGCACAACTCAACCTTTTATTTGACTTGCCTTAGATAAACACCGTAACACTAGTGAACAATTGATTGACGTTTGGTCTCTGTGGGATCGATAATCTTTTATATTACTCTGACACTATTCGTGCACTTGTGAATCGCCCATCAAGTTTTTTGCGCTGTTGCTGGGGATCAATTAAGTCAAAATTCCGTACCCTATTGTTACACTGTCTAGACTAAGCCTATGCCCACCGGTCAATGTGACGAACTCGCAACATCGGTACCCTTATAGATCCTTTAGAGGAACCTGAACGTTACACTCGAGCACGTATCTTATTTCATAGAATTAAGAGAGCTATGGACGAAGACCGTAACCAAAGACCCCTTAAGGATTTCACCCAACCATCTAATGACGAACCTAGTTCTAGTATTGTGAACCCCAATATTCATGCTCACAATTTCGAGCTAAAACCTTCCCTATTACAATTAGTGCAACAAAACCAGTTCGTGGGACTCGCTACTGAGAACCCGAACCAACATTTAAAAACCTTTATTCAATTAGCTAACACTTTTAAAACCAATGGTGCTACCCCTTAGGCAATTCGGTTAAGATTATTTCCCTTTTCCCTTAGAGACAAAACCCTTACTTGGTTAGATTCCCTTCCAGTCAATTCTATAACAACTTGGGAAGACCTTAGGAGAGTTTTCCTCGCTAGATATTTTCCCCCGAGCAAAACTGTTGTTCTTAGAAACCAAATAACCAGATTTACCTAAAACCAAGGTGAATCACTCTTCGAGGCTTGGGAAAGATATAAAGACCTGTTGAGAATATGTCCACACCATGGCCTGGAATCATGGTTGATCATTCATACCTTCTACAATGGACTTCACTATAACACAAAGATGACCATCGACGTTGCCGCAGGTGGCACCCTGATGAATAAACCTTACCCTGAAGCTTGCACTCTCATCGAGGATATGGCTCAAAACCATTGTCAATGGGGGATAGAGCGAGCGACGGTGAAGAAGAAAAAAGCCCAAGGAGGAATACATGAGATAAGCTCTATAGACATGACGCAAGCCAAAATGGACGCCTTGGCCCTTAAGGTTGAACATATGTACGTAAACCCAGTGGTTGCAGCAGCGATCTCAACTGAGTGCGAATTATGTGGAGCCAAAGGACACCAATTGGTGGGATGTAATCTGCTGAGCGAAACTCATTTAGGAGAGGTCAACTATACCCAAGGAAATCCATTTTCAAACACTTATAACCCTGGATGGAAGAATCACCCAAACTTTTCCTACAAAAAACAATAACCCTATCCAAAACCCTGCACCCCCGAGACCATCCGGTTTTCAAGCTCAAAGACAAAACCCGCCTATGCAAGCTGTGCAACCTAAGCCGAACCTTGAAAAAATCATGGAAAACTTCATTACGGCTCAGACCCAGCAAAACAAAGAATTTCTAAACTAGAGCATTCATGTAAATGAATTGATTACCCAGTTAGGAACCAAAGTAGACCAGATAGTCACCCATAATAAGATGCTTGAAACCCAGATCTCTCAAAAAGCTTTAAAACAAGCTCCTGAGACTACACCTAGAGGATAATTCCCTGGTCAACCTCAACAAAACCCTCGAGGGCAAGCCAACATAATTACCTTACAGAGTGGGACCGCTTACGACGAACCGATTAACCCGACATTGAGAAACCCCATGACTCCTGAGGAAAGCATGGTACCCACGAGCGAAGTAGAGGAACTAGTAGGATCTGAAAAGCAGAAGGATAAGGACAAAACCAACGAACCACCTCCACCATATAAACCTCCCATACCCTATCCGCAAAGACTAAAACAAACCAAGATCAATAACCAATACCAGAAATTTATTAAAGTCATAGAAAAACTTCATGTGGAAATCCCTTTCACAGAAGACATCACCCAAATACCATCATATGCAAAGTTCCTCAAAGACATCCTTACCAATAAACGTAGACTTGACGATCCAAAACCTTTAGAATGCAATTCCATTTCCGAAAATAAACTTGCCAAGAAGGAGAAAGATCCTGTAAATTTCTCTATACCTTGTATTTTGGGAAGTCATGTCATCAATAAAGCTTTTCTAGAATTAGGAGCTAGCGTAAGCCTCATGCATCTGGTAGTTTTTGAAAGGTCAAAACTAGGAGAATTACAACCTACGAAGATGTCACTTCAATTAGCCGACATATCCGTCAAGTATCCGGTTGGTATATTGGAAGACGTCCCCGTTAGGATCGGTCAATTATTCATCCCGACCGATTTTGTCGTCATGGACATTAAAGAAGATGATGACATACTAATCCTTCTAGGCAGATCGTTCTTATCAACCGTTGGAGCCATTATAGATGTCAAGAGAGGGAAGTTTACTTTTGAGGTAGGTGACGAAAAGATAGAATTCATTCTATCGAAGTTTCTTATGGCACCAATATTAGGAGATGCATGTTATGCCATAGACATCATCGATGAATGCGTTAGGGAGCTAGAATTAGAAGAAACCATCAAACTGCCTTCAACCTTCATAAAGGAAGATGATGGATTTATAGAACCCTACTTTGATGATAACCTGTACGAATGTTATCCCTTACCCCAGATCCTATACCATGCCTTAAAAAACCAGCTTTAGAACTTAAGGAGTTACCTAAGAATCTAAGATACAGTTCTTGGACGAAGAAATGAACCGTCCAATTATAGTCAGTGCTACCTTAAACCAGGGAGAAACATACCAACTCTTATTTGTCTTACGCAAATAACCCTCTGCCTTAGGATATAACATCTCTGATTTGAAAGGTATAAGTCCATCCGTGTGCATGTACTGGATCTCACTTGAGGAAGACTCAAAACCCTCTAGAGAACATCAGAGAAGGATAAACCCTATAATGAGTGATATTGTAAAAAAGGAAGTTCTCAAGTTACTAGAAGCAAGTATAATTTATCAGATCTCAGATAGTAAGTGGGTGAGCCCTGTGCACGTAGTACCTAAAAAGGGAGGCATCACGGTCGTGGAGAACGAGAAAGGAGAACATGTAGTAAAACGGATAGAAGGAGGATGGCGTATGTATATAGATTATAGGAAATTAAGCAAATCTACTAAAAAAGACCATTTTCCCTTACCATTTATAGACCAAATGCTGGAACGTTTGTCCAGACACTCCTATTTTTGCTATCTGGATGGATATTTAGGATTTTTCCAAATCCCTATACATCTAAAGGATCAAGAGAAAACCACCTTCACATGCCCTTATGGAACTTTCGCCTACAGACGAATGCCTTTCGTTCTTTGTAATGCACCAGCAACCTTCCAACGTTGCATGATGGTGATCTTCGCCGATTTCCTTGATGGAATTATGGAAGTATTCATGGATGACTTCTCGGTGTGCGGATTTGATTTTAACAACTGTCTCACAAACCTTGAGAAAATCCTGAAAAGATGCGTTGACGTCAACCTGGTGTTGAACTGGGATAAATGTCACTTTATGGTCACCGAAGGCATAGTTTTAGGACATATAGTTTCTGATAGAGGTATCGAAGTAGATAAAGCCAAAATAGAAGTGATTGAAAACCTTAAACCCCATAACGCTGTCAGAGAAGTCAGAAGTTTTCTTGGACACGCTGGTTTCTATCGACGTTTTATTAAAGACTTCTCTAAAATAACTAAACATTTAACCGGCCTCCTAATGAAAGATGTCGAGTTTAACTTTGACGAAAAATGCCTTGAGGCATTCAACTTTCTAAAACAAGCGTTGATCTCGGCACCCATTATTCAACCTCCAGATTGGGACCAACCTCCAGATTGCATGTTATATACTATGCTAGTAGAACCCTAGATGCTGCTCAGCTTAACTATGCCACCACTGAGAAAGAAATTTTTGCCGTAGTTTTTGCTATGGAGAAATTTTGATCCTATCTGGTAGGAGCCAAGATTATAGTTTATACAGATCATGCTGCCATCCGTTACTTATTGAGAAAGAAGGATGCCAAACCTAGGTTACTTTGATGGATCCTCCTATTATAGGAGTTCGATCTGGATATTAGAGACAAGAAAGGCACAGAAAATGTAGTTGCCGACCACCTTTCTAGGCTTGAGTATCTAAAACCAGACCCACTCCCTATTAACAATTATTTTACCTATGACAGGTTAATCGCTAGGAAAAGCCATAGAAGAAAGCAACCTAGAACCTTCTAAGAACCCTGAGAGATCTCTGGCAGTAAGCAACATACCTTAGTACGCATATTTTGTAAATTAACTAGTTGCCGATATTATACCCCCTGATCTTAACTACCAGCAGAGAAAAAAGTTCTTTAACAATGTAAGACACTTCTATTAGGACGAACCACTCCTTTTTAAAAGAGGCACGAACGGTATTTTTCACCGTTGCGTCCCAGAAGAAGAAGTAAGAAAGATAATAGAATACTGCCACTCTGCACCATATGGAGGACACTCTAGCACATCTAAAACTCACGCCAAGATTCTTAGAGCAGACCTGTTTGGGCCAATAATGTGGTGTGATATATACACCTATATAGTCAAATGCGACCAGTGCCAGCATACTAGAAACATCTCAAGACGTGACGAAATGCCTTTAAGAAACATTCAAGGGGTGGAACTCTTTAACGTTTGAGGCATAGACTTTATGGGACCATTTCCGTCTTCCTTAGGAAACAAATACATCTTAGTTGCAGATGATTACGTGTCTAAATGGATCAAGGCCATAGCATCTCCCACCAACGACACACGTGTAGTCATTAAGCTGTTTAAGAATTATATATTCCCTAGATTCGGAACCCCCCGTCTTGTTATTAGCGACGGTGGATCGCATTTCATATCAAGAATCTTCGAAAAAAATTTAAGAAAATACGGAGTTAAGCATAGGATAGCGACACCTTATCACCCACATACTAGTGGCCAAGTAGAAGTATCCAATAGAGAAATCAAACAAATCTTAGAAAAAATGGTTTCTATATCAAGAGAAGATTGGTCTCAAAAGCTGCAAGATGCGCTATGGGCCTATAGAACCGCCTTCAAAACCCCTATTGGAACAACTCCTTACCAACTAGTCTATGGAAAATCATGTTATTTACCCTTTGAATTAGAACACAAGGCCTATTGGGCCATAAAAACCCTTAACTTTGACTATTTGACTGTTGGACAAAACCGCATCCTTGATATACATAAACTAGAAGAACTCCGCCAATCCGCCTATGAAAACGCCATTATATATAAAGAAAGAACTAAGGCCTGGCATGATAAGAAGATCGTAAAGAAATATTTTCATATAGGAGACCATGTTCTCTTGTTCAACTCTAGATTACGACTCTTTCCTAGCAAGTTTCGTTTGAGGTGGACAGGTCCCTTTACAATTACTAAAGTTCTACAATCAGGAGCAGTCGAGATCCAGAACCAATCATATAGCCCATTTGTTGTAAACGGGCAGAGATTAAAATTCTACAAGGAGGGGACATTCCCGACGATTACTCCAGCCATACCTTGATTGATCCATCATTGCCTACTTCAGACATATAGGTTTTATTCGTCAAGCTAACGACGTTAAACAAGCGCTGCCTGAGAGGCAACCCACGGTTTTCTTTATTTTCCTTTATCTTTTATTTTTTTATTATTTTTTTCATTTATTTTTTTCTTTTATGTGTCAACTAACGGTTTATGATGATTGTGCTTTCAGGTCTTGTTCTCTAAGTTTTATTTTTCAGGATGCAGCATCACGATGATATACACGTCGCCTTCAGAGACGACAAGCAGAGAGAGAGGTACTCAGTTCTTCGACAGCGTCCTATGGCACCGACCCAGTATCCGGATCAGGCCTGCATGGAAGCTTTAGGGATCGAACCCAGCGTACGGTTTCTCTGCCATCAGCTTCATTGGGGTGAATATGCTGACCAAGTGAACCAGACCTACAGGCACCTTACATTGGAATTTCTTAGCTCATTCCACCATGAGCCATACGCCGATCAGAACGGACTAACCATATTCATACTTTTTGGGAAAAAGTATGCATTCACCCACAAGGGATTCGGCGACCTACTCGGATTTTCGACCACCCCAGATTCTATTCCTGACCTCCCGATAGGATATATTATGAGCAGAGACATCGATCAGTTCTGGAGAGAGATTACAGGCGGAGGAAACCTAGACCCATCGTCTCAACTGTCTCTGGTTATCCACAACCTGACTATGAGGTATTTTCAAATGACTCTGGCTCACACCTTTCTTGGAAAAGAGGACTCCGACATGCATGTTAGTGAGGAAGAGATATTCTTCCTATTCTGCGCAAACAGGTTACGCCTAGTGGCATGTGGAAACTTCTTGCTGCATAATCTCGAGGGTACAGCTAGATCCTCTGAAGGGGTTATTTATGTGGGAGGCACCGTCACGCATATAGCCACTACATTAGGACTCACCATCCAGTTACTGCATCTGACTCTGTATTGTGGATACACCCTGTTGGACATTGACTTCTGTTTGGACAGAGGGCTGATGAGGAGATCATATTTTCATCCTGATTCTTTCAAACTTTTGATTGACTACCAGACTCTCCACTATTTTACATTACCTGACCCAGTTGTGACCAGTGTACACGATCCTTCAAATTAGAGTTACGCATTGGAAGGCTATGGAGAGACGATCGATGAGCCACACGCACCGTCCTCAGCGGAATACCATCCTTCACCACCATCTCCAAGGACGACAATGTATTCTAATAATCATGCATTGCAAAGGACCGACTTGCACACCCAGATAGCAGCATTGCGCATAGAGATAGTGCGACTCCAGTAGACAGTAGCCGATCTCACCTTACAGGTTCAGATATCAGATATGACCCATGCAACTGAAGCAGACGTTTCGTATCAGGAGATATCGTATTTGCACAGAGAGCTCCACTCACTATGTCATCCCGATCAGTCTGAAGAGCAGCCAGCTCCTTGATGACACTATTTCATTGCTTTTTATTATTTGCTTTGTTTCCATTTCTCATTTACAAACTTATTGCATTTGCTTATATTTTTATTTCATGTCATTTTACCGTTTATATCTATATATATTTATGACAATTAGTATTTCACGAAATTTATTTTAAATTTAAATTTTTATGTTTTCTGATTTTTTGTCGAAATATGGAAAAAGAGAAAAAAATATATTTACAGAGAAAATTAGTGTGCCAGGACGAATGATTTCTACTGCCAGCACACCCCCAAAAATCAAGAAGAAGCACCAAGGCCCAAACAAAGCACACAAATCCGGCCCAACCACCTTTTACAAGGATGGCGCCCGCCATGGGGTCTGGACTATATGCGGGGAAGAAGTTACAAAACCACCATTTTTGCATCCAAAACCTCAGAAACTCCATTTTTGGCCACATGAAAATCTCCCCCAAAGCACCAAAAGTTCCCAACTTCATCTTCCACTCACCAACCCATTAACCATTCCAACTTCCATTTTCACTTTCCCTCACCAAAATCCATCAAAAACCCATTTTTACAAAACTCCAAAAAAATACCCATTTTCCATCATCTTCCATCTCAAGAGTTCATCGATGGAGTACGAAGGTTACATCTTGCGCCAAGGGAATCTCGAAGAAAGACAACGAAAAATTCTCGACAAACTGCAAAGTCGGGACATCGCTTCGACACGGTATATGGATGATAACTATCTCTATTATTTGGGTATTTACCATATCGTTTACCACTTGTTAGACACTTTAGAACTGCATGAAATATTTTGCAGACGTGATCCTACTTTTGAGAGGCTGAACAAGGAATTCTTGAGTTCCCTGATTTATGTTGTCAGACCCAACACAGCTAGTACCGTCGGTACCGTACAATTCCAAATGTTTAATGTGGAGTACGCCTTTAGTACCGATGAACTCGCGGAGAGGCTAGAACTACCTTTTGGTGTGGGTGCTATTTGTGAAGCACCTCTGGATTCTGAATGGTCTGCGGAAGCATTTTCCTTTTGGCACAGGTTGTCAAATTTTAATATTGCATCTTTCAAAGGAATACTTGCCTCCAGGATCCATAACCCGGTCATCCGCGTGTTTCGCTACATGCTAGCTTGTACTGTCTTTGGCTGGGAGAATCTTAACAAGGTAAATGCAAAAGAGTTACTATTCTTGTAGGGGTGCCTTACAAATAGGATATTTAATGTGGTTTCGTTCATGATTGCCCATATGAATGCCTCAGCCAAGGGCACTGGGACCATTACCTTCGGAGGACTTATTACGTCCATTGCAAAGGCTCTGCACCTAGATGCTGAGATAGCCACTTTAGAACCTCTTCCTCCTCGCACAATTAATTTGAAAATTTTATAGGATATGAAATTGTGCAAGGTCAGGAAGGAAGGGGGCTTTGAGCTTATGATCCATGGGAGGGCTATCCCACCTATCATTTTTCCCTGCAGTAGACGCATAGATGTGACTACCGAGAGGAATTGGACCTACGATTTAGATGCACCACCCATTACAGGTCCAGTACCCCCTAATATTCCTGTGGGTGACGATGATGATACTGATAACGAGTATGACTGGCAAGAGCGATCTTCCGATCATCCTATGCCGCCTCACCATGTACCACAAACATACACTGCTCCGTCTTCCTCTTACCATTCTGTAGGTACCGCTCCTGCCTTTTATATATCTGAGCAGATGTGGCAAGAACAATTAGCCAGAGAGGAGAGACGCGACAACTTGCTCACCACCATTCAGCAACAATTAATTGAGAATATGAGATTCATGCAAGAATCTCAGCAGTAGATGAGCCAATCCATGCAAAGCATTATCCAATCTCAAGCTGCTCTGACCATCCGATTCGACGCGTTTGATGCTTCTCAGATCGATCATCGTCGCAGCAGATCCCACCGCCCTAGGTACTCGCTGCACGCTAGTGACAACACTAGTAGCATGCCTTAGGCCACTTCAGGTACCTCGTCCCTTGCTTATTTTGAAACATTGGGGACAATGTTCAATTTAAGTGTGGGAGGAGACTTTTTATTTATTTTCTCGCTTTATCTCGCACTTTTTTATTTCTTTTATCGCTTTTTAGTTTATTTCCCTTCTTATTTTTCTTTTTTTGTTTTTAGAACATACTTTTGCTTAACGAGTCATACCGCAGTATACCCTTATTCTCTCATTACTTTGCCCCACCAAAAATTTTATTAACAAATAGTGTACCTGTTGCACCCCAAAATTTGCCCAACCTTTTTCTAACTTGGTTTATGTTTCATCTCATTGTTCTAGCATTTGCATTTGCATATCATTGTTCATTTGCAAGGGATTGAGAGGTGTGCATAGAAAGAGAAGGTTACCCAGGGTATAAGCCTAAGCAGGAGGCTTTTATTTAAGTGGTCAAGTGCTTATCATCATCAGGAGGAGGTCAAATTTCTTTGAAAGAGTGGATGGATAGTTGTGGTTTATCTCCTATCTGGGAGGCCAGATGAAGATCATAGAGGATTATGAGTCCATGGTTATGGATGGAGAATGTTGTGAAAGCTCACTGGGTGCTTTGAGAGCCATTGTGGGGCTTATCCAAGTGATTATATCATGTGCAAGAGGTTGCAGTCATAGGATTGTACACCTAGGGTTTCATCTGCCTAGTACAAGATCCACTGTGGATTTGAAGAGGTTTGAGACTTAATTCCAAGTCATTGTGATCATGGAAATTGTGTTGAAGCATCCAATATGATATTTCAAGATCACATCAAGAACAATCAAGAGTTGAGAAGTTGGTGTACTAGGGTTTCTAAGCTTGTTTGTGTAAAATCCCCTGTTTAGTGTCCAACTTCAAGACCACATATCTCAAGATACAGGTCTCATCTCACCTTGATAACAACATGATACTTGTAGAGCATGTTCTCACCTTTATTTTGAGTACTAGAACCCATCCATCTGATTTCTAAAACTCAAGTTATGAGGCTGACAAGTTATGGGTCCTCAGATGAATATGATTTCAGTCAACAAAAGTCAACAAACTTCCAAGGCACTTTTGACCTAGAATAATGTTTCACCTAAACTTTTGATGAACATGAAAGTTGTTCCTTATGATCTTATATTTCCAAAAAGTCCTAGAAGTCATTCATCTGATTTGTAAAGCTCAAGATATGAGGCTTGCAAGGCAAGGGTATTTTGGGAAAGTGAAATTATAGGTCATTTTGGTTATAGGTCCATTTCATGACTTTGTGCACTTCAAATGGAAATTTCTCCAACATAAAACTTGCATCAAATGAACTCAATTTCATCACGGAACATTCATTTATCATGGATTTGACTTGTATGTGAAGATTGGTGAAGGAATTCCATGAAGAAAAAAAAAAGACTTTAAAGGCCATGATGTGAATTGGATTGATTTAAATCATTTTCATACCATATTTATGTATTTTTTGAGCCACTTTATCATATTAAGAACAATGCACAAATTAAATTGGAGCCATGATGTGTGAAAATTCATGAAATCTCAAGTTACTGCATGTTGAAGTCACACATACAGAATCCACCATTGGATCATTTGAAGGGCTAAATTCCATCCATTGGATCACTACTCATCACCAACAAACTTTTTGAATGAAGTTCAGAGCCATTGGAGCCAATTTCAACGTGTAATTTTCAAGCTTCCAACTCAATTTTGGATTTTCGCAATTCATCATAACAGGCCACAATTGGGCCTCCATTTGGTCTTAGATCCAACATACATAAACCTCAGATGAAGAACAAACCCTCATTCAGTGAATTTGGTGAAGATTGGAGCAGAAAGCAGTTGCAAAAGTGAAGGAGAAATTGAAATCGTGAAATCAAGAATCAAGTAATTTCATAGCAATTGAAGGTTACCAATAGCTTCCTTGAGGATCATTGAAGGTTTCTGGATTGTTTTGCACAAGTTCAAGCTTCAATTCAAGACCCAACGAAGGAGCTCCGTTAGGTAAACTTTCTTTCAAAAATTCTCCATGATTAAGCATCCATTCCATGCCATTCTTGATGCATATTGAAGCCCCACTCTTGTAGGCCATTTCTGGATTGGCTTGATTCATGTTCTTGATGATTTCTGATTTGACCTCAAAACTTGATTTCTTCGTATCTCTCTATTTTTGGATGAAAAATAAAATTGAACCCTAGATTCTTGATGTACGTAACATGAGGATTAATTTGGTATAGGGTTTCATCCGTTTTGGACTCACAGTGCCAGAGAGGCAACCAGAGAAGACGACCGGAGCACAGCGCTCCGGCGTCTGGTTTATTTTCCGTCCAGGCTGACGTGTAGTGCCATGTAAGAGTTTGACTGGTTGACTGAACATAAATTAACGGCTAGGATCTATTGTTGACGGTCCAAGCGTGCACTGAACTTCCAACGCATTAATGAAACAGTGAGTTTCATTCAAATGTTGAGTGTTTTTGGGCCTTACCCTGCTAATTGCACCCCCTTCACAACAGGCCCAACAATTTTAACTGCTTTTGATTGCTATTTAACACGCTGGTTTATTATTTTTCTTTTCTTTATTTCTTTTTCCATTTTGGGATGTTAGCTGAATTTAGGAATTTTCATTTTATTTTTTGGGTTATTTTTCAATTAAATAGGATTTTTCACATTTGAGGTGTTTTGATTGACTTAAAATTGCTTCCTCTTGGTTCTTGATTTTATTTCTTGATTAATTTTCATTTTCAATGGCTGATAATTGTTTCTCATGTTCATGATATGTTAAATGTTTTTTAAGACCATTTTACCCCTGGTTTGATTGATTTTGCGTAGGGTTTTAGGCTAGTTTTAGTGACCCTCGATTCACCCTTTCCCTTTGGTGTACCATTAGGGTTGTAGCGGTAAAAATCGTGAGCGTAAGTTATTAATTAACTTAACTCAAAAAACAAGAGTCGCCACCACACTTTTATTTTATCCAAACAAAGGAAAGGAAAAAGAGCGAACAAAACCACAGAGTTCTAAAACAAGAACAAGAAACAGAGATCGGGGAAAGGGGGTTGGTTACGCAATGGGAAGGTGTTAGCACCCAAAACATCTATAGTACTCTATAGGAGCCCTTTGAAATATTTACGTTTTTTGGTTTGAAAATGGTTTGTTTGAAAAGAGATTGGGGAGATGAGAAGAGAATTATTTTTTTTAGATTTTTGTGTTTGGAGAGACTTATCGTCTCATGCCTACGTACCCACAAAGTGCAATATAGGATCAAAACCCCGTAGTTCATGGTACAAATGACAAAAATTTGTTGGTTTTGATTGATTTTAGATGTAAAGACAAGTCGTCATTTTAAGGAGAAAACTGTGACTATTCACCCACGAGTATTAAGACAACATCTACGTCACATAAAGATGGAGGATTTGCTTGGATTATCAACAAGACTATCACTCAACATCAACGTGGAAAATGTCAAAGTCTTAATAATATGGGGAATAGGAGAATTACATCTCAACTATAGAAATGAATCATGTCTAAACTTTATGAAAAAGTTTTAAAGTGAACAAGTGCATAAAGGCACAAAAAGAGTTGATGAGTTTTTGTATTTTTTATGTCTTTTGAAATTGGTCAAAGCATGATTAACATTGATTTATTTTTATTAAGAAGAACAAAAGTTTAAAAATCACTTGACGAAAGTCAAGGTTTTATTGCGAAAGCGGTTTTGAAGTTTGAAACCAAGAAGGTTTTGAAAAAGGGAGAATGTTTTGAAAATTTAAGAAGGGGAAGAGATGAAGTGACTATCCCAGAAAACAAAATAAGATCTAGAGGTAAGAAATATCTAACCGACTTGTAGCACCCTCCATAGCAAGCAAAAAAGAATTCCATCCGATTTAAAGCATAAGCTAATGAGCGAGCCAAATAAAGGCTAAGATCCAAAATACTCCAAGCATAGGATTAAGAGTCCTAATTCTAAGTCCAAAGGTCCATGAAGTCCAAGGTCTAAGAGTAGTCCAAGAGCATAACCACAAAGTTAATAGCACCAAGTTTTTTTTTTAGAGATTTTTATCCTTTATTAGTGTTTTGAACAAGGTATGGTCCAAGTGGACAAAAGAGAAATGACATAAACATAAACAAAGATATGATATGAAATGATAATATGAAAACATAAAAGTAAGAAATAAGGAGTAAGAAGAGAATATAAACAAAATTAAAGAAGGATATTGTTAGTGAATTAGTGGTTAGTGGTTAGAACATATGATCAATGATAATTAATTCTTGCACTTAGACCAAGGTTAATGAAAACTCATTAGAGGATTGATAGAATCAAAGCCTCCTAACAATGATTTTCATAGGTATTGGACTTAAGACAAGCAACTAATCATACTTGGACTTTTAAACATAAGTTTGAGCCACGAATGATCATTTTTCGATTAAGGGACACTTTAGCGCTATGTTAAGCAATCGTAATCGGGTTTATGTAGAAACCACGACTATCTGAGGTCGGTCAATAATAATGTTAGTGTTAACACATGTTAGAGAAGTGATATGTAAATCACTCTCCTAAAACATGCCACACAAAAAGAAAAGAGGTAGTGATCTCATCATAATCAAGATTTTTCATCAATTAATCAAAGGTAATCTATCACTATTCCAAAGTACGGAGAATCATCTCAATGATTATTCGTCCATAGATTTGAAATAATGAAGATTAAACAACCTTGATAATCAACAATCTATGATCCATAGATTTCATCGATCAAAATAAAAAAAAGAAGAAGAAAGAGAATTAAAATGAAAAGAAATTTCAATTTGAATCTTAAATCGATTAAACCATCATCAATATCAATCACCTCTCTTGGTGGATAAAATCGACACCCAAAGTCCATTGATATTGATGAGATCTTATCAAAATTCAAGATCCAAAACAAAATCTATTTTAAAAAATTATTTCAAAATAAAAACAAATATTAGAAAAATATTAAAAGAAAATTGAAAGAAAATCTTAAAAAAAAAGGGAGGTTCAATAGAAAAATAGGAGTTAATAAGGATAAAAATTCCACGGCCCAAACTAAATTAGTGCATCACTTAAAACAAAACAAAAATGAAAATCAGAAACTCAATTAATCGATCATCATCTTCTCCAAGTTTTCACATAACACTGTTCACGCCATGGGTGTCGCTTCAGATCTTTTCATAAGTTGGAGCGGCGGGATACGAAAATCACATGGAACGGATCGCAATCAAGAGCTCTTCACAACAGTACCAATAATTCAAGGAAATATGCAAAGATGAACTCGAATCGGGAAAACGAAATCCATCAAACTACCTTCAAAACAAATATCCATGCGCTTCTAATTTCTTCTCCTCTTTTCTTCCGAGCTTGAATTGGTGCGGTGTGATGTTGAAATGCGTTGCGGAAAAAAAATTACGAGATGCGGTTGTTATCGTTTGAAGCTGTTGTGAACTGATGGAGTTGTTGTTGCAATTTCTTTTTGACGAATTTTCAAGTCTCGTTTGAATTGGAGGATATATGAACAAGAATGGTGAAAAACGGTGAATTTGGGAATTGATGGAGGTAGCTCGGTTAAAGCTTGAAGATGAGTATTGGCAAGTTTTCAGTAGGGGTTTTCTGGCTTTTCAAGCTTGAAAAATTATGGATGAAGCGCTCTCTATTTATAGAAGAGGTGAGTGATTTCAATTTGAATATTACTGCTGCCGTTTTGATCTTTGTTTTTGCGTTTTCATTTGATGCGTTGTGCGTGATATTTTACTGACCAAACTTCATGTCATTTTGCTTTTTCTCTTTATAGCTCACGTGTGTAATCACTTTTTGCAATTGGCTCATGGCTTAGAAACAACTTTAAAGGCTTGTGGGGTCAGCTTGGAGTGTCACAGCTGGAATTATATTAACATGGCTCGTAATGGCTTGGATAAATGATAAATTTGTGTTCGCCCTGTTGCAAGTGGCTTGGCTGAAAAATTGTACAGCAGTCTGGTAAAACTTTTAATATGGCTTACTTCCACTTTTTCTTGGATTTCATGTTTTAAAATCTCAGTCTGACTTTTGAATCCCCCATTACAGCTACTGTGAGACCAACTTTGGTTGATGGCTTGGATACGTTTTGTGTCTTCAAGATTCAAAGCTCCACACTGCCTTGAGCTATCATAAATTTGTATATGATTGAGTATACCAATGCCAAGAGAAATTCCTTCTTTTTCAGCTAGCTTTTGAACAATCTCAGGATTGATTAGCCCCCTACTTTTTCCATCACCATATCAATTCCCTTCTCTCCTACCCAACAACATAAATTCACCTTCAGTTTTATTCTTCTTGATCAAGGCAATGACATCACTGTATATAGCCACAACATTTGACAAGACTGCAAGGATTATCATAAGGACAGCCAGAATCCTGTCTTTTTTAGTTGCTATGTTGTATTTATCCCTAAGAGTGATTGCAGTTGGACATATGAATCCTACACAAGCAGCAGCTGTTGCTCCAGTGAAATGGAAAATATCCCAAATGCTAGGTATGAAATTTGCTCCTAGGAAGATAGAGACAACAAGACCGATAGTAATTGATGCAAATCTGAAGTTATCGGCAACCAACGGCCTTCTTGATGAGGTAAATATCAGACCACCTATGTTGACCCTTAATCCATAGAAAACTACAGGAAATACAAGCACAAGATGCGCAACATAGCTAAAACCAACAATGTCATTGAGCACAAAACCAAAAGGAATTCCAAGATTAGTATCAAAATTGGAAAGCATATCATCAAGAGTTCCTTCACCATCAATTACATCACTCCCTGAATTATGCTCGCCGTCATTGACATTATCTTGCACTCCATTTTCCTCAGTGCCGTTATCATTGTTTTGTTTATTGCGAACCATTGCAGTGGAAGTGGTCCTACTTAAGGGCTTATCAGTGTCAAAATGTTTTTCACTACTAGCCTTATCAGCAAAAATTATTCGATCATGCTCCTCGAGTTCCACTAGAGCTGCATTCACCTCATTAGCAGAATTGTAACGAACCATACTTGGACGCAAGTCCGCAAACAGATCCTGCAAGTCAAATTCGACATCCCGAGGCAGTGCACCTTTGCTTAAAATATACCTTTGGAAGTGTATCAAGAACCGGTCGAGTTTCTTCTTAGAAGAGCCATGATCAAAGTAATGGCCACAAGTTTCAAGTAGAGTAATGATCAACCTTATACGGAAAAAATCTTCTGGTGGATCGAGTACATCTTGCTCTGGTGTTCCATGGCCATATATAAGAATGAGATATAGTGTCTCAAAAATAACAGATGAGTCAGCATGCTTGTAGTTGTAAAGCTCCCCTAAAAATCGCATGTTGGCAACGCGTCTTTGTTGCATCTCATAGTCATTTAGTTCCAGCCCAACTCTAATCTCCTCCAAAACCTCATCAACTATCGCTACAGCGAACTCATCATGATAACGACTTAACCCAGCAGCAAGAGATGCAATCAGGTGGATCTGACCATATTTTCCTTTGTGAACCTTCATGAAGCATTTTAAAAGATACGGTTCACAATCACTCCATCGTAATTTACGAAGCTGCCTCAGCACATGCTCAATGGTAGACTTGTCAAGATCAGAGAAAGGTAATTTTCTGATATACTGATGCAACGGAGGACAGACTTTAGCTACTCGAGCTGACCTTTCAGGTGGCTTGCAAAGGTAGTATGCATTCTCCACCAAAGTGCTATGTCTAGGATCCAAGTTTTTAACGTTTTTCAAGCGCATCAGTATCTCCAACATGTTACCCATGCGTATACTAGTTTCTGGAGATCGATACAGAAAATGACCACATGTTTCAAGAAGGTTTCATGCTACATCAATGTTGTGATGACTAAAATCATCTAAACAAGCCTTCAAACAAGTGAAGACCAGGCCAGCAGGGGCAACTTTGAACTTGCAAAGTTCTCCAATGAACCTGATATTCCTGATCTTTGTCTCAATATTCATCTGGTCCTTTTTGTTTATTAAGAAGTTGAACTCCTCCTCCAACATCTGCAATAGAAGGGAGGAGACATCGTTCATACAAGTTGAGAGTGTAGCAACCATGCGTGAGTAATACGCCAGCAGGTGCCAAAATAATAGATAGTGGCCAAAGTGCTTTTGATATTTTCCAGAAAGTTCCAGCACATCACTAACAAAAACATAATATGAGACTATTAATCCAATAGTGAACTGATTATTCTGAATTCACTTAACAATAAAGACATTTGTAGCATTCTTCTTAATATCAGCAACAACAAGTACTTTTGGAGAATTTTCACGCAGTAACTTGACTGACACGGAAACCGCAACATGTTGCTCTCTTTCTGAACCAGTTTAAGAGCTTTTGCTTTCTCCTGCAGTGAATTTTCTTCAGACACTAGACCAATGTATATAGAATTCATGATAATCAACCTGATGCACTTCAACAATCATTGCCTCTCCTTATAATATTGAATCCATATGGTGTAAAGAACCTTTAGAAATGTGGAATCTGCAGCTGTACCGTCATGTTCAATGAACCTCATCTAATAGCCAAAATACTCATAATACACACCTCGATAAACTGATGATTCTCCATAAGACCACTTGACCTTGAATAATCATCATTCCTGAGAAAATAACCCACTGCCACAACCAATTTGCACTTGAAGCAATCTCTTGATAGTTTGACCTTAACCGCACATGAATAGCCACACTCAACTCCAAGTCATTCCTTTGCCATGAATCTTCCTGCAAAACCTTAATCACACAGAGAAGAAGAAACAAGCAAAAATTGTAAAATATTTTTGGTATTTTGGTTAGATGTTAGTAAACAGAAACAAACATAAAGCAAGTAAGAAACAACAAGGGACCTAAGAGAATCAAAAAGTATGATCTTGTTTGTGGGATGATATGCAAATGAAATGTGGGATCTTAGGGGTAAAAATTAGGGTATTACAGCTGCCCCTATTTAAGATTCTTCTATCCGGAGATATGAAGATAGACATCTTTGTCTCTACCAGATAGAAGAGACTTAAATATAACAATAACCCAATTTTTGGCCCTAAGAGGCCACAAAATGATATAATTATGCTAATGATATGGTATGCAAACACAAGACCACCGTGGGGAGAAAATGCCACAGGAAAAAGAAAACTCTGGAGCAAAAGAAGAAAAGAGACTCCACAAGGGAAAGCAAAAAAGCAAGATTCTATTCCGATAAAAGAAAGAAAATGACTCAAGAGGAAAAGAGATACCAACTGCCAGTTACTGGGCGAAGATATTCGAACCGAAGATAATAGGTAAAATAATTTCTACTGGTTACTGAGTAGAAAATAAGTGCAAAAAAACACAAGAGAATTGTTATCTACTCGTTACTGGGTAGAAAACAAAGAGATGTATTACTTACTACCAATTATTGGGTAAAAAGTAATCCACTTATTGAGATATAATCAACTACCTGTTACTGGGTAGGAAAAGAAGCAACGCTAAGTACTGGTTACGGAGTAATTTAGCGGGAATAATAAACTCGAATGAAAGGGGTTACCAACTATCGGTTACTGGATAGGGTAAACAACATGTCAACTACCTGTTACTGGGTAGGACAAACATACTCGACTACCTGACACTGGATAGGACAAACATACTCGACTACCTGTCACTGGGTAGGAGAAAGAGATATATCATCAGCTACTTGTTACTGAGCAACTCCAATCACACAACAAACTTCTCAAATAAAGAGACAACCATTTGTTGGAAAAAAAATATTAATAACTCTGGCGAGGATCTTTAAAAGAGATACGAGCAGATTAAACCATGCCATAGACTTCTCATCGGGAATTATTCCACAGAAATTCCATCTGATAGAAAAGCTGGTTGGATAAGGATCCATCATTTCACAATAAACTTCTCTGTTGAGGATGAACTAGAGAAATGTTATTTATTGCGAAGGTAAATTTCTAGAGATTACACAAGCTGCTCAAATAAAGAAGCTTCCACATGAAATTGCATAAGTAATTACCAAGAGAGTGTTATCAAAACACTACTGGGGAAATCAAATCTTCATCTTCTGATGGGGATCAATAACAGATTCTGCCGAGGAAAATAAATCCTCAAAACTAACTTCTCGACATCCAGGTTTTATAGCCTAGGGAAAACCAAAGTAACTGCTGCAAGAGACCAAAGTTCAATCCAGGAACAAACTGGAAAGAAACGGTCAAACAAGACTCGACCCAATGAGGAAATAACTCAACTGGGGAACAATTCCATCCAGATAAAAGATGGGGAGGAAAGCTAAACAAAACATCTTCCACGAGGCATAAACTCAGTGGGGAATTAAAAATGATAGGTATTTTCTGCTTAGGGGTCGACACTCTAATGAAGAGAGGACACACGCATTCTGCGGGATAACAACATCGGGAAAAGGGAAATACCAACAAAAAAAATGCAGGATGCAGAATGCAACAAAAACATGCTATGCTCAACCAAAATGAATGCGCATGCAATGAGTATGAATATGCTGACAAATCAGACAAAAAGGGAAAATAGAGGGTGAACAAAACACCACAACACCACTGAAATACTCGGCTAATCTTCGGAAGTTAGAGATATCATTGGAGATCGTGCTGGGGATCAGCAACAGAAAATCTGCAAGAGATACACAAGAGCCACCAAAGGACAATAAATCCTACTAAAAGGCTCAAATCTCGCTGAGGAAATAGAGATATTGCTTGGGGAGAAGACCCCAAAGATCAATCTTCAACCATCAATAATTCAACAAGAGGGAACAACAATATGAACTCCGCTTCGAGAAAAAAAACTGTTGGAGAAAACATAGCAACACAAATCTTCCAACTCTGACAGGGGAATAAGAAATTAACATCATAGCAAAAAGCCAAACTGTGGGGGATTTTAAATCAACACCCAATTACAAGGTGAGAGAAAACCCGACAGGCGACTGCTATGTCAACACTTCTTAGAAGTAAACAACATTGTTTTCTACTTGTGGAATAATCCAAAGTAAATATACATAACCTCTGTTAGGAATTATCAAAGACAAATCTCCGTCTGGGCAAAAACATCAAGGAGAAGTGGTCTTCAAATTTCTCAACTGTCCGATCATAACCTGGTTGAATGAATAAAACATATCCATCATTTGAATCAAGACTTTGTTGTGGAAAACCGTTCAACACTCGTCTGGTTTATCCAAAGAAACAAAAACTTTGCTAAGGGGATATCAACAAAACTCTACTGAAGAGACCTCAATATAGCTCAAATAGGGAAACATCAACACAACTCTACTGGGGAGCTGCCAATAAATTCTACCAGAGAGGCAAAAAAGAACCTTGCTGAAGAGAACACTTACGCTTTTCGCTTCAAGATTCTACCATTCTTGGGATTACTGTCGACATTCTTTCTTTTATTTTCACAAATCAAAGAAAAATGTTTTTATAATTTTAAATAAATTATTCACATTTGTTTCAAAAATCATCATCAAAAATAAAATGAAATTCTGTAAATAGAAACAAAATAAGAATTGCAAACAAAGGGACAAAGGCCCAAATTCTATTGATAGAATGGTAGTCCGCAAATGGCGTAACTGCATGGATCATTACAAAGTTTAAAAAATGGTAAGTACAATGGAAAGTTCTACACTGAAATACAATGGCCATTATTCTCCCTAACAACTTTGAATTCCAACTGTGCTTGAGACTTCAGCGGAGAATATCTGAAGTAAAACCTTTGATAGGAAATGTTGCTTCAAACGATCAAGACTGGCTAGATGCAGTTACTTGCCATGATCCCTAACTTTTGCCTAGATTGCCCTCTCGGGTTTTCAATCTACCGGGATAATTATTTCTGTTTTGTCTCTAATTTTTGCCTGGACTGCCCTTTCAGGTTTTCAATCCACCGAGACGCTCATTTTTGCCTAAGCCGCCCTTTCAGGTTTTCAACTTAGCGAGCTGTTCTTTTATTTTTTTAGGCGAAGTATTTCTTGACTGCATCGGCATTCACAGGACGAGTGAACTCTTCTCCATCCATAGTTGTAAGAATTAATGCACCGCTAGAGAAGGCTCTCTTAACAATATATGGGCCTTCATAATTAGGAGTCCACTTGCCCCTAGAATCATTAGTAAAAGTCGAAATCTTTTTGAGCACGAGGTCACCTTCTCTGAATACACGAGGTCGAACCTTCTTATCAAATGCCTTCTTCATTCTTTGTTGATATAATTGGCCATGACACAAGGCCGTCATTCTTTTCTCTTCAATCAGATTCAACTGGTCGTACCTACTTTGACACCATTCAGCCTCAGACAATTCAGTTTCCATCAAAACTCTCATAGAAGGGATTTCAACCTCTATCGGGAGCACTGCTTCCATGCCATAAACAAGAGAAAAAGGGGTTGCCCCTGTTGAAGTGCGAACGGATGTACGATATCCATGCAGAGCGAAAGGAAGCATATCATGCCAATCCTTTTATGTAACAACCATCTTTTGAATAATCTTCTTAATGTTCTTATTAGCAGCTTCAACAGCCCCATTCATCTTGGGTCTATAAGGAGAAGAATTATGATGCTCAATCTTAAACTCATCGCATAATTCCTTCATCATCTTGTTATTTAAATTCGACCCATTATTAGTGATGATCTTGCTCGGAACACCATACCGACAGATGATTTGATTCTTGATAAACCGGACCACTACTTGCTTAGTCACATTTGCATATGATGCCACTTCAACCCATTTGGTAAAATAGTCAATAGCCACCAATATGAAACGGTGTCCGTTCGATGCTTTAGGCTCAATCATTCCAATCATATCAATGCCCCACATTGAAAAAGGCCATGGATAAGAGATAACATTGAGAGGAGTTGGAGGCACATGAATCTTGTCAGCATAAATCTGGCATTTATGGCACTTTTTCACATATTTACAACAGTCAGATTCCATTGTCAGCCAATAGTAACCTGCCCTTAACATCTTCTTAGCCATCGCATGTCCATTGGCATGGGTGCCAAAGGATCCTTCATGGATTTCTTTCATCAACATATCTGCTTCGTGTCTATCCACGCATCTGAGCAAGATCATGTCATAATTTCTCTTATACATCACATCATCATTCAAGAAGAAACTACCAGCCAATCTTCTCAAAGTTTTCTTATCCTTCTTGGATGCCCCAAGTGGGTACTCTTGATTCTGAAGAAAGCATTTAATATCATAATACCATGGTTTATCATCAACAACCTCTTCAACTACAAACACATGAGCTGGTTTATCAAGACGCATCACACTAATCTTTGGCACATCATTCCAATGATTTACCACAATCATGGAGGATAAAGTCGCTAAAGCATCTGCCATTCGATTCTCTGCTCTTGGTATATGGTGAAACTCAACTTTATTGAAGAAAGTTGACAACCTTCTTGCATAATCACGATAAGGAATCAAATCAGGTTGACGTGTCTCCCACTTCCCTTTAATCTGATTAATCACTAAAGCTGAATCTCCATACACATCAAGGATCTTGATTCTTAAATCGATAGCTTCTTCCAAGCCCATTATACACGCTTCATACTCAGCCGCATTATTTGTGCAAGTGAAAACCAACCTTGCAGTGAAAGGAATATGAGAACCATGAGGAGTAACAATAATTGCACCAATACCTCTGCCATATTCATTGACAGCTCCATCAAAAATCAAACCCCAACGGGATCCAGGTTCAGGTCCTTCTTCATGCAATGGTTCCTCACAATCTTTAACCTTTAGATACATTACATCCTCATCAGGAAAGTCAAACTGAATAGGTTGATAATCATCAATTGGCTGGTGTGCCAAATGATCATCCAAAACACTTCCTTTTATCGCCTTTTGAGTTCGGTACTCGATATCATATTCTGATAACAACATTTGCCAACGAGCAATCCTCCCAGTTAAAGCAGGCTTTTCAAAGATATACTTGATTGGATCCATTTTAGATATCAACCAAGTTGTACAATTCAACATATACTGGCGGAGGCGCTTGGCAGCCCAAGCTAGAGCACAACATGTCTTTTCAAGCATCGTGTACCGAGACTCACAATCAGTGAACTTCTTGCTCAAATAATAAATGGAAAATTCTTTTCTCCCGGATTCATCTTGTTGACCCAGAACACAACCATAGACTATTCTAGCACGGTCAAATACATGATCAGAGGTCTTCCTTCTACGGGAGGAGACAACATAGGAGGTTCAAGCAGATACTCTTTAATTCTTTCGAAAGCTTTCTGACAATCTTTTGTCCAGACACAACCCTGATCTTTGCGGAGAAGTTTGAAAATCGGTGCACATGTGGCAGTCATATTGGATATAAATCGAGAGATATAGTTCAAACGTCCCAAGAATCCTCTTACTTGTTTTTCTGTTCTGGGTGCAGGCATCTCCTGGATAGCTTTAACTTTACCAGGATCAACTTCAATGCCTTTCTGACTGACAATAAAGCCTAACAATTTTCCAGAACGAACACCAAAAGTGCATTTATTCGGATTCAGACGGAGCTTAAACTTTCTCAAACGTTGAAACAACTTCAATAAATTTTTAATATGATCTTCTTCAGTCTTCGACTTACAAATCATATCATCCACATAGACCTCAATTTCTTTATGCATCATATCATGGAACAGAGTGGTCATAGCTCTCTGGTACGTTGCACCAGCATTTTTTAAACCGAAGGGCATCACTCTGTAACAGAATGTTCCCCAGGGTGTAATGAATGTTGTTTTTTCCATATTCTCAGGTGCCATCTTTATTTGATTATAACCGGAAAATCCATCCATAAATGAAAAGATATTGAACTTAGCAGTATTATCTACCAACAAATCAATGTGTGGTAGTGGAAAATCATCTTTTGGACTTGCTTTATTCAAATCTCTATAATCAACGCACATTCGGACTTTTCCGTCTTTCTTTAGAACAGGCACAATATTGGCCACCCATTGAGGATATTCGGCGGTCACAAGAAAACCAACATCGATCTGCTTTTGAACCTCTTCTTTAATCTTCACGGCCATGTCAGGATGAGTTCTTCTCAATTTCTGTTTCACGGGTGAACATTCAGGCTTTAATGGTAAATGGTGCTCCACAATACCGGTATCAAGACCAGGCATGTCTTGATAGGACCAAGCAAACACGTCAACATATTCTCTAAGAAGCTCTATCATCTTCTTCTTAACATCTGATTGAAGCAGTGCCCCAATCTTGGCTTCTTTCTTATCATCATCGGAACCCAGATTAACCACTTCCACCGGCTCTTCATGAGGCTGAATGGCCTTTTCCTCGTGCTCAAGCAATCGAGAAATCTCATCAGGAATTTCATCAATATCCTCCTCTTCCGCTTCAAACACAGGGAACTCAAAGTTGGGAGAGGGCATATGGTCATTATTTCCAATGGGTTTAACAATCAATCTGCACAATAATTTTATGTTTGATTTTAGAATATGAACAAAAATGAAAATATTATGCAGATAAGAGTGATTATAACATTATTATACTTTTTTTTTCCGGTTTTTTATGTTACCATTTTTCAGAAATAAAGCAAAAAAGGAAAACAACATATGGATAAACAGAAAAACATTTTATTGATGATGATAAAAGTTGAAACAAAGCCCTCACAAATTCACTTTCACCTTGGGCAGAGTGAAAGGATTTTTGAAAGAAACAAAAACAAATTACTTTGAAACATGAACAACAGTAGGAACGTCAACAGCGATCCAATTCTGGCATATCAATCCACGTGTCACAAAGTTGGGCATTTCTTCCTCTTGGTCATCTTCAAGAATTGCAGCTGTAGAATGATCTTTGCAATGGATGAACCCAGCACTTTGAAAGACTTCATGAATACTCTTCAACTCATTTCGGGTTGAACCAGATGTAAAACCCAAACCAGCTCTATCTTTTTTCTTAGCAACTTCAATGATTCGGCCCCATCCATTAGCTTGGCCATTATCCACTACATGTTGTGCATCTTTTAGAGAAGACATGGACACCCCATCCTTCTTAACAACTTTATCAACCATAGAAAGAGCCTGAAACGGGGTTCCAATATCCTCTTCCGCATCGATATAAGAAAAAGACGACAAACTGCTTACCAACATAGCCTGTTCTCCACCAACAACAACAAGTTTACCATTCTGCATGAATTTTAACTTTTGGTGCAGTGTCGAAGTAACAGCTCCAGCTTCATGGATCCATGGGCGTCCTAGAAGACAACTGTAAGCAGGACGAATATCCATGACTTGAAAAGTGATCTGGAAAAAACACGGACCAATCTTGATAGGGAGATCAACCTCTCCAATCACGGTTTTCCTCGATCCATCAAAGGCTTTCACAATGACCCCACTGAACCTCATAGGAGTACCTTGATAAGATAATCTGGACAAAGTAGATTTTGGCATCACATTCAACGATGACCCAGTATCAACCAGAACATTGGATAGAGCGTCTTCCTGGCAATTCATGGAAATATGGAGATCCAAATTATGATTTCTTCCATGCTCGGTCAACTCTTCATCACAAAAACTCAGATTGTTACACGCAGTGATATTGGCAACAATGCTATCAAACTGGTTAACAGTCACATCATGATCTACATAAGCTTGTTCCAATATTTTCTGCAACGATTCACGATGAGCCTCAGAGCTCATTAACAGAGATAGAACAGCTATTTTTGACGGTGTATGTAACAGTTGATCCACCACATTATATTCACTCTTCTTGATCAATTTCAATACCTCATCATTATCTGACTTCTGACTTACATCACTTGATTGACCAGACTCCACAGAAGTCTTCAACTGAATTTGCTTACCCACAGTATCTTCACTTGTCTTTGAGGGCACATTAGCAAATACTCGACCACTTCTAGTTACACGTCCAACATCAGCAATAGTCACAACTGAGGGAAGAGAAGGAATGGGAACCTCTTTTCCATCCTCCAACATAGTAGCGTTGTATTTGTAGGGAACGACTTTATCGGATTCATACGGTGTCGGGCCAGGCAAATGAATAACCAAAGGCGTCACAGCAGATTTCTGACTATTGTAAGAAATTACCACTCGCTCAGGAATATTGAAACGTGGGACTATGACATTCACCTCATTCTCAACTTCATTTCTGTTTGCAGTAACCTGAATCAAATTCTCGTCGATCATCTTTTGTAAGTCCCTTTTTACAATCACACACCCACGAGGGTTCACAGAACAAATACAACAGGCGGCATAATCATGCTCAATATCATGGAACTCACTCAAAGTAGCATGCATTTCAACAAGCGACCTCCGAATCCAGCGAATATCGAAAATACGGTATGTGCCAGGACAACCATATACCATATTGACAGTTGCATTACCATGATTAGGAAACGGATTTGATTGCACATTAGGGTTGGTATCTTCAAAAGACAGAATACCGCTTTTTACGAGCTTTGCAACTTCATGCTTCAGAGGATAAAAATTTTCAATATCATGTCCAGGGGCACCTTGATGAAATGCGCAATGAGCATCTGGCTTATACCACCATGAAATTTCAGTTGGAACAGCCGGCGGATCACGAGGTTGAACCAAATTCTTCTTTATTAAAGCCAGAAATAGCTCAGTATACGTCATTGGAATGGGATCAAATTGTGTTTTCCTCTGTGTACGACCTTGTTGAGTTGTCTTCTCTTGGAAACGTGGTTGATAACTTGGAGTAGCTTGAGCGGTAGGGGTGTTACTGATAACAGGCGTAACAGATGCTACTTGTTGCTGACGACGACTACCATTGTTGTTCACAACTCTGCATCTTCTAGACCTTTCCTGAGATATAGCATTAGTTTCTCCCTCTTTTTTCTTAGGGAACCCAACACCAGGCTTTTTTGTACTTCCAGAATTTCCTTCTTTTATCAGACGTCCCTCATGGACAGCTTCCTCTAATCTCATCCCCATATTAACCATTTCCGTGAAATCACTAGGAGCGCTTGCAACCATCCTTTCATAGTAAAATGGACCCAGAGTCTTCAGAAAAATCTTGGTCATTTCTTTCTCTTCAAGCGGAGGGCTTATCTGAGCTGCAATTTCACGCCATCTCTGCGCATATTCTTTAAAAGTTTCTTTCTCTTTTTGAGACATTGCGCGGAGCTGATCACGGTCTGGCGCCATATCAAGATTATACTTATACTGACGAACAAAAGCTTCACAAAGATCGTTGAATGTCTTGATTTGTGTGCTATCGAGTCCCATATACCACTTCAGCGCAGCACCAGTAAGACTATCTTGAAAATAGTGGATCAACAACTGATGGTTGTCAGTATAGGTAGACATCTTTCTAGCATACATGATCAAATGACTTTGCGGACAAGTATTCCCTTTGTATTTCTCAAAATCCGGAACTTTGAACTTGGCGGGAATCTTCACATTTGGAACAAGACAAAGCTCATGAGCATTCTTTCCAAATAACTCCTAACCCCTTAAAGCCCTGATTTCTCTCTACATTTTAGCAAACTGATCTTGAAAGTCATCTATTCGATCCATAACATCTAAACTCTCGCTCGGAGCAGTGTGGAAAATTTGTTCTTCAGTATAAGGCATAACGTGAGTTACAGGTGGTGGCACAGGTATGACAGTAGGAACAACCAGAATTTCAGCATTAGGAACAACATTAACCACAGGAGGTGGTACAACCATGACGGCAGGGATTCTAGAACCTTCAGGAACAGGAGGTCGATATCCCTCTGGCACATAATTGGTAGGCATGCCCCAAGGGAAACCAACAGGCATTTGATATTGAGAAGTATTAATCGGGGCCACAGAAATGGGTGTTGATCCGATCTCAGAAATCACAGTCATCTGCACAGGAGAAAGAGGAGGTGGTGGTGGCTGATTCTGAGCAGCCACCATAGCTTCCATTGCAGCAGTGAGTCTCTCTAAACCCTCTTTCAGAGTTGATACCTCTTCACGAAGCTCGCGGTTCTCTTGTTGCAACTGATCCATCTTTTTTTTAGAGTTAGCCTGAGTGTTGTAGTGATGCGACAGCTTGAATGAAGGAAGGTCAAAAGAAACAAACCAGACACCTGGAAAAGGAACAACAAAATGCATAATGATGCGAATGCAAATGCAAGATGCAAATGTTTCAATCTGTTTTCAAGGATCTTTAAGATATAAAGCAATTACAAACATCATAAAGAAAAATAACACTTTTTGAAATACTGATAAACATCTCATTTCATTGAATATCGGAAAGAGTTACACATGGAAGTACAAAATACAATAATATCAAAATAAGAAAAAGCTAGGTCCTAAGGAACATCTGATGACGATCCAAGCTGATACTTCCTTCGGAGTCTCTTAATCTCTTTCTCATAGTTATGCTTCATGGTGATCTTCTCTAGCACAAGCTGATCTACAATACCCTTCCAAGCACCAGAAGTAGGAGGATGTAATGATGGAGTAGTAGAGGAAAATAAATCCTCTGAATGCCTCTTCACAGCGCGCCGCTCAAGTAACTCTATCAAGTCATCTTTCTCCTTCATCTGTTTTTGCAATTCCATCTTCTCTTTGTCAGAAGCTTGAAACTTACTTTCCCACATCTTTTTCTCTTCCTTCATCTTAGCCAAAGCATCTTGAAGAGTCTTCACCTCATCAGAAGAAACAGGAAGTGGTGTAGAGATCACTGTAGTCAAGGGTTTCTCAATAGGATAAGGCATCTTAAGCTCCATAGCCCTCTTCTTCACCCAAAGCATGTAAGGTTCCAAGGCAATGCAAACTTGTCTTCCAAGCTCCCCTCTATCCAACCTGTGAATCTTAGTCCAGGCATGAGCCATTTTTCTTCTCAAACCAAGAGAATCATCCCCTCCTTGAAAGAATAAACCCTCTAATAAAATATTCTTAGGCCTATCCTTCAGCATATAACCCAGCTGACGGCGAACTAGACTCGGGTTGTAGTTAATTCCACCTTGTATTCCAAGAAGAGGAACATTGGCGAATTCTCCACAACTATCAATAATCTGGACATTATCATAAACTGAAGAAGACCAAGTGATATCAACATGCGTAAGAGACATAATCCTTTGAGACCACCTTAAGCAATCCTTGTTTTTCCTAAAAGCAGATGTCTGGGATAAGTGTGAAACGAACCAATTATATAGCAGAGGTAGACAGCAAACAATGGTACCGTTTCCCTTAGAAGTCCTACTATGGATGGAGAAATAAGTGTCACCAAGCAAAGTTGGAACAGGGTTCCCAATCAAGAAAATCCTAATAGCATTAACGTCCACAAAATTATCAATATTAGGAAACAAGACTAGTCCATAGATGAGTAAAGCAAATATAGCCTCAAACGCCAATGTGCGACCAATGTCAGCAAATAAAGTGGCCTTCTCAATCAAGAACTTAGCAGTCAAACCCTTGAGGCCTCCCTTAGTCTTTAGATTTGCATCAATATCCGATTTCGTCAAATGGGTAGCTACAGCAATATATTGAGGCTTAAGAGCTTCCTCCAAACCAGTATACGGAACTTTATCAGAAACCGGTACACCCAACAAATAAGCATATTCTTCCAAGGTCGGCATGAACTGATAATCGGGAAAAGTGAAGCATCGGTAAATAGGATCATAGAACTGCATAAGGGTATTCAGAATTCCGTCTTCAATGTTGGTAGAAAGAACAAATAAAAGTCTCCCATAACGAGATAAGAAGCCTGAACGATCATCTACCAAGGACACTAGCTTTCTCAACTCTGTAAGATCAGAAGCCCGAAAACTGTACTTCTGAGTGTTTCTCCTTCCAATGTCCATAATCAACAATATCTGCGATGTTTGCAAAAGAAAATCTTTGAGATCCTTAAAAACCAACTGAAACACAATGCTCATGAATGCATGAGTGCAAGATACAACACCCACAAACAAGACATACAAAGCACACAGGTTCAAAGGTTCGGCACGAGCATGGAGCCAAAGGTAAGGACCAACCAACCCACAATGGTATGTACTATGGTTATATCATCACCTATAGAACAAGGTTCTAAAAAGTTCCCAGAATCATAATTCCATCTTTTGGATATTATCGGCTTAAACGACTACTCGTCGGCCAACAATATTCTCAAGAGAAACTCATCTGAGTGTGGTATCGCGTAACGACTAATTCAAGTCTACACCTGAACAGCCACCGCACCACGTCCTAATAAGGCCAAGATGGGTTAAAGGGTTCTAAGGTCCTCAGCTTCTCAGGCTCCCAGTCGGAAAAAGTAATATCAATTACGACTACTCGTAAGACATCAGTAATTCCAAAGGGGCCTCCACCGAGCAGGGGATCTCAAGTCAGCTTAGTAAGGACTACTTCATATAAGCCAACAAGACTATACCACCCTTCTATCATAAGTGCACTCAAGTCCAGGTATAGGACTTATCTCACCATACAGATTACCAGGCACCAAAACAGAACAATCAATAACAAACAAGTCAAACAGAAAACAATAAATAAATTAAAGTAGGCAAAACCCACTAGGAACCTAAATGTCCCCAGCAGAGTCGCCACTTTTCTGTAGCGGTAAAAATCGTGAGCGTAAGTTATTAATTAACTTAACTCAAAAAACAAGAGTCGCCACCACACTTTTATTTTATCCAAACAAAGGAAAGGAAAAAGAGCGAACAAAACCACAGAGTTCTAAAACAAGAACAAGAAACAGAGATCGGGGTAAGGGGGTTGGTTACGCAATGGGAAGGTGTTAGCACCCAAAACGTCTATAGTACTCTATAGGAGCCCTTTGAAATATTTACGTTTTTTGGTTTGAAAATGGTTTGTTTGAAAAGAGATTGGGGAGATGAGAAGAGAATTATTTTTTTTAGATTTTTGTGTTTGGAGAGACTTATCGTCTCATGCCTACGTACCCACAAAGTGCAATATAGGATCAAAACCCCGTAATTCATGGTACAAATGACAAAAATTTGTTGGTTTTGATTGATTTTAGATGTAAAGACAAGTCGTCATTTTAAGGAGAAAACTGTGACTATTCACCCACGAGTATTAAGACAACATCTGCGTCACATAAAGATGGAGGATTTGCTTGGATTATCAACACGACTATCACTCAACATCAACGTGGAAAATGTCAAAGTCTTAATAATATGGGGAATAGGAGAATTACATCTCAACTATAGAAATGAATCATGTCTAAACTTTATGAAAAAGTTTTAAAGTGAACAAGTGCATAAAGGCACAAAAAGAGTTGATGAGTTTTTGTATTTTTTATGTCTTTTGAAATTGGTCAAAGCATGATTAACATTGATTGATTTTTATTAAGAAGAACAAAAGTTTAAAAATCACATGACGAAAGTCAAGGTTTTATTGCGAAAGCGGTTTTGAAGTTTGAAACCAAGAAGGTTTTGAAAAAGGGAGAAAGTTTTGAAAATTTAAGAAGGGGAAGAGATGAAGTGACTATCCTAGAAAACAAAATAAGAGCTAGAGGTAAGAAAGATCTAACCGACTTGTAGCACCCTCCATAGCAAGCAAAAAAGAATTCCATCCGATTTACAGCATAAGCTAATGAGCAAGCCAAATAAAGGCTAAGATCCACAATACTCCAAGCATAGGAATAAGAGTCCTAATTCTAAGTCCAAAGGTCCATGAAGTCCAAGGTCTAAGAGTAGTCCAAGAGCATAACCACAAAGTTAATAACACCAAGTTTTTTTTTTAGAGATTTTTATCCTTTATTAGTGTTTTGAACAAGGTATGGTCCAAGTGGACAAAAGAGAAATGACATAAACATAAACAAAGATATGATATGAAATGATAATATGAAAACATAAAAGTAAGAAATAAGGAGTAAGAAGAGAATATAAACAAAATTAAACAAGGATATTGTTAGTGAATTAGTGGTTAGTGGTTAGAACATATGATCAATGATAATTAATTCTTGCACTTAGACCAAGGTTAATGAAAACTCATTAGAGGATTGATAGAATCAAAGCCTCCTAACAATGATTTTCATAGGTATTGGACTTAAGACAAGCAACTAATCATACTTGGACTTTTAAACATAAGTTTGAGCCACGAATGGTCATTTTTCGATTAAGGGACACTTTAGCGCTATGTTAAGCAATCGTAATCGGGTTTATGTAGAAACCACGACTATCTGAGGCCGGTCAATAATAATGTTAGTGTTAACACATGTTAGATAAGTGATATGTAAATCACTCTCCTAAAACATGCCACACAAAAAGAAAAGAGGTAGTGATCTCATCATAATCAAGATTTTTCATCAATTAATCAAAGGTAATCTATCACTATTCCAAAGTACGGAGAATTATCTCAATGATTATTCGTCCATAGATTTGAAATAATGAAGATTAAACAACCTTGATAATCAACAATCTATGATCCATAGATTTCATCGATCAAAATAAAAAAAAGAAGAAGAAAGAGAATTAAAATGAAAAGAAATTTCAATTTGAATCTTAAATCGATTAAACCATCATCAATATCAATCACCTCTCTTGGTGGATAAAATCGACACCCAAAGTCCATTGATATTGATGAGATCTTATCAAAATTCAAGATCCAAAACAAAATCTATTTTAAAAAATTATTTCAAAAGAAAAATAAATATTAGAAAAATATTAAAAGAAAATTGAAAGAAAATCTTAAAAAAAAAAAGGGAGGTTCAATAGAAAAACAGAAGTTAATGAGGATAAAAATTCCACGGCCCAAACCAAATTAGTGCATCACTTAAAACAAAACAAAAATGAAAATCAGAAACTCAATTAATCGATCATCATCTTCTCCAAGTTTTCACATAACACTGTTCACGCCATGGGTGTCGCTTCAGATCTTTTCATAAGTTGGAGCGGCGGGATACGAAAATCACATGGAACGGATCGCAATCAAGAGCTTTTCACAACAGTACCAATAATTCAAGGAAATATGCAAAGATGAACTCGAATCGGGAAAACAAAATCCATCAAACTACCTTCAAAACAAATATCCACGCGCTTCTAATTTCTTCTCCTCTTTTCTTCCGAGCATGAATTGGTGCGGTGTGATGTTGAAATGCGTTGCGGAAAAAAAATTACGAGATGCGGTTGTTATCGTTTGAAGCTGTTGTGAATTGATGGAGTTGTTGTTGCAATTTCTTTTTGAAGAATTTTCAAGTCTCGTTTGAATTGGAGGATATATGAACAAGAATGGTGAAGAACGGTGAATTTGGGAATTGATGGAGGTAGCTCGGTTAAAGCTTGAAGATGAGTATTGGCAAGTTCTCAGCAGGGGTTTTCTGGCTTTTCAAGCTTGAAAAATTGTGGATGAAGCGCTCTCTATTTATAGAAGAGGTGAGTGCTTTCAATTTGAATATTGCTGCTGCTGTTTTGATCTTTGTTTTTGCGTTTTCATTTGATGCGTTGTGCGTGATATTTTGCTGACCAAACTTCATGTCGTTTTGCTTTTTCTCTTTATAGCTCACGTGTGTAATCACTTTTTGCAATTAGCTCATGGCTTAGAAACAACTTTAAAGGCTTGTGGGGTCAGCTTGGAGTGTCACAGCTGGAATTATATTAACATGGCTCGTAATGGCTTGGATAAATGATAAATTTGTGTTCACCCTGTTGCAAGTGGCTTGGCTGAAAAATTGTACAGCAGTCTGGTAAAACTTTTAATATGGCTTACTTTCACTTTTTCTTGGATTTCATGTTTTAAAATCTCAGTCTGACTTTTGAATCCCCCATTACAGCTACTGTGAGACCAACTTTGGTTGATGGCTTGGATACGTGTTGTGTCTTAAAGATTCAAAGCTCCACGCTGCCTTGAGCTATCATAAATTTGTATATGACTGAGTATACCAATGCCAAGAGAAATTCCTTCTTTTTCAGCTAGCTTTTGAACAATCTCAGGATTGATTAGCCCCCTACTTTGTCCATCACCATATCAATTCCCTTCTCTCCTACCCAACAGCATAAATTCACCTTCAGTTTTATTCTTCTTGATCAAGGCAATGACATCATTGTATATAGCCACAACATTTGACAAGACTGCAAGGATTATCATAAGGACAACCAGAATCCTGTCTTTTTTAGTTGCTATGTTATATTTATCCCTAAGAGTGATTGCAGTTGGACATATGAATCCTACACAAGCAGCAGCTGTTGCTCTAGTGAACTGGAAAATATCCCAAATGCTAGGTATGAAATTTTCTCCTAGGAAGATAGAGACAACAAGACCGATAGTAATTGATGCAAATCTGAAGTTATCGGCAACCAACGGCCTTCTTGATGAGGTAAATATCAGACCACCTATGTTGACCCTTAATCCATAGAAAACTACAGGAAATACAAGCACAAGATGCGCAGCATAGCTAAAACGAACAATGTCATTGAGCACATAACCAAAAGGAATTCCAAGATTAGTATCAAAATTGGAAAGCATATCATCAAGAGTTCATTCACCATCAATTACATCACTCCCTGAATCATGCTCGCCGTCATTGACATTATCTTGCACTCCATTTTCCTCAGTGTCGTTATCATTGTTCTGTTTATTGCGAACCATTGCAGTGGAAGTGGTCCTACTTAAGGGCTTATCAGTGTCATAATGTTTTTCACTACTAGCCTTATCAGCAGAAACTATTCGATCATGCTCCTCGAGTTCCACTAGAGCTGCATTCACCTCATCAGCAGAATTGTAACGAACCATACTTGGACGCAAGTCTGCAAACAAATCCTGCAAGTCAAATTTGACATCCAGAGGCAGTGCACCTTTGCTTAAAATATACCTTTGGAAGTGTATCAAGAACCGGTCGAGTTTCTTCTTAGAAGAGCCATGATCAAAGTAATGGCCACAAGTTTCAAGTAGAGTAATGATCAACCTTATACGGAAAAAATCTTCTGGTGAATCGAGTACATCTTGCTCTGGTGTTCCTTGGCCATATATAAGAATGAGATATAGTGTCTCAAAAATAACAGATGAGTCAGCATGCTTGTAGTTGTAAAGCTCCCCTAAAAATCGCATGTTGGCAACGCGTCTTTGTTGCATCTCATAGTCATTTAGTTCCAACCCAACTCTAATCTCCTCCAAAACCTCATCAACTATCGCTACAGCGAACTCATCATGATAACGACTTAACCCAGCAGCAAGAGATGCAATCAGGTGGATCTGACCATATTTTCCTTTGTGAACCTTCATGAAGCATTTTAAAAGATACGGTTCACAATCACTCCATCGTAATTTACGAAGCTGCCTCAGCACATGCTCAATGGTAGACTTGTCAAGATCAGAGAAAGGTAATTTTCTGATATACTGATGCAACGGAGGACGGACTTTAGCTACTCGAGCTGACCTTTCAGGTGGCTTGCAAAGGTAGTATGCATTCTCCACCAAAGTGCTATGTCTAGGATCCAAGTTTTTAACGTTTTTCAAGCGCATCAGTATCTCCAACATGTTACCCATGCGTATACTAGTTTCTGGAGATCGATACAGAAAATGACCACATGTTTCAAGAAGGTTGCATGCTACATCAATGTTGTGATGACTAAAATCATCTAAACAAGCCTTCAAACAAGTGAAGACCAGGCCAGCAGGGGCAACTTTGAACTTGCAAAGTTCTCCAATGAACCTGATATTCCTGATCTTTGTCTCAATATTCATCTGGTCCTTTTTGTTTATTAAGAAGTTGAACTCCTCCTCCAACATCTGCAATAGAAGGGAGGAGACATCGTTCATACAAGTTGAGAGTGTAGCAACCATGCGTGAGTAATACGCCAGCAGGTGCCAAAATAATAGATAGTGGCCAAAGTGCTTTTGATATTTTCCAGAAAGTTCCAGCACATCACTAACAAAAACATAATATGAGACTATTAATCCAATAGTGAACTGATTATTCTGAATTCACTTAACAATAAATACATTTGTAGCATTCTTCTTAATATCAACAACAACAAGTACTTTTGGAGAATTTTCACGCAGTAACTTGACTGACACGGAAACCGCAACATGTTGCTCTCTTTCTGAACCAGTTTAAGAGCTTTTGCATTCTCCTGCAGTGAATTTTCTTCAGACACTAGACCAATGTATATAGAATTCATGATAATCAACCTGATGCACTTCAACAATCATTGCCTCTCCTTATAATATTGAATCCATATGGTGTAAAGAACCTTTAGAAATGTGGAATCTGCAGCTGTACCGTCATGTTCAATGAACCTCATCTAATAGCCAAAATACTCATAATACACACCTCGATAAACTGATGATTCTCCATAACACCACTTGACCTTGAATAATCATCATTCCTGAGAAAATAACCCACTGCCACAACCAATTTGCACTTGAAGCAATCTCTTGATAGTTTGACCTTAACCGCACATGAATAGCCACACTCAATTCCAAGTCATTCCTTTGCCATGAATCTTCCTGCAAAACCTTAATCACACAGAGAAGAAGAAACAAGCAAAAATTGTAAAATTATTTTGGTATTTTGGTTAGATGTTAGTAAACAGAAACAAACATAAAGCAAGTAAGAAACAACAAGGGACCTAAGAGAATAAAAAAGTATGATCTTGTTTGTGGGATGATATGCAAATGAAATGTGGGATCTTAGGGGTAAAAATTAGGGTATTACAAGGGTTTCATTTCTGTTTGCATAGTTTTGGTAGGACTTTGTCCTCATTCTTTTGACCCCTGGTTCCTAACACCTTAGGAGTTATCTAGGATTTTATTTTGTAATTTTTGAGTATGTTTCCTATTTTTAGGGTAATTTCCATTTAGGTTATCATTAAGTGATGTTTACATTAGTGCTTGAACTAGTTTGCTTTGTAATTGACTTTTGGGCATTGATTGAACCTCTAACTCTTGTGGATTCATCTTATAGGCATATTGAAGTGTGTGTAGATTCAATTATAGGTCATGATTTGGTTTATAACTTGTTGAAGCATGCCTGTCTTTTAGGCCTTACATTAGGATTTCATTTGTGGATTGTTTTGAATGATTGTAATCTTCTTCCATGCTCTTGCTTGGTTTCATTTGTGCATTTCTTCTTGCATTAATAAAGGTTGAGATGTGCTTGTGGAGGTGTTTACGCCACACTTTTCCCTCCCTTTGCTTGTGTGTTTCATTGCATATGCATATTTGCATCTTTCATATATTATGCTTTGATTATGCTCTCTTCTTCTTTCTTCTTTTCCATGTTCCCTTAGGATATCTAATCTATTTGAGATTATGATAGACCTTAGGACTTAAACCATGTATGATAACATTAGGTAGCATCCCCCTAACTTCAATCTTAGGATCATTTTGCATGACAACTACTAGGTTGAGTTAGTCTCCCTTTAGTGTGTCCTTTCTCTTCTCATCTTCAAACAATTTCAAAACACTTAATAAAGGCTAATGAATGTTGTACGCTACGAGCCTTATGCTACTTGGGAAATGGTGATTGAGTGGCTTTTTCTCAATAGCCTAGAGTGTTTAGTGTACACCCTTAGGGTGATATGCGACGCATTCGCTCCTAAGTTATAATCTTTAGTGCAACATGAATTGCAAACCCTAATTAATGCACTTTTTCTCTTAAAAGACTTCAAAAACACTTTCAAACCTTTTTATCCTTCGGGACCCTAATAACGGAAAACCTTTTTCAGAAAAGAGAGTTTTGTTAACTCTTGGTTCTACCGCAAACAGGTAATGCCTAAGTCTCCAATGGTCGAGCCGCATACACCTAACTGTTAGAACTAAGTTTTAACCCTACTCGGGTAAAACATTTGAACCAATCGATGTTCTTATATCCCGAACTACATTTTCTCTGATTTCTTATACTAGATAAGAATACGTAGGCATAAGACGACAATGTCTTGGCGAGCAACCTTTCCCCACTTTCACCCGTAGTTAGCCGAACTACGTTGACTCTGACTTTCCCATTGCACGAGGGAATACATAGGCACGAAGCGGCGATGCTCTGCCGTGTCTCTTTTCTTTTCTTTTGTCCCTGAGACCTTTATTTAGATAGATAAACACCCTTTTAGATAGATAACAAGTGTGGATCCCGTCGAGTACGACGGACGTGAGGGGTGCTAATACCTTCCCCTTGCGTAACCGACTCCCGAACCCGAGATATGGTTGCGATGACCTGTCTTCTCCCGTTTTCGTCAGGTTTTCTCTGATCGTTTCCTTTCCCTCTTTTGGGATAAATAACGAATGGTGGTGACTTTTCTGTCATGGCCGACACCTTTTTTCGCAGTAGCGACAATACCATCTTGGAAATATTTTGGGCTTTTAGGCAAGTTCGAGTTAGGATGCGGTTCATTTGGGAAAATTCTCTTTGAAACATCGGTATCACTATAACACCTTAGGCTTCACAAATGTAGAAATCAACCCTGATACTCTGCGTACCATGGCCTTAATAGAATGCGCATAGTAAGTCCTTAGTAGTTTATCCTAGCAGTCAGCTCCGGCCAAAGTGTTATCTAAGTGAACGATCGGTGTGCTAAAATAAAATAATTACAACCCGGGTATAGGTAACCCTCACAAGGTCATTTAACCCACAAAGTTGTAATTTTGAAACAAAGAAAAAAAATGATAAAGAGAAAACAAAACAAAATTATCTTCCCATTGTCAGTTGGTTTAGAGGTATCTGGTACTGAACTCGGTAGGGCGGATTACGATCCGATCCCCCACAGCTGCAAGTGGGACAATAAAAGGGGTTACACCAATCTGTGTACCAGAACCCCATGCTTAAGATCAGAAACACTCTCCGGTCACTTCACCATGATTTCGTACGGATAACGGGATTAATATGATTGCACCAGAATGAAAAGGACTCAAAAGGAGATTTGAAAGTAGGCCTAGGTACAGTAGGGTAGTATGGATTGATTTGTGTAAGAACGAAACTTATGTCCGTGTTTACGGTGAAGTGTTGTTTCGATACCCGTGGTTCACTGAGTCATCACCTATTGCTTCATCCCAGCTTGAACTTATAAGACATTTTTGCCTAGATCATTTATGGATGTCTCCCTGTTTTCTGTCATGATGATTTGCTTGAGGACATGCAAAGATTTTTGTGTGGGAGAATTTGATAGACCTAAAATATACTATTTATTTGACTCGATTTGCACACGTTATTTAGGATTTTATTTCCGTTTTCTTGTATTATGCCTTTGTTTTCTTTCTTTTTCAGGTTTTTGTATTTTCAAAGCTACTCGAGAAGAAATGAAGAAAAATGAGCTAAAAGACCTACATTCTGAGGAATTGTACACATGGCTTCCACCATGGCGGGGGCCATAGGAGATGCCACACATTGGATAGAAGACAACTGCTGGCAACTGCCATGTCTCCCACTCCTTTCCACCCAAGTTCATGTGGCGAGCGCCACAAGGTGGTGGTGTGCGCCACAAGGAGGTGGTGGGTGCAACCTTCACAAACTCGTTTCCCTCCCAAAAGGAGTTTGGGGGCATTCTTGTCCTTACTTGTACTTTTCTACCACTATAAATAGAGGAGTTCTGTTTCATTTCTAATCATCCAAGCTTAGTTATAGAACTCAAGCCATAAATTTCATCTATTGTAAAGTGATAAACCTCTCACATCGAGGGGTTATTACACTGTCTAATCGAGTTTGTAATCGAGTTTTGAGCACTTGGTTAGATGTTAATCCTGTCGCCATTTTATTTTTGTCATTTACTTCTAATTGTACAAGATTTTAAAGCCTCTCGTTTAGAGCAGGTTTCTGTTTATTTATCCGATGTTATTTCCCTCACCGCTTCTATTTCTTGCACCGTTTATTTATCGCACCTTTTACCGCACTTTATTTATTCACCCTCACTTTATTTACTCGTATTTATTTACCATGTTTATTTACTTTACCATGTCCGGGTAAATCCTAAAGGCTAGGATGCAAGGATTGTAGTTATAGTAGTATTCCATACGGCTGTCGATAGAATTACTTAGGGGTTATTTTAACTTTTAACAATTATTTTTTGTACTTAAAATCTGTTGGGTAAGATCGAAAGCCGTTCACCCTTTAGATAAGTTTGGTTAGTTTTAACTGATCCAAGGAAGCGAAAGCGCTTGGCTCAGTTAATTAGGAATCTTTAATGTTTAAGAAAACCATTTTTGAAACTGTTTTCAGACGCATTTATGGATTTAAAGTCCGGTTCGCAAGAACCTCTTTTTGTTAGAAATTCCAGGTCAAAATACTTTTCAACTAAGTCAAGAAACTATATTTCTTAAAAATAGGTTTATTAATCCTAACGCAATAAGCGCCTTTTTATAAGTGACAATAAGAGGGATCGATTAGGGATAAACTTGGTTCTGAATATGCGAAAGCAACAGTTCCCGTTAAATTAGTTCTTTTCATGAGTAGAAAACATTACCCCATAAGGCATTCTATTTATACACATTTTGAATATTACGTAGCTATGTGAATTGCATCTATGCCTGTTGTTTTATTATTGAATTTATTTACCATATTTATTTCTGCACTTTACTTTTATTTCACACAACTCAACCGTTTAATTGACTTGCCTTAGATAAACACCGTAACACTAGTGAACAATTGATTGACGTGTGGTCTCTGTAGGATCGATAATCTTTTATATTACTCTGACGCTATTCGTGCACTTGCAAATCGCCTATCATGGAGGAATGAACCTTTTTTCCTTATCAACAATTGTCTTCTACTGAACTGTGTGATTGCCAGGGTAACCCAAACCAGCTCTGTTCTTATTGATAGGTAACTCCAACACTCTTCCCCAACCTTTAGGGTGACCGGCCTCAATTATAGTTTTTGTGTCCGTCCAAGTAACCATGGGGGATCCAGACCTTTCTGACTTCTTTTCCTCTTTCTTAGCAAGAATCATTTCCATATTTATCACGTCAAATGCTTGAAAAGGGGTATCGTGAACTTCACCTCCCACTTCGATATAGCAAAATGAGGACATATGACTTACTAGTATATCCTCCTCTCCCTTAATGACAACAAGCTAGTTATTAATCATAAACTTTAGTCTTTGATGAAAAATGGATGTTAAAGCACTGGCTGCATGAATCCAAGGACGACCTAGCAAACATCTGTATGCTGGATAGATATCCATCACATAGAATATGATAATGAAAGTGTGAGGTCCTATTTTGATGGGGAGATCAACTTCCCCCATGACAGTCCTTCTTGCTCCATCAAAAGCTTTCACTACCAATGAACTGCGGTTCATCATCAATCCTTCTTGTGGATTCATGTTATAGGTATATTGAAGTGTGTGTAGATTCAATTATAGGTCATGATTTGGTTTATAACTTGTTGAAGCATGCTTGTCTTTTAGGCCTTACATTAGGATTTCATTTGTGGATTGTTTTGAATGATTTTAATCTTCTTCCGTGCTCTTGCTTAGTTTCATTTGTGCATTTCTTCTCTTTTCTTCCTTGAATTTCTTCTTGCATTAATAAAGGTTAAGATGTGCTTGTGGAGGTGTTTACCCCACACTTTTCCCTCCCTTTGCTTGTGTGTTGCATTACATATGCATATTTGCATCTTTCATATCTTATGCTTTGATTATGCTCTCTTCTTCTTTCTTCTTTGCCATGTTCCCTTAGGATCTCTAATCTCTTTGAGATTATGATAGAACTTAGGACTTAAACCATGTATGATAACATTAGGTAGCATCCCCCTAACTTTAATCTTAGGATCATTTTGCATGACAACTACTAGGTTGAGTTAGTCTCCCTTTAGTGTGTCCTTTCTCTTCTCATCTTCCAATAATTTCAAAACACTTAATAAATGCTAATGAATGTTGTACGCTACGAGCCTTATGCTACTTGGGAAATGGTGATTGAGTGGCTTCCTCTAAATTGCCTAGAGTGTTTAGTGTACACCCTTAGGGTGATATGTGACGCATTCGCTCCAAAGTCATAGTCTTTAGTGCAACATGAATTGCAAATCCTAATCAATGCACTTCTTCTCTTAAAAGACCTCAAAAACACTTCCAAACCTTTTTATCCTTTGGGATCCTAATAAAGGAAAAACTTTTTCAGAAAAGAGAGTTTTTTTAACTCTTGGTTCTACCGCAAACAGGTAACGCCTAAGTGTCCAATGGTCGAGCCGCATACACCTAACTGCTAGAACTAAGTCTTAACCCTACTCGGGTAAAACATTTGAACCAACCGGTGTTCTTATAGCCCGAACTAAGTTTGCTCTGATTTCTCATACCAGATGAGAATACGTAGGCATAAGACGACAATGTCTTAGCGAGCAACCTTTCCCCACTTTCACCCGTAATTAGCCGAACTACGTTGACTCTGACTTTCCCATTGCACGAGGGAATACGTAGGCACGGAGCGGCGATGCTCTACCGAGTCTATTTTCTTTTCTTTTGTCCCTGAGACCTTTAGCTAGATAGATAAACACCCTTTTAGATAGATAACAAGCACGGATCCCGTCGAGTACGACGGACGTGAGGGGTGCTAATACCTTCCCCTCGCGTAACCGACTCCCGAACCCGAGATATGGTTACGATGACCTGTCTTCTCCCATTTTCGTCAGGTTTTATCTGATCATTTCCTTTCCCTCTTTTAGGATAAATAGCAAACGATGGCGACTCTTCTGTCATTGTCGGCACCTTTTTTTGCAGTAGCGACAACTGGCGACTCTGCTGGGGGCAGGAACATCCCTTATGCGAGTCCATCGTAGCACCTGCTTGTTTATCTTTGGGTGTTGTATATATGTACTTTATTTTCCCGCATTTTATTTTTAGCATTGTATATATCATTATTGCTGTGCTGTTGGGGGGGAATTCCACTGAGAGATAAGCCGGACCCGGGCTTGAGTACAAACATAGCATTAGTAGTGGAGAGTAGTGGTGGACCTGCTTGCTTAGCAGACACAAGTTCCCATGAAATTCACGCTCAGACGAGATTCTCTTTGATGATTTCCTTTCCGGTCCTTAGGATCTAATGGGATTTTGAATCTGAGGGTTGTCGACTCTGGGGACCGATCATTTGTGATTCATCTAAGTGAGGCCTCTTCAGGAGATTATGATGACAAACCAGAAATGGTGAACATATCATCGTTTCTTGAAAGTCTATGACGCCGATGACCGCATAGGATGCCGAACCTTATCAGTGGATAGGTCCATACCTGTGAGAGGGATTGGGTTATTCAGGAAACCTTGACTTTCATACTACCCGATTTTCTTTGCAGTGAATATGTGTTCTTGATATCAGAGGTTCCTATTATCAGAGCAGTGCTATGTTCTTGCTAAAGCAGAGCGCTGGTTCTTCTCGATCAGCAACACATCAATCTTGATCCCCTGTTTGCATTTGCATTTGCATTTTCATCTGCATTTTCATTAACATGTATTTGTGTTGCAGGTGCATATTTCTTCCTCGATTCCAGTGATCTTGTTCCTTATTTCTGACATGGAGCCCTCGAAGAGGACAATGGCATACAGGTTTCTAACTCCAGATGTTAGTTCTTTGTGGAGTTTGATTGCCATGGATGACAGAAAGGTGACGGAGGACTTTAAGCAATCTTATGGGAAGCTAATGAGATGTGTCTGCAAGTCTTCAACATATGAGATCAGTGGTGTCTATACTCTTCTGCAGTTCTTTGACCCACAACTGAGGTGTTTTGTCTTTCCGGATTATGTTCTGGCACCTACTCTAGAGTATTCTGAGTTGTTAGGTGTTCCTGTCTTAGACCAGATGCCATTCTACCACATTGATACTGAGCCTGATCTGGCTAAGCTCGCTGATGCACTGCATTTGGATGTTTTAGAGTTGAATGGGAAGATGATCAAAAGGAATGGGATGTTTGGTTTTCCTTTTCCTTTCCTGGTTGATAAGGCTCAGCAGTTCGCCAAAGATGGGTGTTGGATTGTGTTTAGCGCCATCTTAGCTCTTTGCATCTATGGTATCATATTGTTCCCTTATCTTCCGGATTTTGTAGATGCAGATGCTTTCTATATATTTTCTTCCGAGAATCCGGTACCCACGCTGCTAGGCGACGTCTATCATTCTATTCACCACAAGAATAAGAACCAGAGGGGAAAGAATGTATCTTGTTATGTTCCTTTGTTGTACAGGTGGTTTGATAGTCATATGCCCAAGACAGGTCCATTTGTTGCTACTGCTGGTACTTCAGAGTGGTCGGATAGGTTGATGGGTTTGTCTGCAAAGAATATTACATGGTTTGACAGAGATATGCTCGGTGCAGAGATCATCTATAGTTGCGGTGGATTTCCTAACGTCCCTTTGGTCAGAAGGAAAGGATGCATCAACTATAACCCATCCTTGTTGGTTAGGCAGTTTGGGTACGCACTGAGAGATCCTCCGAAGGAAGAGGAGATACAAGAATCCCTGTATTTCACCGGGTTATTGGAGGGTGATACTTTAGCCAGAGTTAAGCATGCTTGGAGTAGTGTCCACATGAAGGGAAAAGCCTCATTGGGGAAGAGTAACAATAGAGCCTACGACCCTTATCTAACCTGGATTCGTGAAAGAGCTGCGAAGTTTCTAATGCCTTTTCCTTTTGTTGAGCCTCTGTATCCTCTTATGATTTAAGAACCTACCACTGTGAACATTCATAAGTACAACAAGTTGTGGTCTAAAAAAGAAGAGTTGCGAAAGGCTAATGAGAAGTTGGAAGAAGAGATTACTCAGCTTCGGGGCGAGAAGAATGAAGCAACTTATTCCTTGAAGAGGCAGACTGAGCTTGTGAACAGGTTGGGTACGGATTTGACCAAGCAAACTAGTTCTCGAGAGCATTTGGGTTTGGATCTCAAAGCTGTTAGTGATGTTCTCGCTTCCAAGAAGAAAGAATTAGACAAAGATTATCTGGAGATTTCGAAGTTCAACGAGCAGTGGAATGCAACTCTCACCAACAACAAAGCATACAAAGATGGGTTGAAACAACAGATTGCCAAGATGAAGGATTAGCTCAGAGTGAAAGATGATAAGATTTCGACTGAAGCTTCACTCAGACGTGATAGTGATTACAGACTGAACGAAGCTCTTGCGACCTTGAAGGACTACAAGTTGAGGGCTGATTCGAAGAGGTGCAAACTAGAAGAAGTCTTTGGTGAAGGTGCTTGGGAAGACTATGCTGAGGGTCTACAGCACACTATCAGACAGCGAGAGCTACTCATCCAGGGGTTGCTCACCAGAACAGATCATCCTAAGACACATGAGTTGTTAGAGTAGTTTCGTGCTTGGCGTCGCACTTGATGTCTTTTATTTTCTTGTAGCTTGTTGTTGCTATTATATTGACCATCACCAGGCTTGTTGGTTGAGGTCATTCTGTTTGTACTCAGTGTTATGCATGTACGCTGCCTGTTTGGCTATTCATCTTTATATATGAGGTTCTTGCTCTATGATTGGTTGTTAGGGTTCTCCATTTTCATGTTGTTCTTCTGAAACTGGAATCGAGGGGGAAATTTCCTTGTTGCATACATTCATGTCTGCATTTTTCATTTTTGCATCGTAGGTGCATCAGAACCATTGATCTTATTTTCCTGTGGTTTGTTAGCTGGTTTCAGGATACACAATCAGACCGTTCACCGGGGAATCAACGCGAAGCCATGGAACAAGTTCAAGCAGAATTGAGGGAAGTCCGGAGCCAGATGGGGCAGTTCATGGCGAGTATGCAAACCTTATGTCTGGAGCAGAAAGTGCTTAAGGAGGAGGTTCAGCAACTGAAGACCCAAATGGTCCTGGTCACAGAGGTGATAAGAAATAAGCTAAGGAAGGAGGGTGATCAGGTGCCTAAAGCTGCAGTAGAGATGCTTGTTCCACTTTTATCCGTGGAACCTTTCCCAAGGCGTGATGTGCCTCAAAGACCTGTTGCACAACCTGAGATCCCATATTTTCCATGTCAGTAGCTGCCTCTTGCTCCTCAAGAAAATCTTAATACTAGGAGGTATGCTCAGAGGCCAAAGCAGCCCGACAGAATCTTCAACCAGATCCCTATGACTTATGCTCAGTTGCTGCAACTCTTGCTTCAACTTCGATTGGCTGAACTTCGAACTCTGGTTCCATTTACTGGCGAGCCACCATCAGGCTATGATGCAAGTGTCCACTGTGATTTCCATTATAGGGCACTAGGGCATAATGTCGAGAACTGCAAAGCTTTTAAGCACAAATTTCAGGACTTAATTGATGCAAAGGCAGTTGAGTTCGCGCCGGGCGGCGTAAGTGTACCAGGTGGTCTTGGTCCATTCACTGCAAAAGAGGTGATTGTTCCTCTTATTTCTCCTGAAGCTACATCTGGTCAAGAGTGTGCCTTGCAAGTTATGACTGCAGAATCTCCACGCCCACAGTTGTTGCCTATTCCTAGGCCAAGCCTGAGGGTGAAAGTACCTGAACAAAGAAAGTCCCTAATACCTCAGACTCAGTCTCCAGGTGTTTCAAATGCTCAGAGTCAGCAATCTTTTGGGTCTTTGTATCAGATATCATTTTCTTGCCAGAGTCAACGGTCATGCCGTCATCAGCCGTGTCAGCATGCCAGGCAAAGACCAAGGAAACCAGAGAGACATTTTACTCAGCTGCCAATATCATACAGCCAGTTGTTGCCGAATTCGATCAAGGGTGGATTGATAATGCCAAAGAAGGTTAATCCTGTGATTCCACCGTATCCGCCAGGTTTTGATGTCAACGCCCACTGTGAGTACCACACTGGGGCACAATGACATTCAACTGAAGACTGTAAGGTGCTTAAGAGCCAGGTTCAGACTCTGATGGACTCCAACATGTTCTTGATCACGTCTCAGGGAATGCAGATCAACAATCTTCCTTCGTCCAGCCATGTGGGTTCAGTGGTTAAGGTTGTGGAAGAATTTAACGATGGAAGAGGTTCAGAAGAGTATCAGATTGACTTTGACGAGCAATTTTGAAGGTGGCTGATTCAACAACAAGTCAAGATTTGAAAGGCCGGTTCCCAGAAGAGGGCAATCTTTTTTATCTTGGCATTTCTTTGCATTTGTAGTTTCTTTTCTGTTAAGTGCGAACTCATTTGTAAACTTGTTTGTTTTCAATTGATATTGATAATGAAATGAATATGCATGTTTTGATTAAATCCATTTGTGTTCACTCAATGTTTTATTGATGTCAAACGCTTGTTTAAGCGGAATCCGGGGAGGATGACGAAATTGAAAGACAAAAACTTTCGATTGTATGCTTTTGAATAAAACCTGCTGATGATGTACATGCATTGTTTCAAATCCCTAAACACCGGAGATATAAGGATGATAATCCCTTGTCAACCCCTTTGAGCCTAGTAGTAGGAGTTTCTTTCTGAAAAACAAAAAAAAACCCTTAATCTTAACTTGGGGCAGGGTAGGTGTTAGCTAATTTGACCGAGCGTCCAAATTGCGAAAGGACTGTTCCCGTTCGAGGGTCAGTCACACCTGTATAGGTCTTGCCTAAAAAAAACCCACAATGGGTATCCATCATCGACCAAGGAGTGAAACAGTCACAATCCCTTTAACAAGTCAGACAAGCCGGTGTCACACGAATTGTTCGAAAAAAGAAAAAGAATCAAAGAAAGAAGCCTGCTATGTCGAGTCTTGAAAACAAGCGACTTAGACAAAAATTAGGGCCTCCCGCTGGACTCTGAAAAGAACAGAAGCTCAAAAGAGTCAGTCCAGGAAAAATTAGGGGAAAAAGCGAAAAGGATTACAAAAGAAAAATCCTCGAACAAACAAGTCGTGTGACTCCAAGCACGAAAGACCAAGAGCGAGTGAATTTCACTCCCAAAGACTTGTGATTTCCCGAACCATCACTCCTGTCACTCAACCTTTGAAAGGTGAGCGCTTGTGTCAAGTTAGCCGAACGTAGGATTGAAGAACATCAAGGAGTATGGGTGGGTTAAAATAAACTTTGAGCCTTATATCCTTTCTTTCTTAACCGTGAACCTGACCACGTTACAACCTTCAAAAGTCCTAATTGAAGCAGAGTTGTTTCAAAACCATACTTCAGTAAAGATCGCGTCGAAACTGACTCCTAAAAGGATTCCTCTTACAGTGTTGTATTAGTGATATTCTGATAAGTGATTCATTCACTATATGTCACAAATTTTTTCCAGTGAACAAACTTGGGTGTCAAAACTGCCATATGCATTGCATTAATGTATCTTTTGTGCAGAATAATTTGTTTTACTTGTGAGTAAGCGCTTGACGGCAGGAAAGTTCCCATAGTGGAAAGTCTGATCAGGATAGAATACAGAGTGCCTGAATACTCCACCGGGGCCTACTATACCTAATGATCATATTATGGGAGTCAGCCATCCAAAAGACAGTTAACCTGGGGCAATCAGGTCGAGATTCGGTAAATCTCTCGCAGTCAGGGGTTAATGCTTTACAAGTCAGCCAATCAGGGGCAGAGTCATTGCGAGGTTGGGGCAGATTACCCCAAGAGCACATAAGCTATTCTTAGCCAGAGGGCAATTAATATGAAACACCTCTTCGAGGTTCAAAATGCTGAGGTAGTTCATACCAACCGACAGGGTCCAGAAAGTTCAGGTTTCCTTTCGAGGAAGATGTTGCAGATATCCCACGGGCTGGGGCAAAATTAGGGACGAATCCTTTCATGTTACAAATTCAGGGACAAGCCATCTCGAGGTCGTTTCGTGGCAAGATTTCCTTTTCGTCCTAGAGATTAGACTGGGGCAAATTGAACTACACTGGGGCAGTTACTCAAGCAAGGTTATTCTCCCCAACCAGAGTCCATCATCAGCAATTGAAGGTTGTATCTCTATCCCCAGTAGAGTTGTGAGCAGGTAGTGTGTATGCTTATACCTAGCAATTGGTCGATACACATTTAATCCCCGCAGATTGCAGATATGTGCTTACTACTCAGCAAGTCAGGATTGGATTTCTTTCCACTGAGTAGGTGTAGAATCTTCCCTAGCAGTTGGTCAATACACATTTAGCTCCAACAGATTATCTGTGTGTACTCATTCTTCGGCGGTGCAAGATTGGCTTATTCAGCAGAGTAAGTAATCCCCACAGAGTCTAAGCAGGTGAATTTGTATCCCCTCAGAGGTCGAGTTGTCATTGATCAATCCATTCCTCATCTCCCCAAGCAGAGGTTGATGTTGATTCCTTCATTGCGTTATCCCTAGTGGAGTCGGAGGGGAAACGTCTTTTCCCCAGCTGAGTACTCCCAGTATATTGGAGTTAGGTCTTCACAGTTTGCGTCGTTTCTCCAGCAGAGGGGCCTGTTCCACAGAATGTTATATTCTGGCAGGCTATTCAGAGCTGATATCCCTAGTAGAACACTGTCAATCTCGGGAGGTGGGTCGTTATCCCCCACAGAGCCGTTGATTCCCCAGCAGGAAGACGAGTTCCCGTGTGTGGTTCTTTTTCCATGGTAGGGTCTCCTATTCTCCAGAAGGTTTGTATGCTGGAAGGTCATTCATGGCGTTTTCCTCAGCAGGATTTGATACAATCCCCAGCAGAGTAGAATTACTGTCTGGCAGACTATTCTATCTCCACAGCAGGTTCGTTTGCTATGCAGGAAATTTCTTTCAGGAAGCTATTCAAGGCTTGCTTCCCCAGCTTAAGTCCAATTTACTGGCATGTGCTAATTATCCCCAGCAGGGTTGTTTTCTTATCCCAGCAGGGTGGTTTCTGTATCTCTAGCATTTATTTTGCTGGATTAGTTTCGTTGTATCTGCATGTGTGCATTGCATCTATCCAAATGCGTAGCATTTCCATTTTGTATGGAACATTATGCCATTTTCAAACATATGCATTTGAAACATAGGCCAGGTTGTTACCTCTTTTCTTTCAGGTGTATCTCCAACAGACGACTAATTTCTGTATCCCCGTGGTGTTCGGAATGTAGCAAGTTATGGTATCTTTGTTTCTATAAGTCCGTACAGGTGTTCAGACCTCAGCAGAAGATTTGTGATAGATGTGTTCATCCTATCATGTACTCCTCGTCAGATTTACTTAGTTGGGTTTATCTTTTCCCCAACAGAGTTGTTTGGTGAATTGATATTCCTTGACAGAGTCGTGTGTTTAAACCTCTCTTTCCCTGTCGAGGCTTTCATTGCCAAGTGTGAGTCGGTTGATTCTATTGCTTGCCTATTCCGGGTGTGTTATCCCAACTTTTGGTTGGTAATCACCGGCATAGTCCGAATTATGGTGCTTGGTATTCCAACTTTTGGTTGGTAATTCTAGGGTGATTTATCCCAACTTTTGGTTGGTAATCTATGGTTCCCCCCTTGCAGAGTCTTTGCTCCAGCTTTTGGTTGGTAATCTTTGTTTCATTCCAACTTTTGGTTGGTGACCTGTTGGCGTTTGGATGTTATTCCAACTTTTGGTTGGTAATCCTCGTTTGTTCGGGAAAGTCGGATATTCCATCTTTTGGTTGGTAACCTTTGTTGTGATCAGTTCGCTCTTGTTCAACATTTCCGGTGATTCTAACTTTTGGTTAGTAGCCTTTCATCCCAACTTTTGGTTGGTAGTCTTCTGTGGTGGAGTCAGCTTCGTTTAGCGTTCCCGACGATCCTAACTCTTGGTTAGTAGCTCTTGTTCCGACTTTTGGTCAATGAGGATTTTTCCTGGCAATCCTAACTTTTAGTTAGTAGCTCTTGTTTCGACTTTTGGTCGATGGTGATCTTTTCATAGTGATCCTAACTTTTGGTTAGTAGCTTTGTTTCCCAACTTTTGTTTGGATGTTATCCCCTACAGTTGTTATCCCAACTTTTGGTTGGTAGTCTGTCGCTTGATTGTTTGTTATTCTAACTCTTGATTGGTAGTTTTCCTTTCCTAGATTTGTTATTCCAACTTTTGGTTGGTAGTCCTCCTCTATTCCTCAGCGGAGTTGTGATCCCAACTTATGGTTGGTAATCGGTGACTTGACAGGTGTTTGTTCCCAACTTTTGGTTGGTAACTTTTGCTGCAATTCCAACTTTTGGTTAGTAGCCTTTTATTCCAACTCTTGGTTGGTGTCTGTTGGTTGTTTCATCCCAACTCTTGGTTGGTATCTAGGGTTTGTTATCCCAACTCTTGGTTGGTATTCCTTGGTTCGTTATCCCAACCTTTGGTTGGTACCCTTCAGTTGTTATCCCAACTCTTGGTAGGTATCTGTTGGTTGTTTCATCCCAACTCTTGGTTGGTATCCAGGGTTTGTTATCCCAACTCTTGGTTGGTATTCCTTGGTTCGTTATCCCAACTTTTGGTTGGTACCCTTTAGTTGTTATCCCATCTCTTGGTTGGTATCTGTTGGTTGTTTCATCCCAACTCTTGGTTGGTATCCAGGGTTTGTTATCCCAACTCTTGGTTGGTATTCCTTGGTTCGTTATCCCAACTTTTGGTTGGTACCCTTCAGTTGTTATCCCAACTCATGGTTGGTATCTGTTGGTTGTTTCATCCCAACTCTTGGTTGGTATCCAGGGTTTTTTATCCCAAATCTTGGTTGGTATTCCTTAGTTCGTTATCCCAACTTTTGGTTGGTACCCTTTAGTGGTTATCCCAACTCTTGGTTGGTATCTGTTGGTTGCTTTATCCTAACTCTTGGTTGGTATCCATTGGCTTTTATTCCAACTCTTGGTTGGTATCCTTTGGTCATTATCTCAACTTTTGGTTGGCGTACCTTGCTTTATCCCAACTCTTGGTTGGTATCTTTTGGGAGTTATCCCAACTGTTGGTTGGTATCCTTTGGTTATATCCCAACTCTTGGTTGGTATCCTTTGACTTCTCTTCCAACTCTTGGTTGGTATCCGAGGTTTGTCGTCCCGACTTTTGGTTGGTGCCCTTCTGTTTGTTATTCCAACTCATGGTTGGTATCCTTTGGTTGTCTATCCCAACTCTTGGTTGGTATCCTTTAGGCGTTATTCCCAACTCTTGATTGGTATCCAGGGTTTGTTGTTCCAACTCTAGGTTGGTATCCAATGGGTGTTACTCCCAACTCTTGGTTGGTATCTGGTGTTCTTCATCCCAACTCTTGGTTGGCATCCTTTGATTGTTATCCCGACTATTGGTCGGTATCTTTTGGATGAAGTTCAGATCGTATTGGATTGTTATCCCCCAGCGTGTTGTATTCTAACTCTTGGTTGGTATTCGCTATTTCGCATCACCGCAGGGTGAAAATTTCCGGGTTCTTTTGTATTCAATCACCTTATACCTTGAATATTTGAAAGCGATTGCTTTTCCTCCCTTCAGGTCCAAGTTGTTTGAATAGGGGCAACTGTTGCACCCCAAAATTTGCCCAACCTTTTTCTAACTTGGTTTATGTTTCATCTCATTGTTCTAGCATTTGCACTTGCATATCATTATTCATTTGCAGGGGATTGAGAGGTGTGCATAGCAAGAGAAGGTTACCCAGGGTCTAAGCCTAAGCAGGAGGCTTTTATTTAAGTGGTCAAGTGCTTATCATCATCAGGAGGAGGTCAAAGTTCTTTGAAAGAGTGGATGGATAGTTGTGGTTTATCTCCTATCTTGGAGGCCAGATGAAGATCATCAGAGGATTATGAGTCCATGGTTATGGATGGAGAATGTTGTGGAAGCTCATTGGGTGCTTTGAGAGCCATTGTGGGGCTTATCCAAGTGATTATATCATGTGCAAGAGGTTGCAGTCAGAGGATTGTACACCTAGGGTTTCATCTACCTAGTACAAGATCCACTGTGGATTTGAAGAGGTTTGAGACTTAATTCCAAGTCATTGTGATCATGGAAAGTTTTGTTGAAGCATCCAAGATGATATTTCAAGATCACATCAAGAACAATCAAGAGTGTGAGAAGTTGCTGAACTAGGGTTTCTAAGCTTGTCTGTGTAAAATCCCCTATTTAGTGTCCAACTTCAAGACCACATATCTCAAGATACAAGTTTCATCTCATCTTGATGCCAACATGAGACTTGTAGAGCATGTTCTCAACTTTATTTTGATTACTAGAACTCATCCATCTGATTTCTAGAACTCAAGTTATGAGACTGACAAGTTATGGGTCCTCAGATGAATATGATTTCAGTCAACAAAAGTCAACCAACTTTCAAGGCACTTTTGACCGAGAATAATGTTTCATCTCAACTTTTTATGAACATAAAAGTTGTTCCTTATGATCTTAAATTTCCAAAAAGTCCTAGAAGTCCTTCATCTGATTTGTAGAGCTCAAGATATGAGGCTTGCAAGGCAAGGGTATTTTGGGAAAGTGAGATTATAGGTCATTTTGGTTATAGGTCCATTTCATGACTTTGTGCACTTCAAATGGAAATTTCTCCAACATCAAAATTGCATCAAATGAAATCAATTTCATCATGGAACATTCATTAATCATGGATTTGGCTTGTATGTGAAGATTGGTGAAGGAATTCCATGAAAAAAAAGACTTTAAAGCCATGATGTGAATTTGATTGATTTAAATCATTTTCATACCATATTTGTGCATTTTTTGAGTCACTTTATCATATTAAGAACAATGCACAAATTAAATTGGAGTCATGATGTGTGAAAATTCATGAAATCTCAAGTTACTTCATGTTGAAGTTACACATACAAAATCCACCATTGGATCATTTCAAGGGCTGAATTCCATCCATTGGATCACTACTCATCACCAACAAACTGTTTGAATGAAGTTCAGAGCCATTGGAGCCAGTTTCAACGTGTAATTTTCAAGCTTCCAACTTAATTTTGGATTTTTCGCAATTCATCATAACATGCCACAATTGGGCCTCCTTTTGATCTTAGATCCAACATACATAAACCCCAGATGAAGAACAAACCCTCATTCAGTGAATTTGGTGAAGATTGGAGCAGAAAGCAGTTGCAAAAGTGAAGGAGAAATTGAAATCTTGAAATCAAGAATCAAGCAATTTCATAGCAATTGAAGGTTACCAATAGCTTCCTTGAGGATCATTGAAGGTTTCTGGATTGTTTTGCACAAGTTCAAGCTTCAATTCAAGACCCAACGGAGGAGCTTCGTTAGGTAAACTTTATTTCAAGAATTCTCCATGATTAAGCATCCATTCCATGCCATTCTTGGTGCATATTGAAGCCCTACTCATGTAGGCAATTTCTGGATTGGCTTGATCCGTGTTCTTGATGATTTCTGATTTGACCACAAAACTTGATTTCTTCGTATCTCTCTATTTATGGATGAAAAATAAAATTGAACCCTAGGTTCTTGATGTATGTAACATGAGGATTAATTTGGTATAAGGTTTCATCTGTTTTGGCTGCGTTTTGGACTCATAGTTCCGGAGAGGCAATCAGAGAAGACGACCGGAGCACAGTGCTCCAGCGTCTGGTTTATTTTTCATCCAGGCTAACGTGTAGTACCATGTAAGAGTTTGACTAGTTGACTGAACTTAGATTAACGGCTTGGATCTAATGTTGATCGCCCACGCGTGTGCTAGACTTCCAACGTATTAATGAAATGGTGAGTTTCATTCAAATGCTGAGTGTTTTGGGCCTTACCCTGCTAATTGCACCCCCTTCACAACAGGCCCAACAATTTTAACTGCTTTTGATTGCTATTCAACACGCTGGTTTATTATTTTTCTTTTCTTTATTTTTTTTCCATTTTATTTTCTGCTGGAATTTTAATTTAATATAAATACCTCAAGTGACCTAAAAATCTTGAAAAAATATTTTTTACACATTTTGGGATGTTAGCTGATTTTAGGAATTTTCATTTTATTTTTTGGGTTATTTTTCAATTAAATAGGATTTTTCACATTTGAGGTGTTTTAATTGACTTAAAATTGCTTTCTCTTGGTTCTTGATTTTATTTCTTGAGTAATTTTCATTTTCAATGGCTGATAATTGTTTCTCATGTTCATGATATGTTAAATGTTTTTTTAAGACCATTTTACCCCTGGTCTGATTGATTTTGGGTAGGGTTTTAGGCTAATTTTAGTGACCCTCGATTCACCCTTTCCCTTTGGTGTACCATTAGGGTTTCATTTTTTGTTTGCATAGTTTTGGTAAGACTTTGTCCTCATGCTTTTGACCCCTGGTTGCTAACACCTTAGAGGTCATCTAGGATTTTATTTGGTAATTTTAGAGTATGTTTCCTATTTTTAGGGTAATTTCCATTTAGGTTATAATTAAGTGATGTTTACATTAGTGCTTGAACTAGTTTGCTTTGTAATTGACTTTTAGGCATTGATTGAACCTCTAACTCTTGTGGATTCATGTTATAGGCATATTGAAGTGTGTGTAGGTTTAATTATAGGTCATGAATTGGTTTATAACTTGTTGAATCATGCTTGTCTTTTAGGCCTTACATTAGGATTTCATTTGTGGATTGTTTTGAATGATTTTAATCTTCTTCCATGCTCTTGCTTGGTTTCATTTGTGCATTTCTTATCTTTTCTTCCTTGAATTTCTTCTTGCATTAATAAAGGTTGAGATGTGCTTGTGGAGGTATTTACCCCACACTTTTCCCTCCCCTTGCTTGTGTGTTGCATTGCATATGCATATTTGCATCTTTCATATCTTATGCTTTGATTATGCTCTCTTCTTCTTTCTTCTTTGCCATGTTCCCTTAGGATATCTAATCTCTTTAAGATTATGATAGACCTTAGGACTTAAACCATGTATGATAACATTAGGTAGCATCCCCCTAACTTCAATCTTAGGATCATTTTGCATGACAACTACTGGGTTGAGTTAGTCTCCCTTTAGTGTGTCCTTTCTCTTCTCATCTTCAAACAATCTCAGAACACTTAATAAAGGCTAATGAATGTTGTAAACTACGAGCCTTATGCTACTTGGGAAATGGTGATTGAGTGGCTTCCTCTCAATTGCCTAGAGTGTTTTGTGTACACCCTTAGGGTGATATGCGACGCATTCGCTCCTAAGTCATAATCTTTAGTGCAACATGAATTGCAAACCCTAATCAATGCACTTCTTCTCTTAAAAGACTTCAAAAACACTTTCAAACCTTTTTATCCTTCGGGATCCTAATAACGGAAAACGTTTTTCAGAAAAGAGAGTTTTGTTAACTCTTGGTTCTACCGCAAACAGGTAACGCCTAAGTCTCCAATGGTCTAGCCGCATACACCTAACTGCTAGAACTAAGTTTTAACCCTACTCGGGTAAAACATTTGAACCAACCGGTGTTCTTATAGCCCGAACTATGTTTGCTCTGATTTCTCATACCAAATGAGTATACGTAGGCACAAGATGACGATGTCTTGGCGAGCAACCTTTCCCCACTTTCACCCGTAGGTAGCCATGTACGTTGACTCTGACTTTCCCATTGCACGAGGGAATACGTAGGCACGGAGCGGCGATGCTCTGCCGAGTCTCTTTTCTTTTCATTTGTCCCTGAGACCTTTAGCTAGATAGATAAACACCCTTTAGATAGATAACAAGCATGGATACCGTCGAGTACGACGGACGTGAGGGGTGCTAATATCTTCCCCTTGCGTAACCGACTCCCGAACCCGAGATATGGTTGCGATGATCTGTCTTCTCCCATTATCGTCAGGTTTTCTCTGATCGTTTCCTTTCCCTCTTTTGGGATAAATAATGAATGGTGGTGACTCTTCTGTCATTGCTGGCACCTTTTTTCGTAGTAGCGACAATACCATCCTAGAAATTTTTTGGGGTTTGAGGCAAGTTCGAGTTAGGATGCGGATGATTTGGGAAAATTCTCTTTGAAACATCGGTATCACTATAACCCCTTAGGCTTCACAAATGTAGAAATCAACCCCGATACTCTGCGTACCATGGCCTTAATAGAATGTCCATAGTAAGTCCATAGTAGTTTATCCTAGCAGTTAGCTCCAGCCTAAGCGTTATCTAAGTGAAGGATCGATGAAAATAAGTGAATGATCGGTGTGCTAAAATAAAATAATTAAAACCCGGGTATAAGTAACCCTCACAAGGTCATTTAACCCACAAAGTTGTAATTTTGAAAAAAAGAAAAAAATGATAAAGATAAAACAAAACAAAAATATCTTCCCATTGTCAGTTGGTTCAGAGGTATCTGGTACTGAACTCGGTAGGGCGGATTACGATCCGATCCTCCACAGCTGCAAGTGGGCCAATAAAAGGGGTTACACCACTTTGTGTACCAGAACCCCATGCTTAAGATCAGAATCACTAACCGGTCACTTCACCATGATTTCATACGGATAACAGGCTTAATGTGATTGCACCAGAATGAAAAGGACTCAAAAGGAGATTTGAAAGTAGGCCTAGGTACAGTAGGGTAGTATGGATTGATTTGTGTAAGAACGAAACTTATGTCCGTGTTTACGAAGAAGTGTCGTTTTGATTTGAAGAAGTGTCGTTTCGCTTCATCCCAGCTTGAACTTATAAGACCTTTTTGCCCAGATCATTTATGGATGTCACCCTATTTTCTGTCATGATGATTTGCTTGAGGACAAGCAAAGATTTTAGTGTGGGAGAATTTGATAGACCTAAAATATATTGTTTATTTGACTCGATTTGCACATGTTATTTAGGATTTTATTTCCATTTTCTTGTATTATGCCTTTGTTTTGTTTCTTTTTCAGGTTTTTGTATTTTCAAAGCTACTCGAGAAAAAATGAAGAAAAACGAGCTAAAAGACCTACATTATGAGGAATTGTACACATGGCTTCCACCATGGCGGGGGCCATAGGAGATGCCACACATTGGATAGAAGACAACTGCTGACAACTGCCACATCTCCCACTCCTTTCCACCCTAGTTCATGTGGCGGGCGCCACCTTCACAAACTCGTTTCCCTCCCAAAAGGAGTTGGAGGGCATTCTTGTCCTTACTTGGACTTTCCTACCACTATAAATAGAGGAGTTCTGTTTCATTTCTAACCATCCAAGCCTAGTTACAGAACTCAAGCCATAAATTTCATCTATTGTAAATGAAGGTGAGAAAATACTTAGAAGGGGGGTTGAATAAGTATCTTGAAAATAATTATGGCAATAAAAACTCAAATATTTTTATCCTGGTTCGTTGAACTCAACTACTCCAGTCCACCCTATCAAGAATGATTTGCCTTTCTCCACAAGAACTTAATCCACTATTAATCAAACTGATTACAATAGTAAGCACTAAGAGCAACTATTCTTAGTCTTCTCAAGAACAACTGACCACAACTGGGCCTTCTCAAGGACTTTTACAATCAATATGTAAAACTAAATAAGTGTTAGAATGCTTCTATGTAAGCTATATCACAATTATGATTTACACTTAAGTTTAAGAACTATGAAATAAATTCAGCAATGAGAATAAGGTGTATGAGAGCTTTTCTTTGAATTTCTTTCAATTATCGTCCACTGAAGAAGAGTGTTGGAGACTTGCTTTTATAGGCTTGAAGATCCAAGACGTTGCATGCTTTGAAGACCGTGTCTGCAAAGTAGCTGGAACCTTTTTGTCTTCACATCACTTGACCTTTCCTAGAAGTAGAACGTTCAGAGAAATCCTTTTTGCCTGAGTTCTTGTGTCTAGCATAAATGAGGAAAGTGTCGTTTGGCCTATCCAACAAACATAACTTTGAATTCTTCTTCAACAAGTTTATAATACTTCAGCAAATAACATCAGAGCCTTGAGTGATCAGAGTCTTTGATGTTCATCAAAGTTTGTTGTATCAGAGCATTGCAGCAAGTGTGCTTTCAGCGTGTAATAATTCAGAGCAGAGTTTGGGATCAGATCCTCAGTACTTGCAGGGCAGTACTATCAGAGTCTTCTGAGAAACTAAGCTTAAAACTCTTCATACAAAGTCTTCAATGCTTCAGATGCTTTTGTAGCTTACGCTTTAGATTCTTCTGTAGGCAGCACTCAGAATCTTCTATAGGCAGCGTTCAGATTCTTCTAAGAGATGTTTCTGACGCTTCAGAGCCTTGCATAATTCCATGTTAAGATCTAATTTGCTTTCAGATGTATATTCAATTTAATATCTGCAGCAAAGATACTTAAACAAATTTTAGAGTATATAATTTCTTAATACAAAATTTCGTAAGAGTTATCATCAAAACATAAAGATATAATTAAGAACCAATCTGTGTTCTAACAATCTCCCCCTTTTTGATGATGACAAAAACATAAGAAATTTTGTTCAATAAAAATATAATTATAACTCCCCCTGAGATTATGAATCTCCCCCTGAATTGAATACTTAGAAGAAATAGAAACTTCCTTTTTTGCATGAGTATTCTTTTCAGAATCAGAGCTTGATTGCTCCAAAAATTAGATCTTGACTTGGATGAGTGTTTCAGAATCAGAGCCTGATTGGTTAAAACTTGATCTGGGGATCTCAGAGTTACTTTAAAGAATTTGTCAGATTTTTCATAAGTTCTGAAATACTAAGAGTTCACGTTAGTTATAATTGATATGTCTGAATTTCATTTAGGTAGAGTTTATTTGAACAGTCAGAATTTCATTTTCTCCCCTTTTTGTCATAATCAAAAAGAAAACTTTAAAGATAAAATAAAAGGAAATAAAGAAAAAATACATTCAAGTAGAGAACACATCAGAGTTATTCATTCATTCAGATAAAAACAGACAAATCATCAGATAAGAAATTGAAGTATAGGTGCACAAACATCAGATACAGAAAGCATAAAACAGAAAACTAGGTTTGCTTGGAAAGAATCATCTTCAGAAGTTGAGTGATCTCATATGAAGATTCTTCTTGCTTTGTCATCCATTTTGCCATGTTCTCATTCTTATGATCTTGCTTAGCCATCCATGACTTGATCTCAGATTGCCCAGCTTCCAATACTGCAATCTTATCTTCTAAGTATGGATTCTCTTTCTTTATCTCAGATGAAGAAGGTGGGGCAGGTTCTGATGCAGGGGCAGAGTCAATTTCCATTGGAGATGCAGAGTTTGGAGCCATAGATGCAGAGGGTTGGTTCACGATTGTCAGAGCCAAATGGATTTCTTCAGAAGTAGATTCTACAAGAGCTTCTGTAGCAGATACTCCAGAAGATGAAGGTACATCCTCAAGAAGCAAAGGTGCAGATCTTTTCATGTTCCATATCATGCTTCTGGCAGTCTCAGCAAATCTGAGCTTCGCATCATCAAAACAGACATTCTTCAGATTTGAGGCTACAGTATTGAATCTGGTAATGAAGCTATTCCAGATAGCATCAAATTCATTTTCATCCATGGTTGACAAGCATCTTTTCTGTACAGAGCCTAAAGTCATCTTTATTTCTTTCAGAAAATTAGCAAATAGAGTATCAACGTTTAGCCTAGGTTTTGGTTTAAGAAGGGTTTCCAAGGTGAGAGGCTTGGGTTGAAGTGGAGGTGGTATGGTAAATTTTGGAATGATGATTAGAGGACGAGGGTAGAAATGAAAACATGGATGGTCAGATGATGTGGTAGTTTTGGATCTGGATAAGACATGAACCAGAAATGGTTTTACACGTGATGCAGAGGGAACAACATCAAATGTAGTGGATGTGTAGGGAATGAAAACAGATTTATCAGACAACAGAGGTTCTGATGAAATGATATCTGGCAGTTCTTTTAGGTAGGTTTGAAGTACAAATGGTAAAATAGTTGAAGAATTAGGTTTATATGGAGTGATTGTGTCAGATGGTTCTATTCTGGTATAAAAATGTTTAAGCTTTAAACCAGAAGGAAGGGGATCAGAGGGAAGTGGTTTAAAAGAAGCAACTGAAACAAACTCAGATGTCCCGGGTTTAGGTGTTGGAATGTGTTCAGGAATGATAGTTTCAGATGAAATAGGTGGATCTGATTGTTTAGATTCATATTCTCTAAGAGAAGGAGGTGAAATAACATCTGGATGAACATTAGATTCAGATGAATCAGATGAGGTGGTTGGGGTACAAGATGTAAAAGATACTTCAAACACAGTCTTGAGGGGTTGAACATCCAGAATCTCAGAATCAGGTATGTTTGATTCAGTAGGATTGGATAGTTATGGTTGAGGATCATAAGGTTTGGATGGTTGTGGTTCAGATACAACTGGTTCAGATGCAACTGGTTCAGATTGTATGGGTTCAGATGCAACTGGTTGTTGAATTTCAGGTTGTTGTTGTGTTGTAGGTTGTTCTGCTGGTTTTGTTTGTGGTTCTGATTGAGGAATGTCAGATGATTTAAGTGGTGTTGTGGGAACAGGTTCAGAATGAATTTGTGAAGTAGGAATAGTGAGTGGTTCAAATGTTTGAGATGGAGCAGGAATTGTTTGATTTTGAGTGGGAGAAGGTTCAGGCATATAACTAATTGTTGATACATCTACTGCAATTTTAGAAAAAGAAGGTAAAGAAGTTTTAGTACCTTTTGTCTTGATGCGTTTGGTAGGAACAGAGGGAACTTCTCCAGAAGCTTTTCTCTTAATCTGCTTCTGTGGTTTTTCAGCAACTCTCTGTTTCTTCTGAGCAGTAGCTTCTTCTGCCTCTAACTGTCTTCTTTTTCTCATGTTCTCTTCATAAACATCTGGAATAGGTTCTCTAGCACGAATCAAAATATCAGCAGGAATAGGTGTTCCATCTGCTTTGCACATTTCAATATACCTAAGAATAATATCCCTAGGTTCTTCAGCACCAAAGATTGGAAAGTCTTGAACTGGAATCCTTCTCTGACTTACTTCAGTAACATTCAGCTTCTTAGGAGCAGTTATGAGTTCATCCACAACTTTTAGTCTTTGAAGACTCTTTCCATTCAAGGGTTTTCCAACTATTGACTCAAGCTCTTTCTTCACTCCAGCTTCATAAAGAGCAGCTAGCAGACCATTCTCTATCAGAATGTCTGAAATCAATCTTCCAAAAGGAATCCACGTCCTGATCTTCTGTCCCTTAGTCTTAATAGATTCTCTGGATGCATTAATGTGATTCCACAGATGCATGAAGAGAATGTATGGCAGATCTACTTTGGTACTCTGACTTAAGCAGTACATGAAATAGAGTTGTTCATTATTCACATAATCTGGAGAATTTGTGGATTTTCTGTGGTTGATGCAGCCTAGAAAAATCTTTGCCCAGATTTTGTAGTCAGGTTTCAGATCCTTAAACTTGTTGGAGGCCTGTCCAGATGAAATAACTTCCTCATAAACTTCTTCCATGTCAACACGCCCAGCTGGCAGATGACAAACTCCATAAGTTTCCTCATACCCAATGAGTTCTCTGATGAGATCTTCAGTGATTATGATCTCTTTTCCCAGAACAGAAGAGAGAATGAATTTTGCGTAAACAGATGCATGAATCCAAAATTCCTTCACTAAGTGTGGATACACTGGTCCAAATAATCTATCAAAATACTTAACCCAACCTTGAGCATCAACAATAGAACACAAATAAAATCCATTATCATCCAAAGAATCAAATTCCACCATGGATTCACAAAGAACTTCAAGCTTATCAACAGGAGTTAACAAGGTTCTCTCAGGTTCCTTAAACGGAGTAGCACCCATGTTTGATGACGCAACTGCAGCCATTGATGATTGAAACTGAGTTGAGGTTGAAGATGATGTTGCCATTGTTGAAGATGAAGAAGATTTGGATGAAGGTTTAGGGTTTTGATGAAGGCCAAAAAGCAAACAGAAATGCATATACTTGTTTGTGAAGTGAAAAGTGTGAAATGATGTGATTTGTGGTATTTATAGAGAGAAGTTAGGGCATACAAACAGACACATTCAACACGTTCTCAATTAGCATTAAATGGAATTTAATAAAAAGAATAATAATCATTTCAAAACATTAATTGTTTCTGAAAATTTTGGGGGAAAACCAAGATTTTAACTATTCAAACAATACCTCAAATGTCTCTTCAGTAATGTGCACGCCATCTTTTCAGATTCAGAGTGACACGTGTTTGCTTGCATGTGCTTCTGAATTCTCTTTGAGAAATGAAACGTTAGCCAACGTTCAGATCCTCTAAGACTTGTTAGTTCAGATACACACAAATAATAATAATAACTCAAGAAATCAAATAATGACAGCTGGAATAGTTTTAAACATTTTTCATCTGAGAAGTTTGCTTCTGATAAAAATCATTCTGGACATAAATCCATACCAATATTTTTCAGAATAAACTTGAACCTAGCTTCAGCAAGGGGTTTTGTGAAAATATCATCCCACTGATGATCTGTATCAACAAAGGCTAAGTTTATAATACCCTTCTGAACATAGTCTCTGATGAAGTGATGTTTGATTTCTATATGTTTTGCCTTAGAGTGTAAAATAGGGTTTTTAGACAAACATATAACAAAAGTATTATCACAGAATATAGAAATATTACTCTCAAAGATCTGATAGTCTTCTAGCTGACTTTTCATCCAGAGCATCTGCGTGCTACATCCAGCAGCAGCAATATATTCCGCCTCTGTAGCTGATAGCGCAATTGTAGGTTGTTTCTTGATGTACCAGGAGATTAAATTTCTTCCTAGAAATTGACAACTTCCAGAAGTACTTTTTCTTTCCACTCTGTCTCCAGCGTAACCAGCATCACAAAATCCAACTAGTTTAAATTCATTAGATCTTCTGTAACACAAACCCACATTAGAAGTACCTTTCAGATACCTTAGAATCCTCTTAACAGCTGTTCAGTGTGATTTTCTAGGATCTGATTGGAATCTTGCACACAAGCATACACTGAATAAAATGTCAGGTCTAGAAGCAGTTAAGTAGAGAAGAGATCCTATCATACCTCTGTAGAGTTTCTGATCTACTTTCTTACTTACCTCTTCCTTACCAAGAGTATTTGTTGGATGCATAGGGGTCTTTGCCATCTTACTATCAGTCATGTTAAACTTTTTCAGAAGCTCTTTAATATATTTGGTCTGATGAATGTAAGTGCAATCTGGAGTCTGGTTGACTTGAATTCCCAGAAAGAATCTCAATTCTCCCATCATGCTCATCTCAAACTCAGCCTGCATACATTGAGCAAACTCCTTTCCCAGCATAACATTGGTAGATCCAAATATAATATCATGCACATATATTTGACAAATTAACAGATCTTTCTTAAATGTTTTACAAAAGAGTGTTGTGTCCACTTTGCCTCTGATAAAATTTTTCTCCAGAAGAAAATTGATTAATCTCTCATACCAAGCTCTGGGAGCTTGTTTTAAACCATAAAGAGACTTCTTTAGTTTAAAAACATGTTCTGGAAATTTTTCACTTTCAAAACCAGGAGGTTGGTGAAAATAAACTTCTTCTTCTATAATTCCATTTAGAAAGGCACTCTTAACATCCATCTGATATAGAGTGATGTTATTTTGTGCAGCAAAAGAAATGAGTAAACGAATAGACTCTAACCTGGCTACAGGAGCATAAGTCTCTGTATAATCAATTCCTTCTTGCTGACTATAACCTTGAGCAACAAGCCTTGCTTTATTTCTTTCAACTTCTCCTTTTTCATTCAACTTGTTTCTGAAGACCCATTTAGTTCCAATAATGTTGAATCCTTTTGGTCTTGGAACCAAATACCAAATGTCATTTCTTGTGAACCGATTGAGCTCTTCTTGCATGACAATTATCCAGTCATTGTCTTGTAGAGCTTCATCCACAGAAGTTGGTTCAATAATTGACACCAACCCAAATAATGACGCTTCAGATGATATGAGGAAGGATCTTGTTCTTATGGGGTCATCTTTCTTTCCAATGATCACATCTTTTGGGTGAGATGCCTTGATTCTGGAAGATGATCCTCTAACAGTTGATTCTTCAGAAATATTCAAGTTGTTCATTTGAGAAGCTAAAGGAATTGCATCTGGCGTTGCTTCTGGTTCGTTCACTTGAGCTTTTTCTGCCTCTGAGCCTTCAGAGTCTGTGAGAATTACTTCTCTATCTGAAGAACTTTCAAACTGCTTTGGCTATTCAATGCCAAGCTTATCATCAAATCTAACATGTATAGATTCTTCCACAATCTGTGTTTCAGTATTGTATACTCTGTAGACTTTAGAGCGTTCAGAATACCCAAGCATGAAACACTTATGTGCTTTAGAATCAAACTTGTTAAGATTCTCTTTAGTGTTCAACATATAACATATACATCCAAAAGGATGAAAATAAGAAATGTTGGGATTTCTGTTCCTCCACAATTCATAGGGAGTCTTTTCCAGAACAGGTCTAACAGACACTCTGTTTTGAATATAACAAGCTGTGTTTATTGCTTCTTCCCAAAAATGCTTTGCCAGATTAGTCTCGTTGATCATGGTTCTGGCCATTTCTTGCAAAGTTCTATTTTTCCTCTCTACAACTCCATTCTGTTGTGGAGTTCTAGGGCTGGAGAAATCATGAGCAATGCCATTTTCATTAAAATATTTTTCAAAATATTTGTTTTCAAATTCGCCACCATGATCACTTCTGACTTTAACAATTTTAAAATCTTTTTCAATCTGGACTTGTTTGCAGAAGTCAAAGAACACAGAATGTGACTCATCCTTGTGTTTTAGGAATTTCACCCATGTCCATCTGCTATAGTCATCAACAATGACTAATCCATACTTCTTGCCTCTGATGGATGCAGTTTTCACTGGTCCAAACAGATCAATGTGAAGTAATTTTAATGGTCTTGAGGTTGAAATAACATTTTTAGTTTTAAAAGAAGATTTTGAAAATTTTCCTTTTTGACATGCTTCACAAAGAGCATCTGAGTTGAACTTCAACTTAGGAAGTCCTCTGACTAGATTGAGTTTATTAATCTGAGATATACGTCTCATTAATATGTCCCAATCTTCTGTGCCAGACCCATTGCTCATCATTAACAGACAAAAGGCATTTAACATTTTGAACCTTAAGTTCTGAAAGATTGATTTTGTAAATGTTGTTCTTCCTCTTTCCATCAAATAGGATTGAGCCATCCTTCTGACTAACAGCTTTGCAACAATGTTGATTAAAGATTATGTCATAACCATTGTCACTTAATTGACTTATGGACAATAGATTATGCTTTAATCCTTCTACAAGTAAAACATTAGATATAGAGGGAAGGTTGCCATTGCCAATAGTACCAGAGCCAATAATCTTGCCCTTTTGATTCCCTCCAAACTTCACTTCTCCTCCAGATTTAAGCTCCAGGCTTTGGAACATAAACCTTTCTCCCGTCATGTGACGTGAGCAACCAGAGTCCAGGTACCATGACTGGTGTCTTGACTTTTCTGCTAAATACATCTGCAACAGGGATTATCTTATCCTTAGGTACCCAGATCTTTTTGGGTCCTTTTGGGTTAGTTACCTTAAAAGTCGGTCTGAACTTCTGTCTTTTTACAATAGTTTTGTTCTGACTTACTTTTGGTTTAAACATATAAACATTCTGATCAAAAAGTGTGTGTTTGATATCATTCAGATGACCGAACTTGAAATGAGAGTATAAGGGAGTTTTCTTAATAATAAGTTTATCAACAGGCATTGGATTTAAATCCTTTCCAGAGGAAGATTCATATCCAATTCCTTTCCTGTTGTTTCTGCTAACTCCATAGATCATTGAAGCCATCTTGCTTCTATCTATGCTTTTAGCCAGAAACTTTTGTAAGCTGAAGTCATATTCTTCTAAAATGTTTTTGCATTTAGACTTAGTTTCAGACTCATAGTTTTGTTGAGCTTTTTCAAAATTAGTTTTCATTTTCAAATTGTTTTCTTTGAGCTCAGCAACTTCTGACATTAACAGATTATTCTCAGATTCAAGATTGCATTTAAGCTTCTTGCATTTGAGCTTAGTCTGATTATAGTTTTTCAGGACTTCTGATAAAACATTAATAAGCTCTTCCCTAGTGAGATCAGAAAGTACCTCTTCTGAGTCAGATTCAGAATCAGATTCAGATCCAGATGATCCTTCATTCTGATCTTCCACGCCTGCCATCAGAGCCATGTTGGCGCATTCATCTTCAGATTATGATGAAGATCCAGATTCATCTGAATCATCCCAGGTTTCCATTAGAACCTTCTTCTTATGCTCAGGTTTTCTTCTAGGCTTTTCTTTCTGAAGCTTTGGACATTCATTCTTGTAATGGCCAGGTTGTTTGCATTCAAAGCAAACAACTTCCTTCTTTCCAGATCTTTTTGGTCCAGAGGACTCCTTGCGTTGATCTGGCTTCTTGAAGTTCTTGAACTTCCTCTATTTGTGCTTCCAGAGTCTGTTGATTTTTCTGGACAACAAGGACAGTACATCTTTTTCTTCAGAAGAAGACTCTTTAGAACTTTCTTCTAACACCTACAAAGCTTTCACAGATTTGTTAGATTTTAAGGCAATTGACTTACCTTTCTTTTGAGGCTCATCTTCCTCAAGTTCAATTTCATGGCTCCTCAGTGAGCTGATTAGTTCCTCCAAAGTGATCTTGTTCAGATCCTTAGCTAGCTTCAGAGCAGTGACCATAGGTCTCCATCTGATAGGCAAGCTTCTGATGATCTTCTTCACATGATCATCAGTTGAGTAGCCTTTGTCCAGCACTTTTAGACCAGTTGTGAGGATCTGGAATCTAGAGAACATAGTTTCTATAGATTCAGATTCTTCCATTTTGAACGCTTCATACTTCTGTATTAGCGCCAGAGCATTGGTCTCTTTAACTTGTAAGTTTCCTTCGTGTGTCATCTTCAAAGACTCAAACAAGTCAAAAAATGCAGTTTCTCTGTTGGTGATCTTTTCATACTCAGTATGAGATATTGCATTTAACAAGATTGTTCTAGCTTTGTGATGATTTCTGAACTCCTTCTTTTGGGCTTCAGTCATAGATTTTCTATCCATTTTCTTGCCATCTCCATCAGTGGGATGAACATACCCATCAATGACTAAGTCCCATAAATCAGCATCATAACCAAGGAAGAAACTTTCTATCCTGTCCTTCCAATAGTCAAATTTCTCCCCATCAAACATATGGGGTTTTGTGCTGATTCTATCCCTTTCTTCATATCTGTTGTTGCTGTTAGATGTTGAAGTTTCAGCCATAATAACAACCAAGAATATATATCAAAGTTTTCTCACTGGATCTTTTCTGTCACGGTGAAGTGGTAGCACACACAGAACCGGAGCTCTGATGCCAACTGAAGGTGAGAAAATACTTAGAAGGGGGGTTGAATAAGTATCTTGAAAATTATTATGGTAATAAAAACACAAAGATTTTTATCCTGGTTCGTTGAACTCAACTACTCCAGTCCACCCTATCAAGAGTGATTTGCCTTTCTCCACAAGGACTTAATCCAATATTAATCAAACTGATTACAATAGTAAGCACTAAGAGCAACTATTCTTAGTCTTCTCAAGAACAACTGACCACAATTGGGTCTTCTCAAGGACTTTTATAATCAATATGTAAAACTAAGCAAGTGTTAGGATGCTTCTAAGTAAGCTATATCACAACTGTGATTTACACTTAAGTTTAAGAACTATGAAATAAATTCAGCAATGAGAATAAGTTGTATGAGAGATTTTCTTTGAATTTCTTTCAATTATCGTCCACTGAAGAAGAGTGTTGGAGACTTGCTTTTATAGGCTTGAAGATCCAAGACGTTGCATGCTTTGAAGACCGTGTCTACAAAGTAGATGGAACCTTTTTGTCTTCACATCACTTGACCTTTCCTAGAAGTAGAACGTTCAGAGAAATCCTTTTTGCCCGAGTTCTTGTGTCTAGCATAAATGAGGAAAGAGTCGTTTGGCCTATCCAACGGACATAACTTTGAATTCTTCTTCAAGAAGTTTCTAATACTTCAGCAAATAACATCAGAGCCTTGAGTGATCAGAGTCTTTGATGTCCATCAGAGTTTGCTGTATCAGAGCATTGCAGCAAGTGTGCTTTCAGCGTGTAATAATTTAGAGCAGAGTTTGGGATCAGATCCTCAGTACTTGCAGGGTAGTACTATCAGAGTCTTCTGAGAAACTAAGCTTGAAACTCTTCATACAAAGTCTTCAATGCTTTAGATGCTTCTGTAGCTTCTGCTTCAGATTCTTCTGTAGGCAGCACTCAGAATCTTCTGTAGGCAGCGTTCAGATTCTTCTAAGAGATGTTTCTGACGCTTCAGAGCCTTGCATAATTCCATGTTCAGATCTAATTTGCTTTCAGATGTATATTCAATTTAATATCTGCAGCAAAGATACTTAAACAAATTTTAGAGTATATAATTTCTTAATACAAAATTTCGTAAGAGTTATCATTAAAATATAGAGATATAATTAAGAACCAATTTGTGTTCTAACAGTAAAGTGATAAACTTCTCACATCGAAGGGTTATAACATAGTCTAATCGAGTCTGTAATCGAGTTTGAAGCACTTGGGTAGAAGTTAATCCTGCCACCATTTTATTTTTGTCATTTACTTCCAATTGTACAAGATTTTAAAGCCTCTCGTTTAGAGCAGGTTTCTGTTTATTTATCGCCTTTTATTTATCCGCTATTATTTCCCGCACCGCTTCTATTTCTTGCACCGTTTATTTATGCACCTTTTACCGCACTTTATTTATTCACCCTTACTTTATTTACTCGCATTTATTTACCATGTTTATTTACTTTACCATGTCCGGCTAAATCTTAAAGGCTAGGATGCAAGGATTGTAGTTATACTAGTACTCCATACGGCTGTCGATAGAATTACTTAGGGGTTATTTTAACTTTTAACAATTATTTTTTGTACTTAAAATCTGTTGGGTAAGATCGAAAGTTGTCCAACCTTTAGATAAGTTTGGTTAGTTTTAACTGATCCAAGGAAGCGAAAGCGCTTGGCAGTTAATTAGGAATCTTTAATGTTTAAGAAAACCGATTTAAAACTGTTTTCGAACGCGTTTATGGATTTAAAGTCCGGTTCTCAAGAACCTCTTTTTGTTAGAAATTCCAGGTCAAAATACCTTTCAACTAAGTCAAGAAACTATATTTCTTAAAAATAGGTTTATTAATCCTAACGCAATACGCGCCTTTTTATAAGTGACAATAAGAGGGATTGATTAGGGATAAACTCGGTTCTGAATATGCGAAAGCGACAGTTCTCGCTAAATTAGTTCTTTTCATGAGTAGAAACATTACCCTATAAGGCATTCTATTTATACACATTTGGAATACTACGTAGCTATGTGAATTGCATCTATGCCTGTTGTTTTATTATTGAATTTATTTACCGCATTTATTTCCGCACTTTAATTTTATTTCGCACAACTCAACCTTTTATTTGACTTGCCTTAGATAAACACCGTAACACTAGTGAACAATTGATTGACGTTTGGTCTCTGTGGGATTGATAATCTTTTATATTACTCTGACGTTATTCGTGCACTTGCGAGTCGCCCATCATGGAGGAATGAACCCTTTTTCCTTGTCAACAGTTGTCTTCTGCTGAACTGTGTGATTGTCAGGGTAACCCAAACCATCTCTGTTCTTATTGATAGATAACTCCAACACTCTTCCCCAGCCTTCAGGGTGATCGGCCTCAATTATAGTCTTTGCGTCCTTCCAAGTAACCATGTGGGATCCAGACCTTTTTGATTTTTTCCCCTCTTTCTTAGCAGGAATCATTTCCATATTTATCACGTCAAATGCTTAAAAAGGGGTCTCGTGAACTTCACCTCCCACTTTGATATAGCAAAATGAGGACATATGACTTACTAGTATATCCTCCTCTCCCTTAATGACAACAAGCTAGTTATTAATCATGAACTTTAGTCTTTGATGAAGAATGGATGTTACAACACTGGCTGTATGAATCCGAGGACGACCTAGCAAACAACTGTATGCTGGATAGATATCCATCACATAAAATGTGATAATGGAAGTGTGAGGTCCTATTTTGATGGGGAGATCAACTTCCCCTATGACAGTCCTTCTTGCTCCATCAAAAGCTTTCACTACCAATGAACTTGGCCAAAGAATTCTTTGGTAAGGCATTTAAAGATGATCCAGTATCTACCAACACCCTTGACAAAACAACATCCACACATTCGATGGAAATGTGCAGAGCTTTATTATGATTCTTCCCCTCGGGGGGGAACTCTCCATCATTAAAGCTTAGAATATGCATGGAGGCAATATTCGACACAACTCCTTCGAACTGTACAACAGATATTTCCTGGGGAACATGAGCAGTCTTTAAAAAATTTATCAATGACTCATGATGGGCAGGGGAGCACATTAGTAGCGACAACATGGAAATCTTGGAAGGTGTTTGGTTGAGCTGGTCAACCACCTTATAATTACTTTTTCGGATGATTCGTAGAAATTCTTCAACGTCTTCACCAGAATTTCCTTTTTGAGTAGAAGTCTGTCCCTGCTCAATCGTTGTCTGCTTCTCATTTGTACTCTTTGATGGTGGCATGGGTGCAAAAATCCTCCCGCTTCTAGTCATTCCACTTGTTCCAACCATATTCTCTATAGAGTTGCTAGCTTTCACAACATCCTCCTCCATTTTCTGCCCGTTAATGTAAACAGTTGGCTCATACTTCCAAGGGATAGCCTTGGTGCTCTCAAACGGGAAAGGAGCAGGCGTAGATATCACTAACAGAGCGAGTGAAGGCGGAGACAAAGGGATCTCTACTTGATCGTACGGTATCTTCAGTGGTTCACGAGCTTGATTATATGGGGTCTGAACAGGATAACCACAAGGGATTTCTAAAGGCACATGAGGCTGATCATATGGAATTGTTAGTGGTACAACATCATACGGGATTTGTAATGGGATTTGGACAGGATGCCAATCTTCATCACATGGAATTGTCAGAGGCACGTGGGGCTGATCATATGGAAACTTCAGTGGTACACGGTTCTGACCATATGGATTGTTCAACAGTTCTTCATCATAAGTCAATTCCATCGGATCATAAGGGATATCAATCGGGTCATATGGAATGTCCAGAGTTGCCACTTCTTCGGCATTTGATATCTGGTCTATCAATATGACGCCTTGATCTAACAACTTTTGGATGCCTATCTTCAATTCATGACAGCTTTAGGGATCTTCCAAACAGTGTTGACAATCCTTGGTACATCCTAGGACAATATTCTTCATTAACAATTGTTCTTTAACAACTGCAAAAGGGGTCTTTATCTTGTCAACTTCTGACACCAACTTCTTCCCTCTAGACTCTTCGATCATGTTTGTAGCATGGTTTGGCATCAGATTATTAGTCACATTGGGAGTGTTCTTGGTGAAATTGATGGCTTTTGAATCAATAAGATCTTGTGCCACATACTTCAAAGCTTTACAATTTTCAATGTTATGTCCAGGAGCTCCAGAGTGGAATTCGCAATGGGCATTTGCATCATAGCCAGGAGGTAGGACAGCTAGGGGAGCCTTCATGTCTCTCAATTGCACTAAAGATCCTTTAAGCAAGATGTGATGCAACCTAGCATAATTAGTTGGGATAGGATCAAACTTTCCTCAGGCCTCCTTTGCCTTGGCTGACCCTGATAATAGCTTTGACGTTGAGGTGTTTGTTGTTGGTAGGGGGACTTGAATAGCCGGTTGGCTTGCATGTATGGAGAGAGGTTGATTTGGAGTAACAGCGGCCACATGATGATAAGAACCTTGATATGCTCTGGCTTTCCCCTTATCCATCAAGGCATCGCTCGTTTCCCTTTCTCTTTTCCTTGCGAAACCTTGGCGGGGCTTCTTAGATACACTAGAAACTCCATCAACATTCTGAATCTTCCCAATCTTTATCATGTTCTCGATCCTCTCACCAGCCATAACTAAATATGAGAATACAGAGGATGTGCATCCAGCCAAGCGTTCTAGGAAAGGACCTTGAAGAGTCCCTATGAACATATTTGTCAATTCTCTTTCAACAAGAGGAGGCTGGACTCTTGCAGCTAAGTCCTTCCATCTTTGTGCATAGTCTTTGAATGCTTCACCAGATTTCTGGGTCAGGCCTTGGAGTTGTGTGCGATTAGGCGCCATGTCAGAGTTGTATTGGTAGTGCTTCAGAAATGCCTCAGCTAACTCTTTCCATGTCTTGATATACGTACCTTCCAACTGCATGTACCATTCAAGAGATTCCCCACTGAGGTTGTCTTGAAAGAAATGCATTAGCAGTTTTTCGTCATTGAAATAGGCAACCATCTTCTTACAATAGGATTGGATGTGGGTTCGGGGACAGCTGGTCCCTTTGTATTTTTTAAAGTCGGGGACCTTGAACTTAAGTGGAATCTTAACACCGGGCACTAAACACATATTCGCGGCATCTAACCCAAAAGTGCTTGGTCCTTGTAGTCCTTTGACTGTCTCTTGTAAGGAAAATACCTTCTTTTCCAAATCAGTAGTCGGTACTCCAGAAGCATCTACGGCCAAGTCGTCGTGAGGGTTATAGAAATATTTGTGATCATCAAAGTGGATTGGAGGGGGAACCACACCACCACCAGAAGTAGGGATTGCGCCTTCGTCAGCAGGAGTGGGGATTGTGCCACTGGGAGCAGGGGTTGCACTTGTAGGAGTAGGAATGACACCACCAGGAGTGGGATTTGAGCCTACAGTAGTAGGAATTGGAGTGTTGGTAGCGTTTCTCTCCACAGCTTGTCTCATCTCTACTTGTTCTCTAGCCATAGCCTGGATCACTTCTATTAGCTGGCCCACCTGAGTCTTCATATGGGTTATCTCTTCTCTAAAAGCGGTTTGATTATGCTCAATCTGATCCATTAGTAATCTTCGACTGCCACGAGTGTAGTCTGGATTTCGAGAAGTCATCTTGTTTACTGCGAATGGAGGTCAAGTCTTTGTAAGTTTTGGTTTTGTGCTATGGAATGCAATATGATGTATGAATGCGTATGGAATATGTTATGCACAAAGCTCTTAGTAACCTTGTTAGTATTCTTAAAAATATAAACATTTCCATTGCAATTAATCAGAAGAGACATAATAGGACAAAAACTTTCATTTCATTAAGGCTCGAGGCCAAGTTCAAATACAAAATATGAGATACACTTCTTAAACAAATTACAAATCAACTCTAAAGGTGACTCCTTGGGCTCTGCGAACCGCCTCTAAATCTGTAACGAGCTCTCCCATTGTTTCCTTGCAAAACTTCACAAAGTTGAACACAGGGACATGAGTGTTTTCAGGAGTCATCACTTGACCAACCACCATCAATTTTTCAGGGATTTGTTGAAGCACAAAGTTGGAGAATCCCGCCAGGTTCATAAATTTTTTCTTCCATTCAGCATAGATAATTTGGAGATTGTTGATGATGTCATCTCTTTGAAGTACCGCAGCTTCCGCTTTATGACAGCTTTCTTCCCAATAGTGGCAACTATCTTGCAGCTCTAGGTAAATCTCATCATAGATTCCATCCTTTAACATCTTGATTTCCTCAATAGCCCTACCCAATTGGTACTCTGCTTGAATGGAATCTCGCTGCGCATTCTCCTTTTCCAACAGTGCATGAGCTAACTGATCTTTGCAGCCTTTGATAATGCCTTTCAGGTTGTGAATCTGAGCTTCAGAGTTTTCCCTTTCATCTTTCTTCATTTGGGTGGCTATTCGTACATCATTTTGTAAGTCTCTGACCTTTCGCCACACTTGGTCCAATTTTTTATTTTGGTGATCCAAGTCTGCCTTAGCACTTTTAAGTGCACCACCAACCCATTCTTTCTTTCCTTTCTCTTCCCTAGCCCTTTTCTTGCTATCCTCGAACTTTTCTTTCAACTCTTTGCTTTTGTCTTCCCAAGCTTCGCTTTTCTGCTTAGTCTCATTGAGTTGAATTCGGAGCTGAGTGTTCTCATCCTCAAGTTCTTGGACTTTAGACTTAAGTTTCTCCATGTCTTCAAGTAAGATCAGTTCAGGCTCAGGATTCGGCGGGAAAGCAGATGCGTCAAAGAAAAAAGGTAATCTGACTTCTTTCGCTCTCTCTTTCGCCCATTGAACATAGGGTTCACGAGCAATGATATTCTTCCTCCCATTGTCTGGATTGCTTCTCATGATTTTAATCCATGCCTTTCTTGCCTTTCTTATAGCCGGATCATTTGGATCGACCGTATTGACAAGGAACGACACCAAATCTTCTTCTCTAGGAGGACCATCCATGGAGTGTCCAAACTATCTTTTGAGTAACACCGGGTTGTAATCTATGCAACCTCGTGTTCCCAAGAGAGGAACATTGGGAAATTCTCCACAAGAAAAGATGATATCTTTGGTTTCCCACTCCCTCTTGTACCATGTGATGGAACTAGCGGTGAGCGAAGCGAATCTTTGAGGCCGTGAGAGTTTCTCGGAAGCGAAAAGACCTTTTTCGGGCATTTGGGTCCTTAGTCACTTATGCAAGAGCGGGGCGCAACAAAGGAACATTCCACCTCCTTTTATATGTATTGTATGAAATGTATGGTGGAAGTCACCTAAGAGAAAAGGCACGGGGTTTGCGATCAAGAAAATTTCCAGAGCTACTTGATCCACAAAATTTTCCCCATTTGGAAACATCACAATTCCATAGACCAAGAGTGCCAAAACTGAACCACATATTTCCCATTTCTCTTCTTTGGCATACTTCAATGCTTGTTCTTCTAAGAATTTCCTCGAGAATCCCCTAGCTCCTTTGGGTGCCCAATTGGCTATCACGTCTCCTGTGGGAATCCCTAAGGCAGCAGCCACTTTCTTCAAAGTGAATTCTTCTTCGAGCTTTGGAAAAGGATTGCGATCTTTGATGGAGAGGTTCAAAATCTTCTCGAATTCTTCCAAAGTGGGAGCTATCTGAAAATCAGAAAAGGTGAACCAACGGAGAGAAGTATCATAGTACTGAGCCAAGGCTGTGAGGGCTTCAAATTCTATCTTCTCTGTCAACAAATCTAAGATTCTCCCATAAGAAGTGTGAAATTTGTTGTGCTTGATGAGGGTGATCTTGGAACTTAGAGCTTTCAGACTGTCAATTGAAGGATCTTTGCATTTGAAAGTGAAAGTACTTTTTATGTCGGTCTTATTGTTTAATTTCATCGTCCCTAAATTCACATTCACCATGACTTTTTCTGTGGTGTTCTGAGGGTTTGATGGACTCGTTGATGTTTTACGGGTTTGAAGTTTGATTTGTGATGTTTATTGTGGCACTCCAAAATTTGCTCAACCTTTTCTTACCTAGTTTGTGTTTCATTGCATCAACATTTGCATAGTTATATCATAAGCATATCATGGTATCATTCATATAGCAGGGGATCAAGTGTGATTCTTCTTAAGAGAAGCCTAGCAAGAGGTCTCATTCAAGATTGAGAGGTTGTCAAAGTCATCAGAAGGTGGTTTGAGTGCCTAAGGGTTTAGATGTTTGAGTGTGAATCTTCTCCTAACTTGAGGATCAACTGAAGACCATCACAGGGTTGTGAAGTTTTGAATGTGGGAAGAGGATTTGTATGGAGCTCATATAATGCCTAGAGGGCCATGGGAGAGTTTAATCAAGTCATTGTGTCAATTGCAAGAGCCACAGTTGAAGTGCAAGCAATTAGGGTTTCATCTGGATCAATTCTAGGTCAACTGGACAATTGAAAAGTATCAAAGCCTACTTCTAGGTCATGGAGTTCATGGAATGATATTTTAAGACATTTGTGGTGTTGTGCCAAGATCAAATCAAGAAGATTCAAGAGTGTGGGAAGTTGCTAAATTAGGGTTTCAGTGCAAAATTCCCTATTTAGTGCCTAACTTCAAGACCACATAAGTCAATATTAAAGTTTCAAATGGATCTTTGGCCAACATGAAACTTGTAGATCATCTCAATACCTTTAATTTTAGTACTAGAAGTCCTCAAGGGGATTTATAGAACTCAAGTTATGACCCAGACAAGTTACAAGTCCTCAGATGCTTCTGAAATTTGTCTGTGAAAATCATCTGACTTCAAAGCTATTTTTGACCTAGAAGGAGGTTTCACATGAACTTTTTGCCAACGTGAAAGTTGTTCCTCATGATCTTAGCTTTATAAATTGTACTATAAGTCTTCCATCGGATTTGTAGAACTCAAGTTATGAGGTTTACAAGTCAGGGGTATTTTGGGAAAGTGAGATTATAGGTCATTTTCAATCATAGGCCAAAATCTCCAACTTGCACTTATCAAATGGATTTTTATTCAACATGAAAGTTGTTCAAAATGGGGTTTTTAGGCCATCCAAGAGGTCATGATGGATTGATTGGACTCATAGCAAGACTTGGTTTGAAATGGTTTCAAAAAGGGAAATTTTCAAATGAATTAAGGAGGGAAAATGCCAATTTTGAGTTATAGGACCAAAACATGTCAAGTAACTACATTTTTTGAATAGAAATTGAATTTTAGACACTTTGGCGTTACCAAAATTTTGAGTTTAGGCCAAGTTTCATGAGTTGTCATTGGATTTCTTCATTTGCAAGTCACACATCCAAGTTCCTTACCAATGCAATTCAAGTGCTCCTTTTGGTCTGAATACACTCACAAATGAATTATGTGAAGAGAAAAACAGAAATTTGGATTGGCTGGATTGGGCCTCAATTGAGCTTCTAAAGCCCATAGACATGTTCTATTTAAGTTCTTTGATGATTTCAGAATCATTTTGGTGCAAGTTTCGTGGCTGAAGCAGAGATAGCAACTTCATTTTCAAGCAAGCAAGTGCAGATCGGGTTTTGAGTTCCAAGCTGATTCAGAGCAAATTGAGGCTTACAAAATCTCTCTCTCTTGCATCCTTGAACGATTCTGGAGAGTTTTGAAGGTTGAATCAAGCTCTAGCTATCTCTGATACTAGATCTACAACAGGTTAGTAACTTTCAACTTTCCACATGAATTAGCATGATGTAGTTAGATTTGAACTTGTGGTTAGGATCTAGACAAGATGTAGATCGTTTTAGGATCAATTTGGAAGCATTTGGTGATGATTGATCATGACATATCATTTATGTTTTGATTCGAATCTCTTGAATCATGGAGAGTTAGAGAAATCTAGATAGATCAGAGTGATGTATGTGGCATGAGGATGAATTCTATAGCCTTAGATTTGCAATTGATGATGATTGATTTGGATGTGTGTTCTGAACTTTGCTTCGAATCTTGAAATCTAGAGAGAGTTAGAATATATGGATAGGAGATTTGAATTCCTGATGAAATTCTGAGTGAAATTGGTATAATGATTGTTGTTACAGGACACCTGCAACCACCTGCTCACTGGAGAAGACGACCGGAGTCTTCTCCGACCACCACACTGAGTCTCCATCTGGCCAGCCTGAGAAATGAAGAAGATGATCTCTGAGCCATCAGATCACGCTTTTGACCTTGACTGGCCACCAGATCCAATGGTTGTGTTTTAATCTGAGAAGTGAAATTTTGAGTCCAAAACGCAGGCGTTTCACTAATGCGTTGGCACGCTCCTGGCTCTTGGATTGCTTGACCAGTCTCCTCATCCAAGCGTTGTGGTTTTATTCTGAGTTTTTATTTCTTTTTATTCCATTTTTATTATTTTAAATGCTTTATTGATTCAAAAAATCACAATAAATTCAATTTTGATCCAAAAATTATTTTAAAAAAAATCTCCAGGATCCTGAGAGGATTTGTGATTTTCTGAAATCAATAAAATGCATTTTCATGCATTTTTCATTTTAATTTGATTTTTCTTATTTTGTTTAATTCTTTTAATTTTGCATATTTGACCATCTGTTTCGTTGAATTTTGTTCTTTCAATTGGTGATGAATTTGGCTTTGATTTTTTAGTACGTGTTAGGGTAGACATGTATGCTCCCTTAGGATTTTTGTTAGAATTTTAGAACAACTTTAGGTTCTGTTTTAGGTGTTGAGATTAGAGCCTTCCCAAACTTGTGGATCACCTTGATACCCTTCAATCTAGAAATTATTTAGGTGACTTAGAAGTTGAATTAGGCTTTAATATTTTAACCCTAGACTTGGTATAGCTGATGTGGCTTGAAGATTAGAGCTTGGAGTTGAAGTTTCCTTTTATTTTAGGGGTTGTTTTAGGAGCTTAGGAAATTAGGGTTTTAGGAAGAGCCATTAGGAATAGTTTTGATTCTTTCATTAAACATAGAATGCATTTTGTGCTTCTATTCCATCCAATGATGTAAAGTCCTCCTAGGGAAACTCCATCTCTCCTTTGGAGGGATGTGTGATATGCCCATAGTTGAGTAGAACTTTGAGGATGCCTTTCCATTTCAATGTTGGTACTTGATGATTTCCTTTGGTTTTCATTAAGTTTTCAACATTGCAACCTTGATCTTAGTGATTATTCCTCTGCTTGGAGTGTGCTTGCTAGAGCTTGAAGATGAAGTTTGATGAAGCTTGAGGATAGAAGCTAGCTTGAGGATGAAGTCTTTTTACTGTCAACTTTGTTGTCAAGAGGATTTGCCATTTAGAGCTGCTGTTGTTGAGGATTGAGGTTGCTATCTGCTGAAGACTGTTGTTGCTGCTTCCTCTGCTTTTATTTTGTTGTTTTGTCTGTTTGCTTGTGTTGATTACCTCTAGGTTTGAGGTGGAGCTTGTCTCCTCCTGCCTATTGTTTTCTCCCTTGGCCTCGCTTATACTGTTGCATAGCATGCATTTTACTGTTTACTGTTTACTGCTTGCTTTCTTTTGCTGTTTCCCCTAGGATCTCTGATTTCCTCTGTGCAAGAGGGAATTATGACACACATTAGGTTTTGACCCATGCATGATAACTGTAGGTAGATTCCCTTTCAACCATAGTTTTAGGGTGTCTTTCTTTTCACATCTCAAAACAATTCAAAAATACAGTAATAAGGTTAATTGAAGTCGTACGTTACGAGCCTTAAGCTATCTGGGAAAAGGTTGGTGGAGGGTCTCTCTCTAGTAATCTGGATGTTAGTGTGGTACCCTTTGGGTGACATACGAAGCGTTCACTCCTGGGTCATAGTCTCTAGTGCGACTGAGATTGCAAACATCCTAAAAAACAGTTCTTTCGTAAAAAACTCAAACAAACATTCAAACTCTGTTTTTGTCCTCTTGGACCTTTAATCAGGAAAACCCTTTCTTAAGGAGATAAAAACTGTCAGACAAGCTTGTGTCTTCCATAGCCCGAACTACGTTTGCTCTGATCTTTCATGCCGTATGAAAGTACGTAGGCACGAGATGCGACATCTCGGCGAGCAACCTTCCCTCTTAGCCCGTAGTTAGGCGAACCACGTTGACTCTGATTTCTCGTTCCAGACGGGAATACGTAGGCATAAAGTGCGATACTTTGCCGAGTCATTTTATTTTTCTTTTTAACCCAGACCTTTAGAGTAGATAGATAAACATACCCTTAGACAGAAAACATGCGTGGATCCCGTCGAGTACGACGGACGTGAAGGGTGCTAATACGTTCCCCTTGCCTAACCGACTCCCGAATCCAGGATTTGGTTGCGATGACCATTCCTTTCCCTCTTTGCGTTAGATTTACTCTGAGCGTTTCCTTTCCCGCTTGTGGGATAAATAACGCACGGTGGCGACTCTTCTGTCATAGCTGGCGCCGATTTTCGCAGTAGCGACAGCTGGCAACTCTACTGGGGACACTCAGTGGTTCCCTATGCGAGTCAATCCTAGCGCTTGTTTTCCCGTCTGGGGTTTTGTATGTATTTATATTTCTTTCTTTACTTTCAGTACTGTATATTATTTGTTATTGTGCTATGGGTAGAGGGTTAGTTTGAGAGATAAGCCGGACCTGGGCTTGAGTGCACATAGACTTAGAAGTAGAGAGTAGTGGTTAGCCTGCTTGCTTTGCTCGCACCAGCTAGCTACGAAATTTACACTCAGACGAGATTCTCTTTGATGGCATCTTGCTTGGCCCTTTGGGCTCGACAGGTTGTTGGATTTGAGGGTTGTCGACTCTGGGAACCTATCATTTGGGATTCGGCTAAGTGAGGCCTCTTCAAGGGATGATGATGCCACACCTTCTGGGTATCGTATCATCGCTCTTGAAAGTCTGTGATGCTGATGACCGCATAGGATGTCGTACCTCGTCTGCGAGTTAAGTACATACCTGTGAGGGGTAGGTGGGTATTTTGCAGGAAAACTCTGGCCTCAGAACACCTGGTTTGTCTCTGTCAGTGAGAATTGATTGTGAGGGTTCTTTTGTGGGTGGTTTGGATTGAGGAGAAGATCTGATGGTTCTCAAGCTGCAGTACAGCACAACATAGTTCTTCATTATTGCACTTGATCCCCTGTTTGCATATGCATTTGCATTTTCATGTTTGCATTTCATTAACGTGTAGTTATGTTGCAGGTGTGTTTTTCCCCTCAGATTCTAGTGGTCTTCTTGCCAGACATGGAGCCCATGAAGAGGACAGTTGCTTACAGGTTGCCTTCTCCAGATATCAGTTCCTTATTGCAGTTGGTTGCTCTAGCAGATCAGAGAGTGAGGGTTGAGTTCAGAGAGTCTTACGGGAAACTGCTCAGTTTGTTGTACAAACCTTCTGTGTTTGAGATGACTGGATTGTATACCTTGGTGCAGTTTTATGAGCCTCAGCTGAGATGCTTCTTGTTCCCTGATTTTATTCTGGCTCCTACTTTGGAGGAGTATTCTGATATGCTGGGAGTTCCTGTGTTAGATCAGATGCCTTTTATTCACGAGGATACTGAGCCTGAGTTGGCTAAGCTTGCTGAGATTGTCAGTTTAGATGCTTCTGAGTTCCTCGGAGGTTTGGTCAAGCTGAATGGAGCTTATGCTTTTCATCTTTCTTGCTTGGTTGAGAAGGCTACGCAGTGTGCGAAGGATGGATGTTGGATTGTCTTCAATGCTATTCTGGCCGTTTGCATTTATGAGATTGTATTGTTCCCTAATTTGCCTGATTTTGTTGACTCAGATGCTTTCTTTATTCTAGCCTCGAAGAATCCGGTGCCTACTCTCTTGGGTGACGTTTATCATTCTATTCACTATAAGAATGAGAAGCGTCGGGGAAAGAATGTTTCTTGTTGTATACCTCTTCTATACAGGTGGTTTCAAGGACATCTTCCTAAGACTGGACCTTTTGTTGATACTGTTGGTACTTTAGATTGGTCTTCCAGATTGATGGGATTGTATGCTGAGAACATTGTTTGGTTTAATCGGAACTTGCTCGGAGTGGATATTATATATAGTTGTAGTGGCTTTCCGAACGTTCCTTTCATTGGACGGAAAGGTTGTATTAACTATAACCCTTCTCTGCTTGTGAGACAATTTGGCTATGCTTTGAGGGACTCTCTGGTTGAAGACGAGATACAGGAATCTCTGTATCTCACAGGTTTATTAGATGGAGATGTTTTGGTCAGATTGAGGCGTGCTTGGGGTAATATTCACAGAAGAGGAAAGACATTGCTTGGTAAGAGTGATAGTCGAGCTTATAATCCTTATCGGCTCTGGATCCATGATAGAGTTAGTACTTCTCTGATGCCATATCCTGCTGCAGAGCCTTTGTACCTTCCGGTGATTAAGGAACCTACTTCAGTAGAGATTGAGAAGTATAACAAGCTGCTGGCTGAGAAGGAAGAGTTGCAGAGAGCAAATGAAGAGCTAGAGAAAGAGATTTTCCAGCTTCGGCATGAGAAGAATGAGGCAACCTTCACTTTGAAGAAGCAGACTGAGATGATTAATAGGTTGGGTTTAGACTTGACTGAAGAAACCAGCAAGAGAGAGAAAGTAGGAGTATCCTTGAATGGTGTTAGTAGTGTACTGGCTACTAAGAAAGAACTTCTGAACAAGGCTTATTCTCGACTTTTCAAATGGGAATGTTTGTGGAATGTCACGCTTACTAGCCGGAAGGAGCGTGAAGATAAGTTGAAGCTTCAGATTTCCCAGTTAGAGGAGCAGTTCAACGCTAAGGATGCGAAGATTGCTGAAGAGGCATCTCTTAGACGTGACACTGAGTTTAGAGTGAGCAGCATGGTCAAAGAAACTAGGGGTGGTGAATTGAAGGTTGGCTTCAAAAGATGCAGGATTGATGAGTGTTTTGGCAGGGGAGCCTGTGAAGAGGACGCCAAAAAGCTGAGATCCACTATTGAGCGGCATGCATTACTGATACAGGAACTAATCTCCAGACTAGGTCATCCGAAGACGTTTAGGATATTGGAAGATGTCAGGGCGCGCCATTTGGCCTGATTTATCGTTGTTTTTCTCTTGTTATTTGTAATTGTATTTTGACCATCGCCAGGCTTGTTGGCCGAGGTCTTTTTTAGTTGTATTCAGTTGTATCTTTGTACTCTGCCTCTTGGCATTTCTCTATGTATGAGGTTTCTGATTCTGCACTTGCTTGGGACTCCATTGTCGTTATGGCTTATTCTCCGGAACTAGAATCGGGGGGGGGGGGGGGGGAGATTAACCTGTTGCATATTTACACGTGTGCATTTGCATATTCATATTGCATGGCAGGTACATTTTTAAGCTCGAATCTTATCTCCTGCATCTTACAGGTTGTTTCAAGATTGACGAACAGAGAATTCACCGGTACGCTACAAGAAGCAACAGTAAGAAGATCATGGATCAAGTACAGTCTGAGATGCAGGAGATCCGGGATAGGTTGGCCCAATTCATGCAGACGATGGAGGTTGTGGCTAAAGTCCAGGAACATCTTCAAACACTGGTGCAACCGCTGCTGGCGCGAGCGGCTGGTAATACTGAATACAACTCTGCTCATGTTGAGACTCCTCACAGGGAGGAAGTGGTACCAAATGCTGGTGAGACTGGTACTGGCAACGGAAACGGCAACGCTGGTAACAGAAATGCTGATAATGTTAATGGGAACATGGAGACTAATAGGAACGTTGGTATCAATACTGGTTTTGGTGAAAACAATCAGGGTTTTGGCTTTGGCAATCGGGATGGCAATGATGGTTTCAATAATCAGGGCCTCGGCAACAGAGGGTTCGGTGATAACAATCAAGGTTTTGGTAATAATGGCTTCGGCAATGCTGGGTTTGGCAATGTGAATACCAATGGTGTTGGGTTGGGTCCTTTCAATACTGGTTTTGGGACAGTGGCTGCTAATCAAGAGCTTGGCAATCTGAGGTATGATCCCAGGTTCTTCCAAAGTGGTCATGGTTATGGTCGTAATGCTGCTTATGACGGATATGGTAATGAAGGTCCATACGGGAATAGAAATCGTCAGGAAGATGCCTTTTCTGGGCAAGGCATGGGTTTTGAGGGTCCCATTGATAGTGATCGGAGGATTAAAATGCTGGAGGAACAGATGAGAGGTATAGCCAATCAAAATTCTGCAGGGTTGGACATGGCTACCATGGGGCTGGTTCCTGGGCTGAGAGTACCATTGAAGTTCAAAGCTCCCACTTTCGATAAATATAAAGGGGATACATGCCCACGGGTTCATGTGCGTTCATACTACCGGAGGATGTCTGCTTACTCTGATGATGAGAAGATGCTTATGCATTTTTTCCAAGATAGTTTGTCAGGACCATCGCTGGAATGGTACATGGGACTAGAGCCTGCACAAGTCGGAAGTTGGAAAGAATTGGTTGATGCTTTCATCAAACACTACCAATACAATAGTGACCTTGCACCAAATAGGGTCCAACTTCAAAGTCTTTCACAGAAGAATAGGGAAAGTTTCAAGGAGTATGCTCAGCGTTGGCGCGATCTGGCAGCAAGAGTCCACCCCCTATGGTTGAAAGGGAATTGATTGATATTTTTGTTGGAACATTCTATGGGATGTATTATGATAAATTGCTCAATTGCTCGATGGGTAGTTTCTCTGACATGATACTCATGGGAGAACGAATTGAAAATGGCATCAAAATTGGTAAGATTCAAGCCGGTGAGTCGACCTCAGCTGGAGGTGCAAAAAAGGTCTTTGGTGGTAAAAGACAAGGAGACGCCAGCGCAGTGTATGGTGGTTGAGGACGAGGTAGAGGTCGGAATCAGTATATTCAACAACAGGTTGCTAGTGTGATGATCCCTATACCACAACAACGACAACAACCACAACAGCAGCAACAACAACAACAAAAGTATAATCTTGCTCAGAGAAGGATCCAGAATGGGAAGCCGAAGAGGGTATTTGATACACCTCCGTCAACATATGCAGAACTGCTTCAGACGCTATTAAGTTTGAATCTGGTTGAGAAGAGAACGTTCGACCTACCCACAGGAGCGCTTCCTTACGGGTATGATACTAGTAAGCAGTGTGACTTTCATTCTGGGGCACTCGGACATGATATCAAGAGTTGTCATGCTTTTAAGCACAAAGTCCAAGATTTGATTGATAGTAAAGTCATTAACTTTAGTAATGATGGTCCCAACATTGTACAGAAACCAATGCCGAATCATGGAGTGAATGTTGTTTTGACAGAGGAGGATTTGGATTTGGTTATGGACGTTGTTGCACCCCAAAATTTGACCAACCGAGTCTCGCATTTGGCTCTATGTTTCGACGCATAACCGCATTCGCATCTGCATATCGCATACATTGCATTTTTCATTTGTATTGATTTTATCAGGGATCACAGCCCGTCTCGTGTTTCAGGTGTTTTTGATCAGTAGAATCGATTTTTGGGATTTTTCGGTGCCCGTTTATTTTTACCGATTATTTTGGTGTCGTTCGGTGCTCATTTTGTCCCTCTGGGAATTATGTTGATTTTTCTGGATTTTTATAGGATTTTTTAGGGTTAAAATAGATTTTAAATTCATTTCTAGGATTTAATAGAATTTTTAATAGATTTTAATATTTTTAAATCATTTTTTAGAATTTTATAGAATATTAAATAGATTTTAAATCATTTTTAGGGTAATAGGATTTTTTAAGATTTTAAATCATTTGTAGGATTTTTTTTATAGATTTTACTATTTTTAAATAATATAGAATAGTTTTGTTTTTAGAATTTAATTGTTTTTAGAATTTCTTTTATAGAAATAATAAATGAATAGATTTTTCCTTATTAAAAAATAAATAGGATTTATTTTCTTTTATAGAATATTGGATTTTTAGAATTTAATTAGAGTTTAATAAAAGATTATAGTTTTATTAGGATTTTATTAATTAGTGGATTTATTAGGTTTAATTGAGTATTAGTTAGTTTAGTTGTTAGTTAATTGGTTTAATGATTCAATTCAGATTTCTTTGTGGGTTTTTTTTAATTCATTTTCGTGGCCCATTCAGCTTATGTCCAAGTTTCAGCCCAGTTCAATTTTTGTCCAGGAAAAATTCAGCAAAATATCAGAAAATAATCCAATTAGTTCAAACGATTCCAGCACCATCAAGAAGGATCCAGAAGGTTCCAGCGCATTCATCAATATAAATGCCAGCATGCACACACGTGTCCACGAGGGAGGGACCCCACTTTTCTGCACCACTCACAGCCACGTATCACAACCTCCTCTCTCTCAGCCACGCCTTCTCCACGTGGCAGGCATGCATGCCTCCACACCACCACCGGCCCCACGCGTCCTCATCCCAGAACCTTCACCGGAAGAAAGCCCCGACCACCGTGCATGTGCTCCGGCCACCGTCAACCCTCACCGGTGAACTCCACACTCAGATTCCGTTCATCTTCCTCCATCCAACCTTCATCCATCCGTTCATCTTCCTCCTCCAGCCGCCATTGATTTTCCAGAAACAACCTCCAAACTCCAGAAACCACCATTAATCCTACCAGGATCATCATCCAGCCACCATTGATTCTCCAGAAATTCATCAAGACGATGAATCTTCATCGTCAACATCCCTTCATCTTCATACAAGAACTCAGATCCAGAATCCATCAACAGAACTCATCCAGTTCCCAGAAGCTTTCTTCCACCACCTTCATCAAGCTTCATCAGAACTCGGTCCAAGATCTGCAGCAAATACGAACAAGATCCCAGAACTTCTTCAACGCCAATCTCCAGGTTTCTTCAGACCTCCAACAACAATCTTCAAATCACCAAGAAACCTTCACAATGGAACGTCACCAATCGGTAACCGATCACTTCAAAGGCGAGAATCTCCCCAACAAACGCGATGTAACCGCCACTTTGAAATCGGAAGTCCGTTCGCTGGAATTAACATTCCACGAAAAGCACCAAGACCTGGTTTTCTCTAAATACATTCTGTTCATTCTTGAAGAAGCAAGATCGAAGAAACAAGAACTGAAAACGCTGAGAACCTTCACAGTTGATCACCAGAATCTGTACGGTAATTTGAACGAAGTTTGTTTGGGAATGTTGAGTCATAGAGAATCTGAGGGAAGGATTGGAAAAGGAGGGTTCAGAAGAGAAAGAAGCGGCGGCGTAGGAGAAGCTGACGGCGGCGCGGAGGGAAAAGAACATGATAGACTAGGGTTTCGTTCTCTCAGAGAGGGACTTGGGAGAGAAGATTGGGCTCAGGGCCCAGTTACACGTTTTTTTGGCAATTCCCTCACATTTTTGGACCAACGTTGGGCCTGGACCCAATACCACCTACCAGCACGCCCCAGATTACCAGTTACACCCCCCCTGTGTTTTTTCTGAAGGCACATTGGGCTGGGCCCAATCCAATCCCAGTTTTTTTATTATTTTATTTTACTGCAATCCCCTGTAACAGCATACCCCCTCCCCTTTCTTGTTTTTTATTTTTCTTTGAAGAAAAGAAAAGAAAAGAAGAAAAATAGAAAATATGTTTGAAAAAAAAAGAAATAAGAAAAGAAATAAAGAAAAAATAGGAAAAAAGATATAAATAAAGAGAGATGAAAAAAAATATTTTGAAATAGAAAAAAGAGAGATGAAAAAGAAAATATTTTGAAATAGAAATAAGAAGAAGATATTGTGAAAAACATGGTGAAAAATAAAAGAAAATATTTGAAGAAAAAAGAAAAAATATATTGAAAAGAAAAGGAGAAAAAAGAAAAAATATTAAAATAGTTTAATATTTTTAAGCATTTTCTTTTAGGATATTTTCATAGACCTTATTGTTTCGACTTTTAGGATAGAATTAGAGGCCCACTTGTTAGGGGGTCATTTTCATTCGATTTTTTTCAAGATAGAGTAGGATAGCGTTTCCTAGGAGATTTATTTCAGTATGCACTCATTGTAATCATTTTTCAGAGATGAATAAAACGAGATTTGAGCTGTGGTCCGATAGTAGCCGAACTACAGCTGCTCTGATTCTTCGTACCAGACGAAGATATGTAGGCATAGGATGCGATATCCTAGCGAGCACACTAACGACCAACTTTTGTTCTCTCGCGGCTGTGCGATCGAGACTTTCCCGCTGACGACTAATTGAAACCCTTTTTCTCTCTTGCCCAAGTGCATTTGAGACTCAGCCATAGTTGTGACCATAGGTTCCCGACCCTGTGAAACCAGTTGTTTTTCTCACTGCTGTGTGAGAATGTTTGTTTAGCCGTAGTTAGTCTGAACTACGCAAGGCTCTGATCTTCCGTCCAGTGGAAGTACGTAGGCACAAGACGCGATGTCTTGGCGAGCCAATTTTCCCCGTAGTCCCGAACTACGTTGACTCTGACTTTCTCTCTTGAGAATACGTAGGCATAGAGTGCGATGCTCTATCGAGTCAATTCCCTTCCGTTTAGATTTAGCAGCCGTAGATAAGATTGTTTTGCATCCAGTAGACAACCCAAGCAAGCGTGGATCCCGTCGAGTACGACGGACGTGAGGGGTGCTAATACCTTCCCCTTGCGTAACCGACTCCCGAACCCAGGCTATGGTTGCGATGACCATACCTTTTCCCCGTTTTTTGCGAGGTTTACTTCGAGCGTTTCCTTTCCCGCTCTGAGGGATAAATAACGCACGGTGGCGACTCTTCTGTCAGCCGGCGCCGATTTTCGCAGTAGCGACAGCTGGCGACTCTGCTGGGGACTGCGATAGTTCCCCATGCATGTGGGATCCAACGTCCCTCGAGAGAGTCAATCCTAGCGCTTGTTTGCTTGTCTATTAGGTGTTTATTTATCGATATTATCTGTTGCTGTTGGGCTGTTACGGGTGTTCTATGATTGAGATAAGCCGGACCTGGGCTCGAGTATGAGTATACACCTAGATATAGTTGCGGAGAAGTAGTAGACGAACCTGTCTGCTGAGCAGGCGCAGTTCCCTACGAAAATTCGCACTCGGACGAGATTCTTGCAGAGGTGCTCCTTTCCGGTCCTGAGGATCTGAGGGGAGTCCAGACGTGAGGATTGTCGACTCTGGGAACCGATCAATTGGAAGTTAGCTAAGTGAGGCCTCTTCATGAGATGACGATGCCACTCCTTCTGGGAATCGTATCATTCCTCATGAAAGTCTGTGACGCTGACGACCGCATAGGATGCCGTACCTTGTCAGATATAGGTCCACACCTGTGAGTGGGGGGGTTTTTTGTGCAGGAAACTTGACTTCCAACCTACCCGTTATTTTGGTCCTCTTTTCAGAGAGCGTCTCCGTCAGCAGCGCAGCAGTACTCAGATTTTGTGTGGGGGCTGTGGTCCCATTGTTTGCTGCATTTTGCATATCATGTGCATATCAGTGTTGCATTGCATATCATCCTCCAGCTAGCCGGAGTGCTGATCCAGCCTTTGTTTCCTGAAGGTGATTACCCGGAGTTTGGATTGAGCAGCTGTTGATTGTCAGAAGACCTACCTAGGGATTGAGTAGATTTGAGCAGAATCAAGTGTCGAAGTCAGCTGAAGATTATTAGTAGCCATGTCTGAAGGCAATTTCCAGTCTCCTAACACCTTGACAGGGTTCACTATGGCGTCCAACCCTCTGTATGATTCCATGGAAGATTTCCCGCAAGTGAACAACGTTGCTGCAGACCAAGTTGTACAGCCTTCTGTTGAGAACCGAGATCGACATGAGCAGTTTGTTGCCCAGAATGAGCGTCCTCCTCCTGTCAACAATCAAGGTGTTGCTTGCCCTGTGATGAATTACCGAAGAGATATTCCAGCAGCTGGGATGGTAGATCCAAGAGCCCTTTACGATGGTAGAAGAGTCCGAGTGTTGGAAGAGCAAATGAAAGCTTTGAAAGCCAAAGATGCTGTCAACCTGGATGCTGTAGGCATGTGTTTGGTTCCTGACCTGGTGTTGCCTTACAAGTTCAAAGTGCCGAAATTTGAGAAGTACACGGGAGATAGCTGTCCAAAGCTGCATTTGATGATGTTCTGTCGAAGAATGACTGCGTTTGCGCGAAATGACAAATTGATGATCCATTGCTTTCAAGATAGTCTGACTGGGGCATCTTTGAGGTGGTATATGCAGTTGGAGAGGAATCAGATTCAATCATGGACGGATTTAGCCAGAGCTTTTCTGAAGCAGTACAATTACAACCTAGACATTGCTCCTTATCGCATGCATTTGCAAGAGTTGTCTCAAGAGATCAATGAACCTATCAGGAGGTATGCTCAGAGATGGAGAGAATTTGCTGCTAGAGTGCGTCCCCCGCTGTTAGACCAAGAGCTGGCAAGCATGTTTGTGGATTCCCTACAATATCCGTACTTCAAAAGATTGCTCGGAGTTCCGGCAAGTTTCTCTGACGTGGTAGCATTAGGAGAACGCCTTGAGTACTCCATAAGAATGGGGAAAATTCAGATTACTTCATATGATCAAGCTGGTGAAACTGAATACCCTTGTGACTATCAAAGTGAAGAAGAAGTGGTGATCAACTCAGTCATGCCAAAGATTGAATATCCTCAAAGCGAATCAGTGAATTTTGTTGGTGCATCATCTTATCAGAGATCAGTACCTCCCGTGGCTTGTTATACTGAACAGACAGTCGTGCCCGGGGCACCATATCAGGAACCTTATGTCGCTTCCATTGCAAATCAGCGAACTCGCGGCCGAGGTTATCAGAATCAGCGTCAGAATCAGAACAGACCTCGTAACAACCTGGAACGAAGGAAAGCTCCGTTTCACCCAGTGCCTATACCGTATAGCCAGTTGCTACCATCTTTGATTCAGAAGTCTTTGGTGGAGCCGAAAGCTCTTAAGCCAGTTCCAGAACCTTACCCTCCTGGGTACAATCCCCACGTTCAGTGTGGTTATCATGGCGGCTCTCCGGGGCATTCGACGGAAGATTGTAAAGCATTTCAGGCGAAGGTACAGAAGTTGATTGATCAGGATCGCATTTCCTTTCGAGAAGGGTTTCTGTTTGTTCATCCCTAACCGCTCAGTTGTCTAAGCTCGTAAACTCAGAGGGTATTCCCCAGCATAAGCCAGTGGTTCAGACAGGCAGGCGCCTCAGCAGTGGCAGTTCTCAAGCCTTTATATCATTTGCATTTGTAGTTTCTTTTTCTGTTAGTTACTACCTGCTCTTTAACATTGTATGTTCCGAATGGTGATAATAATAAAGTGACTATGCATTTTTCTGAATTAATCATGTCGCTGTCGCTCATTTATTGCATTGCACTGACACTTGCATTTATGCACTCCATTTTTTCGCTGTGACTAGCAAAGTTAGGAGGGAGGATGACGAAACTGAAACTCATAACCATTGATTGTATGCTTTCAGATAAGACCGTACCGATGACGTACAAGGCATTGTTTCAAATCCCCAAACACTGGAGATATAAGGAGTTAGTCCCTTGTTAACCACTTCGAGCCAGGAAGTAGAAGTTTTTTCGGACTTATAAACCCTCACATCTTAACCCGGGGCAGGGTAGTTGTCAGTTAGCTTGACCGAGCATGCAAGTCTTGCAGAGGAGTGTTGTCTTTCAAGGACCAATCAGTTTATACCTTTCAAAAGGTCAAACCTCACCAATCAGGAGTGAGACAGTTACAATCCTTTCGGAGCAATCAAGACAATCAGTGTCACGCGACTTTGTTCCAAAAGAAAGAATAAGAAAGCCCGCTAAGTAAAAAGAAAGAAAAGCTGGAAAGCTAAATACTTAGGCAAAAATTAGGGCATCCCGCTGGACTTCAAAAGAAATTGGAAAAATCAAAAAGAACTCAAAAGGAGTCTGTCCAGGCAAAAATTAGGGAATCAAAAGAACGAAAAGAGGGATTAAAAAGAAATTTTCCCCAGCCAATCACAAAGTCGTGTACACAGACACCGAAAGCGAAGAAGGAGTAACTATCACTCTGAAAGAAAAGCTTGTGAATTCCTTAACTGTGGTTCTTACCATTCAACATATTTCTCGAAGAGGCGAGTGCTTGTGCCAGGTTAACTGAACCTTAGGATCGGAGATCATCACGTAGAAGGGGTGGGTACAAATCAAAATTTGAGCCGAATATCCTTTGTTTTACGAACCGTGAACCCGACCACGATACAACCCTCAAAAGACCTAATTGAGGTAGGGTTATTCTGAAGCGCATTACGATAAGGTCGAGTAACCTGACTCCTTCTTGACTTGCTAGTCATATCTTGTTGTATTTTCACTGACCACGTAAGCACTACGTTTGAACTTTGTTTCATTCGTCACTCAATCATATGCATGTAAATGAGTGACAGCTCAAAATTTTTTCAAAATCTGCATAGCCATTGCATTAAGATTACCATTCGTAGACAGACGATTCTAATTGCAGGTTAGTAGTTGGCATGAAAGAAATTCCAGCAGAAAATAATCAAATAGGACTGAGTAATCCAGCAGCCTGAACCAGAATGGTGTATGTTGTGAAGCCTTGTGAATCAGGGGCATTATCTTCCAGTAAGTTCAGTATCAGTCAGTCTGAGGACAAGTCCCGAAGCTTCAGTTGATCAGGGGCAGTTCATTTGAGAGGCAGTTGATCAGAAGAGAGTCTTCTCGAGAGCCAATCAGGGGCAATAATGCAGAGCGCTGAGATTTGAAAGTAGATGCTTCCAATGGGTAATCAGATCAGGTTAAGTCGCTAGAACGCTCATTCAGGGGCAAGTCATCGCAGAGAACGTTGAAATCAACTGGGTTGTTAGGTGTTAATTGGAGATTGAATTCTTTTGTCGTGCAGATACCGGGGCAAGTATTCTCGAAGTATCCTCGTAGCAAGTTGTTCAGAGCAGGTATTCCCAAGAGTTAGATTGGGGCAAGGTGCATTGTACTGAGGCAAGTTGTGCAAGCCAGTCTTTTATCCCCCAGCTGAGTGCACTGAAAGAAGTTGTTCAAACCAGCTTGTTTATCCCCAGCCAGAGCTGAGTATCGGGGAATCATGTCAATACCCTTATCAAAAACCTTTCAAATAAGAAGATCTTGTTGTCGTTGGATCATTATCCTGCAGTTTAAACCTGTTGCGTGTCAGTAACCAGTCGTTTCCAAAGTCCAGTTCTCGCCTGGCAAATCGGTAACCAGTTCTCGTCTGGCCCACCTTCTGTAAGCATCAGTTCCCGTCCTGGTGCAGTTTATTATAAGCATCAGTTCCCGTCCTGGTGCAGTTTATTATAAGCATCAGTTCCCGTCCTGGTGCGGTTTATTGTAAGCAGCAGTTCCCGTCCTGGTGCAGTTTATTGGTAACCAAGTCTCGTTTGGTCACCGTTTCTTCAAAGTGTTGTATCAGTTCTCGCCTGGTACATGTCATCGCATAATCAGTTCTCGTGTGTTTAATCCAAGTGTTATACCAGTTCTCGCCTGGTGTACGTTAGCTTTCAGCCAGTTCTCGCCTGGTTGTCTATACCTCAGTTTGTTATCCAGTCAGCTCGTCTGATGTCAAAAAACACAAAAATCAATTTTCCTAACCTATTTTCCTATCAGTTCTCGCCTGATAGTCTACCTTTGAATGCTAGTTCTCGCCTAGTATTTTCCATTCCACTGTGTACATAATCCATGTTTATTCCAAACCAGAAAACTAAAACAAAAAAAAACCCTAAAGGTATCTGACACAATATTTCCCAATGACTCGCCTGTTGTCATGTTTCCCGATACGAAGCTCAACAGATACCAGTGCTCCGAGTAATGTTTGAATTCCTTGTGGATGTTGTTAAATCAGAATTGCCACTCTTCAGCAGATGAAAGTTGTTTATTATCCCCGGAAGAGTCGAGATTGTCTTTTACCCCGTATCAGAGTAGTATCTTCAGCAGATTAAGATTGATATCCTCGATAGTAGGAGCATTTCCAGCAGTGTGCTGCGCGTAATCAACCTCAGTTTGGGTCAATCCCCGCAGAGCGCAATTAGTTGCCAATGGTTTGAAGAAAGCAGTCCCGAGCAGAGTTGTCTTTCTTTCCCCAGTGAAGTCGTCAAGCAGGGTTGCCTTTTCATTTCTCCAGCAGGGCAGTTATCCTCAGCGGATTTGATTTCTCGTTTCCAGCATTTATTTTGCTGAGACGATGCCGTGACTTCGGATCATCCCCAGTAGAGCTGGCATTATCTTCGGCATTTATTTTGCCAAGTGGTTTTCAGACCTGGTGTTCTCTGGCAGCTCGAGCTTGCATTAGCATTTGCATATATAGTCATAGCATTTATACAAGCATATAGCATATCCATGTCGACTGAGCATCGCATTTTCAAACAAAACGCATAGCATATCCATGTCATATAGGGCATTGCATCATTATCAAGCATACGCACGTCGAAACATAGACCAAGATGGTTGCCTATTGGATTTCGAATTTGTTCACCTGCAGAGTTGTGTGGTTCAGCTTCTCGTCTTCCCCAGCGGAGTGATTCTTCATTTGATTGTTACGTCAGCATCGGGAAAAAAAAAAAAACAACAACAACAACAACAACAAGGAGATTGACATATATCAGACTTCTGAAGCTGCCCCCTTTGTCAAAACAGGTGCAAGGCAGTTCTATTCAGAATTCCCCAGGAGAATTGTCCTCAAGTTCGCAATGAACTGTGAGTTGACCAGATTTGATCCCACGAGAGAAATGGGAATCAAGGTGTTTTGCTTTATGAAGCATTATTTCAATACTTGTGGCGTCACACAGGTGTTGAAAGAGAGAAGAAAATTCATCAGAAAATTGACCAGATGTTGCCGTGATAACCAAACTTCAGTTTATTGGAAGCTTTTCCTCAAGCAGCTTTGCAGTATATTCTTGCGGTTGGCAAATTTCAGGGTTCCATTTGTATTCAACCGTCATCTACCTTGAATGTTTGAAGGCTGAGCGCTCTTCACCCATTCAGGTCGAAGTCGCTTGAATAGGGGCAGCTGTTGCACCCCAAAATTTGACCAACCGAGTCTCGCATTTGGCTCTATGTTTCGACGCATAACCGCATTCGCATCTGCATATCGCATACATTGCATTTTTCATTTGTATTGATTTTATCAGGGATCACAGCCCGTCTCGTGTTTCAGGTGTTTTTGATCAGTAGAATCGATTTTTGGGATTTTTCGGTGCCCGTTTATTTTTACCGATTATTTTGGTGTCGTTCGGTGCTCATTTTGTCCCTCTGGGAATTATGTTGATTTTTCTGGATTTTTATAGGATTTTTTAGGGTTAAAATAGATTTTAAATTCATTTCTAGGATTTAATAGAATTTTTAATAGATTTTAATATTTTTAAATCATTTTTTAGAATTTTATAGAATATTAAATAGATTTTAAATCATTTTTAGGGTAATAGGATTTTTTAAGATTTTAAATCATTTGTAGGATTTTTTTTATAGATTTTACTATTTTTAAATAATATAGAATAGTTTTGTTTTTAGAATTTAATTGTTTTTAGAATTTCTTTTATAGAAATAATAAATGAATAGATTTTTCCTTATTAAAAAATAAATAGGATTTATTTTCTTTTATAGAATATTGGATTTTTAGAATTTAATTAGAGTTTAATAAAAGATTATAGTTTTATTAGGATTTTATTAATTAGTGGATTTATTAGGTTTAATTGAGTATTAGTTAGTTTAGTTGTTAGTTAATTGGTTTAATGATTCAATTCAGATTTCTTTGTGGGTTTTTTTTAATTCATTTTCGTGGCCCATTCAGCTTATGTCCAAGTTTCAGCCCAGTTCAATTTTTGTCCAGGAAAAATTCAGCAAAATATCAGAAAATAATCCAATTAGTTCAAACGATTCCAGCACCATCAAGAAGGATCCAGAAGGTTCCAGCGCATTCATCAATATAAATGCCAGCATGCACACACGTGTCCACGAGGGAGGGACCCCACTTTTCTGCACCACTCACAGCCACGTATCACAACCTCCTCTCTCTCAGCCACGCCTTCTCCACGTGGCAGGCATGCATGCCTCCACACCACCACCGGCCCCACGCGTCCTCATCCCAGAACCTTCACCGGAAGAAAGCCCCGACCACCGTGCATGTGCTCCGGCCACCGTCAACCCTCACCGGTGAACTCCACACTCAGATTCCGTTCATCTTCCTCCATCCAACCTTCATCCATCCGTTCATCTTCCTCCTCCAGCCGCCATTGATTTTCCAGAAACAACCTCCAAACTCCAGAAACCACCATTAATCCTACCAGGATCATCATCCAGCCACCATTGATTCTCCAGAAATTCATCAAGACGATGAATCTTCATCGTCAACATCCCTTCATCTTCATACAAGAACTCAGATCCAGAATCCATCAACAGAACTCATCCAGTTCCCAGAAGCTTTCTTCCACCACCTTCATCAAGCTTCATCAGAACTCGGTCCAAGATCTGCAGCAAATACGAACAAGATCCCAGAACTTCTTCAACGCCAATCTCCAGGTTTCTTCAGACCTCCAACAACAATCTTCAAATCACCAAGAAACCTTCACAATGGAACGTCACCAATCGGTAACCGATCACTTCAAAGGCGAGAATCTCCCCAACAAACGCGATGTAACCGCCACTTTGAAATCGGAAGTCCGTTCGCTGGAATTAACATTCCACGAAAAGCACCAAGACCTGGTTTTCTCTAAATACATTCTGTTCATTCTTGAAGAAGCAAGATCGAAGAAACAAGAACTGAAAACGCTGAGAACCTTCACAGTTGATCACCAGAATCTGTACGGTAATTTGAACGAAGTTTGTTTGGGAATGTTGAGTCATAGAGAATCTGAGGGAAGGATTGGAAAAGGAGGGTTCAGAAGAGAAAGAAGCGGCGGCGTAGGAGAAGCTGACGGCGGCGCGGAGGGAAAAGAACATGATAGACTAGGGTTTCGTTCTCTCAGAGAGGGACTTGGGAGAGAAGATTGGGCTCAGGGCCCAGTTACACGTTTTTTTGGCAATTCCCTCACATTTTTGGACCAACGTTGGGCCTGGACCCAATACCACCTACCAGCACGCCCCAGATTACCAGTTACACCCCCCCTGTGTTTTTTCTGAAGGCACATTGGGCTGGGCCCAATCCAATCCCAGTTTTTTTATTATTTTATTTTACTGCAATCCCCTGTAACAGCATACCCCCTCCCCTTTCTTGTTTTTTATTTTTCTTTGAAGAAAAGAAAAGAAAAGAAGAAAAATAGAAAATATGTTTGAAAAAAAAAGAAATAAGAAAAGAAATAAAGAAAAAATAGGAAAAAAGATATAAATAAAGAGAGATGAAAAAAAATATTTTGAAATAGAAAAAAGAGAGATGAAAAAGAAAATATTTTGAAATAGAAATAAGAAGAAGATATTGTGAAAAACATGGTGAAAAATAAAAGAAAATATTTGAAGAAAAAAGAAAAAATATATTGAAAAGAAAAGGAGAAAAAAGAAAAAATATTAAAATAGTTTAATATTTTTAAGCATTTTCTTTTAGGATATTTTCATAGACCTTATTGTTTCGACTTTTAGGATAGAATTAGAGGCCCACTTGTTAGGGGGTCATTTTCATTCGATTTTTTCAAGATAGAGTAGGATAGCGTTTCCTAGGAGATTTATTTCAGTATGCACTCATTGTAATCATTTTTCAGAGATGAATAAAACGAGATTTGAGCTGTGGTCCGATAGTAGCCGAACTACAGCTGCTCTGATTCTTCGTACCAGACGAAGATATGTAGGCATAGGATGCGATATCCTAGCGAGCACACTAACGACCAACTTTTGTTCTCTCGCGGCTGTGCGATCGAGACTTTCCCGCTGACGACTAATTGAAACCCTTTTTCTCTCTTGCCCAAGTGCATTTGAGACTCAGCCATAGTTGTGACCATAGGTTCCCGACCCTGTGAAACCAGTTGTTTTTCTCACTGCTGTGTGAGAATGTTTGTTTAGCCGTAGTTAGTCTGAACTACGCAAGGCTCTGATCTTCCGTCCAGTGGAAGTACGTAGGCACAAGACGCGATGTCTTGGCGAGCCAATTTTCCCCGTAGTCCCGAACTACGTTGACTCTGACTTTCTCTCTTGAGAATACGTAGGCATAGAGTGCGATGCTCTATCGAGTCAATTCCCTTCCGTTTAGATTTAGCAGCCGTAGATAAGATTGTTTTGCATCCAGTAGACAACCCAAGCAAGCGTGGATCCCGTCGAGTACGACGGACGTGAGGGGTGCTAATACCTTCCCCTTGCGTAACCGACTCCCGAACCCAGGCTATGGTTGCGATGACCATACCTTTTCCCCGTTTTTTGCGAGGTTTACTTCGAGCGTTTCCTTTCCCGCTCTGAGGGATAAATAACGCACGGTGGCGACTCTTCTGTCAGCCGGCGCCGATTTTCGCAGTAGCGACAGACGTAAATGATCTGAAGACACCTTTAAGCTATGTTAAAATCAGATTGTTGAAAGGAGGGATCTTCCCCGGATGTGATGAGTACTGTTTGGATTGTTGGACCCGACCAGAGGGCTGTGTTGATTTGAAGAGAGGTATTCAGGGCATGATTGATGAGGGAACTTTACAGTTTGACCGTACTACTATTGAGAAACCTGGTGAGGTAAATTGTGAAAAGCAGGGTGAGGTCGCAATAATTACAATTCCACGAAAGACTATTACGATATCAGCGCCCGCCAAGCGGCCAACTATCACGATAATGAAAGCAAGACCAGTTCCTTATGAGAGTACGAAAGCCATTCCATGGAATTAGGGGTTGGAAGCTTTTTGCAACGGGGAAAAGATTAACGGGGATATCCAGCCAGCAGGGGCAGTGGGCAATATTGTTAAAGTGGGAGGTATGACCCAAAGTGGTAGAATCTTCACTTCACCTGAAATCGAGGCTGAAAGGATTGCTAGAGGCAAAGCCAAAGTGAATGAAGGAGGACCTTCCCAGTCAAAATAGAAGGAAACATCGGTTAAGGATGTAGAAGAATTTATGAGGTTGATTCGCAAAAGTGACTATAAGATTGTGGAGCACTTGCAGCAGACGCCTTCCAAAATTTCAATACTATCTTTGTTGCTTTGTTCTGAAGCCCATCGGAATGCCTTGTTGAAAATCTTGGACACGTCTTTTGTACCTCAGGAAGTAACTGTTAATCAGCTTGAGGGGGTACTGGCACATGTGAATGCTGGCCACAGCTTGGGATTTACTGATTTTGATTTGACGCCTAGAGGTCGGGACCATAATATGGCCTTGCACATTTCAGTGGAGTGTCGGGGCACTGTTATGTCGCACGTTCTTGTAGACACCAAATCATCTTTGAATGTGATTCCGAAGAAGGCTATGATGAAGCTAGATGTCCGAGGAATCATATGCACGCCAAGTGATTTGGTCGTGAGGGCTTTTGATGGGACCAGAAGGTCGGTGTTTGGGTCCATAACGTTGCCACTCCAGGTCGGGCCGGAGGTGTTTGACACAATGTTCTACATCATGGATATACATCCTGCTTACAGATGTTTACTCGGGCGACCATGGATACATTCTACAGGGGCTGTGACGTCCATGCTGCATCAGAAGCTTAAATACATGGTCGGGGACAGTGTTGTTACTATTTGCAGAGAGGAGGACATTCTGGTTAGTCATCTTTCGTCATTCAAGTATGTCGAAGTGTTTGGGGAGATCCATGAGACGCCATGCCAAGCCTTTGAAGGGTTGCAGATCAAGGACAAGTCTCATGTTCCCAGCAAAGGGCCAGAGGTGGCCATATCTTTGTACAAAGATGCTCAGGCAGTGGTTCAGGCTGGAGCAACCAAAGGATGGGGCCAAGTCTTAGAGATTCCGGTCAAGATGGACAAGTTTGGGTTGGGGTATCACCCGACATCGCCACCTTCCGCATCAGGCGTGCCAAAGTTCAAAGGACCAGTGGTGATTACTCCAGGTGGGGTCTGTTATGAAACGATCAATGCTGTTTCCGATGCTGAAGACGGAGATAGTGACTGCGATATGGACTCGTGGATCAAGCCCGGCGTGCCAGGACATAATCTGTGCAACTGGTCTATCCAGGAACTTGTCTCAGTGACTACAAAACAGTAATGATTTGTTTTCTCAATTATTGTATAATCCTGTGTCCTACCCGGGGCATAGTGATTTTGTTTTTAGGGCTACCTGCTTATGTGTGTACTTTGTTTAATCATTAATAAAGGCATTTTTTCTCATGCAAATTTTGTGATCCTTGTTTTCCCTGTTTTTGTTTAACAATAAAATGGCAACGTAGTTATGTGCTTTGTTTGCATTATTTGAAATATTTAACCATTTTCATTGCAGGATTCATATTTCAGACGACACCGATCACGAACTTCCTATGACTCGTTTCGACTTTGAGCACCCGATATTTCAAGCAGAAGAAGAGATTGTTGAGGATAATGGCTTATCAGAAGAGCTGACTCGACTTTTGAAACAAGAGGAGAGAATCATTCTGCCTCATCAGGAGGAAATTGAAATTATCAACGTGGGGTCCGAAGAGGTTGTCAGGAATATCCGGATAGGGGCTGCACTGCAAAGTGATATCAAGCAAAGGCTTATCGAGATGTTGCGGGAGTACAGTGATATCTTTGCTTGGTCTTACGAAGACATGCCTGGGTTGGATACTGATATGGTGGTTCACCGTCTGCCATTGCGCGAGGAATCTCCGCCGGTTAAGCAAAAACTCAGAAGAACTCGACCAGATATGGCTGTGAAAATTAAGGAGGAAGTTCAGAAACAATGGGATGCTGGTTTTCTGGCTGTTACAACTTATCCCTCATGGGTCGCCAATATAGTACTTGTACCAAAGAAAGATGGTAAGGTGCAGATGTGCGTGGACTACCGAGATTTGAATAAGGCGAGCCCAAAAGACGACTTTCCGCTTTCTCATATTGATGTGCTGGTCGACAACACCGCTCAATTCTCCGTGTTTTCCTTCATGGACGGCTTTTCGGGCTATAATCAGATAAAGATGGCGCTGAATGATATGGAGAAAACAACTTTTATTACCCCGTGGGGAACGTTCTGCTACAAAGTGATGCCCTTTGGTTTGAAGAACGCCGGGGCAACATATCAGCGAGCTATGGCAACACTCTTTCATGACATGATGCATAAAGAGATCGAAGTCTATGTTGACGATATGATTGCCAAATCCCAGACGGAGGAAGAGCATCTGGTCAATCTTCTGAAATTGTTCAAGAGGCTTAGGAAATTCCGGCTGAGACTGAATCCTAACAATTGCACCTTCGGGGTGAGATCTGGTAAGCTATTGGGGTTTATTGTGAGCGAAAAAGGAATTGAGGTTGATCCTGCTAAAATAAAAGCAATACAAGAAATGCCAACGCCGAAAACAGAAAAAGAGGTTCGTGGTTTTTTAGGGAGATTGAACTACATTGCCCGGTTCATATCTCATCTAACGGCCACGTGCGAGCCATTATTCAAGTTGTTGAAAAAGGATCAGGTCGTGACCTGGAATGAAGATTGTCAAAAGGCGTTTGAGAAAATAAAAGAATATTTGCAGGAACCTCCAATATTGATACCCCCAGTAGCCGGGAGACCATTGATTATGTATTTGACGGTTCTTGAGAAAAGTATGGGTTGTGTTCTCGGTCAACATGACGAGACTGGACGCAAAGAGCATGCGATTTACTACTTGAGTAAAAAGTTCACAGACTGTGAGTCCCGTTACTCAATGCTCGAAAAAACGTGTTGTGCGCTAGCCTGGGCTGCCAAACGTTGGAGGCAATACATGCTAACTCATACAACCATGCTAATTTCAAAGATGGATCCGATCAAATACGTGTTTGAAAAGCAAGCACTTTCCGGAAGGATTTCCCGATGGCAGATGGTATTGACAGAATACGATATTCAGTACGTTTCTCAAAAGGCTATTAAAGGTAGTGTTCTGTTAGAATACATAGCTGAGCAGCCAATTGATGATTACCAGTTGATGAGTTTTGATTTTCCTTACGAGGATATCATGTACTTAAAAATCAAGGACTATGAGGAGTCGTTGCCTGATGAAGGTCCAGAGCTGGGTTCCAAATGGCAATTGATATTTGACGGTGCCGTCAATTCATATGGAAGTGGAATAGGGGCAATTATTACTACTCCCCATGGGTCGCACATCCCATTCGCTGCCAGATTGACCTTTCCAGTTATCAATAATGAGGCTGAATATGAAACGTGCATTATGGGGCTCGAAGAAGCTATTGATCTAGGAATTAAAAATCTTGATGTGTACGGAGACTCCGCTCTAGTTGTGAATCAGATCAAGGGAGAGTGGGAGACTCGCCAGCCCAATCTGATACCCTATATGAATTATGCGAGGAGGTTGTTACCTTTCTTTGACAAGGTGGAATTGCACCATGTACCACGAGCAGAAAATCAGATGGCAGACGCTCTCGCGACTTTGTCTTTGATGTATAAGGTTAACTTCTGGAATAAGGCTCCCATGATAGTTATTTCTCGCCTTGATAGGCCCGCTTTCATATTCGCCATTGAGGAAGCTTCCGATGGTAAACCGTGGTATTATGATATCCAGAATTTCCTGACGAACCAAGAATATCCGGCTGGGGTATCCAGTCGTGATCAGAAGACTCTTAGGAGATTGGCTGGCAACTTCTATTTGAATCCGGATGGTGTTTTATACAAGAGAAACCATGAATTGGTGTTGTTGCGGTGTGCGGATGAGAAAGAGGCTAAGTTGCTCATGGAAGAAATCCACGAGGGTACATTTGGCACGCATGCCGGTGGACATGCAATGACGAGAAAGCTATTAAGAGCAGGGTATTACTGGCTAACAATGGAAACAGATTGTTTCAAATTTGCAAAGAAGTGTCATAAATGCCAAATTTATGCGGACAAGATTCATGTGCCTCCGAGCCCTCTGAACGTTATGTCGTCGTCGCCTTGGCCTTTTTCCATGTGGGGAATTGATGTGATTGGAAAGATTGAGCCCACGACATCCAACGAACATCGTTTTATCTTGGTAGCTATTGATTACTTCACCAAATGGGTTGAAGCGACATCATATGCTAATGTTACCAAGCAGGTGGTAGCCAGATTTATCAAGAAAGATATTATCTGCAGATATGGAATCCCTGAGCGGATTATCATATGGAATAACAAGATGATGAAGGAATTGTGCCAGAATTTCAAAATTGAACATTACAACTCTTCTCCTTACCGACCCAAGATGAATGGCGTTGTCCAAGCGGCCAATAAAAACATAAAGAAGATCGTTCAGAAGATGGTTGTGACCTACAAGGACTGGCATGAGATGTTGCCTTTTGCTTTGCACGGTTATCGTACGACGGTACGCACATCAACCGGGGCAACTCCTTTTTCACTAGTATATGGTATGGAAGCTTTCCTACCATTGGAGGTTGAGATTCCGTCTCTGAGGGTTTTACGTGATGTCCAATTAGATGAGGCAGAATGGGTGAAAGATAGATTGAATCAGCTCAGTTTAATGGATGAGAAGAGGCTGGGTTCTCTAGCATATGGTCGGTTGTATCAGAGTCGGATGAAGAAAGCTTATGACAAGAAGGTGTGTCCTCGAAGCTTTCAGACGGGCGATCTTGTGCTGAAAAAGATTCTCCCACCATAATCAGATCACATGGGCAAATGGACTCCCAACTATGAAGGTTCATATGTCGTTAGAAAGGTTTTCTCTGGAGGAGCCTTACTGTTGTCCACCATGGATGGTGAGGATTTCACATCCCCTGTGAACTCGGACGCAGTTAAAAAATACTTTGCTTAAAGAGACCCGCTGGACAGAAAAAAGAAAGTCCAGGCAAAAATGGGGCATCCCAGCGAACCATAAAAAAGGAATAAAGGGTTCGGGCAAAAAGTTAGGGATAAAATTGAAAAATGTACACCCGCGAAGTTGAAAACCTGGAAAGGGCAACTTCGGCAAAAAAGGGTATCCCGGTGAATCGAAAACCCGCAAAGGGTGATTCACGCAAAAGTTAGGGATTTGAAAAAGCAAATGACTGCGGTCCGAGTCTGATACTGCGTTGCTTAGTGGTTTGAGAGTACCTGAGGGTCGTATATCCAAAACAGTCTCTTTTGAAGATCGAGTATCGGGAAAGCGTCAGAGTCAGGCGAGTCATAGGAGGATCAACTCATGGTGTTCGTCTGTACCACGTTGCCAACATGTACACAAATTTTCTTTGTACTTCTGTAATACTTGTATTTTGCTTGTGCGTAACTTCCTCTTTTCAGGATTTTCATCCAGTGTACAAAATTTTGCCTATTTACAGGCCCGTTATCAATAAAGCATGTTATTCAGTACTTGATGTTTGTTTTTTACTGTTTTGTTTATGAAAAACGCCGATGTTTTTGATAAACTTGCATGTGCATAAACTTGTTGGCCCTTGCCAATAATTACTAAAACTTCGAATTGACTGAATGAACGTCACGGATACTAACCGGAATAGATCTTTTTGTATAGATTTATTTTGTCTCGTTTGAGTTTTGCAGGGTTCTCACCTTTGGAGCAAACAGGCAGGGAAGTTGTGTTTCCCCAGCCGGAGTCTCGTGACCTAGTGATTGTATCACTTCTCAGCAGATGGAAGTCACATCTTATCCCAGAGGTAGTTAAGATGGTAGATATCCCTATTGGATGTGGGTTGTCCTCCCCAGAAGAGTATTCCCCGGGGAAGTTGCCAAGAGAGTATCCTCAATGGATTTTGATGTCCCCAACAGAAGGTGCATTCCCTGCAGTGAGTATGTGTGCACCCCATTCCCAATATGGGTAACTCCCGCAGAGTATAACCAAGTCGTCTTTGGTTCAGAAGGATTATCCCCGCGCAGGATTGTTTCTCCTTCTCCCCAGCAGGTTGTTTTTCCTCCGACAGGATGAACATTCCCAACCGAGTTCGTAATTTCAAGCTTGTGAGTCATCCTCCGACAGGATGGTTATCCCCAGCGGAGTTGGTTACACCGTTCCAACATTTATTTTGTTAGAATATATTTGTGATACCCGTTCTACCCAGTGGATTCGGCTTTGTTTTCGGCATTTATTTTGCTGAAGCGCCTCTTGGCATCTTTGCATTTTGCATATATCATCATATTTGCATCTACCCAAACGCGTAGCATTTCCATGCCGTATGGAGCATTACACCATTGTTAAATATGCGTATTTTGAAACATAAGCCAGGTTGGTTACCTCTTCGGTTTCAGGTGTTGTTCCCTGTAGAGGAGTGGGATTCTTGCTTAGAAGGATCTCTAGATATTCAAATTCTCGGCGTGAGATAGGTGATGATAGTGTTCGTCCCCTAACAGAGTTGTTTGGTTAAGTTTCTCTTTGTCCCCGGAGGGATTCTTCTCAGGTTGCTGTTACGTCAGCATTGAAAGACTTCATGTCTTAAACTTTTGGAGTTGTCACTAAGGATTTCCCCACAGAGTGGTTTGGTTAAGCCTCTCGTATTCCCCAACAAAGTATTCTTCAAATGTATCCGTGTTGACAGAATTCTTCCCTGTGTTGACAGAGATTGTTATCCGTGCTGACGGATCATACCTGTGATTGACAGAGATTGTTATCCGTGTTGACGGAATTGTACCTGTGATTGACAGAGATTGTTATCCGTGTTGACGGAATTCTTCCCTGTGTTGACAGAGATTGTTATCCGTGTTGACGAATCGTACCTGTGATTGACAGAGATTGTTATCCGTGTTGACGGAATTGTACCTGTGATGGACAGAGATTGTTGTCTGTATTGACGGATCGTACCTGTGATGGACAGAGATTGCACCTGTGTTGACAGTGATTGTTATATTTGTTGATAGATATTGTTACCTGTAATGGACAGAGATTGTACCTGTGTTGACAGAGATGGTTACCTATGGCTGACAGAGATTGTACCTGTGTTGACAGTGATTGTTATCCGTGTTGACGGAGTCGTTACCCGTGATTGACGGAGTTGTCCCAGTGAAATCGCCAGAGATTGTTGCCCGTGTTAACGGAAGTGTTACCTGTGTTGACAGTGATTGTTACCCGTGTGGACGGAGTTATTATCCGTGATCGAAGGAATTGTCCCCAGTGGAGTTGTTACCTGTGACTGACAGAGATCGTTATTCCGATTATGGACGGAATTGTACCCGTGTTGATGGAGTCTCTCCTCGTGTTGACGAAGTTTAGTCCAGTTATGGACGGAGTTGTTTCTTGCAAATATAATTCGATGCCTGTGGCGTGACACAGGGGGTTAATGTTGAAATCCCAAGTTTTATCAGATGATTGATCAGTTGTTGCCGTAACAAATGGGTTCAACACAACGGATGTTGTTCCTCAAGCAGTTTGCTGTGTATTTCTGCGGTTGGAAAATTTCCGAGTTTCTTGGTATTCAACCGTCTTCTACCTCGATTGTTTGAAGGTCGTTCACTCTTCACCCAGTCGGGTCCAAGCCGTTTGAATAGGGGCAGCTGTTGCACCCCAAAATTTGCTCAACCTTTTCTTACCTGGTTTATGTTTCATTGCATTAACATTTGCATAGTTACATCATTTGCATATCATGGTATCATTCATATAGCAGGGGATCAAGTGTGATTCTTCTCAAGAGAAGCCTAGCAAGAGGTCTCATTCAAGATTGAGAAGTTGTCAAAGTCATCAGAAGGTGGTTTGAGTGCCTAAGGGTTTAGATGTTTGAGTGTGAATCTTCTCCTAACTTGAGGATCAACTAAAGACCATCAGAGGGTTGTGAAGTTTTGAATGTGAGAAGAGGATGTGTATGGATCTCATAGAATGCCTAGAGGGCCATGGGAGAGTTTAATCAAGTCATTGTGTCAATTGCAAGAGCCACAGTTGAAGTGCAAGCAATTAGGGTTTCATTTGGATCAATTCTAGGTCAACTGAAAAGTATCAAAGCCTACTTCTAGGTCATGGAGTTCATGGAATGATATGTTAAGACATTTTTGGTGTTGTTCCAAGATCAAATCAAGAAGATTCAAGAGTGTGGGAAGTTGCTAAATTAGGGTTTCAGGGCAAAATTCCCTATTTAGTGCCTAACTTGAAGACCACATAAGTCAAGATGCAAGTTTCAAATGGATCTCTGTCCAACATGAAACTTATAGAGCATCTCAATACCTTTAATTTGAGTACTAGAAGTCCTCAAGGGGATTTATAGAACTCAAGTTATGACCCAGACAAGTTACAAGTCCACAGATGCTTCTGAAATTTGTCTGTGAAAATCATCTGACTTCAAAGCTAATTTTGACCTAGAAGGAGGTTTCACATGAACTTTTGGCCAACATGAACGTTGTTCCTCATGATCTTAGATTTCTAAATTGTACTATAAGTCTTCCATCGGATTTGTAGAACTCAAGTTATGAGGTTTACAAGTCATGGGTATTTTGGGAATGTGAGATTATAGGTCATTTTCAATCATAGGCCAAAATCTACAACTTGCACTTGTCAAATGGATTTTTGTTCAACATGAAAGTTGTTCAAAATGGGGTTTTTAGGCCAGACAAGAGGTCATGATGGATTGATTGGGCTCATAGCAAGACTTGGTTTGAAATGGTTTCAAAAAGGGAAATTTTCAAATGAATTAAGGAGGGAAAATGCCAATTTTGAGTTATAGGACCAAAACATGTCAAGTAACTACATTTTTTGAATCGAAATTGAATTTTAGACACTTTGGCATTACCAAAATTTTGAGTTTAGGCCAAGTTTCATGAGTTGTCATTGGATTTCTTCATTTGCAAGTCACACATCCAAGTTCCTTACCAATGCAATTCAAGTGCTCCTTTTGGTCTGAATACACTCACAAGGGAATTTGCAAGTGAAAGGGAAGCTTCTAGAGCAATTTTCATGGCCAATTCGTGTCTGTTACATTGCACATGTGAAGAGAAAAATAGAAATTTGGATTGGCTGAATTGGGCCTCAATTGAGCTTCTAAAGCCCATAGACATGTTCTATTTAAGTTCTTTGATGATTTCAGAATCATTTTGGTACAAGTTTTGGGGCTGAAGCAGAGATAGCAACTTCATTTTCAAGCAAGCAAGTGCAGATCGGGTTTTGAGTTCCAGGCTGATTCAGAGCAAATTGAGGCTTACAACATCTCTCTCTTGCATCCTTGATTGATTCTGGAGAGTTTTGAAGGTTGAATCAAGCTCTAGCTATCTCTGTTACTAGATCTACAACAGGTTAGTAACTTTCAACTTTCCACATGAATTAGCATGATGTAGTTAGATTTGAACTGGTGGTTAGGATCTAGACAAGATGTAGATCGTTTTAGGATCAATTTGGAAGCATTTGGTGATGATTGATCATGACATATCATTTCTGTTTTGATTCGAATCTCTTGATTCATGGAGAGTTAGAGCAATCTAGATAGATCAGAGTGATGTATGTGGCATGAGGATGAATTCTATAGCCTTAGATTTGCAATTGATGATGATTGATTTGGATGTGTGTTCTGAACTTTGCTTCAAATCTTGAAATCTATGGAGAGTTAGAATATATGGGTAGGAGATTTGAATTCCTGATGAAATTCTGAGTGAAATTGGTATAATGATTGTTGTTACTGGACACCTGCAACCACCTGCTCACCGGAGAAGACGACCGGAGTCTTCTCCGGCCACCACACTGAGTCTCCATCTGGCCAGCCTGAGAAATGAAGAAGATGATCTCTGAGCCATCAGATCACGCCTTTGACCTTGACTAACCACCAGATCCAATGGTTGTGTTTTAATCTGAGAAGTGAAATTTTGAGTCCAAAACGCAGGCGTTTCACTAATGCGTTGGCACGCTCCTGGCTCTTGGATTGCTTGACCAGTCTCCTCATCCAAGCGCTGTGGTTTTATTCTGAGTTTTTATTTCTTTTTATTCCATTTTTATTATTTTAAATGCTTTATTGATTCAAAAAATCACAATAAATTCAATTTTAATCCAAAAATTATTTCAAAAATATCTCCAGGATCCTGAGAGGATTTGTGATTTTCTAAAATCAATAAATGCATTTTCATGCATTTTTCATTTTAATTTGATTTTTCTTATTTTGTTTAATTCTTTTAATTTTGCATATTTGACCATCTGTTTTGTTGAATTTTGTTCTTTCAATTGGTGATGAATTTGGCTTTGATTTTTTAGTATGTGTTAGGGTAGACATGTATGCTCCCTTAGGATTTTTGTTAGAATTTTAGAACAACTTTAGGTTCTGTTTTAGGTGTTGAGATTAGAGCCTTCCCAAACTTGTGGATCACCTTGATACCCTTCAATCTAGAAATTATTTAGTCGACTTAGAAGTTGAATTAGGCTTTAATATTTTAACCCTAGATTGTTCAAACACGTATGTTCCCCTAGGAATTGTATTAGAATTTTACAACTTTTTTTCTATTTTAGTTGTATTTTGCAAGTTGCTTGTGCTTGTGGTGTTCTATTTTGTGTGCCTTTGCTTGCTTGGCCTTGTTGGTGACTTTGGAGCTGGATTTGCTTAGTTTCCTCCTTGGGAGGTCTTCTAGACTTGGTGTAGCTGCTGTGGCTTGAAGATTGGAGCTTGGAGTTGAAGTTTCCTTTTCTTTTAGGGGTTGTTTTAGCAGCTTAGGAAATTAGGATTTTAGGAAGAGCCATTAGGACTAGTTTTGATTCTTTCATTAAACATAGAATGCATTGTGTGCTCCTAGGGAAACTCCATATCTCCTTTGGAGGGATGTGTGGTATGCCCATAGTTGAGTAGAACTTTGAGGATGCCTTTCCATTTCAATGTTGGTACTTGATGATTTCCTTTGGTTTTCATTAAGTTTTCAACATTGCAACCTTGATCTTAGTGATTATTCCTCTGCTTGGAGTGTGCTTGCTAGAGCTTGAAGATGAAGTTTGATGAAGCTTGAGGATAGAAGCTAGCTTGAGGATGAAGTCTTTTTACTGTCAACTTTGTTGTCAAGAGGATTTGCTGTTTAGAGCTGTTGTTGTTGAGGATTGAAGTTGTTGTCTGTTGAAGACTGTTGTTGCTGCTTCCTCTGCTTTTATTTTGTTGTTTTGTCTGTTTGCTTGTGTTGATTACCTCTAGGTTTGAGGTGGAGCTTGTCTCCTCTTGCCTATTGTTTTCTCCCTTGGCCTCACTTGTATTATTGCATAGCATGCATTTTATTGTTTACTGTTTACTGCTTGCTTTCTTTTGGTGTTTCCCCTAGGATCTCTGATTTCCTCTGTGCAAGAGGGAATTATGACAGACATTAGGTTTTGACCCATGAATGATAACTGTAGGTAGATTCCCTTTCAACCATAGTTTTAGGGTGTCTTTCTTTTCTCATCTCAAAACAATTCAAAAATACAGTAATAACGTTAATTGAAGTCGTACGTTACGAGCCTTAAGCTATCTGGGAAAAGGTTGGTGGAGGGTCTCTCTCCAGTAATCTGGATGTTAGTATGGTACCCTTTGGGTAACATACGAAGCGTTCACTCCTGGGTTATAGTCTCTAGTGCGACTGAGATTGCAAACATCCTAAAAAACAGTTCTTTCGTAAAAAACTCAAACAAACATTCAAACTCTGTTTTTATCCTCTTGGACCTTTAATCAGGAAAACCCTTTCTTAAGAAGATAAAAAACTGTCAGACAAGCTTGTGTCTTCCGTAGCCCGAACTACGTTTGCTCTGATCCTTCATGCCGTATGAAAGTACGTAGGCACGATATGCGACATCTCGGCGAGCAACCTTCCCCCTTAGCCCGTAGTTAGGCGAACTACGTTGACTCTGATTTCTAGTTCCAGACGGGAATACGTAGGCATAAAGTGCGATACTTTTCCGAGTCGTTTTCTTTTTCTTTTTAACCCAGACCTTTAGAGTAGATAGATAAACATACCCTTAGACAGAAAACAAGCGTGGATCCCGTAGAGTACGACGGACGTGAGGGGTGCTAATACCTTCCCCTTGCGTAACCGACTCCCGAATCCAGGATTTGGTTGCGATGACCATTCCTTTCCCTCTTTGCATTAGGTTTACTCTGAGTGTTTCCTTTCCCGCTTGTGGGATAAATAACGCACGGTGGCGACTCTTCTGTCATAGGCGGCGCCGATTTTCGCAGTAGCGACATTTATGGTTGTCTATTTGTGAGTTTCCGGGTTTCGCTGAGATTGTTGATTTGAGGGCTATGATGAACTTTCATTATGAGCCTGAGTTTTCTCCCCTTTTTGTGATAGTTTTTGAGTTGTTTCTGATTTGTTGAGGTTCTTCCTCTGAGATTTTTCGGCTTTACGATATTTTTTGTTCCTTTTTGTGAACTTCTGTTTCTTCTCTTTATAACATTTTTCAAAATGATTTGAAAACAGTCTTTAAAGAACCTTCCTTTTTCATTTTATCTTGTTGAAGCTCATTTTGGAAAGTTTTTTGATTTGTTTTGGAATTTGATGAAGCTGTTACTTTCTTTCCATTCTCGTTTTCAGAAATTCCATTTTCGATTTGGGCTTTTGATGGCTGTGTTTTGTTGTCATTTTTCGTTTATGGAAAGGATTTAAAATATTCCATTTCGTTTCTTGGTTATTGATGTTGTTTCTACTTCCGTTTTTGGTTGTTTGATGACGGGAGTTTGGTAGCAAATCATTGTTGTCCTTCCGAATTGTAAAAGAAACCCGGTGATGATCTTGAATCTGAGGGCTTACAAATTTTCATTTTTTTTCTTGTTTATGATTTAATTTCTGATATGGTTTGTTTTCATTTTGTAGGTCTGTTGTACGCGATGAAGAAAACGTCACCAAAAATTCGAGCGTACTTGCCGGCTGCGGATCTCCAAGAAGCTTATTCAAAAATCATGGACAAGTTTTGTTTTTGTAAACACTTTTGCTATAAATTCCAATGTAATCCCAAACAAAGAATATTGTTTTGTAATTTAATTCAAAATTTGTACTCAAACTCGTGAAGATTTATGACATGAATGTTTTGGATCTTGAAACTGAGTTTTGAATGGTGATGCATCATATCAACTTTGAGATTCATTCTCAAATCTTAAAATTAGACTTAAAACACATCATACGGAAATCCTTCATAATTCGGCCTCTTAAAACTTCATAGTGCAATTCAAATAATTCTTATTAAAAAAAATCATGAATTCAAGAATGGGATATCACATTCCTCTTGATAGGAGCATCTTGACCTTAATGAAATCCTCTTATAGTACCGTACACATGACCGTGCCTGAGGTCAAAATAGACATTAGACTTAAAAACCTTTGGAAGAAACCTTGCGAAATTTTGAAGGAGATGGCCTTGTATTGATTGAGAAGTATGCAGGAGATAAGAGGTACATGTAAAGCTTCCATGATTTCCTGAACTTCCAACAGCGAACCTAGCTTCACACCAAAAACAACAACTGGTTAAAATGGTTAGCTAAAACAAATGATGGACTAAAATGATATGTGAAGAATGCACAAGGAGGTGGGATCTTAAGGTCAAAAATTAGGGTGCTACATCGTGAAAGGAGTTGGACGGTAGCCTAAGCAAAGGTATTTGACCAAAAAAGGGATAGACATATTACCTACTGTTAAACATATGATAGCCTAAGAAAAGGTAATAGACTTGAAAGGATAGATCACCTACTACCAAACATATGGCAGCCTAAGAAAAGGTGTCTGACCAAAAGAAAGGTGAATTACCTACTATCAAACATATGATAACCTAAGGAAAGGTAAACACAAAAGGAAATATGACCTACTACCGAACATGGAAGCCTAAGAAAAGGTATCTGACCAAAATGAGATAGACATATTACCTACTATCAAAGATATGATAGCCTAAGAAAAGGTAATAGACTTGAAAGGAGAGATCACCTACTACCAAACATATGGCAGCATAAGAAAAGGTGTCTGACCAAAAGAAAGGTGTGTTACCTACTATCAAACATATGATAGCCTAAGAAAAGCTACACACAAAAGGAAAGATGACCTACTACCAAACATGGTAGCCTAAGCAAAGGTATCTGACCAAAATGAGACGGTACATTACCTACTGTCAAACATATGATAGCCTAGGAAAAGGTAATGAACAACATAAGCTTCTACGATCAAGAATATGATTAAGCTTCTTCTTTAACTAAATGATTCATTTAGAACGGATAAATAAACTTCCCCACACCTCAAGGTTGTATGCCATGAACAGGACTCAGTTTCGCCTTTTACTTGAAATGGGTAAAATAAACCTCCCCACGCCTCAAGGTTGTCTGTCAAGAACGGGTCTCAGTTTCTTCTTTAACCAAGTATTTCACTTGAAAAGGGTAAAATAAACCTCCCCACCCTTCAAGGTTGTATGTCGTAAACGGGTCTTAATTTCTTCTTTAATCAAGTATTCCACTTGAAAAGGGTAAAATAAACCTCTCCAACGCTTTAAGGTTGTATGCCAAGAACGGGTCTCAGTTTCTTCCTGGAATGATGAATACTCAAGAGAGCATCTTCACAGGGGATTGAAATTTCACTGGAGATTATAAAACTTCACCGAGGATCTTCAGAAGAGATGTAGGCCGGTTGATTTGCAAAGTATGTCTTCTCAAATAAAGAGAGATCAATTGTAATAATCTTCACCAAACTTCTCGGGAGAGATGTCATTTGATGGAATTAAGCTTGTGTGATGAACTTATTGGGGAATACATTCTTGAGGAGTGTTTTTATTGTAGCTGTAAAAAATGTGTGAAACCTTTGTGGTGAAAAATTCTCAAATAAATAGAAATATATGTTAAGTCTTTGACAAACATCTCTGAAGGATTTCCAAAGAGATGCTATTTGACGAGTTGATAACTGTCGCTACGCGAAAAATGACACAGAGTCGCCACCGGATTTTATTTATCCCAAGGAAGGAAAGGGAAATAGCGATAAAACCTTTAGGAAAAGAGTATGGTCATCGCAACCAAGTTTTAGGGTTCGGGAGTCGGTTATGCGAGGGGAAGATATTAGCACCCCCTCGCATCCATTGTACTCGATGGGAACCTTCTAGGTTGTTTAGCTTGAATGGGTGTTTTAATTTAAGAGTTTGCTTGCTTAAAAGAAAAGAGGGGTTGTTTCTTATTATAATGCTCTCCAAGGATTGTGGCCCTTGTGCCTACATATCCTCACTTAAAAGAAGTGAAGAATTAGAGCTCCGTAGTTCAGAGGCTTGAGAAACGGTTGTTTGTTGGTTGATTTTATACCTTGGAAAAGGGTTTTCAGATTGATGCCCTAAGGCGAAAAGAAGTTTGATGAGTAGATGTTATTTTTAGGTTTTGAGAAGAAATTGTTTTTGATTAGGATCATACTAGAAACTTTGGATAGAGATGAATGTTTCGAATAACCAAGTTGAGCGCCTTGTATTCAAAACATTCGGAACGAGTGTAGGAGGGGCTCTATTCTCATTCCTTCTCCACCACTTTAAAGCTCATCGCGTATAACCCTAATCATATCTTTATTGTTTTTTTGGATTTTTTATGAGAAAAATACCACTTGATGTTGGATCAAGGGTTTTATTATTTGTGAAAATGTTTGAAGTGATGCGAACAAGGTCGATGGCGAACGCACAAGGCGATCGACTTACAAGGGTGAAAATGGATCGATCAAATCGAGAGTTTATTTTTGAAAATAGTTTTTGGAAACAAAGGTAAAAAATGATCATAACAATATCCACATACAATGGCCAGACAATTACATCGGGTTAGTCGGCTTGACCAAAACAAAAAATAAAAAAACGCGAACTCTTTGAAAAAAAATTTTTGAAGGTAAAATAGCAAAAAGAAGTGAAAAAAAGGGGCCTGACACGGATGGCCGTGTCAGGAAGTTCCCAGAACAATGATTTTTAAAGGTAAACAGGGAGCTGACACGGCCGCCCGTGTCAGCACTCCTGGGAGGTGCGCGTGAAGGGAAATTTAAATAGCGGGCTGACACGGCCGCCCGTGTCAGCCCTGCTGGGTGAAAAATATAAACTATGTTTTTTGTTCTTTTTCTTTCTTGTGGTTTTTACAAAGGTTCCTTAGTCCCTCTTAGGACCTTACACATTGTATACAACACAAAAACATTTAAAGGAGAAAATAAAAGAGAAATGCAAAATATAAAAATAGAAGAGTTTGAAGAAAGGGATACCCAAGAGTTGTTATCTTTCTTGCAAAACCTCCACTGATTTTGGTTGGGTGTCCTCTTCACTTTCCACTCTATGCTTTGAAGGTTCTGTCTTTCAATGGTTTCTCTCTTGTTCACCTTTTTCCTTTCCTCTCTTTTTTTGACTTTTTTATGGTTCTCTTGTATTTCTGGTTTTTTCTCTCTTAGTTTTTTCTGGTTTTTTCTCTCTATTTCTTGCCCTCAATATCTCTCTATCTCAATGTGCCTCTCCCTGATGGTTGCTCCCTCTTCTTTTAAACTCAGCCCATTAGGGTTTTCCCTTCTTTCAAAACATCAGATTTTTTCATGGAGAAATGTCTCTTACCACTTTCTTCACACTTGCCTAGGCTGTTTTTCTTTAGCTGCATTTTTTGCCCTCAAATCTTGTACTCATTTGTTGGCTTGTGCTTGGACTGCCCTTGTGGTCAATGTTACTACCTTTGACATCATTTTTTGAAATTCTGATATTTGATGTGTAAATGTATCACCATGAGTTCATTCCCTTGGTTTTGTGATATGAGGCAATTTGTTACTTCTTGCATGGGACTGTTTTGGATCACATTAACATTGCCCATGATTATGCATGCATAGTCTTGATCTTGAAATATTCCAATGTTGAGTTAACTCTTAAATATTTTCCTTGGATGTTTGTGGGCATACTGAGGAACATGTGGACTTGATGGGGCATGAAGGGTGCCATAGCATAAAATTGATTAGAAACTTGAATTAAGATTAGAAATAGCTTAATTTCCTAAGCATTACTTAGATTTAGAAACTTGTAACAAATGTGACATTCTTGTAATGTCATGAAATTCTTTGTAATCTAATCTTGAATTCAAGAATCTTGCATTTGGAATGATGGACCTCCCTTATGCCATTGAATTTGAAAGGAAGGAAGTCTTGAATCATGAACTTGTGATCTTGACTTATGTCTTGCAAATTTGAATTCCACTTGAACATAGAATTTGAAATAAAGTTGGATGAAGAAACCTTGAATTAAGCCTTGCGCTTCATGTCCATTAGGAATATTGATCTTGAATATCCCAATATTTTCAAGTAACTTCTCCTTAAAGGAATCTACATGAGTAGACTTTCAACTTGAACCAAACCTTAGATGATGAATCTTTTCTTCCATGTAGTCCAATGATAGGAAATTTATCTTATTTGAAATGGAAAACAACAAACCGACCCAATATTTACCTTATGAACCCACATGCTCGAAATGCAATAGATCGATGTATGATATGACGAATGTAGGGTATGAAAGGCTAAAGGTGAAAATGAGGGTGTGACAATAACCTGGATAAAATCACTAGGGATGGACAAACTGTCTTGAGGAGACTGCCATTTGTCATCCTAGATAGAAAACCTGATCAAAAAAGTTGCTCAAATAAAGAGGCTGCTTGTGGTCTAGGTATACATTGCTGAGAAGATTTTTGTACCATTGCTAGAGAAATATCTTGTCTTCGATGGTGATATTCAAACAGATTCTTCCTAGGGATTCAAAGTGCAAAATAAATGCACGCCCAATCTAGGTTCAAAAGCCTAGAGATATCCAAAATTGTGATTATCATGGACCAAAGTTCAATTCAGGAAGCAACTGAAGAGAAACTGTCAAGCAAGACTTAACCATTAAGGTCAAAATAGACATTAGACTTAACACCCTTTGGAAGAAACCTTGCAAAAATTTGAAGGAGATGGCCTTGTATTGATTAAGGAGTCTGCAGGAGATAAGAGGTACATGTAAAGCTTCCATGATTTCCTGAACTTCCAACAGCGAACCTAGCTTCGCACCACAAACAAAAACTGGTTAAAATGGTTAGCTAAAACAAATGATGGACTAAAATGATATGTGAAGAATGCACAAGGAGATGGGAATTTAAGGTCAAAAATTAGGGTGCTATCTCGTGAAAGGAGTTGGACGGTAGTCTCCGATTGTGGGAATGGCGGAGATCAATGGAAGTGGTCTTACAGGGTGGTTGTTATGGTGGATTCACATTAGAGGTTAAATGTGAAAGGGGTGGAGGATTGATTTATGGTGTTTTAAAAGATGATGATAGAGGTCGTGGTTGAAAGAAGAGTTGACGAAAATGATTGAGTATGTGTGTTTAGTGAATATGATTGAAGGAGTTGGACATTATTTCGGTTTGAATAGAGGCTCAAGGTTGTGTGTTGATGGTTGTAATAATGGTGAGATGAGCAAGGTTTTATGAAGGTGAGTTGCTACGAGTTTGGTGGGTTATGGAAAATTCTGAAGGTGTTTAGAACGGGACAATGAGGGAGCTTGAATTCAAAAGTAGGAGAAGATGAAGATGTTTTTTTTCCGATTTTTCAATTTCTCCCTTTAAGTTATTTCTCAGTTTTTGGATTTGTCTTGTATTGAAGTCATATCCTTTTCACTTTGCAGGATATCTGTTGTTGTTACTGCACATTTTGGAGTGTTGTGTTCGTAGGAAACAGTGCAGGTATCTGGCTTGAACTATTGCATAGTTTTTGTAGCAATATCTTTATGTGTTTCTTGTAGCAGTATAGCAGGATTGTTTTGTTTGTGCAACATTGGTATTGGAAAGGCTCGAGGAAATTTTTGTGAGGTTGCTGTCTTGAACGTACAGTTTTACGTAGGTGTTTTGTGTGATGCAGGTAGTGGTACGGGTAGCAGGATGTTGGTCTGAGTATTGAGTTTCTCATGTAGCTTTGGAGTTTTTTGTGAAGAATTGTGGTTGTAGCAGGACAATCGACTACTTGGCAATTGCTTTTTATTTTTTTTACTTTGTAATAATAACAATAGATAAATAAATAACTAATAGTAAACAAAAAAATGATAAATAACATAAATAACTAATAATATATAAAATAAAATAAATAACTAATAATACATAAATATAATAAATAATAATAATATATAAGAAATGAATTTAAAATAAATTTCTAAAAGTAATAAAAATGATTCTAAATTAAAACTTAATTAACTAAATTTAAACTAATTAATTAAAAGAAAAAGTGACCAAAATATAAATTAAATTAAAATATAAACTAAAGTAGAAATAACAAAAGAGCGCGGTTGGGGACAAGACTAATGTGCAAGGGTGCTGTTTGCCATTGGTGAAGTGTCGTGACCACTGTCGAGCCATCCTCGGATAGCCTCGACTTCATAGGTAAAATCGTCTGCAGCTACGTGTGGATCTCGCATGACTTCCTGCATAAGTATTGAAGATCATGATCATAGGAAATTTTGTTAGATGATTATATCCTCGAGTGTGTCCGAAACAGACATCAACACTTGTAATTGCATTTGATTTATTCTAGTGTAGACAACAGTGTCGGTTTCGTGTGTATAAGCTTATACAAACAAATCATAGTATTTTACATGAACTGCAATTGGAAAACAAACCTAGAAGATTAGACAAATAAAATATGAAGGAGGTTGGTGAGGTCCTTCAGAACTTAGGCCAAAAGAGTTCTCGAATCCGAATTAATAGGCATGTACAAAAAACCAGTTTGTTCTCCAACCCTTGGATCTTTGCTTTTCTTGGTTCAAAGACCAACCAATTTTCAAAACACTGCCAAGTCAAAATATCCATCCATGCGAGATATAAATTAGATAAAACATCAATATCGTTAATTTTAATACTAGTTTCAACTCCTCAAGTAATGTACACCTTGTGCAGGCAGTAGTTGGCCGGTGGTCAGGAGCCATTCCATCATCAGGTGACTTATAATTTGTAGCTTTTTGTTCAGCTGAAAGTAATCGCTCTACCTGCAAAGGGGTTTAAAGTGGAAAACTCTAGGAACTAAGACTTATATTTATATATAAAAGTATGTGGGAAATATATATTCTAAGTTTATTTATTATATGGACGGTTATGCTTATGCAGACACAAGGTAGTCATCAGAAGTGTGTAGATTGTGTGTAGTCACATGATAGAAGTTTACAATAGGTAATTGAGTATTGGCTATCATTGACCATATTACAAGTCTAACTGACCTCGGCCATGACAGTTTTGATACACTGTTGTAATCCTTTGTAAGTAGCAGCCTCTGCATTGGACATTGTTGTAGCCATTTCTTCACAAGCAGCAACATGTGCACCATCCACAGGAAGCAAAAGTCTAGATATAGAATTGGTGAAGTACTGTAGAGAAGAATCCATATCAGTTATGAGGCTTGATTTATACTTATGGTAAAATAATTATTGAAATCAATACTCCTCGTCATACTTGTTGAATAATAGCAACACTGCTTCCCGAACATTGTACAACAACCATGAAAGATCTAAAACTGCTTTCACTAGCTGCAGCCACAGCCTCCGCCTGCATATCAACGAGTAAATCTCCATTATGTTTGGCTAAATGTCCTTTAATTCAATACAACACATAACTTGAACAACACCACACAAAACATCACATACCTGAATATGTGCAAGTGCAGTTGCATTGTCACCGTTTCCCAATGTGCTTTCATGTACTTTCTTTGCGACCTTAAATAAAACGAAATAAAAATCTTTACAGATTAATATAACCAATGGGAACAAGTTGAAAAAACAATGAATAAGATATCAAATGACCCATTCAGAGGCCTTTACTAGATCTACAGTATGATCAAGCCTAAAAAATACCTGGATTGCTCCATGGGATTCCTCTAGCTCTGCATAGGCATATCATAGCATTTCTGAATCTGTTCACAAATGAAAGACAGCACAAGGAAATGACAGAATTTTCAAAATTTTCACAGTCTTTCCAAAGTTGTTCAATTTGATTGGTAGGAGTAATAATAGCTCTCTGATAGACTTTCCTAATAATAGTCATCTGATATGGTTCTTCTTGTTCATGTACAGGCTGCAACTGAAATTGACCCAAAAAAAGTTGGAAATCGATACCGAATTATGCAACAAGAATTGCAGAAAACACAATATTAACTAACTGGCAATGACTTTAGAAAGGATATATACTCCATCCACAAAGGGGTAGATGTTATGTCTGCTCGTGTTAGCACATCATTAGAAAGATGTGTCAATATACATACATATATAAGTGCTACAATAATCAAAGGAAAATTGAAATACAAAAGTAATATGACAATGAGAAACAAGTTACCGATACAGTTGAGCATAAACTCAAAGGCTTTTATGGTCTCTTCTTGACCCTCTGTGCCCTTCTTGTCATTGACCTTTCTAATGAAACGAATGTAACACCACCTATAAACAAGGATAAACAACACTGGATTCTCACATATAATCAAAACCTTTCAAACAACATATCCAAAAGGAAACTAATATATCAACCATTGTCATAATCAGAATAAGAAAACGACATACCAGAAAGGAACTTGAAGACAGTTCAACAAACAGCGACTAAAAATCTGCTTGGTAGCATCATCATTATTTACACCCATTTGTGCCTCCACATACTGCTTCCAAAACTTGGCCTAAATACAAATCAAAATAAGCATTGTTAAAAACTAGTTCATTACATTTTCAATAGATCCCTTTTGCCACAGAATTCGATATGTTATATCACGTGTCACAAGGCATCACATTGTCACTAATGATTTCAATAAGGATCATATTGTCACTGAAGATTTCAGTAAGGATCATATTGTCACTGAAGATTTCAATAAAGACCACTAGTGAATTTATCAAATAAGCATTTGCATGACAGCAAGCCAAGACTATATTCAAACTCATCATAACAAATTTGCTGACATCCATTGGTTATACTCATCCATCCTTATTACGAAGGAGCTTGAACTTGCGGAACCTCCTCCGCCATATGCCTTCATGATGACAATGCAGAATACTCATTAATATTTTATCAGTGTTAAAATATGAAATCGATAAGACAAAAAAATGTAGAAGCAAGAAGCCACACCTTAGCAACTTCAGAAGTATCAGTAGCACTGTCAGAGCTGCGCAAGCACATTTTGAGATTATTCCGTTGCATGAATATCACAGCTCATATGGGCCTGTCATTGACAAAAATACTCAGTGGATCAGATTCTAGAATTTGACAATTCTGTGACCAAATTAAAAATCCATAATAAGAATTGGCAGGCAATCATGTCTATAAGAAGTTAGGAAAAAACTTAGATTCTTCACTTCACCACTCATAAGAACATGAATCAAATGAGGATACTCGGACATAATTGTGTACCCTACCCTCCAACAGTTACAATCAAAGGAAGAATGAACAAATTTTGGAATCAGCAACCAATAATCAAGATTCAAATGCTTTTATTTATCAATACTCCTGCTAAATTTCAATCCCAAACGTTGACAAGCCATTAGAACTAAACAGTTGCATGCTTTTTGTTATTCTGAAGAATTGATCGAGCCATAGTCAAATTTTAATTGAACTTTTATTACTGTAAGATAACCTCTTCAACACTCAATTCCATTAGCTGCAATACATATTTATTTGAGCATAAAAAATATTTAGCAAATACATAATAACAAGAGATAAATTGACAACAATTTACAACAAGAGTAAAAACTATGGATGTTTTTGGTTTTTGTAATGTTAGCAAGGCACATAAAAGCAAGTAAGCAACAAAATAGATGGAAGCTATAGCCGGAAATGTTGCAGTAGTACTTTATGACAGTCTAACAGAAAGACTCAGAAAGGCGCTTTTAAGTTTTCTAACACTGACGTTGATTTGTAGTTGTAAATAACCCACATACATTCACACCTTACCTAACAACAATTGTTGAATCATTATTATAGGTTTTCCGTAAACATGATTATAAGTGTTTTTTGTAGTAGTGGTACTATTATCTTTTTTTCTGTTTAAACTAGGAGTAGATTAGAAGCACAAGTAAAAGGTTTGTTTGGACATGGAAATAAATTAAACAAGTACACATGATTAGAGGTAAATGGATCGCTGGAATTGAAATTATGCAGACTTGTCATGAAGAAGCTATGACAGAGGTTTTATTAAAAAATGGCAGTAAGTAAAGAGTTATGGGAGCATATAACAATGGCAAGAAAGAGAGAACTATACTGATATTGCAACACAAGTTTTGGCCTATTGGAATTACTATTAGCAAGTATTCTTAACATTTTCTCAGAATATTGTTCTTTCATGAGTCTGTGTTACAAAACTAACATATACATTTTTATGTTATATGTCTCTTCTTATTTCTAAATAAAACTGAGTTGAAATTATCATATTTTTCACATTATGGATGATTATTATATCTACTTAGGTTTATATATGGTTATGGAGAATGACAAAAACATGATAGGCAGAAGATTTTTCCTAAAAAATTGAAAGGAATGGAGTTAGGGAAACACAATTAAGAGGTTTATGTTGTGCCATACTTATATGAATACTCCTTAGTATTATTTTGCATATTTTTATATGAAGTAATACTCACCAAAGATATACAATGATTGTGTTGTAAAACACTTAGATCTTATTGTAAAGTAACAGAACAACGAAACAAGCACAAGCATGAAATCTATAAGCTTTTTTTAATATAACACATGTTAAGAATGTTATATTTCCTAGTGATTGCTTGGTAATCTGTCTCCCAAGAGTTTGCAGAAGCTTGATCAAACTCCATGTCATTGAATACAAATATCAGATGAGTTTAATGCACAGAACCTGACATTAACTTGATGTTTTGACAGGTTGTGCAATAACTCTATAACTATTTGTTCTCTGAGGCATTTAATCGAACATCTAACATACATATCAATTATAAGAGTAAAAAATATCAACTCTAGTATGCTTAAGAAATACCTGTGCTTTCCTTCAAAATATTGATTCTGAAGCTTTAAAGAGAGACAAAGGTCACCGAGTGGAACGAGGTTATTAACTATCGTTGCTGCAGAGATTGTCGAGCTCGTTGTCATCACCGTGTCGACATCAGAACTATATCTATATATCATAGCAAAATAAAATCATAATTTCCAACAAGTTCAATTTTGCGAAAGGTATTATCGATCTAAAGTTTTACTGGATACTGAACTGTTATTGCCGATGGCAAATCTTGCTGAGCTGTTATGCTATTGAATTCGAACTGTGGCGAATCCGAAAAGGATGCATCTTCCTTGAACATATTCCAAACACTTTGCTCTCTCGTCGCAGTGGTTGCAGAACTTGTGGTGTTGGGGCGTCAGAGCTTAGTTGAGAATGTGTCGTGCTACTGCAGAATCGAGTGGCTGTCAAAAATGAAACCAGTGAGGTTGAAAACTTAATGTGCTGATCCACGTTGGTTGATAAGAGGAAGAAAATTGAAAGTGGTTAATGGTGAGCGGTGGCAAGGAGGGTTGTAAGGAGGGTGGTCAAAAGAGAGATTCAGAGGTTGTCGTCGGGGGTATGAATCAGAGGAGAAGGTGGTGTTAAAACGATGGTTGGACGGTGAAAAAACGGGTGAAGAAGGGAGGTTATTGTGATGATCAAGGGTGGAGACAGAAATGAGAGTTTGTGTTGTGTATCGAAGAAGATGAAGCGTGGCGGAAGAAGAGGAAGGGTTGGGTTGTGATGTTCCAGTGAAGGAGATAGATGATGGTGAGGGGAAAGGGTGCGGCAGATGAATTTTTTTCCGAGAGAGAAGGGTTTTTCCCCTTTTGTAATGAAGAAGAAGATCCTCTTCTTATCCATCTCTCTCCGCTTTCTGCTTTTTTTCTTCTTTTTCTTTTTATAATAATAGCACTTTTTAGTAAAGTTCTATCAAAATCATATTGTCAACACTTTATAATAGCGCACGACCATAAAGTGCTATTATAAATATGTTTGTTTCTTTTTTAATAGCACTTTTTTTAAAAGTGCTATTATAGATATGTCTGTTTCCTTTATAATAATAGCACTTTTTAATAAAGTGCTATCAAAATCATATTGTCAACACTTTATAATAGCGCCCGACCATAAAGTGCTATTATAAATATGTTTGTTTCTTTTTTAATAACACTTTTTTTAAAAGTGCTATTACAGATATGTTTGTTTCCTTTATAATAATAGCGATTTTTAATAAAGTGATATCAAAATCACATTGTCTACACTCTATAATAGCGCCCGACCATAAAGTGCTATTATAGATGTGTTGGTTTCCTTTTTAATAGTACTTTTTTTAAAAGCGCTATTAAATTAGGCGATACAAAATATCAATTTTGGCGTAGTTAACTAATTAATTAAAAGAAAAAGTGATCAAAATATAAATTAAATTAAAATATAAACTAAATTAGAAATAACTAAAGAACTATACTAAAATATAAACTAAATCAATTCTAAATAATACTTAAGATAAAAAAAAAATTCTGAAATGGAATGATAAAATCGACTAAAAAAAGCACGATTAATGATGAAATGAAATGTTTAACTAGAAGAATGCAAGAATGTCTGACTTAAAATTATATGCAAAAGATCAGAGAATCTGAGGGTAAATTTTGGGGTATGACAGTTGCCTCTATTTAAATATCTTCACTGGATGACATGAGTTATGGAAATCCTCATGAAATCATGGTGAGAGGTATTTAAATACAGATAACCAAAAATTTTGCCCTTAGATGCAATGACATACTATGCTACGGACAAAAGAAAATTATGCAATGCTGACATGCCATAAACTCTAGCATGATGAAAATGATGGAATGATAAATGCAAAAAAACACAGACGTGACAAAAGCAAACAGGGGCAGAGACAACACAATGAATAGTCACTCACTGGGGAGAGGCAGCAATACTAGGGAAGCAACATTTATCATCCATGAACGAAACTGGATGGGCAAGAGTCACAACATTCAGAAGACCACTGAATGAGGTGAGGAGAAATATGAGAAATATAATATTGAAACAAACATCAGAGGCATTCAGAAAAGCATTGGATGGAGAATGGAAACAGACCTGAAAACATTCAAAAGTTGTTAACCAAAGTCAGAAACAAATTGAAGACATCTAGAAGAGCATTAGACGAAGACAAAGATTCTGAAGGTACATCTGAAACATTTAGAAAAACATTAAATGCATGGGAAAAGGTTTGAAGACATATTTGGAAGAACATCAGATAAGCAACAAAGGAGTTCTAGAAGAACATCAGAACATAAATACATATCCAGAAAAGATCAGATAGGTACAAAGGAGTTTCCGGAAAAACATCAGAAATAAAAGTCATATCCGAAAAAGCATCAGATAGACACAAAGGGACTCTGGAAAAAACATCAGAAGCAAAAGTCATATCCGAAAAAGCATCAGATAGACACAAAAGGAGTTCTGAAAAAACATCAGAACAAAAGACTCAATTTGGAAAAACATTAGAGAGAGAAACAAATCCGGAAAAACCTCTGTTAGATTCTGGAAAAACATCAGAGTCAAAGGAAATATCTGGAAAAACATCAGATAAGTTCTAGAAGAACATCAAAACAGAGACTCAATTTGGAAAAACATCAGAGAGAGAAACAAATCCAGAAAAACCTCGGTCAGATTCTGGAAAAATATCAGAATCAAAGGAAATATCTAGAAAAACATCAGATAAGTTCTGGAAGAATATCAGAACAGATACTCAATTTGGAAAAACATCAGAGAGAGAAACAAATCCGGAAAAGCCTCGGATGGATTCTGGAAAAACATCCGAACAAAAGGAAGTATCTGGAAAAACATCAGATAAGTTCTAGAAGAACATCAGAACAGAGACTCAATCTGGAAAAACATCAGAGAGAGAAACAAATCCGGAAAAACCTCGGATAGATTCTGGAAAAACATTAGAATCAAAGGAAATATCTGGAAAGACATCAGATAAGTTCTGGAAGAATATTAGAACATATACTCAATCTGAAAAAACATCAAAGAGAGAAACAAATCCTGAAAAACCTCAGATAGATTCTGGAAAAACATCAGAATAAAAGGAAGTATTTGAAAAAACGTCAGATAAGTATGAAAATATCTGTTTGGTAGGTGCCAAGTGAGTTGGACTTTGACCATAATGTAAGACGCAGATAACAACACGACCTTGGGAGAAATGCAAATAAGGATGAAACGCTCATGATATGCATATGGTATATGAATTATGCAGATGTCGATGACAAGGCTCGACTCTTTTGGTGAGATGACAAAACTAGAGGACGGATTCCTCAACACGGAGATCAATTCCGTTCTGCTTGGGGACCAAAGATGTTACTGCTGAACACATCTCTGCCATACTACCAAATTGTATCAAGTTGATGATCCTTGTAGGAAGGATGAAGAGTTGTTTGGGATTCTTCAAGTAAGCTGCCCCCATATTAGATTTTGGTTGTAGATGAATTGATAATTGCTTCAGCTTGTCTAACTCTTGAAAATGACCGCTTTACTGTGCCCTTGGAAGGCTTTCCCCAGTTTGAGTCTTGAAAGATCTTCTAGGTAAATCAATTATGAGAAGGACTTGCACTAAGCAACAAATCATGAGCTGATTCTCAACAGGATTTAGAAGGAACTTGCCCCTGATAGGATCACCGACCATGTTTCTCATTGTTTGAAAATTCCTTGAGAGGAAAGCCATCTTGCAAACAAAAGTGTTCATACAAATATGGTAGATGCAAAGTTCATGCATCCTTTGAAATCAAAATCACTTCAGAAATATGCAAAGTATAAGAGTTTCATATCAGAACGCGGCAGTTCAAAACACTCAAAGTATAAAGTAAATGTGTAATGCCAAATTAATTGATTTGCAAAAATCTTTTGGAGTCAGCTTACGCAACCTTGTTGTAGTATGCTTTGTAAATAACCTTGCTTCATTCAGGTCTTTTAAGGGTTGTATCGTCGCCTGGTTCACGATTTAAGAAACAAAGGATAAAGGCTCAAAGTTTATTTGTGCTCACCCAATCTACGTGATGATCTTCAGTCCTACGTTCAGTTAACTCATATTATTTGCTCAGGTTCCCTTACGTTGGAAATTGCACTGATGGTAGCAATGATGATGGTTCAGATGTCAAGGGACCTTTGAAAAGGCAGTCACTACTTCCCTATAACATTTAGTTGTTTCGAGATTGAGGATTTTCAGGGTGAAGGGTCTAAAGATCTCCTCCTTTTATTATCCCTAACTTTTGCTTGAACTGTTTCCTGCAAAGATTACAACCAGCGGGATGCCCTAATTTTTCCTAAGTCTCCTTCATAGGTTTTGACTTAGTGGGCTTATTATTATTATTATTATTTTTTGTTGAAGAAAGTGACAGCTTGGCTTAGTGATTATGGTGAACCATCAACGACTTTTTGGCTCGGAAAACATCTTCGATACTTGTTATGTGCGAAGGAAAATTGTGAGTGCCACTTTTATATGAAAAGTGTATTGTGTGAATATACAACCAAGTTAACTGAGAGCTACCCATCCCAAGGTTAAGATTGCGGTTTTTTTGTAAAGAAACAAACTCCAACTTCTAGGCTCGAAGGGGTTGACAAGGGAATAACTTCCTTATTTCTCCAGTGTCTTGGGGATTGAAACAATGCCTTACATCGTTAGCAAAGTTTGATTGAAAGCATACCAACAACAGTTATAAGTACAACATTTTCATCATCCTCCCTCAAATATTTGCATGATCAAAAGTTTGGACAAGAAGTAAATATTTGAAATATAAAGCATAAAAGTGAAAATAATAGACAAAATGAATCGAAATCAAAAGTTGCAATGCTCATTTCATTAATACGAAAGTACAAACACTAATTGAAAGCAAAAAACTTATACAAAATTAAGAAAAGTACAAACAACGAGAAACAAAAGGCCTAGTGACTAATCAGTAACAAAGATGAGTTGTCATGTCTGAAACACTGGCTTTTAGGAAGATAGTCAGTTGAAGTCGGACTGAAGCTTCACTTTTGATGTGCTGGCAAGGAATTGTTCTAGACATTCGTATGACTATCCTTAAAATCAAGGATTCAAGTTCTAACCAACTTACGCATTCTGGCTTTCAATGCATAATGTCGCTACTGCGAAAATCGGCGCCGGCTGAACAGAAGAGTCGCCACCGTGCGTTATTTATCCCATGGGAGGGAAAGGAAACGCTCAGAGTAAACCTCGCATAACACGGGAAAGGTATGGTCGTCGCAACCAAAACCTGGATTCGGGAGTCGGTTACGCGAGGGGAAGGTATTAGCACCCCTCACGTCCGTCGTACTCGACGGGATCCACGCTTGTTTTCGGGTATGGATTGTTATTCTATCTACTCTAAAGGTCAGGGGTTAAAAAGAAAAGAGAATGAAAATAAAATGACTCGGCAAAGTATCGCACTTTATGCCTACGTATTCCCATCTGGAACGAGAAATCAGAGTCAACGTAGTTCGCCTACCTACGGGAAAGGAGGGGAAGGTTGCTCGCTAGGATATCGTATCCTATGCCTACGTACTTTCATACAGCATGAAAGATCAGAGCAAACGTAGTTCGGGCCACGTACGACACAGGCTTGTCTTGGTTGATTTTATTCCTTCTGAAAAAGGTTTTCTTGATTAGCAGTCCCGGCGGACAAAAATGACGTCTTGATGAGTTCACATTCTTTTACGGAAGAAGTGTCTTTTATTGTGTTTGAAATCTTTATGGTATTTTTCTGTTTGTTTTGAGGAAGAAGAGATAGAACTCTAACCTACGGTTGCGAAGGGAAACAAACTAACCTAATGTTATCATGCATGGATTAAGACCTAGTGTCTATCATGCTCCTCTCTTGCGCAGAGAGAAACAGAGATCCTAAGGGAATAGACGGAAACAGAAACAATAGCAGATATATACAGTAAAACAGTAAAATGCATGAATGCAACAATACAAGCGAGACAAGGGAGTCCCACTCAACCTCAAACCTGGAGAACAATAGGCAAAAGTGAACAGGCTTCACCTTCAACCCAACAGGGTAAACAGCAAACAATACAGTCAGGAAAACCAGTCAATACATCAGAAATGAAATACAGCAAAATAAACAGCCACAGCAGCTCTGCATCAATATCCATCTTCAAGTCATCTCTAATCAGCTACAAGCTTCAGGCAAGGTATTGATCATCAACCTTCCATCTGCAATGGCTTTTCTTCAAGTCCTATCCTCCAAGCTGAGGGATCAATCACAAGAGTGAATTGGGTGTTAAGCAATTAGTTGACTACCAATGGTGGTAAACCAACTGCCACTAACACATAAGACATGTTCTCTCAAGAGTTCTATCCCTCAGACAATAGCACCAAGCCTTCCAAAGGAAGGGGGTGAGTGTCTCAGAGAGACTCTGTATCACAGAGAGGAATGGAGGCAGTCAAAACCTTCCATGTTTGAGAATCAAGCTTTCTAACCTAGAGCTCTGCCTAGCTCCTAAACCCTAATCTCCTCAACAACTGCTAGCAAGAAAACACCTCATCACCTCTGGGAGTTGTCCTTCAGGCTCTGGATCTCCAATGGCTCCATCATCATCAATCTTCAACTTCCCCAATCCCCAGACAAATCCCAACACCCAAACAAGCAAGCAATAATCCCCAGAGGGCACACCACACCATTCAATCAAATACAGACAGTATATTAATAGCAGTAGGGGGATCCTGAATTTTCTAAGGGGATCTGATAACTGCCCATAGCCCCTATAGTCCCATAGCTAAACTATTCAAACTCTAAGCCCTAAGGGAAATGAATTAATTCTCCTAAGTTGTCACTTAAAACCCTAATTTGTTCATGTTGTTCTCACCTAAACTAAACACCTAAAGTTAATTTCTAAAAATGGGAACTAAATTGTATCTACAAGTTGAATATCTAAACTAAACAACCTAAAAAGAATGGACAAAAAATATTAAAGCATTGGCTAGAACAAAAATCAACAAATTTATGCATGAAATGAAACTATTTAAAATGCTATTTATTTGGAAAATATGGCAAAAATATCAAATAAAAAATAAAATGCAATTTTTATTTTTTATAATTTTCTATACTCTTTAAAGAAAATTATGCAAAAAGAATCATCAAAAAATAATGATTTTTCAATTTTATGTGATTTTTATAAGATGCATAAAAAAATGAAAGAAATTAAAAAGAATTAAAAAAGAAATAAAATGGGGGGTGAGAATAGCAGGGCCACACAGTTCAAATTAGTGGGCTTCACACGCGTGGGGGGTGTCAATAGCATCTGAGCCCATTTCCCTCTATTAAATGAAACGGTGCGTTTCATTATTTGAAAATCTCCCTCCGTTTTCAGTTTTAATCGTGGCCGTTGGATGAGTCTTCAAGTCAAAGGTCAAAACGAGATCGTGTGGCCCAGGGATCGTCTCCTACCTCCAGCAAACCCTAGGTCCTGCAACTCACCCCCATGCACGAACCTTACACCTTCCTGTTCTCCTTCAACGCTCCATGGATTCATTCGATGTCAAGAGCAAAAATGCTCTAAATTCCTCCCTCTACACAGCCATATCCTTAGCTCTTCCTAAAATTCACTCACGAAGCAAACTCGATAGGTATAACAGTTCTGATCCACCATTTTCAACTGATATCAATCCTCTCAATTCTCTCCAATTATTGCCCTAACATACTCTACACCTTGTACTGATCATTTCAAGCTATTAACCTATGATTATCGTGCCTTAATCCAAGAGTTATGAGCCTTAACAGAATTGATACATCATGTTCAAACTTCATGAAACTTCTCCAAAATCATCCCAATCAATCCTCTATCCTATCTTAACCATTTTACCCTATCAAAACCCTAAGATTCTAACTAAATCATGCAATACGAAGAGAAAACAAACCTGGTGCAATTGGTGAAAACAGATATGCAACTCTTTGAATTTGGTGCTTGCAGTGATTGAAACTTGCTCAGTAACCTTGATGATGATTTTTGTATGCAGTGATTAGTGTGTAAACTTCATGAATCTTGTCCTTGATAAGTTCTTGCAATTTGGATGGTTGTCTTGAATAGCACAATTCTTCTTCAAATTCTACCAATCTTGATGTGGATTATGGTGTTTGAATGATGATGATGAAGATTCAATCAAAAGATAAAAGGATTGATGGAGATTTGGGAGAGTTTGTGAAGCTTATGCAAAAAATGAGAAAGTGTGTAAAACTTGGGGTTTTGAACAAATTAAGTCACCAACCATGGCATGAACCATCTTGTATCAATATATAGGTGAGGTTAGAACCTCCTAGAAACTTGGAGAAGTTTCCCTTGCATTCTTTCCCTTGAATTTGGTTTATGTTTCTTCCATTGCAAGCAACCATGGATAACTCACAAAATATGAACTAAGATCAAAATTCCACTTTAGCCAATGTCTTTAAAATGACCTTTCCATTCAAAATGACCTATAATTTTGCTTCATTTGGCCAAGATATGAAAAATCTCATTTTTAAGGCCATTTTTATTCATTAAATCCAACAATTTTGAAACCTTGTGCTATGAATCTTTCCAATCTCTCATGGTCACCTTTCTAGACTCAAAATGTCATTTGGAACAAGTTTTATGTTTTAAAGTTTTCCATTTGAAGCTTCCTTGTATGAGTTTTGGGCATAGGTTAAAATGACCTGTAATTCACAAATGACCAAAATACCCTTTGCTTGCCAAGACCATAAGTAGAGTTCCACACATCCTATGAAGGCATACCATACCATTCTAGAAAGCTAAGACAATGAGGAACAACTCTTATGTTGACCAGGAATTCATTTGAAATCTCCTTGAGGGGTAAATATTGCTTGGAAGTCAAGTCACTTTCACAGACAAAATTTCAGATACCTCAGATGACCTGTAACTTGCAAGGACCATAACTTGAGTTCTATAGATCTCCTTGATATCTTCCACAACTCAAATTAAAGGTATTGAGATCCTATACAAGTTTCATGTTGGCCAAGGATCCATTTGAAGCTTGCATTTTGACTTATCTTGCTTGGAAATTTGACCTAAACTAGGGGATTTTACACAGAAACCCTAATTTAGAAACTCCTCTTCTCCTTGATTTCTCTTGAATTCTTCTTGGCATAACAACATATCCTTATTCCCCATGTCAAATGATGAACTCCACATCTCTCCAATAGCCCTCAATGCCTTTCCAACAATCCTTTGACCTAGGGTTGACCCAGGGTTGACCCAGATGAAACCCTAGTTGACTGTCTTCCTCCACAACTCTTGTGACTACACCAATGACTTGTTTTCTTCTCCAAATGACTTTCTAAGTCCTCCAAGATGTCTAGATACTCCCCATGCCTTCAATTCACAGCTTACAACTCCCTTGTTGATCCTCAGATCCCCTCAGATAGGAGATAGACTCAAGGCTTGACCGGATGGACTCTCTGCTCCCAAATTCTTTTCTGATGACTTGAATGAAATTGAATTAGGATAACAACCTCTTGATAGGCCTCTAGAGATGATAATAATGATTGGTCCTCTGTTGGATGACTTGCTATGCTTATGCTATGCAGATGGTTAGGCTATGTACATGACTCTATATGCAAATGCTAATGATATTGAAACATAAACCAAGTGACTAAGGTTGAGCAAATTTTAGGGTGCAACACATAAAAATTCTCAAAGTCGTGGCCCGGGGTGCCCTCATGAAATGCACAACGGAGATATGCTCTAAATCCATCTGGAAGAGGATTAGGAGGAGATTGTAGAGTCCTTGTAGTGATCAGCCCTTGTTGAACCAGGTCAGGATAAAGTTCTGTATATGTCATGGGAATAGGATCAAATTGATTCCTATTCCGATACTGGTTCTGTCCAACAGCTGGACGTTGAGGAATTTGAGCTGGTCGTGGAGCAGCAACAGCAGCAACAACATGATGATCAACATACTAAGGTCTAAGACGAGGCCTTCTCACTTCAGTCATGACATCATTAGTCTGATCTTCTCTCTTCTTATGGAAGGTCCCAAAGGATTTCTTCGCACCAATGGAAGATTCAGTGGCTTTAGATACTTTACCCTTTTTCAATCCTTCTTCTAATCTCTGTCCAATAGTCACCAAATCTGTAAAGCTTGAAGAGACACTCCCAATCATCTTTTCCCAATAGAAAGGGGACAGAGTATCCATGAATATTCTAGTTATCTCCTTCTTCGCTAGAGGGGGTTCAACTTGGGAAGCTAACTCTATCCAATGTTGAGCATATTCCTCAAACGACTCTCTCTCATTTTGAGACATATTTTGAAGTTGATGATGATCAGGAGCCATGTCAAGATTGTATTTATATTGCTTCATAAAAGCATTGGTAAGATCTTGGAAGCAGTGGACATTGTTATGCTCTAAGTTCATATACCACTTGAGAGAGGCATCATTTAAACTATCCTGAAAATAGTGGATGAGCAGCTTCTGATTGTTGGTGTAAGCTGCTATCCTTCAAAAGTACATGACTAGATGGGATCTTAGACATGAGTGACTTCATGAACTCGGGAGCATCATTTAAGTTATCTATGATTTGAAATTGTTCACGGGCAACCTCAGGCTCAAAAAAATCTTCATGGTCTTCACCTTGAGTACTGGCAGCATTGTACTCATAGAGAGGATTCTTAAAGGGAGCTCGGACAGTCTAGGTAATAGTATGGACCACGGGTCTAGGCTCAGCAAAGACGGGAGCTTGAAAAACTGGTTTGATAATCTGACCAATCATAGCAGTAGATGCAAGGGGTGGAGAGTAGTTGTGAGGTAAACCAAACTCTAGCCAAGTTGAAGTTGGCATCTGAACAGGTGGAGGATCAGCACTTGAAACTTCCTGAATGACGGTCCTGTGAGATTCTCCTCTGGCCATCAAGACTTGAAGCATCTTGGTGATCTTAGTCATGCTTGATTTCAACTCATCAATCTTCATTCGGATTTCTGGATTGTGTATTTCTTGCTCTGACATCTTGCATCTATAGTTAACTCTTGTTCGATATCGGTGTCGAGGAATTAGCAAAATTACCAAAAGGGAGTCGAACTATTAGTATGAAGTGGGTGTTCAAGAAAAATATGAATGCGTAAGGCGAAGTCGAAAGGTACAAGGCACGACTTGTGGCGAAAGGATACAAGCAGAAAGAAGGAATTGACTATGACGAAGTATTTGCACCTGTTGCAAGAATGGAAACAATTCAATTACTCATTTTGCAATCTGCTCAATTCAAATGGCCAATATTCCAAATGGATGTCAAATCAGCATTTCTAAATGGTGTGCTCGAAGAAGAAGTCTATGTCGAACAACCACCAGGATTCATGAAAGTCGAAAGAAAAGGAAAAGTGCTAAAACTCAAGAAAGCACATTATGGGTTAAAGCAGGCACCTTGAGCATGGAATACGCGCATTGATACTTATTTCAAGGAGAATGGTTTCCAACAATGTCCATACAAACATGCTCTGTATGTGAAGAAGGAAAATGAAAATATGCTGCTTGTTGCTCTCTATGTCGACGATCTGATTTTCTTGGGCAATAATAATCAAATGATTGAAGAATTCAAAGGCAAAATGACAAGTGAGTTCGAGATGACAAATTTAGGTTTGATGAGTTTCTTTCTTGGTCTGGAGGTTCGACAAGAAGAAACTGGAATATTTGTCTCACAAGAAAAATATGCAAAGGACATCCTGAAAAGGTTCAAAATGGAAGGATGCAATCCAATTTCGACACCGATGGAGCCAGGAGCCAAGCTTTCAAAATTTGATGGGGGAGAGCGCGTTGAAGCAAACAAATTTTGAAGCTTGGTTGGAAGTCTTCGATATCTCAAATGCACGAGACCAGATCTTTCACTAAGTGTCGGAATCTTAAGTCGATTTATGGAAGAACCAGTTCAAACACACTGGAAAGCTTTGAAGAGAATTCTGCATTATGTCCAAGGAACTTTGTCAGTTGGAATGTTTTACTCAAGAACAGAAGACTACAAGCTGACTGGCTACTCCGACAGCGATTGGTGTGGAGATATAGATGATCGAAAGAGCACCTTTGGATATGTATTTTACATGGGAAATACTGCTTTCACTTGGCTTTCGAGGAAGCAACCCATTGTAACATTGTCGACATGTGAAGTTGAGTACTGTTGCACCCCAAATTTTGACCCCTTAGATCCTCATCATCATTGTAGGATCATATTCATTTGATTAACTAACCTTAACCCATTTCAAGTTTATCTTTGTCAAGATGCAGATGAATCAGGGTTCCGTACCGTCAAAATCGAGGATTCGATGGTTTGATCAATCAATGTTTTGGATTCATTCAACTATAAACAATATCAAGGATACTACATTAGGTCAAGTATGAATTCAATTTAAGGTGGTCACCCGGGAATTGAAAACAGTGCAGTTCAAGATACCCGATTAGGGTTTTCGATTAGGAAAAGTCAACTATAGTTTGACTTTTGATTTAAAAAGTGTTTCAATAGTGGGATCATGGTTCATTAAGTTTCTATGGCTTAGTAAAGTCTATCCAAAGAGGTTCAAGTCCTCAGAATACCCGGAGCATCAACAGTCGACTCGGTAGTCACCGATTGATCAAACGGTTGACCGAAAAGTCAACTCTTCAACAATAAGGAATTTGAATTCAAGATGTGAATAAAAAAGGTTCCTTATTTCATATTACACCTTCCCATAAAATTTCATGGCCATTGGATCAAGGGTTAAGGAGTAATTGCAAAAGTCGGGAATTAGGGTTTTGAAAGGGGCAAGACCATAACTCCTCAACCACACATCCAAATGAAGTGGTTCAAAGCTCATTGGAAAGCTCTTGACAAGTCCTACGAAATCCCCAAAGTGGTACATGGTCAAAAAATGCATAGATTTGGAGTTATGACAAAATTCATTTCAAGAAGGGAAATAACTTAGAAAATTTCTAAGTTATTTGGCCTTTTAAGCTTGATTTTTCAGCAACTTGGAAGGGTTTTTCAACCTAGTTCCATCTAGAATTTGGAAATCTCAAAAAACATGAAAGTTATAGATCTACTTGAGGGCTTTCTAAATTGTGGTAGAACTCCTCAATAGCATGTGTGAGAAGAAAGTTATGGATCATGAAAGTTAGGGCTGCCACACTTGAGATTACCAATCCAACACTTTTCAAAATTCAGAATTCATCAACTTGGGCTACCCTCAGCCATTGGATCTTGTTCTTTTCTGATATTATGAAGCTTGGATGATGCAAACACCAGAAGAAATGAAGAATTGGAGGGTTTGGGCAACTTGGAGCAAGTGGACATTAAAATAATCATTTAAAGCCATGAAAGAGAAACTTTTCAAAGAAAGTGGGCAGCTGCAGTCCCCTAGCCTCCTAGCCTCATTTCATCCATCCCATCTCTCCCATCTCACTTGATTTTTGCTCAGCACTTGCCCATGGAGCTGATATGTAGAGCTGCCACAAAGATCTTGGCAAGATTCATTTCAAAACTTCATAATCTCCCTCCAAAAGTGGCAAAATCCAAATCTTCCCTCACTTTCATTTTCACTATAAATATAGGCACTCTCTATGATGTTAGACACTAAAACACTCTTAAAAACCAAGAGAAATCACAACTCTTAACTCTCATTCATTTTCTCAAAAAAAAACTTCAAAAACTTCCAAGATTTCACCAAAATCTGTCCCAAGCAAAACTCTGCCCAAACTCATTTCCACCACTTCCAAGCCACTCAAAACCATTTACATAATCTATAAACATTGTGTAGAAGGTGTTCATACCCTCAAACCACCCACAACCATCATTTTCCTAAAAGTCAAACTTAATACCTTCATATGTTGACTTTCATGCACTTTGGAAGCCAAATATTTACTTGAGGCATTTCCTACCATTCCAACACTCCCAACACTTCATATATATCATATTTCAACTGTCCAAAGTCACAAAAAACGGTTGTGGAGTTCACAACTCAAATTGTCTTAAAAGATAGTTTGTTGCTTCAAGAGGAAGAAAGCTCCAAATCTTTGCCAAGGAAGAAGATCTCTGGGTTTCTTAGCTTTTTAGCTTGTTCAAGAAAGACTACAAGAGGTATGTAATGCTCAACCTCTTTATTATTCATACATTGTCATGTTTTACCATTTTGAAGTACTTGTTGTGAAAATATAGTCATGTTGTCCCATATTGGTTCTTTCTCAAGAGTTTGAGTTTTATGGTTGTGATATTGCTTTTGTTAAAGTATGTTGCTCATGTATGATGTGTTGATGATATGTTACCAGTATTGGACTTTGATGTTGTATATAACTTGTTTTGAAGATTTTGTCTATAAGGTAGTTTTAGAGATCCAAACATTGAAATGTTGGTGTGCTTGCCCTAGATCTGTCAACCTTTGTTCATTGATTATGTTTGAATAATTGTTACTTGTTTCATGAGATCCCTCTACCCCCTAGGTCATGTATGAATCTAGTTTAACTTTTGTTCACAGTTGTGATATTTGCCTTATTTTGCTATACTATGGTCATGAGTATTGGTGTTAGACTGCTTGTGCTTGCCATGTTTCATCTCAAAGTGTTTAAAATGTTGTTTTGTTATGTTTTGGTTATGTTTGTATCATTTAAGACTTGTTGAAAATATTGAAATCATGAGAGTTGGTTGTTAGGGCCTGCTGTGAAGTTTTGTTGTCTTGCTGTCAATGTTTGCAATAGGCATACCAGTCCTTATTTGGAGCACTTTGTGTATGATTTTAGGTTGTAGAATCACTTGCTAGCATGTTTAGAGGTTGTGTATGGTGTGTGTATGATCAAACTGGCCCTACTTGTTCAAAACTGTTTCTCATTCTCAAACTGCATTTTTTAAAACTTCATGATACCAACAACACACCATATTCTGTTTCAACCTATTTTTTGAACCATGTGTATAAAATCAATGTTCTACTTGTTTTAAACTTGTATGTGATGCCTAATCATCCCAACTGCCATAAACTTGTATGCTGCCTGAATGAGTTGGTTTTTGCATTTCATAAGCATCAATGTGCCATATTCTGTTTGATGTTGATTTGAATAGATTTTGAGGCATGAGCTTATCCCTTTGCATATTTGTGGTATGTGTATGTCATTAGTTAGCATAAATCTCATTGCCTTGTCAAATGCCCTGTTGTACCACTATTCTATTTCAAAACAGCTTTTTCATAGCCATCAACATGCCAAGTTCATCCCTGTTTGCATAAGCCTGAGTTTCTAAGCATGATCCCTTTAATTTTCATGATTATGATGTGTGTGTGATGATTGTTTGACCTATGTCTACTTGTTTCCTCATCTCACTTTCAAATTGCTTTCTCAAGCCAAAATATGCCATGACTATACCAAATCTTGTTCCAATTGCAAAATGCTTGATTTCTGAGTTTGGACTCATTTACCTTCATATTTTTTATGTGTATGTGCTATCTTTTTAACATGAGACCACTTACTTATAACTAGACCAGCTTGTACCTCATTTTGCTGCCAAAACTATTTTGAAACCATAGTTGTACACTTCATCATGCTATTTGTGTTTATTTGAATCATTCCATGAGCATTAGTACCTCTAGATAGTGTTTAGGATTTGTATGTGCACTTGAACCAAACATCTTTGTGAATGATATGCTTTCTCTGCTTGACAGCCTGCCTACCATATGTGTTACAATTGCAACTTGATAGCCAATTTGTGTTATGTGCATTTTATGATCAATCTTAGGTTTTAACATCATCCATAGACATATTTGAGACTTGTGTGTGGTATCTTTTTGATCTCAACCTGTTCCAATCATGTTTTGGTTTCAGATTATGCATTTTCATGCTTAAGTGAGCAGTTGGTATGTGACTTTCATTTATATGTTGTTTGTGGCTAATTTTGAAGTGTAGGCACACTTTATAGCATATTTATGGGTTGTGTGTGAGGTCTGCTCAATCTAATTGTGCCTGTTTCTTGACTTGGCTTCCAACTTGCAATTTTTCAAATTTCACTTAGCAACACATGACAGTTGTGTTTTGTGTTAGATCTTAGCATGTTGATTTGTTGCTATCTTGTTTCTCATTGGATTCTAGTTTTTTTGTTTGAAGTTTCATGTCCTTCTTGTTCTGTTTTGGTTAAAAGTTGATTTCCATCCATGGTTAGCCTTTTGTGTGAATTCTGGGCAGCAGGGCCACTTTGGCCCTGGCCTGCAGCTTGCGTATTGTTTTCATCATCATTGATTCTCCTCATATCACATTTTGATCGAGCCACATATGCACATGATTGTAACTGTTACCTGTTCAAGTTTTAAACAGTTTGGTTGCTGATTTAAGGTCATGTTTTATTTTTCTTTCACAAGCTCACCAATATGCTGCATCTCACTACTTTCTTCTGCCTAAGCATTTATGTTTGGTTTGTGAAATTTAAAAGCATCATGACATGTTCAGAACTCATAGGCCATATGTATGATTTGAACATTTTCCATCTGTTTTAACAACTTGCCTTCATTTTCATGTTATCATTGCAATTCATGTGCCACTTTCAATTCTATTGATCTATGCTTAAGCCCTAAGTGTACAATACATCTGTTATCATATTCATGACTTGTGTGCAATGCCTTTTGGGTGTATGTGTATTCAGAACTGGTGTGGTTTTTCAAAATGCATCTCAAACTTCCCATATGCATGTGCTATCGTGTTTCAATTTGTGAACATCATTTCAAAATTTGGTGGTTACCATCATGATTCTCATTAAAAAACAGTCATGTTTGACTAAAATTTCACAAAAAAAGATTAAGTTTTGATCAAGTTTGGATCCTTCACGTTTTTGGTTTGGTTGGTTTGTTTGTTGCCCAGAAATTCCATTATAAGTAGCCTTATCTATTTATGGGGGTGGCTAAATACACGGATGTATAGCCACCTCAGTGGTAGAAACTTGCGCGCATATTACCCCTTGTACCCCCTAGTCCTGAGTTTGATCCTTGGTGATCAACTCTTTTTGGCATTTTATTTTCAATTGTCCTTGTGATATTTTTGTGTCATTCTTTCCATTTCCTCATGCGCGCGCGCCTAGTGCCTTAGTGGATGTGTGTTGTGTTTGTAAACCAAAGGGCGTGGGTTCAACTCCCATCCTTGCCCTTTCTCTTTTTATTTATATGATTTTATTTGTTATTTGCATGAAACTTCAAAAATTCACAACTTATTCATTGTTCATTATTTTTAACCCGTTCTTTTTGCAACTTGCTCATGATGATGTCTATTTTCATTTAATGGATTAAAATTCCAAATTTCTTGTTTTTACAATGCCCTTTTGCCTACTTGCTAGTTGTTTCATTCTTAGGTCGTTACCTTATGTCGTGTTTGAATTTTTCTTTATACCAAGCTCTACTTATCTTGTAAGATTTATTGTTATGTGTTTCCTATGTGTTAGTTAACATGTTAGGTTTATATTCCTTTGGTTGTCCCCATGAAATTATTGTCCTCTTCCTAAAGTCTTGAATTTAACCGTTGTGAACATTCCTTGCGTATTTGATTGTCATCAATACCTAAATGTTATTACATTTGATACACTTTGAATTTATAACATGATCATCTTAAAGTTGTGACTTACTTGCATGATTATTGTTTCCATCTTTGTTAAGATATTTGATTATCGATTGTAACCATTTGTATTATTTGATCCTTGCCTATTATGATATTCATGCTTGCTTGGTTGTAACCATATATCTTGTTTCTCTTGCTTAATTGTTTATTGCTTTGTTAAGTATTTTTCCCCAAGTGATGGAAATTTTTAGTTCTCATCCAAGATGCCTCTCCCTCTCCTTCCAAAGGAAAAGTCTCTCCATTGACCCTTGTGTCATTGGATAGCTCATTACCCGCTCCCTTGACTTTGTGAAGTCATCTTGAACCCTAGTATAAGCCATTAGATTTTGCTTTAAGTCTAAAAGACCCACCTTTATTAGGAGTGTTTCTTAAAACTAGAACCCTAGGATAGAGTTTGAAAACTCTATGTAAGAATCACAGTAATGATTACTTACTACCCTCTTGAGTGTTACAACATAGATCTAGAGAGTTTTGTTAAACTCTATACAAACATTGTTATGTTTGTTCCCCTTTGAACCTCGATCATAATCAAGTGTTCTTCAACCCTAGTGAGGTGAACTATGATTGCTCTGATTCTATCCTAGTTAGGATACGTAGGCAGAGAACGCGACGTCTTTGCGAGCAAACTTAGAAACTATCTTTAGATCTTTACCTATCATCCTACACTTTTTACCCAATCCCAAACCTTCGCAAACATTTAACAAACTTAGCATGCAAGCAAGCAAAAGGTACCTGTAGAGTACTACAGATGTTTAGGATGTGAAATACCTACCCTATGCATAACCAACCCCCGATCCCCGAATCTCTTAGTGTTGTTGTTACATCGCGCAAAAGGTTCTTTCTCTCTTTAGACCTTTCCTTTGGATAACTTAAAGTCCTGTTGTGAATTTAAGAATTAAATATTCAAGTTAATCAATAGCTTGGTATCACGATTCTCACCGCAACAGAAATGGCGACTTCACTAGGGCAGATTTACTTAACTTGAGGGTTTAGCCTATTTTGTTTAATTGCATGCTATATTTGTAAATATTTGCTTAAACATGTATATTTGTCAATATATTTGTTTGTGTGTTGGGTATTGGGTGCTTTGAGTGGTGAGACGGTCCTATACCCGGAGTCGAATGCACTTATGATAGGATGGTGGTATATTCAAGAAGGCTTATAGGGAGTTGATTCCCGACCAAGCTAACTTGAGAAACCACTGCTCAGTGTAGGCCCTCTTAAAAGTTTAGTATTGTTGATCGAGTATTCGTGAAAACAATGCTACTTTCGACGAAGGAGCCCATGACACTGTGGACTTTTAGAATACATTCTACACTTTGGCCTTATTAGGACGTAGTGAGATGACTATAAGGAAGTATTTTCGAAATAGTTGATATGCGATACTACACTCAGACGAGATTCTCTTGAGAATATTATCGATTACCAAGTGATTTGGGATCTTGATAATATCCAAAAGATGGGTTGATGACTCTGGGAACTCTGTAGAACCCGTTCGGCAGGTACAAATCAATCCATAGTACAAATCCTTGGGGATGGGTAGACCTTGGATCCACACTCGTCCTTTAAACCTAGGCTTGTATTGTATGCATATGTGTAATCTTTTCATTTCCCTGTGTTTTTGCATTTTGCATTCATAACATCATATCATATGGTTTCATGGAACTCATACTTTTTGTTTGTAAACATTAGAGGTCGTTATGAATAGTGAAAGAAAGAAAACTTTGAAGTACACTTACAAGGGTTTTAACCTAGATGACTTGAGAAGGTTGAGCACCTTGGTGACAGATCCAGAGGGATTTCAAAGCAGGTATGGGAAGCTCTTATTACTGCTAAAGATAAAGATGGATAGTGGACTTATTTCTACTCTTCTCCAGTTTTATGACCCACTCTACCACTGTTTCACATTCCCCGATTATCAGTTAGTGCCCACACTGGAGGAGTACTCTTATCTGGTTGGATTGCCCATTCTTGAAGATTCTCCTTTTCCGATCATGGAGGAGGACCCTAAGGAACAAGATATTGCCAAGGCTACACGTTTATGATTGGTTGATATTAAAAAGAACCTGATTACAAAAGGAGGAGTTTTTGGGTTAAAAGCAGAGTTCTTGGTCGAGAAAGCTCAATATTATGCGGATCACTTAAGCATGGATGCATTCGAGGCTATCCTTGCCTTGCTTATCTATGGAATCTTTTTGTTCCCTAGCTTCGAGAATTTTGTGGATCTCAATGCCATTAAAATTTTCTTGAAGAAAAATCTTGTGCCCACCTTGCTAGCAGATGCATACCGTTCTGTTCATCTGAGGAACTTTCACAGTGGAGGGATGATTACTTGTTGCGCTCCTTTGTTATACAAATGGTTCACTTCACACTTGCCCAAAGCTAACTCTTTTTGGGATCCGAAGAAAGGATGGTGGTCACAAAAGATCATGGCTCTCACTCACTCCGATATTGATTGGTATAGTCGTGACTATGATGGGACAATGATCATTGACAATTGTGGGGATTTTGGCAATGTACCTCTTCTCAGTGCTAATGGAGGAATCAGTTATAATCCAATCCTCGCCCGTCGACAATTGGGATACCCTTTGAAGGACAAGCCCAATGGTGTTCAAGTGGAAAGCATTTTCTTTAAAGAAGAAAAGGATAGTCAAGAGCTAAAAGAGAAAATTCTAGAGGCTTGGAAGCATCTGCATAAGAAAGGAAAAAAAGATCTTGGAAGACTCAACTGCGTTTCTTTGGAACCATACCTCCAATGGGTTCGAAAGAGAGCCATCGCACTAAGGATGCCTTATCCTAAGCAAGAGCCTATGTGTTGCACCCCAAAATTTGCCCAACCTTTTTTAGCCTAGGCTTATGTTTCAATTGCATAGTCATTTGCATTGTCATCATGTACATAGTACATTCATCTGTATAGCATAGCATAGGCAAGATATCTTAACAGGGGATCAAGTGCTATTCTTGTCTCAAGGGGCATATTCAAGGGGTTTCATTCATATTCAAGACTATTCATGTCATCAGGGAAGAATGTGAGTCTTGAAGAGTTGACAGATCAATCATGGGGTTCTCTCCTATCTTGAGGTTGTTTGGGGATCATCAAAGGGTGTATGAGCTATGAGCCAAGAGCATGGAGTGTGTATGGATATCATGGAAAGTCTAGATGATCATTTTGAAGGAGAGCCAGGTCATTGGAATGATTGCAAGAGCCTCAGGTGAAGTCAGTCAACTAGGGTTTCATCTAGGTCAACCCTAGGTCAAGGACTTGATTTGAAAGGCATTAAGGCTCATTTGAAGGATGTGGGATTCATTATTTGCTACATGAATATGTATGTGGTGTTGTGCCCAAGAAAAATCAAAAGAAGTCAAGGAGAAGTGAAGTTACCAAATTAGGGTTTCAGTGTAAAATCCCCTGATTCAGGTAAAACTTCCAAGAAGTGTAACTCAAGATGCAAGCTTCATATGAATTTCTGGTCCACATGAAACTTGTAGAGTATCTTCATAGCTTTAATTTGAGTTGTGGAAGTCATCAAGGTGATTTATAGAACTCAAGTTATAGTTCTTGCAAGTTACAGGTCATCTGAGGACACTAAAATTTGTCTGTGAAAGTTGTCTGTCATCCAAGCAACTTTTGACCTTCAAGGAGTTTTCAAATGAATTCTTGGAAAACATAAGGGTTGTTATTCATGATCTCCCCTTTCCAAAAAGGTATGGTATGCCTTCATCTGATTTGTGAAGCTCAAGTTATAGTTTGTGCAAGTCAGGGGTATTTTGGGAAAGTGGAATTATATGTCATTCTTAGCGTATGCCTAAAACTCATACAAGGAAGCTTCAAATGAAAAACTTCACAACATCAAAGTTACTCAAAATGGAATTTTAAGTCTAAAAAAGAGGTCATGTCATGTTGGAAAAGCTTGTAGCAAGAATTGATAAAAGTTGGTAAAAATGACTTAAAAAATGGACATAACTTGAAAAAGTTGAGATTGAAAATTGGTTTGGGCAATCTATAAATCCAAAATGGGGCATATGATATATCAAATTGAGTCTAAACAACATTTTAAAGACTTTGGTTCAGCCACAATTTTGATTTGAGGGTTAAAAAATGGACTTGCTTTATAATTCTATTACTTGCATAATAAGGTACATGTGAGAAACTCAACATAAGGCAAAGGAATCCCTTGTTTTTCACCCATATCACTCCAATTTGTCATGAAAAGAGATTTTAAAAGGTGGTTAAGGGGATGTTAGTGGATTGAAGTGAGATATCATGAGACATCAAAATACCATATCATGAGAAATTCATGAAGTTTCTAGAATCATCCTAGATTGATCTAGAAGACTCTAGATCTTTCCATGCTCTCCTATATATTGGATTAAGATCATTAAGAGTAAAGGTTGATGATAGTTGATGTTGAATCCATTTTCTCCATTTGCAAATCATATTGAATCTTCATTTTTCATTTTTCTCTTCACCATTTTTCCATTTTCCCCACATTTTTCTACACTTGAAAACTCAAATTTTCAATTCCATTTTTCTCCCACTTTTGGTTCATTCCACCATTGCAAATACATTTCTTATCATTCTTACAATTGATTCAACACTTTTTTGGCCATAATTGATGCATGAACCAAGCTACACAACTCCATTAAAGTGAGCTCCAAGTGAAAAATTGATTTTTTGTTTTCCATCAATTCACTCCTTTCTTTCCATCCAAACACCTTCCTCATCAATTATAGGACGTGTCCACATCATTTTCTCAAAGAATTGGTGATCGAGTGAAGCTCCATAAGCCATTTTTCGGAGGTATAAAGAATTCGACATAACTCATGATTTATGAGTCTTTCTTGCATTATTGTTGTTGCATTACATTGCTCTCATCTCCTACATGGATTCTAGTACAAAAAAGATGGGTTTTATGACAATTTTTGGTTCTTGAGTTTTTCTTGAGGTGCCACGTTTTGGGAGTTAGAGAGAGTTTCAAGAAAATCTAAGACCATATTTGGATTCCTTGATTTTTTTCCTTCAAGTTTGACCAAAATTTTGTGCGAAACGGATAATTATTGATGGAGTTATGGTGCTTCAAAGTAGCAAAAAACTCATGTTCATGGAGCTGCGGGTTACTATTCATAAAGTTGAAAATTTTGATTTGGAGAAGAAGGTGTTAACACCGTCGGATGCATTTTCAAGTCAAGGTTTCTTCCATTCATCCAACGCCTCTCACTGCACCATGCAATCGGCCACATAAGCCTCATGCCACTTTTATTTATTCATGTTATTTTCTTTTATTTTCCTATTGCCATGTTTCTTTTATTTTTTTTGTTTTATATGCTGACTTCAAATAATCATAAAAAATAGGAAAATTAGTCTTTTTGATCCCCATTTTTTTGTGCTGAATCTTTAAGATGTCTAGGATTTAATAAAACTTTGATTATAATTTTACCATTTTTTGAAATTTTCTTTGGATTTTTTACATTTGGGTCGTCATAAAAAGGCCAATGTTGGTGCTATCATTTTGTTGAATTTCTTTGACCTATCAAAACACAATTTAAATGTCAATCCTTTTGCAGGAATCTCATACACACGTTGAGGTATTGTGATATATTTTTGTGGGAATTTTATTGTACGATTTTAATTGGTTTTGGATGCTTTCTTTAACATGCTCCACTTTAATCTTTCCTTTGGTATACATGAGATATCTTGCAATGTTTCCATCTTATTTGACCATTTATCTTTGGATATTTTTGTGGTATCTCTCACCCCTGGTTTGTGGCTTGATGTAGGGCATTGGAGATTTTTATTTGAATTTTTTAGCACCTTTTGCTATTCTTCTTATATTTTTGTATTCGGACTTGTAATTTGGACTTCCGAACGGACTTTATTTTTGTTAAGGCTCCAACGGCCGATTTGTGTTTGCGTGGTGAACGCCGTGGCTTATATTTCTTATTGTAGATAGGTTAGAGGTATTGGATGACCCTTAGGTGGTTGTTATTTGTATGTGTAGCTTGCCCGATTATCGACTTGTTTGCATGATAGCACGTTGCGATTCCAAATAGTGGATTACGCGTTTCACTCGGAGTTTTCACTCGATTCTTTGCATATGATCACTTGATATTTTCTTATTCCATCCATGAATGGGCTTGAGGTTGAGATGAACCTTCCTCCCTCCTTTGCATCGCATTTACCATTGCTATATTCATGTTCACTTGTATGCGGTTATTACTTGTATTTCCGTTTCTTCCTTTCGTTTTCCTTTCCCGTAGGACTTTCATTCTTCCTTGTTCAAGGGAGGATGTGATAGACATTAGGTCTTAACCCATGCATGATAACATTAGGTTAGTGTGATTCCCTTTTCAACCATAGGTTAGAATTCTGTCTCTTCTTTCTCAAAACAACAGAAAAACATTAATAAAGGCTATAACAAAATCAATTCATTTCTTCCGTCAAAAGATTTGAACAAACATCAACCTTTTTGCAATAAGAAAACCCTTGTTTAAGGTGATATTTTTTATAAAAGACATTTGAACATCTTGTGTCGTGCGTAGCCCGAACTACGTTTGCTCTGATCTTCCATGCAGTGTGGGAGTACGTAGGCATAGGATGCGATATCCTAGCGAGCAACCTTCACCCATCTTCCCCCGTAGTTAGGCGAACTACGTTGACTCTGATTTCTCGTTCCAGACGGGAATACGTAGGCATAAAGTGCGATGCTTTTCCGAGTCATGTTTTCTTTTCTTTTCAGCCATCATCCTTTAGTTTAGATAGAAGTGTAATCCGTACAAACCAAGCAAGCGTGGATCCCGTCGAGTACGACGGACGTGAGGGGTGCTAATACCTTCCCCTTGCGTAACCGACTCCCGAATCCAGGTTTTGGTTGCGATGACCATACCTTTTCCCGTCTTTGCGTTAGGTTTACTTCGAGCGTTTCCTTTCCCTCCTTTGGGATAAATAGCGCACGGTGGCGACTCTTCTGTTTGCCGGCGCCGATTTTCGCAGTACCGACAGCTGGCGACTCTGCTGGGGATAAACCGGTTCCCTACGCGAGTCAATCCTAGCGCTTGTTTTCCCGTCGTGGGCTTTGTATGGATTTACATTTCTGTATTTACATTTCAACATTTTATTATCATTATTATTGCTGTATTGTGGGTTTGATGGAGGGGTTCTATGATTGAGAGATAAGCCGGACCTGGGCTTGAGTGCACCTAGAATTAGAGTAGAGATTAGTGGGGGTGTGCATGCTTTGCATGTACTAGCTTCCCGCGAAATCTACGCTCGGACGAGGTCCTTCTGGTTGACTTCCTGTTTCACCCTTTGGGTGCAGTGGGCTGTTGGTTAGTTGGATTGTCGACTCCGGGGACCGATCATTTGGAAGTTGGCTAAGTGAGGCCTCTTCAGGATTTGATGATGCCACACCTTCTGGGTATCGTATCATCAACCCTGAAAGTCTGTGACGCCAACGACCGCATAGGATGCCGTACCTTGTGCCAGTTATAGGGACATCTACCTGTGAGAGGGACTTGGGACATGCAGGTAACTTGACCTTCAGACTACCGGTTCATTTCTCATGAGATACAGGATTGTGGATATTTTGTGGACTGTTACTAGGTCTGTCAGAGACCAGGTGTGGGTTATATTATTGGGTCTATCCGAGACCAGGCTGGAGTTCTTTGTGAGGTCTGTCTGAGACCAGGGTTTGATGAGTATTGGAGGGTCTGTCTGAGACCTGTTCTTGGTGTGACTTGGGCTTCTTATTCAGGGCACTTGATCCCCTGTTGCAGCTGTTTGCATTGCATTGTTTGCATACCCATTTATCATTGCATTTCATTAACGTGTGTCTGTGCTGCAGGTGCATTACATACTTCCCTGTTCTAGTGCTCCGGACTTCTGATTGTTGATATGGGTAGTGTGCGGAAGACAGTTGCGTATAAGCTGCCCACTCCGAATGTGAATTCTATATTGAGTTTGATTGCCCTTGCGGATGGTGAGGTTAGGGCTAGCTTCAATAAGAGTTATACTTTTGCCTTTGAAGGCCTGTTCAATATATGAGTTGTTTTCTCTTTTGTGATTGAATTTCAACTTCTTGCAACTTTCGTCACCGCACTGTCACGGCGCTGCCCTGTATCAAATGTATTAGCACTAGAACGGAGGGAGTAATATTCCCTAATACGCAGGCACGTATTGCATTTTTGCATACATACTCATATTTGCATCTTATCTCCTGCATCCATTTCAGGTATTTTCAGGATTGCAGATCAAAGAGTCCACCGTTACTCTACCAGAACTAATCACAAGAAGATCATGGACAACGTGCAGAGTGAAATGCAAGAGATGCATGACAGGATGGCCCTGCTCATGCAAACCATGGAGACCATCGCCAAAGGACAAGAGCAGCTGCAGAATCTGGTTCAACCGATAGTCGCACGGGCTGAAAACAACGGGACACCGCATGGTGAAAATATTGCTGCTTCTCCCCGAGTTGAGAATCGTCAAAGTGCTGATGTTATTCCCGTAAACAGATTGAATGCTGGAGAAACTGGTCCTGTAGGTGGAGGGGGGAACGCCGGTAATATGAATGCCAATGCAGATACTGCTGGGGTATTTGTGGGTAATGTCAACCAGGGTTTCAATAGGGGCGTTGAGAATGTCAGAATGAATGGTATCAATGGTAACCAGGGCTTCAATGGTGTGAACATGGGGTATGGCAGCACTGCTGGCGCCAAGGCTGGGTTTGGTGGCTATGGTTATGGTAATCTTGGATACGGAACTGGTGCATACAACGCTCAAGAGACGGGCAATCTGAGGTATGACCCCAGGTACTTCCAAACGGGTCCGGGCCGTGATGCAGATTATGTTGGATACGATGCAGTACCTCGCTGGGAGGATCGTCAGGAGGATGTGTTCTCTGGTCAGAATGAGGGTTATGAAAGGGCTAGGGATGACAACCATCGGATGAGATTGCTAGAAGAGAAGGTGAACGGATTGGCCAGCCAGAATGCTGTGGGGCTGGATATGTCCAATATGGGATTGGTACCAGGGCTGAGGGTACCTCTGAAATTCAAAGCGCCATCTTTTGATAAATATAAAGGGGACGCGTGCCCGAGGGTACATATTCGTTCATTTTATAGGAGGATGTCCGCGCATTCAGACGATGAAAAGATGCTCATGCATTTCTTCCAGGACAGCTTGTCAGGGCCGTCGCTGGAATGGTATATGAGCCTAGAGCCAAGATAGATAAAAAGCTGGAAAGAGCTAGCGGAAGCTTTCGTGAAGCATTACCAATACAACAGCGATCTCGCCCCTAACCGGGTTCAGCTGCAAAGCCTCTCTCAGAAGCCCAGTGAAAGCTTCAAAGAATACGCCCAGAGATGGCGTGATTTGGCTGCCAGAGTACAACCTCCTATGGTGGAGCGTGAAATGATGGACTTGTTCGTAGGGACATTCTCAGGAATGTACTATGACCGGCTGCTCAACTTCTCAATGAGTACCTTCTCCGAGTTGATCCTGATGGGGGAGCGTATAGAAAACGGGATAAAAATCGGTAAGATTAAAGCGGGAGAGTCTGCTTCAGCTGGAAGCAATAAGAAAGCTTTCGGGGGTAGAAAACAGGAAGATGCCAATTCGGTATGTAGCTCTCGGGGAAGAAATAGGGGATGGAGGCAATACCAACCGCAACAAGTTGCAAGTGTGACAATCCCCGCGCAACATCAGCAACAGCCGCAGCAGCAGGGGCAACAACGTCCGGCTCAGCGAAGACTTCAGAACGGGAAGCCGAAAAGGGTATTTGATCCGCCGCCAGTATCGTACGCTGAGCTTCTTCAGAATTTGTTACGGTTACAGTTGGTCGAGAAAAGAACGATGGCTCCTCCGACAGGGATACCCCCACCCAGTTATAACGCTAATGAGCATTGTGAATTCCACTCTGGGGCACCCAGCCATAATATCGAAAACTGCCACGCTTTCAAGCATAAAGTGCAAGATTTGCTTGATAGCACTGCTATTAATTTTGGTACGGAAGGGCCCAATATTACACAACAACCAATGCCAAACCATGAATAGGCTGGAGTATGGTGGACAAAGAGGAGTTCTATAGTTCGGGTGGGCCGTTAAAAGTAGATCAGAACAGTGGCAGGCTGCCTCTAATAACTGATTGTGAAGATAGCTGGTTCAGCAGCAGGACGGATGTGAAAGCCCGGTTCTCGGAAGCTGGCATTTTTCTTTGTTTTATCTTGTCATTTCTTTACGTTTGTAGTTTCTTTCCTGTTTAAAATGCAATCTTGTTTGTAAAACTTGTTGTTTCCATTCAATTGATGATAATGAAATAAATATGCATGTTTTGATTAAATCCATTTGTGTTCACTAATTGTTTTTACAAATGTCCAACGCCTGGTTAAGAGGAATCCGGGGAGGATGACGAAAATGAACGACATGCAAAATTCTGATTGTATGCTTTTTGAAACAAAACCTGCTGATGATGTACAGGCATTGTTTCAAATCCCTAAACACCGGAGATATAAGGAAGATAATCCCTTGTCAACCCCTTTGAGCCTTGTAGTAGGAGTTTCTTTCTGTGAATGAAAAACCCTCAATCTTAACCTGGGGCAGGGTAGGTGTTAGCTAATTTGACCGAGCGTCCAAATTGCAAAAGGAGTGTCCGTTCGAGGATCAATCACACCTCTAGAGGTCGTGCCTAAGAAACCACAATGGTTCAGCATTAGGAGTGAAACAGACACATCATTCCCCAAAGGGTCAGACAACCAGCGTCACACGACTTGTTCGAAAGGAAAAAGAGAAAAAAGAAATCAAAAGCCCGCTAAGTCAAGAAAAGAAAACAATTGACTTAGGCAAAAATGAGGGCATCCCGCTGGACGCAAAAAACCAAAAGAACTCAAAAGAGTCAGTCCAGGCAAAAGTTAGGGATATGAAAAATGAAAGGATGGAAAAATCCTCAAATGAAATACGAGTCGTGTGACCTCAAGTGTCAAAGACGAAAGGTGAGTGGTTGTCACTCCCAACAATCATAATTTCTCGAACTATCACTCCTATCTTTCAGCCTCTGAGAGGTGAGTGCTAAGGTCGAATTAGCTGAACGTAGGATGGGAGAACATCAAGGAGAGTGGGTGGGTTAAAATAAACTTTGAGCCTTTATCCTTTCCTTCAAAACCGTGAACCTGACCACGTTATAACCTTCAAAAGTCCTAATTGAAGCCGGTTGTTTCGAAAGCATACTTCAGTAAAGGTCGCGTCGATTCTGACTCCTGAAAAGGTTCCTCTTACCATGTTGGTACTGATGTTGATAAATGTTTTGTGCATTATATGCTATAAACTGTTTTTCCCTTTTCCCAGTGAACAGATTGGATGTCAAAACTATCATATGTGTTGCATTAATACGTCTTTTACGCAGAACAACTTGTTTTACTTGCGAGTAAGCGTTTGACAGCAGAAAAGTTTCCTACAGTGGAAAGTATGGTCAGGATAGAATGCAGAGCGCCCGAATGCTCCGCAAGCCGGGGCAAGCCATTAAGTGCTCCCCAGTCAGGTCAGCCATTCAAAGTCAGTTACTCTGGGGCAATCAGGTCGAGATTCGGTAAATCTCTCGTAGTTGGAGGTACTGCTCTGGATCAGCTAATCAGGGGCAAAGTCATTGCAATCAGGGGCAGGCCATCTTAAGAGCGCAGAAGTTATTCTTTACTCGAGGGGCATTTGGTGTGAAGTATTTCTCCGAAGTTCAGAATGCTGGGGCAGTTCATATCAGACCAACGGGGTACAAATGTTCAGATTCCCTCTTGAGGACTATCCCCACAGAGGTCCCACAGGCCGGGGCATATCAGAAGCGAAGGAATTGTTCTTCTCCGTATCATCAGAGCTATTCGAGCAGATTCAGTCAATCTTAAAGTGTGAGACGAATGTCAGGAAGTCATGTTACTGTCTTCCGATTCTTCAACCAGAAAAATGTATTGGCAATCACTGTAAGGCCCATCCGTGTTGGCGCGTCAGTTTCAAATCCAATCTTCATTAGTACGCAGGAAGACTCCGTCTGTTTTCCCCAGAGGAGTCCAATCATACTTGGCACATATGTTATTCCCCAGCGGAGTTGGTTTCACTTTTCCAGCATTTATTTTGGCTGGAATAATTCTGTGATATCCGGTTATCCTCGGCGGAGTTAGCTTTGTCTTCAGCATTTATTTTGCTAGAGCGCCTCATTGCATTTGCATGTATCATCATACTTGCATCTAACTCAAATACGTAGCATTTCCATGCTATATGGAAACATTACGTCATTATCGAACATACTATTCAGAAACATAAACCAGGTTGGTTACCTCGTTGGTTTCAGATGTTTGTTTTCCCCTGCAGATAATTGAGATTATGATTCAGGAAGATGTTCGGATAGTCGGATTTGTGGCGCAAGGCTAGCAGTGATCGTGTTCGTCCTATCATGTGGACCCCTAGCAGAGTTGCTTGGTTGAGTTTCTCTTTTCCCCAGCTGAGTCCTTCTCAGGTCGCTGTTATGTCGGCATTACAAGATTTCATAGTTCAGATTTTTTGGAGTTATCGTCGTGATTTCCCCAGTAGAGTTTTCTTCCCCATCAGAGTTGCTTGGTTAAGCTTCTCTTCTTCCCCAGCGAAGTTTTCTTCAGACTGTTGTCACATCAGTATTGAAAATCTTGAAATTACTACCTGCCGTCGAAGTAGGTGTTTGACGGCTGTCGTCAGAATTACCCTGGTTGAAGGAGTTATACCCTGGTTGAAGGAGTTATACCCTGGTTGAAGGAGTTATTACCCTGGTTGAAGGAGTTATTACCCTGGTTGAAGGAGTTATTACCCCGGTTGAAGGAGTTATTACCCTGGTTGAAGGAGTTATTACCCTGGTTGAAGGAGTTATTACCCTAGTTGAAGGAGTTATACCCTGGTTGAAGGAGTTATTACCCTGGTTGAAGGAGTTATACCCTGGTTGAAGGAGTTATACCCTGGTTGAAGGAGTTATTACCCTGGTTGAAGGAGTTATACCCTGGTTGAAGGAGTTATACCCTGGTTGAAGGAGATGTTACCCTGGTTGAAGGAGTTATACCCTGGTTGAAGGAGTTATTACCCTGGTTGAAGGAGTTATACCCCGGTTGAAGGAGTTATTACCCTGGTTGAAGGAGTTATACCCTGGTTGAAGGAGTTATACCCTGGTTGAAGGAGTTATTACCCTGGTTGAAGGAGTTATACCCTGGTTGAAGGAGTTATACCCTGGTTGAAGGAGTTATACCCTGGTTGAAGGAGTTATTACCCTGGTTGAAGGAGTTATACCCCGGTTGAAGGAGTTATACCCTGGTTGAGGGAGCTGTTACCCTGGTTGAAGGAGTTATACCCTAGTTGAAGGAGTAATACCCTGGTTGAAGGAGTTATACCCTGGTTGAGGGAGTTATACCCCGGTCAAAGGAGCTGTTACCCTAGTTGAGGGAGTTGTCACCCTGGGTGATGGAGTTACACCCTGGTTTGAGGAGTTATTATGCCTTGTTTGAGGCAGTTTGTTATCCTGGTCGATGGAGTTGTTACCTTTTGTTAAAGGAATTATTATCGGTGTTGGCAGAATCATTACCCGTGCTAACGGAGTGGCTCCCTGCGGAATTATTTGTTCAAGTATCTGTGTCGTCGGAGATGTATCCCACAGAGTAACTTGTTCAAGTCACCGGATGCCTGGTTCGCGCTTTACGTAGCATTTTGTTTGTTTCTCTACAAACGAAGGTCAAGACTTTTGTGTTTTCGACGTGGTCCTTTGGCTCGATGCATGCTTATTGTAGCAAAATTTGGAATTAATTGTGGATTCAAGGCCTGTGGCGTCACGCAGGTGGTTGAGGACGAAATCAAGTCAGTTCTTATCAGATAATTGATCAGTTGTTGCCGTGACAACCGGTTCGGTTTTCTGAATGATATTTTTCCCAAGCAGTAGTCGTACGCAATTTATTTTGCGGTTGGCAAATTTTCAGGTTCTTTCGTATTCAACCGTCTCGTACCTCGAATGTCTGAAGGTTGCGCGCTCTTCATCCAGTCGGGTCCAAGCCGCTTGAATAGGGGCAGCTGTTGCACCCCAAAATTTGCCCAACCTTTTTTAGCCTAGGCTTATGTTTCAATTGCATAGTCATTTGCATTGTCATCATGTACATAGTACATTCATCTGCATAGCATAGCATAGGCAAGATATCTTAACAGGGGATTAAGTGCTATTCTTGTCTCAAGGGGCATATTCAAGGGGTTTCATTCATATTCAAGACTATTCATGTCATCAGGGAAGAATGTGAGTCTTGAAGAGTTAACAGATCAATCATGGGGTTCTCTCCTATCTTGAGGTTGTTTGGGGATCATCAAAGGGTGTATGAGCTATGAGCCAAGAGCATGAAGTGTGTATGGATATCATGGAAAGTCTAGATGATCATTTTGAAGGAGAGCCAGGTCATTGGAATGATTGCAAGAGCCTCAGGTGAAGTCAGTCAACTAGGGTTTCATCTAGGTCAACCCTAGGTCAAGGACTTGATTTGAAAGGCATTAAGGCTCATTTGAAGGATGTGGGATTCATTATTTGCTACATGAATATGGATGTGGTGTTGTTCCCAAGAAAAATCAAAAGAAGTCAAGGAGAAGTGAAGTTACCAAATTAGGGTTTCAGTGTAAAATCCCCTGATTCAGGTCAAACTTCCAAGCAGTGTAACTCAAGATGCAAGCTTCATATGAATTTATGGTCCACATGAAACTTGTAGAGTATCTTCATAGCTTTAATTTTAGTGGTGGAAGTCATCAAGGTGATTTATAGAACTCAAGTTATAGTTCTTGCAAGTTACAGGTCATCTGAGGACACTAAAATTTGTCTGTGAAAGTTGTCTGTCATCCAAGTAACTTTTGACCTTCAAGGAGTTTTCAAATGAATTCTTGGAAAACATAAGGGTTATTCTTCATGATCTACCCTTTCCAAAAAGGTATGGTATTCCTTCATCTGATTTGTGAAGTTCAAGTTATAGTTTGTGCAAGTCAGGGGTATTTTGGGAAAGTGGAATTATATGTCATTCTTAGCGTATGCCTAAAACTCATACAAGGAAGCTTCAAATGAAAAACTTCAAAACATAAACGTTTCTCAAAATGGCATTTTAATTCTAAAAAAGAGGTCATGGCATGTTGGAAAAGCTTGTAGCAAGAATTGATAAAAGTTGGTAAAAATGACTTAAAAAATGGACATAACTTGAAAAAGTTGAGATTGAAAATTGGTTTGGGCAATCTATAAATCCAAAATGGGGCATATGATATATCAAATTGAGTCTAAACAACATTTTAAAAACTTTGGTTCAGCCACAATTTTGATTTGAGGGTTAAAAAATGGACTTGCTTTGTAATTCTATTACTTGCATAATAAGGTACATGTGAGAAACTCAACATAAGGCAAAGGAATCCCTTGTTTTTCACCCATATCACTCCAATTTGTCATGAAAAGAGATTTTAAAAGGTGGTTAAGGGGATGTTAGTGGATTGAAGTGAGATATCATGAGACATCAAAATACCATATCATGAGAAATTCATGAAGTTTCTAGAATCATCCTAGATTGATCTAGAAGACTCTAGATCTTTCCATGCTCTCCTATATATTGGATTGAGATCATTAAGAGTAAAGGTTGGTAATAGTTGATGTTGAATCCATTTTCTCCATTTGCAAATCATATTGAATCTTCATTTTTCATTTTTCTCTTCACCATTTTTCCATTTTTCCCACATTTTTCTACACTTGAAAACTCAAATTTTCAATTCCATTTTTCTCCCACTTTTGGTTCATTCCACCATTGCAAATACATTCCTTATCATTCTTACAATTGATTCAACACTTTTTTGGCCATAATTGATGCGTGAACCAAGCTACACAACTCCATTAAAGTGAGCTCCAAGTGAAAAATTGATTTTTTGTTTTCCATCAATTCACTCCTTTCTTTCCATCCAAACACCTTCCTCATCAATTATAGGACGTGTCCACATCATTTTCTCAAAGAATTGGTGATCGAGTGAAGCTCCATAAGCCATTTTTCGGAGGTATAAAGAATTCGACATAACTCATGATTTATGAGTCTTTCTTGCATTATTGTTGTTGCATTACATTGCTCTCATCTCCTACATGGATTCTAGTACAAAAAAGATGGGTTTTATGACAATTTTTGGTTCTTGAGTTTTTCTTGAGGTGCCACGTTTTGGGAGTTAGAGAGAGTCTCAATAAAATCTAAGACCATATTTGGATTCCTTGATTTTTTCCCTTCAAGTTTGACCAAAATTTTGTGCGAAACGGATAATTATTGATGGAGTTATGGTGCTTCAAAGTAGCAAAAAACTCGTGTTCATGGAGCTGCGGGTTACTATTCACAAAGTTGAAAAATTTGATTTGGAGAAGAAGGTGTTAACACCGTCGGATGCATTTTCAAGTCAAGGTTTCTTCCATTCATCCAACGCCTCTCACCGCGCCACGCAATCGGCCACATAAGCCTCATGCCACTTTTATTTATTCATGTTATTTTCTTTTATTTTCCTATTGCCATGTTTCTTTTATTTTTTCTGTTTTATATGCTGACTTCAAATAATCATAAAAAATAGGAAAATTAGTCTTTTTGATTCCCATTTTTTTGTGCTAAATCTTTAAGAGGTCTAATATTTAATAAAACTGGAATTATAATTTTACCATTTTTTGAAATTTTCTTTGGATTTTTTACATTTGGGTCATCATAAAAAGGCCAATGCTGGTGCTATCATTTTGTTGAATTTCTTTGACCTATCAAAACATAATTTAAATGTCAATCCTTTTTCAGGGATCTCATACACAAGTTGAGGTATTGTGATATATTTTTGTGGGAATTTTATTGTACCATTTTAATTGGTTTTGGATGCTTTCTTTAACATGCTCCACTTTAATCTTTCCTTTGGTATACATGAGATATCTTGCAATGTTTCCATCTTATTTGACCATTTATCTTTGGATATTTTTGTGGTATCTCTCACCCCTGGTTTGTGGCTTGATGTAGGGAATTGGAGATTTTTATTTGAATTTTTTAGCACCTTTTGCTATTCTTCTTATATTTTTGTATTCGGACTTGTAATTTGGACTTCCGAACGGACTTTATTTTTGTTAAGGCTCCAACGGCCGATTTGTGTTTGCGTGGTGAACGTCGTGGCTTATATTTCTTATTGTAGATAGGTTAGAGGTATTGGAAGACCCTTATGTGGCTGTTATTTGCATGTGTATCTTGCCCGATTATCGACTTGTTTGCATGATAGCACGTTGCGATTCCAAATAGTGGATTACGCGTTTCACTCGGAGTTTTCACTCGATTCTTTGCATATGATCACTTGATATTTTCTTATTCCATCCATGAATGGGCTTAAGGTTGAGATGAACCTTCCTCCCTCCTTTGCATCGCATTTACCATTGCTATATTCATGTTCACTTGTATGCGGTTATTACTTGTATTTCCGTTTCTTCCTTTCGTTTTCCTTTCCCGTAGGACTCCCATTCTTCCTTGTTCAAGGGAGGATGTGATAGACATTAGGTCTTAACCCATGCATGATAACATTAGGTTAGTGTGATTCCCTTTTCAACCATAGGTTAGAATTATGTCTCTTCTTTCTCAAAACAACAGAAAAACATTAATAAAGGCTATAACAAAATCAATTCATTTCTTCCGTCAAAAGATTTGAACAAACATCAACCTTTTTGCAATAAGAAAACCCTTGTTTAAGGTGATATTTTTTATAAAAGACATTTGAACAGCTTGTGTCGTGCGTAGCCCGAACTACGTTTGCTCTGATCTTCCATGCAGTGTGGAAGTATGTAGGCATAGGATGCGATATCCTAGCGAGCAACCTTCACCCATCTTCCCCCGTAGTTAGGCGAACTACGTTGACTCTGATTTCTCGTTCCAGACGGGAATACGTAGGCATAAAGTGCGATGCTTTGCCGAGTCATGTTTTCTTTTCTTTTCAGCCATCATCCTTTAGTTTAGATAGAAGTGTAATCCGTACAAACCAAGCAAGCGTGGATCCCGTCGAGTACGACGGACGTGAGGGGTGCTAATACCTTCCCCTTGCGTAACCGACTCCCGAATCCAGGTTTTGGTTGCGATGACCATACCTTTTCCCGTCTTTGCGTTAGGTTTACTTCGAGCGTTTCCTTTCCCTCCTTTGGGATAAATAACGCACGGTGGCGACTCTTCTGTTTGCCGGCGCCGATTTTCACAGTAGCGACACTATGGCTTTGAAGGAAGAACGCCCTTTGGTCTTCATGTCTGAAGAAGAAAAGTTGAAGATTGCTTTAGTCCAAACACAACAAACCGAAGACGCTTGGAAACACAAGTATCAAGTGGTCGTTGAAGAAAATGTTGAGCTCCAGAAACAACACCAGTTGAAAGACGAAGAAGTACTCTCTTGTAAGAAGAGGAAAGCACCAGAAGGACCTTCTAATCCTCAGTCTACTCCGTGGAAGTTAATTGTGGATAAGCTCATTCTTGAGAAGGCTCAGATGGAAAAAGAAATCAAGAAGCTCAACATGAGGCTGCTAGGGGAACCTTCTTAGGATTCATTAGCTGTTTGTTTATGTTTAAAACTCTTGTAAGAGGAAACAATATTTTGTAATCCCATTTTGTTGATCAATGAAGTAACGACTTTTGATGTTCGTAAATGTCTGAGTTCCATGACACCATGCACATTTGCATTTGCATTTTTTCTAACCATTCAAGGAAATTCAAACTTTTCTTTTTGCAGACGACAACATGGTGAGAAGAGACATGCTTCCTTTCCCAGATTTGAGGTTGGGACGTCTTAGGATGTTGGCAAGACTTGTCAGAAACCCCGCCGCTTTCATTGCCAAATATGGAGATCTCCTACCACTGATAAGTGCTCAAGTCAACAAGCCCATGCTGCAGGCTCTGGTGGAGTTTTATTCTCCAACCTACCACTGCTTTGTCTTTCCAGACTTTTAGCTACTCCCGACCATAGAGGAGTACACTGACTATTTGGTTTAGGGTTTTCCATGGACTTTCACACTTCCTTATGGAAAACCGAAGAGAAGGGATTTGGCCAAAGCCATACATCTCAAGCAAGAGGATTTACCACCAATGAGAGCAAAGGGAGGATATTACGGAATGGAAGCAGGACCGTTAATGGAGATGGCCGAATATCATTATGAAAATAGAAATCTGGGCATCTTTGAAGAAATTTTGGCATTCCTAATATATGGGTTGTATCTCTTCCCAAGCCGTTATGACTTCATCAGTGAGGAGGCAATCCGTCTCTTCATCATCAAAAATCCAGTAAACGAGATATTAACAGATACCTATGTGGTCATCCACCGCTTCATCTTATACGATCTCGGGCAATTCTCATGCTGCCTCGCACTGCTTGACAGGTGGTTTACCTCTCATCTACCCAGGACTCACATCCTTTGGAGGCTTCCCAGCAAAAGTGCATAGATTTCTAAACTCATCACACTCAGGCACTACGACATCACCTGGTATGACATCAACCTTGGTAATCTAGTCATGATTCCCAGTTATGGAGAATTCCCCAATGTACCTCTCATTGGAACGAAGGGGGTCATCACCTACAATCCTGTTCTTGCCCAGCGTCAGTATGGGTACCCACCGGGTCAGAGCCCGAGCCGGAACTGCTGAGACCTTGCTTCTGCGAAACTGGTCGCAACCCTGAACTGGAAGCCCGTGCTCACTACGCTCAGAGAGATCCTCACCTTTTGGGTATAACTCCAATGGATAACATAAGATGTTTAACTACCAGAGGATACTTGCTTTGGTCGAAAGAAATATCTTTGACCATGTTCTATACTCATGATTATGAGATAACGATGGAACATGAGGTCCCCACAACTAGGGAAGAGCTGAAGTACGCTTTGATCAAAGCACAAAGAGAGAACGAAGACCTGTGGGAAATCATCCGCCAGGACCAAGCTCATGTTAAAGACCAAGAAGGAGAAGGATCATCTTGTTAGAATGATCATTATTTCAACATTTCCTGTTTTCCCTAAAAAGGATTGTAATCCTATGTTGCATTTACTTTCACTTCTTGTAAGAAAGGTCTTGCTTTTTAGCAAGAGCCATCTATTGTAATAGACTTCAAATTATCAATGAAAAACGCTTTTTTAAGCATGTCGTTACATGTTGTTCCAACTTTTTTGTTTGTAAACAAAAATTTGCTTTTCCTTGAATGGTTTATGCATTTGCATTCGCATCTCATCCTGCATTGGTCTTGCATCCGAGTTCCGCAGCTCATCCTTTGTTCTTGTCCAGAAAGAGAGAGAAGGAGTCACGCTGAATACTCACAAATACAACACTCGATCCAGAGCTCAGAAGAAGATGGCTGATAATGAACAGAGGTTCGACCAAATGGACAACGACATTGAAGGAATCAAGGGTGACATCAACCAGATTATGGAAGTTCTTAATATAATCAAGGCAAAGATGGACACTCAGTCTACGGTAATCTCCGAAGTCGCCACGGCAACGACCAACGTCATAGTAGCTCCAGCTACCACTGCAGAATTTCCCTATGGCATGTCTCGGGATTTCGTGCCACCGTTCAGCAATATACAATCTTCAAGTCTTAATCCACTGTTTGATTCAACAATCAGGAATCCCATTTTCACTCAGGCGGGTGGACCAACTACAGTGCGACCTGTTTTCTACAATCAACAACCGATATTTGACATACCTGACAGCTCTGAAGCCGAAGATGAGAAGCACAAAAAATTGAGGGTAGAGATGGACGTTATGGCTAAAAGAATGAGAGCCATCGAAGGAAGCAATGTTTTCGGGTCTGACGCCAAAGACCTGTTTCTGGTGTTCGGCTTGGTGTTTCCCCAAAAAATCAAGATGCCAATGTTTGACAAATATGAGGGGACTACTTGTCCCAAGGTACACCTGATCATGTACTGCAGGCGGATGGCTCCGCATATTGAAAACGACAAGCTGTTGGTGCACTATTTTCAGGACAGTCTTAAAGAAGTATCAGCTAAATGGTATCTCAGCCTGGATCAAGCAAAGATCCATGGTTTCCAAGATCTTTCAGATGCCTTCATTCAACAATATAAATACAACATGGACTTGGCTCCAGACCTACGTCAGCTTCTCAGCATGACACAAAAGAGCACTGAAACCTTCAAGGAATACGCGCAAAGATGGTGCGGGACCGCTGCTCAAGTAGAGCCACCCCTTACTGAAAAGGAATTGGCAGACTGGTTCGTAGATACGGTAAGGTCAGAATTCTATGAGCGAATAATCAGCAGTGTCACGACCAATTTTCTCTAACATTGTGGCAGTAGGGGTCAAGGTTGAAGCCGGTTTAAAAAGTGGGAAAGTGGTTACTCCAAATGCTAATTCAAGCACCAGTGCGGCAAAGAAGACGGTTAGCAATTTTCACAAAAAGAAAGAGGGGGATGTAAGTATGGTAACATACGAAAAGAAGGCGCAAAGTTCCAGGAACCATCGCCAGCAGTACCATCCATCATCATATATAGTAGCTGTGATTCCAGTTTTTCAACAGTCATCGCAGCATGGCCACCAGCCTGGGGCATCCAGTAATCAGCAACAGTATTATTCCGGCAATCAACAACAATATCACTCTAACAATCAACAACAGTATCATCAGCCGCAGAGTCAGCAGCCTCAAAACAGGGCTCCAAGGGCGAATTACCAGGCGAATCGACCAAAAATACAGCCTATTCCGATGAGCTACACTGATCTATTCCTCATGTTGATAGAAAGAGGTTTGGTCAAGACAAGGAAATTGGGTGCTCCACCTAATCCACTTCCATTCTACTACAACGCCAATGCTCGTTGTTTATTTCATGAGAACACGCTGGGCCATGATCTTGAAGGTTTCTTCGCACTTCAGCACCTCGTCCGAGAGTTAATTGAAAAATGAATTATGTCCTTTGAAAACAATCACTCGAACATAAAGAATAACCCTCTGCCAAACCATGGTGGAGTAAATGCTATTACTGAAGAAGGGGAAGGGTCTGAAGATAAGACAATAACTACTATTGATGAGATCAAGGTACCATTGGCAAACCTACACAAACGTCTTGCTCAAGCATGAGCGCTTAAGACATCTCATGAAGACTGCGAACAATGCATGCTGAACCCAGAAGGTTGTAACATTGTGAAAAAAGACATTTGAGCAATGATCGAATAAGGGATGATAGAGATTGCTCGCAGGAAGAAGGGGGAAGATGTGGCAGTCATTGAACCCGTGTTTAACATGCCTGAAGAGCCCAACAAAAGAGTTGTGTTCAGAAATAATAACAACAACAACTACAAAAATGTCCGGCTAGTATTCCGCGACGATGCACCCCCGAAATTTGGGAAAGGGAAACCAAGGGGAGGATCCAAACCTCACCCAAGGGCCGTGACGCCAAAACAGGACCATTCATAGTGCGAGGGAATTTTCAAAGAAAGGAAGCCGACGAATGTAGCTAACATTGCTGGCGGGAGCAAGATGACCCAGAGTGGTCGCATATACCAACTGCGGACAAACAATGTGGCTCCTCCGCCAACAATTCCCATTCCAAAAGCTGTTGTTCCTCAGAAACCCATTCCAGAGGCAGTCGTCACTAAGGAGCCTTTGGTCATAGGAAATGAAAGCCTAAAAAATGATGAAGAAGAGTTCTTGAGAATCATCAGAAGAAGTGACTACCGGGTGGTAGACCAACTGAATCAGACACCATCTAAGATATCAGTCATGGCATTACTCTTAAGCTCTCCGGCGCATCGCCAGGCTTTGCTCAAAATCTTAACACAAGCCCATGCTACCAGAGATATTACAGTGGGGCAATTCGACTCCATTGTAGCAAACATCTCGGCCTGCAACACTCTAAGCTTTGATGACAATGATCTAACAGCTGAGAAACGCAAGCACAATCGTGCTCTGCATGTGTCGATCAAATGCGAAGAAGATCCATTGTCAAGGGTTCTTGTTGACACAGGATCCACGCTCAATGTAATGCCGAAAAGAACACTAGCCAAACTAGCTTACCAAGGTGCTAACATGAGGCCAACATTTCTCATAGTGAAGGCATTTGATGGGTCTAGAAGAGCTGTGATAGGGGAGGTTAATCTTCCTATCATGATCGGACCACAAATCTTTGAGGTCACCTTTCAGGTGATGGATATCAATCTGGTCTACAATTGTTTATTGGGAAGACCATGGATACACGCAGCTCGCGCTGTTACTTCTACTCTCCATCAAAAGATGAAGTTTGTTATGGATGACCAGTTGGTCATTGTTCATGGAGAAGAGGATTTAATGGTGAGCAACTTATCCTTATTTCGATACATTGAGGCTGACTAAGATTCCCTTGAGACATCCTTTCAAGCGCTAGAAATAGCTCACGCTGTTCTGGTCGACGAATCTGACATAACTCGCGGTCCATCCATCACCTCTGTTCAGAGTATCAAGGCGGAACTGAAAGCTGGAATCCCATTGGGATGGGGGAGATCATTGAAGTCAACGCTCGGGCCAAAAACGATCGACAAGGGTTGGGTTACAAACCAACTCTAGGAGACGAGCCAGAGGAAAGCACCATGAAGAAGAAGCCTTTGAAGGAAATTTTTACCAGTGGCAGAATACAAATCAACGCCATCATTGCTGAGGATGAGGATTGCAATCTAGATCATCTGATAACTCGGGGAGGAGCAGCTTTGCACAACTGGGAGGCTGTGGAAATCACTGTCTTTTTACCTTTAGAGTAATTCATTTTGCTTGTTATCTTTGTGTTTTCTTTAAAATTCCTGGTCTTGCCCAAGGCCTGCGAATTATTTTTGTATTGGGCCACTTTTCAATTTGAAAATCTATGAATGAAAAGTGTTTTTGTTAAAACTCTTGTTTATCTTCTGCGCATCATTTTCACTTTTTTGTTAAAAGGAAAAATGGTAATCTTTTTTAAAATAATAAAAACAACCCTTCATTTGCATGTCTGTGTGTGTGTGTCTAATTGTTCCCAAAAATAAAACATGCAGAATACCTCAATCCACCATGGAATCCATTGATACTTCGGTTCCTTCTACTAGTGGTTCATCTGTCTTTCAAGCTGAAGAAGAGAATGATGAAGAATTAGAAGTCCCAGAAGAGTTGAAGAGTATGACTGAGTACGAAGATGTTTATCTCCTGCCATACAAAGAGTAGACTGAGGTCATCAACTTGGGATCAGAAGAAGAAAAAAGAGAAGTCAGGATTGGGGCATCATTGGGGCCAGAGATCAAAAGCAAGCTGATCACACTCCTCCGAGATTATGTCGACATATTCGCTTGGTCTTATCAAGACATGCTAGGGTTGGACACTGACATTGTTATACACAAGCTCCCCCTGAAGCCAGAGTGTCCTCGGGTCAAGCAAAAACTTCGCAGATCAAGACCAGACATGGCTCTTAAAATTCGAGACGAAGTCAAGAAACAAATTGATGCAGGCTTTTTAGCGGTATCCAAATATTCATAATGGGTGGAAAACATCGTACCAGTCCCAAAGAAGGATGGCAAGGTCAGAATGTGCGTCGATTACAGGGATTTAAATAAAGCAAGTCCGAAGGACGATTTCCCTCTACCACATATCGACACTTTGGTAGATAATACGGCTAGCTTCGCAGTATTCTCATTCATGGAAGAATTTTATGGTTATAATCAGATAAAAATGGATCTAGCTGACATGGAGAAGATAACCTTCATCACCCCTTGGGGAACCTATTGTTATAAGGTCGTGCCTTTCGGTTTGAAGAATGCAGGAGCAACGTATCAGAGGGCCATGGTCACACTCTTCCACGATATAATGCACAAAGAAATTGAGGTATACGTGGATGACATGATCGCAAAGTCTCAAAGCAAACAAGATCACTTGGATCATCTGTTGAAGCTATTTGAGAGACTCCGAAAGTATCAACTAAGGTTAAATCCAGCAAAATGCACCTTCGGGGTTCGCTTAGGCAAATTATTAGGCTTCATCGTTAGTCAACGAGGAATTGAAGTAGACCCCGACAAAGTTAAAGCCATCCAAGAGATGCTTGCTCCTAAAACAGAGAAACAAGTCAGAGGTTTCCTCGGACGTTTGAATTACATCTCCATATTCATCTCTAATCTAACTCCTACTTGCACGCCGATTTTCAAGTTGTTACGAAAAGATCAGACGGTGGTATGGAACGAAAACTGCCAGGCCACATTTGAGAAAATCAAGCAGTATTTACAAGAACCTCCAGTGTTGATTCCTCATGTGCCTGGAAGACCTTTGTTCATGTATATGACAGTATTAAAAGATCAATGGGCTGTGTCTTGGGCCAGACTGATGAGTCGGGAAAGAAAGAGCACGCAATCTACTATCTGAGCAAGAAGTTCACTGATTGCGAGAGTCGTTACTCTCCCCTAGAGAAAGCCTGTTGCACCTTAGCATGGGCCGCCAAGCGTCTGAGACAGTATATGATTTGCCACACCACAATGCTGATTTCTAAGATGGACCCCATCAAGTACATCTTTGAAAAGCCAGCTCAAACTGGAAGATTGGCCAGATGGCATATGCTCTTATCAGAGTATGATATTCAGTATGTTGCTCAAAAGTATGTCAAGGGAAGTGTCTTGTCAGAACACCTCACAGAGCATCCCATGGAAGATTATCAACCACTCAAGTTTGAGGTTCCTGATGAAGATGTGATGAATATTCAGCGCACAAAACCAGAGCCTAGTCCGGAAGAAGGTCCCGAGCCTGGATCCCGCTGGGAAATGATGTTCGATGGAGCGTCAAACAAGAACGGACATGGTGTCGGAGCTGTTCTGAAAAATCCAACTGGAGGGTATACTGCTGTTATAACCCGACTTTGTTTCTCGTGTACGAACAACATAGCCGAATATGAAGCCTGCATCTTAGGGTTGGAAGCTGCTATTGATCTTTGCATCAAAATCTTGGAAGTAATCGGTGATTCTGCTTTGGTGATCTACCAGCTCAAAGGAGAATGGGAAACCAGGGATGAAAAGTTGATCCCTTACAAAACTCATATCTTAGAGATGGTTGAATATTTTGATGAAATTACCTTCAAGCATGTAGCGAGAGCGGAAAATCACATTGCTGATGCATTAGCCATGATGGCATCAATGTGGAAGGTCCAGTTTGTTAACGAGGCGCCTCTGATTCACATTGAAAGAAGGACAGTACCTGCATATGTTATGACAATAAATGAAGAAACTGATGAGAAACCATGGTTCCACGACATCAAGAACTTCCTTCAAAATCAAGAATATCCAGCTGACGCATCTAGAATTGACAAAAGAGCCATACGAAGATTATCGGCTAAATTCTTCATCAGCAATGGTACCTTGTACAAAAGAAACCATGACATGGTTATACTTCGATGTGTCGACGAAAGAGAGGCGAATCTCATAATGACCGAAGTGCACGAAGGAACATTCGGTACCCATGCCAACGGCCATGCCATGGCTAAGAAAATCTTAAGGGCAGGCTACTTTTGGTTAACTTTGGAGATGGATTGCATACTCTTCGCCCGAAAATGCCATAAATGCCAAGTCTATGCTGATAAAGTGCATGTCCCTCCGCATCCTCTCAATGTGATGACGTCACCATGACCCTTTGCAATGTGGGGCATAGACATGATTGGGGCAATAGAGCCAAAAGCTTCCAACGGCCATCGCTTCATCCTTGTTGCAATTGATTACTTCACCAAATGGGTGGAAGCAGTGTCGTATGCGAACGTGACAAAGCAAGTGGTTGCTCGCTTCATCAAAAAGGAAATCATCTGTCGATACGGTATTCCTAACCAGATCATTACTGACAATGGGTCAAATCTAAACAATAAAATGATGAAGGAACTCTGTGACGATTTCAAGATCAAACATCACAATTTGTCTCCTTACAGACCCAAGATGAATGGCGCAGTTGAAGCTGCAAACAAAAATATCAAGAAAATAGTACAAAAGATGGTCATAACCTACAAGGCTTGGCACGAGATGTTACCATTTGCTCTACATGGATACCGAACATCAGTGCAAACTTCAACAGGGGCAACTCCTTTTTCCTTTGTATATGGGATGGACGTTGTGCTACCCATCGAAGTCAAAATACCTTCTTTAAAGATCTTGATGGAGGCCGAGCTCGGGGAAGATGAATGGATAAAAGAAAGGTTCGACTCATTGAACCTCGTTGATGAGAAAAGAATGACGACCATGTGTCATAGTCAGATCTATCAACAAAGAATGATAAGCATTCAACAAGAAGGTTCGTCCCAAAGAGTATAGGGAAGGAGAGCTTGTGCTTAGAAAAATCCTACCAACTCAGAAGGATATGCGCGGCAAGTGGATGCCCAATTATGATGGCCCCTTCGTGGTAAAAACTGTCTTCTCCGGAGGATCTCTAATTCTTGAAACTATAGATGGCGAACAACTCAAGTACCCCATCAACTCAGATGCAGTGAGAAAGTACTATGCCTAAAAGACCTAGAAAGGGGATTCCATTGCTTCAGCAAGACGGAAGTTCAAGAGTCGAAAGCTGACAAACGCCAAGGGCAAAGTCTTGCGCAAGGTGTTAGAAGAAAGATCAATGTCTGCCATTCTCGTCAGAAGCAGCGAAGCAAGCAAACTGATAGTTAGGAGGACTGGATTATTATGGGATTCTGTAACCCTTTTTGTTTTCCATTTTTTCCAAATGTATAAATTTCCCGAGGCTTTGCCCTTTGTAAAGTCCTTGTCTATCAATGAAATCAGATTTTGGCCAATCATTGTTATGATCTTCTGTTTTTGTTATGCAATTTCACTTATTTGTTAATAAAGATTTCTCGAAAGCAAAGTGTTTTGAAAAACTTAAATTTTGTTTTAAAAAGAAAACACAATTAGACAAAACGATTGAAGAGCTCTAGAGGTAATCTGATAACATTACGTAGTTCTCAAAGTCGTGAAAGTTTGCTGTCACCTTTGACCAAACTAGATGTGTCCAACAACAATTCCTGCTCTTAAGCCAAGACTTCTCCTCTACAGGACCACAAAGATTTTGTTTGGAAAGATCGTTATCTACGCCAAAAGGAAGTATCGCCAAACTTGAAGCAATTGAGACTCAGCGTGACGAGTTCTCTCTGTGTTTTTCTTGTTTTGCTTTCTTTTTTTCTGCGGGTCGGTCTGCATTTTACATACAACATCATACTAGCATGCGCATTTGTTTTCATTTGGTTTTGGTCTCTGTTTGTTTGGATGTCGCCTTTGAGATCCTTTGGTCGTTACCTTTATCTTTGATCTGTTGCTGCAATTTCGCTTCGAAATTGACATCATGGGATTACCTATATTCTCCGGGAAGCTGGTGGTGACTAGCAGTATTTGATTTACGCAGATGGGTGGTTGTTACCAATGTTTATCTCTGATTTGGCTGTCACCGATAATCTTTGAAAGACTAGTAGTCACTAGCATTTGTTCAAAAACATTTATGTTTGGTGTCTCGATTTGGTCGTCACCAATAATTTTCCAAACCCAGTTATCATTGATTCTGTTATAAAGCCAACCAATCGTTATTGGAGTCTTTTTGATTCGGTTCTTACCAATCTTTGCTAAAACCTAGTGGTTACTAGTATTGCCTTTTAAAACCAATGGTCATTGGTGCTTGAGTTGTTTGTTACCAAAATCCCTTAAAAGTCCAATAATTATTGGCATCGCCTGGAATCAGTCGTTATTGGTACCTTTTGATTTGGTTATTACCAATCTCTCTGAATCTAGTAGTTACTAGTATCGCGTTCAAATCCAATCGCTATGGGTATCTTTTGATTTGGTTGTTACCAATCTTTCTGAATCTAGTAGTTACTAGTATCGCGTTCAAATCCAATCGTTATTGGTACGTTTTGATTTGGTTATTACCAATCTGTCTGAATCTAGTGGTTACTAGTATTGCCTTCAGATCCAATTGATATTGGTACCTTTTGATTCGGTTATTACCAATCTTTCTAAGTCTAGTGGTCACTAGCGTCGTTCGGAAAATCTAGTGTTTACTAGCAGTATCCCGAACCAGTTGTTATTGGTGTGCTTTGATTTGGTCGTCACCAGTTGGCCTAAGTCCAATAGTTATTGGCATCACTTAAATCGGATTGTTATCATTACTTTGGGCTGGTCGTTACCAAACTCTTTGAAAAATCCAATAGTTATTGGTCTCCTTGGACTCGGTCGTTACCAATCCTCCCAGTTAAATCTAGTGGTTACTAGCATTATCCATCACCAATTGTTATTGGTATTCCCTGATTTGGTCATCACCAGTCCCCTCTAAGCCCAGTAGTTATTGACATTGCTTGAAAACTAATCGTTATTAGCCGGTTGTTACCAATTCCTCCAGCCGAAGTCCTGTGTTTATCAATATTGCTTGGAGTTTCCCGATTGTAATTGGAACTTTGATCTGGTCATCACCATATCCCAAGGAATTCTAGTGGTATTTAGCACTTTTTGGGAACCGAACTTTGATTTGGTCGTCACCATCCTCCCCAGTAAGTCTATTGGAAACTAACACTGGTTGAAACTGTTTGTTGTTCTGGTCGTCATCGGTTTTCCCATTAAAGCTTTTGCTTTCCCAGTCGAGTCTCGGAGAACTAGTGGATACTAGCTTCCCTGGCGCGTCCGGTCTTGTTTCTAACCTTTTCCTGAAGATCCCGTTTGAACTATTTGTTATAGGAAATTTCTCATCTGGTTATCCCCAGTGAGATTCGTGTCTTCGTTCCGTATTTTCCCCCGGTGAAGTTTTTCTTCCCCAGTGGATTGGTTCCCCAGCAAAGTTTTCCCCAGTGGATTTCTTCCCCAGTGTGGTTTGTGTTTCTTTCCTCTCGTTTCCCCAATGAAGAATTGCCTTATTCCCCAGTGGGCTTCCTCATCTGGTTATCCCCAGAGAGGTTCGTATCCCTTTTCCCCAGTAAAGAGGTGTCTTCCCTGGTGGAATTTGAGTCCCCTGTATGAAATATTCCCTTGAACAGCATCTTTAGTCATGTTTGAACTATCTTGCTTACTTTGCCTTGAATCTTTCCCCAGTGTGTTGGGTCCCCGTGAGTGGTCACTCGTTGTATTGCCGTTCTTTTATCTTTGCTCGTGCGTCTGCATCTGTCTTGCATTCAAGCATCATAAAACATCATTTAGAAATCATTTCATTTCGCACTTGTCCTTTGCATACCATCGGATCTAAGGGACAAAATTTCTGGTTTGCTATATTTAAATAACTTTCACTATGATTCTATGAGGATTGTCATCTCTCATTGCGATCTAGTGAAGATATTTAAATAGGGGCATCTGTTGCACCCCAAATTTTGACCCCTTAGATCCTCATCATCATTGTAGGATCATATTCATTTGATTAACTAACCTTAACCCATTTCAAGTTTATCTTTGTCAAGATGCAGATGAATCAGGGTTCCGTACCGTCAAAATCGAGGCTTCGATGGTTTGATCAATCAATGTTTTGGATTGATTCAACTATAAACAAGATCAAGGATACTACATTGGGTCAACTATGAATTCAATTTGAGGTGGTCACCCGGGAATTGAAAACAGTGCAGTTCAAGATACCCGATTAGGGTGTTCGATCAGGAAAACTCAACTGTAGTTTGACTTTTGATTTAAAAAGTGTTTCAATAGTGGGATCATGGTCCATTACATTCCTATGGCTTAGTAAAATCTATCCAAAGAGCTTCAAGTCATTAGAATACCCGGAGCATCAACAGTCGACTCGGTAGTCATCGATTGATCGAACGGTTGACCGAAAAGTCAACTCTTCAACAATAAGGAATTTAACTTCAAGATGTGAATCAAAAATGTTCCTTATGTCATATTACACATTCCCATAAAATTTCATGACCATTGGATCAAGGGTTAAGGAGTAATTGCAAAAGTCGGGAATTAGGGTTTTGAAAGGGGCAAGACCATAACTCCTCAACCAGACATCCAAATGAAGTGGTTCAAAGCTCATTGGAAATCTCTTGACAAGTCATACAAAAGCCCCAAAGTGGTCCATGATCAAAAAATGTATAGATTTGGAGTTATGACAAAATTCATTTCAAGAAGGGAAATAACTTAGAAAATTTCTAAGTTATTTGGCCTTTTAAGCTTGATTTTTCAGCAACTTGGAAGGGTTTTTCAACCTAGTTCCATATAGAATTAGGAAATCTCAAAAAACATGAAAGTTATATATATACTTGAGGTCTTTCTAAATTGTGGTAGAACTCCTCAATAGCATGTGTGAGCAGAAAGTTATGGATCATGAAAGTTAGGGCTGCCACACTTGAGATTACCAATCCAACACTTTTCAAAATTCAGAATTCATCAACTTGGGCTACCCTCAGCCATTGGATCTTGTTCTTTTCTGATATTATGAAGCTTGGATGATGCAAACACCATAAGAAATGGAGAATTGGAGGGTTTGGGCAACTTGGAGCAAGTGGACATTAAAATAATCATTTAAAGCCATGAAAGAGAAACTTTTCAAAGAAAGTGGGCAGCTGCAGTCCCCTAGCCTCCTAGCCTCATTTCAACCATCCCATCTCTCCCATCTCACTTGATTTTTGCTCAGCACTTGCCCATGGAGCTGATATGTAGAGCTGCCACAAAGATCTTGGCAAGATTCATTTCAAAACTTCATAATCTCCCTCCAAAAGTGGCAAAATCCAAATCTGCCCTCACCTTCATTTTCACTATAAATAGAGGCACTCTCTATGATGTTAGACACCAGATCACTCTTAAAAACCAAGAGAAATCACAAATCTCAACTCTCATTCATTTTCTCAAAAAAAAAACTTCAAAAACTTCCAAGATTTCACCAAAATCTGTCCCAAGCAAAACTCTGCCCAAACTCATTTCCACCACTTCCAAGCCACTCAAAACCATTTACACAATCTATAAACATTGTGTAGAAGGTGTTTATACACTCAAAATACCCAAAACCATCATTTTCCTAAAAGTCAAACTTCATACCTTCATATGTTGACTTTCATGCACTTTGGAAGCCAAATCTTTACTTGAGGCATTTCCTACCATTCCAACACTCCCAAAACTTCATATATATCATATTTCAATTGTCCAAAGTCTCAAAAAACAATTGGGGAGTTCACAACTCAAACTGTCTTAAAAGATAGTTTGTTGCTTCAAGAGGAAGAAAGCTCCAAATCTTTGCCAAGGAAGAAGATCTATGGGTTTCTTAGATTTTTACCTTGTTCAAGAAAGACTACAAGAGGTATGTAATGATCAACCTCTTTATTATTCATACATTGTCATGTTTTACCATTTTGAAGTGCTTGTTGTGAAAATATTGTCATGTTGTCCCATATTGGTTCTTTGTCAAGAGTTTGAGTTTTATGGTTGTTATATTGCTTTTGTTAAAGTATGTTGCTCTTGTATGATGTGTTGATGATATGTTACCAATATTGGACTTTGATGTTGTGTATAACTTGTTTTAAAGATTTTGTCTATAAGGTAGTTTTAGAGATCCAAACATTGAAATGTTGGTGTGTTTGCCCTAGATCTGTCAACCTTTGTTCATTGATGATGTTTGAATAACTTGTTAGTTGTTTCATGAGATCCCTCTACCCCCTAGGTCATGTATGAATCTAGTTTAACTTTTGTTCACAGTTGTGATATTTGCCTTATTTTGCTATACTATGGTCATGAGTCTTGGTGTTAGACTGCTTGTGCTTGCCATGTTTCATCTCAAAGTGTTTAAAATGTTGTTTTGTTATGTTTTGGTTATGTTTATATCATTTAAAACTTGTTGAAAATATTGAAAACATGAGAGTTGGTTGTTAGGGCCTGCTGTGAAGTTTTGTTGTCTTGCTGTCAATGTTTGCAATAGGCATACCAGTCCTTATTTGGAGTAGTTTGTGTATGATTTTAAGTTGTAGAATCACTTGCTAGCATGTTTAGAGGTTGTGTGTGGTGTGTGTATGATCAAACTGGCCCTACTTGTTCAAAACTGTTTCTCATTCTCAATCTACATTTTTCAAAACTTCATGATACAAACAGCACACCATATTCTGTTTCAACCTGTTTTTTGAACCATGTGTATAGAATCAATGTTCTACTTGTTTTAAACTTGTATGTGATGCCTAATCATCCCAACTTCCATAAACTTGCCTGCTGCCAGAATGAGTTGGTTTTTGCATTTCATAAGCATCAATGTGCCATATTCTGTTTGATGTTGATTTGAATAGATTTTGAGGCATGAGCTTATCCCTTTGCATATTTGTGGTATGTGTATGTCATTAGTTAGCATAAATCTCATTGCCTTGCCAAATGCCCTGTTGTACCACTATTCTGTTTCAAAACAGCTTTTTCATAGCCATCAACATGCCAAGTTCATCCCTGTTTGCATAAGCCTGAGTTTCTAAGCATGATCCCTTTCATTTTCATAATTATGATGTGTGTGTGATGATTGTTTAACCTATGTCTACTTGTTTCCTCATCTCACTTTCAAATAGCTTTCTCAAGCCAAAATATGCCATGACTATACCAAATCTTGTTCCAATTGCAAAATGCTTGATTTCTGAGTTTGAACTCATTTACCTTCATTATTTTGATGTGTATGTGCTATGTTTTTAACATGAGACCACTTACTTATAGCTAGACCAGCTTGTACCTCATTTTGCTACCAAAACTGTTTTGAAACCACAGTTGTACACTTCATCATGCTATTTGTGTTGATTTGAATCATTCCATGAGCATTCGTACCTCTAGATAGTGTTTAGGATTTTTATGTGCACTTGAACCAAACATCTTTGTGAATGATATGCTTTCTCTGCTTGACAGCCTGCCTACCATATGTGTTACAATTGCAACTTGATAGCCAATTTGTGTTATGTGCATTTTATGATCAATCTTAGGTTGTAACATCATCCATAGACATATTTAAGACTTGTGTGTGGTATCCTTTTGATCTCAACCTGTTCCAATCATGTTTTGGTTTCAGATTATGCATTTTCATGCTTAAGTGAGCAGTTGGTATGTGACTTTCATTTCTATGTTGTTTGTGGCTAATTTTGAAATGTAGGCACACTTTATAGCATGTTTATGGGTTGTGTGTGAGGTTTGCTCAATCTAATTGTGCCTGTTTCTTGACTTGGCTTCCAACTTGCATTTTTTCAAATTTCACTTAGCAACACATGACAGTTGTGTTTTGTGTTAGATCTTAGCATGTTGATTTGTTGTTATCTTGTTTCTCATTGGATTCTAATTGTTTTGTTTGAAGTTTCATGTCCTTCTTGTTCTGTTTTGGTTAAAAGTTGATTTCCATCCATGGTTAGCCTTTTGTGTGAATTCTGGGCAGCAGGGCCACTTTGGCCCTGGCCTGCAGCTTGCCTATTGTTTTCATCATCATTGATTCTCCTCATATCACATTTTGATATAGCCACATATGCACATGATTGTAACTGTTACCTGTTCAAGTTTTAAACAGTTTGGTTGCTGATTTGAGGTCATGTTTTATTTGTTTTTCACAAGCTCACCAATATGCTGCATCTCACTACTTTCTTTTGCCTGAGCATTTATGTTTGGTTTGTGAACATTAAAAGCATCATGACATGTTCAGAACTCATAGGCCATATGTATGATTTGAACATTTTCCATCTGTTTTGACAGGTTTCCTTCATTTTCATGTTATCATTGCAATTCATGTGCCACTTTCAATTCTATTGATCGATGATTGAGCCCTAAGTGTGCAATACATTTGTTATCATATTCATGACTTGTGTGCAATGCGTTTTGGGTGTATGTGTATTCAGAACTGGTGTGGTTTTTCAAAATGCATCTCAAACTTCCCATATGCATGTGCTATCATGTTTCAATTTTTGAACATCATTTCAAAATTTGGTGGTTACCATCATGATTCTCATTAAAAAACAGTCATGTTTGACTAAAATTTCACAAAAAAAGATTAAGTTTTGATCAAGTTTGGATCCTTCACGTTTTTGGTTTGGTTGGTTTGTTTGTTGCCCAGAAATTCCACCGTAAGTAGCCTTATCTATTTATGGGGGTGGCTAAATACACGGATGTATAGCCACCCCAGTGGTAGAAACTTGCGCGCATATCACCCTTTGTACCCCCTAGTCCTGAGTTCAATCCATGGTGATCAACTCTTTTTGGCATTTTATTTTCAATTGTCCTTGTGATATTTTCGTGTCATTCTTTCCATTTCCTCATGCGCGCGCGCCTAGTGCCTTAGTGGATGTGTGTTGTGTTTGTAAACCAAAGGGCGTTGGTTCAACTCCCACCATTTCCCTTTCTCTTTTTATTTATATGATTTTATTTGTTATTTGCATGAAACTTCAAAAATTCACAACTTATTCATTGTTCATTATTTTTAACCCGTTCTTTTTGCAACTTGCTCATGATGATGTCTATTTTCATTTAATGGATTAAAATTCCAAATTGCTTATTTTTACAATGCCCTTTTACTTACTTGCTAGTTGTTTCATTCTTAGGTCGTTACCTTGTATCGTGTTTGAAATTTTCTTTATACCAAGCTCTACTTATCTTGTAAGATTTATTGGTATGTGTTTCCTATGTGTTAGTTAACATGTTAGGTTTATCTTCCTTTGGTTGTCACCATGAAATTATTGTCCTCTTCCTAAAGTCTTGAATTTAACCATTGTGAACATTCCTTGCGTATTTGATTGTCATCAATGCCTAAATGTTGTTACATTTGATACACTTTAAATTTATAACATGATCATCTTAAAGTTGTGACTTACTTGCATGATTATTGTTTCCATATTTGTCGGTTTTAACCATTTGTATTATTTGATCCTTGCCTATTATGATATGTATGCTTGCTTGGTTGTAACCATATATCTTATTTCTCTTGCTTAATTGTTTATTGCTTTGTTAAGTACTTTTCCCCAAGTGATGGAACTTTTTAGTTCTCATCCAAGTTGCCTCTCGCTCTCCTTCCAAAGGAAAAGTCTCTCCATTGACCCTTGTGTCATTGGATAGCTCATTACCCGCTCCCTTGACTTTGTGAAGTCATCTTGAACCCTAGTATAAGCCATTAGATTTTGCTTTAAGTCTAAAAGACTCACCTTTATTAGGAGTGTTTCTTCAAACTAGAACCCTAGGATAGAGTTTGAAAACTCTATGTAAGAATCACAGTAATGATTACTTACTCCCCTCTTGAGTGTTACAACATAGATCTAGAGAGTTTTGTTAAACTCTATACAAACATTGTTATGTTTGTTCCCCTTTGAACCTCGATCATAATCAAGTGTTCTTCAACCCTAGTGAAGTGAACTACGATTGCTCTGATTCTATCCTAGTTAGGATACGTAGGCAGAAGACGCGACGTCTTTGCGAGCAAACCTAGAAATTATCTTTAGATCTTTACCTATCATCCTACACTTTTTACCCAATCCCAAACCTTAGCAAACATTTAACAAACTTAGCATGCAAGCAAGCAAAAGGTTCCTGTAGAGTACTACAAATGTTTAGGATGTGAAATACCTACCCTATGCATAACCAACCCCCGATCCCCGAATCTCTTAGCGTTGTTGTTACATAGAGCAAAAGGTTCTTTCTCTCTTTAGACCTTTCCTTTGGATAAATTAAAGTCCGGTTGTGAATTTAAGAATTAAAGATTCAAGTTAATCAATAGCTTGGTATCACGATTCTCACCACAACAAGTACGTAGCAGCTTCATGGTGTGTATTCCATGCAATATGGCTTAGAAGATTGTTAAGCGGACTGGAGCAGAAACAAGAAAATGCAACAATAGTGCAAGTCGACAACAAGTCTGCAATCGAGCTGGCGAAGAATCCAATAAATCACGAAAGAAGAAAACACATTGATGTGCACTATCATTTCATTCAAGAACATGTGAAGGATGGAAGCGTCGAACTGAAGCATGTGGCAAGCAAGGATCAAGCTGTGGACATCTTTACAAAACTATTATCGAAGGAACTATTTGACAAAGGAAAGAAGATGCTAGGAATAATAGATCGACGAAGCCTTTAATTTATGGGGGAGTTTTGTTGGATAAATTAAAAGGTTGTCTCGGGAAACAAATAGTTTATTTCTCCTAGAGCAGATAAAAGGTTTATTCTCTAAGAAATAGCAATGCATTAATTATTCATGTCTTCTTGTCTGTAATTTTGATCTATATAAAGACCTCATACCTCACTTGTAAAACTACTATAAACAACTTACTTTTGCAAGTCAATATAACAAAAGGAGTAGTTCATATAAATCATGTTACCTTCAGTTGGACGGTAGTCTCCAGTTGTGGGAATGGCGGAGATCGATGGAAGTGGTCTTACAGGGTGGCTATTATGGTGGATTCACAGTAGAGGTTAAAGGTGAAAGGGGTGGAGGATTGCTTTATGGTGGTTTTACATGATGGTGATAAAGGTCGTGGTTGAAAGAAGAGTTGACGAAAATGGTGGAGTATGGGTGTTTAGTGAATATGATTGAAGGAGTTGGACATTGTTTCCGTTTGAACAGAGGCTCAAGGTTGTGTATTGATAGTTGTAATAACAGTGAGATGAGCAAGGTTTGATGAAGGTGAGTTGCTGCAAGTTTGGTGGGTTATGGAAGATTCTGAAGGTGTTTAGAACGGGACAATGAAGGAGCTTGAATTTAAAAGTAGGAGTAGATGAAGATGTTTTTCTTTCGGTTCTTTCAATTTCTCCCTTTAAGTCATTTCTCAGTTTTTGGATTTGTCTTGTATTGAAGTCATATCCTTTTCACTTTGCAGGATATTTGTTGTTGTTGCTGCACATTTTGGAGTGTTGTGTTCGCAGGAAGCAGTGCAGGTATTTGGCTTGAACTGTTGCAAAGTTTTTGTAGCAATATCTTGATGTGTTTCTTGTAGCAGCATAGCAGAATTGTTTTTGTTTGTGTGATGCAGGTAGTGGTACGGGTAGCAGGATGTTGGTCTGGGTATTGAGTTTGTCATGTAGCTTTGGAGTTTTTTGTGAAGAATTGTGGTTGTAGCAGGACAATCGACTACTTGGCAATTGCTTTTTCTTTTTTTTGACTTTGTAATAATAATAATAGATAAATAAATAACTAATAGTAAAAAAAATGATAAATAACATATATAACTAATAATAAATAAAATAAAAAAATAACTAATAATACATAAATATAATAAATAATAATAATAAATAAGAAATGAACTTAAAATAAATTTCTAAAAGTATTAAAAATGATTCTAAATTAAAACTTAATTAACTAAATTTAAACTAATTAATTAAAAAAAAAGTGACCAAAATATAAATTAAATTAAAATATAAACTAAATTAGAAATAACTAAAGAACTATACTAAAATATAAACTAAATCAATTCTAAATAATAAAAAAAAAGCACGATTAATGATGACTTAAAATGATATGCAAAAGATTAGAGAATCTGAAGATAAAATTTGGGGTATGACACTATAATTTTTGATCGGGTTAAATCATTCTTTCGTAAAACATAGCTTTTTCCCCTAATTTTAAAATGAAATTTAATAAAATACGTGAAATAATAACATTATAATTTTGAATTTAGTTATATTAATCTAAAATAATAACAAAAATAAATTTATTGTCTAATATTTTACAATAAAACTATTATAATATTATGAATTTTCTTGATTTTTGTTGATTTTATTAATTCCCCAAATTTGAAAATTATAAACACTATTTCTAAATTAATTAAATAATTTATATTTAATAAATAAAAATAGTGTCTAATAAAATAGAGAAAAATAATAAAAATCTTCTATAACATTCTTCAAAATCTTCTTAAATTCAATCTTGTAAAATCAATTTTTTAATAGTAAATATTATATATATATATATATATATATATATATATATATATATATATATATATATATATATATATATATATATATATATATATATATATATATATATATATATATATATATATATATATATATATATATATATATATATATATATATATATATATATATATATATATATATATATATATATATATATATATATATATATATATATATATATATATATATATATATATATATATATATATATATATATATATATATATAAAATAATAAGGGTATAATTGAAATAAAAAGTCACAAGCTAAAAGCTACAAAGTTTATAAGCTATTTGAAGTAGCTTTTAAAAAAGAAGTCAAAAACTAGTTAAAAGACAGTTACGGAACAAAACTTTTTAATTAAAATGAATTGAAAAGCTAAAAACTATAGGCTAAAAGATCTTTTTTTGGTCTTACCAAACAGACTCTTAGCCTTTTCAAATCTTATTTATCACACTGTCTTATCTTCCTCGTCAATTACATATCGTCTCTTCTTCTTTAATATCTCCTCTTTAATTTTCTTTATTTTTTATCTTCTCATTTTTATGTTACTATTCTCTCTTTCAATTTTATATTTATCGCTATTCTTCTCTAATACTACCTCTGCCCCTAATTATAAGACCCTGATGAGTTTTTTTCTTGTCGCTTTTTATAAGACCCTCTTTAACTTTCAATGTGCATTAATTATTATTTTACAAACATACCCCTAATTATATAACATCTTTTTCTGCACTATGTAATAAATACAATTACACACACATTAACTATTTCTCTATCCTAAGGATAAACCAGTAAAATTATACAAAATAGTCAATAAATTTAGTACTCTAATCAATTTTCTTGATTCTCTATTTTTCTCAACGAAATCTTATATTTTGGGATAGAGGTAGTATCACTTATTTTCTAGTCTTTCTTTTTTATCTTCTCTACTCTCTCATCCTTTTTTATTTTCGTTTCATTATAATGTTTTTAATATAGTTTTATACTAGTGTTTTATGTTTTTTATTCTATTATTGTCTAATCCGATTTTTGTATATTAAATAGGAACTCCAAATATGATTAGTTTTTTTTGTTATTTGGTAATGTTGAATGACTAAACAAAAAGTTATGTTGTCCTCTATATGTGTGTATTTATGACTTAATAAAAAACTTGTAAAAATCGAACCAACCGAACCAACCTAAGCCGCATTGGTTTAATTTGATTTGATTTGATTTATAAAATTCAATTGAAACAAATTAAACTACACATTTTTTTCTCTCTTATTCAGTTGAATAACTTTTAGCGTTAAAATTGCACAAATCGCATTGCAAACACCCCTAATTTGCTCCGATAAGGGTTACAAGACAACTTCCATCAACGTTTATAATAATACAAGGATAGTTGAGAATGTTTTATTTGATGTAGGGCTACCGCACAGAATTTCGAATTTTTCAAGGTTAAACTATATTTAAATGGGGCCTCGTGATATATTTGTTAGGTTAAATCGTGATTCAATAGGACATCTATTTGTTTTACCCTTTTTAAACTGTAATTGTTCTAGACAGAGCTTCTAAAAATTTGAAACAATTATGAAAATATTAATAATAAATAAGGACAATTTTATAAAAATACTATTCTCTCTTTTATTTATTTATTTTTTTAATTTATAAAATCACCGATTATAACGATTATTTTAACAATTATTTTGGAACGAATATTAGAGTTATTAGAATGAGGTTATGGCCGGACGAATATCTTAGTTGATAACTATTTAAATAATCACGGTGGTTGTTCAACCATCTTTTCGAGACTAAAAATCTATCTAATCTAACTTGAATATGATTCGTTTCCATCTAGTAGTTTTGCAGGTGAAAATATTACCTATAAAATCAATGTCATTTAGATTAAAGTATCAATAGAATTACAAAAAAGATTGGAGATATTGGGTTTTCCCTCCGATTTTCACATTGATAAGATAAAATCACTATACCTAGAGCCCGTTTGTTAAAGTTTTTTTCTTTAAAATGATTTTTTTATATTAGTTACATATTTTTTTTGAAAAAAATGCACAAATTATTTTTTTATAATAAAAACTTCAAATAAAAATTAGGTTTAAATAGTTATTTTTAAAATACTATTTTATTATTTTATTGAAAATAATTTTTAATGTCAAAATTTCAAAAAAAATTATTAAATATTAAAGTTATTTTAAATAGTTTTTTATAAAAGTTATTTTTAAAATATTATTTTTTTAAAAAATTGCAATTTCAATTATGTTTTGATATTTAATAGTGTATATTTATGTTATTGATCGTACCTGATCAAAAAGAAGTCAGTAACCTGTCACGCGTCGTTAGTTGCTGCCTTCACAAGAGTTGTGGAGGAGAAAATGGAATGTACCTGGAAGATGCTCTGATGCTTAAGTGATTAATAGAACTAGAGAGAGAGTGAGAGAGAGAGAGAGAGAGAGAGAGAGAGAGAGAGAGAGAGAGAGAGAGAGAGAGAGAGAGAGAGAGAGAGCAAGTATAGAGAGAATGTGTAATGAATGAAATACCTGACCCTCTAGTGAAAGAGGGTATTTATAATTTTCCCCAAGTGCAGGGCCAACAGTTACATTGTAATGGACCAGATTGCCAATCCCAACACAAGTAACTGTCAGGGCTTACGTGACGTAGTGAAGACCAGCACGTGATCTTTTCCCTGGGTCAACTGCCCCGTGATCTTCGGAAGGTGGGCTGACCAACTCTTTCAGAAGTGGGTAGTTGTCTGATGATGTGTCCCCGCGTGGGGACCACGTGGAGTCTGTGGGGAAAGCGTGTGAGCTCTCCCCGTGTCAGAGAATGCTCTGCCTGACTAGTGTACTTTGAATTGGGGCTTGTGCTCGATAGAGAGAATTGGGTCTTGTTCGGCCTCATCAACATAGTATTGGGTTGAGCCTACCCGTCTGAGGGGTGGGTCTCGGCCCAGTCCAGAATAGGAGCCCCCCAAGTCGTTGCTCCTAGGTGGAGGAGTAATGACTTAAGGGAAGGTCGAAATGTCGAGGACCTCTTCGGGAGAAGGTATTTTCCCAGCGCATAGAATTTGGAGTCGTGTACCAGGTCGAAAGCGGAGGATGCTCGACGGGACAGCATGTCGGGGAGGTGGCATGGATGCGAAGCTTCTGGTGCTACCATGTGTCAGACAATCATTGCTTAGCTAGGGCGGCTAGGGGTAAGGGCGTTTGAGTGCCTAGGGGCGCCTCGAGTCCCGCGGTAGGCTTATAAATAGGACCAAATCCCCTTCATTTCTCACTTTTCGCTTCTACTATTCAAGACGCTTTCTCTTCTTCTCGTTTAAGCTTCTAAAATTTCAGCACCGAGACGTCCTTCGTACGCCTCCGTATCGTCCTCCTAGAACCGTTGTACTGATAACGAGAAAACGCATCGATTATATTGCTAGGTTTCATTAACGTTTTATCGCATATTCACCGTTTTAACACTCGATTTCTCGAGTTTTTCTTACCATTTTGCAGGTACATCATTATATGGAGCTAAATCATGAATTAAGAGCAAAAGGAACAAAAGAAACCATAAAGAGATGAAGAAATGAAGAAGCCTGCAAAAGACTGCATAATTTGTTGCAGCCACAGTCGTCACAAGGGTGTCACGACCGTGACACCCCAATTTGAGCCATCACGACCGTAAGAGAGTGGTCACGACCGTGACACTTAAAAACCACAAGTTACGAACGTGAAGACCTTGTCACGACCGTGACAAGGGTAAAATTAGGTTTTTGACTCAGACTACGTCAAGGCATTACGTGAAGACCATTTCTCCTATTGGCATTACGTGAAGACCACTTCTCCTATTTTGTTGCCACGTTCCTGCATTCCTTCCACAAATTCAGCAAGGCCCATGCAACAAAGGTCCAAAAATCCAGCCCATTAAGGATTCTATAAATAGTACAAGTTCTATGAACAATGACACAGAGAGCATTTTTTATTCAAATTCCTGCGGAAGCTCTGCCAAACTGTATTACGAACCAGCCTTTCTATTCCTGCATTATTTTTAGTTTTCTGTTTCGTTTTTTATTGTATCCAAACCCGCCATATAACAATTTCCAACATCAGGAAATTGTTATACATTTATTTGTTTCTAAACCTTCAGCATTCGTTTATTTTCAATTTCCGCCAACTCCAAGCTTTCCGGTCTGTGGAAGAAGGAGTCTGCTCGAATATTTGTTAACGAGGTTTTTCATTATATTGCAATTTAATTTAATTATAATGTTTATTTATTTTTCTGCCATGAGTACGTTATTATTAAATTTTCTGTCTCTGTCTGGTTCAACATCGATGAGTAGCTAAACACCTTAGGGCGGTATGTAGTTATAACAAACTTAACCGGTAAAATATAACCATAGGCTAAAAATAATTAATCACTTAACATTCTGGCTGATACTTTTTAATTGAAATAGACCTTTTCGTTACGAGAGTAAGAAAAGAGTATTAGGTTAGGTTAAGACCACGAGAGTGTGAGATTTTAACCAGATAGCTAAAGTTAGGCATTTAAATTAAACACAGCGAGAGCGCTTTAAGATAAATTAGAATTACTTAGTTTCCAAAAATTACCTCTAAACACTTATGGGCTAGCGAGAGCAGGCATAGGGCTTTAGGGATAAGATCTGATATAAGACCACGAGAGTGTGACTTGAGGGTATTTAAACTGGTAATCTCTACCGAATAGATTAAGTGAACACCTTTATAAGCCTAGGTTAGATTGACCCACCTAAGTTAGTATAATTACATACCGACCGCCTTAGTATTACTTTATTAAAACTTAAATTTAATCCCGCCTTTAATAGTCTTAAAAATCAACAAAAAAATCGTGACAACCATTCGCCTTAGCTAAACTAGAAGTTCATCTAGCACTAAGTAACCATAGAATCCCTGTGGATCGATAATCTTAAATATTACTTCGATAGGCTGTGCACTTGCAGTAAGATACCGCTAGACGCATAAGTAGACACGTCTCTAGCCCATCAAGTTTTTGGCGCCGTTGCCGGGGATTCCTTAATTTAGTTACTAGTGCATTTAGGTAGCATTGTCTAAACTAAGGTATCAACTATTTAATTTAATCTAATCTCCGAGTGTATGCCAAGTACTCGCTCTAAAAGCGAAGACTTGCAACCTCTAATCCCTGAATCGGAACGCTTCTTACACGTAAGAAGACGTATATTTGATTTCGAAAATAATTACAATATTCCAGATCTTCAATTAGATCCGCCTAAACCAGTCGTAAGATCAAAGGACGCAGAGATGGCTGAAGAACAGACTCATCCACTCAAGTATTACGCTAATCCTTCGCAAGATGAACCGCATTCAAGCATTGCAGCGCCGGCTATCAACCGAAATGATTTCGAACTAAAACCTTCGTTGATATCAGCCGTGCAACAAAATCAATTCGCCGGAAATCCTACCGAGGATCCGAATCTTCATCTTTCGATCTTTGTGCAATATGCAGATACCGTAAAAGCCAATGGAGTTACCCAAGAAGCTATTAGACTATGTTTATTTCCTTTTTCGCTTCGAGATAGAGCAAGAGCTTGGCTTCAATCTCTGCCTTCGAACTCAGTAACTACGTGGGAACAACTTAAGAGAGTTTTCTTGAATAGGTATTTTCCGCCTAGCAAGACAGCTATGCTGAGAGCTCAGATCAACGGATTTAAGCAAAGAGAAAGTGAATCATTATTCGAAGCTTGGGAACGCTATAAGGATCTACTGAGACTTTGTCCACATCATGGATTAATAGAATGGATGGTCATCCATACCTTCTATAATGGACTCTTGTACAATACAAGAATGACAATTGACGCTGCCGCGGGTGGTGCATTGATGGACAAAGAATATAATGACGCCTATGCACTTATCGAAAGTATGGCTCAAAATCATTACCTTTGGGGAAGCGAGAGAGTCGCAACTGAGAAACCAACAAAGGGAGGTATGTACGAAGTAAGTAGTATGGAACAAGTCAATGCGAAGTTTGACTAACTAAGCCAAAAGATCGATAACTTGGCCATAACACCTACAGCCACCGTGGCTGCAGTAACACCTAACTGTGAGTTATGTGGAGTCCCAGGACACGAAGTTTCTGATTGTCAACTATTGGCAGGAACTCCCACTGATCAAGTGAATTATGCTCAAGGAAACCCTTACTCAAACACATACAACCCAGGTTGGAAGAATCATCCGAACTTCTCCTATAAGAATAACAATGCTTATTACGCACCAGGTCAAGCACCAGCTACATCACCAGGATATCAAAAGACTGCTCCTAATATCCCTAGAAAATCGAACCTTGAATTGATGATGGAGAACTTTATAGCTAACCAATCTCAAACAAACAAGGACTTCTTAAACCAAAACATTCACATTAGTGAGCAGATTAAACAATTAGTGAGCAAAGTAGATGCATTAGCTACACATAACAAAATGCTTGAAACTCAGATTTCACAAGTAGCTCAACAACAAGCACCTACTGCTGCACCAGCTGGAGTATTCCCTGGACAACCTCAACCTAATCCGAAAGGACATGCTAACGCTGTAATATTAAGAAGTGGCAAGGAACTTGACGGACCTACCGATCCAAGACTTGACAATCCAGCCATGTACCAAAAACCGGATAAACCGACTGAAGTGGTGAATGATCCAGAAGAAAAGGAAGATGACAATCGAGAGGTAGTGGAGAAAGAAAAACCTTATGTGCCTCCACCATCCTATAAACCACCAATTCCGTACCCTCAAAGATTAATAAATTCCAAGACGACGGGTCAATTTAAGAAATTTGTCGAACTTCTGAAACAGTTGAATATTACTATTCCGTTTACAGAAGCAATTACCCAAATACCCTCGTATGCTAAGTTTTTAAAAGAAATCTTATCCAATAAGAAAAAGATAGAGGATAACGGAACAGTTACACTTACTGCCGAGTGTAGCGCCATAATTCAGAATAAAATGCCTCCTAAGCTAAAAGATCCAGGAAGTTTCTCTATACCCTGTGTAATAGGAAAATTCGTCATTGACAAAGCTCTATGCGATTTAGGAGCCAGTATCAGTGTTATGCCCTTAACGATTTGCAAAAGGCTAGACATGGGAGACCTAAGACCAACTAAAATGTCTGTTCAACTAGCCGATCGCTCTGTTAAATATCCTGTAGGCATACTAGAAAACGTCCCAGTACGTATAGGACAATTCTACATCCCTACTGATTTTATAATCATGGACATCTCTGAAGACTCCACTACACCTATCATACTAGGAAGACCATTCTTAGCTACCGCTGGAGCTATAATAGACGTAAAAAGAGGAAAGCTAACCTTTGAAGTAGGTGAAGAGAAAGTTGAATTTATTTTAACACAATTCTTACAATCACCAGCTATAGAGGATACATGCTATCTATTGGACGTAATTGACGAATGTGTAAGAGAAATGGAACTGAAAGAGACCACTTATTCTGAAATAATGAAAATTCAAATCCCTCCGATTTTCGAAGATGATAATTGGCGAAAACCGTATCAGGATGATAGTCTAAGCGAAAGTTTAGCACTTACACCGGATCCCATGCCAAGTAAAGATAAACCTACATTAGGATTAAAAACTTTACCTCATAACCTAAGGTACGAATTCTTAGACGTTGAATGTAAAAGACCAGTTATAGTAAATTCCAGTTTAGGAACTATAGAAACAAAGAAACTTTTAGATGTCTTGAAGAAATATCCAACTGCATTAGGATATAACATATCTGATCTCAAAGGAATATGTCCTTCAGTTTGTATGCATCGTATTCTGCTAGAAGAAGATTGCAGAACCTCCAGAGAATCTCAAAGAAGAATTAACCCAACCCTTAGCACTGTAGTAAAAGAAGAAGTTAAGAAATTATTAGATGCCGGGATAATATATCCAATCTATGATAGTGAATGGGTTAGTCCAATACATGTAGTGCCAAAGAAAGGAGGTATCACTGTTGTGAAAAACGCTCAAGGCGAATCGATATCGCAAAGAGTAGTGACGGGATATAGAGTGTGCATAGATTATCGTAAACTAAACAAAGCCACTCGAAAAGATCATTTCCCACTACCTTTCATAGATGAAATGTTAGAACGATTAGCCAAGCATTCTTACTTCTGTTATCTTGACGGTTACTCAGGATTTTTCCAAATCCCTATCCATCCTGATGATCAAGAGAAGACTACATTCACATGTCCTTATGGAACGTTCGCTTATAGGCGAATGCCCTTTGGATTATGCAACGCTCCTGCAACCTTTCAAAGATGTATGATGTCAATCTTCGCAGATTTTATAGACAACATCATGGAAGTGTTCATGGACGACTTCTCTGTATGCGGGCAAAGTTTTGAAGGATGCTTATCGAACTTAGAAATGGTGTTAGAAAGATGTGTAAAAGTAAATCTCGTGCTTAACTGGGAGAAATGTCATTTTATGGTCAATGAAGGAATAGTATTAGGTCATGTAATATCCGACAAGGGAATTGAAGTTGATAAAGCTAAGATTGAAGTAATAAAAGATCTTCAACCCCCTAAAACCGTTCGAGAAATACGAAGCTTTTTAGGACACGCCGGTTTTTACCGACGATTCATCAAAGATTTCTCGAAAATCACTAAACCTCTTACTGGTTTATTAATGAAAGACGCTGAGTTCATATTCAATGAAGATTGTCTTAAAGCATTCGAAACTCTAAAAACAGCCCTCATCACCGCACCAATCATGCAACCCCCTGACTGGAGATTACCTTTTGAAATCATGTGCGATGCGAGTGACTATGCTGTAGGCGCAGTTCTAGGCCAGAGAAAGGAAAAGAAACTTCATGCGATTTACTATGCTAGTAGAACCTTAGATTCTGCCCAGATGAACTACGCTACTACCGAAAAAGAATTGTTAGCAGTTGTCTTTGCGCTTGACAAATTCCGTTCTTACCTAGTCGGAGCGAAAATAATCATTTACACAGACCATGCTGCTATCCGATATCTATTAACTAAGAAAGATGCTAAACCAAGACTCTTAAGATGGATTTTACTCTTACAAGAGTTTGATCTAGAAATAAAGGATAAGAAAGGTACTGAGAATGTCGTAGCGGACCATTTATCTAGAATAGAAGGTATTAAACCCGAACAAGTGCCGATTAACGATGATTTTCCGTATGAACAGCTGATAGCACAAATAGGAAGCGACCTAGCTCAGTTAGATATAAATGAACCAGAATCCGTGGAAACAATCCAGACAACTGTAGGACTGCCATGGTACGCTGACATTGTCAACTACCTAGCCGCAGGAGCTCTTCCACCCGATCTAACCTATCAGCAGAAAAAGAAATTCTTTCATAATCTGAAACATTACTATTGGGATGAACCATTATTGTTCAAAAGAGGACCAGATGGAATCTTTCGCCGATGTATTCCCGAAGAAGAAATAGAAGATGTCATTGCTCAATACCATTCATCTCCTTATGGTGGACATGCAAGCACTTCCAAGACTTGTGCAAAAATCTTGCAAGCCGGCTTATTCTGGCCTAATCTATGGAAGAATGTCCACATCGCTGTTATAAATTGCGATCGGTGTCAACGCACTGGCAATATTTCAAGAAGAGATGAAATGCCTCAAATAGGAATATTAGAAGTAGAAATCTTTGACGTCTGGGGAATAGATTTCATGGGACCATTCCCATCATCTTTCGGTAATAATTACATACTCGTGGCTGTTGATTATGTTTCGAAATGGATTGAAGCCATAGCTTCTCCTACAAACGATACACGAGTAGTAATAAAGCTTTTCAAAAATATAATCTTTCCCAGATTTGGTGTGCCTAGACTCGTCATAAGTGACGGTGGCTCGCACTTCATTTCAAAAATCTTTGACAAATTACTATCTAAATATGGAGTAAGACACCGTGTGGCTACACCATATCACCCACAAACAAGTGGACAAGTCGAAGTCTCAAACAGAGAAATTAAACAAATCTTAGAAAAGACTGTCGCCATATCTCGGAAAGATTGGTCATCTAAACTTAATGAAGCTTTATGGGCTTATAGGACCGCTTACAAGACACCCATAGGTACTACACCTTTCAAACTAGTTTATGGAAAATCTTGTCACCTCCCAGTAGAACTAGAACACAAAGCTTATTGGGCGATCAGAACTCTCAACATAAACTATAATGCTGCAGGAGAAAAGCGAATCCTAGACATTAACGAATTAGAAGAATTAAGGTTAGATGCATATGAGAATGCTAAGATATATAAAGAAAGAACTAAGCGATGGCATGATAAACGCCTATCTAGGAAAGAATTTAGTGTGGGAGACGTTGTACTCCTCTTTAATTCAAGACTTAGGCTCTTTCCTGGAAAATTAAAATCTAGATGGTCAGGACCCTTTGAAATAACTAAAGTATTCCCGAGTGGAGCAATAGAAATTAAGGGTAGGAATAGTGAACCATTCATAGTAAACGGACAACGTTTAAAACATTATCATAAAGTTGAAAATAGAGATTATGCGAATAATCTAAAGCTTTTAGAATTGTCCACTAATTCCCCTGATTAATCTAAACCTAAGCATTACGTCAGGCTTTTGACGATAAAAACAGCGCTTAGTGGGAGGCAACCCATTTACTTATTTAATTATTTAAAATATTCTTTTCTTTTAGCATATTGTTATTTATCGTTTTACTATTTGTTTAATTGTTTTGTCATTTTATAGTTTTATTTTATATTACTATTATTGCCATTACATTATGCATTTCATTTTCTTATTTTTATCTTAAATCACTTTTTACAGATTTTCTAAAGTCTTTTCCACTGATTTGTTTCCCCCATATTTGCACTGACCATGGCTAACCAACCAATTAACCATATGGAAACCAAATTTAGAGGTAGGAACCAAAGAATGAAGTTTGAAGAGTTATCACAGAGGCAAATGGATTTGACCCTGTACCCGGATGATAAGACTATGGAAACCCTAGGTATACATGATAGTGTCATGTACTTGTTAAACCGACTCGGATGGGAGAATGCATTGATCCAACATAAGTTTGTGACTTACCGCAAGCTCACCCTTGAGTTCCTTAGCTCCTTAATTTACCTACCTGAGCGCGGTTTTGGATTTAGGAAAGGATTTATTAGTTTCCGCCTATTTGGAATAGAATATGACTTTAACCATAAAGAACTAGCTGACTTGTTAGGATTCCCTAGTGGACCATTTGCTTTTACTACCACACAGGTAGAATTGATGGATATGGAGCTAGATTTCTTTTGGGGAACTTTAACCGGAAACTACCACCCTGAACCAAATAACATGAATAATGATGAGATCCATAATCCTGCTCTCCGTTACTTCCATAAATTCCTTGCCCACACCTTCTTTGGAAAAGAAGAAAACATTACCGGAGTTTCTAAAGATGAAATATTTATTATGTCATGTTTCACTAATGGACAGCCTGTTAATGGTGTACCTTTCATGATGCAAACCTTCACCCGTATCCAAGAAGAACCTGAATTACCTATATTAGTAGGAGGTCTTGTAACCATGATTGCTGATGCCATAGGACTTAGGTACCAACTGGACAGGTGCAACCGTCTAGGAACAATCCGCCCTATGAATCTTAATTTCTGCTTCAATAGACATATCATAAGGAATTTAGGACATCCACCTTTTGAGTACCTAATCCGGAACGAAGTAGTAACCCTGTTCACATTGCCTAACCATGCTAGAGTAAGTGTTCACAATAAGGATAACTGGCTTTATGAGTTAAACCCACCTGATTATCCATCTACTCCTAAAACACCTCAGTCTTACAAGATAAAAGATGATATAATGACCGTTGTCGAAACTGACCCTGAGACACCTCCTGGTTACCATGACATTGACCACACTAAAGAAGTACATGAAACCCCTGAAGTGAATCAAGGAGATTATGCTAACAACTTACAAAACATCATGAACACTCTCAATGCTTACCAAACTGACATTAATCTATTTAAAGAAGACATTAAGAGCATGCGATTGGACATTATAGGATTGACTGACATAACCTGCGAACAATTCTATCACTTGAACTCTGCCATCGAAGACTTGAAGCAACGCTTTTGAAAATGCTATAAGTGATTTAGTTTATTTTTATCATTGTTTTCGTTTCTAGTTAGATTTATTTTTCGCAACAATTTCATACCGTAATTTCCGTTTATGTAACTTCATTTTCAATTACTTTATGCAATGCACCTTTAATTCCAAAATTTCTCCATTTTTAGCAATTTATATATTTTTTCTATGTACTGTTATGCTTGCATTATTTCATATTATATACAATCTCTCATTGTCATGCAAGTTAGTATAGTACTGTGTTGAAATTATATACTATATGGTGTTTATAATTTAATATGAGTGTTAGTGAAGAAAATACATTATTATAAAATATGTGAATTAAGTGAGAAAATGTTTTTCTAGAAATTATTCAACGAAGCGTGCCCTCACGGTCGTCATACCCATCTCACGATCGTGACGTGCTTAAATAGCGTGTCACGACCGTCACACCCCTGTCACGACCGTGACAACCCCTATTACAGGAATCGTGAGAAACAGAACTGTTTCTCTTCGTGCCTCTTCTTCTTCTTCCTCCATAACTTCCTCAAAACTACCCATTTTCTCCATAACCTCCGTAACCTCCCCATTACCAACTTTAAACCTCATTAACCCCCCATTATCATAACCTATCACATTCTCACTCTCCATTATTTATCCCGAATCAATATTTCTTTCATTTTACCATTTTTTCACAAAACATCAAAAATCTTCATTCTTCACTCTAAGCTCTTGCATGCAATGGATTCTATTACTTTTAGAGAAGGTGATGCTGGAGAAACTCAGAGAGAACGTTTTCTCCGATTCCAAAACCGCGGTGTGCAACCTACACGTTACATTGACACTGTCTGTTTGAGGGAACTCAGAATGCTTGCCAGTGTTAAAAGCCTGCTTCAAAAAGTCGGTCTGTGGGATCTTTGCAGTCAACCTCAGCCCACATTCGAGCTTCTGACACTGGAGTTCTTAAGCTCATTCAGTTACATCACCGGTACCGGTTCTCAGAGTCAGCTCACCGGTGTCGCCAAATTCAGATTGCATGGCCAAGAGTTCAACATTTCGCAAACCAGGATAGCCGAGTTGTTAGGCTTCGATCACGGAACTGAAGCTCACCGTCGCGTGCCTGATAATTTTAGTGAACAAGCTTTCACTCTATGGCACGACTTAACCAACACCCGTGCATCCGCCTTCCAAAGCCTCAACGCTACGCACATTCACAACCCGGCAATCCGCTATTTCCACCGTGTCATATGCAACACCATCTTCGCTCGAGAAAGCAACCATAAGCTCAACTCCAAGGAGCTTCTATTCTTACACTGCGCTCTTAATGACGAGCCGATCAACGTTGCCCCTTTCATGCTTTATCATATCCAGGCCATTGCACACAGAGGCTCCACCCCGTTCTTCATAGGCGGCATTGTCACCACCCTCGCCATTCAGTTGGGGCTTGGTGACTTGGTCGTTAATCAGCCTCACCTAGCCGCAGAATTCCTCACCAAGAGTTATTGCAGGTCCGCTCACCTGATTGCGCAGCGAGAGGATGGCAGGTATAGCCCTGTTGTCCATGGCACCATTTTCCATCATATCATTCTGCCGTCCCGCGACCGCATCGATCCATCCAGCCGAGCCAACTGGCTCTTTGTTTTACCTGCTGCTGCCGATCACGTCCCTATTCATGATGATCAGGCAGACCCTCCAGCGGATGAGATGCATGACGCTATGGATGCAGCTGAGCCTGTCCAGGATATACCAGAGACATCTACTCGACAGCCCCCTGCTCCCGAAATCACACTTGAGGAGGTCCTCCGTGCGATTCATCAGCAGAACCAGATGAACGCCGCACTGGAGCGAAGGCAGAAGGAGCAGTATGATGCTTTACTCAGCACTATTGCAGCAAACCAGGAAGCTACTAATGAGAAGTTTGGAGAAATTTTCAGCGAGCTAGAAGCCCTCCGCATTAGCATCACTGCTGCCTCCGGCACCGGTTCTGATCCTGAAGCGACTCCTTCCAGACGCCGCTCCCGCACCAGAGGCCGAGCCCGCGGTCCTCAGCAGCCATAGTTTTAGTTTGCTTATGTTTGTTTTTCGTTTTTGTCGTTGTACTGTACTTTTACCGCATTTATATCACAATATTGAGGACAATGTCTGATATAGTGTGGGAGAGGTACCTTTCATTTCCGCATTTTCCCTTTTCGCACTTTTCCATTTCGTTGTATTTTCAATTCCGTTGTATTTCTTTTCGCAAGTTAATGAAATGAGCAAATCTTTGTGCTATTTTCTTTAATTTCGAACTTTCCCCGATTATTTAGCTATACCAGAAAAAATCTTTAATTATTCGCATTACCCGACTTACCTACGGAATCGTAATTAGGAAGTCGAGAACGATTAAACAAGACCAATACAATCTTGACATCTTTGACTCCCTACTTAAGCAATTCCATCCCGATTACCATTACGAGTACACTTTTAGTTTCAGTTCAAAAGTAACCCCTAGTAGTTTATACTAGCAGTCAGCACCGTCTGAACACAAACCACGTGGGGAGCCGATGAATATAAGCGTTTGATGCCTAATCAATAATGATCCTTCATATCTCGATGCAAAATGAAAAGAAATTGCACCAAAGTACACGGTCGCATATAAGAAACGAGAAATATGAGAAGGAGTCCATTGCAAGTTGGTTCAGAGGTACTGGTTATGAACTCGGTAGGGCGTGCTACGGCTCGATCCCCCACAACCTCCAAATCGGATAAAATATGTAGGGTTACCACACTCGTGTACCAGACCCCGTGCTCAAAAAGGATCAAAGTCGCTAACCGGCTACTCCACTACGTGCGTGCTAAGGCAAAGGGCTTAATGTGATTGCACTAGAATGAAACCGGGCGAAATAAGATCGGAAAACTCCAGGTGAAATCGTAATGTAATTGCGGATTGTTTCGTTTAACGGGAAGTCGACGACATAGCTTGTTGCTTGTGTCATTAGTGTATCGGTAGTGTTCTATCAAAGTACCGGATTATCCGACAAAACGATCCCTCGTACGGTTTGTTATGAGTATGCGTGAATAAAATCTTGTCCGCCGATTTTCAACCGACTATTTGCTTGAGGACAAGCAAAGGTTTAAGTTTGGGGAAGTTTGATAACGAGAAAACGCATCGATTATATTGCTAGGTTTCATTAACGTTTTATCGCATATTCACCGTTTTAACACTCGATTTCTCGAGTTTTTCTTACCATTTTGCAGGTACATCATTATATGGAGCTAAATCATGAATTAAGAGCAAAAGGAACAAAAGAAACCATAAAGAGATGAAGAAATGAAGAAGCCTGCAAAAGACTGCATAATTTGTTGCAGCCACAGTCGTCACAAGGGTGTCACGACCGTGACACCCCAATTTGAGCCATCACGACCGTAAGAGAGTGGTCACGACCGTGACACTTAAAAACCACAAGTTACGAACGTGAAGACCTTGTCACGACCGTGACAAGGGTAAAATTAGGTTTTTGACTCAGACTACGTCAAGGCATTACGTGAAGACCATTTCTCCTATTGGCATTACGTGAAGACCACTTCTCCTATTTTGTTGCCACGTTCCTGCATTCCTTCCACAAATTCAGCAAGGCCCATGCAACAAAGGTCCAAAAATCCAGCCCATTAAGGATTCTATAAATAGTACAAGTTCTATGAACAATGACACAGAGAGCATTTTTTATTCAAATTCCTGTGGAAGCTCTGCCAAACTGTATTACGAACCAGCCTTTCTATTCCTGCATTATTTTTAGTTTTCTGTTTCGTTTTTTATTGTATCCAAACCCGCCATATAACAATTTCCAACATCAGGAAATTGTTATACATTTATTTGTTTCTAAACCTTCAGCATTCGTTTATTTTCAATTTCCGCCAACTCCAAGCTTTCCGGTCTGTGGAAGAAGGAGTCTGCTCGAATATTTGTTAACCAGGTTTTTCATTATATTGCAATTTAATTTAATTATAATGTTTATTTATTTTTTTGCCATGAGTACGTTATTATTAAATTTTCTGTCTCTGTCTGGTTCAACATCGATGAGTAGCTAAACACCTTAGGGCGGTATGTAGTTATAACAAACTTAACCGGTAAAATATAACCATAGGCTAAAAATAATTAATCACTTAACATTCTGGCTGATACTTTTTAATTGAAATAGACCTTTTCGTTACGAGAGTAAGAAAAGAGTATTAGGTTAGGTTAAGACCACGAGAGTGTGAGATTTTAACCAGATAGCTAAAGTTAGGCATTTAAATTAAACACAGCGAGAGCGCTTTAAGATAAATTAGAATTACTTAGTTTCCAAAAATTACCTCTAAACACTTATGGGCTAGCGAGAGCAGGCATAGGGCTTTAGGGATAAGATCTGATATAAGACCACGAGAGTGTGAGTTGAGGGTATTTAAACTGGTAATCTCTACCGAATAGATTAAGTGAACACCTTTATAAGCCTAGGTTAGATTGACCCACCTAAGTTAGTATAATTACATACCGACCGCCTTAGTATTACTTTATTAAAACTTAAATTTAATCCCGCCTTTAATAGTCTTAAAAATCAACAAAAAAATCGTGACAACCATTCGCCTTAGCTAAACTAGAAGTTCATCTAGCACTAAGTAACCATAGAATCCCTGTGGATCGATAATCTTAAATATTACTTCGATAGGCTGTGCACTTGCAGTAAGATACCGCTAGACGCATAAGTAGACACGTCTCTAGCCCATCATGTACCAAGTAAGTCTCTGCTGCCCTACCCTCGTTCTTCCTGTTTTCTAGTGGACTTGATGAATGCCCCGAGGAGACCGTGAAGTTTTTGGCGAATACGCCAGAACTTCTTTGAATTAGTGTAGAGTTAGGATGAAGCTTTCGGGGACAAGCTATGAAGCCCCTGAGACATAAGATAGTTTTTGATAAATCTCCCAGGGACAAACGATGAAGTCCCCGGGGACGTAGAATAGTTTTGCACGAACTTTCTGGGGACAAGAAGTGAAGTCGTCGGAGATGTAGGATAGTTTTGCATGAAATTCCCGGGGACAAGCACTGGAAGTCTCAGGGGTCCGCTCTCGTCTGTTGAGGCGGGAGAGGCCCTGTCCGTAGGGGTCTCCCCTCTTCTCCCTTTCACTTGATCTGTGGTTGAAGGGTGGATTTGATCTGGAATGTCGAATTCACCGATTTCCTCTGTTTTTAGGTGTAAATGGTTGCTTGGGTACATGGGACTGTTGAAACTGACGACGAGCCTGACTCCCCGATGGCGCAGGCCGGTGAAGAGTGAAGAAGGTCTGCCGCAGATTGGGCTGGGGAGGAGCCCCTGGGTGTCTCTTCTCGCTTTGCCGTGGATGAGTCTGACGTCTATGCTAATGTCGAGGACCGCCGTGAGGGTTCCCCCTTGAACTGTAAGGTGTACAAACCACGAGCAAACCATCGGATATGCTCGTCGTATAAGGGGATGAGGTTCCCCATGTATGAGTTTACCTTCTGGGAAACGGGATCGCGTTTGCCCTTCACCGACTTCCAATTAGGAGTTTTTGACTGGCTTTAGTTATCGCCCTTGCAACTACATCCTAACGCGATTGCGTTCGTGTGGGCGTATGAGCTCGTCTGTCGATATTTCAACATCGGGGCCCTCTCACCCTTTTCTTCCGCATCTTCCACCTTCAAAGATAAACGCTCGATGGTAGACACAACTGGGTATCCTTTAAGCAATCGAGGAGGCTTTTCCGAGCGTACATGGATTCCATCCGAACTTTCAAGGATCAGTATTATGTTATCAAGCCCATCACTCACACGGCCTGGACTCGCTTTTCAACCTCGAGGTCCGGGAAAAAGACGGGCAACCCGAGGAAGTCTTAGTGCCGAAGATTTCGCTGATTTGGACGGAGGAACATTTCGACAAGGGGCCCGGTGGCTCCTCTTCTTCCCCCTAGGGCAGCCAGTCCCCTCCTCGCAGGGGACACCTAAGAGGGTGCGAGATAATAAGCTCTACAACGTCGACCTCACCGAGGGTAGTGCCGAGGAGAGGTTCTTGCTTCCACCCTATCATCTGCAGACTGTGTTCTTTTGTGGGGTCAACTCCTCAGTGGTGGGCACCGCGGAGACCAAAACCATCTTGGGCGCTGATCGGAACATGAGGAAGAAAGCCCTGATGGAGGACCTGGTCGCGATGATGCGGGTCTCCGAGACGGCTCTGGTCCTCAATGATGAGGCTTGCTCTTCAGCCGACCTCTCTAAATTTCAGGATGACCTTGCGGCCACCGAGGCAGAAAGGAGCAAGCGATGTTGTCTCGACCAGGCCAAAGAAAAGAGTGCTGCCCAGCTTAAGCTCCACGACGAGGTGGAAAAGCAGTTGAAGGTTGTGGGTGAAGAGAGGACGAAGCTCTTGGCGCGGATTGCAAAATTGGAGGCGGCTTCCCAGCCTGTGAAGGATGAGACTGCTGAGGAAAAGCTCATGGTGTCTTGGGCGACTCTGGTGTCGAGGAACCGACAGCTCGGGCAGGATTACGTAGGGGCTCTCGAGGTGGGCTACGACAGTGCCATGAAGCAACTTCGGGCTGTGAACCCAGACATTTCGTTTATCACCGAAGGGACGAGGCCTTTCCATCAGGTCGTCGAGGTTTGTGTGGTCGTGCCGAGAGTCGAGGAGGAAGACGACGACCCAGTCGAGGTGGGTGATGAGCAGGAGGAGAATGAAGCCTCTTGGTTTTGTTTTTGTCTTTCTGGCCTGCGTGCCTATGTTATTTTTTTTTGCCTGCGTGCCTACTTTTGATGTATCTGTTTCTGGCCTGCGTGCCACTCTTGTAATTTTTGAACAATGGCCTTTGCCCGCTATTTTGGAAATGTAGTAACTTTACTTTTATGTTGCGTATGCTTTATTTTCTATGTTCCTTATTTTCTATGTATGAATTTCATTTCTGTTTGTTTTCTTGCTCGACCTGTTTGGTGATTGATTGTGCGGGGAACTGGTCGAGTGATCGGAGTTGGTATCTGATCAACGATGGGGCCATGATCTCGGTCGAGGTCTTTTTCCCGGGCGTGAACTTTCCATCGCGAACTAGGTGTTCTGCCCCAATGGTACGACAACGGTGGGGTTCGGTTGAGGGATCCCCGTTGGATCAAGAGTCTTGCCCACACACGCAAGGGGCTGACTCTTGTCTTTTTGTTTTTAAAGTTAGGAGTCGCGTCTGTACCGTGTCGCGCCCCTGTGGTCGCGACTCCAACGGGTCGCGGACAGTGTCTAACTGTAGTATTATTTAAGTTTTTCTGCGTTCCATGGTCGAGCAACTTCTTCTCCGTGTAGGTTTTCGAGGTAATAGGCCCCGTTGCCCGTTTTGTCTCGGACACGATAGGGTCCTTCCTAGTTTGCGGCGAGCTTTCCCTTGCGTGAATCCTTTTGGTTCCTTCGTAGGAACAGACTGCCCACCTAGAATTTGTGCTTGATGACTTTGTTGTCGTGCCGTAAGGTGATCCTTTGTTTCAACGATGCTTCCCATAGGGAGGCCCTTGACCTGATTTCCTCTACTAGGTCGAGTTCTTCCCTTAGTGCCTCTTCGTTGGCCTCCTCGGGGAGGGGGAACTCGGTTCTCCTGGAAGGCTCCCTTATTTCCACTAGAATCACCTCCTTAGTCCTGTAGGTTAGTCAAAATGGGGTCTCCCCTGTTGTCGAGTGTGGGGTGGTTTTGTAAGCCCAGAAGACGATGTGTAGCTCCTCGACCCATCTTTTCTTGGCGTCTCCCAGCCTTCGCTTCAGGCCGCGTAGAATCACTCTGTTAGCGGCTCCGTCCTGCCCGTTCGTTTGCGGGTGTTCGACCGACGTGAAATGTTGTTTCATGCCCAGCCCGGTGACGAAGTCTTGGAAGTTCTTGTCGGTGAACTGCGTCCCGTTGTCGATGACGATGGCTTAGGGCACGCTGAACCGGGAAAGTATGTTTCGTTTGTAGAAATGGAGTATGTTTTGGGACGTGATTTTGGCTAAGGGTTCAACCTCTATCCATTTAGTGAAGTAGTCGACACCGACTATCAAATTTTTATTTTGGTAGGATCCGATGGTGAAGGGCCCGAAGATGTCCATTCCCCACCATGCAAATGGCCATGGCGACGAAAGTGTTTTGAGCTTGTTTGGTGGGGTCGTTGGCATTTGTCACACTTCTTGACATGCTCTTTGGCGTCTTGCTACATAGAGGTAGGCGTACATAGGAGTCATCCAGCAGTCACTGTCTTCGATAGCATTTACCTTGGTAGTTATCGTGCCCCACTCGATGCTGGGGCGAGAGAGGACCTCCTGGATTACAGATTTGTTTCCGCCCTTCTTCTTCGTGCTAGCGAGTTTTGACAAGATGTCTACCCAGGTGTTATGTTTGTGCGGAACGTGTCGTACCTCTACGGAATCAAAGCTTTTCATTCTCTCTCTTACCAAGGAGAGGTTCTTGGCAAGGTTGTCGTTCTTGGCTTGATATTCTTCCCGTGCCTAGGATGCCACAAGCTGGGAGTCGGTAAAGATCTTTACTCCTTCGCGCAAAGGTCTTCAGCCAGACAGAGTCCTGTAAGGAACGCCTCGTACTCGGCCTGGTTGTTCGATGATGGGAACGCCAAGGCGAGGGAGACTTATATCATGATACCTTCTTCACTTTCCAGTATGATGCCCGCTCCACTTCCTATCGAGCTAGAGGTGTCATCGATGAAGATGGTCCATTTGTGCGCCCTGGAGGTCGGGGACTTTGTGGAAGCCATCTCCGTGACGAAATCGGCCAAGACTTGAGCCTTGAGGTCTTTTCTGCTCTCGTATCCTACGTCGAATTCAGAGAGTTTGAGCGACCATTTGATCATTCTTCCCGACATATCTGGTCGCCCGAGTAGCTGTTTGACAGGTTGGTCGGTTCTGACTATGATCGTATGGGTCAGGAAGTAATGTCATAAGCTTAGGACCTTGGAGGGATTTGCTCGTGAAGTATATAAGCTTTTGCCCTTCGGGAGTTTCGCAGACCAGGGCTGCACAGACAACCTCTGTGGTGACAGCGTGATACAGGTATAGGGTTTCCCCCGCTTCGGGCCTTGGCAGCACTGGTGGCTCTGAGAGGACTTGCTTGAGGTGGAGGAGGGCCTCTTTGCATTTCTCAATCCGTTTAAATGCGGCCTCCTGGAGTAGAAGCTTAAAGAAGGGGAGGGCGTACTAAGCAGACTTGGCGACGAATCGTGACAAAGATGCGAACATCCCATTTAGTGATTGGATGAACTTCTTTATGCTCGACATGGAAAACTCGGAGAAAGCCCTGCACTTGTCTAGATTCACTTCTATTCCTTCCCGTACGCCAAAGGTGCACTTCTCGGGGTTGAACCTCATCATGCACCTCCTCGCTGTCGCGAAGACCTTCTTGAGGTGGATGGTGTTGTCGACCTCTTCTCGTGATTTTATAATCATGTCGTCCATGTACACTTCGAGCATGTCCCTGATATCTCCTCGGAATACATTGTTCATCATCCGCTAATAGGTCACGTCGACATTCTTCAATCCGAAGGGCTTTACATTGTAGTAATAGTTGCCCGACTCGATCATGAAGGTCGTGTGTTGTTTGTCCGTCTTCGCCATGGGAATTTGATTGTATCCCGAGTATGCGTCCATGAATGATAACAATTTAAAACCTACATAATTGTCAACGAGTTTGTTGATGTTAGGTAACGGGTAAGCATCTTTGGGACATGCCCGATTGAGATTAATATAGTCAACACACATTCTCCATTTTCCATTATGTTTCTTAACTATAACAATGTTGGACAACCAGGTTTTGTATTGGGCTTCTGATATAAAATTTGCCTCTATGAGGCCTTTTACATCTTTTTCAGCAGCCTCCGCTTTCTCGGGAGACTGCCTACGCCAACTTTGAACTATGGCCCTAGCGGTTGGGTCTATGGTGAGGTGGTGGCATGCTACGTTAGGGTCGAGGCCGGGAATCTCCGCAATATTCCAAGCGAATAGGTCAGCGTTCTCCTAGAGGCAGGCTTTAAGCTGCTTCCTCGCGAAGTCAGGGAGTCCCGTGCCAATCTTCACGCTTTTTCCTGGGTCGTCTCCGAGCGTGGTAAGCTCAAAGTCTCCATCTGGAATGGGGCGAGTTGGGTGGGACAACTGCTCATTGCCTGTTGGGGGTGCATCTTCAGATCTCGTGTTCTGCTCCTGCTTGTTGGGGAAACGATTGTAGAGGTCGACAACATTGACGTGAGGGAGTGGCTTTTGCTCCTCAGTCCGGGTTGTCCTGCCGGTCGACTTGTTAAGGACATTGATCAAGTTGAGCTCTTTGAGCACCGCCTCGAAGCATCTTATGGCCGCCTCAATGTCCTCGTGGAGGGTAACAACTCGACCTCTGGTCGTGTAGTACTTCATCTTCAGGTGGAGTATAGACGGTACCGCGGTCAGCTCAGCTAAGTTCATCCTTCCCAGGATGCACTGGTACAAGAAGGGGCATTCAATTACCAGGAAGCGAACCTTTACCTGTTTGGCCGTCTCCTTGGCTCTGAATGTGACGAGCAGTTCCACGTATCCCCAAGGCTTGGTGTTGGTACTATTGAATCCTTGGAGATCAGAGTCGGCATACGAGGTCAGGTGGCTTTCATCGAGCTGGAGGGTCGTGAACAGGTGTGCGTACATTATGTCCACCGAACTCCCTCGGTCGACTAGGATTCGACGCACATTAAAGTTCTCCATCTAATCCTTCATCAGGAGGGGAATGCTGGAGTTGGGTGCACCCCCAGGAAGTTCCTCGAGGTAAAAGGTGATTGGGTTCAATTGACCTTTGAACTTTTTGAGGATAGCGTTCATCTCTGAGCTCTTGTTGATGAGTTCTTCGAATTTCTTCTTGACCGACCCTACTGATAGCTTGCTGAGCCCTCCGCCATATATGACCAGGGTGGCTGGGAAATCCTCCCACGAACTATGGACAGACAACGGTCTGACAGGCTTTCTAAAATTTAGGAAATCCTTTGGTCGGGAGATACACAGGGAGGAGATACTTCCTCGACCCTCTTGGCTTCGCGTGCCTTAAGTCGGGGAGCTTCACCTCTCCGCGTTTACTGTTTCAGGTGCCCTTCCTTAATTAAGATCTTGATTTCATCCTTGATGTGGATGCATTCCTCTTTGACGTGTCCATGACTTTGGTGGAATCGGCAGTATTTGGATTTGTCCACGCTGGGCTCTGGGGGCGTCGTTTCAGAAAATAGACACCGCCCCTCTAAAATTTCGAATAGATGCATTCGGACAGGATGCGCTCGTGGGGAGCTGTGAGCAGTGTGTACTCAATGAACCGGCCCGCAGGGTCAGTCTTCGCGTCTTCTTTCCCCGCTTCGTCGCGGAGGAGTAACATCCTCATGCTTGGCGCCCCTAAAGACCTTATTGTTATGTGTGTCCCTAGCGGTATTTGTGGCTTCTATCTCCTCATACTCGATGTATGATTGGGTTCTGTAGATAAAGGCATGCAAGGTGCGGGACATTTTTCACGGTGAGAATTGGATATCAAGCTATTGATTAACTTGAATCTTAATTCATTGTTCACCACCGGTCTTTAATTTTTCCGAGGGAAGGGAAAAAAATTGAATCACCCACAAGATGCAATGCAAATGCAAAACTAGAGAATCTAAGGTTCGGGGTTGGTTAAACTTAGGGAAGGTATTAGCATCCTAAGCCTCTGTAGTACTCTACAGGAACCTCTTATTTTACTGTGTTATTGTTGTCTGCTAAGGGTAAGAGTCCTAGGGGTTTATTTCTACGTATACTCGCCAAGAAATTGCATCTTGTGCCTACATATCCTGACGGGAATGGAATCAGAGTATTCATAGTTCCCCTAAAAGGGATGAGAAACTTCTTGACTTTGGTCAAGGTTCCAGGGGGATAAGGTTTGTTAATTGATTCTAGGAGAAAAGACGAGTCATCATCTTAAGGGAGAATACTCGACTTAACCACCACAACTTGTAGAATATGGTCTTTGCGTCACATTGAGGGAAGGGCTCAACACTCGGATTTATCGACGAGTATGCCACATACTTCTCTCAACCAGAAAAGATTCTACATTTCTCGATTGCGTTATGGGGTAAGAGGATTACCTCTCGACTATGTAGATGAATCACGTCTAATTATCTTGTAGGGAGAACAAGATTGAATGGTATTATAGTTTCGTCTAAGTTGAAAGAGATACCAAGGAAGTCTATCTTATGTTAAGGTATAAGGATAACTCCTAAGCTGATCAACTTGAAAAGTCAAGGATCGAGCAGGGGAAAATGACGCAAATGATGATGCAATGTATACGAATTATGAATTCATATACAAGTTCATCCCTTGGACATGTGCATACGAATCATAATATCGAAGAAAAACAGAACGAGGTTTACATCATGATTTGGCAGCGTAGCTTAAAAAACAACAATTCAGCTCACGAATTAAGCAAGTCTGAAGTAAGCCCAAAGTTCCTCTGGTTTCCTCCTCCTTCGTGTCTAAAATCATGAAATCGTATAGGAGCCCTTTTGGATGTTGTGATTTCTTTTTTTCCTTTTCTTCTACTCTGATCCCCCTATTTATGTTTCAAAAAATTTAAATCTCCGATGCGAGAATTCAATGTTCATTATGGATGAAATTAGAGATGTCTGTGCACTGCTAGAAAGAACATAAATGGTCTTGATTGCGTCTAATTGTGTTGGCTGTAGTTTGAAATTTTCTCCACAGGGCTGATACACTTTCCTTTTTCATTTGACTGAGTTTGATTTGTGTCAGGGAAATGATGACTGACTTATGTTTCGGAATGCAGATGAAAAGAAGGGACACATTTTTATTGATTATATGGTGTTTAAGGTGGTTGTCGTGAATACGGCTTTATGGCGATGATATTATTTTCGTATTGGTTCGAGCATGTTTGGATAGATTTCCTTCTCCATATTATAATCAATCTTCAATTTACCGTCTTGCTTTTAATTGATTATCTACAGCAAGATTGACGGTGGTACGGTGTGAATATGGAATTAGAATTGTCGGCCTATGACTATATCTATTCCACAACCGTTTCGAGCCAGAACAGAGGGGGTAACCTAACAGCAGCATGGTAATGGTTGATTATTACGATTTTTCTTTTGAGTTCGGATTTGTTTTAGTAGGGTGGATGTTTGATTAGAGGCGAAAGCCTTTGAGGGACGCTGGCGGTGGCATGAAACCAAAGGGACCCCAGTCTTGGAAGGTGCTACTTGATATACTTAAGTCTTCATTTCCTGTAGTTTTTCCTTGTGGGAAAGAAAAATGTAACAAACTAACGCGACCCTTTTCTGATTTTGTTGTAGTTGATAGGACACATGGACTTGAGTTTTTTTTGCGAATCACTTTACATTTTGTAATATCGAGCCCGATGATATAGTATAAATATTTAAAATATAATTTTCTCTCACAATGGCTTTGTTTCCCAACTCTTCTGACTTTGAGTTGTATTTGATAGAACTTGCGGTTATTGGATTATGTAAGAAAACTCCTTTTTATTGAGCTTGCATTAGAACTCTCCTTAGTTCGAATAATATGACTCAACGAAGTAAATGATTTTGACTTTGAAAACTTTGTTGAATATGAAGGTCATTTTGGTACTTGTAAAGAATCATATATTAATTTGAACTTGTAATCCCTAAACTTTATTCCATGTGCTCATTAAGAAAATGGGTGGTAACTTGTATGTTCCTTGAAATGATGATGATGTTTGTGCCATATTCTTATTCATTCACTTAGCTTCCATTCGAGGACCTTCTTCTGATACCTTTATAACCAAATCCTTGATTGGATTTGAATCATAGAAAGGATGTTGAGACTTTTGTGTACATTGAATTTGGACTTAATTTAACTTGTAATCCAAAATGATCCACGAATCTTAAAATCGATGTGGTCTTTGAAAATATGAAATTGTAATTTTGACATGGAATCTAGGAAATATGCCTCTTATGGCCTATAAGCCTCATGTGTCCCAAAACAGAATTAATTTACGATACAATATTAGATTGAGCACTTCTTGAATGTATCGCGCGTTATGGTCTTAGAATCTTCTTTAATTGAATCTCTGATCAAGAAGAAAAAAAAGGCTTAAACGCACCCCTCAATCAAATTTGACTTCCTTAGATCCAATCTGTAACACCCCAAATCTAAACTTGCGGATAACAGGAAAACAACAATTCATATAGCAAACAAAGTGCAGCAGCGCAAACATTGACTGCATGACGGTCTTCATGAGCCTGTGACGGTCGTCACACGGGCAAACTTCCTCACATCAGAGATGTTACACTTCAACCTGACGGACAACAATCGTTATGCAACAACTTGCAATTATCATACGTAGCATGAAATTAGATGAACAATCACCAATGTATTACTTAACCATTTAATCATAAAACAACTCGTCATTACTTCCGGTGTAAGTTCGATAAAGTATACAACATGTTCTCTTAAAACAATTTAATAAAAACATCGTAACAAGTTCAATCAACAATGACATCGACTAAAATAATAACAGCAGTCGTCCATCCCCCCGAGAGTGCTACGTATCAGAGCGACCAACGACACCTTAATGGGAACTACGCTCTATTCCTAACTACCTGCAAATTACCACCAGAGGAGGTAACATACAATGGAAAAGGGTGAGATATCAATAATATAACATAGAGAATGATAGAAAACATGCCAGAAACTCATCACAACATTATAAGTTTCGAAATCATAAACGTCATCGACAACAACTGCAACAATCCATATCTCACGTAAAACGATATTAATATATAACTAACATAATTATGCAACTTCATGTGACTCAACAATGCGACTCAACTGTGCATATGCATGTGGTACCAATTTGCCATCAAGGCCGCCAATACACGCCATCGCAGAATTTGCCACTAAGGGCCGCCAATACAGGCCATCGCAGAATTTGCCACAAGGGCCGCCAATACAGGCCATCGCTAATATGCTATGCCATGAAATACCTCTATTATGGACCACAACATCACCGACTATGCAACAAGGCATCAAGCCTACAACAAAACGTCCATAACAGAACATTGCTATTTCATATGCATCATATGTTCATCATCCCAACTATTCATGTAAAGGAGCATTACAACATCGTATCTACAATTAGGAATTCAGCATATTATCGTAATAACAACATTACGGCGTTTTCTCACACAATTAAATACAAATCAATCACAACCAGGTAACTGCCCTTTTTGGACCAGTACCTGAAACTGGCGCCTTAGACCAACTCGGCCATCTTGACGTCCATTAGTGAAAACCATTAGAGCGTTGTACAAATAACCGTATAGCATATTCGTTCTACGTATTTGCCCATAAGGAAAACCTTAGAGAATCGCACTAATAACTACATAACACATTCATTCCTACATAAAAATCTTGTCCCATTAGGGAAACCTTTTCCTTAATATTTATCGATTAACGAAAAATATGCCTATGACTCGATTCCTCACATGAATTCGATCATACCCGCAGTTATAGAATTGAACCCCACCCTTACCTTAGAATTGAGGTGAATTCCACGATTTCCGATTCCGCTTCTGCTCTACGGTGATTTTTCTGCAGAAATCTTCCGAATTCGCCGATGGATGATTCTTCGCTCTCCACTTCTCTCAATGCGTAACTTCTCTTTTCCGTCTTTCCTTTCCCAAAAAAATGATGTAATTGAGGGTAAAAGAGTCTACGGGAATATATTTTTGCTACAAAATCTCATTCCACCAGAACACGTTCAAATTCTGCATAACTGCAATTTTCGCTCGTGTGACGGTCGTCACACCCCTATGACGGTCGTCATAGCAGCAAAATTTCATTTTGTGTTCCAGATAAAACATCTTTTTAGCTTTCCAACGCTTCAAACGGGGGTCAAATCCGACTTACGGATCAAGAGATATGAATTTTCGAAGTTTTCTGACAAAACCAGAATTTTTCCGACAATTCGACCGATTCAATTCCTTTCTTCAATCCAAACACATACTCAAGTATGACTACGATGAAACGAGACATAGCAAATTCATAATTGAATTTAATAGAAGTAAAACGGGCGTTACACAATCCCTTCGTTCACGAATATTCAATCATGTGTTCCTTTAACCCTGATATGGTGACTTGCCTTCAATAATGTCTCTGCTTGACACTGATGCAAGGCTATCCCAAATCCTCATTAGACTATACACGGAACATTTTGAGAAATTCAGAGGGGAATGACTAGTAGATAATTTGAATATCCTCTGAGCTGGAATTCAATGGTCACGTCTTGAGGAATTTAATTGTGAAAACGTACACCTTCTCTATTTGAGTTTAAAGTACCTACACAAACTCGTTAGTCGAAGTAAACACTCACGCGAATGTATGCAAGATGATGTACAAAGAAGTGGGATCTTAAGGTAAAAAATTAGGGTGTGACAATATTCAATTCCAACGGCCTTGGCAAAATCGGAGTGAGGTCTTATGCCTCTCTGGATCAGGAATTTCTTCATGTCGTCTGTGGTGGACACATGGATGGCCTCTTGGCTGAACCTCTCTATGTAGTCTCGGAGAGGTTCGTTCTTCCCCTGGATGATGGCTTCCAGGGCTGCCTCTGTCTTCGGATGGCGCTGGGAAGTCGTGAAGTGCCTAGAGAACTACCTCTTCAGTTCGCCCCAGGAGGTGATGGATTTGGGCGCGAGGCATTTGTACCATGTTGTCGCATCGCTGCGAAGAGGGGCCGAAAATGACAGAAGAGTCACCACCGTTCATTATTTATCCCAAAGAGAGGGAAAGGAAATGATCAGACAAAACCTACGAAAAGGGAATAAGACAGGTCATCGCAACCAAATCTCGGGTTCGGGAGTCAGTTACGCAAGGGGAAGGTATTAACACCCCTCACATCTGTCGTACTCGACGGGATCCATGCTTGTTGTCTAGTCTATAAGGGTTTAAATCTATCTATGCTAAAGGCTCACGGGGGGGGGGGGGGGGGGCAAAAGAAAAGAAAAGAGACTCGATAGAGCATCGCCGCTCTATGCCTACATATTCCCTCGTGCAATGGGAAAGTCAGAGTCAACGTAGTTCGGAAAACTACGGATGAAGGTGGAGGAAGGTTGCTCGCCAAGACATCGCCGTCTTGTGCCTATGTATCCTCGTCTAGTACGAGAAATCAGAGCAAACGTAGTTCGGGCTAACACGACCACAAATTGGTTCAAGTGTTTTAAATCGAGTAGGGTTAAACCTTAGTTCTAGCAGTTAGGTGTATGCAGCTCGACCGTTGGAGACTTAGGCGTTACCTGTTTGTGATATAACCAAGAGTTAACGACACTCTCTTTGTGAAAATGATTTTCCATTAATCCCGAAGGATAAAAAGGTTTGATGTTTTTGTTTTGTGTTTTTCTAAGACAAGAAGTGGATTGAGTTATGGTTTGAAACTCGTGTCGCACTAAAGACTATGACTCGAGAGCGAATGCGTCGCATATCGCCCAAAGGGCATACGCTAAACACTCTAGAAAGTTGAGAGGAGGTCCCCAACCATCATTTCTCAAGTACTTAAGGCTCGTAGCGTATGACACAAATTATTCTTTATTAAATGTTTTTGAAGTGTTAGGAGATGAGAAAAGAAAGACACAAACTAAGGGGGAAACTGGACCCTAATGTTGTCATATACAATGCTCCTAAAGTTGGGATGAAAGGGAAGAATTACCCTAATGTTGTCATGCATAGGATTGAACACCTAATGTCTCTCCTACTCCCATCCTGAACGGAGGGACTAGGAATCCTAGAGAAATCATGGCACAAGGCCAAGTAAACACTAAATAATTCACTCACAAATAAAATCATAAAGAAAGGAAGTTGACTTGGACAAGTCAACATGCAATGCAAACAAAAGATGCAAAGAGAAGATGAAACAATCAAGGAATAGAGGGAGGGAAACATGCAATGAACAAGTGACAAACCACAAAGTACATTAATTTTTAAATTTAAAATAAAATGATAAAATAAAATTAAAATTAAAATAAAAATGATGAAAAATAAATTAACACATTAAAATATGGGAAAATGATTTTTTTTGGATTTTTATGATGTTTAAAACTATTTTTAAAATAAATAAACAAAACAAGAAAACAATTAAAATAAAGTAAAAAAGAAATAAATAAACAACTGACTAAAACAAAGAAAATGCCTGCACCAAGAGTTGAATCCTAGACCTTGGGGTTGTGGGCTCAAAACATTGTCAATCCAACCAACTCACGCATGTGATCAGAATATGGAAAAGGAAAGAAAAATAATAAAACATGGAAGACAATGAAAAAACAAGCAAAGACGCCCCCGCTGGGGGTCGAACTCGGTCTTAGAGGCATGGCAAGGTACTTAAGGAAAGGCAATTAACCACTGGGGTGGCGATACATCCGTTGTATCAAGCCACCCCATTAAAACATAAACCTCCGACGCGCATGTTTCTGGGCAAGCCTTGGGCAAAAACAAGTGAAACTCAAAAATACGATTTCGCCATAACTTCTTCAAATCTCCACCAAATCTCATGAAACAAAAGTCTAACTCACTTAATTTTTCATGAGGATCATGATGGTGCAATCCATTATTCCAAATGATACATACATCACCAAACTCGAATGGTCATGCAATGTAAAATTTTGAAATGTATTTTGGAGCTCATAGGTTAAAACTGATGCATTTAGGATCAAACAAGGGTTTGAGCAAGCTCCAAATATGTAAAAGAATAAGTTCTAACAAGAAGTTTCTTCAAAAAACATCAGGAAAAATTATGGTATGTGTGTTGCAAATGATGTAAGTTTTGCTTTTTATGAATCTTACAATCCAACAATATCAAGGATTTTATGATAGCAACCAAGTTAACAAAAAGCCAAAAGCAAAAAACCTTAAGTTATTAAAACACCAATCCAAGGTTTAAATGATCTAGGCAGCAGTGGTATCTCAAATAGTATTCATGCCAAAACAAAATCTCAAGGGCATGAATCCAACAACAAGCAACATGGACCAGTTGATGTACCAAATCAAACATCAGAGCTCTAGCTATTCAAAACCCTCAGACAAACACAAACTCATGAACCCCAACTGTTGAAGAACAAAACTGGCTTAAGTTTCAACAATCAAACAGTGACAGTACTAACTTACATAGGCAAAGAAAACCTACTGAGTCCTAGTCTCTTAGTCTTATCCAGTCTACCAAGAACAACTCTTACCAATGCCTAGCAAACTTGAGGCACACCACAGTCTTATCAAATGCAAAGGGCTGACTGTACTAAACAGCCAAAATCCCCAATCTCATGACAGTAACAGCTTTTGATCCTCAATCTCACACATTGTTTCCCTTAAAAATCGGAAAACAATCGTTGATCTTCCAAATCTAACTTTGGTGACTCACAGGATCGATCATATTGATCCTAGGACATGTGGTAGAGGTTTTCCTTAAACATTTATCTAAGTTTTACGCTTTTGACAATATTTGGTAGAAGGTTCTTAAAGGTTATCTATTCGACTCTAGGATAAAAACACATAAAGTTCTAACAAAGAAAAAGATACAAGTTTTAAAAGACAGAAGTTGAGGAGGAGGACGAAGTAAAAGAGGGAATGGAAAGGGAAGAAGGTTTTCAAGAAAGATAAAGAAGACTTTGTAAAATTTAAATAAGTAAACTAAACTTCATTGAAAATAAAAGGTGGTATGTTTACATTATGTACATTCTCTTCAATACTCTGTTTCTCTACACTCGGATACTTGGAGTAAGTTTAAGAGTGACTTGTACAATAGTAAAGTTTTCCACACATATTATGTGTCTAACACTTCCTATTTATAATAGCAAAAAATAACTACTAATAACTTCCCACATCACCATCTTTCGCCACTTGTCACGATGCATGAATCCATTGTTCATAAGGTTCCATGTGTCCTCTTAGTCATCTTGGCGAACGAAACTGTTCCCTCCAAGTTATTTGAATTTCAAATCTTCAGAAAAGAACCAACAAACAGTAACACGGTCGAAGCCTTTGTTGTTTCAAGTCTGCTGAGTGCTTCGACTATTCCTCTTTAGCTATCTCTCACGTCCTTCGACCAAATCTCGCATCCAACCAGCTTTCAATGCTTTTCCTTAGATCTCTTCATTTTGTGAGAGGCGTCGAATTTAGGAGCTAACAAATTGCCCCCCAAAAAATGTCTTTTCGATCCCTTATGTGAAAAAGTACATTTTTTTGATAGCATCCGATTTCGACGCCGTTTACTTTCCTCTACGTGCCAGGCAATATCTTTTTAGCAAATGAATGTCTGGGAAGGTGAAAGGGAAGAAAGAGAAAGAAAAAAAAGAAAAATAGAAAAGAACACGCAAGAAACTGCTCCGCCACCTTGAGGAACGTTCCTGACGTCATGATCATCATGGCGATTTCCTCGGGAACTACCAAAATCGTGAACCATCATCACCTTTTCAGCCTAGGGGGTGTAAATTGCAACTGCTATCCCTTTCACTCCACTTCATGCGCACACGTGGTCCACTAACTTCATCCACTTAATGATGAGACTTTCGGTCTTCCAAACTCTATATAAATGATTTTCCTCCAGTATTATCATTTTTCCCAACATTTTCAACTCTTAGCAAAACTCTTGCGTTTCTTCTTCCTCAAATTTCCCTTCTCCTTAAAAACTCCTTTGCTAATTTCAACAATGGTCGATCATCAGAAGAAGAAGATGCAGCTCAAAGGGCAATCTTATGCATCAACTCTTCCACCTTTTGCTAACTTAAGCGGTCCTAAAGTAGTGAAGAATCAACAGTTTGTTTGCGAACCTTTGTCAGAAGAAAAGCGCCACATCTATGAATCAAAGGTAATCATCCCAATTACTGTTTCAGGTAGACCCTTAGCAATTTCTGGCCCATTACCTCCTTTAGGTCTTGATTACTCTAGCATTAGCGACTTCTTTCCCTCCTATAGACTCACCAAACCTTTAGGGCAAAAAGATTCTGGCAAAGCCCCCGCTGATGGTCCCGATAACCTAACTCTTTTCGACGTGGACCTTAGGTATCTCCATGATGGAGTCAGATTGTTTAGAGCCACCCCTTACTTCAAGGATTCTGAACTTTACCTCAACTGGTTGGAAAAAGTAGAAAAAGTGAAAGCCCAGGATTGGAAAGAAACTGGCATTTACGATCTTATAATGATGTCGAAGGTCGGCCCCACTTACTGTCCCCTTATGCTGGCCTCTTCTTTGTTTTTCTGGGACAACACCCATAACACTTTTCACCTTCCTTGTGGGATGAGGACACCTACATTGTTTGATGTAGCTGCTATTGTGGGTCTAAAACCCCACGGACTTGTTTATGACCCTGAAGTTGATAGCCAAGACACTATAGGATTTGCCAGCACAAAACATACTTATACGACCTTCGTCCAACACTATCATAACAAAACCACCACTTCTGTCGAAAATGAGGAACATATAGCCTTCTTGGCCATGTGGTTATCTCGCTGCGTATTTTGTACAAAATCTCTGCAGGTGGCACGAAAATATCTCGTTTTGGCGAACCAGGTGCACTTGAAAAGAGGTATCTACCTGAGCGAGATGATTTTGGCCAGCCTCTATAAAGCCTTGGGCGAAGGTGCTGCCAAATTGAAGGACCCTGAAAGTCATGGAAAATTACTGTTATCAGGCCCTTTCTGGCTACTCCAGCTGTGGCTTAATGCCACTTTTGAACATAACCTCCCCAACAAAGGCGAAGTCGACGAAGGTTCGTCTTCAGTTTCTGAGAGACGAGTCGAATGGCCCCGCTTGGCCCAGCTCACTCCAAGCGAAGAAGGACATACTCTTCAAGCCAACCTATCTAACTTCATTCATATGTTCGCCAAACAGTACGAGTTTACTTCGAGGATGGCTCCTTTTGCAGAAAGAAGAAGCGGCCCTGAGTGGTTCACCAGGTCCTTCCCTGCTCCACTAAAGAAACAAGAAGATGAATCAGAGTTAATTTGGGATCGATTCTCCATACCTCGACTGCTGGTTCATAAGTTAAACCTTGTCAAGGGTCAGGCCACCTTAGTAGCCTACCAGCCAAACTTGGTGTCCAGGAAATTTGGGCTAATACAGACTTTGCCCAAGTGTTTATATGACAAGAAATCACACATCATACTTCCCCTCGCGGTGCTTTCTCCCCTCGACTGTTCAACATAATTGGCGCGTCATGCCCATAAATCCCTTCTTACGCCTGTCCATTTTGAACCTTCCTACTTTTGCTCCCCAGATTTTTATGACTGGTGGTCAAAACATTATGCCTCAGAGTTTCTTGACGCTTCAAGCTTTACTCGCTTGATTGACCAAGCTTTCGTTGATGTGTAGGAGAAGATCAAGAAAGGCATGTCTACCCATATCAAAGAGATTCAAGCCTTCCAGAAGTACATCGAAACTGTCTATCGACCATAAGATGTTAGTCGGACCATCCGCGAGGATGCTGTTACTTTAAAGGAAAAGTTTTCTAAAAAAATGGAAAATTTAAAGATTCCCTCATCTGTTCCTCGTGAGAAACGGTATGAGGTTGCCTTTAAACTCTTTCCCCCAAAAATCCATCGATTACCAACTGCTGGTTTTGGCGTGGCTCTTGCCCCTCCATTTCCAGATTGGTTCATCTGTGGAGACCCTATAAAGATCCTTCGACAGGAGTCGAAACCCAAAGTGCAGCGGGTGGTTCCGACTAAATATACACTCGATACTTTTAAAGGGCACCTTCATGTTAGTATCGAAGATGTTCGCATCGAATCCGACATTCTTGAAGGTTCATCCCCCTTCGATTTGGACTCTTCTATCTGAGCTTTATTGTTACTAACTGGTATTAGCATGATCTATTTTTTGCAGCTGCTCCTAAAAGAACTGCCTCAACACCAAAAAATGAAGGCAAGGTCGAAGACCAAAAGGTAATCTCCCGCAAGCCTCTGTTATTTTGACTTCCTTAATTACTCTTAACACCCTATGTTGCTTCCAGGCTAGTCGAAAACCACCCACCCCTCAAAAGAGGCTAAAAAGGGCTTCTGCTTCGATTATTATTGACTTAGATGACAAAGACGGATCTCCTCGCGAGAATGTTCAAATAAAAAGATGGCGAAAAATCACCCATGACCTGGATACTTCTAATGCTCCATCTGCTCCCCCTACAACCAACATTCCACAATCCAATACTCCCCATCAAGATCTTACTAGAGCTCCCACAGAGGGTGCCTTGATCCCAAATGTTGTTCCTATTGAGAGTGACAACTCCAGCCCTGCTGATGAAAGTGCTAAGGTATATTGTGCATCTAACTTTTATTATGGGCCTTGCACTGATTTTTTTCTGATGTCTGCTTTTCTTTCTAGGCTGATGCTGGGGTTCTGAAAACTGATCCAACCAAGCTTCCCTTATCACTCTATCCCTTGAACAGCCAAGGTGAGCCTACTTACCATTCCACCTCTGATCTGGTTCTGGTATGAGTTCTCTTGGCGAGACTAATAAGCCTGATCTTTTTACAGTCCCTCCTTCACCTGCGAAGACAATGACTCAACAGTCTCAAACTGATGGATCTAACCACGAAGAGAATAATACTTTGGTTAATCCAGTTGTAGCAGATGATGAAGCCAATACTTTGGAGGGGGGCACAAACTTGGTCGACACGAATAGTTCTTCTTTGGATCAAACGATGGTTGTAGATGAAAAGGACGCACGAGGCGATAATACCGTCAAAGACCAAGCCATGCGTCAGTCCGAGTTGAACGAGTCCAGCGACGGAGGCACTTGAGATGAAATGGAAGAGGATGACGCAGAGGAGGACAAAAATAAAGAAGCGAAACTTGAGGAAACTCCTGCCGAGAAAACTACCACTGTTGAAGTGATTAAAACCCCTACTGCTTCTGCTTCCCAGGAAACTAAAGCAGTCCCCCTCAAAGGCGAAGCTCAGCTTACCATGGCTGAACTTGATGCATTGAAGGTTTCTAACCCTCGTCAGTACATCAGACTCATCTTGAGAAGGCGAGGTATTCCTCTGGCAAGACCTACAACACTTCGACCTCTGAAGGATAAACCTCGAGTCATCCAACTGACAACATTCTTGAAAAGATTAAGAAAAAGATCTTCAAAGGGGATCTTTTCTCTCTTCTGCAGATGGGCCCAGTCAACCATCTTTCCTTAAAATCTCTTCTACAACAAGTGGATTTCAAATCGATTTCTCCTGAGGCCGCGGGAGTCATTCAAGAATTTGGTATCTTAATTGACCAAGTTCATAAAGACTTTCGGCTATTGCCCCAGATTGAGAATGACATTTCAACGAAAACAGGAAGTGAAGCTGCTGCATGGACTGCTGTTGTCGAATCTGAAGAAAAGATTGCTGAATTGGAGGAGATGAAGAGAAGGATAAACAAGAGGTCATTGCTAATGAGGCGAACATTGCTTGTTGGAAGCGTAAGATCAAAAAACTTCACAAGAAAATAGCCAAAGCCAAGAAAAAGAATGCTGAATTATCTTCTTTTGATGATTCCTCCCTATCAACTGAGCTCGAACACACCGTTAATTTCACCGAGGAAGCCCGTCGCTTGGAAGCTGAGGTTGCACAACTAAGAATAGACAAAGCCCAATGCGAGAGCTGCCTCGAACTCCAAAAGTACCTCAAGATGAAGGCAAATCTCCCTTTTTAGTTTGTTAGATCTTTTTGTAATAGAGCATCTTTGCTGGCCTTTGTAAGCCCTACTTTTAAATTTTTGTTTGTAAGACACTGGGTCATTTTGGCGTATTTGCTAATCACCATTTATGGATTTGCTTTATATTCGATTGTTACTCTGTTGATATTTTTACCTCTTGAAGTGCAGGCTTATATTTTTTCAAATATTTGCCATTTACTTTTAATATTCTCTTATCTTTACTCAACTCTGTCACTTCGTATGCCCCATTGAAGAAGACCTTCGACACCTGGAATGGTCCTTCCCACTTTGGGGACCATTTGCCTAAAGACCTAACCTTTCGATCCATAGGCAGGATTACTCTCCATACTAAATCTCCAACTAGGAAAGCCTTTGCTTTAACCTTCTTGTTATATGACTTCTCCACTCTTTTCTTCTGTCTTCTCAAGAGTTCTAGAGCTTTAAGTCTTTCCTCATCCAAATCTACTAACTCATATCCCAATAGATTTCTCGAGGGATTTCATGATGCCTCTGAATTCTGACCGACTATATATATATATATATATATATATATATATATATATATATATATATATATATATATATATATATATATATATATATATATATATATATATATATATATATATATATATATATATATATATATATATATATATATATATATATATATATATATATATATATATATATCGACCGGCAATACTGCGTCATGGCCAAAGGTCAGACGATAAGGGGAAGTATTGGTTACTTCTTTAGGGGACGTTCGACATGCCCATACGACTTGGTCCAACATTTTATGCCAGTTTTTAGGCTTACTCCCAATTTTCTTTTTTATCATGCCGATTATCACCTTGTTTGCTGCTTCGACTTGGCCATTGGCCTGGGCGTAATAAGGCGTCGAAGTGAGAAGTTTAAATTCCATTTCTCTGGCGAACTCCTGCATTTTCCTACCTGTAAACACTGACCCTTGGTCTGTTGTTATTGTTTCTAGCAGCCCAAATCTGTAGATGATGTATTTCTGAATGAACTCGATGATATCCTCTTGGTCTACTTTAGGTAGAGGTATCGCTTCGATCCACTTGGTGAAGTAGTCTATCCCCACCAGAATATACTTTTGGTTTCTGGAAGATGCAGGTCGGATCTCTCCTATCAAATCTAAAGCCCATCCTCTGAATGGCCATGGCTTGACTATGGAGTGTAACTCGCTTGCTGGAACATGTTGTATGCCAGCATGGACTTGGCATTCCTGGAAACCTATGGCGAACTCAATGCAATCTTTCAGCATCGTGGGCCAGTACATCCCTTGGCGAAATAGTAGCCATTTCATCTTGTGGCCTACCTGGTGCGCTCCACATGTCCCACCATGGACTGATGACAATGCCAAGTATGCCTCAGATTCGCTAAGGCATTTAAGTAAAACTCCCTCAGAGGTTTTCTTAAATAACTCGTTTCCTAAAAGGACATAGCTTAGCACTCAATATCTTAGTTTTTGTTATGTGGTTGCTGAAGGGTTCTGAAGGTATTCGACCAAAGGTTTCCTCCAATCTTTGTCTGTCAGACCTTCGACTGTAAAATTTTTGAAGGTTTCCTCGTCAGCGTAGCCAAACTTTGTAACTTCAAAGTCTGACAGTCGCAGGCCTACGGACAAAACCTTACCCCTGGCCTCGATTGCTTCTTGCAAGTTTTCTTTAGAGACCGTATATCCTGATGCGATTTGCGCCAAATCGGTGGCTACCTGATTGTGTAGTCATGGTATATGTCGAATAGTGCAGACTTTGAATTTTTTGAGTAGCCTATTGGCTATCACGAAGTACATAATGAGATTTTCTTTAACACACTTTTACTCCTTTGTTAGTTGTTTCACAACCAACTCCGAATCTCCCATTATTTCGACTTGGGTTGCCCCCAATTCTAACAAAATTTCAAGTCAGGCTATCAAAGCTTCATACTCAGCCTCATTATTGGAGCATAGGCCCTCAACTCTATACTTGAATTTTGTCAGGCAAAATAATCAGCAGGCCTATGCCTGTCCCATTCTTGTGGCTAGAACTGTCGAAGTATAACTTCCAGGGCTCTAGTTCGACAATGTTCAAGGTATTTTCATTTACGGAGTGATCGACGATGAAGTCCACCACTATTTTTCCTTTGACCACTTTTAGCGGTCTATACGTCAGTGAGTATTCAGTTAATGTTAATCCTCATTTACCAATTCAACTATGCAAAATAGGCTTGGATAACATGTGTTTAATAATATCAAAATGCGACGAGACATAAACATCAACTAGTTTTATATATTGCTTCAACTTTATACATGAGAAATACAAACATAAGCATAATTTTTCTATCTCGCTATACCTAGTTTCTGCGTCATTCAAAACCCTGCTAAGGTAGTAAATGGATCTTTCGACGCCATTCCCGTCCTCTTGAGCGAGCATGCTCCCTAGAGTTTTGTCTGAGGCTGCAATATACAATCTCATGCTTTTGCTTCGACACGGAGGCGAAAGGACTGGAGGATGAGTCAAGTAGTCTTTGATCTTGTCGAAAGCTTCTTGTTGATCTTTCCCCCATTGGAACCTTTCTTTAGTGACTCGAAGCAATGCCGAGAAGGCCTGCATTTTGCCACTGAGGTTTGATATGAATCTTCTTAGGAAGTTTATTTTACCCAACAAGGATTGCAGTTCCTTTTTGTTTGATGGCGCTTTCGCTTCCATGATGGCCTTTGTCTTGTTCTGGTTGATTTCGATCCCCTTTTTATGGACTACGAAACCCAAGAAATCTCCCGCTTGTACACAAAATGCGCACTTCAGGGGGTTCATCTTGAGGTCAAACTTCCTCATCCTTATGAAGGACTTGCGCAGATGTTCTACATGAGCTTTTCCTGACACGGATTTCACCACAATGTCATCGATATATATCTGCATAAAAGACTCAATGTAATCATGAAAAATTGAATTCATCGCCCGCTGGTATGTTGCCCCAACATTCTTCAGGCCAAAAGGCATCACTACCCACTCGTAAGTGCCTAAGGCCCCTGGGCAACGGAACGCTGTTTTGGGAACGTCATCCTCAGCGATGAAAATCTGGTTGTAACCAGAGTATCCATGCAACATGCTAAGGTACTCATGGCCAGCGCCTGAATCGACTAGCATTTCTTCCACCGGCATCGAATACTCATCTTTAGGGGTTGCTGAATTTAAATCCCTAAATCCTATGCATACTCTTAGAGACCCGTTTTTCTTAATGACTGGTACAATATTGGCTAGCCATTCTGTAACACCTCACATTCCCCGAATTAAAAATTAAATATGATTAAATCAAATAAATATCAGAGTTTCCCTTCAATAGTGGGATATCACATCATAAAATTCAACAAAACACTTCATTATATGATTTTCAAAATAAAGCAGCGGAAAAATTATTATTATCCATCATTCACGGCCATCCGCCAAAATACACCTAAGTATTCATTAACAAGGTTCACCACAAAGATACGTCACATGGATGAAACAAAATTAGCATAAAACAATTAAACTCCCAAGTCTCGTGCTACGTATCAGAGCATCCTAGTACTCGACTCGCACACCACTATCCAAGCTAGCTATGTACCTGGATTATCTGTACTTCCGAAGAAGTACATACCACAACAACAACAAAGGGGTGAGAAAACATGATCAAAATTATCGGTAATAAGATACATGAATAAAAGGCAGTAAATATACACATCATCACCCCACCAACATCAAACACGACCTACTGTCCAACATCAACACAACATACAATAATGCAAGAATGCAACTCAACACCATGCATGCGGTACCGACTCATTGGTTCATTCAATCGAACCCCGGATAGATTACCTACGCTCCTCCTAAGAAATGATCTATCTCCACCATTCTCCTCTAGGGAGTACGGGTGAATCACTTACGCTTCTCCTGAGAAATAATTCAACCCCACCATTCTCCACAAGGGAGTACGGATGAATCACCTATGCTCCTCCTGAGAAATGATTCATCCCACCAAAACACCATGATATGCACAACACCAAATGCACAACACACAAACTCAAGCACACTAAGTGCACCGATCCTCCTGATCACATCAACATACATCATACATACATATTTATATACACACCAATCAATTATGTCAATTAAAATGAATAATATGGAAATCACATTCAAACACCCAATATACACTCTTCACCATTCACACCATTCCTATACTCAACATGGCCCAAAAGGGATCCTACAAAACATCAACATGGATGGAACCATAAAAAAATAAAACAAGTTGCTGTCATGCTCGCTGGCCGACTCGCCTAGCGAGGCCTCAGCGAACGCTCGCTTCCTCACTCGCCTAGCGAACTCGCTAGCGAAGACAGACAGTGGCTACTGGAAGTATTTGCTACCCAACTCGCCTAGCGAATTCCTAGCGAATGTTCACTACTAGCTCGCCTAGCGAAGGTGCTGGCAAACGTCTGCGATTTCACAAAACCCTCACTGTCCAGAAATTCATCAGAAGCTCGTAAATCATCTGATTCTCACCAAACCAATTCTCGTAGCCTTAGCCTAACATTCTATTACTAAACTACACGACTTATTCCAGATTTTACCCGATAAAACAACAATTCCACCGATTAAATCATTTTCGACCTAAAATGGTAAACCACACAAAATCACCCAAACACTCCAAACAATCCTTATACAACCACATGCACGAAGTTCATCATGACAACAACAATCATAAACACAACAACAAACCAATCATGTTCATCAAATCCCTATGGGGTTAAGGAATCCCCTCTACCCAATTCATGCAAATTACCAATCCCAATCAGTTTCTCCCCCCTTACCTCGATTAAATACTTCGATTGACGAAGAATCCCCAAGAATCTGACAGCCTTAGCCTTCTTCATCTTCCTCCTCAATCATTCTCTCTACTTGATCGTGTTTTTCTTTCCTCCTCTTTATCGTGTTCTCCTTCTCTTCTTTACTCCAAAATCCTCCTTATATCTCTAATTCCTCATTTCTTTTATTCCATTAATAATACCAATAATAATAATAATAATAATAATATTACTATTAATTATCAAATTATTATCATTATTAATTATATTATATTAATATTAAACTCCATAGTTATTAAATAATCCCCATAACTTAAGGGTACCCACCAACACTCTCAGGCACACCCCCACATAAGGACACACCAAAAATAGAATAACACCAGAAAGAATAAATAATTAAAATGGGTGTTACAACTCTCCCTCACTTTAATTATTTTCGTCCTCGAAAATTACCTAATAGAAACAATTCTGGATACGCTTCCCGCATCCTGCTTTCCAATTCCCAGGTCACACTGCCTTCTGCAGCACCTCCCCAAACCATTTTCACCAAAGATATCTCCTTCCCTCAAAGTTGTTTCATCTTACGATCTTTGATCCTCAACGGCATCGTCTCAACGGTAAGATTCTCCCTAACTTGAACCTCATCTCTCTGAATCACATGAGATGGATCTGAGACATACTTTCGAAGTTGCGACACATGAAACACGTCATGTAAATTCGACAGTTCAGGCGGCAACACCACCCTATAAGCTACAACACCAATTCTCTACAAAATCTGATACGGCCCAATAAACTTAGGATCGAGCTTCTTGGACTTCAATGCACGACCCACACCAGTCACTGGGTTAACACTTAGGAACACATAATCACCTTCACTGAATTCCAGCTCTTTCCTCCGGTTATCATGATAACTTTTCTGCCTACTCTGAGACGCTTTCATCTTCTCACGTATCATCTGAATTGTCTCAGTAGTCTGCTGCACAATTTCTGGTCCCAATACTACATTCTCACCCGTCTCATACCAACACATAGGAGTTCTGCACCTTCTACCATATAAAGCCTCAAACGGTGCCATCCCGATACTTGAATGGTAACTATTGTTGTACGTGAACTCGATCAACAGTAAATGAGTATCCCACGCACCACCCTTTTCCAACACACAAACTTTTAACAAATCCTCCAGCGACTGAATAGTCCTCTCTAACTGACCATCGGTTTGCGGATGGTAGGCTGAACTCAGCTTCAACTTAGTACCCAAAGCTTCCTGTAAACTCCTCCAAAATTTTGAAGTAAACCTAGGATCTCTATCCGACACGATACTCGATAGAACACCATGTAGCTTCACTATTACCCGAATATAAATCTCTTCTAGCTTCTCCAAAGGAAACTGATACTGATTGGCACAAAATGTGCAGACTTCGTGAGTCGATCCACAATCACCCAAATAGCATCAAATCCTCTCGCCGTGTTCGGCAAACCCGTAACAAAATCCATGGTTATACAATCCATTTCCAAATCGGAACTTCCAATGGTTGCATAAATCCAAAGGGTCTCTAATGTTCCACCTTCGGTTTCTGACATGTTAAACAGGCGTAAACAAATCGAGCTATATCTCTTTTCTTACCGGACCACCAAAATAATTTCTTTAAATCCTGATACATTTTCGTAGCTCCCGGATGGATACTCAGACTACTACGATGTCCTTCACTCAAAATTGACTTTTTCAGTTCATCATTATCCGGCACACAAATCCTGCCTCTGAATCTCAACACACATGTACTATCCAACTCAAAATCACTATCAGAGTTACTTCATACTCCAGGCATCAAATCCACTAACTTCACATCTAACTTTTGGTTCTCTCTAATCATATCCAAGAAATTGTTGTTCAATTGCAACTTGCCCAACATCACACCACCTGTCGTAACTTCACAAACCAAGCTCAAATCTCTGAACTGCTCAATTATCTCCATTTCTTTTACCATCAAAGCCGACATATGAATTGTTTTTCTGCTTAAAGCATCGGCTACTACATTCGCCTTTCCTGGATGATAACTCAAGATGAAATCGTAATCCTTCAAGAATTTCAACCATCTCCTCTGTCTCATATTTAGCTCCTTCTGATCAAACAGATATTTCAGACTTTTATGGTCACTGAACACCTCAAATCTCGAACCATACAAATAGTGCCTCCATATCTTTAACACGAAAACTACCGCAGCCAATTCAAGGTCATGGGTAGGGTAATTCCTTTCATGCACCCTCAATTTCCCCGAAGCATATGCCACCACCTTACCATTCTGCATAAGAACCCCGGCTAATCCCATCTTAGACGCATCACAGTAAACCACGAAAGGTTCACTCGGATTTGGCAATATTAACACTGGAGCCGTAGTCAATCTTCTTTTCAGTTCCTCAAAGCTTTCATCACAAGCAGCATCCCACACAAAAACTTGATCTTTTCTCGTCAACTGGGTCAATGGCAACGCCAAACTAGAAAACCCCTTAATAAACCTTCGATAATATCCTGTCAAACCCAAAAAGCTTCTGATTTCTGTTGCTGACTTCGGTGGTTCCCACTGCAACACTGCACTCACTTTCGATGGGTCCACTGCTACACCGTCACCAGATATCACATACCCCAAGAAACTCACCGTCTTCATCTAGAATTCGCACTTTGATAATTTAGCAAACAACTTATTATCTTTCAGCACTTGCAAAGCAATTCTCAAATGTCCTGGATGCTCTTCATCAGACTTAGAATAAATCAGTATATCGTCAATAAACACAACAATAAACTGATCTAGATAAGAATGGAATACTTGGTTCATATACTCCATAAACACTCCTAATGCATTAGACACTCCAAAAGGCATCACAGTATATTCGTAATGTCCATAACGGGTTCTAAATGCCGTCTTCTAGATATCACCTTCTTTCACTCTGATCTGATGGTAACCCGACCTCAATTCAATTTTGCTAAACACACAAGCTCCCACTAACTGATCCATCAAATCATCAATCCGTGGAAGAGGATATTTATTCTTAATGGTCACTTTATTCAACTGACGGTAATCGATGCACAGACGCATACTACCATCCTTCTTCTTTACCAACAACACTGGAGCTGCCCATGGCGACACACTCGGTCTGATAAACTTTCTATCCAACAATTCTCCAATCTGAGATTTCAATTCAGCCAATTCCACTGCTGGCATCCTGTATGGCGCCATCGATATAGGTCTTGTACCAGGAACAAGATCAATGCTAAATTCAACTTCTCTCATCGGAGGTAATTCTGTAATATCATCAGGGAACACTTCGGGAAAATCGTTCACCACCGCCAACTCTTTCATTGAAGTCTTGTTGTCAACAGATAATGATGCAAATAAAGCAAACATTTTAGCTTCGTCCTCTAACAAGGTCCTCAATTCCTTATTAGACAAGGAATTCACCAATGCTTCCTCTTCTAGGGTAAGGAACAACAACACCTTCCGAAAACAATCGATGTAGACTTGGTTGAACTCCAACCAGTTCATACCCAGAATAACATCCAGCTTACCAAGTGGCAGAAAAATCAGATCTACTCCAAAATCCCTACCGAAAATAGTCAGTGGACACTTCAAACACACTAAAGAAGTAGTCACTGAACCAATAGAGGGAGTTTCAATAGTCATCCGTTGCTCAAGAGTAGATGGCACCAATCCTAATCTCTTCACACAATCAACAGAAATGAACGAGTGGGTTGCACCCGTATCAATCATAGCAGTCAAAAGAATATTATTGATGAAACAAGTACCTTTGATGGAACGCTCCTCCATGGCCGATTGAGTTCCTACCACAGTAAATACTTTACCGCTGGCCTGAGGCGCCTGAGATATCTTCGGCTTCTCGCAATGGGTACTGATATGACCTTTCTCACCACAGTTATAATAGGTAGGCATAGCGGCCCGACAATCAGCTATCACATGACCTGACTTACCACACTTGAAACACTTCTTCACCTCATTAGGACAATTATTAGCACGATGTCCCGCGCCATCACATCAGAAACATTTCAAATCAGCAGATGCTTTCCATTCTCTGGACTTCTTATCAACAGCAGCCTTATGTTTTTCCTTACTAATAGGAACACTGTAAGGAGTACCACCAAATCTCTGCTTACCCTTACGGTTATTCACAGCCTTATAGTGTGAAATCCTGGCCCGGTTATCATTATCATAAATTCTGCTTCTCCTTACCAGCTCAGGATAATTCCTAATCTTCTAACAAGCGATCCCCATCTTAATCACTGGACGCAGCCCGTTTCCAAACTTCAAACACCTGGAGGTCATTGCTGCTTCAGTATTGTAGTGAGGACAATACTGCACCAGCCCTTCAAATTTAGCAGCATACTCTGCTACAGTCAGATTATCCTACTTCAGCTCCAGAAACTCTATCTCCTTAGCACTTTTTATATCTTCCGGAAAATACTTTTCCAGAAAACCAGTTCGAACCACATCCCAAGTAATCGCAGTTCCTGTAGTCTCCAATCTTTGGCGACTGTTGCCCCACCAAGCCTCAGCTTCTCCTTCTAGCATGTGAGTACCAAACCTCACTTTTTGCTCATCATTACAACCCATTGTCCAAAAAATTTTCTCAATTGCCTTCAGCCATTTTTGTACAGCTTCAGGATCCAAAATTCCTCCTTCAAAAGTCGGTGGCTTGTTATTCCGGAACTGAGCTAAATCTCTGAATTGCGCACCCGCAGCTTGGTTCTGATTAGCAACTACCTGCGCCATCGCTTGCATAGTTGCAGCCAAAGCAGCATCATTCCTTCCTGCCATATTTCTCAATAATAACAACACTAGGTTAAAAGGTACACAACCTCTATCCTACGGACAGACTCCACTACTACACTGGTCGGACGGGCCGACCTGCTCTGATACCAATTGTAACACCCCACATTCCCCGAATTAAAAATTAAATATGATTAAATCAAATAAATATCAAAGTTTCCCTTCAATAGTGGGATATCACATCATAAAATTCAACAAAACACTTCATTATATGATTTTCAAAATAAAGAAGCGGAAAAATTATTATTATCCATCATTCATGGCCATCCGCCAAAATACACCCAAGTATTCGTTAACAAGGTTCACCATAAAAATACGTCACAGGAATGAAACAAAATTAGCATAAAACAATTAAACTCCTAAGTCCCGTGCTACGTATCAGAGCATCCTAAGACTCGACTCGCACACCTCTATCCAAGCTAGTTATGTACCTGGATTATCTGTACTTCCGAAGAAGCACAGACCACAACAACAACAAAGGGGTGAGAAAACATGATCCAAATTATCGGTAATAAGATACATAAATAAAAGGCAGTAAATATACACATCATCACCCCACCAACATCAAACACGACCTACTGTCCAACATCAACACAACATACAATAATGCAAGAATGCAACTCAACACCATGCATGCGGTACCGGCTCATTGGTTCACTCAATCGAACCCCGGATAGATCACCTACACTCCTCCTGAGAAATTATCTATCCCCACCGTTCTCCTCTAGGGAGTACGGGTGAATCACTTACGCTCCTCCTGAGAAATGATTCAACCCCACCATTCTCCACAAGGGAGTACAGATGAATCACCTACGCTCCTCCTGAGAAATGATTCATCCCACCAAAACACCATGATATGCACAACACCAAATGCACAACACACAAACTCAAGCACACTAAGTGCACACGATCCTCCTGATCACATTAACATACATCATACATACATATTTATATACACACCAATCAATTATGTCAATTAAAATGAATAATATGGAAATCACATTCAAACACCCAATATACACTCTTCACCATTCACACCATTCCTATACTCAACATGGCCTAAAAGGGATCCTACAAAACATCAACATGGATGGAACCATAAAAAAATAAAACAAGTTGCTATCATGCTCGCTGGCCGACTCGCCTAGCGAGGCCTCAGCGAACGCTCGCTTCCTCACTCGCTTAGCGAACTCGCTAGCGAAGGCAGACAGTGGCCACTGGAAGTATTTGCTACCCAACTCGCCTAGTGAATTTCTAGCGAATGCTCACTACTAGCTCGCCTAGAGAAGGTGCTGGCGAACATCTGCGGTTTCACAAAACCCTCACTGTCCAGAAATTCATCAGAAGCTCATAAATCATCTGATTCTCACCAAACCAGTTCCCGTAGCCTTAGCCTAACATTCTACGACTAAACTACATGACTTATTGCAGATTTTACCCGATAAAACAACAATTCCACCGATTAAATCATTTTCGACCTAAAATGGTGAACCATACAAAATCACCCAAACAATCCTTATACAACCACATGCACGAAGTTCATCATGACAATAAGAATCAGAAACACAACAACAAACCAATCATGTTCATCAAATCCCTATGGGGTTAAGGAATCCCCTCTACCCAATTCATGCAAATTACCAATCCCAATCAGTTTCTCCCCCTCTTACCTCGATTAAATACTTCGATTGACGAAGAATCCCCAAGAATCCGACAGCCTTAGCCTTCTTCCTCTTCCTCCTCAATCCTTCTCTCTACTTGATCGTGTTTTTCTTTCCTCTTCTTTATCGTGTTCTCCTTCTCTTCTTTACTCCAAAATCCTCCTTATATCTCTAATTCCTCATTTCTTTTATTCCAATAATAATAATAATAATATTACTATTAATTATCAAATTATTATCATTATTAATTATATTATATTAATATTAAACTCCATAGTTATTAAATAATCCCAATAACTTAAGGGTACCCACCAACACTCTCAAACACACCCCCACATAAGGACACACCAAAAATAGAATAACACTAGAAAGATTAAATAATTAAAATGGGTGTTACACATTCGACATACCTGGTCGTACGAATGAACTTGCATCGAAGGAGTCTTTCGATTTCTTCCTTTATATTTTATAGGATTTCAGGAGCGAAACATCTTGGGCTCTGTTTGACTGGCCTTTTGCCAGGTTTGATTGGCAATCTATGCTTGACTAGATCTCTCTTTAGACCGAGCATCTCGTCATAATCCCAAGTAAAACAATCCATGTACTCTCGCAGCAACTGGATGGTCTCGACCCTGAGTTGGGGGTCGAGGTTGGCACTGATATACGTCGGCCTCTTGATTATTCCATTTCCCATATCCACTTCCTCTAATGGATCTTGTGCCAGCATTTTAGCATCGTTAGCCAATGGAACTTTCTCGAAACCCAGAGGCTCATCGTTATAAATGGCATCGAGCCTTTGACCTTCATACTGAATTTTGTCAGGAGGTTCAGGGTCGAAATGCCCACTTGAGCCCATTTGCTCAGATTCTTCATTTGCTTTCTTAGCCATTTTGTTGTTGGCAGCCTCCAGGGCCGTTTGTAGTTCAGTTTCGACCATATAGGCCGAAATCCTTTGAAGCGCTATGGCTTCAGTCATCATCGCTAAATTCACTTCCCCATCCAGTGGGGTCTATAGGAAGTGTGCCAAGGTATGAGAGCCTCTCACCTGGCACTTCCTTATCCCAGCGGAAACCGTCGACGGGATGTAGATGAAGTGAGCAATACACTTCATTTTTTGGTACAAATTCGAAACCTGCAGGTACGCAGGGGCCTATGCTGGCCAAATGTTTGTCAAATTGCCTTCGATCAACATGGTTTATGGGTGCCTTAAAATATCCTTGGTCTGCTTCAATATTCTCGACAATGCCATATGGTCTCCATTTGACAATCCTTTGATGCATTGAAGATGGCACTGCCCCCACTCCATGAATCTATTCCCTTCCAAGCAACAGATTATAGTTAGCAGTGGTTTCTACCACCATGAAGATAGTTGGGCGAGTAATGGTTCCAACTGTAACATTCACTTGTATGACTTCCATGGTCGAACCCACTTTGCCTTCATAGTTTGATAAAACCATGTTGTATGGTTTTGTATCAGTCTCATCTTTTCCAATCTTATTCAACAGGAAATGTGGCATTAGGTTCACTGTGGCGCCACAATCCACCAAAATTTTATTAACTGGGACTTTCTCCACTTTTGCCGTGATATAAAGAGGTTTCAAATGATTCTTCACGCCTCCATGGGCCGTTTAAAGAATGCGTTTTGTTTTTCGACACAACCATTATTCATCACATAGTAGCACACAGGCTTATGAGCCGCCATCTCCCAATCCGTGTAGGTGTCCAGATTTTCGACCACGGATATTCTGTCGAATTACCTAGGCATCACTGATACTACATTAACTAAAATATCCAGAGAATCGTCAGAGTCTGAATCAAAATTATCAGTCATTTCATCATCAACCCCAATCGGTTTTCTCTGCTCTTCGACCTGGGCAGGAAACAATTTACGCCCTATAGGTGTCTTCCCAAATGCTTTTGTTCGTCCTTCTTCATTTTCGACAGGGGCATTGGTACTGGATTCCGGCTGGTCCCTTTGTGAGCTTTCCCTGAGTGCTTTTCTTTTTGATGTTCCTGTCTCCATTGTGATCGAGACATGGGATTCTTTCCTTTATAGTTTTCAGATACATGGGCAGATTTTGAAGACTGGAACTCCTTCCGATAACTCAATGAAGATCCTTGTTTCACCTCAAAGTTCTTCCACCTCTATTGCCCCTGCTGTCTATTCTCATTAGGCTTTGTCCACTTACCATCAGTAGCCTCGGTGTTGGGTTTGAAACTGATGGATTTGTTTGTCGGAGGCCTTGTGTGAGGCTCATATATCCTTTGGAGACTACTTCGAGGGTCGAATCTGGGCCTTTCCTTATTTTTTCTTAGCCTCCGTGTTCCCTCCAGCTTCTGTGCGGCCTTTTTGTCAAAAATGGCGCTGCATCGAGGACATAGCATCACACTGGATCCTCTCTCCTGGAAACGGTGGAGGAAAGCAACAATCGATTCTTCCTGCTCTGGATAAGCTTCCCTAGTGTGTGCCCCATGGTAATTTGATTCGCTATCCCCTACATCTTCGTGTTGAGTGATCTCTACCATATTAATTTCAACTTCTTCGACAAGATTAAGCTTCCTTAAGCCTAACTCCACACCTTTAGTGGCCTGGTTCACTTTGACGAAGTTATCAGCAGTTTCTTTGGTCACTATTGCCCAACCTAGATTGCTCTTGTCATTTGAACTTATACCTTCATCAATTTGGTCGAGGTCATCAATGGCCAATTTCACACAGTCCTTTCGTCCGAAACTCATGGTGACTTTTGCCATTACAGCCTCATCTAGGAGATTATCAGTAACTTCTATCATGTTGATTGAAAAATCACAGCCATCAGTAGTTTCGACCATGTTGGCTTCCACCAGTTCTATATAATGTGCATCCGCCATTTGCAAAGGGTCTGTGTCGACCTTCATCTGGCCACTAGCCTTCTCTCTAAACTTCAGACGTCCTTCCTGAATTGCATTTTGAACAAGATCCCTGAAAAGAAAACATTGAGATGTTTTATGACCTAGAAAATTATGGTATTTACAAAACCCTCTTTTCTTCCTTTGTTCTATAGACGACATTTTAACACCAGGTGGCACTATCATTTGTCCGTCTTTGACTAACAAATCGAAGATTCCATCACATTTTGTGATGTCAAAAGTGTATGTTTTCTTTGGGAACCTATCATTCTTTTCGGATTCGACACAACTCTTCCCCTGTGGGGGAGCTAGTACTTTACAAGAGTAAGGTGGTCCTTGTTTGAGTTCAGCAAGATCCACTTCGCCTTCGTCGAAGTACATAGGATCATCGCACAACCCTTCGACATTCTCATTGAATTCGACAAAAGCTACCTTCTTATTTTTATTGAACTTAGCCTTTTCGTCTTTAAGCCTTTCTAGTTGTCGAACTCGATCATCTAGTTGGGCCATGTCCCTTAGATACTGGGTGTCCAACTTCTTCCTAATGGAATAGTTGAGGCCTCCAGGGTCCATTTTGACCAACTCGTGTTCAGGGACTTGTGTGAAACATCTAGCCTTAAGCAAACGGAACCTATTAAGGTATTCTTCAATTGGCTCAGAAAACTTACGCTTCACACTAGCAAGTTCTTTTAAGCTAATCTTGGTCTGGCCCATATAGAACTGTTCATGGAATAAACGTTCTAACTGGGTCCAATTGCACACCGTATTAGGGGGTAGCGTTGTTAACCAAGTGAAGGCATTTTTAGTGAGAGAACTTGGGAAGTATTTTATTCTAAGGCTCTCATCATTCGCTATCTCTCAAGCCTCGATTAGATAATGGCCCACGTGTTCGAAAGTGGACTCCGTCGTATCTCCTGAGAACTTAGTAAACTTGGGCACTTTCGTTCTAGGAGGCAATTCTTCCTGAAGGATATAATCCACTATTGGGGAGGTGTAGTTTGGCCGGGTGAAACCAGTGTTCAACCCGTTTCGAACCATAATTCTCTCAACCATGGCTGCTAAATTATTTTCGACAGCCACATTATTGCGTCGAACCTGTTGGACGACATTATCTGCGTCTTGGCTTTGATTTACCATAATTACCTTCGGGTCTCTCTCCCCTGGACCACGAACCTTCTCTCTTAACGTTTCGACCCTAGGTGGTTCGTCTATGGGATGACCTATACTTTCCTGGATTTCCACTGCTGGTTGATGTTCCAAAGCCTGTCGTGGAATGTTTGCTACCGAAGCTTGATTCCTGGCTAGGGGAGGTACCCCCATGAATTCAGCCAACCGCGTCAACTATATTGCTAGTTGTTGATTAGTGTGAGTTGTATTTTGGATCAATGGTTGAAAGATTTCCACCATGGTTTGGGACAACGTCTGAACCATTTTCAAATTGCTTTCATCCATTTGATGTCTCAAGCATGCGACAGAGGTGTTGGTCAAGTTAGGACCTTGTGTCGAATATCCTAAGCTTGAGCTTTGGGGATTTCGACCAACGTTTGCACCAGGCCCGAATCCTTGTAACGGTGAAGCCATCGCATGATCTGAGAATATGTGGGCACATTTTGGAGTCCTTGCATTACAGTTGTGGGCATCCCATATGGGGGTGATCGGTGGTTTTTACACGTTATTTTACCGTTTATGTCAGTTAATCATTTGTTTTGTCTTGTCGCATTTTAGTTGTTTTTATTACATTTTACGCGTCGATTTGGTATTTTCACTGTTTCTAGGTTCAGGTATACAATAAAGGAGAAGCAGAGCGAAAACCGGGAAAAAATGGCAAGATTTCGGAAGAGTTTTGTTGTGAAATCTTTAGCAGTCTGCACGAAAACGATCATAACTGGAGTCCCGGGAATCCTTTTGAGGCGTTCTAAAAACCTCCGGAAAGCTAAGAGAGAGAGCTACGACTTTCGTGTTGGAGTCAAAGTCAGATACAAAATAGGGGTGCAACACGGGTGCCCGTGTTCTGTGACACGGCCCGTGTTGCAGGATGTGCTCAGAAAAGGCGATTTTTGGAGAAAAACAGTGGCACAACACGGGTGCCCGTGTCGTGTGACACGGCCCGTGTTGTGACACCTGGGACTTGCAAATTTCACGCGAAAAATGTTTCAGGAAGCCAACACGGGCGCCCGTGTTGCCTGACACGGCCCGTGTTGCAGGAAGCGCTTTTTTTCCCTATTTTTCTTGTATTTTTGACTCTTGTGATCCCCGAGGGTATTGGGGGTATTTCCCTAGTGATGAGTTTGAATTGAGACTATTTGATACGTGTTTGGAGAAAGAATAAGGGGATTTTGGACAGAAAAGAATTTCACGATCAAGATTGCAGCAACCAAGGGTTGGGGGAAACTGAAGGGTCTCATGAGCGGAAGCTATTAAAGATCAAGGCACCCCTATTATCTGTAATGTTGAATCTAGTTGTTGATTTTATTTTTATTATTATGAGTAGCCAAACCCCCCAATGCTAGGGGGTGTCCCTGATTTGACTAAGTAATAACCTTGACCTTAATAATGGATTTCTCTGCTCTTTAATCATCGTTGTTATCGTATTTTGTTTTATGGCTTTTCTTATCTGACAAATGAGAATATGAATTACGGTTAACCTTAGGTTTGGAAAAAACAATTGTTAACGCGTTTATACGATATTACTATAGTAGATATTGCCTAGGAATGAGGATACCCTATAGTAACCGTAATGTTTTAGATAATGTAAGTTGCTTGGGATTGTTCCTATACTGCCAAGGAATTGGGTTATAGGGAGAATACCAAAGGGTTTTCTGCTAAGGAATTAGAGTCAACTAATCTTTAAAACCGGTCACGATTGAATTGAGCAAATATTTCTAAAAACTTAGGATTGAGGTTGTTACAAGGTTATTTCATACACCCTACTCTAGCATGCTTCTCATAACTGTCTAAAACCTTTATTTTACTGCTTTTGCCTTTTGACCTTTAAATTTGTAAGAAACAAACCAAAACCCCTATGACTTTTTGTTCAATTGTATTATTTTAGAACATGTGTTCATACGCAGTCCGCGAGATCGATATTTGGGGAATTTCCCCTTATTACTACATCGGTACAATTAGTACACTTGCTAATTTACCGGTCAATTTTTGGCGCCGTTGCCGGGGACTGCCAGAATATAAGTTAGATCATAATTCAATTGAAATTTTGTTGCTCTGCGACCAAAATTTAATCTTCAATTTTATTTTTTTATTTTTATTATTTTGTTACTACTAATCCGCGTCTAACATTTTCATGCGAGGAGACCCCTCACCTAATTTTTCTTTGGACGCAGAAATTGAAAGGACTCTACACGAAAGACGTAGACAAGCGAGATTGTTAGCTTCAGAAGAAGAAATAGTTTTTATTCATTCAGATTCAGGTTCAGAACCAGAAGGAGACACTGAAGCTATGGCGGATCCCCCACCAACGGAGAGACTTCTTGGAGACTATGGAAGGGCCCATGCTCAACCCAACCAGATGACCATCGTAAATCAACCGGTGAATGTGGCATATTTTCAGCTACATCCGTCTACCATTCACCAGTTGGAGAGCAAGCCTTTCTCTAGAAGAATCAACGAAGATGCAAACAAGCATCTACAGAGATTCCTAACAACTACCACATCTTTGTGTTGGTGTAAGCCCTAGAGGCCAATACTTTTTGGTACTTGTATCGGATTATTCGTTTAATAATAAAAGGCATTTCTTTATTATGTTTGTCTTTCAGAATAATAAAGTCCCTAGAATAGTTAGTTTGTTTAATGAAATGTTAAGTGTGACTTAATCATGAGATCCCATTAAACATAAAGACATTATTCTTAAAATATCCGTAGTCAAGCTTTATTGCAAAGTGGGATAACATTAAAAGCATTGAGACTATTATGAAGATAGACTGATGATTACATCTCATGGATCATGGATAAAGAGTTATCAAGTCTTGACATAGGTATAAATATTAGGAGTAATATTTATACCGGATTGACCCGCTATGAGAATACTACATAGTATGTTATGCAAAGTGTCATAAGTTATTCTCATGGTGATAATGGTGTATTACCACCCTTCGACCTGAAACCACTATTGACCCTAGATGTAGAGTCGGGTGCTTTATTGCTGATCAAACATTATCCGTAACTGGATGATCATAAAGACAGTTGATGGGCACTCCACGAAGCATGCTGAGGGACATGAGTGTCCTAGATGGAATTTGCCAATCCTGCATAACAGGAGAAATGTCTAAGGGCCCAATATTGAACTGGACAAGGATGACACAGTGTATGCCTTGTGTTCAATATAGACATAGGGGCAAAAGGGTAATTGTACAAACATATATTATCACGAAAAGGTTTTGTCAGATCACATGACATTTTCGTGACTTGGGTAGCAGTGATGTGTTGCTAGATACCGCTTACTGTTTATTATGTTAAATATATAATTTAATATAATTACCAACGTTACGAAATCCTACAGGGTCACACACATAAGGACAGTTTGATGAGAGATAGAGAAATCAAAGGAACACCGTAAGGTACGGTGCACTTAAGTGAAAAATAGAAATTCGGATAATATAATAATAATTATTGTTATTTTATAATGGTTATAAAATAATAATAAAATAAATATATTTATTATAATAATAGTTATTATAATAATATATAATATTATTATGGATCATGTGAATTGGGTTTTTAGCCCGCAACCCACAAGAGAGTCTATAAAAGGAACCCTTGTGATGAAGCTTTCACTTGATGCAATTTCGGTTTTGATTCTCTTTTCTCACTCAAATAATTCCGTTCGTAAGCAGCTAGCACTGTGACCGGAAGCTGTTCGTGTGGACTGAGTAGAGGCGTTGCACTTCATCAACGCTTGTGATCGCTGCATCAAAGATCTGAATCGCCACAAAGAGGTAACGATTCTATCACTGACCATGCTCATTCGTAAGGATCACTAAAGGAAATTTTTGTTTTCCGCTGCGTTTAGATCGCAATTTTCCTTCACTTTGAAGATAGAATGCCATTCTGAAGAGGCCAAGAGACTTTTTATGTTTCCGTTCACATTGACCGATGATGCGGAAGAATGGTTCTACTCACTTCCAGCTAGGAGTATCACAACATAGTAAGAAATGGAGAACGTATTCCTCAACGAGTATTTCCCTGCTTCAGTGTTTATTCGAAAAAGATACGACATTGTCAATTTCAAACAAAAAGAAGGGGAATCTCTGGGAGATGCATACAAGAGGTTTAAGAGGTGTCTGACTGCATGCCCAACTCATAACATGGATGCCACAGAGCAGATGCAGAATTTTGTGAATGGTTTGAGAATCAAGACAAAACAGCTTATTGATACTCCTGCCGGTGGCTCAACTAATTTCTCAACAGCTACTGGTATCAAGAGGATCATAGAAGCAATTGCCGCCAATGAGCATCTTGAGTTGTATGATCGCACTATGAACCAACCAGAGGGTAAGATTGATTTGAAACTAGCAGAACAAGTGGTGAACATGGAAGATCGAATCAAGGCTGAAGTGGAAAGAAGGCTTAAAGGGATGAATGTGAGTACTGAAACTGTAGCTCAAGTTCAACCTGTCCAAGCTATTAGTTGTGAGGTTTGTAATGGTCCCCATTATACTGTGCATTGTCTTGCAACTACTCAACAAGTTGAAGAGATAAAATTTTTGAGGCAAAACAATCCTTATTTCAATACATATAATCCAGCATGGAAGAATCATCCTAATGTTTCCTGGAAAGACCCAAATCAACCTCCATATCCGCAACAGCAACAACAATAGGCTCCTCAAAAAGCAGAATGGGAGTTAGCTATTGAAAGAATGGCATCTCAAAGTATGAAATTCCAAGAAGAGACCTGAAACATTCAAATAACAACACAGCTTCCATCAAAAACCTTGAGTCGCAAATGGGACAGATAGCCCAAAACCTCTCAACACACGCTCAAGGAACCCTCCCGAGTGCGACAGTACCGAATCCGAAAAATCAAGAGAGTATTAATGTTGTCACAACAAGAAATCAGAAAGTGATAGAAGAGGAGGAAACAAAGGAGGACGAATGCATAGAGGTGGAACTTGAGGTAAAAGAAAAAATAAAAGAACCAGAAGAAGTTGTACTATCTGAAAAGTCAACTGGGGAGAAAAAGAAAGAGGAGATCAAACCAAAAATCAAATTATCGTTCCCTCAAAGAGTTACAAAGAAGGATCAGAACGAGAAAGACTTCGGAAGGTTCAGTGCAATGTTCAACAAATTGGAAATCAACATGCCATTCTTTGAAGCACTTGAGCAAATTCCTTTATACAAGAAATTCATGAAAGAGGTTATAGGCAAAAAGAGACCAATGGATGAAGAACCGAAGACCACAACTGAGCAATGCAAGGAAATATCACAAGAAAGGAAAATACCCATCAAGATGAAGGATCCTGGACCAGCTGTAATCCCTTGTACTATAAAGGATCAAACTTTTAAGAAAGTCCTAATTGATTCAGGTGCTAGTGTGAGTCTCATGCCGTTATCAATTTTCAAAAAGCTGGATATTGGAAAAGTGAGCGATACGGGAACAAGCTTGAAGTTTGCCGACCACACAACTAAGAGGGCATATGGGCTAGCAGATGATGTTCTAGTGACAATCGATAACTTCACTTACCCAGTTGATTTTCAAATCATGGATATACCCGAGGATGAAGAAACTTCGATCATACTTGGCCGACCGTTCTTGCTTACTAGTCGGTGCAATATTGATGTGGAAAAAAGTACGCTCACTTTGAAATTTTATGATGAGGAAATCACCTTAAAAGCTCAAGAGGTTCGAAAGAAAGGTAAGGAGAAAGATGTCAAACCTTCAGTTGGGAAGATCAACACAACTAAGAAGGGAAAACGATCAAAACCATTTCAAGTTGCTCTTATTTTTGAACCGGTACAATACTCTGTTGCAAAGAAGTCGAGTTTGGAGGCTGAAGTACCCCTCATAATAATGGGGAGTCGATCGTCGAGCCATGTGACGTTAAACGAAGCGCTGCGTGGGAGGCAACCCACGGTTTTTATGAATTGATGTTGTTTCTTTTGTTGTTATTGTTTTTGCAGGAATAAACGAGATTTTGCAAGGGAAAACGTGGAAGCAGCGAAGAGGTACTGCATTACTTGTCGACCCCTCTGTGAGGATCTCTGTGAGTACACCTCTTCTTCTCTTGATTATTGAACATTGAGACAATGTTTAGTTCAAGTTTGGGGGAGGTTTTACCGTTTTGAATTGTCTATTTAAACACCTTTTTATTTTTAAGTTCGGTAAAAATCACATCGAATTCGCCCATATGGAGACCGTAAATTTTTTTCCTGTGTTTAGTAAGTGTGTAAGGTAGTCAAGAAAGTATTTAGAGTTCAAGGGAAGTGGAGTTTGAACTAAGGAACTTGGGAAAGTTTGGAAATTGAGGTATAAATTGAACACCCTAGGTTCCTCAGAGTAAGGAAACGAGTCCAACGTGTAGATTTGTGCCATAATACTTGTATTTGAAAAGTATACCTCGATTAGTTCATTGTGATAGTCCTGCATAAAAAAAATTGTTTTGAGAATGATGTGTGGCACAAAAAAAAGAGTTGAATAATGATGGTAAAGACAAACTGTCCTTCTAATTTGGGTAACCCTCACCCGGTTATTTAGCCTAACGGCGGTTGAATCTCTATAGTCGTCCCAAAGTGGACTAATAAACGCCTGTGAGCGAGAAAAAGAATAAAGGTGCCACAGAAAAAAATCTCGAGCAAAAATGTGCATGTCTTAATCTGATTATCTGAATGAAAGGGGTAGAAAATCGAAGAAAAGAATTAAGCCCAAAGCATAGTTGGAGAGGTGGCCGAAAGGGAGATTTAGGTCTGTAAGTTTACTGCGGTATGTATTTATGTAATGCCTTCGTTAACAGATGAGTACCGAAAGAGCTGGTTTGAGTCGATCGAAACTAAAACTCATGTATGAGTACCGGCACGCCTTACACCCTGAACCCTTCACTTGATGTGCTGTTTGACTTGAAAATTATTTATCCAAGCTTTTTGCTTGAGGTCAAGCAATGGTTTAAGTTTGGGGGAGTTTGATCGGTGGTTTTTACACGTTATTTTACCATTTATGTCAGTTAATCATTTGTTTTGTCTTGTTGCATTTTAGTTGTTTTTATTACATTTTACGCGTCGATTTGGTATTTTCACTGTTTCTAGGTTCAGGTATACAATAAAGGAGAAGCAGCGCGAAAACTGGGAAAAAATGGCAAGATTTCGAAAGAGTTTTGTTGTGAAATGTTTAGCAGTCTGCACGAAAACGATCATAACTGGAGTTGCGGGAATCCTTTTGAGGCGTTCTAAAAACCGCCAGAAAGCTAAGAGAGAGAGCTACGACTTTCGTGTTGGAGTCAAAGTCAGATTCAAAACAGGGGTGCAACACGGGTGCCCGTGTTGTGTGACACAGCCCGTGTTGCAGGATGTGCTCAGAAAAGGAGATTTTTGGAGAAAAACAGTGGCACAACACGGGTGCCCGTGTCGTGTGACACGGCCCGTGTTGTGACACCTGGGACTTGCAAATTTCACGCGAAAAATGTGTCAGGAAGCCAACATGGGCGCCCGTGTTGCCTGACACGACCCGTGTTGCAGGAAGCGCTTTTTCCCTATTTTTCTTGTATTTTTTACTCTTGTGATCCCCGAGGGTATTGGGGGTATTTCCCTAGTGATGAGTTTGAATTGAGACTATTTGATACGTGTTTGGAGAAAGAATTAGGGGCTTTTGGACAGAAAAGAAGTTCACGATCAAGATTGCAGCAACCAAGGATTGGGGGAAACTGAAGGGTCTCATGAGCGGAAGCTATTGAAGATCAAGGCACCCCTATTATCTGTAATGTTGAATCTAGTTGTTGATTTTATTTTTATTATTATGAGTAGCTAAACCCCCCAATGCTAGGGGGTGTCCCTGATTTGACTATGTAATGACCTTGACTTTAATAATGGATTTCTCTGCTCTCTAATCATCGTTGTTATTGTATTTTGTTTTATGGCTTTTCTTATCTGACAAATGAGAATATGAATTACGGTTAACCTTAGGTTTGGAAAAACAATTGTTAACGCGTTTATACGATATTACTATAGTAGATATTGCCTAGGAATGAGGATACCCTATAGTAACCGTAATGTTTTAGATAATGTAAGTTGCTTGGGATTGTTCCTATACTGCCAAGGAATTGGGTTATAGGGAGAATACCAAAGGGTTTTCTGCTAAGGAATTAGAGTCAACTAATCTTTAAAATCGGTCACGATTGAATTGAGCAAATATTTCTAAAAACTTAGGATAGATGTTGTTACAAGGTTATTTCATACACCCTACTCTAGCATGCTTCTCATAACTGTCTAAAACCTTTATTTTACTGCTTTTGCCTTTTGGCCTTTAAAATTGTAAGAAACAAACCAAAACCCCTATGACTTTTTGTTCAATTGTATTATTTTAGAACATGTGTTCATACGCAGTCCGCGAGATCGATATTCGGGGAATTTCCCCTTATTACTACATCGGTACAATTAGTACACTTGCTAATTTACCGGTCAGGGGGATTTCTTGTTGACTGTGAAAACCCGGGGGGAACAAACTGTCTGGAAGTCGAACTTCCTCCTAACAGTATTCGAGGATTCAATGTTGGAGGCCCAATATATTCCAACACTGGTTCACTATAAGGTCTTATCACAGTCGACCCATCCCCAAGTACTGAGGGTGTCAGTTCTGGCCTCACAGGATGCGACATTTGTTCACCTGTTGACGGTATCGAAGGCGGGACTACGTCGTTCACTGTTCTTTCATTAGAACCGTCTCATTGGGAGTTAAGATTATTTGGCTGACTTGCATCTGTCGCCATATTCCTAATGTTTTGTCTTGTCAGTCTTTCTTCGTTTACAGCAGTAATTCTACCACTTCTTAGTAACATAAAACACACTTTTCACAAATAGACCAATAAGACTATAATCTTTACAAGTCTTAACTATACGATGAAATTTCTTCTTAGCACTGTCCCACTGGGCGTGCCATTTTGTTTCCCTTGAAAATCGGAAAACAACCGTTGATCTTCCAAATCTAACTTTGGTGACTCACAGGATCGATCAGATTGATCCTAGGACATGTGCTAGAGGTTTTCCTTAAATATTTATCTAAGTTTTACGCTTTTGACAATATTTGGGAGAAGGTTCTTAAAGGTTATTTATTCGACTCTAGGATAAAAACACATAAAGTTCTAACAAAGAAAAAGATACAAGTTTTAAAATAAAGAAGTTGAGGAGGAGGACGAAGTAAAAGAGGGAATGGAAAGGGAAGAAGGTTTGCAAGAAAGATAAAGAAGACTTTGTAAAATTTAAACAAGTAAACTAAACTTCATTGAAAATAAAAGGTGGTATGTTTACATTACGTACATTCTCTTCAATACCCTCTTTCTCTACACTCGGATACTTGGAGTAAGTTTAAGAGTGACTTGTACAATAGTAAATTTTTCCACACATATTATGTGTCTAACACTTCCTATTTATAATAGCAAAAAATAACTACTAATAACTTCCCACATCACCATCTTTCGCCACTTGTCACGATGCATGGATCCATTGTTCATCAGGTTCCATGTGTCCTCTTAGTCATCTTGGCGAACGAAACTGTTCCCTCCAAGTTATTTGAATTTCAAATCTTCAGAAAAGAACCAACAAACAGTAACATGGTCGAAGCCTTTGTTGTTTCAAGTCTGGTGAGTGCTTCGACTATTCCTCTTTAGCTATCTCTCACGTCCTTCGACCAACTCTCGCATCCAACCAGCTTTCAGTGCTTTTCCTTAGATCTCTTCATTTTGCGAGAGGCGTCGAATTTAGGAGCTAACACACATTAATTCCAACAACTAAATTAGATGAAAGCTCTTCAAACTGTTAAAGAAAAATCACACCATACCTCAGAATGAGCATCATAATTAAACAGCTAGCAACTAGGAGTTGATGAACTCAAACCTCAATGATGCTATTGTGAATCCAACCAGTGATAAAGGACAGTTCATGACTAAAAGCAACCATAGGGTAAGATTCTAAAGACAATCTTATGCCTTAATGTTCTTGACAGCATTGGATTACTCCCACATAAGCACAAAATTGACATACAACCTACTACCACCCACATCAAGCTTGCTGATAATTCTCATAGGTTGGCCAATTCAAAATGGTTTTTACAGATCCAAAGCACTCTATGATAATGTTGATGAACAACTAGCAGCCCTTCCACAGTACCAATCTCTCCATCCAAATGAATTGCTTAAAAAAGAGGTGTTGCAAACTCAAACCATCAAGAAAACATGATTCTTTAGCATAACAATGCATCAATATCCTAACATTTGCAAGAATTCACAAACACACCTAAATCTCAATGACAAATCCAAACAGGTCCAGACTTGAACCTATTCCTCATCAGGCATCATCCAGAATAGGAATGATGGGAAGCCACATTGGTCTAACCCTCAACCAAATGGACAGTGAACTGAACCTTCAAGCACCAAGTCAATGAAACCTAAACCCCCAGTCTGTCATGAACTAAAGTAACAACCCTAAGCCTGCTAGCAATTACCCCTGAGTTGACAAATTCAAATCTCAAGCATATACATATTGACAGCAATGTACCTACACTTTATCCATGTCAAAATCCTACTTTAAATGACCAACACAAATCCAACAGCTCAAGGCCACAACTCAAAGGTGTTGGACTGTCAAAACCTTGACCTTACAAAGCCCATCCTAAATGAGTACATAGACACTAAGAGACACCAACTCTAGGCATTCAACATGAGTTAATGGATCCAATCCTAACACATCCCTATGCATAAACTCTAATGCCAGTCCTATGCACAAACTCTAAATGCTAGACAAATCCACTTAATAACAACAGTTCAGCATAAAAGTTGCCAATTCCACAAATGGTGATGATAGTCTTGGTCATTACAATGCCACACAATTAAATACTAAACCCTTAAGACAGTCACAACCTCAAAATGATAACTACCAAGCCAATTTTTAAAATTCAACAAACTTCATCTTAGTAACACACATACAAACTTAAATCAACAATGGTTATGAGCTTACCAATACCACTTTCAAAGCAATTTGACAGCATATCCACAATTTAGCATAACAATGCCTAAATCATCTAACAACCCAAAAACATAAACATGATGAATAATGAGGAGGTTTGGAGCTACATACCTCTTGTAGACCTCCTTGAGCAAGCTAATAGCAAGAGCAATGTATCCCCTCTTACTTTGAGCAAACTTTGAGTTTTCTTCCTTTTGAAGCAACAAGTAGTTAATTTTTTTGGGACAGTTTGAGCAAACAAGTTTCCAGCTGGAGTTTGTGATTATGGATAGCTAGGATATCATAAACATGAGGTGTTTTGAGTGTTAAAGTGGTGGAAAAAGGTTTGTGTAGTGATTTGGCTTGAAATGTGCATAAAAGTCAAACTTGAGTGGTATGAAAGTTGACTTTTTTATTCAAGGTTTTTTTGATGAAACTAACTATTGTAGTAGTTTAAAATGGTGATTTTAAGGGTGTGTATATGGTTTTTATGATGGTTTCATGGCTAGAAATGATGCTGGTGTGAAAAATGCAAAGTGGCCATTTTTGGTGATTTTGTGAGTTTCTTCACTTTCAAGCAAAGATGGAAGGAGTGAGAGCTATGGGTTTATGGTTTTTTGGGTAGCTCCGGTGTGTAGTTTACAATAGCATGAAGCCTCTATTTATAGGCTAAGGGAAGGGTTGGGGCAGATATGGTTTTTTGCCTTTGGAGGGAGATTTTGGAAGAAAATCTATCCAAGATTATATGGCAGTTGTGCATATCAGCTCCTTGGCTCAATGCAGGGCAAAACTCAAGTGAAATGAAGGGCATGAGGTGACTAAAGTGAGGCTAGTGTGTAGGGGACTGCAGCTGCAAGCTTCTCTTCAAAAAGTTTCTCTTTCCTATGGTTTTTCTTGAATATAATAATGTCAACTTGCTTGCCAACTTGCAAAGCTCTCAAAACCTCATTATTTCTGCATTTTCTAACCATCATCCTCTCTAAATATTAGATTAAGACATGATCAAATGGTTGAGAATGGTCCAAGTGGCTGAAACGTGAATTTGTGGAAAAGTTGAAATGGTGCATTCAAGTGTTGAAACCCCAACTTGCTGGATTCATAACTCTCAACTCATAAGGGCTATGGAGGAGTTCTATTACTTTTTGGAAAGCCCTAATGGAGGTCTACAACTTTCATGTTTTCATGATCTTCAGATTCCAAGTGGAACTAGGTCAAAAATCCCTTCAAAGTTGGCTAAAAACATGATTTGCAAGGCCAGAAAACTTAGAAAATTTCTAAGTGTTTTTCCCTCTTGTAATGATTTTGATCATAACTCCCAATCCACTCATTTTTTGCACATGGACCCCTGTGATACTTTTGTAGGAATTGTTAAGACCTTTCCAACAAGCTTTGAACCAACTCAATTGGATGTGTGGTTAAGAAGTTATGGTCTTACCCCTTTCAAAATCCTAATTCCCGAATTTTCCGATTACTCTCCAATCCTTGATCCAAAGGTCATGAAAATTCATAGATAAGTCCAATATGCCATTAGGAACATTCTTTATTCACACTTTGAGGTCAAATTCCTTATGGTCAAGGAGTTGACTTTTTGGTCAACGAAATGATCGACCGATGACTACCGAGTCAATTGTTGACGTTCTGGGTCTTCTGAGGCCTTGAAACTTCTTAAGTGGACTTCACTAAGCCATATGAACTTCATGGACCATAATTCCATCATTGGAACACCTTTTAAATCAAAATTCAAACTACAGTTGACTTTTCCTGATTAGAAACCCTAATCGGGAATCCTGAGATGCACTGTCTTTAATCTTTGGGTGACAACCTCAAATTGGATTCACACTTGACCCAACGGATTATTGTTGATGATTTGGAGATTTTTTTCTTGGAGAATCGATCCAACACATTGACTGATTAAACCGTCGAAACCTCAATTTTTACTATACGAAACCCTAATTCACCCTTTTTGCCTAGGTAATGTGCAGATGAATTGAGTGACCATTCTAACTCCACAATGACCTCTGAGGTACTCAACAAGCCTCTACCAATGGTAAATCTTCATGGACCCCTTGACAACCCTCTGATGGTTCCTTGATACTACTGTGGCACACCTCTCCTTTCTAGGAGCTCAGATATCTTCATGGTGATGACACACACATAACAACCTCTACCAATGCCTATGTTGAGCTTGTGGTCAATAATGCTCTCTTCTTGGATAGGACACATACAAACACTTGATCCCCTGTAAGAACTATGCTATGAAAATGCAAGATGCTAAAATGCAATGAAACATAAGCCAAAGATTAAGAAAAAAGGTTGGTCAAATTTTAGGGTACAACACATGCCATTACGCCCTTCCTCAGGATAGTGGGGAACAACCTGCACTTGATGGCTCCCCGAACATTTTGATAATCAAGCATTGTGTTGATGCTTTCGTTGTGTTCGTCTGGGTCGGTCGTTCCATCATATGTTTCCAAGGACGGGGGTTTCTGCATCCCGACGGGTAGTAGGGCCTCCCTGATGGCCCTACATAGTGGCGAGCGCTTGACGTCTTTGTGACTCTTGACGGGCAATAGTAAGGGGGAGACTGATCCCTGATTGTTCTTGTTCTGGCAGGGAAGACTCTTTGGTCGGGCTCTTGGTTTGGGGGCACCCCCTTGGGCTTTGTTCTTCTTTAGAATTGGGGAGTGACATTCCTTCTAGGGAGGCAATTTGCCCCGCTTCTGGGAAGCCAACGACTGTGGTCGCTCCAAATGAGGGCGACACCCAGTCGGTCGAGGATAGGGGCTTTGAGAGTCGTCAATTGGTTGTGTCCCCCGCGGGGGAGGAGAGAGGCTGTTGGAAATTGGGCGACAATGTCTCCGCGGGGGAGAGCGTGATGGTCGTTCCCTATCGAGCATCCCTATTCGCTCGTTCTGCCCGAAGATCATTAGGTTAATCTGGTTGATCGGCGTGAAATGGCCACCATGGTAAGGTCGGCGCCTGCTGGAACCAGGATGGGCTGGTAGACAACGGGGTTGTCGAAGCGTTGGACGATGTTGAAGGTCGCATCTTCTGAGGAGGGAGAGGCGGTGTGCCCGTCCCTGTAGTTGCCTTCCTCGTTGCGGGCGGTCGCGTTAGGATCGTGGCTGTCTCCGCCGGTGAAGGGGATGAAGACGGTTTCAGGAGCATTGTCGTCGTGTGGGCTGACCATGATTAGTATGGAAGTTGAAGGTTGCTTTGATTCTTGAGCTTCTATGTTCGAACAGGAGAAAGAACGAGGAAGCAAAAATTGCCACAGACGGTGCCACTGATTGTACCTGATCATAAAGGAGTCAATAACCTGCCACGCGCCGTTAGTTGCTGCCTTCACAGAAGTTGTGGAGGAGAAAAGGGGGTGTACCTGCAAGATGCTCTGATGCTTAAGTGATTAATGGAACTAGAGAGAGAGCAAGTACAAAGAGAAGGTGTAATAAATGGAATACCTGGCCCTCTAGTGAAAGAGGGTATTTATAATGTGCCCCCAACGCAGGGCCAAAGATTACATTGTAGTGGGCCGGATTTCCAAGCCCAACACAAGTAACTGTCAGGGCTTACGTGGTGTAGTGAAACCAGCACGTGGTCTTCACCCTGGATCAACTGCTCGTGATCTTCAGAATGTGGGTTGACCAACTCTTTCGGAAGTGGATAGTTTCCTGATGACGTGTCCCCGCATGGGGGGCACGTGGAGCCTGTGGGGAAAGCGCGTGAGCTCTCCCCGTGTTAGAGAATCTCTGCCCGACTAGTGTACTCCTTATTGGGGCTTGTGCTCGACAGAGAGGATTGAGCCTTGTTGGGTCTTATTAGCATAGTATTGGGTTGGGCCTGTCCGTCTGAGGGGCAGGTCCTGGCCCAGTCCAGAACAGTTATAGAATATGAACAATAAGCTTTTGATTTCGAAAAAACTATTTTAAAAAACTTGTAATATTTTAAAACACATTTTCATAAAAATTATTAAAATAAAATCTACTTTTGAAAAGTAAAATAAACATGCTCATAGTTCAATCTTCTATAGACTCATTAAACCTCTGGTCATTTTTATAAAGAATATTCTACATTTTTAAATTTATTAAATAACTAATATATTTAATCTATAATCCAGATCGTGTATATTAATTATTTAATAAATTTAAACAGATAAAATGTCGGATGAAATGATGTAAACATGACTGTTTCTAATCGATAAAAATTAACATAGAAATGAGAACTTTCAGAAAGAAATTGTATGTAGTAATTAAATATTTAAACATATCTACGTCACTCTTCCTTGTATAGCAATCTTTTGGTACATATCTTTTGTATAGCATGTGAGATTATGAAATTAAAGAAAGATTTGTGTAACCCTTTATTTCAGCATTTGTATGACATTATTTAATATGGGAAGTATTATATGTTGCCACTAAGAACTATTCACTTTGACAAAAATGAAGAGTAATGATAGGTCAAATAGAAATGAATTTTTTTTCCTTTCAAAAGAATGTGTAGCCGAAAGGATTCTAAAGTATCTTTGGTAAAAGTTGCAAAATATATGGTCGGGCTCATTTTTACTATTATCAATGATGTTATTCATTGGACTTGGTTTTGATTTTAAGATTGTAGTGTTTCTCACCATTTGTTGCAATAGCGTATCATGGACTCTATTTTGAAGAGTATGTGTATGTTAGTCATCGTATAATCGCGACTAAATAAATATAAATTATATTTAGTTATAGTTTAAACGTCATAAATATTTTTATGAAATTTTATTTAATTATATTTTAACTGTGACAAAATTTTGTGTTATGGACAATAGTTTGTTTTGCATGATCTAAATTACGGATATGTATGAATTACAAGTCAAAATGTGAATAGTTTGAATTTTATTCAACGACTTATCATCTATAAATATAATTGTGGATATATACGTTAGATTTTATGTTTGAGGTCTGCTGTAAAACATAAACAAGAAAAAATAAAAATTGTACGATGAAAGTTGTACAAAATAAATGTTAAAGCATGTGTGTTTATACTAAGCTTTATGTTCGATTCGCCCCACCAATTTAGACAAATTAGATGCAAATGGATAAACCAGCGAATCTCCTTCAGGATATTTTAGAAATCTTAACATGAATCGCACATTCACATTAAGCATATCGATCAATGATATTTTACAGAATAAAGTTTCTTCACTTATTCTCGTGCACTGGAAAAATAAAGAAATGCCTTAGATATAAATTTTGGCTCTAAAATATATTATTTTTGTATATTTTATGTCTAACAAATATCTATATTTATAAAAAAAAACTTGTACCGATTGGTGAGGAGAAACAATATTTTGAATGGTTTCAAGATGACCATTCATGAATACTTATATATTTGTAACGTTCAATTATAGCATGGAACATTGCGTTTGTCTAGTGGTACTACTTCATGTATTCGTGCATTATAACCAAAAGGGCTCGGGTTTGAGTTTGGTCAGACACAACTTTTGACCATTTATTTTGTTAATTTAACAAATAAGTCCAAAAAGATTCAAACTTGTGACCATTAAGCCAATATAAAAAAAATCAACTACTACATCACATGACAACTTATAATTTAAAATAATTCATAAAATCAATTTAATCATTAGTATTTTTCAATTAAATATTTTAGAAATTTCTCCAACAATCTCCCACCATTTTCAAAATATATTTAAATTCATTATTCAAGAAATTTCATGTTTTCATATAAAGGTATCTTACAATTCGAACCAATATTTAGTAGGTTAAGTTTTCACTCATCCCTGAATAGATTGGTAGACAAGTTTTGAACCAATTATTCATTAGAACAATCGTGCATAATTCACACATGAAATCTCGGTACCATTGATTGGATTATTAATATGACACATTTAATAAGACCATGTGTCTCAAATCCTTTTCAAGAGAATTTAAGAGTTAAGTCATTGAACTCTATTAAGCGGCACCACTCCATTCTCATATAGGTAGGGGTGTACGCGGGTTGGGTTGGACCGGGTTCGCCTTAACCCGTTACCCAACCCGTTCAACTTTCAATGGGTTGGGTTTATCATCAAACCCGTAATTCTACTTTAAAAACCGACCCGAATCAACCCGGATATTTACGGGTTGGGTAGGGTTGGGTCCACGGGTTGTGTATATAATAATTATTATTTTCAATTAAAAAAATCTATAACACAATTCAATATAATTTTGCATATTTCAAACAATTAAATTATTTACGTAGTGGAGACAAATCCTACATATAAAATAGAATAATTAAAAATATAACAATTAAAATTTTGAAATGTATTTTCTTTGTCATAAAAAATATTAAGATACATATACACCATTAATTATTTATATATTTTCATTAATATACCTTAATTTATAAAAATTTATTAGTTATTTTGATACTCAAATGTTATCCATTACAAATATATATCAACATATGTAAAACAAATATATAATAATATACAGTATATATTAGTTTAAGTGGTATTGTCTTTAGTTTAGTAAGTTTCTAATATATACTTAATTATTATTAGTTAATAAAGATTCATTAAAAAAATAAAAAGGCAGTAAAGTGTAAACTAGAAGTGCATAAGTCAAGCAAGCATGATTAATATTAATAATAATGTTTAATTATAATAATAATAATAATTTAATGTGTGATTGGAAACTGGAAGGAAAGTGCAAAAAATCTTTGTGTACGTTACAATTTACAAAGTTATAGCAACTTTAAAATTTATAAATAATAATATAATAATAATAATAATAATAATTAATTATGCCACGTCAACGGGTTGGGTCAACGGGTTCATGAGTTTAGAAACTAAAACCCAATACCCGAACCAAATCTATACGGGTTGTTACGGGTTGGGTCGGGTATACCCGTAAATGAATGGGTTCGGGTAATTAGTGGGTTGGTTCGGTTTGGGTAAGCGGGTTTGCGGGTCGACCCGCACCCATGAACACCCCTACATATAGGTAGACTATATCAAAAATGCACACATAATTATGAATTCCAGTAAACATATGTTATATGTCTATTAAGAGGAAAACCTCATCCTATCACATTTATTCTTATGATCCAAGTGCTTTTATCAATTGGGATGTATCTATAGACAAGTACTTCAATCACTCTAATAGTGTACTTTCACCATTGAATTCAAGACTTAATGTTAATCAAGTGTGAGTCGAGTTTCCATTATCGATGATTAATTAGATATGTGTTTGTTCCACATCCCTAATGATGTCTTTGTTGTCTTTAATTATATCCAAAAACATCATATCCTTTACCATCCTTTCGTCAAAGAATTGCAAGATTTTTCAAACATTAATAAATTTTGAATATTCGATTTTTCAACTAATCATGTATATGATTACTTTATTTACTATTGATAGTATTTATCATCTATCATCAAACCATGACACTTTTTTCATATTAGTATAGTTGTCATATACAATATACATTCTATGTTCTTGATAGTTTCGATAAACTATCATCATAACACATTTGTCATATACACAAATTTTATGTCATTCTTCATTTGCTAACCTCTTTAATTTGAAATTTTACGACCACTTAATTATATCCAATTTTTTTTAATACACCAAACATTTATAGCAATCGACAACCACGTTCATACAAATTTATCATGACTAACTTTTATTTTATGAAGTGGGTTCAAACATGTAACTCACAAACTCCATATAAATATAACACAATAGAATTTATATATATTCTTTTTAAAATAAACAACTTTCTTGCATAACTAACATACACATAGCAAATTCTATGTGACACTCATGTTTCATATTTAACAATGTTCTATGGTATATTAAAATAAAACTCACAATACAAAATAAACAATGAATTCAAATCATTAATATTTTCTATAACTTTTCTCTATAAACATTTGTCAACTTAGAATAACTTAAAATATATCAAAGTTATTTTTAATATCAAGATGAACAAAAAATAATTTTTTCTTATTATGATATACATGTAATATGAGATAAATCATTTTAAATATAATAATGTTAACTATTGCATTTGGAGGATTGTGTTTTTCAAACTCTTAATAAAGTTCAATATTGCGAATATGTATCTCAAGTAAAGTAGATACAGTATGAACCCCGCTGTAATACCCCAAATTTTACCCTCAGATTAGTCGTTTTTTCGCCTTCCATCTCATTTGCATTGCATTGCAACTAACCGCTAACCAGTTTGCTCAGTCTAATTGTTTTGCAGGAAAAATCACATTGTGTGTAGTTTAACTGGCGAAGGGCAAAATGGTCATTAGTTCGCAGTTTACCGATAATTTATGAAGCTGAGTTGTCATCAGAACTTCCTCAAGTGATTAAGGTTTCTCTATCTGAGTTCTGGGATTTATTTGAGGATGAATTGAGTATTACGACAATTTTGACGTCAGGATTCTCGTGACACAATATATTTCTTTCAAGAGCCAAGATTTGGTCGTCGGTGGACTTCGGAGACGTTGTTTAATCCTATGGGGATGATGGTGTTGAAATCTACCTGCCGGTCAATCTCAAAGAAAAACGGTGGAAATTTCGGCTCGCGTTTAGATTTATTATATCTATTTAGTCTTGATTTGCAGCCAGTTGGTTCATGGCATCGAATTTATCCGTTGGAGATGCGAGTTGAATTTTTCAATGCGGAGGATAGTTTTGTTTCGCTGGTAATCAGATTTATCTATTTTATTCGTTCAAGGTCGTGTTTACCGTTTCTATTATCAGGCACGATTTAATTCGAAAAGGGATTTGTCTGGAACTCAATTACGTCAGGTTTAAATCATGCAATATGTTTTGGAATGGCAAAGTTTATTCGAATAAGTTTCAAGGAGTTTAGTATGACGAATTAATTTGGCGAACTTAATCCATGTGGTCGAGTTTAATCACTTAAGGTTAATTGGTTACATTTAATCGGTTAAGTTTATTCCGAGACACTTAATCACTTGAGTTAAGTCGGATAAGTTCAATCAAGATAATATTCGTTTAAGTTTTGTCGGAGGATTATTCGAAGATTTAATGGGAAATTGGAAATGAAGATTGTAATATGGAAATGCAATTGGAAATAATTGATTTTTTATTCATTTCAATTTGGTTATTACAATATTACAATATCCAAAATATTGGAAAAATTACAAATTAAAGTACATTTTTCTCTAAGTTCCTAAATTACTAAACTATCCTTCCGCTTCCGATTTCTTCGAGTCTTCAATTTTATTTTTTCCGAACCTGCAAGAAAACCAACACACAGAGAGCAGTGATTTTAACGGTTAGTTAAGGTCGGGTTTTTCGGACTCTGACACCCTCAGAAAATTCTCATCATTGGGTGCGTCGAAAGGGCAACGACGAAGTCGAAACCAACCCCCGACTTATTCTCAACCTCGGTAAACCTGGAAGTATCTGTTCTAAGCCAAGAGAGAGAGAGAAAGAGAGAGAGAGAGAGAGAGAGAGAGAGAGAGAGAGAGAGAGAGAGAGAGAGAGAGAGTGATTTTGAAGTGATTGGCAAAAAAGTGATTTTGAAAAAGTGCTTTTAAAAAAAGCACTTTTTCTTCTGAAAAAAGCACTTTTTCTTCTGAAAAATGGTTTTGCTAAACGCGGCCTTAACACATTTTCAAGAAATTTTCCAAATCCTACGGATCAAACGAGCAAGCCCAAAACGCAAATCATAACAACCAAAGAAATTTCCCAGCGACAGGTGAAGGTAAGAAAAACACTTAGAGGGGGGGGGGGGGTTGAATAAGAGTTTTAAATAACTATGGAAATAAAAACAACACAATATTTTTATCCTGGTTTGTTGAACTCAACTAATCCAGTCCACCCTATCAAGGTGATTTGCCTTTCTCCACAAGGACTTAATCCACTATATTCAAACAGATTACAGTGTCAACCACTAAGAACAACTATCTTAGTCTTCTCAAGAAATCCTGACCACAACTTGGTCTTCTTAAGGAATCTTTTACAAGTAAATGTAAACTAACAAGTGTTTAAAATTCTTCTAAAAAGCTATATCACAAACTGTGATTTTTACACTTAGATTAAGAGCGAATAAAAAACTATTCAGCTTATGAAATAAAATTGTATGAGAGCTTGAGAGTAGTTTTGATTTAATTTCTTAGTAATTCATCAATGATTCGTTAACCTTGAAATGTTGTTGAAGACATCCTTTTATAGAGAAGAAGGTCCAATGCTTGAAGACTGTGCGTAGCAGAATAGCTGTAGCCTTTTTGACTTCTATTGACTTTAGCTTTCCCAGAAGAGGAATGTTCAGACAAATCCCTTTTGTCTGTTTTCCTGTGCCATACATGAATAAGGAAAGAGACGTTTGGAATATGCCAACGGATATATCTTTGAATAATATCTTCTTCAACAAGCTTCTGTCTCAAAGTTATCAACATTAGAGTCTTGATGTTATCAGAGTTTTGCAGCCAGTGCTTTCAGCGTGAATATCAATCAGAGTAGAGTTTGAATAACAGAAACTCTATACTTGCGGAGAACAGTACTTCAGAGTCTTCTTGAAACAATGCTTGAAACTCTTCATACAATTTATTCAACTACGCTTCAGAGTCTTCTGCAGCTTCTGCTTCAGAGTCTCTTCTGGCAGTGCTCAGAGTCTTCTGATGATTTGCTTCTGATGCTTCAGAGCTTACGTAGAGTAATGTTTAGATGCATTTTTGCTTCCATAAGAAATTTATTTTAATATCTGAAACAAAAACACTTGAACAAAATTAGAGTATATATTTTCTTAATATAAAATTTCATTAGAGTTATCATCAAAACGTAGAGATAATATTAAACACCAATCTGTGTTCTAACAATCTCCCCCTTTTTTATGATGACAAAACATAGGAAATTTTGTTCAATAAAAAGGATAAATATATAACTCCCCCTGAGATAAAGAATCTCCCCCTGAAATGAATACTCTAATAGAAGAAAATACTTCCCTTTTTGCATGAGTATACTTTTCAGATTAAGAGTCTGGTTAGAATATATTTCCAAAATCAAAGCTTGATTTACTTTCCAGAGTCAGAGCCTGGTTTACTTTTCAGGATCAGAACCTGGTAATTAGAACCTGGTTTGAGTTAAGATCTTGTTTGGGGATTCTCAGGGTAACTTCAATGAATTTTGTCAGATGATACGTTATAGTTCTGAAATACTAAAATTCAATGTTAGTTATAATATATTATGTATGAATTCCATTTTAGTAACTGTTTATTTTTGAACAATCAGAATTTCTTATTCTCCCCCTTTTTGTCATAATCAAAAAGAAAAACTTTTTAAGACAGAAAAGAATAACAGAGAAAATAACAGAAAAACAGATAAGGAAATAGTCAACTTCATTGATAAACAGAATCCAGAAAACATTCAGATAAACAACAAAACAACAAAAACAGCAAACATGTGCACAAACATAACAGAAAAAGCAACTAAGTTTGGCGAGAGGTTATCATCTTTAGAAGGTCAGTAATCTGAGAAGTAGATTCCTCTTGTCTAGACATCCAAGTCTTAATCTCATCTGTGGTTTGTTCTTGCTTGATCATCCATGTTTTGATTTCTTTTGTTGCTGGCTTCTAGCAGAGCAAACTTTTCTTCTAAGTCTGGTCTTTCTGTCTTGATCTCAGAAGCAGCAGGATCAGATGCAGATGTAGGAGCACTAGCAATAACCAAAACAGATTCAGTTGCTTGAGAAACAGAGTCAGATGCTTTGTCCACAAGCATTAAAGCTGACTGATTATCTACCAGAGTGTCTTCAAATGCATATTCTTCTGGAAGAGCTTCTTCAGCAGATTTAGATGCATTCTTCAGAAGAAGAGTTGGAATTCTGGGAATGCTGAGAAGAGAAAGTCTGACTACTTCAGCAAATCTGACTTTTGCGTCATTAGAGCAAGCCTCTTGAAGATTGGAAGCTACAGAATTGAATCTGGTTCTGGATTTCTTTCAAATGACTTCTGAGTCCTCAGGATTTATGCTTGAGTGACAAGCCTTTCTGGCAGAAGTAAACCACTGAGAAATCTCATCTTCAAAATCAGATAACAGTCTGTCCACATCTAGTCTGGTTTTAGGTTTTAGAAAGGTTTCTAGGTTAGATGGTTTGGGTTCAACATAAGGTGGTTGTAGTGAAGAAGATGGAATGTAGATAACAGGTGGTTGTGATGGAGAAGGGGGTTTGTGAACAACTTTAGGTTTAGGTTTAAGAGTTAGAACTTGAGGTTTAAGGTAAAAGTGTTTGAGTTTGAGTCCAGAGGGAAGGGGATCAGAGGGATGAGGTTTTAAAGAAGCAAAGGAAACAAAATCAAATGATCTTGGTTCATAGCCATGGAGTGAGGGGGTGAGTTTATTTCTAGGGGTAAATCAGATTCAGATGAATCAGATGATTCAGAAGAATGACAAGATGTGGAAGAGATATCAACCAGAGTTGTCAAAGGTTGAATATCAAGAACTTCAGAATCATATATGAATGATTCAGATGGTTGAATAGTTTCTGGTTCAAGATTAGAAGGAATATGTTCTTCTGATTGTGGTTGTTGTGTTTCTGGTTCTTATGGTGTTGGTTCTGTTGGTTTTTGTTCTACTGGTGTTGGTTCTTCTGGTTGAGATTGTTCTGGATGTTCAGAAGTTATTTGTTTAGAAGAATTTAGTTGACAAGGTTTAGGGGCAAAAACAAAATTAGGATGGATTATAAAAGGTGGTGAGGATGGTTCAGATGATTTATGTTGTTGAGTAATAGGGACATCAGGGCCTGGTAGGTTAACAGAAGCATGAACATGCTCTGAGGGTTGTGAAGGTAGTTGTTCAGATGTAGACAGTGGTTCTGTTATTTGATCAGGAATTAAAGATGCATCATAAGTATTACCTGTTTTCTTAGAATGCTTGATTCTAACAGATGAAGCTTCTCCAGAAGCTTTTCTCTTCTTCTTCTTCTTCTTTGGTTCCTCAGAAGATTTCTGCTTCTTGCTTGCAGATTCTTCTTCTGAAGCCTGTTTCCTCTTCCTCAAATTTTCCTCATAAAAATCTGGTACCGGTTCTTTCGCACGTAGCAGAATACCAGCAGGTACAGGTGTTCCATCTGCCTTGCATAATGCAATGTATTGAAGGATTGCATCTCTAGGTTCTTCAGCGCCAAATGATAACACGAAATCATATAGATATTTTCATGCATAATTCAACTAAAGTCTAACCGTTTTCGATCCGATTTCGGGTTATTTCCATGTATTTGTCTGATGTTTTTGCAGGTATTCAATGATCACGTCTAAACAAGGCAACATGAAGAAAAGAAGCAATCCCAGATGAAATATGGACGAAAAAGGAGTGAAAACACAATGAAAAGCGCAGTAGACAGTTTTTGCTGATGTGACGACCGTCACAGCCACATGACGAGCGTCACACGGGTGACGACCGTCACAGCCACATGACGAGCGTCACACGGGTGACGACCGTCACACCTTGTGACGACCGTCATGCAGGCAAAAACGCCCCACTCAGATTACACGTCAAAAGAGCAGTTCCAATTCCCATTTCATGGTCCACTACTCCCTAAATTATCTGCCTCAAGGTCCACCATCCTCAGAGGTAACCGTTGGAATTCCACCTCTATAAAAAGGGAAGCAGGGGACTTCAAAGAGGGAGCTGCATTCATACCACGAAGTGCTGCCCAAATTTATTTTCAAAGAGCAAATTTAATTTCCAGCCTTTTTATTATTTGTATCCATTTCTCCAGTTTCAATTGTATCCCTTTCCTTTATTTCCCTTTCCATTCTACTCATTCCCATTTCCGCTCTACTGTATTTGTTACTGCACTGTACGATCAAATTGGAACTAAAGACAGAATCTTGCCAACATCTGTGGAGGATCTGCCCAAAGGCCAATTGGCATTATTTACAGGTTTTCATTTTGATCGACACTTATTTTATCATAATGCAATTTATTATTTATTATTATTATTTATGTTTTGCTTTTCTAAATTCCATGTCTAGCTAAACTTAGGAAATCGATATGTAGTAATAATTCGGATGGGATTTGATAACCTTTGTTTGAAAACTTTCTTTTCACAAAAATAACTTATGGTCTAAGTGTTTAAAAATTGATTTACGAAATAAACTTCGTCGCGAAAGCGAGAACTTGTTTTAAAGTAGTTTTGCCATGAAAGTGGGAAATTAACTAAGATACGAACCAACAAGCGAAAGCTGCGGTAAGGTCAGATAGTAAACGCTAGGCATTCGTTTTAATAACAGCGAAAGCACTTTAAAACTAATTAGAACTTAGAGATTTCCAAAAAGTAGTTTTAACCCCGAACGGAACACGAAAGTGTACGTTAGGCCCTTAGGATTATGATTAGCGTCAATAACCATCGTGAGACGAGAGTCTTCAAATCTCCACTTTCTGCTTAAGTAAACTGCGAAAACTATTTCATACACTAGTAACTTATCAAATCCCTGAAGAACATAACTGCTACGTATCGATTCAATTAATTAAAATCTTAATAGTAATCTTAGTTTCCCCTCTTAGTGACAATCTTATTCCCTTAAGACATATTCTACCTAGCTAAACATAGTAACTCCCGAGAACACTAGTTTGATTACGAGTCCCTGTGGGATCGATATCTTTTATTACTACGCGATAGACTGTGCACTTGCAGTTGGAATTGTTAGACATAGAAAGTCGCGATCAAGTTTTTGACGCCATTGCCGGGGACCCGTTTAGTCAATAGTGTAACCTTCTGTTACGCCGTATAGACTAGGTAAACAATTTTCATTTTTCCTTTACTAGTGCTGTCGATTGTATGCCAAGTGATCGCCCACAAAGCGATATCTTGAAACCTTCAGTCGCAGAACTAGAACGCTTCTTACACCTAAGAAGCCGAATCATTGAGTACCAACTCAAACATAACATTCCTGATCCTCTCACTCCCATTCCCAAATCCGAAGAAGAACCAAAGATGGCTGAAGGACCTCCGAACAAACCGCTGAAGGCATACGCTACACCATCTCAGATGGAGCCTAGAAGTAGCATTGCTGCCCCAGCTATTACCCGAAACGATTTTGAGCTGAAACCATCATTGCTGTCGGCTGTACAACAAAACCAATTCTCAGGAAACGCAACTGAGGATCCGAACGAACATCTAACGAAGTTTGTACAATACGCAGACACGGTGAAAGCAAATGGAGTAACTCCAGACGCGATAAGACTTCGTCTTTTCCCATTCTCTCTTAGAGACAGAGCGTGGACATGGTTACAATCGTTACCATCCAACTCCGTTACGACGTGGGAGCAACTGAAGAACGTCTTCTTAGCGAGATATTTTCCACCAAGCAAAACTGCTATGCTTAGAGCTCAAATCAACGGATTTCGACAGAAAGATAATGAATCTCTCTACGAAGCATGAGAACGATTCAAAGATATGATGAGAACATGTCCTCACCACGGTCTAGAAGACTGGGTGACAATCCATACTTTCTATAATGGGCTTCTATACAATACTAGATTAACCATAGACGCTGCCGCGGGCGGTGCACTTATGGATAAGCCATACGATGAAGCCTATCAATTAATAGAAAACATGTCACAAAACCATTGCCAATGGGGAGGTGAACGCACTCCAAATGAGAAAACCTCAGCGAAAGGTGGGATGTACGAAATCAGCAGCCTTGAAAAGTTCAATGCTAAAGTAGATGCTCTAGCACAGAAGATCGATAGTGTTGCACCCCAAATTTGTCCTACCTTTACATAGTTTCTAGTGCCACTTTATTTTGAATGAATAAAATGGCACAATTGGCAAGAGACCGTGTGTAAGGAGTTGTGAGTGTGAGAGGTCGAGAGTTCAAATCCCACCTTCTTCACTTTTTGTTTTTCTTTTATTTTTGTTCTAACTTTTCTATTTTTCATAAAAAAAAAATAACAAAAATAGTTTTTTTAATTATTTAATTATTATTTTCGTATTTTATTTAAATTATTTTTTTAAAAATATTATTTTTCACTTTTTTCCATATTATTCATAAAAAAACATCAAAAAATCAAAAAATTAAAAATATTAGAAAATATTTTATTATATTTAGTAAATAAATAGAGTTTTAAGTTGTTTTAAGTTTGTTTTAATTTAGTTTTGACTAATTCTTTAAGTTGGGCTTTAAAGTGGGATATTAGAAAATATTTTATTATATTTAGTAAATAAATAGAGTTTTAAGTTGTTTTAAGTTTGTTTTAATTTAGTTTTGACTAATTCTTTAAGTTGGGCTTTAAAGTGGGAATTAGGTTAGAGCTAACCCTAATTTGTTACCTATATAAACATAAGTGATGGGAGGAAACTTCATTCACATCAGAAAATCAAGAACAGGTCATCAGAAAAGGAGACAAAAAGAAAAACGGCGGTCGTCAAGATCCGGAGGTTCAGAAGAGTTTCGAAGCTCATCATCACCTCCATTTGAGAAAGAGGAAAAGAGATCCAAAGAAGTTCGTCGAGAACCATTGCCGCCGGCGAAGAACAAGCGAAAGCATCACCAACCGGCAACTGAAATGTAAGCTTTTATGTTATCCCAATTAAAACCTCTTCCAAATAATTAAACTCTCATTTCATTTTTTAAACCTTTTCTTTTTTTCTAACTAAAAACCCTTTTTGTGAATTATAACTAAAACCAGTTTTTGATTATAATTACAGTAAGTAAAAAACTTAAAACTTTTTCTTAATTAAAACACTAACCACTAACAATTTTTTTTTTAATAAATAAACAGTGTTTAAAACACTTTTATAGTTAAGTGAAAACATTTTTACTAACTTAAAATTAACCCAGTCCTAAAATTAAAACTTTTTTTAAGTATTAAAATTAACATTTTTTTTAAGTTTTAAAGATTAAAAATTAAAACATGTTAGAAAGGGTTAAAACTTTTTTCTAAAACTTTCTTTAAAATTTTAAAACTAACATTCTTTTAAAGTAAGACTAACGAACCTTTTTTTTTTTTATGTAAACTTCTTCTTTAAAAAAAAAAAACTTATGATTAGAGTTTTTTTTAATTTAAGACTTTCTCTTTTAAAAATTAAAATTAAAATTAAAACTTTCTAAAGATAAAAAGTTAAAACTAAAGTTTTGTTTATTTAAAAATTAAAACCTTTTAAAATTAAGACTAAAATTTTAATAAAAAAAAAATATAAAAATTAACAAAACAATAATAAAAATTCCAAATTGCATTTTCGTGTTTCTTTTAATATAAAATATGTTTCCCATATTTTCGTCTAACTTTTCACTAACGTTCTCTGTTTCTCTCCTCAGATTATACATAGATTATGATTCATATTTATTTTAATTTATTTTGTTCCATGGATGTAATTTACGCGAGGCCATGGTCGCGATTTATTTTGTTTTTGTTTTTTTTGGGATTTGTAATTTACGCGAGTGATCGTCGCGACGCTTTCTTTACTTTCCGCACTTTAATTTTGCCGTATAATATTTTGTCATGTTTGCATGTTTTACCGTTAGAATTCCCTCCGAAGGAATTAGGTCTAGTTGTTTGACCGCCGAGTCAATAACCCTAGTTTTAGCCGTCTCAAACCCTAATTAACCTAGGCGTCCCGCCGTGGACAAAAATACCCTTTACCCTAGTTTTAGGTCAAAGAGTTGCCGTACTTTGTTTTAGGGTTTCCCGCCGTGGAATCCCTAATTTCAACCCTAAATTTTTAATTAACAAATTCAACGTAGAAATAGGAGTTTCAAAGACTCCACATAAGCGTGTCCTTAAGATACGTTTATTCCCCATTGAAACCTTGACCACAGTCAAGACGTTTCTAACCTCCCTTTCGAGGGGAACTACGATTACTCTGATTCCATTCCCTATCCAGGATACGTAGGCACAAGACGCGACGTCTTGCCGAGTAAACTTAGGACTAACCCTTAGGTTTTTAGGTCACTCTATCCCTTAGCTCAATATATATTAAAACAGATAATAAAATATATAAAAAAGCATACAATAAACAAAAGGTTCCTGTAGAGTACTACAGAAGTTTAGGGTGCTAGTACCTTCCCTGAGCTTAACCAACCCCTTACCTAGATCTCTTCCTGCATTGTCTTTACGATGCAAAATTAGGTTTTCCTCTTTTGACCTTTTCCTTCGGATAAATCAAAGAGCGGTTGTGAACTAAAGATGCGATTCAAATTAATTAATAATTTGAAATCATATTCTAACCGCAACAGAAAATGGCGACTTCACTGGGGAGCCTCCTAATTTTTAAGGGTTACCCCTATTTTGTTTATTGTATGATATTTTATTAATTATTTTTATATATCATTGTACCTTGTGGGGATACCTGTTATTGTGAGATAAGTCCTAACCCGGACTTGAGTGACCTTATTATAGGAAGGTGAGATATTCGACGAGGCTTGCCGGGAGTGAGTCCCGACCAAGTCGACTCGAGAATCACCGCTCAGTTGAGACCCTTTCGAAAATGGTTCGGTTGATCGAGTGTAGTCGTGAAAACTTTTACTATTTTCAATTGGAGTCTGTGATACTGGGGACCGTAGTACCTTAACACCACATTGGCCTTATATAGGACGTAGTGCGGGAACTATGTGGGAGTAGTCCTACAATAGTTGCTACGCGATACTACACTCAAAAGAGGTTCTCTTAAGAATATTATCGACCTCCAAGTCAGTTGGAAAGTTGATAATATCCGAAGGATGGACTGATGACTTTGGGCACCTCTTTAGAACCTTGTTCTGCAGGTACAATTAACCTATAGTACTTACCTTTTGGGAAGGGTAGACCTTAACTCCATTCGCTGTCCTCTAACCTAGGACCTTTGTGTGTGTATTTGTGCTTTGCATCCATAAAGCATCATATCATTTCCAGTTTCAAGGAATTCAACAGTATTTTGCAAACTCAAAAAGGTCCTACATTTTAGAGTCAAGAAAAAATTCTTTCCAACTTTCCTAAAAAGGAATATTTGCAATCGACCGTTGAAATTCTTGGAACCATTACATGGCATTAGCATCACATTTTTGCATTGCATTTTCCCCTGGGTTTCTCATGTCCAGTTGTCTTTATCTCCCAGTGTTCCGTTGAGTCGTCAAGCAGATTCCTCGACACAGATATCAGACTAGAGCTAACTATAGACGCCAAATGTCAGAACAAGAGGAATATAATTCGGAGGTCCGAATGGAGATTGATGAGTTGAAAGCAGGCATGACCAGGCCTTTGTTTCTCATTGTTTGTATTTTCCTTATTTTATTAGCTATTTGCTTTCGAACTATGTTTGTACTTTTATATTGATGAACTGAGCATTGCAACTTTTGATTTAACTCATTTTATCTATTATTTTCATCTCTATGCTTTATCTTTCAAATATTTACTTTTTTCCGAATTTTTGGTATGCTAAGATTGGAGGGAGGATGACGAAAATGTTATACCCATAATTGCTGTCAGTATGCTTTCAATCAGACCTTGTTGACGATGTAAGGCATTATTTCAACTCCCAAACACTGGAGAAATAAGGAAGTTAATCCCTTGTCAACCCCTTCGAGCCTAGAAGTTGGAGTTCCTTTCTTTACAAAAAAAAAACCCGCAATTTTAACCTGGGGATGGGTAGTTCTCAGTTAACTCGGTTATGTGTTCATGCAATATACCTTTCATATAAAGGTCGCACTTACAATTTTCCTTCACACACAACAAACAAGTGTCGAGGATTTTTTTAAGCCAAAAAACTGATGATGGTTCACCGTAATCATTAAACCAGGCAGTCATGTTTCAAAAAAAAAAATCAAAAAAAAAATCCCGCTAAGTCAAAACCTATGAAGGAGACTTAGGCAAAACTGGGGCATCCCGCTGACTGTAAAACAGTTCAGGAAAAATTTAGGGATAATACAAAGAGGAGTTTTAAATCTTTACCCTGAAAATCCTCAATGTCAAAATGACCAAATATCATAAGGAAGTAGTGGCTGCTTTTCATAGGTCCATTGACTTCTGAACCATCATTGCTACCATCAGTGCAATTCCTAACCTATAGGAACCTAAATGCATAATAGGAGTTAACTGAGCATAGGACTGGAGATCATCATGTAGATGGGGTGGGAACAAACAAATTTTGAGCCTTTATCCTTTGTTTCATAAACCGTGAACCAGGCCACATTACAACCCTCAAAAGACCTAATTGAAGCAAGGTTATTTTGAAAGTATACTACAGCAAGGTTGCGTAACCTGAATCCTAAAGATCTTTGGGAATCATTTATTTTGGCAGTACACCTTTGTTTTAAACTTTGAGCGTCTTGAACCACCGTGTTCTGACTAACGACTCATGTATTTTCCATCTTTCAAAAATAATTTTGATTTCAAAAGTCGCATGAACTTTGCATTACCATGTTTGTATGAATATTTTTGTTTGCAAACTGGCTTTCCTCTAAGGAATTTTCAAACAATGAGAAACTTGGTCAAGTGATCTTATCAGGGGCAAGTTCCTTTTACATCCTGTCAAAGAATCAGTTCAAGATTTGTTCAAGGCAATATCTTCTCAGATTTGGTTTATCCAGAGAATTGTTCAAGACTCAGACTGGGGCAAGCCCTCCGAGGATACAACAAAACAGTCGATTCCACGAATCAGACAGCTGAAGCAATTATCAATTCATTTGACCTGGGGCAGTTTACTTGCATAATCCCCAAGCAGTTATTCATCATTCCTACAGTGACTATCAACTTGATACAGTTTAACAGAATGACAGTGATCTCCGTGTTGAGGAATCAGTCCTCCAGTTTTGTCATCTCACAGAAAGAGTCGAGTCTTGTCGTCGACGTCTGCATTTGCATTTGATCATATGTCATAGCATAATTCCTATACATGCGCACATCTTGGGTGCTTTATTCCCCATTTACATTTCTATCTTGGGTGCTTTACTCCCCATTTACATTTCTATCTTGGGTGCTTTACTCCCCATTTACATTTCTATCTTGGGTGCTTTACTCCCCATTTACATGTCTATCTTGGGTGCTTTACTCCCCATTTACCTTCTATCCTTGGGTGTTTTATCCCCCATGTACCTTTATCCCGGGTGTTTTATTCCCCGTTTACCAGATATTCCTGGGTTTACCTAACATCATGGTGTTTTACCCCCATTTACTTTTTTTTTCCCTGAGGTCGTGTTTTACTCGCGTCTTACCTTGTGGGCAAAATTTATTTACTTGGCATCATGGGTGCTTTATCCCCATTTGCATTTTTCTCCCCGAGGTCGTGTTTTACCCGCGTATTACCTCGTGGACGAATTTATTTACTTGGCATCATGGGTGCTTTGTCCCCATTTGCAATTTTCTCCCCGAGGTCGTGTTTTATCCGCGTCTTACCTTGTGGACGAATTTAGTTACTTGGCAGCATGGGTGTTTTATCCCCATTCGCATTTTTCTCCCCGAGGTCGTGTTTTATCCGCGTCTTACCTTGTGGACAAAGTCCAGTTTACTTGGCACCCATCGACTATTTCGTGTCATGTCTATCTGACGTTCTTCCAGATACGACGTGTCTCCTTTTCGATGTTCTTCCGAAATGTTCTGATGTTGTCTCTCCCTATATGTTTTCTGGTGAGTCCTGAAGATCCCGCTCGATCTCTTCAAGGAATGTCCCGAAAACTCTAGCGTTTGTCGTTTACCTGGTCCTGTCTCCGTGTGGATCCTATGTTACCTTGTCACCACCGCATGTCTACTTCCCCAGTGCAATTCTTCGTTGCGCTGTCCCCTATGACATCGTGTCGTCTGCATCCTTGCATTCATCATTCCATCATACGCATCATATTAGATTCATGGCATTGTCAGCATTATAGTTCGTGTTATTTTGTCCATATCATTGCATATCACTGCATCTAGAGGCCAAATTTTCGGTTATCTGTATTTAAATCCCTTTCACCGCGATTTCTCGAGTCTCCGCTGCTCAAATCATCCGGTGAAGCTATTTAAATAGGGGCATCTGTTGCACCCCAAATTTGTCCTACCTTTACATAGTTTCTAGTGCCACTTTATTTTGAATGAATAAAATGGCACAATTGGCAAGAGACCGTGTGTAAGGAGTTGTGAGTGTGAGAGGTCGAGAGTTCAAATCCCACCTTCTTCACTTTTTGTTTTTCTTTTATTTTTGTTCTAACTTTTCTATTTTTCATAAAAAAAAAATAACAAAAATAGTTTTTTTAATTATTTAATTATTATTTTCGTATTTTATTTAAATTATTTTTTTAAAAATATTATTTTTCACTTTTTTCCATATTATTCATAAAAAAACATCAAAAAATCAAAAAATTAAAAATATTAGAAAATATTTTATTATATTTAGTAAATAAATAGAGTTTTAAGTTGTTTTAAGTTTGTTTTAATTTAGTTTTGACTAATTCTTTAAGTTGGGCTTTAAAGTGGGATATTAGAAAATATTTTATTATATTTAGTAAATAAATAGAGTTTTAAGTTGTTTTAAGTTTGTTTTAATTTAGTTTTGACTAATTCTTTAAGTTGGGCTTTAAAGTGGGAATTAGGTTAGAGCTAACCCTAATTTGTTACCTATATAAACATAAGTGATGGGAGGAAACTTCATTCACATCAGAAAATCAAGAACAGGTCATCAGAAAAGGAGACAAAAAGAAAAACGGCGGTCGTCAAGATCCGGAGGTTCAGAAGAGTTTCGAAGCTCATCATCACCTCCATTTGAGAAAGAGGAAAAGAGATCCAAAGAAGTTCGTCGAGAACCATTGCCGCCGGCGAAGAACAAGCGAAAGCATCACCAACCGGCAACTGAAATGTAAGCTTTTATGTTATCCCAATTAAAACCTCTTCCAAATAATTAAACTCTCATTTCATTTTTTAAACCTTTTCTTTTTTTCTAACTAAAAACCCTTTTTGTGAATTATAACTAAAACCAGTTTTTGATTATAATTACAGTAAGTAAAAAACTTAAAACTTTTTCTTAATTAAAACACTAACCACTAACAATTTTTTTTTTAATAAATAAACAGTGTTTAAAACACTTTTATAGTTAAGTGAAAACATTTTTACTAACTTAAAATTAACCCAGTCCTAAAATTAAAACTTTTTTTAAGTATTAAAATTAACATTTTTTTTAAGTTTTAAAGATTAAAAATTAAAACATGTTAGAAAGGGTTAAAACTTTTTTCTAAAACTTTCTTTAAAATTTTAAAACTAACATTCTTTTAAAGTAAGACTAACGAACCTTTTTTTTTTTTATGTAAACTTCTTCTTTAAAAAAAAAAAACTTATGATTAGAGTTTTTTTTAATTTAAGACTTTCTCTTTTAAAAATTAAAATTAAAATTAAAACTTTCTAAAGATAAAAAGTTAAAACTAAAGTTTTGTTTATTTAAAAATTAAAACCTTTTAAAATTAAGACTAAAATTTTAATAAAAAAAAAATATAAAAATTAACAAAACAATAATAAAAATTCCAAATTGCATTTTCGTGTTTCTTTTAATATAAAATATGTTTCCCATATTTTCGTCTAACTTTTCACTAACGTTCTCTGTTTCTCTCCTCAGATTATACATAGATTATGATTCATATTTATTTTAATTTATTTTGTTCCATGGATGTAATTTACGCGAGGCCATGGTCGCGATTTATTTTGTTTTTGTTTTTTTTGGGATTTGTAATTTACGCGAGTGATCGTCGCGACGCTTTCTTTACTTTCCGCACTTTAATTTTGCCGTATAATATTTTGTCATGTTTGCATGTTTTACCGTTAGAATTCCCTCCGAAGGAATTAGGTCTAGTTGTTTGACCGCCGAGTCAATAACCCTAGTTTTAGCCGTCTCAAACCCTAATTAACCTAGGCGTCCCGCCGTGGACAAAAATACCCTTTACCCTAGTTTTAGGTCAAAGAGTTGCCGTACTTTGTTTTAGGGTTTCCCGCCGTGGAATCCCTAATTTCAACCCTAAATTTTTAATTAACAAATTCAACGTAGAAATAGGAGTTTCAAAGACTCCACATAAGCGTGTCCTTAAGATACGTTTATTCCCCATTGAAACCTTGACCACAGTCAAGACGTTTCTAACCTCCCTTTCGAGGGGAACTACGATTACTCTGATTCCATTCCCTATCCAGGATACGTAGGCACAAGACGCGACGTCTTGCCGAGTAAACTTAGGACTAACCCTTAGGTTTTTAGGTCACTCTATCCCTTAGCTCAATATATATTAAAACAGATAATAAAATATATAAAAAAGCATACAATAAACAAAAGGTTCCTGTAGAGTACTACAGAAGTTTAGGGTGCTAGTACCTTCCCTGAGCTTAACCAACCCCTTACCTAGATCTCTTCCTGCATTGTCTTTACGATGCAAAATTAGGTTTTCCTCTTTTGACCTTTTCCTTCGGATAAATCAAAGAGCGGTTGTGAACTAAAGATGCGATTCAAATTAATTAATAATTTGAAATCATATTCTAACCGCAACAGATAGTCTGACCGTTAACCCCACTGCAACTGTCGCTGCAGTAACTCCAAATTGTGAGTTATGCGGAAGTACCACTCATAATGCACCCGAATGCCCATTGCTAGCCGAAATCACGCCAGACCAGGTAAATTATGCTCAAGGAAATCCCTACGCAAATACTTACAACCCAGGTTGGCGAAATCATCCAAACTTTTCTTACAAAAGCGAAAATGCATTGCAAATGCCTACTGCTCCGCAAGGATATCAAAAACCAGCTGCTCAGAATGCACCTAGGAAATCGAACCTCGAATTGATGATGGAAAAGTTCATAGCTACTCAAGCTCAGACGAACAAAGAGTTCCTAAATCAAAACATACACACTAGCGAGCAAATTAAACAGTTGACAGGAAAAGTAGACGCTTTAGCCACCCACAACAAAATGTTAGAAACTCAGATATCACAAGTGGCTCAACAGCAAGCATCTGCTGCCGCACCTGCTGGCACATTTCCTGGACAACCCGAACAGAATCCCAAAGGCCAAGCAAATGCTGTGATACTAAGAAGTGGAAAAGAATTGGACGAACCGATCGATCCGAGGACCGAAAACTCAGCCATGCAACAGAAACCAACTGAACAAGCAGAAAAGGAATCTGAGTTAGAGAAGAAGGAAGACAACGAGAAGGAGGATACCGCGAGTGAAAAAACTCAAACCCCTCCAGCGCCATATAAACCACCTATCCCTTATCCGCAAAGACTGATAAACTCTAAAACTTCAGGACAGTTTAAGAAATTTGTAGAGCTCCTTAAACAGTTGAATATTACTATTCCTTTTACAGAAGCGATAACTCAAATGCCGTCATACGCCAAATTTCTCAAAGAGATCCTGTCGAATAAGAGAAAGATCGAGGATAACGAAACAGTTACACTCACTGCAGAGTGTAGCGCTATTATTCAAAACCGCATGCCTCCTAAATTAAAAGACCCAGGTAGTTTCTCCATACCCTGCGTCATAGGAAAGTTCGTAATAGATAAAGCTCTATGCGATTTAGGAGCCAGTATCAGTGTTATGCCCTCATCTATATGCAAAAAGCTGAATATGGGAGACCTCAGGCCAACCAAAATGTCCGTACAATTAGCTGACAGATCAGTAAAATACCCAGTCGGAATACTGGAAAACGTTCCAATACGCATAGGACAATTCTACATTCCAACCGAATTCATAATCATGGACATCAAGGAGGACACTGTAACTCCAATTATCCTAGGAAGACCATTCCTAGCTACAGCCGGAGCAATTATAGACGTGAAGAAAGGAAGGCTAACATTCGAAGTAGGAGAAGAAAAGATAGAGTTCATTCTCACCAAGTTCTTACAAGCACCAGCAATAGACGATACCTGCTACTTAGTAGATGAAATTGACGAATGCATAAGAGAACTTGAAAATGAGGAGACCACATATTCAGAAATAATAAAGATTCAAATACCAGATATTTCTGAAGACGACAATTGGCGTAAACCGTATAAAGACGACAGTCTAAGCGAAAGCTTAGCACTGACACCAGATCATATGCCAGGTCCTAAGAACCCATCTTTAGAACTTAAAACTCTACCCAAAAACCTCAGATATGAATTTCTAGACGATGAACTAAAAAGACCAGTAATAGTCAACGCCGACTTATGACAACCAGAAACCGAAAAGTTATTAGAAGTCCTAAAGAAGTACCCTACCGCGTTAGGCTATAACATAAGCGATTTAAAAGGTATAAGCCCTTCGATCTGTATGCATCGAATTACAATAGAGGAAGACTCTAAAACTTCTCGAGAGCATCAGAGAAGACTAAACCCCATCCTGAGCACTGTAGTCAGAGATGAAGTAAAGAAATTACTTGATGCAGGAATCATCTATCCGATCTCCGATAGTGAATGGGTTAGCCCAGTTCATGTCGTACCAAAGAAAGGAGGAGTAATAGTAGTTAAAAACGAAAAAGGCGAATCGATAACAAAAAGAGTCGTGACTGGAAGTAGAATGTGTATTGATTATAGGAAGCTTAACAAGGCTACGCGCAAAGATCACTTCCCGCTACCCTTCATAGACCAAATGTTGGAAAGATTAGCCAAACATTCATATTTCTGCTATCTAGATGGTTACTCAGGATTCTTCCAAATTCCCATCCATCCTGATGACCAAGAAAAGACTACATTCACCTGTCCTTACGGTACTTTTGCTTACCGCCAAATGCCGTTCGGACTCTGTAACGCTCCAGCAACCTTCCAAAGATGCATGATGGCAATCTTCGCAGATTTCATAGACGACATTATGGAAGTGTTTATGGATGATTTCTCGGTATGTGGACAAAGTTTCGAAGGATGCTTACAAAACTTAGAAATGGTACTAGAACGTTGCGTAAAAGTAAACCTCGTCCTAAATTGGGAGAAATGCCATTTTATGGTCCGACAAGGAATAGTTCTAGGACACGTCATATCAGATAGAGGGATTGAGGTAGACAAAGCCAAAATAGAGATCATAAAAGATCTCCAACCTCCAAAATCTGTACGAGAAATACGGAGTTTTCTAGGACACGCCGGTTTCTACAGAAGATTTATAAAAGATTTCTCGAAAATCACAAAACCGCTGACCGGCCTGTTAATGAAAGATGCTGAGTTCGTCTTCGACGACGACTGTTTAAAAGCATTCGAAACATTGAAATCAGCCCTTATCACCACACCAATCATGCAACCGCCAGATTGGAGACTACCATTTGAAATCATGTGCGACGCGAGTGATTACGCTGTAGGCGCAGTTCTAGGACAAAGGAAGGACAAGAAGCTCCATGCTATCTACTATGCCAGTAGAACCTTAGATCCTGCCCAAATGAACTACGCTACCACAGAAAAGGAACTTCTAGCAGTTATATTTGCGCTTGACAAATTCCGTTCTTACTTAGTAGGAGCAAAAATTATAATATACACAGACCACGCTGCCGTAAGGTACCTAATAAGCAAAAAGGATGCCAAACCAAGACTATTAAGATGGATCCTGTTATTACAAGAGTTTGACTTAGAAATCAAAGATAAGAAAGGAACCGAGAACGTTGTTGCGGATCACTTATCCCGAATAGAAGGCATCAGACACGAGCCAGTACCGATAAATGACGATTTCCCGTACGAACGTCTGATAGCCAAACTAGAAAGTGACACACCCAATGCAATCTCGGAAGATCCAGAATTCGAAAAAGCCGTAGAAGCCGTCTATGCCCAAGTCACATTACCTTGGTATGCTGACATCGTTAATTACCTCGCTGCAGGCGTGCTTCCACCAGATCTTACTTATCAGCAAAAGAAGAAATTCTTCCACGATCTGAAACACTACTATTGGGATGAACCCCTACTCTTCAAGAGAGGGGCCGATAACATATACCGTCGCTGTGTCCCAGAGGAAGAAATAGAAAATATTATTTCCCAATGCCACTCAGCACCATATGGTGGTCATGCTAGTACGTCCAAGACGTGCGCTAAGATTCTCCAAGCTGGCTTATTCTGGCCTAATCTCTGGAAAGACGTTCACATCGCTGTGCAAAAGTGCGATAGATGCCAACGAACTGGCAACATCTCACGACGCGATGAAATGCCTCAGAAAGGAATCTTAGAAGTAGAAATCTTCGACGTCTGGGGAATAGATTTCATGGGACCTTTCCCACCTTCTTTTGGTAATAATTACATACTCGTCGCTGTCGATTACGTGTCTAAATGGATAGAAGCCATAGCTGCTCCAACAAATGACGCACGAGTAGTAATCAAACTCTTCAAGAACACCATCTTTCCTAGATTCGGTGTACCCAGACTCGTCATTAGTGACGGAGGATCTCACTTCATATCACGAATATTCGATAAACTTCTTTCTAGATATGGAGTCAAGCACCGAGTAGCTACACCTTATCATCCGCAAACTAGCGGACAAGTAGAGGTCTCAAACAGAGAAATAAAACAGATCTTGGAAAAGACTGTCGCTACCTCAAGGAGAGACTGGTCATCAAAGCTATAAGAAGCTTTATGGGCTTATAGGACCGCATTTAAGACACCAATAGGTACTACCCCCTATAAATTAGTTTACGGTAAATCCTGCCATCTCCCTGTAGAGTTAGAGCATAAGGCCTTCTGGGCCATTAAAACACTCAACTTCAACTACACCGAGGCAGGAGAAAAGCGAATCTTGAACTTACACGAGTTGGAAGAACTTCGATTAGACGCTTATGAAAATGCCCGTATCTACAAAGAACGAACTAAAAGGTGGCATGATAAACGTTCAATCAGGAAACAATTCAGTGTGGGAGACATCGTATTGCTTTTTAATTCACGATTAAAACTCTTCCCAGGAAAACTAAAATCTAGGTGGTCTGGACCCTATGAAGTGACTAAAATACTTCAGAGTGGAGCTGTCGAAATTACCGACAAGACGAATGCACCGTTTATCGTAAACGGGCAACGTCTGAAACATTACAATAAGAACGACAACAGTCCTCAAGTCAGCAATATAACATTGCTTGAGCTTCCGGCTCAAACACAAGAATAGCTTCTCACCAAGCTATCGTCAGGCTTTAGACGTTAAAAACATCGCTTATTGGGAGGCAACCCAAATTTCCCTCATTATTGCATTTCATTTTCCCTTTAAAATTCTACTTTGAAATTTCCAACAAAAATCCTAAAATTACTACTACTTTCTACTTTCGTTCATTTTCGTACTTTTATTCTTATTTTATTTTTTCTCTTTTGCCTTTTGTTTCTACCATTTTTCGTTTCTAAAAATCCTGACTTCAAATTTCTTGTTTCAAACTTTTCAGGATTTTTAAAGCCTTCAAAACATTTCTTTTGTTTTCTCCGAATTACCTGCGAATATGGCCGAGTACGATTTCACAAAGGTTCACTTCAAAGGACTCGCTCAGAAGGCAAGATTTGCAGCACTGACCGAAAGAGAATTCGCCTTAACGCTGTATTATGATAAGGCTACTATGGATAAACTAGGGATCACGGATAGCATTCAATACCTGTTCAATAAACTGGGTTGGGAGAACACTGCTCTAAAAACACGCTTTGCTACCTACAAGGATCTTACCTATGAATTCCTTAGCTCTTTCAGATACACACCCAACTACGGCTTTGGAACCCGCTCAGAGTTGATTACCTTCAGATTGTTTGGAATGGACCAAACTCATAGCCGGATGTCACTAGCTAACCTCCTAGGATTCCCTAGCGGACCGCATGTGTTCATCAGTGCAGAAGATGACGATATTGATCTTTAACTCGAGCACTTCTGGGGTAAAATAACAGGCGACTATCACTCTGAACCAGACAGAAGGTACAATGATGACATTCATAACCCAGCCTTTAGATACTTCCATAAGATACTAGCTCACACCTTGTTTGGAAAGGAAGAAAATATTACCACAGTGTCTAAGGAAAAGTTATTCATCATGTTTTGTGCTTCTCAGGGTCAGACAGTAAATGCAGTGCCTTTCATGATGAGATCCTTCAAACGCCTCACGCTGGAACCTCAGACACCTATTCTTATAGGAGGACTAGTAACAATGATAGCCCATGAGCTTGGCCTTAGATTCCATCTAAATGCCAGCACTCATTTTGGTACCATCAGACCCATGAACATACAATTCTGCTTTAACAGGCGCATCTTAGGAAATATGGGACCTGGATCGTATGAGTACCTTATTAACGAAAAACCAGTACAGCTATTCACACTGCCTGATCATCTGATTACAAGCATCCACAACAAGGATAACTGGCTCTATGAATTGGATGAGCCTATGGGACCTCCTTCACCACAGTCAACACCCCAGAACTATATGTATGACAGTGACCACATTTCTGAGGCACACGATTACATGTACTTTGAGGACGCCGCCTCTGAAAATGAAGTAGACCCTATGACTCCTCCACACTACAATACTTATCCTGAGCCTATCCCTGAGGAAACAACCGACAAAATGGATACCGTGTTACTCAGATTGGACGACATTGATAGAACTCTGACGAATGTAAAAGCTGATATCGCAAGCGTGCACAGTGACCTGGTAGGCTTCATGGATCTAGTCTGCGACCAACTCGACTACTATTCACGGAAATTTGATGAGTTGAAGGCACGGAAAGATTAGTTATTAGCTCATAGCAGTAGTCTCAGTTTAATCTAGTCTAGTTTAGTTTAATTTACTCATTTGGCATTTTCACATTGTTCGTTTCATTATGTACTACATACATTTGTTTCCATTCTATGTTATTTCAATTCTAGTTTGTTCAATTATTCTATTTGCTCATTATTTATTGATTGTTGGTTATTATATTACATCATCGTAGCAATACTAGGCTTTAAAACCACCCCGAATACGCCCTCAGAGCAAAATTCTGCGTTCTGCAGATTTTGCTGCTGTGACGACCGTCACAGCCACATGACGAGCGTCACACGGGTGACGACCGTCACACCCTTGTGACGACCGTCACGCAGCCCAGAACTGCAATCTGGTATAACAGAGGTCGTGTAACCCTCCACTCCCCCCATTATCACTTTCAAACTTCCAACATCCATACCCCACTACGATTTTCGTCATCTCCATCTAAACTATAACCCCCAACTCCAAATTCAATCTCCAAACCACCGTTCTGTCACATTTCCATCTCTGCCGAAAATCCCCAAAACCTCCAAAACCTCTCCATCTTCAACAATGGCCGGAAACGCAGACATCAACAACATTTCCTTCCCTGAGGGCGAGTTAGGCGAGAGACAACGAGCACAGTACAATGCATTTCATCAGAGGTCTCTCCAACCAACTCACTACCCGCACCTTCCATCACTTACGGAGCTCGGACTCCTCGAAGGTGTAACATGGATGCTTCAACGAGCAGGAATCTGGAACCTCTGCTCCAACCCCCAGCCGACCTACGAACAGCTCACCCTAGAGTTCTTGAGTTCGTTCTCCTACATCACCAGCAGCGGCGAGCTCAACCAACACTCAGGCGCCGCTTGTTTCCGGATGTTCGGTGTTAACTATCAGCTGCACCAAAACCAGATTGCCGGCATCCTCCAGTTTCCCCGCGGCGAGAACGCTCATCGCCGCATCACTGATCAGTTCCAGCACGACGCCTTCGCGCTGTGGCATCAGTTGACCGGCCTAAATGCCGATGGCTGGGACTCCCTTCACGCCACTCACATCCATAACCCCGCCATCAGGTACTTTCACAGGGTGTTGAGCAACATCATCTTCGCCAGAGATAGCAACCACAAGGTGAACTCCAAGGAGCTCTTCTTTCTGCATTGCGTCTTCAACAACGAACCGGTCAACGCTGCCCCGTTCCTACTGGCCCACATTCAGGCCAACTGCAACCGTGGCTCGAAGCCATTCTACTTTGGCGGGATTGTCACGGCGATTGCACTTGGGCTGAACCTTGGCGACCAACTTCAACACCTCCATTCCATCCCCATCGGTGTTCCTTGACACCGACCACTGCAGGGCCTCCCATCTCATCCGCTCCCGAGCTGGCGGGAAATATCATCCGGTTGTGCGTGGCAAGACCGTCAGAAGCATCATCCTTCCGTCCCGCACCCGCATCCATCCTGAGGACCGTACCCATTGGTTGTTCGACCTCACTGCCCCTCCTGCTGCCGCTGTTCCTACTCAAGACCCCACTCATGATTCCGAAGATGAAATTCAAGCTGAGTTGGACAGGTCCGAGCAGCCAGAGGCGTCGCAGCCTCCTCCTCCAGTAGGTACATCATCCCGCCGCCGCCGTCACCACCCCGTGCCCGACTACACTGAAGAGGACCTCCGTCGCTCCCTAGACCAGCAGGCACAGATACTTACAATGCTGCAGCAGCAGAACCAACGAGCTGACCAGTTCTAAGCTTGGCACCGGACTCAAATGCAACAACTTCACACCGGCCAAGCTACGATTACTGAGAGTTTAGCGAACCTGACCCTGCAGGTCGAAGGCCTCCGCGACACGGTCTGCCACACCGGAGCCATGAGCTACGAGGATAGAGTCGCCCTTGCTAGAGCCAGAGGACGCCAGCGTGGACGTGACAGGCCCCGGGACTAGATTTTCATTTCTTTCCTTTATTGTTTACTATATTTCAGTATTTTGTCTTTTCATTTTCAGTTGTATCTCCCTCTCGCATGCTTCAAGAATCAGTGAGGACACTGATCGAGATAGTGTGGGAGCGGAGCCTTATTTCCACTGTATTCAGAACTTCCCTTATTTACTGTATTTCCATTTCACTGCACTTTTGAATTTTAGTAAGTTCTACTTTACACTTTCTATTTCTAGCAAATAAAGCTCGTCTATATAATTTTCACGTTACGCAAACCATCCCCACATTTTTCGACGTAAACAAAAACTTTCGTTTGTTCCTCAAAACCAAAAGCACCACGAGAATGCGCCTGAGTTCAAACCGAGCTTTGAAACTCCGAGGAAACGACGGTTCTAACAAAACCAGTATCTTCCAGACACCTTAGATCTCTAGTTTATGCGAGTCGGTTTCACCACCTACGTGTACCAAAGTCTCAAGTGTCTACGCAAACTAAACCCCAAGTAGTTTATACTAGCAGTCAGCACCATCCTAAAAACACCTCTAAGCGAGCGACCGATGCAAATAAGTGTATGATCTCCAAAAAGATGAAAAACCATGAAAAGAGAGCTAAAAAAGCCCAAGAATATAAGATTCGTTTCCTTCTAAGTTAGGTGCTCCTCACCCGAGCATTTAGCCCAACGGCACGAAAAACTCATTGAAAAATCAATGACACCAAATTATGATCAATGAAGAAGATCAAAAACAAAAACGAGATCATATTCACTAACAGGTCGACTTTCCATGAGAGTGTGCAGACAACGGGCTTAATGTGATTGCGCTAGAACAAACAGGGTGAACTTGCCACGAGAACCTTGACACCAAGATACGGTAGCATGACTGAGACCGATTTCCATAAAAGGGATACCTCCGGAGACTTGTAGTCCAGTGTCACCGTGATACTCATCTTGTTCCTACCAAGAATCCCGGTTTTTCCAAACTCTGCGAACGAAGAAGCAGCCTCGTGCTTGCCGACTTTTTCACGTTTTACTTGAGGACAAGCAAAGATTCAAGCTTAGGGGAGTTTGATAACACGAAATCATATAGATATTTTCATGCATAATTCAACTAAAGTCTAACCGTTTTCGATCCGATTTCGGGTTATTTCCATGTATTTGTCTGATGTTTTTGCAGGTATTCAATGATCACGTCTAAACAAGGCAACATGAAGAAAAGAAGCAATCCCAGATGAAATATGGACGAAAAAGGAGTGAAAACACAATGAAAAGCGCAGCAGGCAGTTTTTGCTGATGTGACGACCGTCACAGCCACATGACGAGCGTCACACGGGTGACGACCGTCACACCTTGTGACGACCGTCATGCAGGCAAAAACGCCCCACTCAGATTACACGTCAAAAGAGCAGTTCCAATTCCCATTTCATGGTCCACTACTCCCTAAATTATCTGCCTCAAGGTCCACCATCCTCAGAGGTAACCGTTGGAATTCCACCTCTATAAAAAGGGAAGCAGGGGACTTCAAAGAGGGAGCTGCATTCATACCACGAAGTGCTGCCCAAATTTATTTTCAAAGAGCAAATTTAATTTCCAGCCTTTTTATTATTTGTATCCATTTCTCCAGTTTCAATTGTATCCCTTTCCTTTATTTCCCTTTCCATTCTACTCATTCCCATTTCCGCTCTACTGTATTTGTTACTGCACTGTACGATCAAATTGGAACTAAAGACAGAATCCTGCCAACATCTGTGGAGGATCTGCCCAAAGGCCAATTGGCATTATTTACAGGTTTTCATTTTGACCGACACATATTTTATCATAATGCAATTTATTATTTATTATTATTATTTATGTTTTGCTTTTCTAAATTCCATGTCTAGCTAAACTTAGGAAATCGATATGTAGTAATAATTCGGATGGGATTTGATAACCTTTGTTTGAAAACTTTCTTTTCACAAAAATAATTTATGGTCTAAGTGTTTAAAAATTGATTTACGAAATAAACTTCGTCGCGAAAGCGAGAACTTGTTTTAAAGTAGTTTTGCCACGAAAGTGGGAAATTAACTAAGATACGAACCAACAAGCGAAAGCTGCGGTAAGGTCAGATAGTAAACGCTAGGCATTCGTTTTAATAACAGCGAAAGCACTTTAAAACTAATTAGAACTTAGAGATTTCCAAAAAGTAGTTTTAACCCCGAACGGAACACGAAAGTGTACGTTAGGCCCTTATGATTATGATTAGCGTCAATAACCATCGTGAGACGAGAGTCTTCAAATCTCCACTTTCTGCTTAAGTAAACTGCGAAAACTATTTCATACACTAGTAACTTATCAAATCCCTGAAGAACATAACTGCTACGTATCGATTCAATTAATTAAAATCTTAATAGTAATCTTAGTTTCCCCTCTTAGTGACAATCTTATTCCCTTAAGACATATTCTACCTAGCTAAACATAGTAACTCCCGAGAACACTAGTTTGATTACGAGTCCCTGTGGGATCGATATCTTTTATTACTACGCGATAGACTGTGCACTTGCAGTTGGAATTGTTAGACATAGAAAGTCGCGATCACCAAATATAGGAAAGTCATCTATTGGAATTCTCTTTTGACTGACTTCTTCAATATTGAGCTTAGCAGGAGCAGATGTGAGTTCATCCACAACTCTCATCCTTTGAAGACTCTTCCCATTTAGAGGTTTTCCTACAATAGAAGCAAGTTCATCTTTCAATCCAGCTTCATGCAGATGAGCCACCAGTCCATTCTCAGTCAGAATATCTGATATTAGTCTTCCAAAAGGAATCCAAGTCCTGATCTTCTGACCCTTGTGGTCTTGACAGATTCTCTGGATGCATTAATGTGGTTCCACAGATGCATGAAGAGAAGGTGTGGCAGATCCACTTTTGTACTCTGACTCAGGCAGAACATGAAGTATATATGTTCATTGTTAACATAATCTGGAGAGTTTGTGGATTTTCTATGGTTTATACAGCCCAAAAAAATCTTGGCCCAAATCTTGTATTCAGGTTTCAGATCCTTAAATTTGTTTGAAGCTTGTCTAGTTGTAATCACTTCATCGTAAACTTCATCCATATCAACACGCCCAGCTGTCAGATGAGAAACTCCATCAATTTCTTCATATCCAATGAGCTTCCTGATCAAATCTTCAGTTATAATAATCTCTTTTCTCAGAACTGAAGAGACTATGAACTTGGGGTAGACAGATGCGTGAATCCAGAATTGTTTCACCAAATGTGGATAAACTGGTCCAAATAGTCTATCAAAGTATTTCACCCAGCCTTGAGCATCAATAATAGGACACAAATCAAACCCATTATCAGCCATGGAGTCTTCCACCATTGATTCACATAAAACTTCAAGCTGATCAACTGGTGTTAGAAGAGTTCTAACTGGTTCCTTGAAAGCAACAACACCCATGTTGGAAGATGAAACAGCAGCCATAGATGATTGAAACTGAGCAGACGTTGATGAAGAATTAGCCATTGTTGTTCTTGAGAGAGATTTAAGGTTATGAACGGTTTTGGGTTTAGGAGAAAGATGAAAGCAATGAAACAGACAAAACTGCATACAAGAGTGTGAGAGAGTGAAAAAGTGTGAGAAGTGAAGTGTTGTGGTATTTATAGAAGAAATTAGGGCACACATAGAGTCACACATTCAGCACGCTTACACTTAGCATTTAATTGCATTTAATAAAAAGAATATAATCATTTCAAGCAATTAATGATTCTGACAATTTGGGGGAAAAACGAGAAACTCAATATTAAAAAACAGTACCTCAAACGTCATTTCAGTATTGTGCACTCCACCTTTTCAGATTTAGATTTACACGTGTTTGCTTGCATGTGCTTCTGAAACTTCTTTGAGAAATGAAACGTTAGTCAACGTTCAGATCCTCTGAGGCTTGTTAGTTCAGATACACACAAAAATAAAATAATAAATAAATAGATGTAATACTTCAGAGTTAAAACATTTTCCATCTGAGGAAATTTTCTTCTGATAAACATTTTATTCTGGACAGAAATCCATACTTATATTTTTCAGAATAAACTTAAATCTATCTTTAGCAAGGGGTTTTGTAAAGATATCAGCCTATTTTTGGTCTGTATCAATAAAGTTTAAACTGATAATTCTCTTATGAACATAGTCTCTGATGAAGTGATGTTTTATCTCTATATGCTTTGCCTTAAAGTGTAAAATAGGGTTTTTAGACAAACATATAGCAGAAGTATCATCACAGAAGATTGAAATGTTACTCTCATGGATCTGATAGTCTTCTAGTTGACTCTTCATCCAGAGCATCTGAGTGCTACAACCAGCAGCAGCAATGTATTCTGCTTCTGTTGTTGAAAGCGCAATAGTGGGTTGCTTCTTGCTGAACCAAGAGATCAGATGACTTCCAAGAAACTGGCAGCTTCCAGAAGTACTTTTTCTTTCAACTTTGTCTCCAGCGTAGTCAGCATCACAGAATCCAAATAATTTATAATCATCAGATTTTCTGTTACACAAACACATATTAGTAGTACCTTTCAGATACCTTAGAATCCTCTTAATAAATGTTAAGTGAGATTCTCTAGGATCTGATTGGAATCTGGCACACAGATAAACACTGAATAGAATATCAGGTCTAGAAGCAGTCAAATACATAACAGATCCAATCATACCTCTGTAGAGCTTCTGGTCTACCTTCTTACTTACCTCTTCCTTTCTAAGATTGCTTGTAGGATGCATTGGAGTCTTTGTTGATTTGCTTTCAGTCATGTTAAACTTCTTCAGAAGCTCCTTTACATACTTAGTCTGATGTGTGTAGGTGCATTCTGGAGTTTGATTGACTTGGATTCCGAAAAAGAATCTGAGTTCTCCCGTCATGCTCATCTCAAATTCAGCCTGCATAGAAAGAGCAAACTCCTTTCCCAGTGTAACATTGGTAGATCCAAATATAATATCATCTACGTAAATTTGACAAATTAACAAGTCTTTCTTAAATGATTTACAGAAGAGAGTTGTATCCACTTTGCCTTTGATAAAATTCTTTTCTAGAAGAAAATTACTTAATCTCTCATACCAAGCTCTGGGAGCTTGTTTTAAACCATAGAGTGATTTTTTAAGTTTAAAAACATGTTCTGGAAATTTATCATTTTCAAAGCCAGGAGGTTGATGAACATAAACTTCCTCTTCTATAATACCATTTAAGAAGGCACTCTTAACATCCATCTGATATAGAGTGATGTTATTTTGTGCAGCAAAAGAAATGAGTAGGCGTATAGACTCTAACCTGGCCACAAGAGCATAAGTCTATGTGTAGTCAATTCCTTCTTGCTGACTATACCCTTGAGCAACTAGCCTTGCTTTGTTTCTTACAACTTCTCCTTGCTCATTCAATTTGTTTCTGAAGACCCATTTAGTTCCAATAATATTGAATCCTTTTGGTCTTGGAACTAGATCCCAAACGTCATTTCTGGTGAATTGATTTAGCTCTTCTTGCATAGTAAGTATCCACTCATTATCATTCAGAGCCTCATCCACAGATGTTGGTTCAATGATAGACACCAACCCAAAAAGTGACGTTCTAGATGATCTGAGGAAAGACCTTATTCTGATAGGGTCATCCTTCTTTCCAATTATCATATCCTCTGGGTGAGAGGCTTTGATTCTGGATGATGATCCTTTAACATTTGGTTCTTCAGAAATATTCAAACTGTTCATCTGAGCAGCCAATGGAGTTGCATCTGGCGTTGCTTCTGATTCTTTCACTTGAGCCTTTTCTGCCTCTGAGTCTTCAGAGTCTGTGAGAATGACTTCTCTATCTGCAGAATTATCAAGCTGCTTTCGCTTTTGATTGCCAAGCTTATCATCAAATCTAACATGTATTGATTCCTCCACAATCTGTGTCTCAGTATTGTATACTTTGTAGCCTTTAGAGCGTTCAAAATACCCAAGCATGAAACACTTCTGTGCTTTAGAATCAAACTTGTTCAGATTCTCTTTAGTATTCAATATAAAACATACACATCCAAAAGAATGGAAATAAGAAATGTTGGGCTTTCTATTCCTCCATAATTCATAGGGAGTCTTCTCCAGAAGAGGTCTTACAGACACTTTGTTCTGAATATAGCAAGCTGTGTTAATTGCTTCTGCCCAAAAATGTTTTGCCAGATTAGTCTCGTTGATCATGGTTTTGGCCATTTCTTGCAATGTTCTATTTTTCCTCTCTACAACTCCATTCTGTTGAGGAGTTCTAGGGCAGGAGAAATCATGTGCAATGCCATTTTCATTAAAATATTTTTCAAAAGATTTGTTTTCAAATTCACCACCATGATCACTTCTGACTTTAACAATTTTAAAATCGTTTTCATTCTGGACTTGTTTGCAGAAGTCAAAGAGCACAAAATGTGACTCATCCTTGTGTTTTAGGAATTTAACCCATGTCCATCTGTTGTAGTCATCAACAATGACTAATCCATACATCTTGCCTCTGATGGATGCAGTTTTCACTGGTCCAAACAGATCAATATGAAGTAACTCTAATGGTCTTGAGGTTGAAACAACATTTTTAGTTTTAAAAGAAGATTTTGAAAATTTTCCTTTCTGACATGCTTCACAAAAAGCATCTGAGTTGAACTTCAACTGAGGAAGTCCTCTGACCAGATTGAGTTTATTAATCTGAGATATACGTTTCATACTAATATGCCCCAATCTTCTATGCCAGACCCATTGCTCATCATTAACAGACATAAGGCATTTTACGTTCTGAACCTTAAGTTCTGAAAGATTGATTTTTAAAATGTTGTTCTTCCTCTTTCCATTAAATAGGATTGAGCCATCCTTTTGACTGATAGCCTTGTAACATTTTTTATTGAAGATTATGTCATAACCATTGTCACTTAATTGACTTATGAACAATAACTTATGTGTTAATCCTTCAACAAGTAAGACATTTGATATGGAAGGAATATTACCATTGCCAATGGTTCCAGAGCCAACTATCTTGCCCTTCTGGTTCCCTCCAAACTTGACGTCTCCTCCAGATCTAAGTTCCAGGCTTTGGAACATAGACCTTCTTCCCATCATGTGACGTGAGCAGCCAGAGTCCAGGTACCAAGATTGGTGTTTTGACTTTGCTGCTAAAGATATCTGCAACAGATATTATTTTGTCTTTAGGTACCCAGATCTTTTTGGGTCCTTTAGGGTTAGTTTCCTTAAAGTTTTGTCTGAACTTCTGTCTTCTGACAGCAGGTTTGTTCTGACTAACTTTAGGTTAACAGGAATGTTCTGACTAGAACGTGTGTGTTTAATATCATTAAGATGACCATACTTAAAATGAGTATATAAAGGAGTATGCTTAATGATCATTTTATCAGCAGATATTGGATTTAAATCCTTCTCGGAAGAAGATTCATATCCAATACCCTTCCTATTATTTCTGCTTACACCATAGATCATTGAAGCCATATTGCTTCTATCTAGGCTTCTTGCCAGAAATCTCTGAAAACTATAGTCATATTCTTCTAAAATGTTTTTAGATTTTGACTTAGTTTCAACTTCAGAATCTTGTTGAGCTTTTTCTAATTCATTTTTAATTTTCAAATTGTTTTCTTTGAGCTCAGCAACTTCTGATTTCAGAAGATCATTCTCAGATACAAGATTGTTTTCACGCTTCTTGTACTTGAGCTTAATCTTACTATAGTTTTCCAACATTTCAGATAAACTCTTAATGAGTTCTGCTCTAGAAAGTTCAGAAAATACCTCCTCAGAATCTGATTCTGATTCTGATTTTAATCCAGATGTTTCTGCATGGTCTTCTACGTCAGCCATGAGTGCCATGTTTGCACATTCTTCATCTGAGTCTGATGAAGATTTAGATGCATCTGAATCATCCCAGGTTGCCATCAGAACTTTCTTTTTATGATCAGACTTCCTTCTTGGCTTCTCCTTCTGAAGCTTTGGGCATTCATTCTTGTAGTGCCCAGGTTCCTTGCATTCATAGCAGACAACCTCTTTCTTTCCAGATCTTCTGTGTCCAGAAGACTCTTTATGTTGATCAGGTTTCCTGAAGTTTCTAAACTTCTTCTGTTTATGCTTCCAGAGTTTGTTGATCCTTCTGGACAACATGGATAATTCATCTTTTTCAGAAGAAGAAGATTCTTCAGAACTTTCTTCTAAAACCTGCAAAGCTTTGGCAGATTTGTTAGACTTTAAAGCAACAAACTTACCTTTTTTCTGAGGTTCGTCTTCTTCTAGTTCAATCTCATGAATCCTCAGAGAGCTGATCAGTTCCTCCAACATGATCTTGTTCAGATCCTTAGCAAGCTTCAGAGCACTGACCATTGGTCTCCATCTGGTTGGAAAACTTCTGATGATCTTCTTAACATGATCAACAGTGGAGTAACCCTTGTCCAGAACTTTCAAGCCAGCTGTGAGAATCTGGAATCTAGAGAACATAACTTCTACAGATTCAGATTCCTCCATTTTGAAGGCTTCATATTTCTGGATCAGCGCCAGAGCCTTGGTCTCCTTTACTTGAGAATTCCCTTCATGAGTCATCTTCAAAGATTCAAACATACCAAATGTTGTTTCTCTGTTAGTGATTTTCTCATACTCAGTATGAGATATATCATTTAGTAGTATGGTTCTTGCTTTATGATGATTCCTGAATTCTTTCTTCTGAGCTTCAGTCATTGACTTTCTGTCAATCTTTTTGCCATCCCCATCAGTGGGGTGAACATAGCCATCAATGACTAAATCCCAAAGATCAGCATCATATCCTAGAAAGAAGCTTTCAATTCTATCTTTCCAGTAGTCAAACTTCTCACCATCAAACATGGGGGGTTTAGTACTGATTCTATCTTTGTCTTCATATCTGTTGTTGGATGTTGAAGCTTCAGCCATAATGTATCAACCAAAATATATCAAGAGTTTTTCTCAACTGGATCTTTTCTATTCACGGTGAAGTGAGAGCACTAACAGAACCGGAGCTCTGATGCCAACTGAAGGTGAGAAAAACACTTAGAAAGGGGGGGGGGGGTTGAATAAGAGTTTTTAAATAATTATGGCAAAAAAAACAACACAATATTTTTATCCTGGTTCGTTGAAATCAACTAATTCAGTCCACCCTATCAAGGTGATTTGCCTTTCTCCACAAGGACTTAATCCACTATATTTAAACAGATTCCAGTGTCAACCACTAAGAACAACTGTCTTAGTCTTCTCAAGAAATTCTGACCACAACTTGGTCTTCTTAAGGAATCTTTTACAAGTAAATGTAAACTAACAAGTGTTTAAGATGCTTCTAAAAAACCTATATCACAAACTGTGATTTTTACACTTAGATTAAGAACGAATAAAAAACTATTCAGCTTATGAAATAAAATTGTATGAGAGCTTGAGAGTAGTTTTGATTTAATTTCTTAGTAATTCGTCAATGATTCGTTAACCTTGAAATGTTGTTGAAGACATCCTTTTATAGAGAAGAAGGTTCAATGCTTGAAGACTGTGCGTAGCAAAATAGTTGTAGCCTTTTTATCTTCTATTGACTTTAGCTTTCCCAGAAGAGGAATGTTCAGACAAATCCCTTTTGTCTGTTTTCCTGTGCCATACATGAATAAGGAAAGATACTTTTGGAATATGCCAACAGATATATCTTTGAATAATATCTTCTTCAACAAGCTTCTGTCTCAAAGTTATCAACATCAGAGTCTTGATGTTATCAGAGTTTTGCAGCCAATGCTTTCAGCGTGAATATCAATCAGAGCAGAGTTTGAATAACAGAAACTCTGTACTTGCAGCGAACAATACTTCAGAGTCTTCTTGAAACAATGCTTGAAACTCTTCGTACAATTTATTCAACTACGCTTCAGAGTCTTCTGCAGCTTCTGCTTCAGAGTCTCTTCTTGCAGTGCTCAGAGTCTTCTGATGATTTGCTTCTGATGCTTCAGAGCTTGCGTAGAGTAATGTTCAGATGCATTTTTGCTTCCATAAGAATATATATTTTAATATCTGAAACAAAAGCACTTGAACAAAATTAGAGCATATATTTTCTTAATACAAAATTTCATTAGAGTTATCATCAAAACATAGAGATAATATTAAACACCAATCTGTGTTCTAACAACAGGATCTCCAACAAAAACGCAATCAGCAACAACTTTTCCGGAAAAACATCCACATTTTTCGCAACAAACCGTGAAAACGCAAGAAGAAGGAAAGTTATAATAACCATCAGAGATTATGAAAGGGGCATGAACCCTAATACTGTTCTTCATCAAGAAATAGCAACAGATCCGGCATAAAAGTCGTTAATCCAGGCCCAAAAACCTGCGATAAAAAAATGCGAGTTCTTGAGACCCAGAAACGGCATAAAAGTCGTTAATCCAGGCCCAAAAGTCGTTAATCCATGGAGGTGTCCGCCGCAACACTCAAGAAAGAAGAAAGGGGGTTTTATGAAACCCTAGAATGGACCGAGAAATAATAAGCCTACCCCCTTTAATTCCTTTTTCTGTTCTTTATTTACCCTTTTTTTTATTTATTTTATTAATTATGATATTGTTTATAGTATTATTTTAATAATCTAACATTCTAGTTTAAATTAGTTGTTAATTTTCCTTTAATGAACCTAAAGCTTAAAAAATCATTATTTGAAAAAACAAAACCAAAAAAGTCATTCCTTTTTTTTTTTAAATAAAAAACTTAATTTAAAGAGTTAGTTTAAAACTTAGAAACATTTTAAAATTAAAAAGTCATTCTTAAAAGCAAAATCATTTTAATAAAATTTAATTCAAATTTATAGTTTTTTAAAATTTTAATAGATTTAAATTTTATTTTAGTAGAATCTAATTAAAACATTTGAGGTTAAAAATATTTTTTTAATTAAAACATTTAAGATTAAAAAACATTTTTTTAATTAAAACATTTTTTAAAATATTAAAATTAAAACAAATTTTCTTTATTTAAACAGAATCAAAAACAATTTTCTTAATTAAAATCATTAACACTTATTCTTGAAATAAAAATCTTTTTCTTTTAATTAATTAAAACATTTTAAAACTAACCGAATTTTTATTTAGAATGTTCTTTAAGATTTAACTTTTAGAAATTTAGAAAACTTAATTTTTAGAATTTTTATTTCGTTTCATCTTGCACTTTACTTTTCGTTCATTTTTCGGTTGTAATTATGCGAGACCATCGTCGCAGTTATTATTCTTGCTTTTTATTTTCGGTTTGTAATATATGCGAGGCTATCATTGTAGTTTGTTTTCAATTTCGTACCATTTTACACTTTCTCACATTTCAATTGCCGCCATGTAATAATCCGTTGTATGCATCATTTACCGTTAACGTCTTTCCGAAGGATTAGGTCTAACAGTTTGACCGCCGAGTCAATAGTCCTCTCCTTTGACCCATTCTAAACCCTAATTTGCATAGGCGTCCCGCCGTGGACCAAAATACCCTTACCCTAGCATTAGGTCGAGGAGTCGCCGCACTCCGTTTTAGGGTTTGCCGCTTTGGAATATTTAGTTTAACCCGAATTTCAATTCAACTGTTTCAACGTAGAAATAGGAGTCGTCGCACTCCACGTAAGCGCTTCCTTAAGAAACGCGTACTCCCCTTGAAACCTTGACCACAGTCAAGACGTTTCTAACCTCCCTTTTAAGGGGGACTATGATTACTCTGATTCCATCCCCTGTAACGCCCCGATTCTGAATTTCCCATTTTTGTTGAGTCTTTTGATTTATTTAACTGATTATTATTATAATTGTGGAATTTGAATATTAATATGATATGTGTGCTTATTATGTTATTTTATTATTCGGAGAGTTTTGGGAATTAATTAGAGGGTGGTTTAGATAATCCTTAATTAGTAGATGTTTTGAGAGAAATAGAATAGAAAGAGTATAAGTGGAAATAGAGAGAAAAGAAAAGAGATAGAAAGAAAAAGAAAGGAAAGAAGAAGAGAAGAGAAGAGGAGGAAGAGGAGAAAAACCTAGAATCATCAAGAATCAACTTCTAAGCTTTCGATTAATCGGGTAAGGTGTGAAACTTTATTATTCTTTCAATGTGTATGATTATGTATGTTTCTATCGGTTTGATTTTGGATTGGGGAGAGTTTTGCTCATTTTCCTTTTTTGGTTGAATTTGATTTAATCGGTAGAAACCGAGTTTTAACGGTTAAAAATGAGAATAAGTGGTAGAGTTTAGTCGAGGAACGTTGGGCTAAGGCTACTGAGACGAGTTAGAATTGAATCAGTTGGATTTTGAGGAGTTTAGGAGTTTTGGACAGTGAGGAATTCTGAGTTCGCAGACCCTCGCTAGCACGTTCGCTAGGCGAGTGGGTCGCGAGCATTCGCTGGGTATTCGCTGTGGCGAGCCAGTAGCGAACGGTCCCAGACTTGGACAGAATGGTTTTGGTGTTCTTCGCTGGAGGCGAAGTGGACCGCGAGCATTCGCTAGGCCTTCGCTGAGCGAGTGTGGTAGTGAATCAAGTCAGTGGCTTCTGTTTGCCTTCGCGAGCTTGTTCGCTAGGCGAACAGGTAGCGAGGACTCGCTAGGTGAGCAAGGTAGCGAGCGTATCAGCATGTTATTTTCTTGTGTTTTCACTCCAATGTTGATTCTTCAATTCAAGTATGATTGATCCTTTCTTATTATGCATAGTTGTATATTGTGATATGAGATGTTGCGGGTAGCCGTATGTCGTGAATCCTAGATTGTGAATCGTGGAGTGTGAAATATGGCCGTTTGGAAATTTTGTGCATTTGTTTGAATTGAACGAAAATGCATGATGAGATTGATGTGAATGTGCATAATTGTATGTACTTGTATGATGTGAAGAATGCATGATTATATATATGTGAATATGTATGCATTTCAAGAGTGTCTGGAGTCGTTTTGCATGTGAAGCATCATGATTGCATTCTTGTGTGTCTGATCCCGCGTAGGATCTGCAGAAACCTCGTGTGCCCTTGTGGGGTGTGAGCGATGGTTTATTTTGATCCCTAGGAGGATCTGCAGAAACGATCGTGTGCCCTTGTGGGGTGTGAGTGATGGTTTATTTGATTTTGTGTAGAATCTGCAGAAAGGATCGTGTGCCCTTGTGGGGTGTGAGTGATGGTTTATTTGATTCCATAGAGAATCTGCAGAACGATTGTGTGCCCTTGTGGGGTGTGAGCAATCGGATTGTGTGCCCGTGTGGGGTGTGAGCAATCTTGAAACATCGTGTGCTCATGTGGGGTGTGAGCTATGGGTGAACATCGTAGGCCCGACGAGGAGTTACTTCGGTAACGAGCGATAGTTCCATTTGGTTCTTCAATTGAACCTGCTGAGCGAGTCGGTACCGCATTTGCATCTGCATAGAGTCGTGAATCGGTCTCTATGAGTTGCATTTATCATCTTTATACAATGCATTGGTGAAATAAACATGAATATAGATGTTTATGGGAATTAGTGTAATGAACATAATGGTGTATGTTTATGTGGAAATATTGTGAATTGTGAAGCATGATCGGTGAATATGCTTAGTTGTGTAGATATACATTGTGAGGTATGTGATGAATTGCGGTGAGAGATATGTTTTGTGTATTCTATGTTGGTGTATATAGATATATAATTATATGCATTGTTTGTTATGATAATGTTTCTCACCCTTCTGCTGTTTTATGATGCTCTATGAGGCATTGCGGAGTATGTTTGCTGGAGGTCTTTTGTGAAGCGTGACTTCATTCTTTTTGGTCGGTTGGCTCTGATATGTAGCACCGGATAGTTAGGAATTATTTTGATTCTTTTGTGATACATCTGTGTATGTATGTGTTGTGAATGTTTTGTAAACATGACTTATGACTTGAATTAAACTGTTGATGTATATAATGTTTATATGAATGAAGTGATTCAATGTTTAGATGTTTCCGCTTTTATTCTAAATGTTGATATGTGGGTTTCAAGGACTAAGTTCCTTTGTGGTGATTTACCCTTTGTTGCATATCTTTATGAGCAGGTGTTGTATGTGTTTTGAATTTCCTGGATAATGTGACGTGCCTCTTTTATACCATGTGTTAATTATACTCTGATGAATATTTTATTAAGTGCCTAAATGATTTAATTGTTTATTTGGGGGTATAGAAAGGGGGTGTTACATCCCCTACCTCGGATACGTAGGCACAAGATGCGAATCTTGGCGAGTAAACTTAGGACTAACCCTTAGGTCTTTCAGTCACTTTTAACCCTTAGCTCAGTATATACCCTCAAGCAAATAATAAAGCAAAATAGTAAATTTAAACAAAAGGTTCATGTAGAGTACTATAGAAGTTTAGAGTGCTAATACCTTTCATAAGCTTAACCAGCCCCTTACCTAGAGCTCTCCCCGCATTGGTTACGATGCAAAAATTAGATTTTCCTTCTTTTGACCTTTTCCTTCGGATAAATCAAAGTTGGTTGTGAATCAAAGATTTGCGATTCAAACTAATTAATAGTTTGATATCTTATTCTCACCGCAACAGAAAATGGCGACTTCACTGAGGAAAATGAAGCCATAATTTTTAAGGGTTACCCCTACTTTTTTATTATTTTTAATATTTGCTTCATTATTTGTTTGCTTATATATAATATATATTGTATCTTGCTTGGGGTATCTACTTTGTTGTGAGATAAGTCCTACAACCGGACTTGAGTGACCTTATTATAGGAATGTGATATATTCGAAGAGGCTTATAGGGAGTGATTCCCGACCAAGCTGACTTGAGAATCACCGCTCAGTTGAGACCCTTTCGAAAATGGTTCGGTTGAACGAGTAGTCGTGAAAACTTTTACTATTGTCGATTGGAGTCTGTGATACTAGGGACCGTAGTACCTTAACACCACCTTGGCCTTATCTAGGACGTAGTGCAAGTACTATGAGGGAGTAGTCCCAAAATAGTTGTTATGTGATACTACACTCAAAAGAGGTTCTCTTAAGAATATTATAACCACCGAGTCAGTCGGAAAATTGATAATATCCGAAAGATGGACTGATGACCTTGGGCACCGCTTTAGAACCTTGTTCTGCAGGTACAACTAACCTATAGTACCTACCCTATGGGGATGGGTAGACCTTAACTCCATTCATTGTGCCTTTAACATAGGACTTGTGTATATTTGTGCATTGCATCCATAAAGCATCACATGGCATTACATTTCATGGAATTCAAACATTACTTATGAACATTGTAGGATACCATGGATCACCATAGAAAACATACTCTGAAATATTCTTTTAAGGGTCTTAAGTTGGATGACCTAAGGAAGTTAGGAGCTTTGGTTCAATATCAAAAGGGTTTCCGAACCAAATATGGAAGGTTGTTACCTCTGTTAGGACTTCAAGTAGACGAAGGACTTCTTTCTACCTTGTTACAGTTCTATGATCCGGATTATCATTGCTTCACTTTCTCGGATTATCAGTTGTTGCCTACCTTAGAAGAATACTCTCAGTTGGCGGGGTTACCTATTTTGGATGGATCTCCTTTCCCTTTCTTGGAGAAGGAACCTAAAGAGCAAGACATTTCTAGATCCGTATGCTTAAAGGTATCTGATATTAAGGACAATATGATTAATAAAGGTGAGACTTTTGGGTTACCTACAAAGTTCTTAATCAAGAAAGCCCAATACTACACCGATCATATGATCATGCCTACATTTGAGGCAATCCTCGCCTTGCTTATTTATGGAGTGTTGCTTTTCCCTAGTTTTGAAGGACTCATTGACCTTAATGCCATCAAAATCTTCATGATGAGTAATCCAGTACCGACTTTATTGGGTAACACTTATCATTCCATACATCTCCGAAACTTTCATGGTTGAGGGATGATCACCTGTTGTGTGCCTTTATTGTACAAGTGGTTTATTTCGCACTTGCCTAAGTGTGGCCCTTTTTGGGATATCACTAAAGAACGCTGGTCACAAAGGGTTATGGCACTAACTCACTCGGATATTGATTGGTATAACCGTATGTATGATGAGGTATTGATTATTGATGGTTGTGGAGACTTCACCAATGTACCCTTATTTAGTTTTAATGGAGGGATCATCTACAATCCAGTTCTAGCTCGCCGACAGCTAGGATATCCATTAAAGGAACCTCCTAAGAGTGTTTATGTGGAGAAAATCTTCTTTAAAGACAACAAAGAGCTTCAAGATCATATTATATCCGCTTGGCGTCACTTGCATAGGAAAGGTCGAGAAAGTCTGGGAAAACCTAATTGTGTGTCCATTGAGCCATACCTTCATTGGGTCCGAGAAAGAGCCATCAAGTTGAAGATGCCTTATCCTCAACAAGATCCTTTACCTCCAAGAAGGGAACCTGTTCTAGTGTTCATGTCCAAAGCTGAAACTTTGAAGATCGCTTTGAAAAAAGCACAACATGAGGCAGAAGCATGGAAGAACAAATATCAGGTTGTCGTCAGTGAGAACAAAGAACTCCAAAAGCATCTTCAGTCGAAGAATGAAGAGGTGCTTTCCTACAAGAAGAGAAGAATCTACGAGGATTTATTTTCCTCCGACTCTCCGCCTACTCGTTGAAGTTGTGGACTACGCTTCCTTAGGGCTTTCTTAGCTTTTATTTAGCTATTTCTTGTTAAGACTTTTTTAAGAATATTTATTTGTAATCCATTTTCAAATTAATAAATAAAATCCCATTGGTATTCCGTGATATTCATAAAAATTTGAATTCCATGAAATCTTTCATTCGCATTTTGCATTTTAGCATCATACTTTTTGCATTGCATGTGTCTACCAGTTTCTCATTCTCATTTTTCTCGCCTTCCAGTTTCGTCATCCTGGGTCCTCCGTATCAGTACAACACCAGAGCCCAAGCTCGGAAAAGGATGGAAGAGCATATTTAAGAGATCGACCGTGTCAGCCATGAACTCGAAGATCTTCGAGGAAGTGTGGGGCAGATTATGGAGATGCTACAAGCTCTTAATGCAAAGATGGATACTCAGCCTACTGTTGTTTCTGAGACTATCAATATTGTTGCAGATCCTCAACCAGTCGTTACTGTTGAGAACATACCTCCTCATGGTCTTCAATTCAGTTTGGTGCCTCCTATTGCTTAACCAGTTCAGCAAGACCGTCCTCCAGAGTTCAAAATTCCGAGCTTCGACCGTCATAAAAATGCTACACGCTGGAGGAGTCCCTTGAGCAGGTATAACCATAAAATGGTTGCTCATCAGCCGTGGCGACGTCCGCCTAACTATGTTCAAGGTTATCCAGTTCAGTATGCTCAACAACCCTATGTAGCTACTATTGCACCTCCCTCCAGTCAGCAGTTTTCTATTTATCGATATGTGCAACCGGCTCCGGTCTATCCTGCTCCGGTTTATCAACAACCTCCGAGTTACCAGCCTGCACAAATTCCTGTCAACTGTCAACGAGCTCCCAATGCTCCTGCTTATCAACAACCTAAGAATCAGGCGCCTTGTCAAAATGGTCCGAATAAGAGACAGTACAATCCTTATCCTTCGATTCTGATGACTTTTACCGATTTGTATCCTTTCTTAGTGCAACGAGGTCTGGTTGTTACCCGAACTTTGGGTCCACCTCCCAATCCTTTGCCTTCCAACCACAACACCATCACTCATTATTTATTTCATGAGGGTGCGTCGGGCCATGATTTGGAAGGTTGTTATGCTCTCAAGTACATTGTCAGAGAATTGTTGGAAGAGAAGATTTTGTCTTTTGATAATCCTCAGCCGAAGGTCAGAAATCCTCTCAGGGTTCCCCATTCGACAAGTTAAAGTTCTTCAAAGACTATTGGAAACATATCTCAGCCAGTTATTTCTCCCGTGAATCAGCCGAAGCCGGTAGTTATTTTGAAGCCTAGTCCATTTCATTTCAATGATCCTAAAGTTGTACCCTGGAAATATGACGTGACCATGATAGATAAAGAATCTAGGAAAGTTATTCCGAAGGAAGATTTGAAGACTGATAATGAAGCAGTGACAGATATAGCTGAGGCAAGCAAGATGACTCGCAGTGAGCGTATCTACACCCCCCGTTCCAGTGAGGCTCCGCCAGAGGAAACCACTACTACCATGCCGGTCATGGATACAAAGACTTCATAAACATATTTTGAAGGACTTGTCCGACAGTTCATTTTGTTTTCTTATATGTGCTTTATTTCTTTAATTGTAAAAGCATAATTAACATGTACGGACTTGCTTATTTTGAATAATTAATGCAATGCATGTTTGTCTTGAAGCAATCCATTCATTTCACTCACAAAAATATTTTTTCATAATCTATAATACCAACTGTACCCGATCTCTTGCTTTGATAGATAATTGGGAGGAGGAGCATGAACCAAAAACGTCAAATTTTCTTGTCGTATGCTTTCCATTGAAACCTGCTGATGATGTAAGGCATCGTTCAAAAAAAAAAATATAGCCCGCTAAGTCAAAACCTGTGAAGGAGACTTAGGCAAAACTAGGGCATCCCGCTGGACTCCAAAGTCAAATCCAAAAGACGTTGTCCAGGCAAAAGTTAGGGAATAAAAAAACAAGGTATTACAATAAATAATCCCCAAGAAAGAACAAAGTCGTGTTGATCAAACACAAAAGAAATAGGTGAGTGACTGCCATTGTCCAAAGCCTTAATGAGTTCTCGACCATATCAAATCCGATTGAGATATGAGTGCTCATGTCCAGTTAATTGAATATAGGATTGGAGAACATCACGAAGAACGAATGGGTACAAATAAATTTGAGCCTTTATTCTTTTTTTCTTAAATCGTGAACCAAGCCACGATACAACCTTTAAAAGACCTAATTGAAGTAGGAATTCTTTTGAAAGCATACTCGACGAGATAACGTTTCCTGACTCCTACGAGCTATGCTCAATTTAATGTTGGCACTATAAATTAAACTCATATTCTGACTATGTGATTTCAGTCACGAGTTATAGTGATATCTTTTTCAAAACAAAAACAAAAACTTCAAGACAAATATATGTTGCATTGACAATTTCAGAATAGGCATTTCATGCGTGTTGATTTTGCTTGATATCTTAGAAACTTACATACAGACATCGTCAATGGCACTCGAAGATCCTGCTAAACAGGGGTAGGTGGTTTTCCAATGGCTTACCGATGTGAGCCTGACGTACTTAAGAGCTATTCTCGTAGACTCAGTCGTAACACGGTCGATCTGAGCCAGTTACGTCGAGATCTGACAGATCTCTCCAGGAGTTTGAAAACAGTGGGGCACTTGGACTCCATGTTCTCTGTAAAATCCTCTCGAGATGACTTTCTCACAAAGCAGGTACTCTGGGGCATGATATGTTTCAAAATGGCAACTTCTACAAAGCCCATTGAGGTCAAAATTAGCTTCGTTTCACAATGTTCTTCAGGCTCCCAATAGCTTTTACTCCCGACGATCTTCATTCCCCAGTAAATCTCATCGTTGCATAATCTACGGCTAAACCATAGCTTCAACATAGTCCCCAGCGAGACTTTAAGCTGACACAGTCCCCAGTGAGACTTTAAGCTCACAACAGTTTTGGGATCCAGCCAATAAATCCCCAGTGAATCTCAAGACTGCAGAGATATCTTTGGTATCCTCAAAGTGATATATGTTCTGGAAGACCCATTCTCAATGGAATTATCTGTTCCTCAGCGAAACTGCCTTACCTTCCTCAGGAATATTCTCCCCAGTAAGTCTGACGAACTCGCCTCAGGAAAGTCTGATATAGTTTATCCCCAGGGAAGTAGGATGTACCTTTCTCCCAGGAAGCCGAGGTACTATTCCCAGGAAGTCGCTACGCTTTTCTCCATAAATCTGCCTAGCTCCTCGTCTTCCCAATGAAGAGAATATTTATTTTATCCCCGGAAGTCTCTGATCTTAAGAGTTCCTTGGATGATTATGATTCATGATAGCAATTCCTCTAGTGAAGTCATGACATCATACTCTCTAGTAAAGTCGTATTGTATCCCCAAGTGGATTATTTTCTCCCCAGGGAAGTTGGAACTTGGAAGACACATTCAGTTCTACCATCAACTTTTTCCATCCCTTGATAGAAGTATTGTTGTAGAGGTCACCGAGTATTCCCGTCGAGATGTTTATTTCATCTCATGTTTCCTCCTCTCGCTTGTTTTGTCAGCATATGCATGAGCCTAAGCATTGCATACTCATTGCATGACATTTTCATACACATTAACATACACATTTAACACACACATTTGCATCTACATTTGTTTGTATTTGTTGCCATCCTTTGTCGTTACCGAGGCGTAACTGGGTTTGTCCGCTCTCTCCAAGTAGATTGTCAGCCCTAAGCATAAAATACCTATTGTTTCCAGTTTTCCCACAGAGTTCAAACCTCGTGGACGATGGTTACTTCAATTATCTTTCCATGCTAGGATAAGATAATCCCCATTCGAGTTCATTTCCTCAATGGAGTCTTGTTTGACCGTGTATTTCTAGCTCGATTCTAGATTGCACATCGGTCCTGTCGGTCGCTGAACCTACCTGGATATGCATTTATTTTGCGCTATCTTTCAAGAATATCCTTTGCAATCCTTTGCAGATATGCGACAGTTCTCGCCTGAGAAGCTTATCACTACATCTACAACAGCAGATAAGCAACAGTTCTCATCCGAGAAGCTTATCACCACTAAACTCTACGATCTTGATATTACTCCATTACAAACAATGGTACGCGACTGTTCTCACATGAGAAGCCTATCATTATATCAGTATATTTTACAACAACTGGTATGCAACTGTTCTCTGCCGAGAAGCTTATTATCACGCTACGACTTTCATTACATTACAAACATTACAACAATGGTATGCGACAGTTCTCGTACAAGAAGCTTATCATTACATTCAATCGGTATGCGACAGTTCTCATACAAGAAGCGTATCATTTCATTACAACCTTCATTACAATTTACATTACATGTTACCACCTCTACAAGCAATGCTCATCCGAGAAGCTTATCCTTGCTACTCTTGCAAATAAGCGGTATTTCTCGCCTGGGAAGCTTATCCCATCTTCATCATAAGGAGAAGCAAGTGGCCATCTCCGTCGAGAAGCTGGTTTCCATTTCCTTTTCATCTTGAAGTGAGGGAAGGTTTGAACTGAATCGTATTCAGGGGAGCACATACCTTGAAGTATGAAGAAGTTCATTTTATCCTTTAGTAAAAGAAGAAACTGAGTCATATTCAAGGGAGCACATACCTTGAAGTATGAAGAAGTTCATTTTATCCTTTAGTAAAAGAAGAAACTAAGTCATATTCAGGAGGGCACATATCGGAAGTGTGAAAAAGTTTATTTTATCCTTTAGTAAAAGAAGAAGCTGAATCATATTTTGATCATGGAAGCTTATTTTATCAGATGAGCGACAGTCCCTCTAGTGGAGCTTATCAATCTTTTCATTTATTTTCACCAGATAAGCGACAATCTCTTTATTCGAGAGCTTATCATTTTGGCATATAAGTCCCTTCCAATGATAAGTGACAGTTCTCTCTCGAGAAGCTTATCAGGGCATTTCCTATTAAAGTCCATGTATTTTGGCATACAACCGGTTTTTACCCTGTATATTTTCTACGGATTCCCGAAAATTTCGTTCGATTCCGTCACGAGGAAAGTTTATAGAAGCTCGGATGTTATTCTTTGCTCAATGCTCCAGCATTCTGTTCACTTGATCCTACAGCCGTGCGGATCCAGTTTTATCTTTTATCCTAGAGTATCAGTCGGTCACGCCTGAACCTATTGAACAATTACTCATATATATTCCCCCAGTAGAGGCCGTCTCGCCGGTGCCATCTCCATTGAGGATCCTATCCTTACCATTCCCTTCTAAAGTGACAATTGGTTACGCTCGTGCCAGTTGGCCATCACTTTAGAATTCCCCAGTGTCGTGCTGTTTCACCAGTGCGTCATATTCCCCAGTGTGGCTTGTTCGCCGCGTCTGTCCATCGTGTAGTCGTGTCGTCTGCATCCTTGCATTTATCATTTTCATCATAGGCATCATATTAGATTCATAACATTGTTAACATTATAGCTTGTTTTGTCCATAGCGTTGCATCTCACTGCATCTAAGGGCAAAATTTTTGGTTATCTGTATTTAAATCCCTCCATCATGATTTCTCGAGCCTCTATCGCTCAAATCATCCAGTGAAGCTATTTAAATAGGGGAAACTGTAATACCCCCAAATTTACCCTCACATTAGTCTTTTTTTCGCCTTCCATCTCATTTGCATTGTATTGTAACTAACCGCTAACCAGTTTGCTCGGTCCGTTGGTTTTGCAGGAAAAATCACATTGTGTGCAGTTTAACTGGCGAAGGGCAAAATGGTCATTAGTTTGCAGTTTACCGACAATTTATGAAGCTGAGTTGTCATTAGAACTTCCTTAAGTGATTAGGGTTTCTCTATCCTAGTTCCGATATTTATTTGAGGATGAATTGAATTTAACCACAATTTTGACGTCAGGATTCTCGTGACACAATATATTTCTTTCAAGAGCCGAAATTTGGTCGTCGGTGGACTTTGGAGACGTTGTTTAATCCTATGGGGCTGATGGTGTTGAAATCTACCTGCCGGTCAATCTCAAAGGAAAACGGTGGAAATTTCGGTTCACGTTTGGATTTATTATATCTGTTTAGTCTTGATTTGCAGCCAAGTTGGTTCATGGCATCGAATTTAGCCGTTGGAGATGCGAGTTGAATTTTTGAATGAGGAGGATAGTTTTGTTTCGCTGGTAATCAGATTTATCTATTTTATTCGTTCAATGTCGTGTTTACCGTTTCTATTATCAGGCACGATTTAATTCGGAAAGGGATTTGTCTGGAACTCAATTACGCCGGTTTTAAATTGTAACACCCCATTCTAACCCAACAGATAAACAAGAAAATAACAATCAGAGTGCACAAAAAATGGATAAGTGACGATCGTGATGGAACCGTCACGACCGTGATGGTCATGATGATCGTGATGATCATGACGACCGTGATGGTCATGACGACCGTGATGGAGTGGTGACGGTCGTCACACTCACAAAAACTGGGTGTCACAATTTTAGCTTAAACAGACCACACACACCTACAACACTATCATTTAGTAACATACATATCACAGAATCGGATGAACAGACAACGATAACTTGCTTAGCATCTCAATTACAAGACAACCTGTTATTTTGCAGCGGAATTTAATACGCTTCCAACATTTATAATAACCAAGCAACACCAGAAAAGTATGCAACTAAATTCCATCAAAAATTCAGCAAGTAATTATCTTGCATAAATTCACAAAAAAACAACTAGTTCTCAACCACGAAATCGGTCCTACCGATTCATCGGTCTAGTGCGTACAACCAACATTTGGCACTATCAGAAGCATTCAATTTAAAGAAAAGTACTTAATAAAATTCAGCAACAAAGAAAACAATTAAAAGCAATAACATTAATCGTTCATCCCCCCAAGAGTGCTATGTATCAGAGCAACCAACGACCTTAAACGAAAAGCGACACTCTATTCCGGGTTACCTGCAAATTACCACCAACGGAGGTAACATACAACGTAAAGGGTGAGATATCAAAATTATAACATAAGGCATGATAAAATTCATGTCAAGATCATATCACAACATTAATAATTCTCGCAGTTTCCAAATATTATAGACACCAAACTACTAGGGAGTTCATCATTCATATTCGCAACAATTAGCAAGAAAAATTCAGCCACTCATCATTACTTGAAAACACATAATGATGCGACACTATGCGACTCAACTATGCATATGCATGTGGTACCAATTTGGAGCAGCACTCCACAACCAATTTATTTGCCATTATAGGCCGCCAATACATGCACAACCAACGCCAATACAGGCACAACCAAGGATGATATGCTATGGGATGCATCAATTATGGACTGCAACACAACCGCACAACTACGCAACAAGGCATTAGCCTACAACCAAATTGGCCATAATCGAAACATCGCAATTTCTTACGCATCATATACCCACAATTTTCATATCAAATCAAGTAAGGGTTTAATAACAACATTCTTTCAACAAGTAAAGATTAGCGCGTGTCGGCACCGTTTCCAAATATTATTACACAGAATTAATGACATAAAAATACTTTTTCAAAACACCGACAGGCAACAACCCTAATATTTACCAACCGCACAGAAACTAACCCCATGATTCAATTCCCTACATGAAATTGATCATACCCGTAGTTATAGAATTGAACCCCACCCTTACCTTTGGATTGAGGACAACTCTAATCCCGGTTCCGGTTTGCTCTTCAGTGACTCTTCTGTAACTACCTTGAATCCTCTCCGGCGGTTAATTCCTCTGTTCTCAATTTCCCCCAGCCACGTTCCTTTTTCCTTTTGCCCCTTCTCCTCAACCTTTCTCCTTAATTTTGGTTTTGAGCAGTTTATCGTGTTTTTCCTCTTTTCCCCCACAACTTCTCTAATAACTCCCCTATTTCACTTATTCCATCCACTAATATTACAAATAATAATAATAATAATAATAATATTACTACTAATTATTAAATTATCATCATTATTAATTATATTATATTATTATTAACCTCTATATTTTATTAAATGATTTCCTGTACTTTAAGGACACCCACCAACGCTCTCAGACACACTCCCACATAAAGGCACACCAACAATTAATAAATAATTTAATTTAAAATGAACTGGCGTTACAACTCCCCCAAACTTAAAAGAATTTCGTCCTCGAAATTACCTCGATCAAACAACTCGGGGTAAGACTCTCGCATCTTGCTTTCTAATTCCCACGTCAAGCTTACGCCAGCAGCTCCCAACCAGACCACTTTCACCAAAGCAATCTCTTTTCCTCTTAACGTTTTCACCTCTCGATCATCAATTCTTACAGGCACCGTCTCCACCGTAAGATTGTCACTTACTTGCACATCGTCCATAGGATTGACATGCGACGGATCTGAGATATACTTTCGTAGCTGTGACACATGAAATACATCGTGCAGATTCGACAAATTAGGCGACAACGCCACTCGATACGCAACCTTTCCAACTCTGTCCGATATCTGGTACAGACCAATGAAACAAGGGGTAAGCTTCTTAGATTTCAGAGCCCTACCACCTCCAGTCACAGGCGTGACTCTCAAAAACACATGATCCCCAGCTTCAAATTCTAACTCCTTTCTGCGCTTATCATGATAACTTTTCTGCCTACTTTGTGAAGCTTTCATCTTTTCTCGAATTAACTTCACCTTCTCCGTCGTCTCTCGAACAATTTTCAGTCCAAGTACCACACCCTCTCCCCGAATTCATACCAACACAATGATGTCCTACATCTCCGACCATACAAAGCTTCGAACGGTGTCATTCTGATACTAGAGTGGTAACTGTTATTATAAGTAAACTCTATCAACGGAAGATAGGTATCCCACGAACTGCCTTCCTCCAGAACACATGCCCTCAACAAATCTTCTAAAGACTAAATAGTCCATTCAGTCTGACCATCTGTTTGAGGATGGTATGTTGAACTCAACCTCAACTTGGAACCTAATGCCTCTTGTAGACTCTTCCAAAATTCAGAAGTAAACCTCGGGTCTCTATCCGACGCAATACACAACGGGATACCATGCAAATTAACAACCATTCTGACATAAATCTCTGCCAACTTCGATACTGGAAAAGTGATGTTAATAGGAATAAAGTGAGCTGACTTTGTAAGCCTATCAACAATCACCCAAATGGAATCACATCCTCTCAAGGTGTTCGACAAACCCGTTACAAAATCCATCAAAATGTTGTCCCATTTCCATTCTGGAATCTCTAACGGTTGCATCAACCCAGTAGGTTTCTGGTGCTCAACTTTTGACTTCTGACAAGTTAAACATGCGTAAACAAATCGGGCTACATCAGGCTTCATACCAGGCCACCAAAACAGATTCTTCAAATCACTATACATTTTCGCCGCTCCTGGATGAATACTCAACTTACTTCTGTGACCCTCCTCTAGAATCGCTTTCTTCATATCTGCACTATCAGGAATGCAAATATGACCACAGAACCTCAACACGCCTTGCGCATCCAACTGGTAATCATTATTTTCAGGATGTCCTACTCCAGGCATTAAATCTATCAACTTCACATCTAATTTCTGAGCTTCTCTGATGTTGTCCAGAAATTCATTATTAATCTTTAACATGCCCAACTTTACACTCCTCGACGTCACTTCGTAAACTAAACTCAGGTCTCTGAATTGCTCAATCAATTCCAACTCTTTAGTCATCATTGCCGACATATGCAAAGTCTTGCGGCTTAAGGCATCAGCTACAACATTAGCCTTCCCCTTGCGTCTGCACTCAGCAATAGCGTGTCCCAGCTCACCGCAACGGTAACATCTCATTGGTCCAGAGTTACACACATTACTCTTATGACCAGGTTTCCCGCACTTATAGCAAACAATACCAACAGGAGCACCTCCCCTACTAGTTTTCTTGTCATCAGTTACTCTCTATTTCCCTTTGCCAACTGGAGGATCATAAGGCTTACCGCGATTCTGCTGCGACTTGTCTCTCCTCTCACTCATCAGCTTGTAATGAGCATTGCTATCTTCTTCATAAATTCTACAGCTTTCAACCAACGCATCAAAAACACGGATCTTCTGATACCCAATTGCCTTCTTAATTTCAGACTTCAATCCATTCTCAAACTTGATACACTTAGAAAACTCAGCAATTTCTGCGCTATAGTGCGAATAAAACTTAGCCAATTCTTTGAATTTCGCCGCATACTCGGTAATAGATTTGTCTCCTTGCTTCAGTTCAAGAAACTCAATTTCTTTCTTACCACGGACATCTTCCGGATAGTACTTCTTCAAAAATTCCCTACGGAATACAGTCTAAGTGACCTCCTCACCTGCCGCTTCCAATACCGGACGAGTCTCTAGCCACCAGTCATCAGCTTCAACTGCTAGCATATGAGTCCCATAACGAACCTTCTGCGCTGGAGTACAATCTATCACACGGAAGATTCGTTCCATTTCCTTCAACCAGTCCAGTGCACCATCAGGATCGTGCCTACCCTTAAAGGTAGGTGGATTCTCCCGCTGAAACGTTGCCAAACTGCGAGACCCAGTATCTCCAACAGGATTCGGCTGATTTTCCATAGCATTAGCTATAGCTTGCAGAGCAGCAACAATGGCAACATCATTCCTTCCAGCCATCTCAACTTAAACTGCAATAACTAACATTCAGATTTCATAAACAACAATACTCGATTGTTAGACACGACGACTGACTTGATAACTTGGTCGGATGGAACGACCTGCTCTGATACCACTAATGTAACACCACATTCTAACCTAACAGATAAACAAGAAAATAACAATCAGAGTGCACGAAAAATGGATAAGTGACGATCGTGATGGAACCGTCAAGACCGTGATGGTCATGACGATCGTGATGATCATGACGACCGTGATGGTCATGACGACCGTGATGGTCATGACGACCGTGATGGTCATGACGATCGTGATGATCATGAAGACCGTGATGGTCATGACGATCGTGATGGAGTAGTGACGTTCATCACACTCACAAAAACTGGGCGTCACATTTTCAGCTTAAATAGACCACACACACACCTGCAACACTATCATTTAGTAACATACATAGCACAAAATCGGATAAACAGACAACGATAACTTGCTTAGCATCTCAATTACAAGACAAGTTGTTATTTTGTAGCGGAATTGAATACGCTTCCAACATTTATAATAACCAAGCAAGGCCAGAAAAGTCTGCAACTAAATTCCATTAAAAATTCATCAAGTAATTATCTTGCATCAATTCACAAAAAAACAACTAGTTCTCAACCACGAAATCGGTCCTACCTATTCATTGGTCTAGTGCGTACAACCAACATTTGGCACTATCAGAAGCAATCAATTTAAAGAAAAGTACTTAATAAAATTCAGCAACAAAGAAAAAAATTAAAAGCAATAACATTAATCGTTCATCCCCCCAAGAGTGCTACGTATCAGAGCGACCAACGACCTTAAACGAAAAGCGACACTCTATTCCGAGTTACCTGCAAATTACCACCAACGGAGGTAACATACAACGTAAAGGGTGAGATATCAAAATTATAACATAAGGCATGATAAAATTCATGTCAGGATCATATCACAGCATTAATAATTCTCGTAGTTTCCAAATATTATCGAGACCAAACTACCAGGGAATTCATCATTCATATTCGCAACAATTAGCAAGAAAAATTCAGCAACTCATCGTTACTTGCAAACACATAATGACACGACACTTTGCGACTCAACTATGCATATGCATGTGGTACCAATTTGGAGCAGCACTCCACAACCAATTTATTTGCCATTATAGGCCGCCAATACAGGCACAACCAAGGATGACATGTTATGGGATGCATCTATTATGGACTGCAATACAACCGCACAACTACGCAACAAGGCATTAAGCCTACAACCAAATTGTCCATAACTGAAACATCGCAATTTCATACGCATCATATACCCACAATTTTCATATCAAATCAAGTAAGGGCATAATAACAACATTCATTCAACAAGTAAAGATTAGCGCGTGTCGGCACCGTTTCCAAATATTATTACACAAAATTAATGACATAAAAATACTTTTTCAAAACGCCGACATGAAACATCCCTAATATTTACCAACCGCACAGAAGATAACCCCATGATTCAATTCCCTACATGAAATTGATCATACCCATAGTTATAGAATTGAACCCCACCCTTACCTTTGGGATTGAGGACAACTCTAAACTCCCGGTTCCGGTTTGCTCTCCGGTGACTCTTCTGCAACTACCTTGAATTCTCTCCGGCGGTTAATTTCTCTGTTCTCAATTTCCCCCAGCCACGTTCCTTTTTCCTTTTGCCCCTTCTCCTCAACCTTTCTCCTTAATTTTGGTTCTGAGCAGTTTATCGTGTTTTTCCTCTTTTCCCCCACAACTTCTCTAATAACTCCCCTATTTCACTTATTCCATCCACTAATATTACAAATAATAATAATAATAATAATAATAATAATAATAATAATAATAATAATAATAATAATTAAATTATCATCATTATTAGTTATATTATATTATTATTAACCTCTATATTTTATTAAATGATTTCCTATACTTTAAGGACACCCGCCAACGCTCTCAGATACACTCCCACATAAAGGCACACCAACAATTCATAAATAATTTAATTTAAAACGAACGGGTGTTACATAAATCAAGAAATATATTTTGGAATGGCAAAGTTTATTTGGATAAGTTTCAAGGGGTTTAGTCGGACGAATTAACTTGGCGAACTTAATCCATGTGGTCGAGTTTAATTACGTTGAGGTTAATTGGTTACGTTTAATCGATTAAGTTCATTCAGAGACACTTAGTCACTTGAGTTAAGTCGGATAAGTTCAATCAAGATAATATTCGTTTAAGTTTTGTCGGAGGAGTATTCAGAGATTTAATCGGAAATTAGAAATGAAGATTGTAATATGGAAATGCAATTGGAAATAATTGATTTTTTTATTCATTTCAATTTGGTTATTACAATATTACAATATCCAAAATATTGGGAAAATTACAAATTAAAGTACATTTTTTTCTAAGTTCCTAAATTACTAAACTATCCTCCCGCTTCCGATTTCTTCGAGTCTACGATTTTATTTTTTTTCGAACCTGCAAGAAAACCAACACACATAGCAGCGATTTTAACGGTTAGTTAAAGTCTAGTTTTTCGGACTCCGACACCCTTAGAAAATTCTCATCATTGGGTGCGTCGGGAGGGCAACGACGAAGTCGAAGCCAACCCCCGACTTATTCTCAACCTCGATAAATCCAACAGTATCTGTTCTAAGCCAAGAGAGAGAGAGAGAGAGAGAGAGAGAGAGAGAGAGAGAGAGAGAGTGAGAGTGATTTTTGAAGTGATTGGCGAAAAAGTGATTTTGAAAAAGTGCTTTTGAAAAAAGCACTTTTTCTTCTGAAAATAGGTTTTGCCAAACGCCGCCTTAACACATTTCCCAGAAAATTTCCAAAGCCTACGGATCAAACGAGCAACCCCAAAACGCAAATCACAACAATCAAAGAAATTTCCCAGCGACAGGATCTCCAACAAAAACGCAATCAGCAACAACTTTTCCGGAAAAATAGTCGCAATTTTCGCAACAAGCCAACAACAACAAACCATGAAAACGCAAGAAGAAGGAAAGTTATAATAAACATCAGAGATTGTGAAAGGGGAATGAACCCTAATATTGTTCTTAATCAAGAAATAGCAACAAATCCGGCATAAAAGTCGTGAATCCAGGCCCAAAAACCTGCGATAAAAAAATATAAAATGCGATTTCTTGAGACCCAGAAACGGCGGGGGAGGGGGGATTGGTCGGAGATTAGAAGAGAAGCGCCGTCAGCGAACGAAAGCCGCCGCGAAGCCACTACCATCGTTAAAAGATTGATATCCGGCCTCAGTTTCCATCATCGGCCAGATGAAAGGTAAGAACAGACGAACGCGCCACCGTCAGAAGGAGAAGACATCGATTCAAAACGGAATCCAGTCGGGCTCAGACGGAAGGAAGTCCATCGTCATCGCCGTCATGAACACTCTAACCCACAGATCCGCCGCTTTAAACCCATAACCGGAATAGGGTGAGCAACGTTTTCAGTTTGGTTTTATTGCATGTTTGTTTTACAGGTGATCCGAGGAGACAGAGAAAACGTGCAAAAAGGAAGAAAACGGAAAAGCTCCAAGGCCACATCCATGGAGGTGTCCGCCGCGGCACTCAAGAAAGAAGAAAGGGGTTTTTATGAAACCCTAGAACGGACTGAGAAATAATAAGCCTCACGCCCTTTAATTCCTTTCTCTGTTCTTTATTTACCCTTTTTTTATTTTTTATTATTTATTTTATTAATTATGGTATTGTTTATAGTATTATTTTAATAATCTAACATTCTAGTTTAAATTAGTTGTTAATTTTCCTTTAATGAACCTAAAGCTTAAAAATTCATTATTTGAAAAAACAAAACTAAAAAAATTATTCCTTTTTTTTAAAATAAAAAACTTAATTTAAGGAGTTAGTTTAAAACTTAAAAACATTTTAAAATTAAAAAGTCATTCTTAAAAGCAAAATCATTTTAATAAAATTTAATTCAAATTAATAGTTTTTTAAAATTTTAATAGATTTAAATTTTTTTAATAGAATCTAATTAAAACATTTGAGGTTAAAAATATTTTTTTTAATTAAAACATTTAAGGTTAAAAACATTTTTTTTATTTATTAAAACATTTTTTAAAATATTAAAATTAAAATAATTTTTCTTTATTTAAACAGAATCAAATACACTTTTCTTAATTAAAATCATTAACACTTATTCTTGAAATAAAAATCTTTTTCTTTTAATTAATTAAAACATTTTAAAAATAACCGAATTTTTATTTAGAATGTTCTTTAAGATTTAACTTTTAGAAATTTAGAAAACTTAACTTTTAAAATTTTTATTTCGTTTCATCTTACACTTTAGTTTTCGTTTATTTTTCGGTTGTAATTATGCGAGGCCATCGTCGAGGTTATTATTCTTGCTTTTTATTTTTGGTTTATAATATATGTGAGGCTATCGTCGCAGTTTGTTTTCAATTCCGTACCGTTTTACGCTTTCTCACATTTCAATTGCCGCCATGTAATAATACTTTGTATGCATCATTTACCGTTAACGTCCTTCTGAAGGATTAGGTCTAACAGTTTGACTGCCGAGTCAATAGTCCTCTCCTTTGACCCATTCAAAATCCTAATTTGCCTAGGCGTCCCGCCGTGGACCAAAATACCCTTACCCTAGCATTAGGTCGAGGAGTCCCCGCACTCCGTTTTAGGGTTTACCGTCGTGGAATATTCAGTTTAATCCTAATTTCAATTCAACTGTTTCAACGTAGAAATAGGAGTCGCCGCACTCCACGTAAGCGCTTCCTTAAGAAACGCTTACTCCCTTTGAAACCTTGACCAAAGTCAAGACGTTTCTAACCTCCCTTTCAAGGGGAACTATGATTACTCTAATTCCATCCCATACCTCAGATACGTAGGCACAAGATGCGAATCTTGGCGAGTAAACTTAGGACTAACCCTTAGGTCTTTCAGTCACTCTTAACCCTTAGCTCAGTATATACCCTCAAGCAAATAATAAAGCAAAATAGTAAATTTAAACAAAAGGTTCATGTAGAGTACTACAGAAGTTTAGGGTGCTAATACATTCTCTAAGCTTAACCAACCCCTTACCTAGAGCTCTCCCCGCATTGGTTACGATGCAAAAATTAGGTTTTCCTTCTTTTGACCTTTTCCTTCAGATAAATCAAATTCGGTTGTGAATCAAAGATTTGCGATTCAAATTAATTAATAGTTTGATATCCTATTCTCACTGCAACACCCGCCTATGTGAATTTCGAGACAGTGGCGTCTAAAAGTGTAAGTTAGAGTTTCTCTTATGACAAAATCCGCGAGACAATAAAAGGACGTGATTATAAATAGTGGGATGTGAGAGATGTAGGCGAATAACCATTAAAGAGTGTGTGTAAAGTAACACCAATGTAATCACAAGGAATAACAAATTCAAAGCTTTGCTACCTAAAATTCTTTTGTGTTGTCTTTGCCAAGGTTAAGTTCAAATCTAAAGATACTTAACTGGAATTGGTCTTTTCATAATTATTACAAGATGAAGATTGTTGTAATTATTAATTAAATAAATAGCCCCTATTGTGTTTAAATAATAACATGACTCCTCACAAGTGAGTACAAAGTTGCAATATTTAGTAAAGAATTAGTAAAGAGTTGCAACACTTAGTAAAAAAGTGTGTTTTATCAAGGGTCACAATACTTACTAAAAAGTTGTAACACTTGGTGAAAGGGTGTGTTTTGGTCACAATACTTAGTAAAGAGTTGTAACACTTGGTGAAATGGTGTGTTTTATCGAGGGACGCAAACTTGTGGGACAACACCATTTAATCTACAAATAGACTATTTCAGATTCAGAAAACATACCAATTCGAATTCTCCTCTTCCTTGTTTAAAATCCAGATTTTTTTTCTTTCCTACATTCTAATTTTCATTTGTCTTTTACAAACTCGAAGTGTTGTAAATTATTAACAATTAATAATCTTGAATATGTTACAAAATGACAAGGAAATATTCAAGTGAAGATTAATTTTAAATTCAAAAATATACAACGCTTGTGAAGTGTTGCAGTAGGTTTGAATTCATAAATATGTAACACTTGTGAAGTGTTTCAATAGTTTTGAATTCGGAAATATGCGAAACAGTGTAACCTTTGGAAAATGTTGTTGTAGGTGAAACAATATAACATTTGGTAAAAGTGTTGTTGTAGGCGAAACAGTGCAACATTTGAAAAGTGTTGTTGTAGGCAAAACAATGCAACATTCAGGAAAAATGTTGTTGAAAGTGTGTGCTTCATCAAGGGTCACAATCTTATGAAACAACACCTGTTTGACATATAAATTGAGCATTCCGGGTTCAGAAAAGCAGATTAGGAAAACATATCCCTTTCACACAAAACTCCGGATTTCATCTTCCGTACATTCGAGTTTTCATCAGTATTGTGCAAACTCGAGTATAGCTGAAATATCTTGGGTATTCTTGCGTAGAAACTCTAAGGCAATTCGAGAGTGTTTGAAATACTATAAGGAAAGTGTTTCGTTCACGATTCTAGTTTCGGTCTATTTTTTTACAATTTAATTTTCTAACACAAAGTATGTTGAATTATTCTGAATATTCATACATGTAGACTCTGAGACAAAATATAAAATGTTTGAAATACTAACGATTCTAGTCTTGATCCATTTAACTTATAAATAATTTCTAACAAACATATAATATCTATGCAAAAAGTGATTTGTGCGATATTTTTATAAAAATCATAAATGTTCTGATACATCAAAATAGTTCTCAATGCTCTGGAATCGAAACCAAAGATAATTTATATACAATATTCACACTCTTAAACTCAAGGTCGTGGCGATTTCCCACGTCCAAAGTTGATTTTATCTCATAATTGTAGTTGCGCAATCTTGAGTTCGACTGAAACATCCTAGAATCAAATATATTTTCCTAAATTTTTGTGACGGTTTATACTGTCACAAGATTTTCTCAAAAAGATAAAAAGTCCTTAACTAGACATCCATATATCTAAGGTGGTGAGTTTTTCGTGGGTATTAAGTTCTCTTCTCACCGCTTGAATTGCCAATTTATCAAAGAAATATTAACTTAAGCATAACATGAATTGCCAACAACAAACTTATACAAGTTAAACAATAAATATGAGGTTAATAAAGGTTAGTGTCAAGATACTTTTATGCATTACTTTTTCTTTACGTGTTGAATAAAAAGAAAAGTACTATGGTTAACACTATTAAATATTTGATTACAATATTGTACTAGAAAAATGTAAAGCAAAGTTGGAAATCAAAGAGATTCTTTTGCATTGTTTATTTTCTTTGTTGCTTTAGTAAGAGCTGGCTTCCTCCTTTTCCTTTTTTCACATCTTCACACTCACTTTTTATGCATTGCATTACCTTGCTGACAAGTTGTCTCCCTTGAGAACATGAACTCTTGTGTTAGTTTCCCAAGAGTGTTATTTTTCTTCTCTAAGATTGATTTAAGCTTCTATTTCCATCATTCCAGTTTCCGTTCACAATAATACTTGTTTGAATTCGTGTCTGTGTCTGTCTCAGTGCTGCATAATAACTTACTCATTATTTGAGTTTGAGAAATTGATGTGGGGAAGCTTTGAGTTTTTGTTGCATTGTTAAGTTTATACTATATAAGAAGAATGGCAGGAGGTGGAGCTGCACCACAACCAAAGCAAGATGAACTTCTTCCACATCCGGTTAAAGATCAACTACCAAATGTTTCTTATTGCATTACAAGTCCTCCTCCATGGCGTAAGTTATTCAACTTCTTCATTGAAACTATTTTTTTTCTATACTAAACACTAACACTAACACGCTTCAATACGACGCTAACACTAGACACAACGATATGCATTAGGATCATGTTAGTTTCTAAATCATCAGAATCTCTTACATTTTTTCATGTTAATGAAGCTGAGGCAATCCTACTTGGCTTTCAACATTACCTTGTGATGCTTGGAACAACTGTGCTAATTCCAAGCTCTCTAGTTCCTCAAATGGGAGGAGGAAATGTAAGTCTTTGAATCAAAGAGACGGAAAAAGAAAAAGTTAAGAAACGGAGTGATTATTAATATCGTTGTTTGGTTCATAAATCTAATGAAGAATTCATTATGGTTTCAATATAGGAAGAGAAAGCAAAAGTAATTCAGACTCTACTATTTGTAGCCGGAATTAACACGTTTTTCCAAACAACATTCGGGACTCGTCTTCCCGCAGTTATTGGAGGATCCTACACTTTTGTTCCAACAACTATATCAATTATTTTGGCCGGTCGTTATAGCGACATTGTTAATCCTCATGAGGTTGGTTCATCACAAACTTGAGCTGATTATATCTTCATTTTTTTTCTTTTTGTTATTCAATCATTTAGTTTTACTTCAAAAATATGCAGAAGTTTGAGAAGATAATGAGGGGAACACAAGGTGCACTTATAGTTGCTTCAACACTTCAAATTGTTCTTGGTTTTAGTGGACTTTGGCGCAATGTAGTGAGGTTTTTGAACCTATCCTATCTAAACTACTTAAACATAAGTTTAGCCTAATAATCCATAATCAATCATATTCATGAATAATTTGCTGTTTTTTTGTTTAGGTTCTTAAGTCCTCTCTCCGCAGTGCCCTTGGTTGCTCTCTCTGGCTTTGGGCTGTATGAATTCGGATTTCCTGTGGTATAGATGCATATTTGTAACAAGAACTAACCTTTGATTTCTTCCTATATTTTAATGTGTGATTCTCACTCTTTTGATTGTGACTTTTGAATTCTAGCTTGCAAAATGTGTGGAGATTGGACTACCAGAAATCATCATCCTAGTAATCTTTTCTCAGGTAATATTTTCAGTACTTTGTTTTCCCTTCATCTCCAACAACAACAACAACCAAGCCTTATTCCTTTAAGTGAGGTCGGCTATACTATTCTATCCTGACACATGTTATTGCAGTACATTCCTCACATGATGAAAGGAGAAAAGCCGATCTTTGATCGATTTGCAGTTATATTCTCGGTCACAATTGTGTGGCTTTATGCTTATCTTCTAACTGTTGGTGGAGCTTACAAAAACTCAGCACCTAAAACCCAAATTACATGTAGGACGGATTGCGCTGGAATCATAGGTGGTGCTCCTTGGTAAGCTCAAAAGACATTTTCATAAGCTATTTGATAAGCCTTTTCAAAAAGTACTTATGCGAACAGTTAAGCTTAAATAAACTAATCTGAAGTGATAGTTCCTTACAAAAATACATTTTGTAGGATAAGAGTGCCGTATCCGTTTCAATGGGGAGCTCCAACATTTGATACTGGCGAAACTTTTGCTATGATGGCTGCTTCACTTGTTGCTCTAGTAGAGGTATGTTTATTGTTTCAACATCGAACCTACAAGTCATTTAGATTATCCTTTAATTGTATAAAACAACTCAAATCAAGAGAAAACCGCGATCAAACCGTAGAAATAATCGAACCTTAGACTATTGTTGCATCTTATACTCTAGCATAAATTTACTTGTTCGACAGTCATCCGGTGCATTCATTGCTGTGTCAAGGTATGCAAGTGCAACTCCAATTCCACCTTCGGTTCTCAGCAGAGGAGTAGGCTGGCAGGTAAACAAAATTTACGAGTTTCTTTTTCTTTACTTTTTCTGTTTTTCTCGCATTAAATTTTTAATATTTTCAAGTAAAATGTTTTATGTTTCTTATCAGGGAGTTGGAATAATGTTGTCTGGTATATTTGGCACAGGAAATGGATCATCAGTTTCTGTGTAAGATTTCAATCCAAGATAATTTCATGTTATTTGCAAGATTTTAAAACAATAATTGCACAATCACATGGCCGCGACACTACGATATTTATGTTTCTTCTATTGCAAGAAAGCACCTATTTTTTTCTCAGCAATGTAGGAATGATATGAAACAATATTGGTTTTTCCTTAGGGAAAATGCAGGACTCTTAGCTTTGACACGCGTAGGTAGCCGAAGAGTTGTTCAAATATCCGCCGGATTCATGATCTTTTTCTCAATTTTGGGTAAGAATATAGTTTAGACTGTGATCATAACTAAACTTACTAATTTTAACCAACTTGTAATTTCCTATAACAAACTCTAACTAATTCTAACCGCGGACATGTCTTGTTTGCTTAGTTTCATGTTTACTAGATCTACTTGAAACTGAAAACTTGTTATGAATCATCGTTATATGCAGGAAAATTTGGAGCTGTATTTGCTTCAATTCCAGCACCTATAGTTGCAGCTTTATATTGTCTATTCTTTGCTTATGTGGGTATGTAATATTATAAATTTCAAGAACTTGAGATATTATTATTATTATTATTGAAATTTCATTCGAGTATTATTTGCTTAAATTTTTTTTTGTGTTTCGACGCAACACAGGCTCTGCAGGTCTTAGCTTTCTTCAATTTTGCAACTTAAACAGTTTCAAAACAAAATTTATCTTAGGCTTCTCTATTTTCATGGGATTCTCTATACCACAATATTTCAACGAGTACAGAGCATTTAAAGGCTATGGTCCTGTACACACGCGCGCAAGATGGGTATGTCTCTTCCTACTTCTTTGATGCGAGATTTCAAATAGAAAATCAAATTCTAATACTATAGAAAATTCGATCCTTGACAGATATATTGTCCTTTTTTGACAGTTCAATGACATGATCAATGTTCCGTTTGCGTCAGAACCATTTGTTGCTAGTTTCTTCGCAATGTTCTTAGACGTAACGTTGCATAAGAAAGACAACCAAACACGAAAAGATAGAGGAATGCATTGGTGGGATAAGTTTCGATCGTTTAAGACAGATACAAGGAGTGAAGAATTTTATTCTCTTCCTTTCAATCTAAATAAGTTTTTTCCTTCTGTGTAGTTAGTTGTTCTTAGAATTGTTGCATGGTGATTTTAACGTATGGTCTTGCAGTATTTTGTTGTGGGTTATGCCTCTCATTTTCAATGTGAAGAAACATAATAACTGTCATCTTATTCGTAGCTAGATGCTTATATATTGTACTGATAGCAATATCAGTTGTCATAGTTGTTATATTTTTTACCAGAATATTGTCATATTAACCGTAGCTAGATACTTATTTATTGTACAATGTACTAGTTATTCTTGAACAAGCAGCAATTTTTCACTATCCAAACTTTCTATAATGTAGTGCACAACAGTTGGACACAAAGAGTGTCTTCCATGTCTAAAGCTTTTTCCAGCCATCTAATGAGGTCAGTATTGGAAGAAATTCGAAGATCAAAGGGGGGAAGAGAACCAAATCAGCTTTGAGAATATACAGTCGAGAAATAAGTGTTAGTGGTTTCGGGCTTTTCTTGACAGAGAGGGCAAAGGGAGTCAAGAATTATACCTTTCTTTTCCAGATTTGTCTTGGTGGGCAAGATATTCTTCCCGATTCTCAACAAAAAGTTCCTAATTCTCGAGTGTAGGGAGCTTTCCAGAGTTTCTTCCACAGCTTTGCGTTAGGGAGACTGGAGGGGCCTGTTTGCCTTGCAGCTCTCTTGGCAACTAGTAGGTGATAAGCTGACTTTACTGTGTACTCGCCGTCTCTTTCCTTGTGCCAAATGAGCTTGTTGTCATACCTTCTTATCGATAAAGGGATACTAGCAATCTGCTTGGTTTCAAGAGGATCAAAGCATGCTTCCAGGATGTCCATTTTCCACCTAGCCAAGTCTTGGTCAATTAAATCCTTCACCATTGAATCTCTCTTGTCATACCTTCTTGCAGGGACTTTGAAACCCTAGTTATCACCTTCACCTTTTGGATCGAGCAATTCGGATAATATCTACTCTTTAAGACTTCTTGTAATTGTTAGATGCAAAAGAACTCGAGAGAAAAGCAAATAACAGTTTGGAAATGACTGATTTATTCCTTGTGAAAAATGCAGCTAATAATCTAATGTTCTGTAACAGATTAGCCTGCTAGAATTTAGGAAACAAACTTGACTAGAAAAATTAAATTAAATCAAATAACAAATAATGGTATAAAAACTAGGACACTTTTGACTAAGTCTTATCATTCCCTTCCTTAAAGTAGACTGCATTTGCAGCTAGTTAACTCCTGAAATATCACAAACTCCAAACTTCCTTCTCAGCTCCTGAAATGACTCCAATTTCAGTGGTTTGATGAGGATATCCGCTAACTGATGCCTTGAACCACAAAACCGAAGCCACACAACTCCATCATTCACTAGCTCCCTTAAGAAATGGTAGCGCACATCAATGTGCTTGCTCCTGTCATGCACCACTGGGTTCCTTGACAACTTAATTGTTGAGTTATTGTCACAAAAGATGACAGTACTTCCACTGCCCTTGTATCCTATCTTTTTCAGCACCCTTTGCATCCATATTGCTTGACAACTACATCCCGCAGCTGCTACAAATTCAGCTTTCATCGTGCTCAACGTTACTATCGGTTGCTTTCGAGAAGACCAAGCTACTGCAACTCCACTTAGCATAAAAACATAACATGAAGTACTTCTTCTATCCTCTACTGATCCAGCATAATCACTGTCAGTAAAGCCAATCAATTCCATATTTCCTTCCCTTTTGTAAAGAATGTCGTACATTGTTGTACCTTGCAGGTAACGTAGAATTCTTTTTGCCGCTGAATAATGAACTTCTGTAGGTCTTGACATATACCTGCTCAATAAGCTAACTGCATACATTATGTCCGGCCTTGTACCGGTCAAGTACATCAGGCTTCTAATCAGCTGCTTGAAAAATGAACCACCCATCTCAACACCATTGTCATCTTTGGAGATTTTAAATCCTGGAACCATTGGATTTTCAACAAAATTGCTATGCTTCATTCCAAACCTTCTTAACACTTCTGTCACATACTTTGTGACTGATGAATATACCATCATCAAATTGAATTACCTCAATACCAAGAAAATACCTCATCTTGCCCAAGTCTGACATATCAAATTCCTTCATCATGGACTCTTTGAATTCAGACATCATTTTTTCATCATCTCCGGTATAAATTAAATCATCAACATACAGACTAATGATCAAAAGTTTATCTTGTTTGACTTTGGTAAAAAAATTTTACTCACTATCCTCCTTCTCAAAGCCTTCCTTTCTGAAGTATGATTCAATTCGGCTGAACCAAGCTCGTGGTGCCTGCTTGAGTCCGTACAAAGCTTTGTTAAGCTTATATACCTTATGCTTCTCATTCTTTATTTCATAACCCCTTGGCTGCTCCACGTACACATTTTCAGCTAACTTCCCATGAAGAAAGGCTGACTTCACGTCTAGCTGAAACACACACCAGCTTCTTTGTGCAGCAAGTGCCAAAATCATTCGAACTGTGTCCATACGAGCTACAGGAGCGTATACTTCTTCATAATCAACTCCGTATTTTTGAGCATACCCTTTTGCGACCAAGTGAGCCTTGTATTTTTATAATTCTCCAAGATCATTCAACTCATTTTTGTACACCCATTTGAATCCTGTTGTTTTCACTTCTTTCGGCAGCTCCGTGAGATCCCACGTTCCATTCTTCTCAATTGATCTCATTTCTGCATCCATGGTTGTCCTCCATTTCTCTTTCTTTACTGCTTCATCAAATGAAGTAGGATCAGAGTGAACTGCATGAGCAAACATGACTAAGTGAGTTTGTACCTCTTCCTCTTCATCAGAAAGGCCTTCGTCGGGGACATAGTCATTCATCCACCCTGGTGCTCTTCTATTTCGGGGTTCTGTCACTGAAGAAGCTGCATCTTCTTCTTCATTACCATCAACTGCATTTTCTTCTTCATTACTATCACTCAGTTCCTCCATTTCTCCACTTTTCTCATCTTTCCATTGCAAATCAAACGTGTTATCCTCTTCGGAGCTCTTCTCCCAATTCCATTGCCCGTCTTCTTCAAAGACGACATCCCGGCTGATAACAATCCTCTTGGAGGTAGGATCATATAGTCGGTATGCCTTTGATTCGTCACTTACACCAAAAAAGACACAACAACGACTCTTATCTTCAAGCTTTGTTCGTCGAGCATCCGGTACATGAGCATATGTTGTACAACCAAAGACTCTCAAGTTTCCGATTGAAGGCTTCACCACACACCAAGCTTCCTCAGGTGTCATTTCCTTCACTGATGATGTTGGACATTTATTAAGATCATAAAATGCCTAGTTTACTGCCTCTGCCCAGAATTTTCTTGGAACATTTTTCTCAACCAATAAGCTCTTCGCCATATTCATCAAGGTTCTGTTCTTCCGCTCGGAGACTCCATTCTGCTACGGTGTATATGCAGCAGTTAATTGCCGCTTGATTCCATTCATTTCACAATATTCCTTGAATTCATCTGATGTGAATTCACCTCCACGATCCGTTCTTAGACACTTAATGGACAAACCCTTTTCTTTTTCTATAAGAATTTTAAATAGCTTAAAGGTAGTGAATGCATCTGACTTATAAGCAAGAAAATACACCCACGCCTTCCTACTATAGTCATCAATGAAAGAAATGAAATACCTCTTGTTTCCCTCCGAAATCGGACTGCAAATATCAGCATGAACTAGCTCCAATTTTGTCGATGCTCTCCATGTACTTTTCCTTGAGATTACATCTTGATGTTGCTTCCCTTTCAAGCAATTAGTGCGCACAATTTCACCCTCAAAGAAACTTGGCAAGCCCCTCACCATACCTTTTATTTGCAGAGTCTTCAACCCTTTGTAGCTGAGATGACCGAATCTTCGGTGCCAGAGGTGCACCACGTCTTCAGTAGTTTCTTGGAAACACTTTGCCTTGCTATCTTTTTTGATTGATGGAGTGCTTGATAGCATCATGAACATTCGATTTTCTGTCATGTTGGTTTGGAATACCAAACCTTTTGTGTGGTGATAAATCCTGCACTCATTTGACTGCAATAGGACAGCCAAACCCTTTTCTTGCATCTGTCCAACACTGAGAAGATTATTCTGTAAACCAGGCACATAATAGACATCTCGTACAAGGTGATTTACTCCTTTGACAGTCAATCAAACACTTCATTTTCCAACAACGTTCATGCTTGCATAATTCCCTAATCTAACCACCTTGTTGAACCCTTCTTCTAAATCACAGAAGAGTGATGAATCACCATACATGTGATTACTGCAGCCAGAGTCAATATACCACACAACATCTCGATCGCCTCCAAGCGTGTCAACGTACGCCATTAGCACCAACTCTTCGATTCCTCCAAACCAGCATAATTTGCTTGCCACTCGTACTGGAAGTGTCCAAGCTTATGACACTGGTAACACTCAACTGTTTCCTTATTCCTCGATTGGCTACCCCTGCCTCTTTCGTATCCCCGGCCTCCTCGAAAAGCAACTCTTCCTCTTCCTCTTCCACCATAAATCTCTTCATGAGTCACCTTCAAAGCATGTTCATCTTCTCCACGTACTTTGAACTTTTGCTCATGAACAAGAGGCATCCACAGATAGTTGATCTATGTCCTTGGCTTCCTCAATAAAACAAACAATGTAGTTCCACTTATCAGTTAGGGTTCTCAAAATCTTCTCAACGATCTTGACGTCACCCACATCTTCCCCATAATTCCTCATGTGTTTGCAACCGTCATTACTCGACCAAAATAATCTATGATTGATTCACCCTGCTTCATTGCTAAGACCTCAAAGTCCCGACATATATGATTGAGATGAGCTCTCTTCACTCGAGCATTGCCTTGACACTTCAACTTCATGGAATCCCAGAGCTGTTTAGATGTCTCCTTCTGCGTAATTGTCTTCAGAATTGACTTGTCAAGCGATTGAAACAAGTAATTATTAGCCTTCAAATCCTTCAGCTTCATCTCCTCCAGGTTCTTTATTTGCGTTGTCGTCATCCCATCCCTACTCGTGGGCTCTATGTAGCCTGATTCGACAGCAACCCAATACTCCTTAGATCAAAGGAGATTCTCCATGACCATGCTCCAATGTTCGTAGTCGCCGTCAAACTTCGGAATAGATGTTGTTGCAAAGTTTGCTTCTGAACCCATTTCTTAGGTAACCGGCTCTGATACCAGATTGTTAGATGCAAAAGAACTCAAGAGAAAAGCAAATAACAGTTTGGAAATTGAAGGTGAGAAAATACTTAGAAGGGGGGTTGAATAAGTATGAAGATAAAAACTTAGAAATAAAAACTCAAGTATTTTTATCCTGGTTCGTTGAACTCAACTACTCCAGTCTACCCTTCCTAGAGTGATTTGCCTTTCTCAATCAAGGACTTAATCCACTATTTAATCAACTGATTACAATAGTAAGCACTAAGAACAACTGTTCAAAGTCTTCTCAAGAACTATTGATCCTAACTGGATCTTCTTAAGGTTTTCTTACAATCAAATGTAATAACAAATACAAGTGTTTAAATTGCTTCTAAAAAGCTTTATCACAACTGTGATTCTTCACTTAATATTAGGAACAAAGAAATTACTTCTAGAAAGAATGTGAATAGTATGAGAGCTTTGAATATTAATTTATTTTCTGGTAAAACGTCAACTGAAGAAGATGGGTGAAGACTTGCTTTTATAGGCAGCTGATCCAAGAGAGCTTCACGTTGAGAAGAGTGTCACAAAAGGTCTGAGCCTTTTTGTCTTCACATCAAGTGACCTTTCCTAGAATAAGAAAGCACAGAGAAATCCTTTTTGCCTGTGTTCTTGTGTCTAGCATAAATAAGGAAAGAGTCGTTTGGATTATTCCAACGGACATAATCTTTGAATTCTTCTTCTTAAATTTTCAGCAAGATTCATCAGAGTCTAATTTGATCAGAGCCTTCTGATGTTGATCAGAGCTTTGCTGAATCAGAGTCTTTGCAGCAGGTGTGCTTTTAGCGTGTGTAAGTTCAAAGCATATTTGAGTCAGATCCTCAGTACTGGAAGCTTTAGTACTTTCAGAATCTTCTGTAGTAACTATGCTTTGAAAAACTCTTCATACAAAATTCTTCTTTAGTTCAGATGCTTCTGACTTGCTTCAGATTCTTCTGGAGCTTCTGCTTCAGATCCTTCTGGAGGCTACGCTCAAGATCTTCTATTGGCAGCATTCAGAATCTTCTAATGGATGCATCTGGCGCTTCAGAGTCTAGCATATTTCTTATGTTCAGTTCTGATTTGCTTCTGGAGTGATAACTACTTTAATATCTGCAGCAAACACTCTTAAGCAAATTTTAGAGTATATAATTCTTAATTACAAAATTTCATAATAGTTATCATCAAAACATAGAGATATTATTAAGAACCAATCTGTATTCTAACAATCTCCCCCTTTTTGATGATGACAAAAACATCAGAAATTTTGTTTAATTAAAAATAGAATAATTATAACTCCCCCTGAGATGATGAATCTCCCCCTGAATTAAATACAAATAAGGAATAGAAACTTCCCTTTTGTCTTGAGTATTTTTCAGAGTTAGAGCTTGATTGTTCTTTAACATTTGAGAGACTCAGAGTTTCTTTTACAGAGTGTACTTATCAAATGTTCTGAAATACTCAGATTTAATGTTAGATAAAATAGATATGTCTGAAGTTTCATTCTGGTGAAGTTTAATTAAACAGTTCAGATCTATATTTTCTCCCCCTTTTTTGTCATAAGCAAAAAGTAATATCTTTGAAAAGACAAATAAAAGGAAACAGTAAATGAGATAAATCAAGTGGAGAAAACTTTGAAACATTCATTCAATTCAGAGCAAGAGTACACACATCAGAAGATATTCAAAATACATAAGCAAACATCATATGCAAACAACAGAAGAGAAAATAAACTAAGAGTGTTTTGACAAAAGCATCTTCAACAGATCCGTGATCTCAGAAGAGGACTGTTCTTGTTTTGACATCCACTTAGCCATTGTTTCATTCTTCTGATCCTGTTGGGACATCCACTGAGTCATGTCTTCAGACTTCTTATCTTGTTTAGCCATCCATGACTTGATTTTTGATTGAACAGCTTCCAGAACTGCAATCTTATCCTCAAGATCTGGATGTTCTTTCTTTATCTCAGATGAAGAAGGTGGAACAGTTTCTGAAGCTTGAACAGAGTCAAGTTCCATAGAGGCTTTAGAGCTTGGAGCAGTAGAGCCAGAAGGATGTTCTATCAGAGTCATGGCCAAAGGGTTGTCTTCAGATGCAGATTCAGTATTCTCTTCTGATGATGAAGGAGCATCTGTAAGAAGCAGTGGTCCAGATCTCTTAACAATCCAGAACAGACTTCTAGCAGCTTCAGCAAATCTGAGTTTCGCATCATCAGAACATATGTTCTTCAGATTTGATGCTACAATGTTGAATCTGTTTATGAAGCCATTCCAAATGACATCAGATTCCTTTGCATCCATTGTTGCTGAACACTTCCTCTGTACAGTACCTAAATACATCTGTATTTCTTGCAAAAAACATGTAAATAAATGATCACCATTTAGTCTAGGTCTGGGGTGTAACAGAGTTTCCAAGGTTATTGGTTTGGGTTGGGGAGTAGGTGGAAATATGGATTTGTGAATGGAGATCAGAGGAGGAGGGTAGTAGGGTATGAAAGGAATTTCAGGGGATTTGTCAGGTTTTTATCTGTTTAAGGCATTCAACAGATTTGGTTTTGCTTTGGTGTGACAGGAAACCACATCAAAGGGTTTATTAGAGTAAGGTTGGAAAGCAGATTTAGCAGGTTTATCAGAAGCAGCAGGTTTGTCAGAATTAGCAGGTTTATCAGATGAAGCAGGTATATAAGCTTTAGCAGATATAGCAGAGTATGGTTTTGGATCTGATAAAGGTACATCTGGCATTGTTTTAATGTAGGATTGAAGCACAGATGGTAGAATGATGGCGAGTTTGGGTTTGAAAGGAGTGATGGTTTTAGATGGTTTAAATCTGTCATAGAAATCTTTTATTTTTAAACCATGGGGAAGTTTGTGAAGGTGTGATGAAAACAGTTTAAGAGAAGTAGAGGGTGCACACTCAGATGTGCTTGACTTGGGTGTAGGATTGGGAATGGTGATTTCAGAAGATGGTTTAGGTGTTGGAATAGGATCTGGAATAAGAACTTCAGAAGATACAGAGGGTTCTGGTTGGTTTACCTCAGAATCTCTGTGAGAGGGGGATACCAGAAAATCTGGGTGTATATCAGATTCTGAGGAATTGGATGATGTGGTTGGTGTGCAAGAGGTAGAGGACACTTGAAAGACAGTTTTGAGAGGTGTAACATCAAGAACCTCTGTCTCAGGGATATTGGTTCCAGATGGGTTGGTTGATTCTGAAGGATTTTTAGAGGGTTTTGATGGAGGTTTAGATGTAGGTGGTTCTGATGTGGGTGGATCAGATGTAACTTTTATTGGTTCAGAGGTAACTGGAACGGATGCAATGGGTTCAGATGTGGTTGATGGTGGTGTTTCTGGTTGTTTTTCTTGTTGTTGTGTTTATGGTTGATCAGATTGTTTTTCTGGTTGTTGTGTTTGTTGTGATACAGACTGTTTTTCTTGTGGTTGTTGTTGTTGTTCAGATGGTTTTTCTTTGTGTAGTTCAGATGGTTTTTCTTTCTGTTGTTCAGATGGTTTTTCTGGTTGTTGTTCTGATTGTGGTTTTTGTGGTGCATATAGTTTTGTTGGTATTTCTAGGTGTGGAGTTTGATTTTGTGGTTTTGTTGTTGCTGGTTTTGGTACAAATGATTTTGTAGTAGAGGGTTTGATAGGTGAGATGGAAGCAGGATTAGATGATTTTTGTGGGGATGGAACAGATACATGAGGTGGAGCAGTAACAAATTGTTTTTGGGTAGAAAGTGGTTTTGGAATAGACTTAATTGTTGAATCATTTACAACAGTATTATTTACAGAAGATACAGAAGATTTGTTACCTTTAATATTGATACGTTTAGCTGGAACAGAAGGAGTATCTTCAGATGCTTTCCTTTTGAACAGCTTCTGAGGCTTCTCAGCAACCTTGGGCTTCTTCTGAACAGGTGCAGCTTCTGTTTCTGATTGACTTCTTTTTCTTGGGATCTCTTCTTCTACAACAGGCAATGGTTACCTTGCTCTCTTCAGAATATCTGCAGGAATTGGCGTTCCATCTGCCTTGCAAGCATCAATATAAGTCACTATAATTTCTCTGGGTTCTTCAGCAAAGAACAGAGGGTAGTCATCTACAGGGATTCTCTTTTGACTAAGTTCAGTGATATTCAGCTTCTTGGGTGCTGTTGTGAGTTCTTCTACTATTTTTAGTCTCTGAAGACTTTTGGCATTCAGAGGCTTTCCAAGAATGAATTCCAGTTCATCTGTGACTCCAGCAGCATATAGAGCAGTTACCAGTCCATTTTCTGTTAGAAGATCTGAAATTAACCTTCCAAAAGGAATCCAAGTTCTGATCTTCTGACCTTTTTCTTTCACATATTCTCTAGAGGCATTTATATGATTCCATAAGTGCATAAACAGAATATAGGGAAGATCTACCTTGGTGCTCTGACTTAAGCAATACATAAAGTAGAGTTGTTCATTGTTGACATAGTCTGGAGAGTTTGTAGACTTTCTGTGATGAATGCATCCCATGAAAATCTTAGCTCAGATCTTGTAGTCAGGCTTCAGATCTTTGAACTTATTAGAAGCTTGTCCAGCAGTCATCACTTCCTCATATACTTCATCCATATCTACACGCCCAGCTGGCAAGTGAGATACTCCATCTGTTTCCTCATATCCAATGAGTTTCCTGATCAGATCTTCTGTGATGATTATCTCTTTTCCCAGAACAGAAGATAAAATGAACTTAGGGTATACAGCAGCATGGATCCAGAATTCTTTCACTAGAAGAGGGTAAACTGGTCCAAAAAGTCTATCAAAGTATTTCACCCATCCTTGAGCATCTATAATGGAGCGAAACTCAAACCCATTCTCAGCCAGTGAATCAAATTCCACCATTGATTCACAGAGAACCTCCAGTTTGTCAACAGGTGTTAACAAAGTTCTCTTAGGTGTCGTAAATGGAGTCACACCCATATTTGCAGAAGCAACTGCAGCCATGGTAGATTGAAATTGTGCAGCAGTGGATGAAGAAGTTGCCATTGAAGATGAGTTTGTCAAACGCTTAGGGTTTTTGTGAAGAGAGAAGAGAAGACAGAAATTCATAAACGATTGAGAAGTGAAAAGTGTGAAAGTGGTGAGAAGTGTGATATTTATACTAAACACTTAGGCATACAAACAGTCAGATAAAAGCACGTTCACACAAAGCATTTAATGAAAAAGAATAAAAATCATTTCAAGCATTTATTGATTCTGACAATTTGGGGGAGAAAATCAAGATTTTCACTATTCAAACTTCACCTCAAACGTCTCTTCAGTAGTGTACACGCCACCTTTGCAGATTCAGAGTGACACGTGTTTGCTTGCATGTGCTTCTGAATTCTCTTGAGAAATGAAATGTTAACCAATGTTCAGATCCTCTGAGGATTGTTAGTTCAGAGTTTCACACAAAAAAAATAATTAAAGAAAATGAATAAATAATCAGAAGAAATACTTCAGAGCATTAAGCATTTTTGCATCTGTAAAATTTGCTTCTGACAAATATTATTCTGGACAAAAATCCATACCAATATTTTTCAGAATAAATTTGAATCTATCTTCAACAAGGGGTTTTGTGAAAATATCTGCCCATTGATGATTTGTGTCAATAAAGGCCAAATTTATAATTCCCTTATGAACATTGTCTCTGATGAAATGATGCTTAATTTCTATATGTTTTGCCTTAGAGTGTAAAATGGGGTTTTTAGACAAACATATAGCAGAAGTATTATCACAGAATATAGAAATGTTACTTTCAAATATCTGATAATCTTCTAGCTGACTTTTCATCTAGAGCATCTGTGTGCTACATCCAGCAGCAGCAATATATTCTGCCTCTGTGGTTGATAATGCAATTGTGGGTTGCTTCTTGCTGTACCAAGAGATTAGATTTCTTCCTAGAAATTGACAACTTCCAGAAGTACTTTTTCTTTCCACTCTGTCTCCAGCGTAGTCAGCATCACAGAATCCAACTAATTTGAAATCATCAGATTTTCTGTAACACAAACCCACATTAGAAGTACCTTTCAGATACCTTAGAATCTTCTTGGCAGCTGTCAAGTGTGATTCTCTAGGATCTGATTGGAATCTAGCACACAAGCATACACTGAACAATATGTCAGGTCTAGAAGCAGTTAAGTAAAGAAGAGATCCTATCATACCTCTGTAGAGTTTCTGATCTACTTTCTTACTTACCTCTTCCTTGCCTAGTGAGCTAGTTGGATGCATGGTAGTCTTTGCCAGCTTACTATCAGTCATGTTAAATTTCTTCAGAAGTTCTTTAACATATTTGGTCTGATGTATGTAAGTGCACTCTGGAGTTTGGTTGACTTGAATTCCTAGAAAGAATCTCAATTCTCCCATCATGCTCATTTCAAATTCTGCTGCATACATTGAGCAAACTCCTTTCCCAGCATAGTATTGGTAGATCCAAATATTATATCATCCACATATATTTGACAAATCAGAAGATCTTTCTTAAATGATTTACAAAAGAGTGTTGTGTCCACTTTGCCTCTGATGAAATTTTTCTCCAGAAGAAAATTGCTCAATCTCTCATACCAAGCTCTGGGAGCTTGTTTTAAACCATACAGAGATTTCTTTAGTTTGAAAACTTGATCTGGAAGTTTTTCACTCTCAAAACCAGGAGGTTGGTGGACATAAACTTCTTCTTCTATAATACCATTTAGAAAGGCACTTTTAACATCCATCTGATACAGAGTGATGTTATTTTGTGCAGCAAATGAAATAAGAAGGTGTATAGATTCTAACCTTGCCACTGGAGCATAAGTTTCAGTCTAATCAATACCTTCTTGTTGACTGTACCCTTGAGCAACAAGCCTTGCCTTATTTCTTTCAACTTCTCCTTTCTCATTTAGCTTATTTCTGAAGACCCATTTAGTTCCAATTATATTGAATCCTTTTGGTCTTTGAACTAAATCCCACACATCATTTTTGGTGAATTGATTTAACTCTTCTTGCATGGCAATAATCCAATCATTGTCTTGCAGAGCTTCATCTACAGAAGTTGGTTCAATTACTGACACCAGTCCAAATAATGATGCTTCAGATGATCTTAGAAAGGATCTTGTTCTGATGGGATCATCCTTCTTTCCAATAATAACATTCTCTGGATGAGAAGCTTTGATTCTGGAAGATGATCCTCTAACATTTGATTCTTCAGAAATGTTTAAATTGTTCATCTGAGAAGTTAAAGGAATGGCATCTGGCGTTGCTTCTGGTTCCTTCACTTGAGCTTTGTCTGCCTCTGAGCCTTCAGAGTCTGTGAAGACTACTTCTCTATCTGCAGAGTTTTCAGACTGCTTTGGCTTTTTACTGCCAAGCTTATCATCAAATCTAACATGAATATATTCTTCCACAATCTGTGTCTCAGTGTTGTATACTCTGTAGCCTTTAGAGGGTTCAGAATATCCAAGCATGAAACACTTCTGTGCTTTGGAATCAAACTTGTTCAGATTTTCTTTAGTATTTAACATATAGCAAATACATCCAAAAGGATGAAAATATGAAATGTTGGGCTTTCTGTTCTTCCACAGTTCATATGGAGTCTTCTCCAGAAGAGGTCTTACAGACACTCTGTTCTGAATGTAACAGGTTGTGTTGATTGCTTCTGCCCAAAAGTGTTTTGTCAGATTAGTCTCATTGATCATGGTTCTGGCCATTTCTTGCAGAGTTCTGTTTTTCCTCTCTACAACCCCATTTTGTTGTGGAGTTCTAGGACAGGAAAAATCATGAGCAATGCCATTTTCATTAAAATATTTATTTTCAAATTCACCACCATGATCACTTCTGACTTTTATAATTTTGAAACCTTTTTCATTCTGGACTTGTTTACAGAAGTCAAAGAACACAGAATGTGACTCATCCTTGTGTTTTAAGAACTTTACCCATGTCCATCTACTATAGTCAGCAACAATGACTAATCCATACTTTTTGCCTCTGATGGATGCAGTTTTCACTGGTCCAAATAGATCAATATGAAGTAATTCTAGTGGTCTGGAAGTAGAAACAACATTTTTTGATTTAAAAGATGATTTTGAAAACTTCCCTTTTTGGCATGCTTCACAAAGAGCATCTGAGGTGAACTTCAGATTAGGAAGTCCTCTGACAAGATTAAGTTTATTAATATGAGATATACGTCTCATATTAATATGCCCCAATCTTCTGTGCCAGACCCATTGCTCTTCATTAACAGACAAGAGGCATTTAACATTTTGAACCTTAAGTTCTGAAAGATTTATTTTATAAATGTTGTTTTTCCTCTTACCACTAAATAGGATAGAGCCATCTTTTTGACTAATAGATTTACAACATTTTTTATTAAAGGTTATATCATAACCATTGTCACTTAATTGACTTATGGACAATAAGTTATGCTTTAACCCTTCAACAAGTAAAACATTAGTAATAGAGGGAAGTTTACCATTTCCAATGGTGCCAGATCCAATGATCTTGCCCTTCTGATTCCCTCCAAATTTCACATCACCTCCAGATCTAAGCTCCAGACTTTGGAACATAGACCTTTCTCCTGTCATGTGTCCCGAGCATCCAGAGTCCAGGTACCATGATTGGCGTCCTGACCTTGCTGCTAAGAACATCTGCAACAGGAATTATTTTACTTTTAGGTACCCAGATCTTCTTGGGTCCTTTAGGGTTAGTTGTTCTGAAGGTTTGTCTAAACTTCTGTTTTTCAACATGAGGTTTATTCTGACTAGCCTTAGATTTAAACACATGAATATTCTTTTCAGAACGTGTTTGTTCAATATCATTCAAGTGACCAAATTTAAAGTGGGAATATAAAGGAGTCTTTTTGATGATAATTTTATCAACAGGTTTTGGATTTAAATCCTTTCCAGAGGAAGATTCATATCCAATTCCTTTTCTGTTATTTCTGCTAACTCCATAGATCATAGAAGCCATTTTGCTTCTGTCTATGCTTTTAGCAAGAAACTTCTGAAAGCTATAATCATATTTTTCCAAAATATTTTTACATTCAGATTCAGTTTCAAAATCAGAGTTTTGTTGAGCTAATTCAGAATCATTTTTCAATTTTAAGTTCTTTTCATTTAGCTCAACTACTTCTGATTTGAGAATATTATTCTCATATACAAGATTGCTTTGACGCTTCTTGTATTTGAGCTTAATATTGTTATAGCTCTTCAGAACTTCTGATAACACTTTGATAAGTTCTTCTTTAGTGAGTTTAGCCATTACCTCTTCAGCGTCAGAGTCAGATTCAGATCCTGAAGTTCCTTCCTACTGATCTTCTATGTCTTCCATCAAAGCTACATTTGCACATTCCTCTTCTGACTCAGATTCAGATTCAGATGTATCTGAATCATCCCAGGTGGCCATTAGAACCTTTTTCTTCTTATCAGATTTTCTTTTAGGCTTGTCTTTCAGCACCTTTGGACATTCATTTTTGTAATGTCTAGGTTCTTTACATTCATAACAGACAACCTCCTTTTTGCCAGATCTTCTGTGTCCAGAAGATTCTTTTCTTTGGTCAGGCTTCCTGAAGTTTCTGAACTTCTTTCCTTTGTGCTTCTAGAGTTTGTTTATTCTTCTAGACAGCATGGATAATTCATCTTCATCTTCAGATGAGGATTCTTCAGAGCTTTCCTCTATTACCTGCAATGCTTTAGCATATTTATTAGATTTTAAAGCAACAGATTTACCTTTCTTTTGAGGTTCATCTTCCTCAAGTTCAATTTCATGACTTCTTAGTGAACTAATTAGTTCCTCCAAGGAGATCTTGTTCAGATCTTTAGCCATTTTCAGCGCAGTCACCATAGGTCTCCATCTAGTAGGTAAGCTTCTGATGATCTTTTTCACATGATCAGCAGTAGAGTATCCTTTATCCAGAACCTTTAGTCCAGCTGTAAGTATTTGAAATCTGGAGAACATAGCTTCAACAAATTCAGAGTCTTCCATCTTGAAGGCTTCATACTTCTGGATCAGAGCCAGAGCCTTTGTTTCCTTGACTTGAGAGTTTCCCTCATGAGTCATCTTTAAGGACTCAAACATGTCAAATGCAGTTTCCCTATTTGTAATTTTTTCATACTCAGTGTAAGATATTGCATTCAACAATATTGTTCTGGCCTTGTGGTGATTTCTAAATTCCTTCTTCTGAGCATCTGTCATAGATTTTCTATCTATTTTCTTGCCATTCCCTTCAGTGGGATGAACATATCCATCTATAACCAGATCCCAAAAATCAGCATCATATCCAAGGAAAAAACTTTCAATCCTGTCTTTCCAATAATCAAATTTCTCCCCCATCAAACATAGGGGGTTTGGTGCTGATTCTATCCCTTTCTTCATATTTGTTGTTAATGTTAGATACTGTATTATCAGCCATAGTAACAACCAAATATATATCAAAGTTTTTCTCACTGGATCTTTACTGTCACTGTGAAGTGGTAGCACACACAAAACCGGAGCTCTGATGCCAACTGAAGGTGAGAAAATACTTAGAAGGGGGGTTGAATAAGTATGAAGATAAAAACTTAGAAATAAAAACTCAAGTATTTTTATCCTGGTTCGTTGAACTCAACTACTCCAGTCCACCCTTCCTAGAGTGATTTTCCTTTCTCAATCAAGGACTTAATCCACTATTTAATCAACTGATTACAATAGTAAGCACTAAGAACAACTGTTCAAAGTCTTCTCAAGAACTACTGATCCTAACTGGATCTTCTTAAGGTTTTCTTACAATCAAATGTAATAACACAAATACAAGTGTTTAAATTGCTTCTAAAAAGCTTTATCACAACTGTGATTCTTCACTTAATATTAGGAACAAAGAAATTAATTCTAGAAAGAATGTGAATAGTATGAGAGCTTTGAATATTGATTTCTTTTCAGGTAAAACGTCAACTGAAGAAGATGGGTGAAGACTTGCTTTTATAGGCAGCTGATCCAAGAGAGCTTCACGTTGAGAAGAGTGTCACAAAAGGTCTGAGCCTTTTTGTATTCACATCAAGTGACCTTTCCTAGAAGAAGAAAGCACATAGAAATCCTTTTTGTCTGTGTTCTTGTGTCTAGCATAAATAAGGAAAGAGTCGTTTGGATTATTCCAACGGACATAATCTTTGAATTCTTCTTCTTCAATTTTCAGCAAGATTCATCAGAGTCTAATTTGATCAGAGCCTTCTGATGTTGATCAGAGCTTTGCTGAATCAGAGTCTTTGCAGCAGGTGTGCTTTTAGCGTGTGTAAGTTCAGAGCATATTTGAGTCAGATCCTCAGTACTGGAAGCTTTAGTACTTTCAGAATCTTCTGTAGTAACTATGCTTTGAAAAACTCTTCATACAGAATTCTTCTTTGGTTCAGATGCTTCTGACTTGCTTCCGATTCTTCTGGAGCTTCTGCTTCAGATCCTTCTGGAGGCTATGCTTAGGATCTTCTGTTGGCAGCATTCAGAATCTTCTAATGGATGCATCTGGCGCTTCAGAGTCTAGCATATTTCTTATGTTCAGTTCTGATTTGCTTCTGGAGTGATAATTACTTTAATATCTGCAGCAAACACTCTTAAGCAAATTTTAGAGTATATAATTCTTAATTACAAAATTTCATAATAGTTATCATCAAAACATAGAGATATTATTAAGAAATAATATGTGTTCTAACAGAAATGACTGATTTATTCTGTGTGAAAATGCAGCTAATAAATAGAGAAAATCTAATGTGTTGTAACAAACTACAACCATGTTCTGCTAGAATTTAGGAAACAAACTTGACTACAAACATTAAATTAAATCAAATAACAAATAATGCTAAAAACTAGGACGCTTTTGACTAAGCCTTATCAGTAGTAAGGAGTTTTTTCCAGTCTGAAGTCTCCAAAAGTGTTTTCCTAGAGGCTCAAATTGAAGTACGGAACTCCTCTATAGCCCATTCCACTGATTCCTTTCGCCACTGCAAGCTTAGAAGTTAGCCATCAAACTCTCTATCTCCTTACACACGCTTCTCGCTGTCGCTACCGCGAAAATAAGGTGCCTACAAAACAGAAGAGTCGCCACCTTTCGTTATTTATCCCTCAGAACGGGAAAGGAAACGATCGGAAAAACCTGACGAAAAGGTATAAGACAAGGTCATCGCAACCATTGTCTGGGTTCGGGAGTCGGTTACGCAAGGGGAAGGTGTTAGCACCCATCACGTCCATCGTACTCGATGGGATCCACGCTTGTTGTGTTTATCTGACGGGTTGGTTTTATCTATCTACCTATCAAGGCTGGCTTAAAAAGAAAAGAAAATGACTCGGCAAAGCGTCGCACTTTATGCCTACGTATTCTCATCAGAGAATGAGAAATCAGAGTCAACGTAGTTCGGCCAACTACGGGGTACGGGGAAGGTAGCTCGCCAATACGTCAGTATTGTGCCTACGTACTCTCAACAGGCTTGAGAGATCAGAGCTTATGTAGTTCGGGATAATACGGCTTACGGGGATTCAGATTCATCTATTTTATCGAGTAGGGTTAACAAACAGTTCCAGCAGTTTGGCGTACGCAGCTCGACCCTTGGAGACTTAGGCGTTACCGTTTGTGGTAGAACTAGGAGTTAACGACACTCTTTTCTTCAGAAAAGCTTCCTTTGAATTATGGGTCCACGGGGCAAAAAAGTTTGAAGTTTGTTTTCTGTCTTTTACGAAAGAACTATTTTTTATGGATATTTGCAACCAATATCGCACTAGAGACTATGACCTGAGAGCGAATGCGTCGCATGTCACCCAAAGGGTGCCATACTAAACATCCGAGCTGTCGAAAAGAAACTCTCCGACAACCCTTTCTCAGATAGCTTAAGGCTCGTAACGTACGACATCAGTTAACCTTTATTACTGTATTTTAATTTGTTTTGAGACGAGAAGAGAATAGGCTCAACTAAAGGGAGACTATAAAGTCCTAATGTTGTCATGCCAAGGATTCATCCTATGGTTGAGGTTTGAAACAGGGATCTCCTAGAAGTTATCATGCATAGGTTTCAACCTAAAGTTCTATCATCACTTCCTTATCAAAGGAAGTGAGATTCCTAGGGGATCATGTCAATGATAAACAGAAACAGATAAAGCATCAGCTTAAACAGTAAACAGTAAACGATTATAAAATGCATGTAATGCAAGTGAGGGAGGAAATGTGTGGGGCATCAGCCTCCACAAGCTCGTCTCGACCTCAAGCCAGATATGAATAAATGCAATCATACCGGAAGAAAAACATGCTATCAAGCAAGATATGAGTAACTGCAATCATACAGAAGAAGTAACATGCTATCAAGCAAACACAAACCACATAGGCAAGGGAGTTGGGCTCTACCGAATACCCGCAAGCAAAGCCGTACAGTAAAAATACAAGTAGAGGGAGCAACTCAACCTCTAATGCAATCATGCTCCTAGCTTAAATCAGTTTAAACATGAACTTATTCTAATGCATCAAGTAAATCAAACAAGTCATATCAATACAGTTGCACAGAAAGAAAACAGACAGGAAAGGAAACAGATCAACAACTCCCACAGCTTCACAACAAAGCTCTTCTGACAGCAGTTCGGTCCTCAGCCTGCAACTGCTCTTCAAGGTTGTCATCTTCAATAGCAAGTGTCAACTTGCTTCTTCAAGCTTCTAAACTATCAAACATAAGTATCAACTTATTCTTTCTTCTTCAGGCCACAGGTCCACAGTAAACCCCACCTTCAAGCTTCACTTCTAATATCAAGTATCAACTTGTTCCTTCAGGGACTTAATGCATTAAACTCACAAGTATCAACTTGCTTCTTCCTTAAGCTTCAGCTTCTTCATTCCATCTCCAATGGATTCCTCTCACAAGTATCAACTTATTCTTCTCCTTCCTCAAGCTTCAGCTCTCTCTTCAATCTCAATTTGATCTTCTTCTTCACACAAGTATCAACTTGTTCTTCTGGATCTTCAAGCTTCAGCTCTAAAGGTAGTCTTCAAACACAGAGAAGTATCAACTTCTAGCCTCTTCAACCTTCTAACAAGGAACTCCATCCTCTATCAAGGGAAAAAGATTCATCTAACAAGAGCAAAGTTTGGATGATTGGTAGCAGAGTGAAGACCAAAGGTCACCACTAAGCATCCTATCATCAGAGAAAGGGGCCCTCAAAGGTTCTACCAACTTTTAAAGAGCCACACATCCTACCAAAGGAGGGATGAGGCCTTTACAATGGGACCTTACATCATAGGGAAGAATGGAAGTGATCAACATCTTCCATGTTTATGAAGGAAGAGAATCTATCTAGAAGCTCTGCCTACAAACCCTAACCTTAACACCTAATCAACACTACACCAAAAGAAGGGAAGATCTTCACATCCAAATTCTTCAAGCACTCCATTGCATCTTCAACTTGCCTTCATCCTCAACCAAGGGTAAAAACAACACAAGCTTACTCTAAGGGAACTTAAGGGGTTAATCTAGTCAAATTAGTGCATTAGAATCATCTAAAGTTAGCACCTAAACTAAAATTAAACAAAAATAGTAAACTACATTGTAAATTCCTACAAAAATTCCTAAGGGACCCTAATTCAATCATGAATCTACCATACAAAATTCAGAGGTTGAATCATCCACCAAGTTCTAGATATAAAACCTAAATCATAAGGTATTAACCCTAAATCCTAAAAATGGAGCTCCTAAAGTTTCAACCTAAAACTACCACTTACATTCCTCACAAAAATGTGAAAACAATCTAGGGGGAACATGCATATCTATGCTATATACATACAAAAAATCAAGGCAAGAATCATCATCAAATGATCAAACCAAATTCAACAAAACAAAGCATCAACCATGATTATTTCAATATCAATTAAAATTCAACAAATGCTAATAAATAAAAAATGCATGAAATATTAATATTTTTTATCTAAAAAAAACTAGATTCAATCATGAATCAATGGAAAAAAGAATGGAATCATTTGAATTATTTTTCAATTTTTTATGGACTATTTACTAAACTATGTAAAATGAAGAAAATAAAATGGAAAATATGGAAATTGGTGAAACCTGCGTGGTAAATAGAAAATATTTCCAGTTTAATTCAATGCTGGGCCCAAAAGGGGGTGTTGGTATCAACCAGTCCAAAGCCCAGGCGCCAATTCTCAGCTCACAAAAATTGAAAGAAAAAGTTACACACAAGAAGACTCGAACCCATGCGGCTTTGGTGTATGCAGCGAAATGAAAAGGATGGGATTCTCACTAATGCCAAACGACCGTGTTTTAGGGGAGGGGGACGTGGCGCATTGAAGGCGCTTGGATTGATGGACTAAGTCTTGTTTTCATCACGAACGAGGGGTCCAGATTGTGTCTTCTACCTTTCAAATGTGCAAGAGGAGGGAAAAATGCAGAATCCGGCGAAGGCGGCCGGAGTTCCGCCGGAAAACCTCACGACACCCTAACTATCTCTATACTCAACCTTTGGCCACGATTTCTTGATGAAATTTGACCAAAATTTCCTCAGGAATTCAATCATGCCACTAGTTTATGCTAAAAACGCATGGTTTGCAAAAAAAGATCTCAACCGAAAATGGCATGAACCCTAACTTGTCTCTAACCATCAAATTGATTAACCAGAATCCATCTACATCCTAAGGGGAACTTAACCACATGCTTCTAATGGATTAAAAGTGCATAATCAGAGAGATATTTCAAGAAATTAGAACCAACCTTGAAGCTTGAATTGCAATGGTTATGCGCCTCAATTCTCTTCCAAACTCTGCAGAATCCTTCAAGGAGTAATGGTGGATGATTCTTGATGCTCAATTCTGGTTGAAACTTCCTGATTCTCCAAAATGATTTTTCAACTTTCAATCTTTTTCTTCACTTCACTCCAATGGCTTCTCAACAGAATTCTGCACTAGAACCTTCCTATCATGATCCAAATCCTATTTGTAATGTGTTCAGATGGATATGAAGCCCAAACTAGGCCCAATTATGGATTTTGGATCTTCACTTTTCCTTCCAAATTTCAACATGGATGTGTGCCTTCAAGCCTTACTCATGCTCTACTAAACTTCCAAACCATTCACTTAATCATTAAGGAGTGTAATGAAATGGTTTTCTTCCTTTGGTTTCAACATATGGAATGTATATGATATGTTTCTTAATTGTGAAGTAACCATCCAAATGGCCATGTTATGGACCTCAAATCAAAAATGTGGCAATGCCAATCCTTCTAAAACATCAATTCCATTCAAAATGACCACAAATTTGACTTGGAAACATGTTAATCTCATTTATTTTGAATTTTCTCATTTTACTTCATTAAAATGTATTTTATGTGAAGTTTCTTCAACCAATGCTTGATATAATCCATATCAATGGACACTTGATGTTTAGACAAGCTAAAAACATCATTTTGAACAACTTTCATGTTGAACAAAAATGCGTTTGAGACCTCTAAGTTGGTGAAAATGGCCTATGATCACAAATGACCTATAATCACCAAATGTCCAAAATAACCTTGACTTGTCAAAGCCATAACTTGAGTTCTACAAATCCTATCAAGGACTTCTAGTACTCTCTAGAAAGCTAAGAGGATAAGAAACAACATTCATGTTAACCAAAAGTTCATAGGAATCATCCTTCTTGGGCAAAAGTTTCATGCAAGTTGGGTAACTTTCAAGCTCCAAATTCACATTCCTCAGATGACTTGTAACTTGTCAAAGCCATAACTTGAGTTCTACAAATCCTATCAAAGACTTCTAGCACTCAAATTAAATCTAAGACCATACTATACAACAATCATGTTGGGGGCAAGATGAGATGACAATCACATCTTGAGCTAAATTGCCTTGAAGATAAGGGTCAAACTAGGGGATTTTACACTATCAAGCCTTAGAAACCCTAGCTTGAAACTTCTCAAACTCTTCAATCATGATGAGTTGACCTTGGAATTATCCTTAGAACATCTCAATGTATCAATCCATTATCACATGGCTCTGGGATTAGGTCTCAACCTTCTTTAAATCATCAGTTGACTTAGGGTTGACCCAGTCAAACCCTAACTGCACCACTCATGGCTGAGGCTTCTTAATCTTGCACAATGACCTGTCTAGGCATCAAAGTGATCTTCAAAACTTCTCATGAGCTCTCTTAAGACCTCAAGTCCATCCTCATGGCTTCAGAATCATCTGAGGGCTCTCCACAACTCTCAAGTTAGGAGGCACACCCTCCTGGTTTCAACCAATCTCTCTAAGGATCCTCTAACTTCTCTGACAAGGATATCAACCCTTGGGCACTTGAATAACCTTCTTAGCTAGCTTCAAACTCTTGTGTAGCCTTTGATTGGTAATCATACCTCTTGATCTCCTGCATACATGTCATGAAATGCAAATGATAATGCTAATGTGAATGAAATGAAATAAAGCTAGGTAAAGAAATGTTGGGAAAATTTTGGGGTGCAACAGCTGCCCCTATTCAAACGGCTTGGACCTGACTGGGTGAGAAGCGAACAACTCTCAAAAAATCAAGGTAAAAGACGGTTGAATACCAACAAACCCGGAAATTTGCCAACTACACAAGTACACGGTACTCTGATGGGAACAAATCTTCGGAAACTGAAACAATAGCTGCGCGGCAACTAGCTGGAGAAATACTGATATGAATCTCCGTCAGGATGATTCTCTGATTTATCTGATATCATTGTGTCCTTAAATCATCAAGGGATCACCGCTTACACGGTAACTGGCGATTTGCCAACCGCACAGGTAAACGATACTCTGATTGGTAGGAACATCTTCAAAACTGAGCATGACAGTTGCACGGCAACTAGCTGGGGAATTGGTCACACGGTAACCGGTGAAAGGTCTAATCTCAAATCTCTGCCAGGATAACTATCTGATTTCGCTGTAGATCTTCGTCCTCAAGTCATCAAGGGGTCACCGGTTACACGGTAACTGGTAATGAATGGTTGGTCATTCCGTCAGGCATTCTGCGTCATAGCAGAAGAATTCCTTATCGTCACCTATGGACTCATCGTTTCGCCAGGAACGTCGACAACATCTTTGTCAGACTTCATCAATAAGTCTTCAAATGGAATCCTTAATCAATCAGGAACCACTAAGGATATACAATCTTTTGCCATCAGGCACCCTGCGTCAGCTAGGCAAACTGCTTCGACATCGCAGCTGGACTTCATCAGTAAGTCAGGGGTTTTGGCACCGCTGCCGGACTTCAATAATCAAGTCTTCAAGGAAATTTCAACTTCTCTGTTGAAAACATGTTAGGGATGACACATCTCCGTTGGGGATTTTGGATAACTATCAAGTAACTCTGCTTCAGGGCTCCAAAAATCATTCTGGATACATCAACTCTGTTGAGGACTTCAAGAATCATCTTGAACAAATAACTCCGCCGGAGACTTCAAGAATCATCCTGAACCAATGACTCTGCTGGAGATTTCAGGAATCATCCTGAGCAAACACTCTGTCGGGGACTCTAAGTATCAACTTGAGCGACCAACTCTTGCGACTTCACTGGGGATTTTTAAGAATCATCTTAAGCCAACCATTCTGCGGAGGAACACCTGCAAAACAAGAATAGTACCGACCTAGCTCATGTTTCATATGCATATGTTTGACAATGGCGTAATGCTCCACACAGTGGAAATGCTACGCGTTTAGGGTAGATGCTATGCAATCATGCAAAATGCTATGACCCCATCAACAAAATAAATGCTGAAGGGAAAATCCTCATGTCAAGGAGAAAGAACCCCTCTGGTGGAGGAAGGACTCCTCCTGCCAAGGGGAGGAAGTCACACCAATCTCAATTGGATTCCGCCTGGGGAAATGAACTTCAGTCAACTGCTGCAGGGGAACAAAGTTCTACAAGAACCTGGATCTATTCATCTGGGTATACGAACCACAACTGCTGAGGAAAACGATATCAATCGCAGAAATAAACTGCACGACCTTCGCGGCTAAAACCTTCTTGGAGATAACGACTCCGGTGGGGAAATACAGCATTAGCTATTCAACACTCTACTGGAGAGAACCAATCATGGCTCCCACGACTTCCAAGGACTCGGCTCTCTTGGGGGACTGCCAACTCGGCTGGGGAAGAAGGAATCATTCTGCTCACAGGGGAGAGCACAACTCTGTGGGGAATTTCAATTCCGTTGCAGACTTCAGTCTTGAACTATCAATTGCTGCACACTTCAGTATATGACTCAGCTGGGGAGATGGTGTTCCTTCAGGATGCCTCTGATTGGGGAGAGAATCTTCTCTGCCTGGGGAGACATATCAATGCTTTCGATCTCATGTTCATACTCCATGGGGAGATGCTGCTGCACTCGCTGGGGTAGAAGGAATCATCCGGCTTGGGGACGCATACGGCGTACTGCCTAGAATATGCTACCTGCAACAACACAAACAAACGGACAAGATACCCTTCTCAAAGGGACCTATCAAGGTTATCATCTTATGACAATGTTCAAGTAATTCATCGTTTCAACAATCAGTGGCCTAGGCCAGTAAGTTTATGTATGCGCATTTTATCAAAAACATCGGCGTTCTTTTTCACAAACAAAACAGATAAATGCTAAACAAACAAACAGAATTGCTGAATAGTATATATTTTATTGATAACGAACCCCTGAATGGGTAAACATGTTTTACAACAGATGCAAGCTCCTGGAATGAGGAAGCTGCGCAAACATAAAAACGTAAATATACATCAGTATATACACAAATGTCGGCAATGAGGCGTAGACGAACACCATGAGTTGATCCCTCTATGACCTACTCGACTTCGATACTTCTCCGACGCTTCGGCTTCAGAAGAGATTGATTCAGATAAACGGCCCTCAGGTCTTCCGAACCACTAAACAAATAGAGTCCACACACGGAACGCAGTCATTTTCTTTTTTCAAATCCCTAAATTTTGCCTGAATCGCCCTTTCGGGTTTTCGATTCACCGGGATACCCTTTTTTGCCAAAGTCGCCCATCCAGGTTTTCGACTTTGCGGGTGTACATTCTTTTCTTTTATATCCCTAATTTTTGCCCGAACCTTTTTCCCTTTTTTATGGTTCGCCAGGATGCCCCATTTTTGCCTGGATATTCTTTTTCTTTCCAGCGGGTCATTTTTAAGCAAAGTATTTTTTAACTGCGCCCGCGTTCACCGGGGATGCAAAATCTTCACCATCCATCGTGGACAACAACAAGGCTCTTCCCGAGGAGACCTTGCTGACGACGTACGGACCTTCGTAATTGGGAGTCCACTTGCCCTGGTGATCAGAGTGTGGAGGAAGAATCTTCTTCAGGACGAGGTCACCCGTCTGAAAGCTTCTAGGACGCACCTTCTTATCATAAGCTTTCTTCATTCGGCTTTGGTACAGACGACCATATGCAATCGATGCTAACCTCTTCTCGTCCATCAGGATGAGTTGGTTTAGTCGGTTCTTAATCCATTCTGCCTCATCGAGTTTCACGTCAACCAAAACTCGTAAAGAAGGGATCTCAATTTCTAACGGTAGGACAGCTTCCATACCGTACACCAGTGAGAAAGGAGTTGCCCCGGTTGATGTACGTACCGTTGTACGATAACCGTGCAATGCAAATGGCAGCATCTCGTGCCAATCCTTGTAGGTCACAACCATCTTCTGTACAATCTTCTTGATGTTCTTATTGGCCGCTTCAACAGCGCCATTCATCTTCAGCCGGTAAGGAGATGAGTTGTGGTGTTCAATCTTGAAACTCTGGCACAGCTCTTTCATCATCTTGTTATTCAGATTAAAACCATTATCAGTAATGATCCGCTCGGGAATTCCGTAACGACAGATGATGTCCCTCTTTATGAATTTAGCCACCACCTGCTTGGTCACATTAGCATATGAGGCTGCCTCCACCCACTTGGTGAAGTAATCGATAGCTACTAGAATGAAGTGATGACCATTAGATGCAGTGGGCTCGATCTTGCCTATCATGTTGATGCCCCACATGGAGAACGGCCACGGGGAGGACATGACATTCAACGGGCACGGCGGCACGTGAATCTTATCAGCATAAATCTGGCATTTATGACATCTCTTCGCGAATTTAAAGCAATCCAATTCCATTGTCAGCCAGTAGTATCCTGCTCTCAGGATCTTTCTCGTCATAGCATGCCCGCCGGCGTGCGTACCAAATGTGCCTTCATGGACTTCTTCCATGAGCATACTCGCTTCTTTCTCATCTACACATCTGAGTAGTACGAGATCATGGTTTCTCTTATACAGAACTCCATCAGGATTGAGATAAAAGTTCCCAGACAGCCTCCTCAGAGTCTTCTTATCCTGGGTCGACGCTCCCGCAGGATACTCCTTAGTCATAAGGAAAGTATGGATATCATGGAACCATGGCTTGCCATCGGAGGCTTCCTCGATTGCAAAGACGAATACAGGTCTATCAAGACGAGAAAGGACAATCCTTGGGGCTTCATTCCAAAAATTGACTTTATACATCGAAGCCAACGTGGCTAAGGCATCAGCCATCTGATTTTTTGCTCTGGGCACATGATGGAGTTCCACTCGAACAAAGAACGGAAGCAACCTTCTGGCATAGTTCATGTACGGCATCAAATTCGATTGACGAGTCTCCCACTCCCCTTTAATCTGGTTAATCACAAGCGCCGAGTCACCTTATACATCTAGGTTCTTGATTCTCAAATCAATTGCTTCTTCTAGACCCATGATGCATGCTTCGTATTCCGCTTCATTATTGGTGACCGGAAACGTCAGTCTCACAGTGAACGGGATATGGGATCCGTGGGGAGTCGTGATGATCGCCCCAATGCCACTTCCGTAAGAATTAACCGCCCCGTCAAATATCAATTTCCACTGGGATTTCCTGTCTGGACCCTCGTCGGGCAACAGTTCATCGCAATCTTTCACTTTAAGAAACATGGTATCCTCATCAGGGAATTCAAATTTCATCGGCTGGTAATCTTCGATCGGCTGTTCGGCAAGGTATTCAGACAATACGCTTCCCTTAATGGCCTTCTGGGAAACATACTGACTGTCATATTCCGTCAACACCATTTGCCATCTAGCAATCCTGCCCGAAAGCGCTTGCTTCTCGAAGACGTACTTGATCGGATCCATCTTTGAAATTAGCATGGTGGTGTGATTGAGCATGTACTGTCGTAAACGTTTGGCAGCCCAGGCTAGTGCACAACACGTTTTCTCCAGCATCGAGTAACGAGATTCACATTCTGTGAACTTTTTACTCAAATAGTAAATGGCATGCTTCTTTCTGCCCGTCTCGTCGTGCTGACCGAGAACACACCCCATACTATTCTCAAGGACTATCAAGTACATGATTAAGGGTCTTCCGGCCACTGGGGTATCAAGATGGGAGGTTCCTGCAGATACTGTTTTATCTTATCAAATGCCTTCTGGCAATCCTTGTTCCAGATAATTGCCTGATCTTTCTTTAACAGTTTGAACATCGGTTCACACGTGGCCGTGAGCTAAGAAATAAACCTTGCAATGTAGTTTATCCTGCCCAGGAAACCACGAACTTCTTTTTCTGTTTTTGGCGCTGGCATTTCTTGTATTGCTTTTATCTTTGCAGGATCAACCTCAATGCCTCTTTCACTCACAATAACCCCAGTAGTTTTCCGGACCGTACTCCGAAAGTACACTTGTTAGGATTCAGCCTCAACCTGAACTTCCTAAGCCTCTCGAAAAGCTTCAGCAAATTGACCAGATGTCCCTCCTCTGTTTGGGACTTCGCAATCATGTCTTCAACATAGACTTCAATCTCATGATGAATCATGTCATGAAACAAAGTAACCATTGCTCGTTGGTAAGTGGCCCCCGCGTTCTTCAGACCGAAAGGCATTACCTTGTAACAAAACGTTCCCCAAGGTGTAATAAACATAGTTTTCTCCATGTCCTCCGGCGCCATCTTGATCTGATTGTAGCCGGAGAAGCCATCCATGAACGAAAATACAGAGAACTGAGCTGTATTGTCGACCAACACATCAATATGGGGGAGCGGGAAATCATCTTTAGGGCTCGCCCTATTCAAATCCCGGTAATCGATGCACATTCGCACCTTACCGTCCTTCTTCGGCACAGGCACTATGTTGGCGACCCACAGAGGGTAAGTAGTGACCGCTAGAAAGCCAGCATCAAGTTGATTTTGCACTTCTTCTTTGATCTTAACGGCCATATCTGGTCGTGTCCTCCTAAGCTTCTGCTTAACGGGAGGGCAATCTTCTCGCAGCGGCAAGTGATGGACCACGATGTCAGTGTCAAGTTCGGACATATCTTCGTATGACCAAGCAAAGATGTCACTATACTCTCTCAGCATCTCGACCAATCTCTGCTTGACATCATTCTGCAATGCAGCCCCTATCCTGACATTCCTGACCAGTTCTTCAGAACCCAGATTCACAATCTCAATCTCTTCTTCGTCAGGCAGAATAAGTTTCTCTTCTTGTTTCAACAAGCGGACCAACTCTTCGAGAAGGTCCTCGTCTTCATCAATCTCTTCTTCGGCTTGATAGATCCGGCAATCGAAGTCGAAGTGAGTCGTAGAAGGTCCAGAGTCGATGTCGTCCGTTATGTGGATCCTGCAATAACAAGGGTTAAGCTTAAAACAAGGATATGCAGGTTAGCACAAACCCCGTTGCCATTTTATTGTTTTTCAAAACAAATATAAAACAGGAATAATAAAGATCACAATATTTGAATACGAAGAAAACGCCTTTTGATTTATTGGTAAAATGCATGTACATAACCAAACAAGGCCCTGACAATAAAACCACTACGCCCCGGGTAGGACATAGGGTTGTACAATGATTGGAGAAAGTAAATCATTACTCTTTGCCTGTCACTTGGATGGTATCCCTGATGGACCAGTTGTCGAGGCTCTCGCCTGGTTTGCTCGGCTGGATCCAAGAGTCTAGGTCGCAATCGCTGTCCTCGCCGTCTTCAGACACTGCGTTGATACTTTCAAATATCACCCCGCCACTGGTAAACTGGATCGGCCCTTTACCTCGCGACGCACTGTGAGAAGAGGAGGCTTCAGCCGTAGGAGAGTATCCTAACCCAAACTTGTCTTGCTTGTTAGGTATCTCTAGAATTTTCCCCCAACCTGGGGTAGATCCGGCCTGAACAACGGCCCGGCTTCCTTGAAGGAAGAGAGAGTCATTTCTGGTTTCTCAGTGATTACAGGAGCTACGTTCTTGACTTTAACAGCTTCGAACGCCTGACATAGGGTTTCGTGGATTTCCCCATCCATCTCAACATACTTGAAGGACGACAAATGGCTCACCATTATATCTTCCTCGCCACATATGGTCACGACGCTACCTCCAACAACATACTTGAGCTTCTGGTGCAACGTGGAGGTCACGGCGCCAGCAGAGTGGATCCATGGCCGGGCTAGGAGACAGCTGTAGGCAGGCATGATGTCCATAATGTAGAAGACTGCATCGATTGTTTCCGGCCCGACTTGGATTGGTAACGTCACCTCCCCGAAAACATGATGTTTGGTTCCATCGAACGCTTTCACCACCAGATCACTGGGTGTGCAAATCAATCCTCGAGTATCTAACTTCATCAATGCTTTCTTCGGAAGAACATTGAGTGAAGACCCCGTGTCCACCAACACGTGAGACATAATCGTTTCCCTACACTCTATCGAGATGTGCAGGGCGCTGTTGTGGTTTCTTCCCTTCGGCGTCAGCTCCAGGTCAGTGAACCCTAACCCGTTTCCAGCATTCATGTGGGCTACGACCCCTTCCAACTGGTTGACCGATATTTCCTGCGGTACATACGTGGCATTCAAAACCTTTAACAGCGCGTTGCGATGTGCCTCAGAACACAGCAACAAATTCAGGATGGAGATTTTCGAGGGTGTTTGATGAAGATGATCCACGATCTTGTAGTCACTCTTCTTAATCAACCTCATGAACTCTTCAGCGTCCTTGACAAGTAAGTCCTTCTCTACCCCCCGAGGGGTTTCCTCAACGACTTTACCTTTTCCCTTATCGGTTACATCAGCTTTGTCCGCCTTGTCCGCCACATCCTCAGGTGGAGCAAATACTCTCCCGCTTCGCGTGATTCCGCCAATACCCACTAGGTTATCCACAGACGACCCAGATGGTTCCAGTTCCAACTTTTGTCCGTTACAGTAGACGTCTGCCCCATAATGCCATGGGACAGCATTAGTGCTTTCAAAAGGTATCGGCCCAGCTTTGGTGATGGTAATCGTGGGCGGTCTGGGTGCAGAAATAGTGATCGTCCGGCGAGGGATGGTGATGGTAGCAACCTCATCATCTTGCTTCAGCATTACCTCTCCAGATCCGCTTTCGGCCCTTCAGCTAAACTGCAAGATTCCTTCGGTCATCAGACTCTGAATCCCCTCTATCAACTATTCACATCCATCTGGACGAGTCGCACAGCCCATACACAGTTCTCCACAGCCCGGAAAGAAACCTCTTTTCATCAGCTTGGCTTTAACGAAGCTAAGCGGTGTCTTCAGATCCTTGACGTCAGTCAACAAATCCAAGTTCTCGTCTTTAATAATGGCATTTACCCCCACCTCCCCTATGATTCGGCATAGGGTTCTTCGTGACATTTGGCACATTATCTGAGAAATTGATGATCTTAGCATCCACCATATCTTGCACCTTGCGCTTGAAGGCTTTGCAGTTTTCTATCGTGTGGCCTGGTGCCCCCGAGTGAAACTCACAAGTTGCATTCGCATCATAACCTGGCGGAGGTGCCCCTGTCAAGGGAGCCAAGGTTCTCTTCTGGATTAGCTATAACTGAAGCAGAGTCTGTAACAGTTGAGCATAAGACATGGGCGACGTCTCGAGGTGGCGACTTGATAGAGGTGCTCTGTTCTGATACTTTCTGTACCCTTACTGATTTGGCTGCTGCTGCGGCGGCTGCTGCTGTGGCTGTTGGACAGCGGGGATGGTTATGCTAGCCACCTGCTGGTGCTGGCCCTTGCCTTTCCTTCGAGCGTTAGACACGGCGCTCGTCTCTCCTTCTCGCCTCTTGTTACCATACGGTTTCTTTCCTCCTCCAGCTGAGGGTAGATCACCTTGAATTTTCCCCAGTTTGATCCCATTTTCAACGTGCTCGCCGGTGATGATGAGATCTGAGAAGCTCCCAGGCATACTGCTGACCAATTTCTCGTAATAAACCCCTGGGAGGGTGGCTACAAACATTTCCACAAGCTCTCGTTCAACCATCGGCGGCTGAACTCTAGCTGCCAATTCACGCCACCGCTGGGCGTATTCTTTGAACCCTTCGTTGTTCCTCTGCGACAAATTCTGCAGTTGGACTCGATTTGGGTCCAGATCACTATTATACTGATAGTGGTGCACGGATGCTTCAGCAAGTTCCTTCCACGTGCGCACACTGGTAGGCTCCAAACTCATGTACCATTCCAAGGATGGCCCGGACAAGCTATCCTGAAAGAAGTGCATCAGCAACTTCTCGTCTTTAGAGTGAGTGGACATTTTCCGGTAGTATGATCTTAGGTGGACGCGAGGGCAAGTGGTGCCCTTGTACTTCTCAAAGTCGGGTACCTTGAACTTGGGAGGCACCTTGAAATCAGCAATCAGTCCCAACTTGGACATGTCAACACCCATAGTGTTCAGGTTCTCGAAATTCCTCATCTTGTCCCTGAGTGCTTTAAACCTTAGACGTGCTTCAGCAGTCAGCTTTCCTTCAGCACCTTTCTATGAGAACAAATCGTCTTGACGGTCTTCTAACCATGGATGAGGCCCATACAGATTCCCAACACCTGTGTTGCCGTTGCCCAGCCCAACATTGACATTAGCTTCGAAATTCCCATTACCGACGCCAGTCGTATTACCATTGAGCCCCATGTTAGCGATCACATTGCCGTTGGCACTACCGTTCCCCCAGTCACGGGGACGCCATTCTGAGGAGTTTCGACAGGTGGAGGGGTTGGAACAGTCCCACCATGGAGTACACCATTGCTGTCAACCCTTGAAATCAGAGGCTGGACCAATGTTCTGAGCTGATCCTGGCCGTTGGCAACCACTTGCATGAGTTCCATGAAGCGGTCCATCCTCTCTCGGAGCTCTTGAAAGTCGGTCTGCACTTGCTCCATTGCTATAGCTTGATTTGCTCTGGTCAGATAGCGGTAGATTGGTCTTTGATCAATCCTGGAACAACCTGAAACAACCTGTATACACAAAAGGGTTAGAAAAACGACAAAGTGCTCGTTATGCAAATGCTTCATGCAAATGCAAACGTGTGTCTGTGTGTTATGGAGATTACCCCCCGATCCTAGTGCCTGAGTGCCAGTGCTGATAATAAGAAGTCCGAGTCCAGTCGTGGAAATAACATCTCATATATATAAAGAAAGCCCATCAAGGCGGTACACAGCATCACTGGATACAAGCAGAATCAATAGCATAACCTCAACCAACAAGCCTGGTGATGGTCAGCATACAACAATGATCAAAACAAAAGGATTACAAATATAGTCGAGCAAGGCCACGGGCGCGGAACTCTTCTAACAGATTCCTCGTTTCTGGATGATCAGGCCGGGTGAGCAACCCTTCGACGAGTAACTCCCTCTGCGTAATAGTGTACTAAAGACCTTCAACTGAGTCTTCCCATGCTCCTTCGCCGAAACAATCTTCTAACTTCCGCTTCTTGGATTCAAACGTCAGTTTGCGCTTCTTCAGGTAAGCAAGAGCCTTGTTTAGCAGGCCTTCAGCGGCATATCTGCGAGCGGTTTCTTCATCAAACCTCTTCTCACTAGCCTTCACCTGGGCTTGCAGCTTGGAGATTTGCTGCTTCAGCTTATCCTCCCGTTCCTTGCCGTTGGCTAGGGTGGCCTTCCAATGCTGATTAAACTTGGATATTCTCCGGTACGCTTCATCCAAGTGCTGCTTCTTAGTGGCTAGTACGTCATTGACAGCTTTGAAGTCCTGGCCCAAGCGCTCACGCTCGGCCATCTGCTTAGTCAAATCCGTCCCTAACTGGTTCACCAGCTCTGTTTGCCTCTTGCTGGAATGGACGGCTTCGCTTCTCTTGCTTCTGAGTTGAGCCAATTCTTTCTCCAGTTCTTCATTGGCCTTCTTCAGCTCATCTCTCTCAGCTAACACCTGATTATGCTGCTGAATGGGCACGGTGGTAGGCTCTTCGATCACTGGAGGGCTTTCTGGCTGGGCAGGTGGAAACGGAATCCCTATAGCATCTGCTCTGGCTCTGATCCAAGTCACATATGGAGCGTAGGCTTGGCTATTACTTTTCCCCAGCAATGGTTTTCCCCGCTTACTGATACCATTCCAAGCGTGCTGAAGCTTAGATAACATATCCCCCTCTAGAAGACTAGTGAGGTACAGAGATTCCTGCACCTCTTCATCCTTCGGCGAAGCTCTCAAAGCATAAGCAAACTGTCGGACCAACAGAGATGGATTATAGTTGATACAACCCTTCCTGCCTATCAAAGGCACATTTGGAAACCCGCTGCAGCTGAAGATAATCTCAGTACCCAACCTATCTCTATCAAACCAGGCGATATCCTCCGCTAACAGACTCATCAGGCGCTCAGGCCACTCAGTTGTGGCTGCAGACGAAGCAAAGGGACCCTTCTTGGGTAGGTGACTATCAAGCCATCTATAGAGTAGGGGCACACAGCACGAGACATTCTTGCCCCTTCTGTTCTCGTTTTTGTAGTGGACAAAATGATAGACATCTCCTATCAAGGTAGGGACTGGATTCCCTGATGCAAAGATGTGGAAGGCGTCGAAGTCTACAAAGTCGGGCATATTGGGGAACAGAATGATGCCGTATATGCATAAAGCAAGGATGGCGTTGAACACGATCCAACATCCGTCATTGGCGTACTGCTGAGCTTTTCCCACTAAGAACTGCAAGGAGAAACCGGGAACCCTGTTCCAACTAGACAAGACCAACTCGGAGTCATCCAGATGAAGTGAAGGGGCTAGGCTAGCCAGATTAGGCTCAGCATCCATATGAAGAAAGGGCATCTGACTCTTGATAGGCACACCTAACAAATCAGCATATTCCTCCAGTGTGGGTGCAAGAATAAAGTCCTGGAAAGTAAAGCATCTCAACGGAGGATCGTAGAACTGCAGCATGGCGTGCAACCCATTCAACTCAAACACAGAGGGTTTACGAACCAGGCTGAGCAGTTTCCCATACGACTTCCTGAATTCACCTCTCACAGAATCATCTGCCAAAGCAATCAAACCAGTCAGCTGAACAACATCAGGAGTGGGGAGCTTGTAGGCCACAGTCTTCTTCAGAGAACCCATAGTAGCACAAGAGAAGGCAAGGAATCCTGGACCAGGGGAGACGGTACCTGCAACACAGACACACGTTAATGAAATGCAAATGAGTATGCAAAGCAATGTAAAATGCAATCATGCAGCAGGAGATCAAGACGACTGTGTTGTTGAAGTGATGAAGGTGAAGATCTTGTATCAACAAAACCACAATACTGCTCTGTCAAGAACAACCCTATCTCTGATGAGAAGAAAACCCTGGTATTCCCTGGTATTGGACCATAAACCTGCTCTGTCAAGAACACACATATGTCTGATGACAAGGAGAAACCCCTGATGTCAGATTATAACTCTGCTCTGTCAAGAACACACATACATCTAATGATAAGGACTTCTGATACAGGACCATAACTCTGCTCTATCGAGAACAAATACACCTCTGATGATGAGATCCTCTGATACCAACAAAACTGATTCACTATCAAGAAAACCGGGTAGTCTGAAGGTTAAGGTTTCCTGCAACAAACCCAAACCTGCTCACAGGTATGGACCTATACTGACACAAGTTCGGCATCCTATGCGGTCATCAGCGTCACAGACATTCAAGAGGGGTGATACGATACCCAGAAGGTGTGGCATCACCATCTCCTAAAGCAGACTCACTCAGCTGAATTCCAAATGATCGGTCCCCAGAGTCGACAATCCTCCAAACCAACAACCCCTCAGGCCCAAAGGGCCGGAAAAGAAGTCAACCGGGAGAACCTCGTCTGAGCGTGGATTTCATGAGACACTAGTGCCTGCAAAGCAAGCACGCGCCCACTAATTTCCACAACTAATGCTAGGTACACTCAAGCCTGGGTCTGGCTTCTCACTCATCAGAATGCCCCTCCCACAACAGCACAGATAATCATATCATACTGAAAATAAAGGGCGGGAAATAAAATGCGATAAATAAACACAACCCAACAAGTAATCATACAAGCGCTAGGATTGACTCTCGCAGGGGACGTTGGATCCCCAAACTGACTCGCATACGGGACGTTGGATCCCAGGAAACTATCAAGTCTCCCCAGCAGACTCGTTAGCTGTCGCTACCGCGAAAATAAGGTGCCGGCAAAATAGAAGATTCGCCACCTTTCGTTATTTATCCCTCAGAACGGGAAAGGAAACGATCGGAAAAACCTGACGAAAAGGTATAAAACAAGGTCATCACAACCATTGTCTGGGTTCGGGAGTCGGTTACGCAAGGGGAAGGTGTTAGCACCCCTCACGTCCACCGTACTCGATGGGATCCACGCTTGTTGTGTTTATCTGACGGGTTGGTTTTATCTATCTACCTATCAAGGCTGGCTTAAAAAGAAAAGAAAATGACTCGGCAAAGCGTCGCACTTTATGCCTACGTATTCTCATCAGAGAATGAGAAATCAGAGTCAACGTAGTTCGGCCAACTACGGGGTACGGGGAAGGTAGCTCGCCAATACGTCAGTATTGTGCCTACGTACTCTCAACAGACTTGAGAGATCAGAGCTTACGTAGTTCGGGATAATACGGCTTACGGGGATTCAGATTCATCTGTTTTATCGAGTAGGGTTAACAAACAGTTCCAGCAGTTTGGCGTACGCAGCTCGACCCTTGGAGACTTAGGCGTTACCGTTTGTGGTAGAACTAGGAGTTAACGACACTCTTTTCTTCAGAAAAGCTTCCTTTGAATTATGGGCCCACGGGGCAAAAAGGTTTGAAGTTTGTTTTCTGTCTTTTACGAAAGAACTGTTTTTTATGGATGTTTGCAACCAATATCGCACTAGAGACTATGACCTGAGAGTGAATGCGTCGCATGTCACCCAAAGGGTGCCATACTAAACATCCAAGCTGTCGAAAAGAAACTCTCCGACAACCCTTTCTCAGATAGCTGAAGGCTCGTAACGTACGACATCAGTTAACCTTTATTACTGTATTTTAATTTGTTTTGAGACGAGAAGAGAATAGGCTCAACTAAAGGGAGACTATCAAGTCCTAATGTTGTCATGCCAAGGATTCATCCTATGGTTGAGGTTTGAAACAGGGATCTCCTAGAAGTTATCATGCATAGGTTTCAACCTAAAGTTCTATCATCACTTCCTTATCAAAGGAAGTGAGATTCCTAGGGGATCATGTCAATGATAAACAGAAACAGATAAAGCATCAACTTAAACAGTAAACAGTAAACGATTATAAAATGCATGTAATGCAAGTGAGGGAGGAAATGTGTGGGGCATCAGCCTCCACAAGCTCGTCTCGACCTCAAGCCAGATATGAATAACTGCAATCATACAGGAAGAATAACATGCTATCAAGCAAGATATGAGTAACTGCAATCATACAAACACAAACCACATAGGCAAGGGAGCTGGGCTCTACCGAATACCCGCAAGCAAAGCCGTACAGTAAAAATACAAGCAGAGGGAGCAACTCAACCTCTAATGCAATCATGCTCCTAGCTTAAATTAGTCTAAACATGAACTTATTCTAATGCATCAAGCAAATCAAACAAGTCATATCAATACAGTTGCACAGAAAGAAAACAGACAGGAAAGGAAACAGATCAACAGCTCCCACAACTTCACAGCAAAGCTCTTCTGACAGCAGTTAAGTCCTCATCCTGGAACTGCTCTTCAAGGCTATCATCTTCAATAGCAAGTGTCAACTTGCTTCTTCAAGCTTCTAAACTATCAAACATAAGTATCAACTTATTCTTTCTTTTTCAGGCCACAGCTCCACAGTAAACCCCACCTTCAGGCTTCACTCCTAATATCAAGTATCAACTTGTTCCTTCAGGGACTTAATGCATTAAACTCACAAGTATCAACTTGCTTCTTCCTTAAACTTCAGCTTCTTCATTCCATCTCCAATGGATTCCTCTCACAAGTATCAACTTATTCTTCTCCTTCCTCAAGCTTCAGCTCTTTCTTCAATCTCAATTTGATCTTCTTCTTCACACAAGTATCAACTTGTTCTTCTGGATCTTCAAGCTTCAGCTCTAAAGGTAGTCTTCAAACACAGAGAAGTATCAACTTCTAGCCTCTTCAACCTTCTAACAAGGAACTCCATCCTCTAGCAAGGGAAAAAGATTCATCTAACAAGAGTAAAGTTTGAATGATTGGTAGCAGAGTGAAGACCAAAGGTCACCCCTAAGCATCCTATCATCAGAGAAAGGGACCCTCAAAGGTTCTACCAACTTGTAAAGAGCCACACATCCTACCAAAGGAGGGATGAGGCCTTTACAAGGGGACCTTACATCATAGGGAAGAATGGAAGTGATCAACATCTTCCATGTTTATGAAGGAAGAGAATATATCTAGAAGCTCTGCCTACAAACCCTAACCTTAACACCAAATCAACACTACACCAAAAAAAGGGAAGATATTCACATCCAAATTCTTCAAGCACTCCATTGCATCTTCAACTTGCCTTCATCCTCAACCAAGGGTAAAAACAACACAAGCTTACTCTAAGGGAACTTAAGGGGTTAATCTAGTCAAATTAGTGCATTAGAATCATCTAAAGTTAGCACCTAAACTAAAATTAAACAAAAATAGTAAACTACATTGTAAATTCCAACAAAAATTCCTAAGGGACCCTAATTCAATCATGAATCTACCACACAAAATTCAGAGGTTGAATCATCCACCAAGTTCTAGATATAAAACCTAAATCATAAGGTATTAACCATAAACCCTAAAAATGGAGCTCCTAAAGTTTCAACCTAAAACTACCACTTACATTCATCAAAAAAATGTGAGAAAACTCTAGGGGGAACATGCATATCTATGTTAGCTACACACAAAAAATCAAGGCAAGAATCATCATCAAATGATCAAACCAAATTCAACAAAACAAAGCATCAACCATGATTATTTCAATATCAATTAAAATTCAACAAATTCTAATAAAATCAAAAATGCATGAAATATTAATATTTTTTATCTAAAAAAAACTAGATTCAATCATGAATCAATGGAAAAAATAATGGAATCATTTGAATTATTTTTCAATTTTTTATGGATTATTTACTAAACTATGTAAAATGAAGAAAATAAAATGGAAAATATGGAAATTGGTGAAACCTGCGTGGTAAATAGCAAATATTTCCAGTTTAATTCAATGTTGGACCCAAAAGGGGGTGTTGGTATCAACCAGTCCAAAGCCCAGGCGCCAATTCTCAGCTCACAAAAATTGAAAGAAAAAGTTACACACAAGAAGACTCGAACCCATGCGCCTTTGGTGTATGCAACGAAATGAAAAGGATGGGATTCTTACTAATGCCAAACGACCGTGTTTTAGGGGAGGGGGACGTGGCGCATTGAAGGCGCTCGGATTGATGGACTAAGTCTTGTTTTCATCACGAATGAGTGGTCCAGATTGTGTCTTCTACCTTTCAAATATGCAAGAGGAGGGAAAAATGCAGAATCCGGCGAAGGCGGCCGGAGTTCCGCCGGAAAACCGCACGACACCCTAACTATCTCTATACTCAACCTTTGGCCATGATTTCTTGATGAAAGTTGACCAGAATTTCCTCAGGAATTCAATCATGCCACTAGTTTATGCTAAAAACGCATGGTTTGCAAAAACAAGATCTCAACCGAAAATGGCATGAACCCTAACTTGTCTCTAACCATCAAATTGATTAACCAGAATCCATCTACATCCTAAGGGGAACTTAGCCACATGCTTCTAATGGATTAAAAGTGCATAATCAGAGAGATATTTCAAGAAATTAAAACCAACCTTGAAGCTTGAATTGCAATGGTTATGCGCCTCAATTCTCTTCCAAACTCTGCAGAATCCTTCAAGGAGTAATGGTGGATGATTCTTGATGCTCAATTCTAGTTGAAACTTCCTGATTCTCCAAAACGATTTTTCAACTTTCAAGCTTTTTCTTCACTTCACTCCAATGGCTTCTCAATAGAATTCTGCACTAGAACCTTCCTATCATGATCCAAATCCTATTTGTAATGTGTTCAGATGGATATGAAGCCCAAACTAGGCCCAATTATGGATTTTGGATCTTCACTTTTCCTTCCAAATTTCAACATGGATGTGTGCCTTCAAGCCATACTCATGCTCTACTAAACTTCCAAACCATTCACTTAATCATTAAGGAGTGTAATGAAATGGTTTTCTTCCTTTGGTTTCAACATATGGAATGTATATGATATGTTTCTTAATTGTGAAGTAACCATCCAAATGGCCATGTTATGGACCTCAAATCAAAAATGTGGCAATGCCAATCCTTCTAAAACATCAATTCCATTCAAAATGACCACAAATTTGACTTGGAAACATGTTAATCTCATTTATTTTGAATTTTCTCATTTTACTTCATTAAAATGGCTTTTATGTGAAGTTTCTTCAACCAATGCTTGATATAATCCATATCAATGGACACTTGATGTTTAGACAAGCTAAAAAAATAATTTTGAACAACTTTCATGTTGAACAAAAATGCATTTGAGACCTCTAAGTTGGTGAAAATGGCCTATGATCACAAATGACCTATAATCACCAAATGTCCAAAATACCCTTGACTTGTCAAAGCCATAACTTGAGTTCTACAAATCCTATAAAGGACTTCTAGTACTCTCTAGAAAGCTAAGAGGATAAGGAACAACATTCATGTTGACCAAAAGTTCATAGGAATCATCCTTCTTGGGTAAACGTTTCATGCAAGTTGGGTAACTTTCAAGCTCCAAATTCACATTCCTCAGATGACTTGTAACTTGTCAAAGCCATAACTTGAGTTCTACAAATCCTATCAAAGACTTATAGCACTCAAATTAAAGCTAAGACCATACTCTACAACAATCATGTTGGGGGAAAGATGATATGACAATCACATCTTGAGCTAAATTGCCTTGAAGATAGGGGTCAAACTAGGGGATTTTAGACTGTCAAGCCTTAGAAACCCTAGCTTGAAACTTCTCAAACTCTTCAATCATGATGAGTTGACCTTGGAATTATCCTTAGAACATATCAATGTATCAATCCATGATCACATGGCTCTTGGATTAGGTCTCAACCTTCTTCAAATCATCAGTTGACTTAGGGTTGACCCAGTCAAACCCTAACTGCACCACTCATGGGTGAGGCTTCTTAATCTTGCACAATGACCTGTCTAGGCATCAAAGTGATCTTCAAAACTTCTCATGAGCTCTCTCAAGACCTCAAGTACATCCTCATGGCTTCAGAATCATCTGAGGGCTCTCCACAACTCTCAAGTTAGGAGGCACACCCTCCTGGTTTCAACCAATCTCTCTGAGGATCCTCTAACTTCTCTGACAAGGATATCAACCCTTGGGCACTTGAATAACCTTCTTAGCTAGCTTCAAACTCTTGTGTAGCCTTTGATTGGTAATTATACCTCTTGATCTCCTGCATACATGTCAATGAAATGCAAATGATAATGCTAATGTGAATGAAATGAAACACAAGCTAGGTAAAGAAAAGTTGGGCAAATTTTGGGGTGCAACACTCGCTAACTTAAAACAACTCGTGAAATAATTTGGGATTCCACCCTTGATAGAAATCTTTTCTTCAAACCTTTGAGCTTCTTCCACAGACGTCCAACAACTAAAGAGAACACTTCCTTCTTAGATCTACCAAGAATTGCCGGTAATCCTGGCTTGTTGAAATAATTATGTATTGTTGAACTTGGCCAGCCCAACGGACAGAGAGACTCGAGGTAAAAATAATAAAACGCGGTCTTTTAAAAATTAATAATATAAATATTTTGCATATAGACTCGAAACGCCTATCTAAACTTAAAATAACCTCTAAATTATATGCTAAATATTGCTTATTTTTAGAACTATAGGTTATTGAGAGTATAACTAATATTGATGAGATAATTATGAGTTGTTGATATAATATCTTATGTTGTTGATATGATTATGGATAGAGATAATCATTTGTTGAGGGAAACCAAGGAATAAGGTTTAGATAAACTTCATGTGTGTGTGTGTGTGTGTGTATATATATATATATATATATATATATATATATATATATATATATATATATATATATATATATATATATATATATATATATATATATATATATATATATATATATATATATATATATATATATATATATATATATATATATATATATATATATATATATATATATATATATATATATATATATATATATATATATATATATATATATATATATATATATATATATATATATATATATATATATATATATATATATATATATATATATATATATATATATATATATATATATATATATATATATATATATATATATATATATATATATATATACATATATATACATATATATATATATATATATATATATATATATATATATATACATATATATATATATATATATATATATATATATATATATATATATATATATATATATATATATATATATATATATAGCTTGTAGCATTGTAATATATGTAATTTACAAGACATAAATAAAAGAAAATATAGTTACTCTATAGTCGCAAACGTAGGCAATTTGCCCGAACTGCATGAATAAAACTTTTATGTGTTTCTCTTTACTCTGATTTGTATTCGTGTTTCTTTTCTAACAAGTGGTATTGGATGGTGCTTATTCCGAGAGGTGTGAAATTTGAAGTGACTCGGTTCAATGAAACATGCAATTTCGGTTTATGGAAAAGGAGGGTTAAGTATTTGTTGGCTCAACAAGGTTTACAAAAGATGCTTCGTGATGAGACACCGACAGATATCACAACCATTGATTCGAACGAGATGAAGGAGAAGGTCGTAGGTTTGATAAGACTGCGTTTTTTTATGACTTGATTAATTATGTCCTGGATCTCACAACTCCTAAGTGTCACACCTCGAAAAATCATGGAGACATTTCAGAGAAACGACCCTCACGCGAAAGGCGCGGAAATGCGGTTCGACAAAGTCTCCACTGAACTTTATTTATCCCGAATAAACAGGAGAGAAAAATATCGAGAAACCTCTTAAAATGAAAGGATAGGAACAACCAAGTTCCGGGTTCGGGAGTCGGTTACGCAAGGGGAAGGTATTAGCATCTCTCACGTCCGTTGTACTCAACGGAAACCTCTTAGGGTATTTTACGTTGAGCCTTGTCTAGGTTTACTTGTTTCTCTTCTTGATGATAAAGGCGAATTGGTAGGATAAAAGGTTAAAGACATTGGGGGAAATGGGTGGTTAAAAGATAGGGTGCTCGCCAAGGATTGGGCCTGTTGTGCCTACGTATGCTCATTCGAACGAGAATTAGAAATCAGAGCATCGTAGTTCGACTACGGGAAAGGATGGGGGAAATATGGACAGAATAACGGAGAAAAGTTGAAGTGTGCTCTCCAAGATCATCGCAATCTTGTGCCTACGTATCTTACATTCAAAAGTGAATGAAGAATCAGAGCGTCCGTAGTTCGTGGTAACAACCACGAAAAGACGAGGTTTGAAATGGGTTTGAAGTTTGAGTTGAGAGACGAAAGAGTAACTGACAAGCAACCCAAGGGCGTGCCTCAAGAACTTGTCACTCAAGAATTCAAGGAATGCACGATTCCAAGAACTCAATTCTTTCGGAAATTGGGTTGAATAGGTTGAAGAAAAAAGAGTTGGACGTTTTGAAATCGAAGGAATAAACTAATAACAACTCAAGGGCATGCCTCGAGAGTTACTCATTCGAGTATTCAAAGAATGCTAGATGCCAGGAATATCCCTCCTTCATAAGTTTAAAAAACGTTTGTAAAAAGATTGAGTCGAAAACAAAATGCGAGGCAAAAGGAGGTTGGTTTGAAAATGGCTCGACAACGAGTCGAGGATTTGATAAAATAGAACCGGCTTGACGACGTGTCAAGGGTTAAGTTGCAAGAAACGATATTAGTCCCTAAGGGTGCCCCTAATATCGAAACCATGATGAATAGTGAAGGTGTGTGCGAAATGCTGGTTGCGAATGCGTACGAGCACTCGACTTAAGAGAACATTTGAAAATGTTTGAAAAAGTCGAAAGGTTGAATTAATAACAACTCAAGGGCGTAGCTCAAGAGTTACTCATTCAAAGATTAAAGGAATGCTAGATTCCAAGAACCTCCTTCTTTCGAAGTTTAATCGAGAAAATGTTGAGAAAATATTTGAAAAAGTCGAATGATTGAGTGAATAATAACTCAAGGGCGTGCCTTGAGAATTATTCACTCAAAGATCCAAAGAATGCTAGATTCCAAGAACCTCCTTCTTTCGAAGTTTGATCGAGAAAACATTTTGAAATAAATTGAATTGAAAATGGTATGAGAGTAAATGTGTGTGAGAGGTGAAGTTTAAATTTGGAAATAAGTTTGGGTGAAATGATGATTATTTAGTTTATGAGACGTTGGTCCCAAACCAATTAATCGGGGTATTATCGAGATGCTAGATTTCGACGACACCTTTTTCATTTGAAAAATATTTGGATGAACAACAAAAATATCACACGGAATGCTAGATTCCTATGATATTTCTTCGTCCAAAAAAGAGTATATTAAAAAAAATGAAGAGTCGAACAATACGTTATTTAAGGTGTACACCTCAATAATGATCGTCCAAAAATCCAAGAAGTGCTAGACTTCAAGGATTTAATTTTTCGTGATTTGATTGAAAAATAATTTGAGTGTTGAAAATAATATATTGAAATAGAATTAATAAAAATAAATAATATTTTGGAAATAAAGTTTGAAAATAGTTTGTATATAAAAAAAATTAAACTAGTATAAAAACACTTAATCGGGATTAAAAAAAAAACTCAAAGTTATCGTGAAATTGAAATTACTTATTTTAATAGTCACAAAAAAAAACTATAATTTGTCTTGCAATAATATTTATAAAAAAAAGAGTAAAATAATAATAAGTGAATCAAATAATTAAATTTAAGCTATAGAAACAACATTTTTTTTCTTCACTCAGCCTCACTAATAATCCCATCTCCTTTAAACCAACACGGGCCCAAATAACCCCCAAGCCCGTTCCAAACGAACACAAGAGGAGCCCAAGAGGCCCAACCGTGATCACTCTCCCACAGTAGAAGCCAAAGAAAAATGATACTCTTATTTACAGTAAAAAATGAAACGACATTAATGGCAGACAAACATCATGAGGTGTCAGCCTCTAGAAGATGGATAACCGTGATTTACTAGGGAACTGCTGCGAAGATCAAATTTAATAACAATTAACACCAATGAATTAAAGAATCATTAAAACCCTATCTCCTCGGAAGCTTAAAACGTCCCCCATTTCCCTTTACTCTATCTCTTTCTCTGCCTAAATCTAACACGAGTTCCTCTATCCTCCCTTCTCTCTCTCTCTCTCTCTCTCTCTCTCTCTCTCTCTCTCTCTCTCTCTCTCTCTCTCTCTCTCTCTCTCTCTCTCGCAACCCCCTCTCTAATCTCTTAACCTCAACCAATGTTTCTCTGGTCTTCTCCTTTCTTTATCACTTAACATTGAAACCATATAAACTCAAATGGAATAACATCAAGTACAATCATGGCTGATAACTAGAGAAGTATCAAAACAACACAAATGAAAGGAAAACATGCAATAGTCAAGAAAGTGTAGGTCAGAACTTTGAAACTCCGATGGATTTACCGACGGCGATTCCGAAGATGCAAATAAGGTGCCAACTTTTCCCTTTTTATTTCGCTTTCTCTTCATCTCGCACTTTTGTTCTAGTTTCTGCGTTTTTATTCACAATTTTGTTGGTGTTCTAAGGATAGATTGAAAATTCAAAGAATGCAAGGGTTTCGCAAAAATACGGGTTTCTACAGGGCATGAAGGGCATTAGTGTAAGGTCCTGTTAGTTTCAAAGAAGAATCATTCGTGAGTTATGGATTTTCTTAAGGTTGGAATTTTCAGAACTTCGTTGGCCTCCCCCTTTACTCAAAAGTTTAAGCTTTTATTTATAGGTGAATTCGCACATGCCTGGTACATGTGAGATTTGAGGAAAAAAATCGGAATAAAACCTCAAACATGTGCTGGATTGAGCTGTGAAAATCCTAATACCATTAGAGAGAAATTCCTTTTAGGATTTGGTGGGGACCAAGAGTAATGACTGCTCAGTTTTTTCTGTAGTGAGGTTGGAAATATCTGATCTTTTACCCTGAGTTTTCACCGCGTGAATTTTGGAGTTTCTTATTGCGCTTACGTGGTACTTTGCTGACTCCAAATGAATTTTGACTTTGTTTCTTTACTTTCAGATATCTACTAACCTTGTCATACTTATTGTATTTTTTGCAAAAAATTATCATACAATAAAGTTGTCATGGAATAGGTTCACCACAACTCTCTCTTTAGAAGATATCTTCTTTTCCCATGTGTGAAATGTGGCTTGACTGCAGGGTACGGTTTTGGCGTGGCTCATGAAAGTCTTACATAATGATTATGTCATTGTCGCTACTGCGAAAATCGGCGCCGGCTATGACAGAAGAGTCGCCACCGTGCGTTATTTATCCCACAAGAGGGAATGGAAACGCTCAGAGTAAACCTAACACAAAGAGGGAAAGGAATGGTCATTGCAACCAAATCCTGGATTCGGGAGTCTGTTACGCAAGGGGAAGGTATTAGCACCCCTCACGTCCGTCGTACTCGACGGGATCCACGCTTGTTTTCTATCTAGGGTATGTTATTCTATCTATTCTAAAGGTATGGGTTAAAAAGAAAAGAAAATGACTCGGCAAAGTATCGCACTTTATGCCTACGTATTCCCGTATGGAACGAGAAACCAGAGTCAACGTAGTTCGCCTAACTACGGGTTATGGGGGAAGGTTGCTCGCCGAGATGTCGCATCACGTGCCTACGTACTTTCATACGACATGAAAGATCAGAGCAAACGTAGTTCAGGCTACGGAAGACACAAGCTTGTCTGACAGTTTTTTTATCTCTTTAAGAAAGGGTTTTCCTGATTAAAGGTCCAAGAGGACAAAAACAGAGTTTGAATGTTTGTTTGAGTCTTTTACGAAAGAACTGTTTTTTAGGATGTTTGCAATCTTAGTCGCACTAGAGACTATGACCCAGGAGTGAACGCTTCGTATGTCACCCAAAGGGTACCACACTAACATCCAGATTACTGGAGAGAGACCCTCCACCGACCTTTTCCCAGATAGCTTAAGGCTCGTAACGTACGACTTCAATTAACCTTATTACTGTATTTTTGAATTGTTTTAAGATGAGAAAAGAAAGACACCCTAAAACTATGGTTGAAAGGGAATCTACCTACAGTTATCATGCATGGGTCAAAACCTAATGTCTGTCATAATTCCCTCTTGCATAGAGGAAATCAGAGATCCTAGGGGAAACAGCAAAAGAAAGCAAGCAGTAAACAGTAAACAGTAAAATGCATGCTATGCAACAGTACAAGCGAGGCAAGGGAGTCCAGCTCAACCTCAAACCTAAGAAAACAACAGGCAAGAGGATACAAGCTCCACCTTAAACCTAGAGGTAATCAACACAAGCAAACAGACAATACAACAAAAGAAAAGAAACAGAGAAAGCAGCCCAAGCAACAGCAATAGTCTTCAGCAGACAGTAACTTCAATACTCAACATCAGCAGCTCCAAACAACAAATCCTCTTGACAACAAAGTTGACAGCAAAAAGGCTTCATCTTCAAGCTAGCTTCCATCTTTAAGCTTCATCAAACTTCATCTTCAAACTCTAGCAAGCACACTCCAAGCAGAGGAATAATCACTAAGATCAAGGTTGCAATGTTGAGAACCAAATGAAAACCAAAGGAAATCATCAAGTACCAACATTGAAATGGAAGGGCATCCTCAAAGTTCTACTGAACTATGGGCATACCACACATCCCTCCAAAGGAGATATGGAGTTTCCCTAGGAGGACTTTACATCATTGGATAGAATAGAAGCACACAATGCATTCTATGTTTGATGAAAGAATCAAAACTAGTCCTAATGGCCCTTCCTAAAACCCTAATTTCCTAAGCTCCTAAAAAGCTCCTAAAAGAAAAGAAAGCTTCAACTCCAAGCTCCAATCTTCAAGCCACAGCAGCTACACCAAATCCAGAAGACCTCCCAAAAAGGAATCCAAGCAAGTCCATCTCCAAAGTCACCAACAAGACCAAACAAACAAGAGCACTAAAGATAGAACACCACAAGCACAAGCAACTTGCAAAATTCAACTAAAATAGAAAACAAAGTTGTAAAATTCTAATAATATTTCTAGGGGAACATACATGTTTGAACAACCTAGGGTTAAAATATTAAATCCTTATGCATTTCCTAAATCCTTATGAGCTTAGAATTTCCTAAATCCTTATGCATTTTCAAAACCGATACCAGATCTAAATTATGTCATATTCTTGAATGACACCAAAGCCTAAACTAAAGGTATAGATGTCTTCCTCAAGTTACATTGATCATCCTAAGCTATCACAATTGCATTGATTCCTCAAGATCAACCATAACTGAATCCAAACAGAAATCGTGACACCTTCTTGATCATCACCAAATGCTATCAAATGGATCCTAAATCGTTCTACAAGTCATAAGGAACCTAACCACATGCATAATATGAACTACATCTCCCTAGATCAAGAGGAATTTTGAATTATACCAACCTTGTTTCAAGCTTCAAATGGAGATGCTTCTGACTCGATCTTTGCTCCAAGAACTTCCAGAATCCTTCACTGATGATGATAGAAACCTCTTGCAACTTCAATTTGATCTGAAACCTCCCTGAATATCAAATGCGATTTTGAGTTGAAGCTCCAAAATTCCAATGTCAATCTCTCTGCTCAGCCTCAAATAACCACCAACCCTTGCTTAATTCTTCTTTTGAGCATTTATAGAATGGTTTGGGACCTTTTAGAGTCCAAGCCCAGGCCCAAATTGGAAGATCCAAAAAATCCAACCTCTCCAAAATTTTCACATGGCAAATGCACGAATTTGCTTAAACAGCTTGCATTAGAAGCTTTGAATCACTTGCATACCACCTTTGGAGTGTATTCAGACCAATAAGAACCTCCCCATTGCCTTGGTGAATGAATTGTCATGAGGTTGCTTATATGTGAAGAAACAAGTGAAAAACTCATGAATTAAGGGTTAATTGAAAAATCTAAAAGAACCAATGTTTCCAAAACATGATTTCTGATCAAATCAAGTACTCATTTGACTGGTTTTGGTCACTTAACCAATAATTTTGAATTTTTCAACTTTGAATCCTTTGAAAATCTCCCTTATTCAAACCATTTCAAACCAAGTCTTGCTATGAGCCCAATCAATCCATCATGACCTCTTGGCTGGCCCAAAAACCCCATTTTGAGCAACTTTCATGTTGAACAAAAATTCATTTGACAAGTGCAAGTTGAAGATTTTGACCTATGATTCAAAATGACCTATAATCTCACTTTCCCAAAATCCCCTGACTTGCAAACCTCATAACTTGAGTTCTACAAATCAGATGGAAGACTTCTACTACAATTTAGAAATCTCAGATCATGAGGAACAACTTTCATGTTGGCCAAAAGTTCAGATGAAACCTTCTTCTAAGTCAAAAATAGCTTGGAAGTCAGATGATTTTCACAGACAAATTTCAGAGGCATCTGAGGACTTGTAACTTGTCTGGGTCATAACATGAGTTCTATAAATCCCCTTGAGGACTTCTAGTACTCAAATTAAAGGTATTGAGATGCTCTACAAGTTTCATTTTGGCCAAAGATCCATTTGAAACTTTTATCTTGACTTATTTGGTCATGAAATTACGCAATAAACAGGGAATTTTGCACTGAAACCCTAATTTAGCAACTTCCCACACTCTTGACTCTTCTTGATTTGATCTTGGCACAACACCACAAATGTCTTATCATATCATTTAATGAACTCCATGATCTAAAAGTAGGCCTTTGATACTCTTCAATTACCCAGTTAACTTAGGATTAACCTAGATGAAACCCTAATTGCTTGCACCTCAACTGTGGCTCTTGCATTTGACACAATGACTGGATAGAGCTCTCCCATGCCCCCCCAGGCATTCTATGAGCTTCATACACATCCTCCTTTCACATTCAACACTTCACAACCCTCTGATGATCTTCAGTTGATCCTCAAATTAGGAGAAGATTCACACTCAAACATCTAAACCCTTAGGCCCTCAACTCACTTCCTGATGACTTTAACAACTTCTCAATCTTGAATGAGACCTCTTGCTAGGCTTCTCTTGATAAGAATCACACTTGATCCACTGCTATATGAATGATACCATGATATGCAAATGATATAACTATGCAAATGTTAATGCAATGAAACATAAACCAGGTAAGAAAAGGTTGAGCACATTTTGGGGTGCAACAGCTGCCCCTATTCAAACGGCTTGGACCCGACTGGGTGAAGAGCGAACGACTTTCAACCAATCGAGGTAGAAGACGATTGAATACCAAGAAACCCGGAAATTTGCCAACCGCATAAATACACCGCGAAAACTGCTTGGGGAACAACATCCGTTGCGCTGAACCCAGTTGTTACGGAAACAACTGATCAATCATCTGATAAAACTTGGGATTTCAACATTAACCCCCTGTGTAACGCCACAGGCATCAAATCAACTTTTCCCGGAACAACTCCGTCCACAACTGAACTAAACTTCGTCAACACGAGGGGAGACTCCATCACCATGGGTACAATTCCGTCCATAACTGGAATAACGATCTTTGTCAATCATAGGTATTAATTCCGTCAACACGGATACTAATCATTGTTAACTTTACTGGGGACAATTCCGTCGATCACGGGTAATAACTCCATTCACACGGGTAACAATTACTGTCAACACATGTAACACTTTTGTCAACACGGACAATAATCACTGTCAACACAGGTAATAATTCCGTCAACACGGACAACAATCACTGTCAATACAGGTAACAATTCCGTCAACACGGAGAACAATCACTGTCAACCACAGGTACAATCCGTCAACATGGATAACAATCACTGTCAGCACGGGTAGCAATCACTGTCAACACAGGTAACACTTCTGTCAACACGGACAATAATCACTGTCAACACAGGTAACAATTCCGTCCACACGGACAACAATCTCTGCCAATCACAGGTACAATTCCGTCAACACGGATAACAAGCTCTGTCCATCACAGGTACAATTCCGTCAACACGGATAACGATCTCTGCCAATCACAGGTACAATTTCGTCAACACGGATAACAAGCTATGTCCATCACAGGTACAATTCCATCAACACGGATAACGATCTTTGTCAACACAGGGAAACATTTGAAGAATACTTTGCTGGAGAATACGAGAAACTTAACCAAAAAACTTTATGGGGGAAATCACTAGTGACACCTCCAAAAGTTTAAGGCATGAAATCTTTCAATGCTTACGTAACAGCAACCTGAGAAGAAATCCCGCTGGGGACGAAAAGTTACTTAACCAAGCAAACTCTGTTGGGGGACGAACGTTATCATCACCTACCTCACGCTGAGAATTTGAATATCTAGAAATCCTTCTGAGCAAGAATCCCACTCCTCTATAGGGAAAAACACCTAAAACCGAAGAGGTAACCAACCTGGCTTATGTTTCAAAATGCGTATGTTTGACAATGACGTAATGCTCCATGCGACATGGAAATGCTACGCGTTTGGGTAGATGCAAATATGATGATATATGCACAATGCAAGGATGCCAAGAGGCGCTTTAGCAAAATAAATGCCGAAGACAAGACCGAATTCGCTGGGGGTAACCGGATACCACAGACATATTCCAACAAAATAAATGCTGGAAAGGTGAAACCAACTCCGCTGGGGGTAACCATCCTATTGGAGGACGACTCACAAGCTTGAAATTACGAACTCTGATGATGTTCATCCTGTCGGAGGAAAAAACAACCTGCTGGGGAGAGGGAGAAACAATTCTGCGTGGGGATAATCCTTCTGAACCAAAGACGACTTGGTTATACTCTGCGGGAGTTACCCATGCTGGGAATTAAGTGTGCACATACTCACTGCTGGGAATGCACCTTCTGTTGGGGACATTCAGATCCACTGAGGATACTCTCTTGGCAACTTTCCTGGGGAATACTCTTCTGAGGAGGACCACCCACATCCAATAGGGATAAGTGCCATCTCAAATCTTCTGAGATAAGATGTGACTTCCATCTGCCGATGAGTGATACAATCAATATGTCACAGGACTCCGGCTGGGGAACACAACTTCCCTGCCTGTTTGCTCCAAAGGTGAGAACCCTGCAAAACACAAACGAGACAAAAACAAGTCTATACAACAAGATCTATTCCGGTTAGTATCCGTGACGTTCGTTCAGTCAATTCGAAGTTTTAGCAATTATTGGCAAGGGCCAGCAAGTTTATGCACATGCAAGTTTATCAAAAACATCGGCGTTTTTTACAAACAAAACAGTAAAGAACAAGCATCAAGTACTGAATAACATGCTTTATTGATAACGGGCCTGTAAATAGGCAAAATTTTGTACACTGGATGCAACTCCTGAAAAGAGGAAGTTACGCACAAACAAAATACAAATATACAAAAGCACAAAGAAAAATGTGTGTATATGTCGGCAACGTGGTACAGACGAACACCATGAGCTGATCCTCCTATGACTCGCCTGACTCTGACGCTTTCCCAATACTCGACCTTCAGAAGAGATTGTTTCGGATATACGACTCTCAGGTACTCCCAAGCCACTAAGCAATGCAGTATCAAACTCGGACCGCAGTCATTTGCTTTTTTCAAATCCCTAACTTTTGCGTGAATCGCCCTTTGCGGGTTTTCAATTCACCGGGATACCCTTTTTTCCGAAGTTGCCCTTTTAAGGTTTTCAACTTTGCGGGTGTACATTTTTCAATTTTATCCCTAACTTTTGCCCGAACCTTTTATTCCTTTTTTATGGTTCGCCGGGATGCCCCATTTTTGCCTGGACTATCTTTTTTCTGTCCAGCGGGTCTATTTAAGCAAAGTATTTTTTAACTGCGTCCGAGTTCACAGGGGATGTAAAATCCTCACCATCCATGGTGGACAACAGTAAGGCTCCTCCAGAGAAAACCTTTCTAACAACATATGGACCTTCATAGTTGGGAGTCCATTTGCCCCTATGATCTGATTGTGGTGGGAGAATCTTTTTCATCACAAGATCGCCCGTCTGAAAGGTTCGAGGGCACACCTTCTTATCATAAGCTTTCTTCATCCGGCTTTGATACAGCCGACCATATGCTAGAGAAGCCAGTCTCTTCTCATCCATTAAACTGAGATGATTCAATCTATCTTTACCCATTCTGCCTCATCTAGTTGGACATCACGCAAAACCCTCAAAGAAGGAATCTCAACCTCCAATGGTAGGACAACCTCCATACCATATACCAGTGAAAAAGGAGTTGCCCCGGTTGATGTGCGTACCGTCATACGATAACCGTGCAAAGCAAAAGGCAACATCTCATGCCAGTCCTTGTAGGTCACAACCATCTTCTGAACGATCTTCTTTATGTTTTTATTGGCCGCTTCAACAGCGCCATTCATCTTGGGCCGATAAGGAGAAGAGTTGTGATGTTTAATTTTGAAATTCTGGCACAATTCCTTCATCATCTTGTTATTCAAATTCGAACTGTTGTCAGTGATAATCCGCTCCGGGATTCCATATCTGCAGATAACATCTTTCTTGATAAATCTGGCCACCACCTGCTTGGTAACATTAGCATATGATGCCGCTTCAACCCATTTGGTGAAGTAATCAATAGCTACCAAGATAAAACGATGTCCGTTGGATTCCGTGGGCTCAATCTTTCCAATCACATCAATTCCCCACATGGAAAAAGGCTAAGGCGACGACATAACGTTCAGAGGGCTCAGAGGCAAATGAATCTTGTCCGCATAAATCTGGCATTTATGACACTTCTTTGCAAATTTGAAACAATCTGTTTCCATTGTTAGCCAGTAATACCTTGCTCTTAATAGCTTTCTCGTCATTGCATGTCCGCCGTCATGCGTGCCAAATGTACCCTCGTGGATTTCTTCCATTAGCAACTTAGCCTCTTTCTCGTCCACACACTGCAACAACACCAAGTCGTGGTTTCTCTTGTACAAAACCCCATCCGGATTCAAATAGAAATTTCCAGCCAATCTCCTAAGAGTCTTCTGATCACGACTGGATGCCCCAGCCGAATACTCTTGGTTCTTCAGGAAATTCTGGATATCATAATACCACGGTTTGCCATCGGAAGCTTCCTCAATGGGGAATATGAAAGCGGGCCTATCAAGGCGAGAGATAACTATCCTGGGAGCCTCATTCCAGAAGTTAACTTTATACATTGAAGACAAAGTCGCGAGAGCGTATGCCATCTGATTTTCTGCTCGTGGTACATGGTGCAATTCCACCTTGTCAAAGAAAGGTAACAACCTCCTTGCGTAATTCATATAGGGTATCATATTGGGATGGCGAGTCTCCCACTCTCCCTTGATCTGGTTCACAACTAGAGCAGAGTCTCCGTACACATCAAGGTTTTTAATTCTCATATCAATAGCTTCTTCGAGCCCCATAATGCATGCTTCATATTCGGCCTCATTGTTTGTAACTGGAAAGGTCAATCTGGCAGTGAATGGGATGTGCGACCCATGGGGAGTAGTAATAATTGCCCCTATTCCACTTCCATATGAATTGACGGCACTGTCAAATATCAATTGCCATTTGGAACCCAACTCTGGACCTTCATCCGACAACGACTCCTCATAGTCCTTCATTTTTAAGTACATGATATCCTCGTTAGGAAAATCAAAACTCATCGACTGGTAATCATCAATTGGCTGCTCAGCTAGGTATTCTGACAGAACACTACCTTTAATAGCCTTTTGAGAAACATACTGAATATCGTATTCTGTCAATACCATCTGCCATCGGGCAATCCTTCCGAAAAGTGCTTGCTTTTCAAACACGTATTTGATCGGATCCATCTTTGAAATTAACATGGTTGTATGATTTAGCATGTATTGTCTCAGACGCTTGGCAGCCCAGGCTAGTGCACAACACGTATTTTCGAGCATTGAGTAACGGGACTCACAATCTGTGAACTTTTTACTCAAGTAGTAAATCGCATGCTCTTTGCGTCCAGTCTCGTTGTGTTGACCGAGAACACAACCCATACTTTTCTCAAGAACCGTCAAATACATAATCAATGGTCTCCCGGCTACTGGGGGTATCAATATTGGAGGTTCCTGCAAATATTCTTTTATTTTTTCAAACGCCCTTTGACAATCTTCATTCCAGGTCACAGCCTGATCTTTTTTCAACAACTTGAATAACGGCTCGCACGTGGCCGTTAGATGAGATATGAACCGGGAAATGTAGTTCAATCTCCCTAAAAAACCACGAACCTCTTTTTCTGTTTTCGTCGTTGGCATTTCTTGTATTGCTTTTATCTTAGCAGGATCAACCTCAATTCCTTTTTCGCTCACAATAAACCCCAATAGCTTACCATATCTCACCCCGAAGGTGCACTTGTTAGGATTCAGCCTCAGCCTAAATTTCCTAAGCCTCTTGAACAATTTTAGAAGATTGACCAGATGCTCTTCCTCCGTCTGGGATTTTGCAATCATATCGTCAACGTAGACTTCGATCTCTTTATGCATCATGTCATGAAAGAGTGTTGTCATAGCTCGTTGATATGTTGCCCCGGCGTTCTTCAAACCAAAGGGCATCACTTTGTAGCAGAACGTTCCCCACGGGGTGATAAAAGTTGTTTTCTCCATATCATCCGGCCATCTTTATCTGATTATAGCCCGAAAAGCCGTCCATGAAGGAAAACACGGAGAATTGAGCGGTGTTGTCGACCAGCACATCAATATGAGGAAGTGGAAAGTCATCTTTTGGGCTCGCCCTATTCAAATCTCGATAGTCCATGCACACCCGCACCTTACCATCTTTCTTTGGTACACGTACTATATTAGCGACCCATGAGGGATAAGTTGTGGCAGCTAGGAAACCGGCGTCCCACTGTTTCTGAACTTCCTCTTTAATTTTCACAGCCATATCTGGTCGAGTTCTTCTGAGTTTTTGCTTAACCGGCGGACATTCCTCGCGCAATGGCAAACGGTGAACCACCATATCAGTATCCAACCCAAACATGTCTTCGTAAGACCAAGCAAAGATATCACTGTACTCCCGCAGCATCTCGATAAGCCTTTGCTTGATATCACTTTACAGTGCAACCCCTATCCGGATATTCCTGACAACCTCTTCGGACCCCACATTGATAATTTCAATTTCCTCCTGATGAGGCAGAATAATTCTCTCTTCTTGTTTCAAAAGTCGAGTCAGCTCTTCTGATAAGTCATTATCCCCAACAATCTCTTCTTCTGCTTGAAATATTGGGTGCTCGAAGTCGAAGCGAGTCATAGGAAGTTCGTGATCAGTGTCGTCTGAAATATGAATCCTGCAATGAGAATGGTTAAATGTTTCAAATAATGCAAACAAAGCACATAACCACGTTGCCATTTTATTGTTAAACAAAAACAGGAAAAACAAGGATCACAAAATTTGCATGAGAAAAACGCCTTTATTAATGATTAAACAAAGTACACACATAAGCAGGTAGCCCTAAAAACAGAATCACTATGCCCCGGGTAGGACACAGAATTATACAATAATTGAGAAAACAAATCATTACTGTTTTGTAGTCACTGGGACAAGTTCCTGGATAGACCAGTTGCACAGATTCTGTCCTGGCACGCCGGGCTTGATCCACGAGTCCATATCGCAGTCACTATCTCCGTCTTCAGCATCGGAAACAGCATTGATCATTTCATAACAGACCCCACCTGGAGTGATCACCACTGGTCCTTTGAACTTTGGCACGCATGATGCGGAAGGTGACGATGTCGGGCGATACCCCAACCCAAACTTGTCCGTCTTGACAGGAATTTCTAAGACTTGGCCCCATCCTTTGGTTGCTCCAGCCTGAACCACTGCCTGAGCGTCTTTGTACGAAGACATGGCCACCTCTGGCCCTTTGCTAGGAACATGAGACTTGTCTTTGATCTACAACCCCTCGAAGGCTTGACATGGCGTCTCATGGATCTCCCCATCCACTTCGACGTACTTGAATGACAAAAGATGACTAACCAGAATGTCTTCCTCTCCGCAAATAGTAACAACACTGTCACCGACCATGTATTTAAGCTTCTGATGTAGCGCGGACGTCACAGCCCCTGCAGAATGTATCCATGGTCGCCCAAGTAAACAGCTGTAAGCGGGATGTATGTCCATGATGTAGAACACTATGTCAAACACTTCCGGCCCGACCTGGAGCGGCAACATTATGGACCCAAACACCGACCTTCTGGTCCCATCAAAAGCCCTCACGACCAAATCACTTGGCGTGCATATGATTCCTTGGACATCTAGCTTCATCATAGCCTTCTTCGACAACACATTCAAAGATGATCCGGTGTCTACAAGAACATGCGACATAACAGTGCCCCGACATTCCACTGAAATGTGCAAAGCCATATTATGATCCCGACCTCTAGGCGTCAAATCAAAATCAGTAAATCCCAGGCTGTGGCCGGCAGTCACATGCGCCAGTACCACCTCAAGCTGATTAAGAGTTACTTCCTGAGGTACAAAAGACGTGTCCAAGATTTTCAACAAGGCATTCTGATGGGCCTCGGAACAAAGCAACAAAGATAGTATTGAAATTTTAGAGGGCGTCTGCTGCAAGTGCTCCACAATCTTATAGTCACTTTTGCGAATCAACCTCATAAACTCTTCTACATCCTTGATCGATGTTTCTTTCTCTTTCGACTGGGAAGGTCCTCCTTCATTCACTTTGGCTTTGCCTCTAGCAATTCTTTCAGCCTCGATTTCGGGTGAAGTGAAAATTCTACCACTTCGGGTCATACCTCCCGCTTCAACAATATTGCCCACTGCCCCTGCTGGCTGGCTATCCACATTAATCTTTTCCCCGTTGCAAAAAACATCCAACCCATAATTCCATGGAATGGCTTTCGTACTCTCATAAGGAATAGGTCCTGCTTTCGTTATCATGATAGTTGGTCGCTTGGCGGGCGCTGATATCGTAATAGTCTTTCGGGGAATCGTAATTGTTGCGACCTCACCCTGCTTTTCACAGTTTACCTCACCAGGTTTCTCAACAGCAGTGCGGTCAAACTGTAAAGTTCCCTCATCAATCATGGCCTGAATACCTCTCTTCAAATCAATACAGCCCTCTGGTCGGGTCCAACAATCCAAACAGTACTCATCACATCCGGGGAAGACCCCCCTTTCAACAATCTGCTTTTAACATAACTTAAAGGTGTCTTCAGATCATTTACGTCCATAACCAAATCCAAATCCTCCTCTGTCAGAATAGCATTCGCTCCATGATTCGGCATTGGTTTCTGTACAATATTGGGACCATCATTACTGAAGTTAATGACTTTACTATCAATTAAATCTTGGACTTTGTGCTTAAAATCATGACAACTCTCGATATCATGTCCGGGTGCCCCAGAATGAAATTCACACTGCTTACTAGTATCATACCCGTAAGGAAGTGCTCCCGTGGGTGGGTCGAACGTTCTCTTCTCAACCAGATTCAAACTTAACAGCGTCTGAAGCAGTTTTGCATACGTTGACGGAGGTGTATCGAATACCCTCTTCGGCTTCCCATTCTAGATCCTTCTCTGAGCAGGATTATACCTTTGTTGTTGCTGCTGCTGCTGTGGTTGTTGTCATTGTTGTGGTATAGGGATCGTCACACTAGCAACCTGTTGTTGAATATACTGATTCCGACCTCTACCTCGTCCTCGACCACCATACACTGCACTCGCGTCTCCTTGCCTTTTACCACTAAATACCTTTTTTGCACCTCCAGCTGAGGTCGATTCACCGGCTTGAATCTTACCAATTTTGATGCCGTTTTCAATTCGTTCCCCCATGAGTATCATGTCAGAGAAACTACCCATCGAGCAATTGAGCAATTTATCATAATACATCCCAGAGAATGTTGCAACAAAAATATCAATCAATTCCCTTTCAACCATAGGTGGGTGGACTCTTGCCGCCAGATCCCGCCAACGCTGGGCATACTCCTTGAAACTTTCCCCATTCTTCTGTGAAAGACTTTGAAGCTGAACCCTATTTGGTGCAAGGTCACTGTTATATTGGTAGTGTCTGACGAAAGCATCAGCCAATTCTTTCCAACTTCCGATCTGTGCGGGCTCTAGTCCCATGTACCATTCCAGCGATGGTCCCGACAAACTATCTTGAAAAAAATGCATAAGCATCTTCTCATCATCAGAGTAAGCAGACATCCTCCGGTAGTATGAACGCACATGAACCCGTGGGCATGTATCCCCTTTATATTTATCGAAAGTGGGAGCTTTGAACTTCAATGGCACCCTCAGCCCAGGAACCAGCCCCATGGTAGCAATGTCCAAACCTGCAGAATTTTGATTGGCTATACCTCTTATCTGCTCTTCTAGCATTTTAATCCTCCGATCATTATCAGTGGGACCCTCAAAGCCCATGCCTTGCCCAGAAAAGGCATCTTCCTGATGATCTCTATTCCAGTACGGACCCTCATTACCATATCTGTCATAAGCAGCATTACGACCATGACCACTTTGGAAGAACCTGGGATCATACCTCAGATTGCCAAGCTCTTGATTAGCAGCCACTGTCCCAACGCCAGTATTGAAAGGACCCATCCCAGCAACATTGGTATTCACATTGCCAAACCCAGCATTGCCGAGGCCATTATTACCAAAACCTTGATTGTTATCACCGAACCCTCCGTTGCCGAGGCCTTGATTATTGAAACCATCATTGCCATCCCGATTGCCAAAGCCAAGACCCTGATTGTTGTCACCAAAACCAGTATTGATACCAACATTCTCGTTGGTTTCCACGTTCCCATTAACATTATCAACATTTCTGTTACCAGCGTTGCCATTGCCGTTGCCAATACCAGTCTCACCAGCATTTGGTATCACTTCCTCCCTGCGAGGAGTCTCAACATGAACAGAGTTGTATTCAGTATTACCAGCCGCTCGCGCCAGCAGTGGTTGCACCAGAGTTTGAAGATGTTCCTGGCCTTTAGCCACAGCCTCCATAGTCTGCATGAATTGGGCCAACCTATCCCGAATCTCCTGCATCTCAGACTGTACCTGATCCATGATCTTCTTACTATTGCTTCTTGTAGCGTACCGGTGAATTCTCTGTTCGTCAATCTTGAAACAACCTGTAAGATGCAGGAGATAAGATTCGAGCTCAAAAAAGTACCTGCCATGCAATATGAATATGCAAATGCACACATGTAAATATGCAACAGGTTAATTCCCCCCCCCCCCCCCCCCCCGATTCTAGTTCCGGAGAAGAAGCCATAACGACAATGGAGTCCCAAGTAAGCAAGCGCAGAATCAAAAACCTCATACATAAACAAATGCCAAGAGGCAGAGTACAAAGATACAACTGAATATAACTGAAAAAGACCTCGGCCAACAAGCCTGACGATGGTCAAAATACGAGTAACAAGAGAAAAGCAAAGATAAATCAGGACAGATGGCGCGCCCGGACATCTTCCAATAGTCTCAACGTCTCCAGATGACCTGGTCTGGATAGCAGTTCCTGTATCAGTAATTCCTGTCGCTCAACAGTGGATCTCAGCTTTTTGGCGTCCTTTACACAGGCTCCCCTGCCAAAACACTCATCAAGCCTGCATCTTTTGAAGCCAGCCTTCAATTCATAACCCCTAGTTTCTTTGACCATGCTGCTCACTCTAAACTCAGTGTCACGTCTAAGAGATGCCTCTTCAGCAATCTTTGCATCCTTAGCACTGAGTTGCTCCTCTAACTGGGAAATCTAAAGCTTCAATTCATCTTCACGCTCCTTCCGACTAGTAAGCGTGGCATTCCACAAAAATTCCCATTTGGAAAGTCGAGAATAAGCCTTGTTCAGAAGTTCTTTCTTAGTAGCAAGTACACTACTAACACCATTCAGGGCTACTCCCACCTTCTCTCTCCTGCTGGTTTCTTCAGTCAAATCTGAACCCAACCTATTAATCATCTCACTCTGCTTCTTCAAAGTGAAGGTTGCCTCATTCTTCTCATGCCAAAGCTGGAAAATCTCTTTCTCTAACTCTTCATTTGCTCTCTGCAATTCTTCCTTCTCAGCCAGCAACTTGTTATACTTCTCAATCTCTACTGAAATAGGTTCCTTAATCACCGGAAGACACGAAGGCTCTACAGCAGGATATGGCATCAAAGATGTCCTAACTCTCTCATGGATCCAGAGCCGATAATGATTATAAGCTCGACTGTCGCTCTTGCCAAGCAATGTATTTCCTCTTCTGTGAATATTACCCCAAGCATGCCTTAATCTGACCAAAACATCTCCGTCTAATAAACCCGTGAGATACAGAGATTCCTGTATCTCGTCCTCAACTGGAGAATCTCTCAAAGCATAGCCAAACTGTCTCACAAGCAGAGAAGGGTTATAGTTAATACAACCTTTTCGTCCAATCAAAGGAACGTTCGGAAAGCCACTGCAACTATATATAATATTTGTTCCGAGCAGATTCCAATCAAACCAAACAATGTTCTCAGCACACAATCCCATCAATCTGGAAGACCAATCTAAAGTACCAGCAGTATCAACAAAAGGTCCCTTCTTAGGAAGATGTCCCTGAAACCACCTGTATAGAAGAGGTACATAGCAAGAAACATTCTTTCCCCGACGCTTCTCATTCTTATAATGAATAGAATGATAAACGTCACCCAAGAGAGTAGGCACCGGATTCTTCGAGGCAAGAATAAAGAAAGCATTTGAGTCAACAAAATCAGGCAAGTTGGGGAACAATACAATCCCATAAATGCAAACAACCAGAATAGCATTGAAGACAATCCAACATCCATCCTTCGCACACTGCATAGCCTTCTCAACCAAGCAAGAAAGATGAAAACCATAAGCTCCATTCAGCTTGACCAAACCTCCGGGGAACTCAGAAGCATCTAAACTGACAATCTCAACAATCTTAGCCAACTCAGGCTCAATATCCTTGTGAATAAAAGGCATCTGATCTAACACAGGAACTCCCAGCATATCAGAATACTCCTCAAAAGTAGGAGCCAAAATAAAATCAGGGAACAAGAAGCATCTCAACTGAGGCTCGTAAAACTGCATCAAGGTATACAATCCAGTCATCTCAAACACAGAATGTCTGCAAAACAAACTGAGCAGTTTCCCATAAGACTCTTTGAACTCAGCCCTCACTCTCTGATCTGCTAGAGCAACCAACTGCAATAAGGAACTGATATCTGGAGAAGGCAACCTGTAAGCAACTGTTCTCTTCATGGACTCCATGTCTGGCAAGAAGAACACTAGAATCTGAGGGGAACAAACACACCTGCAACATAAATACACGTTAATGAAATGCAGACATGAAAGTGCAGATGCATATGCAACAGGGGATCAAGTGCAATAATGAAGAACTGTGATGTGCTATACTGCAGCTTGAGAACCATCAGATCTTCTCCTCAAACCAAACCAACCACAAAAGAACCCTCACAACCAATTCTCACTGACAGAGACAAACCAGGTATTCTGAGGCCAGAGTTTTCCTACAAAAAGACCCACCTACCGCTCACAGGTATGTACTTAACTCGCAGACAAGGTACGGCATCCTATGCGGTCATCAGCGTCACAGACTTTCAAGAGCGATGATACGATACCCAGAAGGTGTGGCATCATCAACCCTTGAAGAGGACTCACTTAGCCGAATCCCAAATGATAGGTTCCCAGAGTCGACAACCCTCAAATCCAACAACCTGTCAAGCCCAAAGGGCCAGGCAAGATTCCATCAAAGAGAATCTCGTCTGAGTGTAAATTTCATAGCTAGCTGGTGCGAGCAAAGCAAGCAGGCTAACCACTACTCTCTACTTCTAAGTCTATGTGCACTCAAGCCCAGGTCCGGCTTATCTCTCAAACTAACCCTCTACCCACAGCACAATAACAAATAATATACAGTACTTAAAGTAAAGACAGAAAGATAAATACATACAAAACCCCAGACAGGAAAACAAGCGCTAGGATTGACTCGCATAAGGAACCGTTGGAGTCCCCAGCAGAGTCGCCAGCTGTCGCTACTGCGAAAATCAGTGCCGGCTATGACAGAAGAGTCGCCACCGTGCGTTATTTATCCCACAAGAGGGAAAGGAAACGCTCAGAGTAAACCTAACGCAAAGAGGGAAAGGAATGGTCATTGCAACCAAATCCTGGATTCGGGAGTCGGTTACGCAAGGGGAAGGTATTAGCACCCCTCACATCCGTCGTACTCGACGGGATCCACGCTTGTTTTCTATCTAGGGTATGTTATTCTATCTATTCTAAAGGTCTGGGTTAAAAACAAAAGAAAATGACTCGGTAAAGTATCGTACTTTATGCCTACGTATTCCCGTCTGGAACGAGAAATTAGAGTCAACGTAGTTCGCCTAACTACGGGTTATGGGGGAAGGTTGCTCGTCGAGATGTCGCATCTCGTGCCTACGTACTTTCATACGGCATGAAAGATCAGAGCAAACGTAGTTCAGGCTACGGAAGACACAAGCTTGTCTGACAGTTTTTTATCTCCTTAAGAAAGGGTTTTCCTGATTAAAGGTTCAAGAGGACAAAAACAGAGTTTGACTGTTTGTTTGAGTCTTTTACGAAAGAACTATTTTTTAGGATGTTTGCAATCTCAGTCGCACTAGAGACTATGACCCAGGAGTGAACGCTTCGTATGTCACCCAAAGGGTACCACACTAACATCCAGATTACTGGAGAGAGACCCTCCACCGACCTTTTCCCAGATAGCTTAAGGCTCGTAACGTACGACTTCAATTAACCTTATTACTGTATCTTTGAATTGTTTTAAGATGAGAAAAGAAAGACACCCTAAAACTATGGTTGAAAGGGAATCTATCTACAGTTATCATGCATGGGTCAAAACCTAATGTCTGTCATAATTCCCTCTTGCACAGAGGAAATCAGAGATCCTAGGGGAAACAGCAAAAGAAAGCAAGCAGTAAACAATAAACAGTAAAATGCATGCTATGCAACAGTACAAGCGAGGCAAGGGAGTCCAGCTCAACCTCAAACCTAAGAAAACAACAGGCAAGAGGAGACAAGCTCCACCTTAAACCTAGAGGTAATCAACACAAGCAAACAGACAATACAACAAAAGAAAAGAAACAGAGAAAGCAGCCCAAGCAACAACAATAGTCTTCAGCAGACAGCAACTTCAATACTCAACATCAGCAGCTCCAAACAACAAATCCTCTTGACAACAAAGTTGACAGCAAAAAGGCTTCATCTTCAAGCTAGCTTCCATCTTTAAGCTTCATCAAACTTCATCTTCAAGCTTCATCAAACTTCATCTTCAAGCTCTAGAAAGCACACTCCAAGCAGAGGAATAATCACTAAGATCAAGGTTGCAATGTTGAGAACCAAATGAAAACCAAAGGAAATCATCAAGTACCAACATTGAAATGGAAGGGCATCCTCAAAGTTCTACTCAAGGATGAGCATACCACACATCCCTCCAAAGGAGAGATGGAGTTTCCCTAGGAGGACTTTACATCATTGGATAGAATAGAAGCACACAATGCATTCTATGTTTGATGAAAGAATCAAAACTAGTCCTAATGGCCCTTCCTAAAACCCTAATTTCCTAAGCTCCTAAAAAGCTCCTAAAAGAAAAGAAAGCTTCAACTCCAAGCTCCAATATTCAAGCCACAACAGCTACACAAAATCCAGAAGACCTCCCAAAAAGGAATCCAAGCAAGTCCATCTCCAAAGTCACCAACAAGACCAAACAAACAAGAGCACTAAAGATAGAACACCACAAGCACAAGCAACTTGCAAAATTCAACTAAAATAGAAAACAAAGTTGTAAAATTCTAATAAAATTTCTAGGGGAACATACATGTTTGAAAAACATGGTGTTAAAATATTAAAGCCTAAATCAACTTCTAAGTCACCTAAATAATTTCTAAATTGAAGGGTATCAAGGTGATCCACAAGTTTGGGAAGGCTCTAATCTCAACACCTAAAACAGAACCTAAACTTGTTCTAAAAATCTAACAAAAATTCTAAGGGAACATGAATATCTACCTTAAAACATACTAAAAAATTAAATCCAGATTCAACACCAATTGCAAGAAAAAAATTCAACAAGACAGATGATCAAATATGCAAAATTAAGAGAATTAAACAAAATAAGAAAAATCAAATTAAAATGAAAAATGCATGAAAATCCATTTTATTGATTTCAGAAAATCACAAATTCTCTCAAGATCATGGAGATATTTTTCAAATAATTTTTGGATCAAAATTGAATTTATTGTGATTTTTTGAATCAATAAAGCATTTAAAATAATAAAAATCAAATAAAAGAAATATTAAAACTGAATTAAAACATGAGCCACAAGATGAGGGGACTTGGTAAGCAGATCCAAGAGCTATGGGCGTGTCCACGCAAGCATCCCAGTCACACGCTGACTGGGATTAATGAAACGCAGCGTTTTGTATTGAGAGTCAAATTCTCAGATCAAACGTGAGCCATCAGATGCTCCTACTAAGTCTTCTCAACAAACTAATCCAACAGCATTGAGTCATCGTCTTCGTTCAAATCCTCAGATGGAGGGAGCACTGTTCAGGTGGCCGGAGAAGACCTCCGGTCGTCTTCTCCGGCGAGCAGGTGGTTGCAGGTGATCAAAAACTCCAAACCTCATACCAATCTCACTCAAAATTTTATGCTGATCACGATTATGAGCTTAGAATTTCCTAAATCCTTATGCATTTTCAAAACCAATACCAGATTTAAATTATGTCATATTCTTGAATGTCACCAAAGCCTAAACTAAAGGTGTAGATGTCTTCCTCAAGTTACACTGATCATCCTAAGCTATCACAATTGCATTGATTCCTCAAGATCAACCATAACTGAATCCAAACAGAAATCGTGACACCTTCTTGATCATCACCAAATGCTATCAAATGGATCCTAAATCGTTCTACAAGTCATAAGGAACCTAACCACATGCATAATATGAACTACATCTCCCTAGATCAAGAGGAATTTTGAATTATACCAACCTTGTTTCAAGCCTCAAATGGAGATGCTTCTGACTCGATCTTTGCTCCAAGAACTTCCAGAATCCTTCACTGATGATGATAGAAACCTCTTGCAACTTCAATTTGATCTGAAACCTCCCTGAATCTCAAATGCGATTTTGAGTTGAAGCTCCAAAATTCCAATGTAAATCTCTCTGCTCAGCCTCAAATAACCACCAACCCTTGCTCAATTCTTCTTCTGAGCATTTATAGAATGGTTTGGGACCTTCTAGAGTCCAAGCCCAGGCCCAAATTGGAAGATCCAAAAAATCCAACCTCTCCAAAATTTTCACATGGCAAATGCACGAATTTGCTTAAACAGCTTGCATTAGAAGCTTTGAATCACTTGCATACCACCTTTGGAGTGTATTCAGACCAATAAGAACCTCCCCATTGCCTTGGTGAATGAATTGCCATGAGGTTGCTTATATTTGAAAAAACAAGTGAAAAACTCATGAATTAAGGGTTAATTGAAAAATCTAAAAGAACCAATGTTTCCAAAACATGATTTATGATCAAATCAAGTACTCATTTGACTGGTTTTGGTCACTTAACCAATAATTTTGAATTTTTCAACTTTGAATCCCTTGAAAATCTCCCTTATTCAAACTATTTCAAACCAAGTCTTGCTATGAGCCCAATCAATCCATCATGACCTTTTGTTTGGCCTAAAAACCCCATTTTGAGCAACTTTCATGTTGAACAAAAATCCATTTGACAAGTGCAAGTTGGAGATTTTGACCTATGATTGAAAATGACCTATAATCTCACTTTCCCAAAATACCCCTGACTTGTAAACCTCATAACTTGAGTTCTACAAATCAGATGGAAGACTTCTAGTACAATTTAGAAAGCTAAGATCATGAGGAACAACTTTCATGTTGGCCAAAATTTTATATGAAACCTCTTTCTAAGTCAAAAATAACTTGGAATTCAGATGATTTTCACAGACAAATTTCAGAGGCATCTGAGGACTTGTAACTTGTCTGGGTCATAACTTGAGTTCTATAAATCCCATTAAGGACTTCAAGTACTCAAATTAAAGGTATTGAGATGCTCTACAAGTTTCAGGTTGGCCAAAGATCCATTTGAAACTTGTATCTTGACTTATGTGGTCATGAAGTTAGACACTAAATAGGGAATTTTGCACTGAAACCCTAATTTAGCAACTTCCCACACTCTTGACTCTCCTTGATTTGATCTTTGCACAACACCACAAATGTCTTATCATATCATTTCATGAACTCCATGACCTAAAAGTAGGCCTTTGATACTCTTCAATTGCCCAGTTAACTTAGGATTAACCCAGATGAAACCCTAATTGCTTGCACCTCAACTGTGGCTCTTACATTTGACACAATGACTGGATAGAGCTCTCCCATGGTCCCCCAGGCATTCTATGAGCTTCATACACATCCTCCTTTCACATTCAACACTTCACAACCCTTTGATGATCTTCAGTTGATCCTCAAATTAGGAGAAGATTCACACTCAAACATCTAAACCCTTAGGCCCTCAACTCACCTCCTGATGACTTTGACAACTTCTCAATCTTGAATGAGACCTCTTGCTAGGCTTCTCTTGATAAGAATCACACTTGATCCCCTGCTATATGAATGATACCATGATATGCAAATGATATAACTACGCAAATGTTAATGCAATGAAACATAAACTAGGTAAGAAAAGGTTGAGCAAATTTTGGGGTGCAACAATCATTGCTTCTGATAGATTTGAGATAATGGAGGCGACATTGTTGAATTTCCGGCCTTCTGCTGAGGCAAGACATGACGACATCCAAGTCTTCCTAAGAGATTTTCCTCAACAGACCAAGCAAAGGTGACTTCTTTTATACAATGGTAACTTTGGCAATCATATTTCTTAACAGTGTGATTAATAGATCTTTGTGAGCTGACTTATCCCTTATGTCTTCTGTATACTCCACATACATTTGATTCTTGTGTTGAGACCTATCTTGAAAGGAATGATAAGGTAAATCTTGAGACATGAAGAGTCTAGCATTGGTGATGACTCATGAGCATCCTGCGATAGTTGCAACATGTAATGAACTCCTTGCATAACCGAGTGTATGAAGGGAACTGTATTGCTACATGGAGCTTCATCTCTTCTTTTTACAGGTCAACTAAGCATACTTTGAAACTTTTCTTAAAATTTGGAACTAGGAGGACTGCAGCATGCCCTGGAACTTCCATGCGAATAAGAGAGATATTTTTCCTTGTAGGTGAAAAAAAAACCGAATTCTACACTTTTGGGAGGTAGATTTTGCCACAATATCAAACTTGTAGTTGATGACATTAATCCAGATGCCGATGCCACCAACGAATTTTCTTCAGGATAACGCCGGATGCTAGCTTTGTAACCGCAACTTTTTTACCATGAGATATAATGTCATATTTGGAGTGATGTAATCTCCTTACTGAATGATCATTTATCATTTAAGTTTCTAGCGTTTTGCAGGTGATAGTTTTGAATTTTATTTATGAAAGTTATCACCGCTTCATCAACATGCCTTTGTGACTCTTACTTTGAAAACGCACGAGTATCTTTTGATGTGAACAACCTGGAATTTTGTAGTTATGAACTAATGCATTGACCATGAAATTCAAGAATAGGGATGTATACGTATCCTATCAAAAGTCTGGCCCAGAAAGTTCTAGGCACCTTATCATGAGACCGTTCCATGACTTGAATTTCAACCCCCTTCTTCGTGCACTAATTAATTTAGCCGCAATTTCATTAAGGACTGCTTGGATACTTTGGAACCGTTAGCCCAAACTTAGCTTAATTTGTCTTTATCATATGAATTGAAAAATTAATTAATACTTGTTGCTGCGTTCAGACCTAAAATTGTAGCTCGAAGATCAAATTCTGTTTTTCCATCATTAGGCCACCACCTCTTGTATGAATTGAACGCATCTTTTGATCATGCCATATGTTCTCTGGAGCAAATATCAATATAACCTGAAACGTGAAAGGGTTCCAGTCTTGTATCTAAAATTAACCTAGCCGTAAATCTAGAAAGCTCAAAATAATCCCTCTAATCACATCTTGTAGAAGACAAATTGAAACAAAGTAGGTCACCTCGTACCATGACTCTATCTTGAAATTGACCCTTTCCCTGTAACTGAATGGACCATGTCTTGAGCATGAGAATGAAAGCACCCTTTTTGTCACCTCTCTCTGAAACCAGACGCATCTGTAAGGGTATTCTAAAATCCTCATAGCCTAAGCTGTAGAGGATCATGGTCAGAGGTCCAATCAATACCCATAGAAAGGTTACCAATCACATAACCACTTGGTATAAGAAAATATCAAAAGGTAGGACAAATTTAGGGTATGACAGATGCCCCTATCTAATTGGCTTAAACCTAGGGAAATGAACTGCTACAACGTTCTTTCTCCGAGGTAGAAGTTAATTAGATATGAAGAAGACCCTGAATTTGTCCGAAAAGAAACAATTAGGAACTGAAATACTGGATAAATGTAAACCTCTGGGTAAACTGCAAATAACTGGCGAAAGGTCCACATCACCAAAAGGATGATGGGACGAAACACACACGGCTACTACCACCAGAAGGATGATAGGACAAAAACTATTGCATAATATGACATTAGTTACGATGACAGACCCCCCACCAAAAAGATGACGGTGCGAAACTCACACCGGCCACTACCATCAAAAGGATGATAGGACAAACACCATCGCACAATCTGACATCAATTACGATGACAGACCCCCCACCAAAAGGATGACGAAGCGAAACTCACACCGGCCACTACCATCAAAAGGATGATAGGACAAACAATATCGCACAATCTGCCATCAATAAGATGACATACCCCCCACCAAAAGGATGACGGAGCGAAACTCACACCGGCCACTACCACCAAAAGGATGATAGGACAAACACTATCGCACAATCTGACATCAATAAGATGACAAACCCCTCACCAAAAGGATGACGGAGCGAAAATCACACCGGCCAATACCACCAAAAGGATGATAGGACAAACACTATCGCACAATCTGCCATCAAAAAGATGACAGACCCCCCACCAAAAGGATGACGGAGCGAAACTCACACCGGCCACTACCACCAAAAGGATGATAGATCAAAACACTATCGGACAATCTACCATCAATAAGATGACAGACCCCCCACCAAAAGGATGACGGTGCAAAACTCACACCGACCACTACCACCAAAACGATGATAGGACAAACACTATCGCACAATCTGCCATCAATAAGATGACAGACCCCTTCCAAAAAGATGACGGAGCGAAACTCACACCGACCACTACCACCAAAAGGATTATAGTAAAAACACTATCGCATAATCTGACATCAATTAGATGACAGACCCCCCACCAAAAGGATGACGGAGCAAAACTCACACCGGCCACTACCACCAAAAGGATGATAGGATAAACACTATAACATAATCTGACATCAATTAAAATGACAGACCCCCCACCAAAAGGATGACGGAGCGAAACACACACACAGGTTGCTATCACCAAAAGGATGATAGAACGACACATAATTGAAGGTTACCAACACCAAAAGGATGTAGGCTAGGTTGAACCGATGAGGTTTGGCCATCACCAAAAGGATGATAGTAAGGCAATTGACAACAATCACGCTTGTTGGATACAACTCACTAGGGAACACACAAGAGGAAGATTGGCTTGAAATGAATCAACGGGGTACGCCCACCTACTTCCTTGGAGGTGATAATTCTGTTGAAATGATTTCACGAGGAAGGCCCATGAACTAAAGAAGAGGCCCTTGACTGGGCTGAGTTTGTCTTTGAAGTTCTATCTTGGTCAACAAAAGGTTGAACAACTTCGTGAGAAACGCTCACGGTTTTACTAAAGATGCCCCTGTCTGGGCTGAATCTTGCACTGAAACTCTTGTATTTGCCCAACAAAAGGTTGAACAACTTCGTGGGGAACACCCACGGTCTTGAATGATACGCCCCTGGCTGGGCTGTATGTTGATTTGAAGATCTGATCAACCACGAGGTTGAAAATACATTATGGGGAACACCCATGGACTTGAAAAAGATGCCCCTGACTAGGCTGAATCTTGTTTTGAATATCTTTGAATTTCGTGGGGGAAACCCACGGTATTGTGGAGAATGCCCATTGACTGGGCCAATGATGGTCTTTGAAATCTTCGAGATTGATCCTGGACCTTGACTTGCATGTGCGATGATAATGAGGTTCCATAACAAATGGAAGTGCAAATGCAAATGCTGACGCGCAGAGATGCAAGAGCTGGGGAAGAATGATATGATTGTATGCTTATGATACAAGATGCTTATGATAACGAATGAGATGTGTATGATGCATATGATTGCAAATGGGTAATTGGAAATGTAAGTGGAGACGCCAACATGATGGTCTTTTGGTAGTTGCCAATACAGATTGGACTTTGGGTGGTGGAAGGGTTTGACTTCCTCGATACACAGTTTGCTGAAGACATCATGATTGAAGTAGACGAAGATGTTCTTGATGCCCCAAGTCTGAGCACTTGGTGGTTTGTTGTGAACTTGCTTCGGAGAAGATTGCAACTTTGCTTGATAGTCAGGATGACCTGGTCTTGCCCCAGTTTGAACATGGTAATGGTACACCTCATATTAACCAATTCTGAAGTTGAAGCCGGGCTCTGATGACTTGAGATGGCTTGCCCCTGCTCGAGCTGTTGAGTGATTTGCCCCAGCCTGTGGGTTTTGAGGTAACCTTGTTTCGTGTCGGCCATCGAAGGTCAAGTTCCTCCTTGATTGCCTCTTGTTGAAGTGTCTTTAAATACCTAGCACTGTTTTGCAATCAAAATTGTACACTCACAAATGGTAACATTAATGCAAGATTTATGCAAGTTTTGAAAAAGTGTCATTTTATTAGAGTGTCGTGATAGTGTGAGACGAATGGACTGTTAGTCTAGGCATTTGTGGTTATTTTGATTAGTGCGTGAAAGATATAGTAAGGATAATGACACCAATGCTGATGATTAGCAAGTATGTAAGGAGTCAGTTTATGCAACATTGCAAAAGTATTCTTTCAGAATAAACCTCGCCTCAATTAGGTCTTTCGAGGGTTGTAACGTGGCCTGGTTCACGATTTTGAAACAAAGGATATTAGGCTCAAAGTATGATTTGTACCCACCCCTTCTTCTTAATGATTTATAGTCCTACGTTCAATTAATTATGCACATGCTTGTGTTGACGGTATAAGCTTGACGATTCAAGGTTCGCTTGAAAAGACAGTCGCCTTATTTTGGGTTTTGATGGATGTCAGTGACCCTTTTGATTTGGGTGGCCACTGAATCTTATTTTGTTTTTGTTAAAGGTTTGAGGACCTCTTTTGATTTTGTTTTTTGATCCCTAACTTTTGCATGAATTGACTTTGCTTGTCAGATCCATTTGGATTGCCTTGATTTTTGCCTAAGTCCCCTTTGAGGTGCTTGAGTTAGCAGGCTTTTGATTTTTGGATTTTTTTTTGTTGTTGAAGGATTGTGACTGCCATGTCATGAGTCATTGATGAACAACCGTCTTCTGGATTTTTCTTTGTTGATTCAAATGCAGGATTGGATTAACTAAACACTACCCTGCCCCTGGTTGAGTGTAAAAGGTTTGAACATTCGAAGGAAACTTCTACTTCTAGGCTCGAAGTGGTTTACTATGGATTAACACCTTATATCTCCAGTGTTTGGGATTGAAACAATGCATGTACATCATTGACGAGATTATGTCTGAAAGCATACGGTTTGCAATTATGGGTATCTTGTTTTCATCATTCTCCCTCAGATCATGCAAAACAACAGTTGATAGAGTGAAGTGAATAAAATGTGTCGGTGATTGTGATAAAAATGAGTGAATACAACATGATTAATCCAAAACATGCATAAACAATACATTAAAGAAAACCAAATACGAATGGCAATTGTTCAAAGCATACAGTACTTAAACAAACAAAGATAAAATACAAGAAAACAAATAATGAAATGGCAACATGTCTGCCTTCTTCGGGTAAATGAACTTGACTTGACTTGATCTGATATGACTGATGCTGCCACTATTTGGTCGGTGGCATAGGGTTGTTAATGAAGTTCGGAGACTTCTCATTGAAGTTGATAGCATCCTTGTCAATCATGTATTGAACTTTGTGCTTGAAAGCCCTACAATTTTCAATGGTGTGACCTGGAGCGCCTTTATGAAACTCACAATAAGCATTTGCATCGTAATCGGCAGGAATGGCAGTTGGGGGAGCCAAATATCTCGGAACAACAACTTTCTTCTCCGTCAACTGAGCAAAGATACTAGCATATGTCATTGGTAGACGATTAAATACTCTATCTGGACTCCAAGTTCTTTGCTGACGCTGTTGGCGAGCACCTTGCGGTTGTTGTTGCTGAGGAGGATATTGATATCCTTGCTGGTTGTTGGCTTATGGGTGAGGAGCCTGTTGCTGAGCTTGAACTGCTTGAACAGTTGGAGGATAAGGCATTGGAGCATATTGTGCAACAGCAACATACAGATATTGGTAGTAAGGGATTTGATAAGGCATAGGAGCGGGAGCTTGCTCTTTCTGCAAAGAGATAGCATTTGTTTCGCCCTTTTTCTTCTTATGTCCGTTGAAAGGCTTCTTGGCACTAGCTTGGCTATTAGAACCTCCTGGGATCTTTCCACTCTTCAAACCTTCTTCAATTCTCTCACCAACGATCACCAAGTCAGAGAATCCAACGGAGACACTACCGATCAATTTCTTGTAGTATTGGCCTTGTAAAGTACCCATGAATATGTCAATTAGTTCAAGGTTGACAAAAGGTGGATGCACCCTTGCGGCTAGCTCCCTCCATCGTTGTGCGTACTCCTTAAAGGATTCACTGCCCTTCTGAGTCATACTCTGAAGTTGAGTATAATTCGGAGCAAGAACGGTGTTGTATTTGTACTGTTTGACAAATTCATCAGCTAACTCAGCCCAAGTGTGCACATTATTGCGTTCTAGCTGCATACACCACTCGAGCGATTCCTCAGACAAGTTGTCTTAGAAGCAATGAATCATTAGCTTTTCATCTCTGGCATATGCGGCCATCTTGCGACAATACATCTTCAGATGAATATTTGGGTAGCTGAGGCCTTTATACTTCTAGAATTCAGGTGATTTGAACTTGGGAGGAATGACGACATCAGGCACCAAGCACATTTCCAAAGCACTGAGAGAGTTTGAGTTGTGCCCCTCCATGACTCGGAGTTTCTCAGCTAGATCTCGACACATCTTCATAGCTTCTGAATCCTGAGTGACAACATGACTGGAAACTGGGATAGCAACATGATAGTTCTGAACATCATCATACTGGTCCATCAGATTATCTTCAGCATGAGGAAGGGGAATCTGAACAACAGTAGGCTGCGCTTGCGGGATAGCTCCGACAGTAACTCCAGGTACTGGGATTGGCTGAGAAGTGGTTCCTTCAGCTGCAGTAGCGAAACCCATTGGCATTCCATATGTGTTGGGGAAGGGAGCTGAGAGCCTTGAAGTAGACACATGAACTTGACCATTATTGTTGACGAAAACATTAGCTTCACACTGTTCTTCCTCTCTTCTGGTTCTGAGGATGGCTTCGAGAATCTGGTCAATTTTCCCTTTGATGGAGTCCAACTCTTCTCGGAAGGCAACCTATTCTTGCTGAATTTGTTCCATCATTCGTCTTGTATTAGCTCTAGTTGCGTACTGGTGTCGAGGAATCAACTTGATTTAATGGAAAGTAAGGAAGGAGAAATGAGATTCTGCTGAAGGATTGGAAATGCAAGATGCACAATAGATGCAATGCAAATGATATACAAGATGCAATGAAAGATACAAGATCCAGGATCACATAATCACAGATCAAACAATTCTGAAGCTGGTAACTATAACAGGTAAGTAACCACAGTTTCTGATCAAAGAAACTTGACATGTAAGCCCTATACGGGAAGGTCTAGATATTCAAACCATAAACCCACTTTCGGGATGGTTTCTACGTTTGGTTCCCAGGATCATGGACACTAAACGTATCAGCGTCATGCAACAGACTAGTTGTATTACGATGATAATGATGATAAGGTCTCTCCTGAGCGGAGTCCTCATGCTAGGCATACAAGGAGCGAGTCCTTGGCGACTAATACTACACGACCACCAATGTCGGAACTGGTGCTAAAAAGGTTCCCAGAATCATGGACAATTCATTAATCAAGTCGTGCAACAGGCTAGCTATGTTACAACAGGATCTACAAATATGTCTCAACTGGAGGAGCTTTTATGCTAGGCACGCAAGAGCAAGACCTTGGGGACTAACACTACTAGACTACTAATTCTAAACTATGTTTTCTTTCTGCTTTTACCAAAGCTCGGGCGTAGAGCTTTATTCATGATGTCATCCCAAGAACCAACAGGCAAACAAGATAACAAGCATAAATAAAATCCACAAGAGAACAAATACATAAACAAGAAGAAAAACAAATAAAAACAACACTCCTCACAAAACCTAAGATAGGCTCGACTCTCTCTTGTATGGAGAAAAATGTCCCCAGCTGTCGCACCTTGAAAAATCACGTAGACATTTCGGAGAAACGACCCTCACGCGAAAGGCTCGGAAATGCGGTTCGACAGGGTCGCCACCGAACTTTATTTATCTCGAATAAAAGGGAGAGGAAAATATCAGGATAACCACATAAAACGAAAGGATAGGAAAAGGTCGGTCGCAACCAAGTTCCGGGTTTGGAAGTCGGTTATGCAAGGGGAAGGTATTAGCACCCCTCACGTCTGTTGTACTCAACGGGAACCTCTTAGGGTATTTTGCGGTGAGCGTTGTCTAGGTTTACTTGTTTTTCTTCTCGAAGATAAAGGAGAATTGGTAGGATAAAAGGTTAAAGACGCTGGGGGAAATGGGTGGTTAAAAGATAGGGTGCTCTCCAAGGATTGGGGCCCTTGTGCCTATGTATGCTCATTCAGACAAGAATGCGAAATCAGAGCATCGTAGTTAGACTACGGGAAAGGATGGGGGAAATATGGACGGAATAATGGAGAAAAGTAGAAGTGTGCTCGCCAAGATCATTGCAATCTTGTGCCTACGTATCTTACATTCAAAAGTGAATGAAGAATCAGAGCGTCCGTAGTTCATGGTAACAACCATGAAAAGACGAGGTTTGAAATGGGTTTGAAGTTTGAGTTGAGAGACGAAAGAGTAACTGACAAGCAACCCAAGGGCGTGCCTCAAGAACTTGTCACTCAAGAATTTAAGGAATGCACGATTCCAAGAACTCAAGTCTTTCGGAAATTGGGTTGAATAGATTGAAGAAAAAAGAGTTGGATGTTTTGAAATCGAAGGAATGAACTAATAACAACTCAAGGGCATGCCTTAAGAGTTACTCATTCAAGTATTCAAAGAATGCTAGATTCCGGAAATATCCCTCCTTCGTAAGTTTAAAAAATGTTTGTAAAAAGATTGAGTCGAAAACAAAATGTGAGGCAAAAGGAGGTTGGTTTGAAAATAGCTCGGCAACGAGTCGAGGATTTGATAAAATAGAATCGACTTGATGACGTGTCAAGGGTTAAGTTGCGATAAACGATATTAGTCCCTAAGGGTGCCCCTAATGTCAAAACCATGATGAATAGTGAAGGTGTGTGCGAAATGTTGGTTGCAAATGCGTACGAGCACTGGACTTAAGAGAACGTTTGAAAATGTTTGAAAAAGTCAAAAGGTTGAATTAATAACAACTCAAGGGCGTGCCTCAAGAGTTACTCATTCGAAGATTCAAGGAATGCTAGATTCCAAGAACCTCCTTCTTTTGAATTTTAATCGAGAAAATGTTTGAAAAAGTCGAATGATTGAGTGAATAATAACTCAAGGGCGTGCCTTGAGAATTATTCACTAGAAGATCCAAGGAATGCTAGATTCCAAGAACCTCCTACTTTCGAAGTTTGATCGAGAAAACATTTTGAAATAAATTAAATTGAAAATGGTATGAGAATAAAAGTGTGTGAGAGGTGAAGTTTAAATTTGGAAATAAGTTTGGGAGGAATGATGATTATTTGGTTAATGAGACATTGGTCCCACAACCAATTAATCGGGGTATTGTCGAGATGCTAGATTCTGACGACACCTTTTTCATTTGAAAAATGTTTGGATGAACAACATAAATATCACACGGAATGCTAGATTCATATGATATTTCTTCGTCCAAAAAAGAGTATATTTAAAAATACGAAAAGTCGAACAATACATTATTTAAGGTGTACACCTCAATAATGATCGTCCAAAAATTCAAGTGCTAGACTTCAAGGATTTAATTTTTTGTGATTTGATTGAAAAATAATTTGAGTTTTGAAAATGATATATTGAAATAGAATTAATAAAAATAAATAATATTTTGGAAATAAAGTTTGAAAATAGTTTGTATGTATAAAAAATGAACTAGTATAAAAACACTAAATCGGGATTAAAAAAAACTCAACGTTATCGTGAAATTGAAATTACTTATTTTAATAGTCACAAAATCTATAATTTTGTATTGCAATGATATTTTAAAAAATAAAATAAAATAATAATAAGTGAATCAAATAATTAAATTTAAGCTATAGAAACAACATTTTTTTCTTCACTCAACCTCACTAATAATCCCATCTCCTTTAAACCAACACGGGCCTAAATAACCTCAAGCCCGTTCCAAACGAACACAAGAGGAGCCCAAGAGGCCCAACCGTGATCACTCTCCCACAGTAGAACCCAAAGCAAAATGATACTCTTATTTACAGTCAAAAATGAAACGACATTAATGGCAGACAAACATCATGAGGTGTCAGCCTCTAGAAGATGGATAACCGTGATTTACTAGGGAACTGCCACGAAGATCAAATTTAATAACAATTAACACCAATGAATTAAAGAATCATTAAAACCATATCTCCTCGGAAGCTTAAAACGTCCCCCATTTCCCTTTACTCTATCTCTTTCTCTACCTAAATCTAACACGAGTCCCTCTATCCTCCCTTCTCTCTCTCGCGACCCCCTCTCTAATCTCTTAACCTCAACCGATTTTTCTCTGGTCTTCTCCTTTCTTTATCACTTAACATTGAAACCATATAAACTCAAATGAAATAACATCAAGTACAATCATGGCTAAAAACTAGAGAAGTATCAAAACAACACAACTGAAAGGAAAACATGTAATAGTCAAGAAAGTGTAGGTCGGAACTTTGAAACTCCGACGGATTTACCGGCGGCGATTCCGAAGATGCAAATCAGGTGCCAACTTTTCCCTTTTGCTTCTGCTTTCTCTTCGTCTCGCTCTTTTGTTCTAGTTTCTGCGTTTTGATTCACGATTTTGTTGGTGTTCTAGGGATAGATTGGAAATTCGAAGAATGCAAGGGTTTCGCAAAAATACGGGTTTCTACAGGGCATGAAGGGCATTAGTGTAAGGTCCTGTTAGTTTCAAAGAAGAAACATTGGTGAGATTTGGATTTTCTTAAGGTTGGATTTTTCAGAACTTCGTTGGCCTCCCCCTTTACTAAAAAATTTAAGCACTTATTTATAGGTGAATTCGCACATGCCTGGTACATGTGAGTTTTGAGGAAAAAAATCATAATAAAACCTCAAACATGTGCTGGTGTGAGCTGTGAAAATCCTAATACCGTTAGAGAGAAATTCCTTTTAGGATTTGGTGGGGACCAGGGGTAATGACTGCTCGGTTTTGTCTGTAGTGAGGTTGGAAATATCTGATCTTTTACCCTGAGTTTTCACCGCGTGAAATTTGGAGTTTCTTACTGCGCTTACGTGGTACTTTGCTGACTCCAAATGAATTCTGACTTTGGTTCTTTACTTTCAGATATCTACTAACCTTGTCATACCTATTGTATTTTTTGCAAAAAATTATCATTCAATAAAGTTGTCATGGAATAGGTTCACCACAACTCTCTCTTTAGAAGATATCTTCTTTTCCCATGTGTGAAATGTGGCTTGACTGCAGGGTACGGTTTTGGCGTGGCTCATGAAAGTCTTACATAATGATTATGTCATTGCTTCTGATGGATTTGAGATAATGGAGGCAACATTGTTGAATTTCCGGCCTTTTGCTGAGGCAAGACTTGACGACATCCAAGTCTTCCTAAGAGATTTTCCTCAACAGACCAAGCAAAGATGACTTATTTTGTACAATGGTAACTTTGGCAATCATATTTCTTAACAGCGTGATTAATAGATCTTTGTGAGCTGACTTATCCCTTCTGTCTTCTGTATACTCCACATACATTTGATTCTTGTGTTGAGACCTGTCTTGAAAGGAATGATAAGGTAAATCTTGAGACATGAAGAGTCTAGCATTGGTGATGACTCATGAGCATCCTGCGATAGTTGCAACATGTAATGAACTCCTTGCATAACCGAGTGTATGAGGGGAACTGTATTACTACATGGAGCTTCATCTCTTCTTTGTACAGGTCAACTAAGCATACTTTGAAACTTTTCTTAAAATATGGAACTAGGAGGACTGCAACATGCCCTGGAACTTCCATGCGAATAAGAGAGATATTTTTCCTTGTAGGTGAAAAAAAAAACGAATTCTACACTTTTGGGAGGTAGATTTTGCCACAATATCAAACTTGTTGTTGATGACATTAATCCTGATGCTGATGCCACCAACGGATTTTCTTCAGGCTAACGCCGGATGCTAGCTTTGTAACCGCAACTTTTGTACCATGAGAGATAATGTCATATTTGGAGTGATGTAATCTCCTTACTGAATGATCATTTATCATTTAAGTTTCTAGCGTTTTGCAGGTGATAGTTTTGAATTTTATTTATGAAAGTTATCACCGCTTCATCAACATGCCTTTGTGACTCTTACTTTGAAAACGCACGGGTATCTTTTGATGTGAACAACTTGGAATTTTGTAGTTATGAACTAATGCATTGACCATGAAATTCAAGAATAGGGATGTATACTTATCCTATCAAAAGCCTGGCCCAGAAAGTGCTAGGCACCTTATCATGAGACTGTTCCATGACTTGAATTGGAACCCCCTTCTTCGTGCACTAATTAATTTAATCGCAATTTCATTAAGGACTGCTTGGATACTTTGGAACCGTTAGCCCAAACTCACCTTAATTTGTCTTTATCATATGAATTGAAAAATTAATTAATACTTAGTGTTGCGTTCAGACCTAAAATTGTAACTTGAAGATCAAATTCTGTTTTTCCATCATTAGGCCACCACCTCTTGTATGAATTGAACGCATCTTTTGATCATGCCATAGGTTCTCTGAAGCAAATGTCAATATAACTTGAAACGTGAAAGGGTTCCAGTCATGTATCTAAAATTAACCTAGCCATAAATCTACAAAGCTCGAAACAATCCCTCCAATCACGTCTTGTAGAAGACAAATTGAAACAAAGTAGGTCACCTCGTACCATGACTCTATCTTGAAATTGACCCTTTCCCTGTAACTGAATGGACCATATCTTGAGCATGAGAATGAAAGCACCCTTTTTGTCACCTCTCTCTGAAACCAGACGCATCTGTAAGGGTATTCAAAAATCCTCATAACCTAAGCTGTAGAGAATCATGGTCAGAGGTCCAATCAATACCCATAGAAAGGTTACCAATCACATAACCACTTGGTATAAGAAAATCTCAAAAGGTAGGAAAAATTTAGGGTATGACATATGCCCCTATCTAATTGGCTTAAACCTAGGGAAATGAACTGCTACAACGTTCTTTATTCGAGGTAGAAGTCAATTAGGTATGAAGAAGACCCTGAATTTGTCCAGAAAGACACAATTAGGAACTGAAATACTGGATAAATGTAAACCTCTGGGTAAACTGCAAATAACTGGCGAAAGGTCCACATCACCAAAAGGATGATGGGACGAAACACACATGACTACTACCACCAGAAGGATGATAGGACAAAAACTATCGCACAATCTGACATTAGTTACAATGACAGACCCCCACCAAAAGGATGACGGAGCGAAACTCACATCGGCCACTACCACCAAAAGGATGATAGGACAAACACTATCACACAATCTGCCATCAAAAAGATGACAGACCCCCCACTAAAAGGATGACGGAGCGAAACTTACACCGGCCACTACCACCAAAAGGATGATAGGACAAACACTATCGCACAATCTGCCATCAAAAAGATGACAGACCCCCCACCAAAAGGATGACGGAGCGAAACTCACACCGGCCACTACCACCAAAAGGATGATAGAACAAAACACTGTCGGATAATCTACCATCAATAAGATGACAGACCCCCCACCAAAAGGATGGCGGTGCGAAATTCACACCGGCCACTACCACCAAAAGGATGATAGGACAAACACTATCACACAATCTGTCATCAATAAGATGACAGACCCCCACCAAAAAGATGACGGAGCGAAACTCACACCGACCACTACCACCAAAAGGATGATAGTAAAAACACTATCGCATAATCTGACATCAATTAGATGACAGACCCCCACCAAAAGGATGAAGGAGCGAAACTCACACCGGCCACTACCACCAAAAGGATGATAGGATAAACACTATCACATAATCTGATATCAATTAAGATGACAGACCCCCCACCAAAAGGATGACGGAGCGAACCACACACACAGGTTGCTATCACCAAAAGGATGATAGAAAGACACAGATTTGAAGGTTACCAACACCAAAAGGATGCAGGCTAGGTTTAACCGGTGAGGTTTGGCTATCACCAAAAGGATGATAGTAAGGCAATTGACAACGGTCACGCTTGCTGGATACAACTCACTAGGGAACACACAAGAGGAAGATTGGCTTGAAATGAATCAACAGGGTACGCCCACCGTCTTCCTTGGAGGTCATAATTATGTTGAAATGATTTCACGAGGAACGCCCATGAACTAAAGAAAATGCCCTTAACTGGGCTGAGTTTGTCTTTGAAGTTCTGTCTTGGTCAACAAAAGGTTGAACAACTTCGTGAGAAACGCTCACGGTTTTACTAAAGATGCCCCTGTGTGGGCTGAATCTTGCACTGAAACTCTTGTATTTGCCCAACAAAAGGTTGAACAACTTCATGGGGAACACCCACGGTCTTGAATGATATGCCCCTGGCTGGGTTGTATGTTGATTTGAAGATCTGATCAACCACGAGGTTGAAAATACATCATGGGGAACACCCATGGACTTGAAAAAGATGCCCCTGACTAGGCTGAATCTTGTTTTGAATATCTTTGAATTTCTTGGGGGAAACCCACGGTATTATGGAGAATGCCCATTGACTGGGCCAATGATAGTCTTTGAAATCTTCGAGATTGATCCTGGACCTTGTCTTGCATATGCGAATGCTGGATGATAATGAGGTTCCATAACAAATGGAAGTGCAAATGCAAATGCTGACGCGCGGAGATGCAAAAGTAGGGTAAGAATGATATGATTGTATGCTTATGATGCAAGATGCTTATGATAACGAATGAGATGTGTATGATGCATATGATTGCAAACGGTTAATTGGAAATGTAAGTGGAGATGCCAACATGATGGTCTTTTGGTAGTTGCCAATACGGATTGGACTTTGGCTGGTGGAAGGGTTTGACTTCCTCGATACACAGTTTGCTGAAGACATCATTATTGAAGTAGATGAAGATGTTCTTGATGCCCCAAGTCTGAGCACTTGGTGGTTTGTTGTGAACTTGCTTCAGAGAAGATTGCAACTTTGCATGATAGTCAGGATGACCTGGTCTTGCCCCAGTTTGAACATGGTAATGGTCCGCCTCATATTAACCAATTCTGAAGTTGAAGTTGGGCTCTGATGACTTGAGATGGCTTGCCCCTGCTCGAGCTGTTGAGTGATTTGCCCCAGCCTGTGGGTTTTGAGGTAACCTTGTTTTGTGTCGGCCATCGAAGGTCAAGTTCCTCCTTGATTGCCTCTTGTTGAAGTGTCTTTAAATACCTAGCACTGTTTTGCAATCAAAATTGTACACTCACAAATGGTAACATTAATGCAAGGTTTATACAAGTTTTGAAAAAGTATGTAGTCCAGGCATGGACTGTTAGTCCAGGCATTTATGGTTATTTTGATTAGTGCGTGAAAGATATAGCAAGGATAATGACACCAATGATGATGATTAGCAAGTATATAAGGAGTCAGTTTACGCAACCTTGCAAAAGTATGCTTTCAGAATAAACCTCGCCTCAATTAGATCTTTCGAGGGTTGTAACGTGACCTGATTCACGATTTTGAAACAAAGGATATTAGGCTCAAAGTATGATATGTACCCACCCCTTCTTCTTAATGATTTATAGTCCTACTTTCAATTAATTCTGCACATGCTTGTGTTGACGGTATAAGCTTGACGATTCAAGGTTCGCTTGAAAAGACAGTCACCTTATTTTGGGTTTTGATGGATGTCAGTGACCCTTTTGATTTGGGTGGCCACTGAATCTTATTTTGTTTTTGTTAAAGGTTTGAGGACCTCTTTTGATTTTGTTTTTTGATCCCTAACTTTTGCATGAATTGACTTTGCTTGTCAGATCAATTGGGATTGCCTTGATTTTTGCCTAAGTCCCTTTGAGGTGCTTGACTTAGCAGGCTTTTGATTTTTGGATTTTTTTTTTGTTAGAGGATTGTGATTGCCATGTCATGGGTCATTAATGAACAACTGTCTTCTGGATTTTGCTTTGTTGATTCAAATGCAGGATTGGATTAACTGAACTCTACCCTGCCCCTGGTTGAGTGTATAAGGTTTGAACATCCGAAGGAATCTTCTACTTCTAGGCTCAAAGTGGTTTACTAGGGATTAACACCTTATATCTCCAATGTTTGGGATTGAAACAATGCCTGTACATCATTGACGAGATTATGTCGGAAAGCACACGGTTTGCAATTATGGGTATCTTGTTTTCATCATTCTCCCTCAGATCATGCTAAACAACATTTGATAGAGTGAAGTGAATAAAATGTGTCGGTGATTGTGATAAAAATGAGTGAATACGACATGATTAATCCAAAACATGCATAAACAATACATTAAAGAAAACCAAATACGAATGGCAATTGTTCAAAGCATACAGTACTTAAACAAACAAAGATAAAATACAAGAAAACAAATAATGAAATGGCAACATGACTGCCTTCTTCGGGTAAATGAACTTGACTTGACTTGATCTGATATGACTGATGCTGACACTATTTGGTCGGTGGCATAGGGTTGTTGACGAAGTTCGGAGACTTCTCATTGAAGTTGATAGCATCCTTATCAATAATGTCTTGAACTTTGTGCTTGAAAGCCCTACAGTTCTCAATGGTGTGACCTGGAGTGCCTTTATGAAACCCACAATGAGCATTTGCATCGTAATCGGCAGGAATGACAGTTGGGGGAGCCAAATCTCTCGGAACAACATCTTTCTTCTCTATTAACTGAGCAAAGATACTAGCATATGTCATTGGTAGACGATCAAATACACTATCTGGACTCCAAGTTCTTTGCTGACGTTGTTGGCGAGCACCTTGCTGTTGTTGTTGCTGAGGAGGATATTGATATCCTTGCTGCTTGTAGGCTTATGGGTGAGGAGCCTGTTGCTGAGCTTAAACTGCTTGAACAGTTGGAGGATAAGGCATTGGAGCATATTGTGAAGCAGCAACATACAAATATTGGTAGTAAGGGACTTGATAAGGCATATGAGCGGGAGCTTGCTCTTTCTGCAAAGAGATAACATTTGTTTCGCCCTCTTTCTTCTTATGTCCATTGAAAGGCTTCTTGGTACTAGCTTGGATATTGAAACCTCCTGGGATCTTTCCACTCTTCAAACCTTCTTCAATTCTCTCACCAACGATCACCAAGTCAGAGAATCCAGCGGAGACACTACCGATCAATTTTTCGTAGTATTGGCCTTGTAAAGTACCCATGAATATGTCAATTAGTTCAAGGTTGACAAAAGATGGATGCACCCTTGCGGCTAGATCCCCCCATCATTGTGCGTACTCCTTAAAGGATACTCTGCCCTTTTGAGTCATACTCTGAAGTTGAGTATGATTCGGAGCAAGATTGGTGTAGTATTTGTACTGTTTGACAAATGCATCAGCTAACTCAGCCCAAGTGTGCACACTATTGCCTTCTAGATGCATATACCACTCGAACGATGCCTCAGACAAGCTGTCTTGGAAGCAATGAATCATTAGCTTTTCATCTCTAGCATATGCGGCCATCTTGAGACAATACATATTCAGATGAATATTCGAGCAGCTGAGGCCTTTGTACTTCGAGAATTCAGGTGATTTGAACTTGGGAGGAATGACGACATCAGGCACCAAGCACATTTCCAAAGCACTAAGAGAGTTTGAGTTGTGCCCCTTCATGACTCAGAGTTTCTCAGCTAGATCTCGACACATCTTCATAACTTCTGAATCCTAAGCGACAACATGACTGGAAATGGGGATAGCAACATGATAGTTCTGAACATCATCATACTGGTCCATCAGATTATCTTCAGCATGAGGAAGGGGAATCTGAACAACAGTAGGCTATGCTTGCGGGATAGCTCCGACAGTAACTCCAGGTACTGGGATTGGCTGAGAAGTGGTTCCTTCAGCTGCGGTAGCGAAACCCATTGGCATTCCATATGTGTTGGGGACGGGAGCTGAGAGCCTTGAAGTAGACACTTGCACCTGACCATTGTTGTTGACGACAGCAGCAGCTTCACACTGTTCTTCCTCTCTTCTGGTTGTGAGGATGGCTTTGAGAATCTGGTCAATTTTCCCTTTGATGGAGTCCAACTCTTCTCGGAAGGCAACCTGTTCTTGCTGAATCTGTTCCATCATTCGTCTTGTATTGGCTCTAGTTGCGTACTGGTGTCGAGGAATCAACTTGATTTAATGGAAAGTAAGGAAGGAGATATGAGATTCTGCTGAAGGATTGGAAATGCAAGATGCACAATAGATGTAATGCAAATGATATACAAGATGCAATGAAAGATACAAGATCCAAGATCACATAATCACATATCAAACAACTCTGAAGTTGGTAACTGTAACAGGTAAGTAACCACAGTTTTTGATCAAAGAAACTTGACAGGTAAGCCTTATACGAGAAGGTCTAGATATTCAAACCATAAACCCACTTTCGGGATGGTTTCTACGTTTGGTTCCCAGGATCATGGAGACTAAACGTATCAACTTCATGCAACAGACTAGTTATATTACAACGATAATGACGATAAGGTCTCTCTTGAGCGGAGTCTTCATGCTAGGCATACAAGGAGCGAGTCCTTGGCGACTAATACTATACGACCACCAATATCGGAACTGGTGCTAAAAAGGTTCCCAGAATCATGGACCCTTCATTAATCAAGTCGTGCAACAGGCTAGCTATGTTACAACAAGATCTACGAATATGTCTCCATTGGAGGAGCTTTTATGCTAGGCACGCAAGGAGCAAGTCCTTGGGGACTAACACTACTAGACTACTAATTCTAAACTATGTGTTCTTTATGCTTTTACCAAAGCTCGGGCGTAGAGCTTTACTCATGATGTCATCCCAAGAACCAACAGGCAAACAAGATAACAAGCATAAATAAAATCCACAAGAGAACAAATACATAAACAAGAAGAAAAACAAATAAAAACAACACTCCTCACAAAACCTAAGATAGGCTCGACTCTCTCTTGCATGGAGCAAAATGTCCCCAGCGAAACTCGCCAGCTGTCGCACCTCGAAAAATCACGGAGACATTTCGGAGAAACGACCCTCGCGCGAAATGCGCAGAAATGCGGTTCGACAGGGTCGCCACCGAAATTTATTTATCTCGAATAAACGGGAGTGGAAAATATCAAGAAACCTCATAAAGCGAAAGGATAAGAACAGGTCTGTCGCAACCAAGTTCCGGGTTCGGGAGTCGGTTACACAAGGGGAAGGTATTAGCACCCCTCACGTCCGTTGTACTCAACGAGAACCTCTTAGGGTATTTTGCGGTGAGCGTTGTCTAGGTTTACTTGTTTTTCTTCTCGATGATAATGGAGAATTGGTAGGATAAAAGGTTAAAGACGCTGGGGGAAGTGGGTGGTTAAAAGATAGGGTGCTCTCCAAGGATTGGGGCCCTTGTGCCTACGTATGCTCATTCAGACGAGAATGAGAAATTAGAGCATCGTAATTAGACTACGGGAAATGATGGGGGAAATATGGACGGAATAATGGAGAAAAGTAGAAGTGTGCTTGCCAAGATCATCGCAATCTTGTGCCTACGTATCTTACATTCAAAAGTGAATGAAGAACCAGAGCGTCCGTAGTTCGTGGTAACAACCAGGAAAAGACGAGGTTTGAAATGGGTTTGAAGTTTGAGTTGAGAGACAAAAGAGTAATTGACAAGCAACCCAAGGGCGTGCCTCAAGAACTTGTCACTCAAGAATTCAAGGAATGCACGATTCCAAGAACTCAAGTCTTTCGGAAATTGGGTTGAATAGATTGAAGAAAAAAGAGTTGGATGTTTTGAAATCGAAGGAATGAACTAATAACAACTCAAGGGCATGCCTTGAGAGTTACTCATTCAAGTATTCAAAGAATGCTAGATTCCGGGAATATCCCTCCTTCGTAAGTTTAAAAAATATTTTTAAAAATATTGAGTCGAAAAAGGAATGTGAGGCAAAAGGAGGTTGGTTTGAAAATAGCTCGGCAACGAGTCGAGGATTTGATAAAATAGAATCGGCTTGATGACGTGTCAAGGGTTAAGTTGCGATAAACGATATTAGTCCCTAAGGGTGCCCCTAATGTCGAAACCACGATGAATAGTGAAGGTGTGTGCGAAATGTTGGTTGCGAATTCGTACGAGCACTCGACTTAAGAGAATATTTGAAAATGTTTGAAAAAGTCGAAAGGTTGAATTAATAACAACTCAAGGGCGTTCCTCAAGAGTTACTCATTCGAAGATTCAAGGAATGCTATATTCCAAGAACCTCCTTCTTTCGAAGTTTAATCGAGAAAATGTTTGAAAAATTCGAATGATTGAGTGAATAATAACTCAAGGGCGTGCCTTTAGAATTATTCACTAGAAGATCCAAGGAATGCTATATTCCAAGAACCTCCTTCTTTCGAAGTTTGATCGAGAAAACATTTTGAAATAAATTAAATTGAAAATGGTATGAGAATAAATGTGTGTCATTCCCACATCTCTCTCTCTCTCTCTAACAAACGTAACATATCTTTCCTAATTATTTCTGGAACCCTCCACAGTTCCTTCTTAGTGTACATCCATTCCCTTAAGGATACAATTTGAAAATTAACCAATCCAGTATCCCTTATCAGCTTAAGTCCCATAGTGTGTGTTGGTGTTAGTATGGAGAAATGGAAATGTTCGACGATAGGCTTCGATCTAAAGGGGGTGAATAGATAACAAATTTAAAATTCAAACTTTTGGCAAAAATGGTTTTCAAAAGTTTTATGGCACAGCGAAAATAACCCGAATAGAATAGTCTAATCGAACCTACTATCAAAAAGCTCAGATATGGGTAAGGGTACACAATTGAATGATAATGAACATAAATTGTTCAACAATGATTAATCACAACACAAGAAAATGTTAAGCTATATGTAGAGCTTATTTCCAATGATAAAAAACAAACAAAACACAACAATGCAATTTATCGAACACCTTGTGTGCAATCAATATTGTTTGGAAATTTACTTTCTTTTTGTTGACCTTAATACAAATCACAATCAACCAGATTATGATTATATCAATAAAACCTAATTCAAAAATATGATCAAAAATAATTTCCAATTGAATTTGATCAAACAACTAATGAATCCAATAATTTACAAATCAAAAATTAAAGAGAGATAGAGATAAAGATAGATATTGAGATAGATAGATATATAAATATAAATATATATATATATATATATATATATATATATATATATATATATATATATATATATATATATATATAGATATACAGATAGATAGATAGACAGATAGATAGATAGACAGATAGACAGATAAACAGATAGACAGATAGATAGATAGATAGATAGATAGATAGATAGATAGATAGATAGATAGATAGATAGATAGATAGATAGATAGATAGATAGATAGATAGAGAGAGAGAGAGAGAGAGAGAGAGAGAGAGAGAGAGAGAGAGAGAGAGAGAGAGAGAGAGAGAGAGAGAGAGAGAGAGAGAGAGAGAGAGAGAGAGAGAGAGAGAGAGAGAGAGAGAGAGAGAGAGAGAGAGAGAGAGAGTGAGTGAGTAAGTGAGAGAGAGAGAGAGAGAAGGATTTGTTTAGGCAATTCCCCAATCGGCCTCGCTATGGGTACATCTGCCCTTAATTTGAAATTGAATTGAGATACCTACAATTAGCCTTATTTTGAAAATAATGTTTATACAAGAGATGAAGAACTTTAACCCTATAAACCCTATGGTTTGTGTTGATTCTATCACCTCCAAAACCCTTGATCAAAGGTTGATCAATTCACCAACAATGCCGCTTCAATTCACGAATTCTGGCTACTTCTTTGCAAGGAACCACCTTGTCCCAAGGCTTTCACACGGTTGAATTAATCTCAAGCCTGCACTTGCTGAACCCAATATTTACCAACACGATCCACCATCTCATGATACTTCCTTGTAAGGAACCACCATGCCCCAAGGCTTTCACTCGATGGATCGTAATTGCATAATCTTGTCCAGAACCTTCAAATCCTCACAATCTTGAAGGAAAAACCCGACTCAGTTTTCTCATTTGAAACACTCAAAGAACTCAACCCAATTTTCTTGGTACACCAACCTAATTGGGCTTTATCAACCCTAATTTAGATAGTGACCTAATCAAACAATTATTATGTGTATTTTGATTGTGTGTATGCATAGAAGAGAGGTTGAAGATGATGAGTATGCTTTGAAATTTTGGTTTCATATAGGTTTTTCACTAGAACCTTGCTAGAAAAGGATGCATGTAACAATCTGATTCTTTCTAGTAGATGTTTTGATGTTTTATTTGTTGAATATGCCTCTTCATGATGTTTTAGATTGTTGTATGTTAGTGGGTTAATGTTAGCTAGAGACTTTTTCTTCAGCAAACCAGAAAGGACATGTGCACATAAAATAAGCAGGTAAGGAGAGAAGGGGTCTCCTTAATGAAGACCCCTATTTGGGATGATATTTATGCTAGGTTATCCATTAAAGAGGACTTGGTATGACACTTTTGAGATACATATTGTAATAAGCTTCACCAAGTTCTCTAGGAAACCCATAGATGTCATCACTTCTTCCACAAATCCCCACTTTATTCTATTGTAAGCTTTCAACATGTCCAACTTAAGAGCCATTACAAATTTTTTCCTTTCTTCCTTTTTTTCATCCAATGGAAACATTCCATAGCTACCAATGCATTATATGTGATAAGTCTCCCCCGAACAAACTCACTTTGTTCAACATATATGATATATAGCAACATGTATTTTACTTTGTTGGAAATCATCCTCGAAACTAGTTTCATAACCACATTGCATAAACTGATGGGTAGAAAATCCTCCGAGGACTTGGGGTTTTTGCAACTTGGGATCAAAATAATGTAAGTTGAGGATAGAAGTGGAAAATTGTATTTTGAGGGATAATTGTTATTAGAAAAAAAAGAAATTAGAAGAAGAGAGACTATTTTGCATTCTGTGCCCTGATGTTAGCTACCTGATGTTATGACATTCAGTATACATCCAATTTACTTTGTGTTAGCTAACCAAACTTACCCTGCAGACTACTACACATGTATGTCATAACATCAGTTATGACATTCACACATACATCAATGTTTTTCCATAAAATGCAGCCAATCAAAAACATCTACACCTGCCAGCTTTTTCACACTCTCACCAAAATCTCTATGGGCTAAAGTGTTTACACTAAACAGTCAGAGGATGCAAAATTGATTCATAAGCTTGAATATCATCTATTCTTATCTCTCACGCACATGCCAGACACACCTTTTGAAGTCTTTTAAGGCTGTAACGGGGCTAAGGGTTATGATGGGATAAGCAAAAATGGGAAAACAAGTGGTTTTGGACTCAGAGTCGGTGTCGTCATTTTCCACTGTGTTTTTTTTCACTGTTCATGATTAGGAGTATTGGACCCCTTTTCACAGGATTCATTAGTTTCTACTCAAATATTTGTCTTGATCATGCATTCTTTATTTCCAAACTAACTTTCTCCTCTAGGTAAGTGCTTTATTTTTCTCAGAATCTTTTTTTTTTCTTTTTTTTTTCAATCACAAATTCCTCTTTTTTATTTTTTCAATTGCACTTACCTAGTTCTTTAGGTGTCTCCACCCCAAACTTAGAATTTTTTCACAACTCACACTGACAACACCTATCTGAGCGGGGTAGGGAACTGTTTAGGCTAATGGTTTAAATAATGTGGTTATAAACAAAAAAGGGAAAAATGGCTCAAATTGGGTTAATAAAGGATAACATACAAAAGGTGGCTAGAATGGCTCTGGGTTAACAAAAAAATTGCCTCGTTGTGTATAAGTATGTAGTGAAAATTTCAATAGATAGTACGCAAGCTCAGAGCAAAAAAGACATACCTGGACCTCTCTCAGGATGACTAATGTGTTTGGCTTATTTGTCCTAACCATGGTTGGTCTAGCTAAACAGGCTCCAAAGTGCTTATAGTATGGTGCAACTTCCTATCCGGTTCAGGTGCACAGTACTCCAAAAATAGTCTGGTGTCATAGAGTCACGTCCAATTCTTTAATTCAGCAGTATCCATATTTTGGGGTTTCCTAGAGAGCCAATAGGGGTTGAATCTTCTCATCCACTGGTACACGTTTCATCCCTCAATTAACAACAACACCACAAATCTGTAATGAAAACAACACAACATACCAAAATCAAAGTAAAATCAAACTGAAACTACATAAAATAATTGAAACAAATACAAATACTAAAAACAACAAACCCCCATCCCCCCTCCCGCACTTGAACTAAACATTTCCCCCAAAGTTTCAGTACAAGCTAGAGAAGGGAACATACAGAGCCTCACTGCGAAGGAGGGAATCGTGACATCAGTTGTTGCATCATAGCATGCATCTCGTCCATGACCGCCCCTTGGAAAGCTTGCTCATCACCCAGTCGGGTTTGCTTTTCCCAGAGGTACCCGATCTCGTTGTGAACCCACGACTAGTGGTCCTCAGTTTTGGATGATGATCCGTCAACTGTATAGGTAGACATCTCAGGGGAAGGAATAATTGCTCCTGTTCTTGAACATCCTCCTCATCCTGCAAAAACATTCTCAACATTGTTCTCGTCCTCATCTTGGACAAAACTCTCATGAATCCAATTATTTTAGTCAGAAATATTTACTCTGGCAGGGTCAGGGAGAGTAATGACAAACCTGTTTAAACTCATAACAACATAATAAGTGGAAGTGACATAAATCATACCCTGTTGGACTAGGGCAGCCATATCCAATCTATTCTTACCTGCCACTGGTGTATGATTCACCGTGACAGGGTCATAGCCGAAATGTTTAGCTATTTGAGTGATCATCCCTCCAACAGAGATACCTCGTTGGGTCACCCTCCTTACTCTGCCTAAATAATCTGCTGCAAAGGCAGCTATACTCACCATCCCTGTGTTAGCCATAACATATGGAAAAATATCTCTCTCTGTGTAGCTACCCCTATGCTATCACCTCTGCCAAACAAAGTGTATGCTAAACCTTTCTAAGTATATCTGAAGCACGGATTTTGGATCCTGGAGGCTTTCGCACCATTTGCGACAATTTCGTTTTTCCTGTTATAGCCGTCCAAAATGCCTTAGCATTAAACTCTTCTGGAACAGATCCGAGTCCATATAATGGGAGTCGGAGGATGCCTCCTAACTCCTCGACAGTGAGTTCATGATCGGAGTTAAACAAGCAGAACTTCATCGTACCATGGTAGTACTTCACCGTATCGGTCCACTTTTTTTCCAAATGAAATTCAATAGTGCTAAAAAATTCTAAAGTTACACGTTCAAACGTGAGAGCTTCAAAATGCATAAACTCAAGCATTCCTAAGACATGGAACATCATGTCGATTTCAACACTTAGATCTAACTCAGATAAAGTTTTTTTACAGATATACCTTGTCAGCGTAATCTTACGCTTTACATGGTATGAGTAATGCTTCTCATGCTCCGGGTTGTCAAAGATGATATCATGTGCATTTGGCGTCTGATTGGCTCTTTTTCTAGACCTTGATGGTTCTACCACCAGTTGCTTTCCTTTTACCAGTCTCCTTGGAGGCATTTTCGTGTACCTGTAACAAAAACAAAAATACATAGGAAAACAAAATATGAGGTTAGTAGAAAAAGCTTGTAGAAAGTGGTAGAAGGTAGAAAATGGGACACTTTTTGTGAAGACGAACTAGGGTTTGGGTGAAAGGAAAGATGGAAGATTGAAGCTTTAGGTTGTGGTGGTTATGGGGTTTTTTGAAGGAAGGATAGAGAATAGGAATGTAGAAGATGAAAGGTAGGAGAGAGATAGTGAAATTTTGATTTTAAGAGGGTTAAATAAGGTTTATTGGGTGATAAAGAGGTGTGGGGTTGTGAGGGGTCCACCATAAATGAAAGAGAAAATTCAAAATAAGGGTTTGCGCCTGCCTGACACGGTCTGTGTCAGCTGACACGAGCGACCGTGTTAGGGCTCTGCCTCTAGATTCCAACGTGTCAAATAATCCTCTTGTCTCAGTAGATCTGACACGGGCCATGTCAGCCTACTGGAAATCCCATTCTTCCTTTTTTTTCATCATTTATGACCATCCCGACACGGGCCATGTCCGGTGACATTGGTGGCCGTGTCAGGCCCCTGTTGTTCCATATTTTTGTCAATTTTTCATCTTTTCTTCGCTTTTTTTCAGGTGCACTCTATTCTGCTTACGCCTGCTTAAACGTCTCCTTTATTGGGGTATCTCCGCTCTCCCGTGAGGGACTCTGTGCAAACCTAAATAAATCCTAAAAAAATAATAAACACAAAATGGTTAGTGTCGCTACTGCGAAAATCGGCGCCGACTAAACAGAAGAGTCGCCACCGTGCGTTATTTATTCCAAAGGAGGGAAAGGAAACGCTCGAAGTAAACCTACCGCAAAGACGGGAAAGGAATGGTCATCGCAACCAAATCCTGGATTCGGGAGTCAGTTACGCAAGGGGAAGGTATTAGCACCCCTCACGTCCGTCGTACTCGACGGGATCCACGCTTGCTGGTTTGTCTAAAGGATGCAAAAATAATCTATCTACGGCTGCTAAAGCTAAACGGAAGGAAACTGACTCGATAGAGCGTCGCACTCTATGCCAACGTATTTTCAAGAGAGAAAGTCAGAGTCATCATAGTTCGGGAAACTATAGGGAATTGGGCTTGCCAAGACTTCGCGTCTTGTGCCTACGTACTTCCACACGGCGTGAAAGATCAGAGCTTACGTAGTTCAGGCTAACTACGGCTAGACAGGGTGTTCTCGATCACACAAGGGTGAGAGATTAAGTTGGTTTAAAAGGTACGGGATACGGGAACTAGAACTACGGTCTGGTCTCAAATGCACAAGGGAAAGAGAAAGGGAAACATCAGTCGTCAGCGGGAAAATCTCGATCACACGGCAGCGAGAGAACATAGAGGTTAGTTGTTAGTGTGCTCGCTAGGATATCGCATCCTATGCCTACATATTCTCATTCGGTATGAGAAATCAGAGCAGCTGTAGTTCAGCCTACTACAGCAAACAGGGAAACAGGAAGAAGGGAAAAGGGAGGTAGCTCGCTAGGATATCGCATCCTATGCCTAAGTACTCTCGTCTGGCACGAGAGATCAAAGAAAACGTAGTTCGACGGGAAAACAAGTCTCGATTGCACGGGGGCAAGATAAGGGGTCTCGATCGCCTGAACGCGATAGAAAAGGGGTTTCGCTCGCACGGGGCGAGAACAAAGAGGAAGCAGTCATACGCCTAAACGGGAAGGAACCCAGGACACACACGCAAGAACCTAAGACGTAGGAGCGAAGGCGTCACATGTCACCCAAAGGGTACCATACTAGACATCGTAGACGATTGAGAAGAAACTCCTCAACTGTCATTCCCTACGTATCTAACGATGCAGCTCACAACACTCGACGGTTGCCTGAAGACTTGAATAAGATGATGATGTTGAACGAAGCGGCTCCGTTGGCTCCTGACATGCGCGCGAGCTCCATTCCAATCTTCTCCTCTCTGGATCTTCGATGATGACGCTCGAATCAGAACCAATGTAACACTTAGACCGTCATGGTTCGACTTATACGAGAAGTCGAACTCTAAGAGGTAGTGTATTGATGTCCGTGTCAAAAACAAGATAGAGAAATGATATCGAAAATCATTCTCCAATTGAATCGTGTCACACGGCCAGCCAAGAATAAAATCGAGAATAAAATCGGATAGAAAAGAAAATAGGAGAAAAATCCAACACAAAATGGAAATAAAAGGCTACTCCTAAAATACGGCAAAAATAATCTCCTAAGGAAACTATATCCTAAAAAAGAATTAAATCTATAAATCTCCTTAACAAGAAATTAATACCAAACACTATATTCTAAGAATATTAAATCCTAACAAATTTCCTAAAAGAAATTAATATCTAAAACTATTCTATGAATTATAATATTCTAACTAATATAAACTATCCCTAAAATATTACAATTAAAATTGTAATAAAAACAATGCAAGAAAATAAAGGAAATGAAAACTGCAGGGGGGGTGTAGTCATACAGGGGAGTGCATATGCTAGCAAAAAACCATAAAGGTTGGGCCCAGCCCACAGCACACACAAAAACGGGGGAAGGGGTTTGGTGAGCAAAACAGGGGGTGTGCCAAAACTCGTTGGGCTTGAAGCCCAACACCAAACCCACGTATCAACATTCTTCAGAAAAAACCTAGCTCCTTCTCATATCTCCCGTTCACTGTTCACGTTGCGCCGTTCCTCCTCTCAGCCTCTCTTTCTCCTTCAATCTCTTTGTCTCTGTTCATCACTCTCTCTCACTCAAACCCTATCTCAGTTCAAACTCTCGGTTCATCTATCCTCTCTCTCACGACACTATCTCTCTCTCGTCTCAACTCTCTATTCATTGCTATCATTCAAACATTACCTAGTTCTACAACTAAAAACAACGAACTACTATAGTCAGAAAGTTCAAAGCAAAACCTGGAGGTGCGATGAAGGTGATGGAGCTTTCTGGAAACGCTGATGAGTAAAGAATCTTTGAAGATGTGTATTCTTGCTGACGAACGTGTGTCGTTGCTTTGATGAATTTGAAGAATCAAGCTCTGGGGAATTCTTCGTTGACGTTTGAAGATGTTAATGAGGATCAATGATGAAACCTTATGAAGGATTGACGAATGCTGAAGATCCACGGATCTTGCAGTTTGATGAAGATCGCTCTGAAGATCTCGTTGGATTTCTGGTGAAGTAACGATGAACACACTGGAGGTTCTTGAAGAAATCTTGAAGATTATGATGATTATGATGATTTCTGGAGAGAACTGTAGGACGAAGGCGATGAACACGGATGAAGTTGAAGGGATTTCTTGTTGGATTCTGGAAACAAGTTGCATGGACAGATGAATGTTGACGAACGCATCCAAATCTGGGAAACCTGACGAGTATGATGACGATTCTTGATGTTTGTTATGAATCTTGAACAGATCTGGAGGATTATCTGATTTCTGAAAATCACAATTGATGAAGATCCTTGAACACGATGAGGGTCATGCAAAAATTGGGAAATGATGAACTTGATGAACTTCGTATGAAGTTTCCGGCGAATTCTTGCGGTTTCCGGCGAAGTAACGATGATTTTGATGAACATGAGGTGAAGACCTTGATGATTGCTGGAGAATCATGAGGATTGCATGAGTTTTCCAGTGGTTTATCGCATTTTCTAGTGACGCTTTAGCCGTGCATGATTTCGCCGGCAAGATGCTCCGACGGTTTGCACGTGTTCCGGTGAGGGATGATAGTGGGAAACACGTGGCACAGGGTTGTGGTGAGGGAGAGACGGGTGGCGCACATGCAGGAGGAAGTGGGAGACGTGGCATGTCATGGGAAGAGAGAGAGAAGCCAAGTGGCGGGGATTGGCATGCATGCAGGTAGTGGGGTGAAACGTGGCAGGGAGAGAGAGTGGTGGAAAAACCTCAGTGGAATACACGCGTGGCCCTCTTATACTGACGCCAAGTGGCACAAATTGGACTTTTGAACTGGGCCCTACGAAATTTGGACACCTGGCCCATAGTATTGGACTAATGACTTAATTAATGGATCAGCTTCAATTAATGATGGATTAATGGAACGAAAATGGTTTAAAAGACTAACAGACTTCAATCAATGACAATGCTAATTAATTAAGACTGAAATGAAATAAAGACTTGATTAAAACGGAAATTAAGCTCAGACTTGATTAATGAACTAAACGAAAATTAAAGCTAAAGCTAGTTAATGAAGACTAATTCTAATTAAACCAATAAACTTCTAATAAAAGAAAACCTAATAAAACTAAACAATATCCTAAAAAGGAAATTAAATCTAAAGGAAATATAAAATCTATTATATTATTCTAAAAAAGAAACTAATTAAAATCTAGTAAAACTAAATAAATCCTATTAAACTAAAAAATGCTATTAAAACTCAATTAAATCTAAAAAAAGCTATAAAGGCAATTAATTCAATTAAAATAAAACGTGAGACCAAATCGAAATAGACGGCAAAAACCGGACACCGAGATATCCTCAAAAATAACAGCGTAAGCTGAAAACACCGGGAAGAGCACAATTTCCCAAAAATGAAACTCCGATTATCCGAACCGGTCTAAAACGCCTGAAATGTGGAAATAGGGCTGTAATCCTGATAAAATCAATATGGATAAAAAAATGCAATGTAAGCGGTATGCGAATGCGAATGCAAAATGCGTCGAAACATAAACCAGATGTGGGAACCGGTTGGTCAAATTTTGGGGTGCAACAGCTGCCTCTATTCAAACGGCTTAGACCTGACTGGGTGAAGAGCGAACGACCTTCAAACATTCGAGGTACGAGACGATTGAATACCAAAGAAACCCTGAAATTTGCCAACCGTGGAGATAAACTGCATAACTGCTTGAGCAGCAACATCCAATGAACTGAATCTGGTTGTTACGGCAACAACTGGTCAATTATCTGATAAAATTTTGATTTCAACATCAATCACCCGCGTGACGCTACAGGTACTGAGCTATTTTCGCAAAAACACCTCCGTCCACCATTGGACTAACCTTGTCAACACCAGAAGAGGAACCAATTCGTCAACACGAATAGAGATTCTGTCGTCACAGGAGTAACCTTGTCCACATCGACCCAAATTTCGTGAAATCACGAATAAACACAAATTTTTCCACGTCAGGACTCACATTTCGTCAACCCGAAGAAATCTCAACAACACGGGAATAGAACTTTGTCCACGCCAGGACTCCATATTCCGTCAACACGGAGAAATCCCGGCGACTTCGCTGGGGAAACACTTTTGTCAAATATCGGAACACAACTCACATACTCTGTCTATCACGGGAGAATCATCTATCTGGATACCGGAAAATCCATCTGCTTCATACGGGAAAATCCATTTGCCTGATTCATACAGGAAAGTTCATCCGCCTGCTTCATACGAGAAAAGTCATCTGCCTGATTACAGGAAAATTCATCCGCCTGTTTCATACGGGAAAATCCATCTGCCTGATTCATACAGGAAAAGTTCATCCGCCTGATTCATACAGGAAAATCCATCTTGGATATAGCTTCCTTGCCTATTCTTGGTAGTAGCTAACTCCACTAGGGATATTCTGAAAATAACTGCCCGACACCCGTTTCGACAACAAGTGACCACTTCTGAAATCTGGATTATGAAACCCTGTTGATGCTGACGTAACAGCAAATTTGAAGAAAAATAACCCGCCGGCCGGATAAGAGAAACTTCAATCAAGCAACTCTGTGGGGAAAAATATGGCAACAACTCCAAGGTCTAATTATGAAGTTGCTCAATGCTGACGTAACAGCTCCTAGAGAAACTCTTTTGGGGAATTGCCAACGACGACTCCAAAGCCTAATCACGAAGCCATGTAACACTGACATAACAACCATTCGAAGAAAACTATGCCGATCTCCAAAGTCAAATAATGAAGTCTGCAAAGCTGACATAACAGCTACGCGAGGAAAATCCGCTAGGGAATTCCTAACAGCAACTCCAAAGTCTAGTTAGGAAGCTGTTCCACACTGCCAATAACTCCAAGGTCGAATTATGAAGCCGTATAAACTGATAATAACTCCAAGGTTTAATTATGAAGCCATCCACTGCCGCTAACAACTTCAAAGTCTAATTATGAAGCAGTGACACCAAGTAACGATTTCAGCCGTCTAATCATTGAAATCTTCCTTTTACAACAACTTCGAAGTCTAATCGTGAAGCCTTATAGCGCTGATGTAACGAACTTCAAAGTCTAATTATGAAGCCAATAAAGAACAACCCGCTGAGGAAGAAGGGAAGTTAATCAAGCACCTCTGATAAGGGAACATACGGCAGGACGAACAGTATCATCACACATCTCACGGCGAGACCTCGAATACCTGGTAATAGATCTGAGCTAGAACTCCATACTCCCGCTGAGAAAACATGCCTGAAAGCAAAAGGTTAACCAACCTGATTTATGTTTCAAAATGCATATGTTTGAAAATGATGCAATGCCCCGTACGACATGGAAATGCTACGCGTTTTTATGAAAATGCAATGCCCCCATACGGCATGGAGATGCTATATGTTTGTATAAATGCAAATATGACGATACATGCAAGTGCAAATACAAGCTCGAGCTTCCAGAGAACACCGGGTCTGAAGCCGCTTGGCAAAATAAATGCCGAAGGCAACGTCAACTCCACTGAGGGGTACCGGGTATCATAGAATCATCTCAGCAAAATAAATGCTGGAAAAATGAGACCAACTTCCATGGGGAAGAAACAATCCTGCTGAGGGATGGCTCACAAATTCACCGTTACGAACTCTGTAGAGGATGGCCAACCTGACGGAGGAATGTCAACCTGCTGGAGGAGGGGAAGACGATCCTGCACGGGGAAATTCTTTCTAAACCCTTGACAACCTGATTGTACTCTGTGGGGCTTAACCAAACTGGGGTTAATTGTGCACGGCTCACTGCTGAGAATGCCCCTGCGGTCAGGGATATCCATTCTGATCTGCCGAAGATACTCCTGATCCTATTCTGAGGAGGAATAATAGCGATCTCAACCATTTTGGAGACAATACATGACTTCTATCTGCTGAGAAGAGTAATCCTGATTTAACATTAATCGAGAGACCGGTATGAATCGAGCTTTGTATCGGGGAACGCGACACCACTTGAGTCACTGGGAATTATCATGTCGGGTATTTTTAGGCTTTTTCTAGTTTACGGATGAAAATAGGTTATTAACAAAATGGTTTTAAAGGGAAAATACTAGACGGGGCTAGCATTCAAAGGTGGACTACCAGGCGAGAACTGATAGCAAAAATAGGTTAGGTTATCAGACGAGAATGGATTTACGGTTGGAACATCAGACGAGGCTGACCGGATGATAGGTTAAGGAAAGGATGACCAGACGGGGCTGGTTTGGAAGCTGACATGCACCAGACGAGAACTAATGCAACAAATAGGTTAAAGAGACGGTGACCAAACGGGGCTGGTTGAAAGCTAACATACACCAGATGAGAACTGATGTTTACGGAAAGGTTGGTCAGACAATAACTGGTTAAAAAATAACAGGTACCAGACGAGAACTTGTATTTACGAAAAGGTGGACCAGGCGAGAACTGGTTACTGGTTTGCTAGGGGAGAACTGGGCTTTGGAAATGACAAGGTTACAAGATTCTGACAAGTAACAGGTCTGAACTACAGGATAATGATCCAATGACAGCAAGGCCTTTTCGAAAGGTTAAGGTTTTTTTTGACGAGGGTAATGACACGATTCCCCGATACTCAACTCTTGTTAGGGTGAACAAAATTTCTTGAACAACTTGCCCCAGTGCAACTCAACTTGCTCCAATCCCACTCTTGGGAAACTCACTCTGAACAGAAAGCAACTTGCTACAATACGACCTTGAGATGGCTTGCCCCGGTATCTGTACGACAAAAGGATTCAACCTCAATTAAACAACTATCAACACAATTGGTTTCACTATCTCTGAAGTGACCTGCCCCTGAACGAGCGTTGAGCGACTTAACCTGCCCTAATCACACACTGGAAGGATCTATCCTCAAATCACAACATTCTGGATAATTGCCCCTGATTGGCTCTCGAGAAGATTCATTTCTGATCAACTGCTTCTCAAGTAAACTGTCCCATAATCAACCGATGCTTCGGGAGTTGTCCTTAGACCAACTGATTCTGAACTCACTGGAAGTCAATGCCCCAGATTCACAGGGTTTCACAACATACACCATTCTGATCCAGACTGCTGAATTATTCAGTCATGTTCGATTATTCCCTGTTGGAATTTCCTTCCTGTCAACCACTGACCTGCAAATAAAATTGTTTATTCCCGAATGGTAAATTTTAATGCAGTGTTCATGCAGATTTTTGAAAAAAGTGTTGTCACTCATTTACGTGTCATGATTGTGAGTGACGAATGAACCAGAGTTCAAACGTAGTGCTGATTTGATTAGTGAAAAATACAACAAGAATATGACTTGCAAATCAAGAAGGAGTCAGGTTACTCAACCTTATCGTAATGCGCTTTCAGAATAAACCCTACCTCAATTAGGTCTTTTAAGGGTTGTATCGTGGTTGGGTTCACGGTTCGTGAAACAAAGGATATTTGGCTCAAATTATGATTTGTACCCACCCCTTCTACGTGATGATCTCCGATCCTAAAGTTCAGTTAACTTGGCTCGAGCGCTCGCCTCTTCGAGAGGTATGTTGAATAGTAGGAACAGTAGTTAAAGAATTCACAAGGTTTTCCGGAGTGACAGTTACTCCTTTTTCGTTTTCGATATCTGTATCTACACGACTTCGTCCTTGTTCGAGGATTTTTCTTTTTATATCCTTTCTTTTTCATTCTTTTGATTCCCTAATTTTTGCCTGGACTGACTCCTTTTGAGTTCTTTTCGATTTCTTTTGAAGTCCAGCGGGATGCCCTGATTTCTTGCCTAAGTATTAGCTTTCCAGCTTTTTCTTTTTCTTTTACTTAGCGGGCTTTCTTATTTTTTCTTGGAACAAGTCGTGCGACACTGGTTGTCTTGATTGCTCCGAAAGGATTGCCATTGTCTCACTCCTGATTGGTGAGGTTTAACCATTGTGGTTGATGAGGTACGACCTCTGGGAAAAAAACAAGATGTGATTGGTCCTCGAAAGGCAACACTCCTCTATAAGACTTGAACGTTCGATTAAGCTAACTGACAACTACCCTGCCACGGGTTAAGATGTGAGGGTTTAAAAGTCCGAAAAAACTTCTACTTCCTGGCTCAAAGTGGTTAACAAGGGACTAACTCCTTATATCTCCGGTGTTTAGGGGATTTGAAACAATGCCTTGTACGTCATCGACAAGGTTTGATCTGAAAGCATACGATCATCGGTTATAAGTATTCAGTTTCGTCATCCTCCCTCCAATTTTTGCTAATCAAAGTGACAAAGTGGAGTGAATAAAATGCAAGTGTCGGTGCAATGCAATAAATGAGTGACAACGACATGATTAATTCAGAAAAATGCATAGTCACTTTATCAATATTACCATTCGAAACAAACAATGGTTAACAGCAAGTAGTAACTAACAGAAAAGAAACTACAAATGCAAATGATAAAAAGCCTGAGGACTGCCAATGCTGAGGACGTCTGCCTGTCTAGACCACTGGCTTCTTGCAAATAAACCTCTGCATCTACGAGCTTAGGCAGCTGAGAAATTGTCATGCACAACCAAAACTCCTCCTGGAAAGGAAATACACCCTTTGTCGATCAACTGCTGTACTTTTGCCTGAAAAGCTTTACAATCTTCAGTTGAATGCCCTGGAGATCCACCATGGTAACCACACTGAGCGTGGGGATTGTACCCGGGAGGGTAAGGCTCTGGCACAGGCTTAAGAGCTTTAGGTTCCACCAAAGAATTCTGGATCAAAGATGGTAGAATATGGCTATAAGGCACAGGCACTACATGAGAAGGAGCATTCCTTCGTTCCAAGTTGTTACGAGGCCTGTTCTGATTTGGGCACTGATTCTGATAACCTCGGCCATGAGTTCGCTGATTCGCAAAAGAAGCGACATAAAGTTCTGGATATGGTGCCCTAGGCGCAATTGTTTGTCCCAAATAACAAGACACAGAAGATGAAGAACCATCAGATTTCACTGATTCATCTCGAGGATACTCAACATCTAGCATGATTGCATTGATCACAACTCCTTCTTCAGTTTGGTAGCTGCAGAGAGATTCAGTTTCATTAGCCTGACCGCCCGAAACAATCTGAATTTTCCCAATTTTTACGGCATGCTCGATGCGTTCTCCTAATCTTACCAATTCAGAGAAATTTGGCGCATTTACAAGCATTCTTTCGAAATACGGGCTCTCTAGGGAGTCTACAAACATGCCCATTAACTCTCGGTCTAGAAGCGGTGGGTGCACTCTGGCAGCAAATTCTCTCCATCTCTGAACATACTTCCTGAAGGGTTCATTGTTCTCTTGAGACAATTCCTGCAACTGCATGCGATTAGGAGCCATGTCTAGGTTATAATCATACTGTTTCAGAAAAGCTCTGGCTAAATCCACCCATGATCGGATCTGATTACTCTCTAACTGCATACACCAACTCAGAGATGCCCCAGTCAGACTATCCTGAAAGCAGTGAATCATCAACTTGTCGTTTTGCACAAACGAAGTCATTCTTCGGCAGAACATCACCAAATGTTGCTTCGGACAGCTATCTCCTCTGTACTTCTCAAATCTCGGCGCTCTAAACTTAGGAGGCAATACCAGCCCAGGAACCAAACACATGTCTGCAGCATTGAGGTTGACAGCATCTTTAACTTTCAAGGCTTTGACTCCTTCTTCCAACACTCGGAGCCTTCTAGCATACTCAAGAGCTCTTGGGTCTTCAGTCCTAGCTACCGGGATCTCTCTTCGGATATTCGCCATAGGGAAAACAACACCTTGACTGTTAATAAGAGGAGGACGTTCATTTCGGACAACAAACTGCTCACGTTGATCTCGGTCCCTAACCGGAGGCTGCACAAAGTGGTCTGTAGTAATGTTGTTTACTTGCGGCGGGTCTTCCACAGATATAGAGCCATACAAAGGATTGGTCGTCATGGTGAAACCTGCCAAGGTGTTACGAGACTGGAAGTGGCTCTCAGACATAGCTACCAATAACCTTCAACTGACTTCACTGCTCGGTTCTGCTCAAATCTGCTTCAACCCCTTGGCCGTCTTCTAACAATCAACAGTTGCTCAGGCCAAACACCGGATAATCACCTTCAGAATCAAAACAATGGCTAGATAAGAGCTCTGGCTAGCTGGAGAATGATATGCAACATGATGCAAACAATGTTCATGCAAATGCGATGCGATATGCAGCAAACACGGGATCACAGCCCCCACAAATCTCTGAATACTGCTGCGCTGCTGACGGGAGTAAGTTCGCTCTGAAGAGAAGACCAAAATAACGGGTAGGCTGGAAGTCAAGTTTCCTGCAAAAACCCTCCCACTCACGGGTATGGCCCTAAACTGACAGAAGTTCGGCATCCTATGCGGTTGTCGGTGTCACAGACTTTCAAGATTGATGATACGATACCCAAAAGGTGTGGTGTCATCATATCCTGAAGAGGCCTCACTTAGCCAACTTCTAAATGATCGGTCCCCAGAGTCGACAATCCAACTAACCAACAACCCCCTCAACCCAAAGGGTTGAAAAAGAAGTCAACTAGAAGAACCTCGTCTGAGCGTGGATTTCATGAGACACTAGTACCCGCAAAGCAAGCACGCGCCCACTAATTTCCACAACTAATTCTAAGGTGCACTCAAGCTTGGGTCTAGCTTCTCACTCATCAGGAACACCCCACCCAACAGCACAACAGCAACAGATAACAATAGTGCGGGAAATGTAAACACAATAATATACAACACACAAAAGGTAAACACCCAAAGACGAGCAAACAAGCGCTAGGATCGACTCTCTTAAGGGACGTTGGATCCCAAATGCATAAGGAACCATTGCAATCCCCAGCAGAGTCGCCAGCTGTCGCTACTGCGAAAATCGGTGCCGGCTAAACAGAAGAGTCGCCACCGTGCGTTATTTATCCCAAAGGAGGGAAAGGAAACGCTCAAAGTAAACCTACCGCAAAGACGGGAAAGGAATGGTCATCACAACCAAATCCTGGATTCGGGAGTCGGTTACACAAGGGGAAGGTATTAGCATCCCTCACGTCTGTCGTACTCGACGGGATCCACGCTTGCTGGTTTGTCTAAAGGATGCAAAAACAATCTATCTACGGCTGCTAAAGCTAAACGGAAGGAAACTGACTCGATAGAGCGTCGCACTCTATGCCTACGTATTCTCAAGAGAGAAAGTCAGAGTCATCGTAGTTCGGGAAACTACAGGGAATTGGGCTCGCCAAGACTTCGCGTCTTGTGCCTACGTACTTCCACACGGCGTGAAAGATCAGAGCTTACGTAGTTCAGGCTAACTACGGCTAGACAGGGTGTTCTCGATCACACAGGGATGAGAGATTAAGTTAGTTTTAAAGGTACGGGATACGGGAACTAGAACTACGGTCTGGTCTCAAATGCACAAGGGCAAGAGAAAGGGAAACATCAGTCGTCAGCGGGAAAGTCTCGATCACACGGCAGTGAGAGAACAGAGAGGTTAGTTGTTAGTGTGCTCGCTAGGATATCGCATCCTATGCCTACATATTCTCATTTGGTATGAGAAATCAGAGCAGCTGTAGTTCAGCCTACTACAGCAAACAGAGAAACAGGAAGAAGGGAAAAGGGAGGTAGCTCGCTAGGATATCGCATCCTATGCCTACGTACTCTCGTCTGGCACGAGAGATCAGAGCAAACGTAGTTCGACGGGAAAACAAGTCTCGATTGCATGGGGGTAAGAGAAGGGGTCTCGATCGCCTGAACGCGAGAGAAAAGAGGTTTCGCTCGCACGGGGCGAGAACAAAGAGGAAGCAGGCATACGCCTAAACGGGAAGGAACCCGAGACACACACGCAAGAACCTAAGACGTAGGAGCAAAGGCGTTGCATGTCACCCAAAGGGTACCATACTAGACATCCTAGACGAGTGAGAAGAAACTCCTCAACTGTCATTCCCTACGTATCTAACGATGCAGCTCACAACACTCGACGGTTTCCTGAAGACTTGAATAAGATGATGATGTTGAATGAAGCGGCTCCGTTGGCTCCTGACATGCGCGCAAGCTCCATTCCAATCTTCTCCTCTCTGGATCTTTGATGATGATGCTCGAATCAGAACCAATGTAACGCTTAGACCGTCATAGTTCAACTTATACGAGAAGTCAAACTCTAAGAGGTAGCGTATTGATGTCCGTGTCAAAGACAAGATAGAGAAATGATATCGAAAATCATTCTCCAATTGAATCGTGTCACACGGCCATCCAAAAATAAAATCGAGAATAAAATCGGATAGAAAAGAAAATAGGAGAGAAATCCAACACAAAATGGAAATAAAAGGCTACTCCTAAAATACGGCAAAAATAATCTCCTAAGGAAACTATATCCTAAAAAAGAATTAAATCTATAAATCTCCTTAACAAGAAATTAATACCTAACACTATATTCTAAGAATATTAAATCCTAACAAATTTCCTAAAAGAAATTAATATCTAAAACTATTCTATGAATTATAATATTCTAACTAATATAAACTATCCCTAAAATATTACAATTAAAATTGTAATAAAAACAATGCAAGAAAATAAAGGAAATGAAAATTGCAGGGGGGTGTAGTCATACAGGGGAGTGCATATGCTAGCAAAAAACCATAAAGGTTGGGCCCAGCCCACAGCACACACAAAAACGGGGGAAGGGGTTTGGTGAGCAAAACAGGGGGTGTGCCAAAACTCGTTGGGCTTGAAGCCCAACACCAAACCCACGTATCAACATTCTTCAGAAAAAACCTAGCTCCTTCTCATATCTCCCGTTCACTGTTCACATTGTGCCGTTCCTCCTCTCAGCCTCTCTTTCTCGTTCAATCTCTTTGTCTCTATTCACCACTCTTTCTCGCTCAAACCCTCTCTCAGTTCAAACTCTCGGTTCATCTATCCTCTCTCTCACGACATTATCTCTCTCTCGTCTCAACTCTCTATTCATTGCTATCATTCAAACATTACCTAGTTCTACAACTAAAAACAACGAACTACTATAGTCAGAAAGTTCAAAGCAAAACCTGGAGGTGCGATGAAGGTGATGGAGCTTTCTGGAAATGTTGATGAGCAAAGAATCTTTGAAGATGTGTATTCTTGCTGACGAACGTGTGTCGCTGCTTTGATGAATCTGAAGAATCAAGCTCTGGGGAATTCTTCGTTGACGTTTGAAGATGTTAATGAGGATCAATGATGAAACCTTATGAAGGATTGACGAATGCTGAAGATCCACGGATCTTGCAGTTTTATGAAGATCGCTCTGAAGATCTCGTTGGATTTCTGGTGAAGTAACGATGAAGACACTGGAGGTTCTTGAAGATTATGATGATTATGATGATTTCTGGAGAGAACTGTAGGACGAAGGCGATGAACACGGATGAAGTTGAAGGAATTTCTTGTTGGATTCTGGAAACAAGTTGCATGGACAGATGAATGTTGACGAACGCATCCAGATCTGGGAAACCTGACGAGTATGATGACGACTCTTGATGTTTGTTATGAATCTTGAACGGATCTGGAGGATTATTTGATTTCTGGAAAATCACAATTGATGAAGATCCTTGAACACGATGAGGATCATGCAAAAATTGGGAAATGATGAATGTGATGAACTTCGTATGAAGTTTCCGGCGAATTCTTGCGGTTTCCGGCGAAGTTACGATGATTTTGATGAACATAAGGTGAAGACCTTGATGATTGTTGGAGAATCATGAGGATTGCATGAGTTTTCCGGTGGTTCATCGCATTTTTTGGTGACGCTTTAGCCGTGCATGATTTCGCCGGCAAGATGCTCCGGCGGTTTGCATGTGTTCCGGTGAGGGATGATAGTGGGAAACACGTGGCACAGGGTTGTGGTGAGGGAGAGACGGGTGGCGCACATGCAGGAGGAAGTGGGAGATGTGGCGTGTCGTGGGAAGAGAGAGAGAGAGAAGTCAAGTGGCTGGGATTGGCATGCATGCAGGTAGTGGGGTGAAACGTGGCAGGGAGAGAGAGTGGTGGAAAAACCTCAGTGGAATACACGCGTGGCCCTCTTATACTGACGCCAAGTGGCACGAATTGGACTTTTGAACTGGGCCCTACGAAATTTGGACACCTGGCCCATAGTATTGGACTAATGACTTAATTAATGGATCAACTTCAATTAATGATGGATTAATGGAACGAAAATGGTTTAAAAGACTAACAGACTTCAATCAATGACAATGCTAATTAATTAAGACTGAAATGAAATAAAGACTTGATTAAAACGGAAATTAAGCTCAGACTTAATTAATGAACTAAACGAAAATTAAAGCTAAAGCTAGTTAATGAAGACTAATTCTAATTAAACCAATAAACTTCTAATAAAAGAAAACCTAATAAAACTAAACAATATCCTAAAAAGGAAATTAAATCTAAAGGAAATATAAAATCTATTATATTATTCTAAAAAAGAAACTAATATCTATTATTCTAATAAAAATCTATTTAAAAACTATATTAAAAGAAACTAATTAAAATCTAATAAAACTAAATAAATCCTATTAAACTAAAAAATGCTATTAAAACTCAATTAAATCTAAAAAAAGCTATAAAGGCAATTAATTCAATTAAAATAGAACGCGAGACCAAATCGAAATAGACGGCAAAAACCGGACACCGAGATATCCTCAAAAATAACAGCGTAAGCTGAAAACACCGGGAAGAGCACAACTTCCCAAAAATTAAACTCCGATTATCCGAACCGGTCTAAAACGCCTGAAATGTGGAAATAGGGCTGTAATCCCGATAAAATCAATATGGCTAAAAAAATGCAATGTAAGCGGTATGCGAATGCGAATGCAAAATGCGTCGAAACATAAACCAGATGTGGGAACCGGTTGGTCAAATTTTGGGGTGCAACAGTTAGAGATAAATGTGTGGGTTGCCTCTCACGAACACTTCATTTAACATCACCTGGCTCGACGGTCGTTCATCTTATCCGGTAAGACGAGTGTCATCAATCTGTCCAATTTCTTGTTCATGGTAATAAGGCTTTAACCTTTGACCATTCACCTTAAAAGTGTCCCCATTGGCTTGATTTTTTAATTCGACCGCTCCATGGGGAAACACTTTGTTAACCACAAATGGTCTGGACCATCTAGACCTCAGCTTTCCACGAAACCACTTTAACCTGGAATTAAATAAAAGGACCAATTGTCCTTCCCAAAATTCATTCCTTTGGATCCTTCGATCATGCCATTTTTTTTTATCTTTATATATTTTGGCATTCTCGTAAGCTTGATTCCGAAATTCTTCTAACTCATGGAGTTGAAGGATTCGGGAATCTCCTGCTTTAGAAAGATCCAAATTAAGGAATTTCGATACTGCAAAGCCTTGTGTTCAAGCTCTAGGGGCAAGTGACACGCCTTTCCATAAACCAGTTGATAGGGAGACATACCTATAGGTGTTTTAAATGTCGTCATGTACGCCCACAACGCATCATCCAACTTAGTTGCCCAATCCTTGTGAGATGAGCTAACTGTTTTCTCAAGGATTTGCTTTAGCTGCCGATTTTTAACTTCCACTTGGCCACTGGTTTGAGGATGGTAAGGAATGGCGATTTTGTGTTTCACATTGTACTTTTCAAGTATCTTTTCCGTGAGACAATTTAAAAAATGAGTCCCCTCATCACTTATTAGAGCTCTCGGTACCCTGAACCTCGCAAAGATGTTTGCTTTCAGAAACTTCACAATCACTTTTGCATCATTGGTCAGCAAGGCCACCGCCTCTACCCATTTGGACACATAATCGACTGCGACTAAAATATAAGTCTTCCCGAATGACGGAGGGAAAGGGCTCATAAATCCTATTCCCCAAACATCAAATAACTCAACTTCCAACATTGTGTTTTACGGTATCTGAATCCTCTTGGAAATATTACCTGTTCCCTGACATCGATCGCATTCCTTAACCATATTTTGGCATCCTTGAACAAAGTAGGCCAGTATAACCCTGACTGGAGGACTTTTGCTATGGTGCTATCACCACTAAAGTGTCCTCCATAGTCTGAGTCGTGACAAGCTCTAAGAACATCCCTCTGTTCCTCCTCCAGAATACACATTCTGACCAATCCATCTACACCTCTCTTGTATATGAATGGGTCATCCCATAAGTAGAACCTGCAATCATGCAAAAACTTTTTCTTTTTGTTAGAATTAAAATCCTCAGGGATTACACCACCTACCAAATAGTTCACATAATTTGCGAACCAAGGGATACCAATAACAATGAGAATGTGTTCATCAGTAAAATCATCCTTTATTGGTCTCTTGTCTTCTGTTTCTTCAACTAGGGACATTCATGACAAATGATCAATAAGTGTGTTTTTTACATCCTCTTTTGTCTCGAATTTCCACGTCAAACTCCTGAAGAATCAAGATCCATCTTAGAAGTCTCGGCTTAAAATCCTGTTTAGCAAATAGATACTTCAAAATAACATGGTCAGTATAAACAACTAATTTAGATTTTAACAGATATTTCCAGAATTTATCAAACGCATAAACCACTGCTAACAACTCATTTTCGGTAGTTGCGTAATTCATCTGGGCAGGGTTCAACACATGACTAGCATATTAAATGATATGTAACAGCTTCTCTCTCTGCTATCCTAAAACTGCCCCTACTGCAATATCACTTACATCACACATGATCTCAAATGGGAGAGACTAATCAGGGGCAATCACAATTGGTGCCGGAACTAATCTTTTTCCAATGTCTCAAATTCATCGGCACACTCTTTATCAAACACAAAAGACTTATCCTTAACCAAAAGAGTAGTTAAGGGCTTGGCTATCTTAGAAAAATCTTTTATAAACCTGTGGTAAAACCCCACATGACCTAAGAAACTTCTTATACCTTTTTCATTCACTAGAGAAGGAAGCTTGAATATCACTTCGACTTTAGCTTGGTCCACTTCTATTCCCTTGGGGGAAATTTTGTGACCCAACACGATACCTTCGTACACCATGAAGTGACACTTCTCCCAGTTAAGAATCAAGTTGATCTGCTGGCATCTTTCTAAAACAAGAGACAGGTTAGTCAAACAATTATCAAAAGAAGAACCAAAAATAGAAAAATCGTCCATGAACACTTCCATATGCTTTTCTAGCATGTCAGCGAAAATGGATGTCATGCATCTTTGAAACGTGGCTGGTGCATTACACAACCCAAATGGCACCCTCATGTATACAAAAGTACCATAAGGGCATGTGAATGTTGTCTTCTCTTGGTCTTCAGGAGCTACAACAATCTGATTATACCCCGAGTAACCATCTAGGAAGCAATAGTAATTGTGACCAACCAACCTTTCCAACATTTGATCGATGAATGGTAAAGGAAAATGGTATTTCCTTATTGCAAGATTCAACCTCCTGTAATTAATACACACGCGCCAACCGGTAACCGTCCTTGTAGGAATTAGCTCGTTATTTTTATTTCTAATGACAGTGGTTCCCCCTTTCTTGGGTACCACATGCACTGGACTCACCCATGAGCTATTAGATATAGGGTAGATAAGACCCATATCTAACAACTTCACCACTTCCTTTCTAACCACTTATTTCATGGTTGGTTTAAGTCTTCTTTGCAGTTGGACAACCGATTTATGATCATCTTCCATGAGAATATTGTGCATGCAAACCGTAGGGCTAATACCTTTCAAATCCTCGACTGCCCATCCAAAAGCATTTTTTGTATTTTTTTAAGGACTTGGATGAGTTTGTCCTCCTGGACACTCTTGAGACTTGAATTTATGATAGCTAGGCATTTTCCTTCCTTGTCGAGGAAGACATTTTTGAGATTTTCAGGTAATTGTTTCAACTTCATCCCCTTTTTAGTCTCTTTATTCTCTTTCGATAATTGAGGTTACCTTAGGTCCTCCCACATGTGTGGTCTAGATCCTTTCCAATGAGTTTTTGCTTCCATCATGGATAACATTTTTGATTCTTTATCGTCAACCTTGTTATCACTTTCAAAAATGGACAAACTCAACACTCTTTCCAACGGTAACTGTGGTGTATTCAGAGGATTCTCATGAGAAATCACTTGATCGATCACCTCTATTGTATGACTAGTACCAACATCATATTTATATTTCATGGTGTTTCGAACATCAATTTTCAATTCCTCATCATAGACTTTCAATGTCATGGTACCCTCTTCTATGTCAATCAATCACCTTCCCGTTTCTAAAAAGGGTCTCCCAAGAATTAGAGGAATCTCCTCATCTTCTGGCATCTCTAAAATCACAAAATCCATCGGGAACACAAATTTGTCAATCTTAACAAGAACATATTGAACGACCCCATAAGGTCTCTTCACAGAATGATCAGCAAATTGAAGTGTCATCCTAGTATCTGCACTGTTCCTATCCCCAATTTCTTGTAGATGGATAAAGGCATGAGACTAACACTTTCTCCCAAATCAATAAGATCTCTTTTGAATGACCTATCCCTAATGGTGCATGGGATGGTAACGGAACCTCGATCTTTCTTCTTCACCAAAATCTTCATACCCCGTAAAATAACACTACCGGTTTCGGTTAGAATAATAGGGTCAGTATCAATGATTCGCTTCTTTGAGATGATGTCCTTCATGAACTTGACATAGGTAGGCATTTGCTCAAATGCCTCTAAGAAAGGAACATTGATTTCCAGTTTCTTGAACATCTCTAAGAATTTTTTGAAATTTTTCTCATGTTGTCCATTTTTCTTGTTTCTTGTTGGGAATGGGTGCTTCACGACCGATTTTGATTCAATGGTTTTCTCTTTCACTACCGGTTTAGGTCCAACTACTTCTTCATTAACAATTATAATTTCCTTGATCTCCAAATCTACTTCAAGCAGTTGATCTTCATTTTTAGACTTTTCCTCAGGAACTTCAAAGGATTTACCGCTTCTGGTTGTCACAGCGCTAACATTATTATGATCTTTTGGATTTTTCACAGTCGTACTAGGTAGAGCGCTTTATGATGATGAGTTTTTTATTTGCTACGCTATCTGGCTCATTTGTACTTCAAGATTTTTTATGGAAGCAGTGTTGTTCCTTTGGTTACTTCTTGTCTCTTCTTGAAATTGAAAACTTTGAGCAACCATCTTTTCAATGGCAATCTCCCAATCTGCTTTCCTGGGTGCCTGTTGTTGATATTGTTGTCGGGGTTGTGAGTATTGTTGCTGTTGTGGCTGATTCTGGTATTGAGCCTGTCCTTGTTTTTGAACATTCCCTTGTTGATCTTTCCAAGATAAATTCAGATGATTCTTCCAGCCAGGACTGTAGGTGTTGGATTACAGATTATTCTGCTTCATAAAATTAATTGCCTTAATTTGTTTTGCAGTGGCTACACAATGCATCGCAAAATGAGGTCCTCCACAAATCTCACAATTTACTGCTTGGACAGGTTGAACTTGCGCAAGAGTCTGTGTACTCACATTCATTTCTTTAAGCCTTCTTTCAACTTTAGTTATGATTTGATCTTCCATTTTCACAACTTGATTTGTCAGCTTAAAGTCAATTACCCCTTCAGGTTTACTCATGCTACGGTCATATAACTCCAAATGCTCATTTGCCGCAATAACTTCAATATTCTTTTTAATACCAGTGGCTATTGTAAAGTTTGACAAACCACTAGCTGCCGTATCAATGAGTTTCTAAGTCTTCATCTTGATACCATTCACAAACATCTGCATTTGTTCAGTTTGATCCATGTTATGAGTGGGGCATGCAACTAATAACCGTTTGAACCTTTTATAAGCATCGCCCATTGATTCTCCCTCATTTTATTTAAAACTCATGATATCATATCTCTTACGAATGTAAACAGATGCAGGGAAATACTCATTAAGAAACGTCTTTTCCATCTCTTCCAAAGTGGTGATACTACCTGCAGGCAAGGAGTAAAACCACTCTTCGACCTCTTCTGCTAAAGTAAATTAAAACATCCGTAACTTCTTTGCCTCTTCAGAATACCCCTCAATCTTCAAAGTGGTGCTCATTGTAAGAAACCGTTGCAAATGTTTGTTTGCATCTTCATTCATTTTTCCTGTGAAGGTCTCTTTTCAAGCTGTCAGATTGTTGTTTGGTGAAACTGAAAGTGTGCCACGTTAACTGGTTGATTCACTATAGTCAACCGTCCCGTTGGAGCATTTTCCCCGCCATAGTCACCCAGAAGCCTCTCTACTGGTGGAAGGTCAACCATAACAAAAGTCTTTGGATGTGTCTTTGTATCAGTATTTATGTCTGAATCAAATTTCTTAGAATGAACTGAAACTTCTTCTTTTTCTTGCTTAGGAATTACCGGTTCTGAACTTACGCTGCCAGTCTTTCTCATTTAGCTTTTCTGAGTCTAGCGTGCAACGACCTTTCTAGTTCTGTGTCAAAAAGGAATTCAACTGAGGGCTTTCCTCGCATACACAAATTAGAAAGATATTAGTAATAATAAAAATTTATATAAAAACAAAACAGAAAATAAAATTTTGGCCGTAGAGCAACAAAATTTCAATTGAATTTGGCAGTCTCCGGCAATGGCGCCAAAAACTTGATCAGAAAAATAGCAAGTGTACTATTTTTGCCGATTATAGTTAAAATATGGGTTTAATCCCCAATATCACTCTCAAGGACTGCGTAGGAGAATATAAGCTCTATAGTAATTCAATTGAACAAAAGAAATTGGGGTTTTGGAAATTGATTTTAAAATTAAAAGTTGCAATAATAAAAATAAGGCAAAAGGATAAAAAGGGGTTTTGACAGATATGAGAGCATACTAGGGGTAATGTATGAATTGCCTTGTAACAATATCAATCCTTATTTCAAAGACATAGCTCAAATTATCAAGTTCTTGACTGAAAATTGTTTACTCCTAAATCCTTGGTGAGAAAACCTCTTAATTGCATAACCTAATTACTATGTCCGTAGGAAATTAGTTCGAAATCAAGCGTTACAAATAATGTCAACAATGTTTCAAGTGCAACAGGGTATTCCTAGTCCTAGGTAATATCTACTGAAGCATTATCGTCCAAAATGAGTTAACGATGGTTTATCTGACCTAAGGTTAATCGTGAATCTAATTCAATTTTTCCGATTGAAAAAGCAGTAAGGACATTGAACGACAAAAATTGGTTAAGAACATAAGCACTTATGTCATTCAAATAATAAGAACAATATCATTACAAAAGCAATTCAGGGACACCCCTTATCATTGTGGGGTTTAGCTACTCATAGTAATCAGAGAAATTACAATCAAATTCATATTTAACCTTAAAAGAATAGTGGTTACTTTGATCTTCATTTGCGAAGACTCATGAAAATCTTTGTTCCCCACTTCTCTTAATCGATTCAATCTTGATTGTAATATTTCTCTGTCGTCAAAAGTCCCTTTTTCCTTCTCAAAATGCATCTTAGATATTCCCAGGTTCAACACTACAGTAGGTAAATACCCAAATTACTCTTAGGAATCACAAAGGTCACAAAAATAAGAAAATAGGGATCTGACACGATAAAGCCAACACAGGCCGTGTCAGGTGACACGAGCAGTCGAGTTGGCCCCCTGGACATCAGACGTAAAGAATTTGTGCCCCAGACTTGCTGACACAGGCACCCGTGTCAGCCTACTGTCTCTCACTTCATCTTCTTCTCTTTGGGATCCTCTTGACACGGCCCGTGTCAGGCCACTGTCTCTCTTCTAAAAACTCCTCCGACTTTCCTGAATTTCCATTTTCTTCAAATGAGTCTTTTGGCCTTTTCCGCATGGACCTAAAATCATCAAAACTACAACCAAATGCGTAAAATGCAACAAAAAGTGAAATAACACAAGAAAACATAAATTTAGAGAATAAAATAAGAACGGTTAAATTTACTTAAAAACGATAAAATGAATATACAAACTATTACTGATTCGTGGATGAAATGCCGAATAAATAACGGAAACATAATAGAAATGGTGACCATTTATCAAGAGATTCGTAGGTTTCCTACTCTGGTGAATAAGTGTAGGATATTTGATTAAGACTGCAAGGCTAGGAATTCTCATTATAAGAGTCTTAGTGATAAGAAAGGAAGAGACCAAAGTCGTGGAAAGTCATTGTGACTCTAGCTGACAAGAGTAAACAGAGGGTTTTAGATGGGAAGAAGACAAGTGGGGGAGGTGCTCCCACTACTGTGAAGTGCTCCAAGTGTGACGAGTAGGACCACTGTGCTAATGATTGTGTGGACAAAGTTCTGAGATGTTACATGTGTGGAAAGACATGCCACAAAGTTTCTGAGTGCAAGAATGATGGTCCACCTTGTTTCAAATGTGGTGAACAAGGTCATATCAGTATGCAATATTAGAAGCCAAAGAAGACTATTGCTACTGCTTCCCGGACTACTGGTAGAGTGTTTATCTGTAGTGGTTCAGAAGTTCCCAAGAAGAATAACTTGATTCGAGGTACTTGTTTTATTAACAATGTTGAGTTGATTGCTATTATTAATATTGGTGCTACTCATTCATTTATTTCGCTTGGGTGTGCTACAAGATTGGGTTTGAAATTGTCTTCTATGAATGGGAGTATGGTTATAGATACCCCTGCCTATGGTTCTATAACTACTGCCTTAGTCTGTTTGAGTTGTCCTTTGACCATTTATGGTAAGAGCTTTGTAATGGATTTGGTATGTCTACCCTTGCACCAAATTGATGTTATTCTTGGAATGAACTGGTTGGAGTTCATCTACGTTCATATCAAGTGTTACAGTAAGACTGTAAGGTTTCTGGAGTTTGTTGATAGTGAAGAGCTGATGTTTATGTCTGCTAAGAAAGTAGAAGAACTTTTAAAAGAAGAAGCTCATATGTTTGCAATGTTTGCATTGCAAGTTGACAATAAATTTGCAAGTGTTGATCTACCTATGGTGTGTGAGTTCCCATATGTGTTTCCAGACGACATAACTAATTTGCCTCAAGAGCACAAAGTAGAGTTCTCCATCAACTTTGTACCAGGTACGAGTCCAACATCAATGGTTCCTTATAGAATATCAACTTCAGAGTTAGGTGAATTAAAGAAATAGTTGGAAGAATTGCTTGAGAAATTTTTTTCCGACCAAGTGTTTCCCCGTGGGGTGCATCTATGTTGTTGGTTAAGAAGAAGGACGAAAGTATGGCATTATATATTGACTACAAGCAGTTGAATAAAGTGACTATCAAGAATAAGTTTCCACTTTTGAGAATTGATGATCTGATGGATCAGTTGGTTGGTGCCTGCGTTTTCAGCAAGATAGACTTGAGGTATGGTTATCATCATATTTGTGTTAAACCAGATGATATTTCGAAGACAGCATTCAAGATGAGATATGGTCACTATAAGATACTATAATTCCATTTGGAGTATCTAATGCACCAGGCATGTTCATGGAGTACATGAATCAGATCTTTCATCCATATTTAGATGAGTTTATGGTGTTATTCATTGATGACATTACGATATATTCAAATTCTGATTAGGAACATGTTGAACATCAGAAGGAGATAAAAACAATCAAGACAGACTTGTGTCGTACGTGGCCCGAACTACGTTTGCTCTGATCTTTCATGCTGTATGAAAGTACGTAGGCATAGGATGCGATATCCTAGCGAGCAACCTTCCCCTCCTTTCCCGTAGGTAGGCGAACTACGTTGACTCTGATTTCTCGTTCCAGACGGGAATACGTAGGCATAAAGTGCGATACTTTGCCGAGTCATTTTCTTTTCTTTTTAACCCCAGACCTGTAGAATAGATAGAATAACAATCCGTACTAGAAAACAAGCATGGATCCCGTCGAGTACGACGGACGTGAGGGGTGCTAATACCTTCCCCTTGCGTAACCGACTCCCGAATCCAGGATTTGGTTGCGATGACCATTCCTTTCCCCGTTTTGCGGTAGGTTTACTCTGAGCGTTTCCTTTCCCTCCGTTGGGATAAATAACGCACGGTGGCGACTCTTCTGTTCAGCCGGCGCCGATTTTCGCAGTAGCGACAGCTGGAGACTCTGCTGGGGATTCCAACGGTCCCCTACGCGAGTCAATCCTAGCGCTTGTTTTCCCGTCGAGGATTTTGTATGGATTTTCTTTTTCTGTCATTTACTTTCAGCATTATATTATTGTTATTATTGTTGTATTGGGGTTGTGACGGGTGTTCTATGATTGAGAGATAAGTCGGACCTGGGCTTGAGTGCACCTAGAATTAGAGTGGAAAGTAGTGGGCGCGCACATGCTTTGCATGTCCTAGTGTCCTGCGAAATCCACACTCAGACGAGGTTCTTCTGGTTGGCCTCCTGTCCTACCCTTTGGGTGGCTCGGGTTGCTGGTTAGTTGGATTGTCGACTCTGGGAACCGATCATTTGGAAGTTGGCTAAGTGAGGCCTCTTCAGGATTTGATGATGCCACTCCTTCTGGGAATCGTATCATCAACCCTGAAAGTCTGTGACGCCGATGACCGCATAGGATGCCATACCTTGTGTCAGTTATTAGGACACCTACCTGTGAGAGGGGTTTGGGCATGCAGGTAACTTGACCTCCAGATTACCGGTTTTCTTGATTGAGATTCAATGATATTTGAAGATAGCATTGTGAGGTCTGTTGGAGGCCAGGTTCGAGTACCGTTTTGATTTGCTGACACCAGGTTCGAGCAGTGTTATGGGTCTGACTAAGACCAGTGCGGTGGATTCTTCTCAGCCAGGGGCACTTGGTCCCTTTTGTATGCATTTTGCATTTTTGCATGACTGTTTGCATTTGCATTTCATTTTGCATATTCATCCTCATCCGGAACAGGGAGCTTACCCGTTTTTGTCCGCTTCATCAGTTGATTTCCCGACATTCGCATTGGACTTGAGTTAGCATTGGGATAGATCATGGCTTCAGGAGAGCAGAACTTGGTTGTTACTCGGGAGGAGTTCGAATTGTTGAAGCACCAGGTGAGTCAGATCAGGGAAGCCATCACAACTATGAATAGAGGAGATAGCAATGGTCAAAGAGCTCAGATGAACAATGTTGCTCAGCCTGCGCAAACCCTTGTCAGAGGTTCATATTCCCTCAATGACTCCGAGTATCACAATTCCACTTTCTCTACGCCAGATTCCCCAAAGATTTTGCCACCTCCAAGAGTTGTTCCGCAGGTTAATATTCAGGACCCACTGACTGCTGAGTATATGGGAAGACTTCAAACGTTGGAAGACCAGATTGCTGCCTTGGTGAATAAGAACACTCTTGATCTGAATGCTGCGAGCATGTGTTTGGTTCCAGGTCTTGTGTTGCCTCCAAAGTTCAAAGCGCCCAATTTCGAGAAGTACAAAGGGGATAGTTGTCCGAAGCTACATTTGGTTATGTTCTGTCGGAGAATGACTTCTTTCGTGCATAACGAAAGCTGATGATTCACTGCTTTCAAGATAGTATGACTGGGGCATCTCTGAGTTGGTATATGCAGTTAGAGAGTGATCAGATCCGATCATGGGCGGATTTAGCTGATGCTTTCCTGAAGCAGTATGACTACAATCTTGATGAGGCTCCTAGTAGCATGCAGTTGCAAGAATTGTCTCAAAGGAACGATGAACCTTTCAGGAAGTATGTTCAGAGATGGAGAGAATTTGCTGCCAGAGTGAAGCCGCCGCTCCTAGACCGAGAGTTAATGAGCATGTTTGTACACTCCCTGGAGAGCCCGTACCTCGAAAGAATGCTTGGAGTTACGTCAAACAGTCAGGCTAGTGAAGTTGAATCTCTTTATAACTATCAGAATGAAGAAGGAGCTGTGATCAATGCAATCATGTCAGATGTTGGATATCCTCGAGATGGAGTGGTGAAATCTGTTGGATCAGTATCTCTTGTGGCTTGTTGCGCTGGACAGACCACTGTGCCTGTGGCACCCTATCAGGAACGTTATGTCGCTCCTCATGCTAATCAGCAAACTCATGGCCGAGGTTATCAGAATCAGCGTCAGAATCAGAATCGACCTCGCAACAATTTGGAACGAAGGAAAGCTCCTTCTCACCCAGTGCCTATGTCGTATAGCCAGCTGCTACCATCTTTGATCCAGAGTTCTTTGGTGGAACCTAAAGCTCTTAAGCCAGTTCCAGAACCTTACCCTCCTGGGTACAATCCCCACGTTCAGTGTGGTTACCATGGCAGATCCCTCGGACATTCGACGGAAGATTGCAAAGCTTTTCAGGCAAAAGTACAACAGTTGATCGACCAAGAGTACATTTCCTTTCCAGAAGGAGTTTTGTTTGTTCATGCCAACCTCTCAGCTGTCTAAGCTCGTAGATTCAGAGGGTCCTTTTCAAGAAGCCAGTGGTCCAGACAGGAGGGCACCCTCAGCATTGGCAGTCCTCGGACTTTTTATCATTTGCATTTGTAGTTTCTTTTCTGTTAGTTACTACTTGCTGTTAAATATTGATTGTTTTCGAATGGTAATATTGATAAAGTGACTATGCATTTTCTGAATTAATCATGTCGCTGTCGCTCATTTATTGCATTGCATTGACACTTGCATTTTATTTACTCCACTTTATCATTGTGATTAGCAAAGATTGGAGGGAGGATGACGAAACTGAATACTCATAACCGATGATCGTATGCTTTCAGATAAAACCTTGCCGATGACGTACAAGGCATTGTTTCAAATCCCCAAACACTGGAGATATAAGGAGTTAGTCCCTTGTTAACCACTTTGAGCCAAGAAGTAGAAGTTTTTCGGACTTTTAACCCCTCACATCTTAACCCGGGGCAGGGTAGTTGTCAGTTAGCTTGACCGAGTGTTCAAGTCTTACAGAGGAGTGTTGCCTTTCGAGGACGAATCAGTCTATACCTCTCAAGAGGTCATATCTCGTCAACCACAATGATTAAACCTCACCAATCAGGAGTGAGACAGTTACCATCCTTTCGGAGCAATCAAGACAACCAGTGTCACACAACTTTGTTCCAAAAGAAAAAAATAAGAAAGCCCGCTAAGTAAAAAGAAATGAAAAAGCTGGAAAGCTAATAATTAGGCAAAAATTAGGGCATCCCGCTGGACTTCAAAAGAAAAAATCGAAAAGAACTCAAAGGGAGTCAGTCCAGGCAAAAGTTAGGGAATCGAAAGAACAAAAAAAAAGGGATATCAAAAGAAAAATCCTCGAACAAGGACAAGGTCGTGTGGATACAGACACCGAAAATGAAAAGGAGTAACTGTCACTCCGAAACCTTGTGAGTTCCTTAGCCATGGTCCCTACCTTGCAACATGTCTCTCGAAGAGGCGAGCGCTCGAGCCACGTTAACTAAACTTTAGGATCGGAGATCATCACGTAGAAGGGGTGGGTACAAAACATAATTTGAGCCAAATATCCTTTGTTTCACGAACCGTGAACCCGACCACGCTACAACCCTTAAAAGACCTAATTGAGGCAGGGTTTATTCTGAAAGAGTATTATGATAAGGTTGAGTAACCTGAATCCTTCATGATTTGCTAATCATATCCTTGGTGTATTTTTTTTACTGATCAAATCAGCACTGCGTTTGAACTATTGGTTCATTCGCCACTCACAATCATGACACGCAAATGAGTGACAACACATTTTTTTTTCAAAATTTGCATGAACACTACATTAAAATTACCATTCGGGACTGAACAATTTTACTTGCAGGTTAGTAGTTGACAGGAAAGAAATTCCAATAAGGAATAATCGAACAGGATTGAATAATTCAACAGTCTGGATCAGAATGGTGTATGTTGTGAAACCCTGTAAATTTGGGGCATTGATTTCCAGTGAGTTCGGAATCAATTAGTCTGAGGAAAAGTCCCGAACCATCGGTTGATTATGGGGCAGCTTACTTGAGAAGCAGTTGATCAGAAGCGAATCTTCTCGAAAGCCAATCAGGGGCGGTTATCCAGAATGCTATGTTTGATCAGGGCAGGTTGAGTCGCTCAACGCTTGTTCAGGGGCAAGTCACTATGTTGATAGTTGTTGAATTGAGGGAATCCTTTTGTCGTGCAAACACCGGGGTAAGCCATCGCAAGGTTGTATTGTAGCAAGGTGCTTTCGGTTCAGAGTGGGTTTTTCCAAGAACCAGATTAAGGCAAAGTCATTGCAGACAGGGGCATGTCTTTATTCAAGAGACGTTCGATTCGAAGTATCTCGCGGAAGTTCAGAATGTTATCAAACCATCAGGGTACAGATTTTCAGACTATCCCACAGAGGCTCCTGTAGGCCAGGGCATAACAGAGGCGAAAGAATTGTTCTTCTCAGTGTCATCAGAGTTACTCAGAGCTACTTGAGCAGATTCAGCCGATCTTCAAGTTTGAGACAAATATCGGGAATTCGTGCTGCCCTCCATTGACCCTTCTACTAGAAGCCGTGAATTCGGACAGGGTATTGTCCAGCATCAGGAGTGTATGACCTATCACGAATGTACAAAAGCCCCAGCCTACTTGGCGCGTTCGGTTATCCCTAGTAAAGTCGTACATTCGAGAAGCAGTTCATCTGGGGCAATTAGGTCGAGATTTGGCAAATCTCTCGTGGCTATGGGCACTGCTCCATGAATCAGTCGATCAGGGGCAAAAGATTATCGCAAGACCGGGGCAGAACACCCTAAAAACAAAAGATGTTGTTAGGACATTCTTTTGGGGTTTGACGTACAGAAACAGTTCAGATCTAACTGTCAGGGTACAGAGATCGAAGAGTCCTAACCAGAAGCTCGTAACGAAAATACTTGATCGTTATGTGAAGTGAATCTCCATGCAGGTCGCGCTTCCAAAATAACAATGGCCCTTACCAAAGAAGGATCGAATTCCCCAGCTAGTCGCAGCTTATCCAAAGGACGTTCTCCAGCAAGGTTGTTTACTCTCAGCAGAATTAATGATTCCAAGATCAAAGGCTGTATTCAGACAGTGTGGTGTCCCCCAAAGAGGATTCCCCCATCCCGAGCAGAGTGGTTTAGCCTCAGAAGATTAATATTTCCAACTCGTGAGCTGTACTTAGACAGTTTACCCTTCCCGATAGGGTCATTTACTCTCCCCCAGCGGAGTCAGTTGATTTTCCCCAAGAGAATCGTTTCGTCCCCAGCGGAGTTCTCTTTCCAGCAAGTGTTTTCTTTCCTCCCCAGTGGAAATCAAAGATTAAAAAAAGAAAACTCTCCCCGACAGAGTTGGTGGTGTATCCTGGCATTTATTTTGTCGGAATACCGTGTGATACCCGTTCACTCCCCAGCAAAAGTCCAATTTTCGTTGGCACGGGTAAGCTCCCCAGCAGAAGTCCAATCATGATTGACGCATTCAGCTATTCTTCAGCGAAGCGGGCTTCACTTTTCCAGCATTTATTTTGCTGGAATAATTCTGTAACGCCCGGTTACCCCAGAGGAGTTGGCATTATCTTCAGCATTTATTTTGCTGAAGCGGTTTTCTGTATCCCAGCAGTTCGAGCTTGCATCTGCATCGGCATATAGTGTCATATTTGCATCTACCAAATAAAAACGCGTAGCATTTCCATGTCGAATGGAGCATTACGCCAGTGTCAAACATATGCATTTTTAGACATAAACCAGGTTGGTTAACCGTTTGTTTTCAAGTGTTGTTTCCCTTACAGGTGGAAGAGCTCTTGCTCAAATTAATTGTCAAACATTCAAGATCTCGGCGTGAGATGTGTAATGATAATGTCAGTTGTGGCATTATTCCCCACAGAGTTGCTTGTTTAAGTTCTCTTACCCCTCCAGCGGAGTATTTCTTCAAGATTGCTGTTATAACAATATCAAAAGATTTCGTGAATCGATTTTTGGAGGTTGTCTGGCAGTGTGGATTCAGAAAACCCCCAGTAGAGTCTTTCTCAGATTTGCTGCCACGTTAGCACTGAAAATTGGAAGACTAGACTCATATTGTGTTACCCATGTGATTGATGGAGCTAGCAGCTGCAAAGATAGGCAGAAAAGCTGTATCAGAGTATTTCCCGTAGCAGAGGCGGAGTTATTTTCCTGTATTTGACAGAGTATCTACCCGTAGCAGAGGAGGAGTTATTTTCCTGTATTTGGCAGAGTGTTTACCCGTAGCAAAGGCGGAATTATTTTCCTGTATTTGGCAGAGTACGTACCCGCAGTGGTGGTGGAGTCATTTCCCCGTAATAATGACAAAATTTTCCCGCAGTGGTGGCGGAGTGATTTCCCGTATGGATAGGCGGATGAAGTTTCCTGTGTTTAGGCAGATGATTTTCCCGTATGGATAGGCGGATGAAGTTTACTGTGTTTAGGCAGATGATTTTCCCGTATGGATAGGCGGATGAAGTTCACTGTCTTTAGCCAGATGATTTTCCCGTATGGATAGGCGGATGAAATTTCCTGTGTGTCGCCAGATGATTTTCCCGTATGGATAGGCGGATGAAGTTTCCTGTGTTTAGGCAGATGATTTTCCCGTATGGATAGGCGGATGAAGTTTCCTGTGTTTAGGCAGATGATTTTCCCGTATGGATAAGCGGATGAAGTTTCCTGTGTTTAGGCAGATGATTTTCCCGTATGGATAGGCGGATGGAGTTTCCTGTGTTTAGACAGATGGTTTGCCCGTATGGATAGACGGATGGAGTTTACTGTGATTAGACAGAAATGTTTCCCCAGCGAAAGCGCCGGGATTTTTCCGTGATGTGAGTCCTGACGTGGACAGATTTGTGTTTATTCGTGATTTGGCGAAATTTGGGTCCAGATGTGGACAAGGTTTCTCCTGTGACAACAGAATCTCTATTCGTGTTGACGAATTTGTCTCTCTTCTTGTGTTGATAAGGTTAGTCCAGTTGTGGACAAAGGTGTTTTGTGAAAAGTGCTCAGTACCTATGGCGTTACATAGGTGGTTGAAGTTGAAATCAGAATTATCAGACGTCGGATCAGTTGTTGCTGTAACAACCAGATTCAGTTGGTGGATGTCGTTCCCTAAACAGTTGGGCGGTTTATTTCTGCGGTTGGCAAATTTCCGGGTTTTTAGTATTCAACCGTCTCGTACCTCGAATGTTTGAAGGCCGTTCGCGCTTCACCCAGTTGGGTCCAAGTCGCTTGAATAGGGGCAGCTGTTGCACCCTAAAATTTGCTCAACCTACTTCACTTGGCTTATGTTTCAATTGCATTAGCATTTGCATATAAAGTCATGTACATAGTCTAATCATTTGCATAACATAGCATAGCAAGTCACCCAACAAGGGACCAAGTACTATTCTTATCTCTGTGAGCCTATCAAGAGGTTCTTATTCAAATTCAATCTCATCCAAGTCATCAGAAAGAAATTGAAATCTAAAGAAGTCAGTGGGCCAAGCAGTGGATCTATCTCTTATCTTGAGGGTATTTGAAGACCATCAGAGAAGTTGTGAGCAAGGAATTGGTCATGGAGGGTATACAGACATCATGGAGGACCTAGAGAGTCATTTTGAAAATGAGACAAGTCATTGGTGTGATTGCAAGAGCTGCAGTTGAAGACAGTCAACTAGGGTTTCATCTGGGTCAACCCTGGGTCAACCGTAGGTCAAATGCTTGATTGAAGGGCATCAAGGCCTGTTTGAAAGATGTGGGATGCCTCATTTGACATGTAGATATGGATGTGGTGTTGTGCCAAGGAGGAATCAAGAGAAATCAAGAAGAAGAGAGGTTTCTAAATTAGGGTTTCTGTGTAAAATCCCCTAATTTAGGGTAAATTTCCAAGCAAGATAATTCAAAATGCAAGCCTCAAATGGATCCTTGGCCAACATTAAACTTGTATATTATCTAAAGACCTTTAATTTGAGTGGTGGAATACATCAAGGAGATTTATAGAACTCAAGTTATGGTCCTTGCAAGTTACAGGTCGTCAGAGGCATCTGAAATTTGTCTGTGAAAGTTACTTGACTTCCAAGCAACTTTTATCCCTCAAGGAGCTTTTAAATGGATTTCTGGTCAACATAAAAGTTGTTCCTCATGATCTTAGCTTTCTATAAAGGTATAGTATGCCTTCATCTGATTTGTGGAACTCTACTTATGACTTTGGCAAGCGAAGGGTATTTTGGTCATTTCGACATTATAGGTCATTTCAAGCATATGGCCATATCTCCTACTTCCAAGCTTCAAATGGGAAAACCTTCAACATCAAAGTTGCTTAGAATGATGTTTTAAGTCTAGTAGGGTGGTCATGAGATGTTGGAAAGGCTCATAGCAAAAAGTGATAAAAATGGCCTAAAAATGGGGTATAAGTTAATTCAAGTGAAATGGAAAATCCTAAAACCCAAGTTACAAATCCAAACCATGGCATATGATAGGTCATTTTGACTCCCAAGGACATTTTAAGAACAATGGTTCAGCCACATTTTTGATTTGAGGCTTAAATTTTGGAGTTGCTTTGTAAAAGTCTTACTTGCATAATGGGGTAGCTAGCCAAATCAAAGAAAAGCTTCATAAACAAGGTGTTTAAGCTTTGTATCTTGTCCAAAATACCACTTAAGGAGAAAATGAAGTGAATTACTCAAATTGTAAGGATTTTGTCATGATATCTCATGTGGTGGGAAGTGAAATGCAAAATATCTTCATGAAAGTTCAAGTTGCTACTAGATTGATCTAGATGATTCTAGACCCTTCCAAATTAGTCTATATATTGATTTAATTCTCCATTGGTGAGAGGTGGGTGATTGTTGATGTTAATGGTGGTAGAGAAAAGAGTTTGAACCAAAAATTTTCCATTTGCAAATTGAATTGAAACTTCATTTTTCTCTTCATTACCCTTCCATTTTCTTCCACAAATCATCACTACAAACATCCTTGAGTATGTTCATGCTAGCTTGAGCCACCATTGTTGAAGAATTGGAGCTTTTCAAGTGAAGTTGCAAAAGAGCAAAAGTGATTGGATCTGAAGATATAAGCCATCTCCATCAAATCTTGTGCAAGAAGAGTGTTAGTCATCACATAGAGACCATTCTTGAAGATCCACAAGGCCTGGTTTGAAGCTTTTCAACACTTGCCATTGTAGGGTCAAGGTATGCAAAATCTTTCCCACACTCTGTTTTAGGCATGGTTAGGATTAGTTCTTGTTGTGAAACTATTAGAGACCATTAGGGGATTCATTTGGATGAGTTTTAGACCAATTAGTGAGGTTTCATTAATGGAGGTTGATTCTTGATGGAGGTAGAACACATGATTTAATGGATGATAATGCATGAGAATTGGTTGGTTGTGATCAGCATAGCATGGGGATTAATTATATACAAAGATTGTTGAGTTTTATGATGGTCGAAAATTGAAGAAAGTTTGGATCCATGGAGTTGTACTGTTCGGGTAGAATGATAGAGAGAGTGTTAATACAAACTATTGGCATGGTTGGATTCTACATAAAATTCTAGTCAAGTTTGGTTCTTGGATTGTGTCATTTGATGGAGAAATGAGAGAGAACAAGTGGTGGAAAGTTCATGCATGGAGCTTGCTTTTTCATGGAGTTATGAAACCCTAAGTGCCAAAGGAAGAAGACAACCTCTACACCATTGGATCGCGCAAGACATGTTGACTGAAGATGTCATCTAACGGACAGCAATCAAACACGAAATTGGGTTTAATGAATTAGCAATGGGCTTTAGCGAAATGCTTCCCACACCCCCATTCCAAGCCCAATTGGTTTTACACTATGATTTCTTGCTTTTTGCACCACCATTTTATCTTTTTTCTTTTGATTTTTAATGTTTTTTCTGAATTATCATTGGGCTGGGGCGTGTCACTTCCAGCACCCCCAGTCTGGGCCCATCATCGATTTTCAACTTCATATATTTCTATTCATACCTCCTCATTCATTTCCATATTAATTTTTTCTCCAAATTTCTTCAAACTTCAAAAATTCATATAAAATTGAAAAATGCATATTTTTTAATGAGACGTTTTTTCCCATTTTCCATTTTCTGTCTAGAAAAATATAAAAACACAAAATAGCCATTTTATTTCAGTTTTATATTTTTTGTGCAATTTTACTTTTAATTGCTTTTTTAATTCTTTTAGTTGGTATGCTAACTTGTAGAATTTAATTAGGATAGTTCCCTTAAGATTTTGAGTCCAATTTTTTTAGGATGAATAGATGAATGGTTTAGGGTCCCCCTGAATTAATTTCATAATTTTGTGATAATTTTTAGGGTAGTTTTAATTAGGTAGTTCTAGGTAGTATAGAATTTGATTAAAACTTTAGTATAGGTTAATAACAATTTTAGATTTAGGTTTTTTAGGGCAATTTAGTCTATGGGGAATATATGGGACTTAAGGGTAGTTATGTAGGGTCCCCTAGCATTTATATTAGGAATTAACAGAATAATATACTATTTTTGGTTGATTTTTGAATTGATTGATTGTGTGGTGTGCCCTTTCTAGGGTTATTGTTTGACTGTGTGGGGTATTGGGCCTGCTTGGGGTTTGGGTTTGAGCTGAAGACTTTGCTGATGAAGCCCATTGAAGACTAAAAGAATGAAGACCAATTTCCAGAGTTGATGAGGAGTTTATCTTGCTGGAAGCTGTTGAAGGTTATAGGATCTAGGAGTTAGGTAGAGCTCTAGAATAGCAACTTGATTCATAAACATGGAAGGTCTTGTTTGCCTCCATCCCTCTCTATGATGCAGAGTATCTCTAGGACACTCACCCCCTTCCTTTGGAAGGCTTGGTGACAGTGTCTAAGAGATAGAACTCTTGAGAGAAACTTTCTACATATTGTTAACAGTTTGTTTGCCACCTTTGGTGGTCAACTAACTGCTTAACATCCCAATTCATTCTTTTGACTGCTGCTCATATTGGAGATTGAGACTTGAAGAAAAGCCCTGAGAGATTGAAGATAGAGACCTTGCTTGGAGGCTGTGAAGATGAAGACTGACGCTTGCTTGAAGCCTGTAGATAGTTGAAGATGACTTGAAGGCAGATATTGATGAAGACTGCTGTTTGCTGTTTATTTTTGCTGTTTATAATTTTTGATGTATTGTTTGAATTTCCCTGATTGTATTGCTTGCTGATTAACCTGTTAGGTTGAAAGCGAATTTTGTTCGCTTTTGCCTGTTGTTTTCTAGGTTCGAGGTTGAGTGGGACTCCCTTGCCTCGCTTGTATTGCTGCATCCATGCATTTTACTGCTTTATTGTATATATGATGTTGTTTCTGTTTCCGTTTATCCCTTAGGATCTCTGTTTCTCTCTGCGCAAGAGAGGAACATGATAGACATTAGGTCTTAACCCATGCATGATAACATTAGGTTAGTTTGATTCCCTTTTCAACCGTAGGTTAGAGTTCTGTCTCTTCTTTCTCAAAACAAACAGAAAAACACAATAAGATTTCAAACACAATAAAAGACACTTCTGCCGTAAAAGAATGTGAACTCATCAAAACGTCATTTTTGTCCGCTTGGACCAGTAATCAGAAAAACCCGTTTTCAGAAGGAGATAAAAACAATCAAGACAGACTTGTGTCGTACGTGGCCCGAACTACGTTTGCTCTGATCTTTCATGCTATATGAAAGTACGTAGGCATAGGATGCGATATCCTAGCGAGCAACCTTCCCCTCCTTTCCCGTAGGTAGGCGAACTACGTTGACTCTGATTTCTCGTTCCAGACGGGAATACGTAGGCATAAAGTGCGATACTTTGCCGAGTCATTTTCTTTTCTTTTTAACCCCAGACCTGTAGAATAGATAGAATTACAATTCGTACTAGAAAACAAGCGTGGATCCCGTCGAGTACGACGGACGTGAGGGGTGCTAATACCTTCCCCTTGCGTAACCGACTCCCGAATCCAGGATTTGGTTGCGATGACCATTCCTTTCCCCGTTTTGCGGTAGGTTTACTCTGAGCGTTTCCTTTCCCTCCGTTGGGATAAATAACGCATGGTGGCGACTCTTCTGTTCAGCCGGCGCCGATTTTTGCAGTAGCGACAGTATTCATTGATGACATTACGATATATTCAAATTCTGATTAGGAACATGTTGAACATCTGAAGATTGTGTTGCACGTGTTCAGAGAGAAGAAGCTTTATGCTAAGCTATCCAAGTGTGAGTTTTGGTTGGAGGAAGTGAGTTTCCTTGGCCATGTGATTTCAAGTGGTGGAATTTTTGTATATCCTTCTAAAGATGATGTTGTATTGCAGTAGGAGACTCCGAAGTCTACTACTGAGATTCAAAGTTTTCTTGGCTTAGCTGGTTACTATCGCAGGTTTATATAAGGCTTCTCAAGATTAGCATTGTTATTGACTCAGTTGACTCGAAAGGGTCAAGCTTGTGTGTGGGATGTTGCATGTGAAGAAAGTTTTGTGGAACTCAAAAAGAAATTGACAAGTGTTCTAATGTTGATTTTGCCTAATCCAAGCGAGTCTTTTGTGGTCTATTGTGATGCATCAAAGATGGTTCTTGGTGGTGTACAGATGTAGAATGGTCAGGAGAGGAATTATTGTGATGCATAAAAGAAATTGACATATGCTTCTAGACAACTGAAAGTTCATGACAAGAATTATCCTACGCATGACTTAGAGTTGGCAGCTGTGTTTTTTGTGTTAAAGATTTGGAGAAATTATCTTTTTGGATCCAAATTCGAGGTGTTCAGTGATCACAAGAGTTTAAGGTATCTGTTTGATCAAAAAAAGTTGAATATGAGGCAGAGGAGGTGGCTTAAACTTCAGAAAGATTATGATTTTGATTTGAGTTACCATCCTGGTAAGGCTAATGTAGTGGCTGATGCATTGAGCAGGAAGTCCTTACACATGTCGACGCTTATGGTTTGAGAGTTAGAACTGATTGAGGAATTCAGAGATATGAGTTTAACATGTGAGAAGACTCCTAACAATGTGAAGTTGTGTATGTTGAAGCTGGCGAGTGGCATTCTGTAAGAGATCAGAAAGGTTAGAAGATTGATTTGGGTTTCATTGACTAATTGTTGTTAATCAAACAAGGTAACATAGGTGATTTTCAAGTTGATGAGAATTGTGTGATGAGGTTCAGAGATAGAATGTGTATTTAAGATGTTCTTGACCTTAAGAAGAGTATTGTTGAAGAAGGACATTGAAGTGGAATCCCGATGCTACGAAGATGTATCAAGATTTGAAGAAGTTGCTTTGGTGGCCAGGTGTGAAGAATGATGTTGCCCAGTTTGTGTATGGTTATTTGACTTGCCAGAAGTCAAAGATTGAACACCACAAGGCTTCGGGTCTGATGCAACTGCTGAACAGGATAACATCTCTATGGATTTGGTGTCAGGTTTGCCTAAGACTTCGAAGGGCAACGATTCGATTTAGGTGATAGTAGATATATTAACTAAGTTGGCTCATTTCTTATCGGTGAAAATCAACCATTCCTTACAAGAAATACCTGAGATGTATATTGATGAGATTGTAAGGTTACATGGTATTCCTTTGAGTATTGTGTCAAATAGAGATATGAGGTTTACATTAAGGTTTTTGGAGGGTTTGCAGAAGGCTTTGGGTACTAAGTTAAGGTTGATTTTGTCCTATCATCCGCATACGAACAGTCAAACATAGAGGATTATCCAGTCTTTGGAGGATTTGCTGAGGGCTTGTGTGTTAGAACAAAGAGGTGCATGGGATAACCACTTGTCACTAGTTGAGTTTACCTACAATAATAGTTTCCATGATAGTATTATAACGGAACCGTATGAGGCATTGTATGGTGGTAGGTGTAGAACTTCATTATGTTGGTATAAGTTAGACGAAAGTGATGTGTTTGGACCTGAGATTGTGCATCAGATGACTGAAAAGATCTAGATGATCCAAGAGAAGATTAAAGTATCTCATAGTTATCAGGAAAGTTACCATGATAAGAGGAGGAAATCACTTAAGATCCAAGAGGGAGATCATATGTTTTTGTGAGTTACTCCAGTAATAGGTGTTGGTCGAGCTTTGAAGTCTAGAAAGTTCACACCACGTTTTGTTGGTTCGTATCAGATTTTGCAAAGGATATGAGAGATGGCCTACTAGATTGATTTACCGCCGCCGCTTGCTAATCTTCATGATGTGTTTCATGTGTCTCAGTTGAGACGATACATTCCAGATCCATTTCATGTGATCCAGGTGGATGATGTACAAATGAGAGATAACATGAATGTGGAAGCATCACCCATACAGATAGAGGATCGGGAAGTGAAGAAGTTGCAAGATAAAGAGACTGCCTTAGTGAAGGTAGCGTTGGGAGGACAAACTGGTGGGAGTTTTACTTGGGAGCGTGAGGAGCAGATGAGGGAGTCGTATTCGACTCTGTTTTCCTTAGGTAATTTTTGGGGAGAAAAATTCTGTAAGTGGGGGAGAGTTGTAACACCCCAATTTTTTCTAGTAGATATTTTGATGTTTTATTTGATGAATATGACTCTTCATGATGTTTTAGATTGTTGTATGTTAGTGGGTTATGTGTCTTTAAGTTGGGAGTGAAAAGAAATATTAGAGGATAATGAATTAATTGATTAATGTGTGAGAATTGGCAGGTTAGGGGAATATGATATTAATAATAAATTTATATTATTATTTTATTAAAAAAAATGGAAATATAAGGTGTAGAATAAATACAGACAAGGTGGTCTTTTGTGAGAGTAAGTTGAGGGTAGAAGTGGAAAATTGTATTTTGAGGGATAATTGTTAATAGAAAAAGTGAAATTAGAAGAAAAGGGACTATTTTGCATTCTATGTGAAGTTGTGAGAAGAAAACAGAGAAAGAGGCTAGGGCAAGGAAGGAGAAGCATAGGAAGAGCATCATTGCTAGAGGTTGAAGAGATCATTTCTAGGAATAACAAGGTGCAAAATGAACCTGAGTGTTCATAACTTGGTCCCACATGCATATTGACTCAGTGCATTGCATTAACATTGCATTATTGTTTGTTGTTTGTTGTTGATGATAATGTTGGATGACGAATTGTGAATTATATAATATCCTTGTATATGATTGATATGATGGGTGTGAGTAGAGTAACATCTTCAAGCCATTGCTTGATCTAGTCACTTTCAAAACTAAACAACACCTCAAACACACTCTAATATACATCCCTAAGTTGTCCCAACAAGTGTTCCTCAACTGTAACACCGTTTGAGGAAGTTACTATTTTGACCACTTTTGCCACTTTTACCACTTTTGCAAGAAAGGTGCCATATCTTGTTCCAGCTATTTTTCTTTGTTTCCAAGCATTCAAGAGGATCATTTGAGGCATATTAAAGGTGTCCAAAGCATCAAGACACATATGTAACAACTATCTTGAAAGATCCAAGTTTGCTTCAAGAGGTAAGTTTCTTCAAAACTTGAACTTGCCAAAATATGTATTGCTTTGACGTACATTGATTATGAAAATGTCATACATATCATATTTGTTGTGTTTGAACTGTTTTGCCATGCTATTATTGATTGCATAGAGTTGTAGCATATAACTTGCAAATTTGAAGCCTTTTTGAAACTACTATCGGGTTTTAAAATGTAGGAACTTTTAGAAAAATCTAAAACCACCATTAGATTCCTCATGAAATTCTAGGCAAATTTCATTTTTATTTCACTTAATTTCTTGGGCAAACCTGATTTTCAAATGGTGGCAAACCTGATTTTCTTGGGCAAGCCAACCATGGGCGCCCTTTAGCTGGCTAGGCCAGGGTCATGTTCACCCTTATATATTTATGGGGTTGGTTTGATACATGGATGTATCACCACCCCAGTGGTTACAACGTGTGATTTCAAGTGTGTTTGTGTGCTAGGGCGTTGGTTCAACACTCACTCATGCCATTTTTTATCCTTCTCCTTTTTTTCTTCATATTTTCACTATTTTTGATATTTTTTCTATTTTTATTTTCAATAATTATTTCATAAATCAATTTTAATCATTTCAAAATAATTTTTTTGCACAAATATTATTCACATATTTAAATATTTTACTAATCCAAAAATCACAAAAATATTTTTTTATTGGCAAAATAATCCTTTTCGTCTCTTAACTTTAGCTCGGGGTCCAGTTTGGTCCCTTATATTTAAAAAGTGTCAAGTTGGTCCTTTAACTTTTAAAATGGTGTCACCTTTATCCTTCCGTGTGTTTCCGTTAGTCAAACTTTGAAAAAAATGCCACGTTTGTCCAGGTGGAGCTGCTGACAGGGATATGAAGTGTCTTAGAGGAAGAAAAGACAATCTAACATTTCCATTACCCACCACTACCCAGAAGAAGGCACGATATGCATGGAGAAGTTTAACCATTGAATCATTGAAGACAATTCAAGGTTTGCAGATGTAAAGATTCAAGACGCAAATGATTGAGGGCGGAGGATTAAAGACGATTCAAGAGACATAATCAAAAAGTTAGCTCATTTCTCTCTGATTTAGGGTTTTCTGGTAGAGGTTCAGATTTAGGGTTTAATTAAATTTGTTAGTGTAAACTTTAATTATTTACATGATATGATTAGGTATCATGGATGAATACATAACTCTCAAAATTCATCATAGTGGCGAGTTCACAGATGAAGGTCGTAGTGTATATGAGAATGGAGTAGTAGATGATTTGAGGATAGATGTAGAAAGATGGAGTTATTTTGAGCTAGTTGGTGTATTGAAAGACTTAGGTTATAGGGAGTTTGAAACAATATTTTACAAGGACTCTCAATTTGGGATGAATCCACTTGTTGATGACAATGGCGCTTTAGAAATTGCAGATCTGTATAGGGTGCACCAAAATGTTGATATTTATATTGAACACACATTGTCTCAACCTAACTGCTGTGATGTTGTTGTTGATGAAGTTGATGAGGACCCTGCTGAAATTATAGATGAGGTAGAGGAGTTACTTAGTCAACTGCATGATGAAGTTGTGGAAGTTGAACAAACCATTGTTGGGTTGGAGGAAGGTGATGTTAGAGTTGATGAAGCCACTATTTGGTTGGAGGAAGGTGATGTCAGAGTTGATGAAGCCACTGCTAGGTTGGAGGAAGGGAATCCTGCAGGGGATGTTAGAGTTGATGAGGATCCTGTAGTGGATGAACATACTATTGGAGTTGAAAAAGGGAATCCTGCAGGGGAAGAAGGTAATGTTGGAGTTGAAAAAGGGAATCTTGTAGGGGAAAAAGGTAATGTTGGAGTTGAAAAAGGTAAAGTTGTAGTGTATGATGACTTAATTTTATCATCTGATGATAGTGCAAATGAGGACTACAACTATGATAGCGCACAAGATTTTACTTTTGAGGATGAGTCTGATGGGTGTGATGAGATTGAGGAGGATGAACTTGATAACCTAGTTGGTCATGAAAATGATGGTAATGGAGAAGTCCTAGAAAATGATGGTAAAGGGAGTGACAATGACAGTGAGGACATGAAAAGTGGTTATGACAGTGATGATAGTAGTGGATTTCTAAGAAAAAACATCCAATTTTCAAACAGCCAAAAGACATGTGAGATTACAAGTGGGATGTGGGAATGTACTTTAGTTCAAAGGGTGATTTTAGGGAAGTAATAACAACTTATGCTTTGCAAAATGGTAGAGACCTAAGGTTTGTAAAAAATGACAGAGTTAGGGTAAGGGTTAGATGTAAAGTTGGTTGTGAGTGGGAGGTTTATTGTAGCATGTTGTCAAATGAAGACACTTGGCAACTCAGGAAAGTAATTGACAAACACAATTATAGTAGAGAGTATAATGTGAAGCTGATGAGTACAAAGTGGTTGAGTAAAAGAATTCAAAATAGCTTGAAAAACAATCCAAGGTTGAGTATAAAGGATATCAAGGAGAAGGCATAAAAAAGTGGAATGTTGGGGTCAAAAAAACCAAAGCTATAAGAGCAAGATTTGCAGGTAGAGACTATGTTGATGGTTCCTTTTTAGGAGATTACACAAGGGTCTACGACTACTGTCATGAACTGTTAAGAGCCAATCCAGGGTAAACAGTTAAGCTCAATGTTGAGCCTGTACAAGTAGGTGTTAAGGATGAAAGACCATATTTTATAGGGCTTTACATATGTTATGTTGCGTGTAAGGAAAGCTTTAAGTTGTGCATGCATGTAATAGGTCTAGATGGGTGTTTTCTTAAGGGGTTGTGTGGAGGGCAGATTCTAGCTGCCATTGGGAGAGATCCTAATGATCAGATGCTTCCCATAGCATATACAGTTATGGAGAGTGAAAACAAGGATTTGTACAGGGGATCAAGGGGGTGTGCTCATCAAGAATAGGTTATCAAGGCCTAAGCCTAATCAAGAGGTTATATTCAAGCCATTCAAGAGTTCATCACCATCAGAAAAGTCAAAGAGTTGTATGTGGTTGTATCTCCTATCTTGAGGGTCAATGAAAGTTATCAGAAGGCTATGAGCATATGGTTATGGATAAAATCTATCGGGAGAGCTCATGGGATGTCTTGAGATTCATTATGGAGCTTATTCAAGTCATTATGCAAAGTGCAAGAGGCCACAGTCAAAGCTGAGTCAACTAGGGTTTTCACCTGGTCAACCCTGTGTCAACTGTGAGTCTTGAGGAGATTAAGACTCAATTCCAAGCAACTATGATTATGGACAGTTATTTTGAGACATGTCATATATCATTTCAAGATCAATTCATCAATATTCAAGAGTGTGAGAAGTTATTGAGCTAGGGTTTCTAAGCTTGACAGTGTAAAATCCCCTATCTCAATGCCTAACTTCAAGACCATATAACTCAAGATAAAAGTTTCATCTCACCTTGACATAAACACGAGACGTGTAGAGCATGTTCTTAGCTTTCTTTTGAGTACTAGAAGTCATTCATTGGATTTATAGAACTCAAGTTATGAAGCAGACAAGTTACAGGTCATTAGATGAATGTGATTTTGGTACTTGAAAGTCAACCAACTTCCAAGACATTTTTGAGCTAGAAGGATGTCTCTCCTCAACTTTTGATGAACATGAGTGTTATTCCTCATGATCTTAGCTTTCCAAAGAGTACTAGATGTCCTCACTTGGATTTGTAGAACTCAATATATGGAGCTTGCAAGGCAAGGGTATTTTGGGAAACTAAGATTACAGGTCATTTTCATTATAGAAGACTTAGCAATGTTCGCTGGCACATCCTTCTTGTTTGGTCTTGGCAAACAGCTTGGGGCAAAATGGAGTTTCACAGCTTAAATCATTAGTTCGATGACAGTTAGGTGTGCTGGAGATAAATCTTCTCGTTGAGTCGGGTTGTCGTCTTGTGACCGTTAGATGATGTTGAAGGCACTGCCCGCGCGTAACGACAATGGGGTTTTATGCCGTCATGTTATGATGCTTCACTTTGCTATGACTCTAGAAGTAATACTTTTTAAGCAAGGTATGTGAAAAATCTGACTCATTCAATTGTTAGTTGAGTTTAGGTGCAAAAGTATTCAGAAATTTTTTAGAGTTTTGATATGTGAAATTCACAAGGCTTCTCATGTTTGCAGCAGCGGGACTTGCTTAAAATAAGCCTTCTAGAGCATCTTCTCTAACAGGTTAATTATGTTTAAACGCCATGGGATTTCTAGCGAAATCTGAACGCTTAAGGTTCTTAAGATGGTTCCGACTTGGGACTATTGCAGTGTTTAACAAGCTTATCAATTCAACCTGATACCTGTGAGGGCTGATATGAACAGATTTTTGAACTGCAGAAACCATTCACGTGTCCGGTTGGAGCGGTTGATGGATTTCTTGAATTGGTAGCCATAACTGTGTGTGTCTTAGAGTTGGTTTACCATGAGGATCCTTTGTAAATGTTGTAAATCTTACAGCCCTGTTTTAAACCATTGAATAGGCGAATTTCTTTTTAAGCTTTAAGAAAACAGTGTGTAATGCATTTATTTTGGTTTTCAAATATACCTTTTTTTATCAGTATCTTAGTTGTTATCAAAATAAAATGGAATAGGACACATGTACATTCCTTTAAAAGTGCAGCAACAATATTATGTGCCCTCTTGACCGCCCTACTTAGGATGAGGTAACTTCTCCACAATGATTTCACCGAAACAACTTATTTGAATGTAACGAGTTTATGATCCGCCGTATCACCTTCGAATGCCATCATTAGTACTTTGCATATCACCATTGGTGAAGTAATGGATGTTTGGATCTAGAAGACAAACATGCGCTAGCTTACCATCACATATAAATAAAAAGAATAAACTGCACTTTAATTGGGATAGGGTAGTTCCTTTTGAAAGGTCTTTTTGACCTCCTGACTTGAATGGGCCATATGATTCTTAGTACATTTTTTGGCTTTAAACTTGTAGATTCTAATCTTCATGGTAACTTGTGTATTTGAATTAACTCATGAGACTATCTTGGATCGTAAGAAGAAAATGGTTGTGAATCACGATGTGAAGATATTGCTATGCCAAAAAAATACCTTGTAACCCGGATGTTTTAGATGGTGGGCCTAAATTCACAAAACAAAACAGACAAACTGGTTAAACGGTTAGCTAAAACAAGGATGTACTAAAGTGAAATGCGAAAATGATCACGAATCTAAAGGTAAAATTTGGGGTACAACAGTTGCCTCTATTTAACTAACTTCACCGGATGATTTGAGCGATGAAGGCTCGAGAAATCATGGTGAAAGGGATTTAAATATAGATAACCGAAAAGTTTGCCCTTAGATGCAGTGATATGCAATACTATGGACAAAACGACGATGCTGACGATGCCATGAATCTAGAATGATGCATATGATGGAAATGATAAATGCAAGGATACAAGCGAAACGACGACACAGGGGAAGACGACGCACTAGGGAGACAGTGCGGAACCCTGGGAAATCTAAAGTTGTAGACCAAGGAGTTCAAGCATGACCAGTTGTTCACTTTAGAAAGACAAACAAGAAGAGATCCTCAATGGAGATGGCACTGGCAAGAGGGCCTCCACTGGGAAAAATATCCGAGAGTAACTGCTCAACAGGTCCAGGCACGACCGACTGACACTCTAGGATGAAAAGGTAGCTCAGGATTCACACGGCGGTAGGACCAAGTAAACAGAATGTTGGAGCATTGAGCAAAGAATAACATCCAAGCTTCTGGGAACTCTTGAGCGAAGTGATCAAACGGGCTTTTTGATGGATATGGCACCGACAAGATGGCCTCCACTGGGGGAAAATAACCTAAGGCAGCTGTTCAACAGGTTCAGGCATGACCATTTGACACTCTAGGGTAGGATCAAGTAAACAGAATGTTGGAGTATTGAGCAAAGAATAACACCCTGGCTTCTGGAAACAGGACCTTCAGGAATCATTAGAAAATATACAGGGTAAAAAACCTGCTGTATGCCAAAATAAATGGACTTCAAGGGGACATGCCCTGATAAGCTTCTCGAGAGAGACTGCCACTTATCGCTGAAAGGGACTTACATGCCAAAATGGATAAGTTCTCAAATAAAGAGATTGTCGCTTATCTGGGGGTACAAATGAAATGATAAGCTCCTCTGGAGGGACTGTCGCTCATCTGATGAAAATAAATTTCCATAGGGTCCTCAATGAAGAAGGCACCGACGAGACGGCCTCCACTGGGGAAATAAGAAATAAGATAAAGGCTCAACAAGTTCAGGCATGACCGGATGACACTCTAAAGTGATGGACCAACAGGTTCAGGCATGACCAATTGACACTTTAGAAACTAGATCCTCAATGAAGAAGGCACCGGCAAGACGGCCTCCACTGGGGAATATCTGAGAGTACGGCTCAACAGGTTAAGGCATGACCGACTGATACTCTAAGATAAAGGGTAAGCTTCCATGATCAAAATATGATTTAGCTTCTTCTTTAACTAAATGATTCATTTAGAAAGGGTTAATAAATTTCTTCATGTTTCCAGGTCTGCTGCTTCCTGAAATGATTCAGTTTCTTCTTTTACTAAAGGGTAAAATAAACCTCCCCCATACTTCAAGGTTTGTATTCCATGAACGGGTCTCAGTTTCTTCTTTTATTTGAAAAGGGTAAAAATTGTCCACGGCGGGGCGCCCCCAAGAATGAGTACGGCGACTCAACATCTTAAGGTTTAGGAAAGGATATGTCCACGGCGGGACGCCCAAGAATGAGTACGGTGACTCAACGTCTTACGGTGTACAGTAATGATATGTCCACGGCGGGACGCCCAAGAATGAGTACGGCGACTCAACGTCTTAAGGTTCAAGAAATAATATGTCCACGGCGGGACGCCCAAGAATGAGTACGGCGACTCAACGTCTTAAGGTTTAAGGAGATAAAATGTCCATGGCGGGACGCCCATGAATGAGTACGGTGACTCAATGTCTTAAGGTTTAGGGAAATGACATGTCCACGGCGGGACGCCCAAGAATGAGCACGGCGACTCAACGTCTTAAGGATACAGTCGCTTGTTGCTAGTTGTAATAAAGTTAGGGTACGTTTCTCAGGCGAGAACTGTTTCAAATTGTTGTTTGTAGTTATAAGCTTCTCAGGCGAGAACTGTCGCATACCATTGTGAAGGTTGTAAAAAGGCTCTTCTTGATAGATAGTGCAAAATAAATGCACGTCCGGGTAGGTTCGGCGACCGACAGAAACCGAAGTTCAATCTAGAATCGAGCTAGAAAGAAACTGTCAAACAAGACTCTATTGAGGGAATGAACTCAAATGAGAATTATCTATTCCTGGCGCGGAAAAGATAACTGAAATAACCATCATCCACGAGGGTTGAACTCTATGGGGAAACTGAACATAGTAGGAATTTTATGCTTAAGGTTGACGACTCTATTTGGAGATAACAGACAAACCCAGTTCCTTGGCGGTAACCACAGCCAAAGTGACGACAAAGGACACAAGAAGGAAAGCAAACCTGTAGATGCTAATGTGATGCAACATGAAAATGCAATACGAATGTAATGAGTATGCTGATGCTCATGCTTATGCTCATGCACATGCTGACACAACAGACGAGCGGAGAGGAAACAGGAGATGAAATAAACATCTCGACGAGGATACCCATCGACCTCTGCAACAGTACATCTATCAAGGGATATGAAAGTTGATGGCGGAACCAAATCTTGCTTCAAAGCTCCAAACTCTCTGGGGAGAACAAAATTCCACTTGGGGATATAACATCATGACTTCACTGGAGAATTGCTATCATTGATCTAAATTTCTGATCGAAGAAGACCTGTTCACTAAGAGAGTCATCTTAGGAGTAAAGGCTTCCGGGGATAAAATAAATATCCGCTTCATTGGGGAAGTGTGGAGCTAGGAAGCTTCATGGAGAAAAGGTGGCAACCTTCTAGAAAGGTACAACAACTCCCTGGGGAAAGCAACATCTTCCCTGGGGAAAGTATCACAACATCCCTGGGGAAAGTATCTCGACTTCTTGGGGAGAGCATGGCAATCTCCTGGACAATATTTCCTGAGGAAAGTATGACAACTTCAGTGAGGAAATGATGGTTCCACTGGGAGTGGGTCCTCAAATAAATATATACTTGGAAGATGCTGGTGAGATCTCTGCAGTCTTGAAAGTTACTGGAGATTACCGGCTCAATCTAAAAATGTTGTCAGCTTATAGTCTCACTGGGGACTGCACTGAGGCAAAGGCTTAAAAGTGCTTCTGCAGCATGGAACTTACTGAGGAATGAAGACCGCTTGCAGTAAAATTCATCGGGGATGAAGAGCGTAATAGTCGCTATTTTTTGAAAAATAAATGCCCCAGAGTACCTGCTTTGTGAGAAAGAGTCATCTCAAGAGGATTTTACAGAGAACATGGAGTCTGATCGCCCCATTGTTTTCAAACTCTTGAAGAGATTTGTCGGATCTTGACGTGACTGGCCCGGATCGACGGTGTTATGACAGAGTCTTCAAGAAATAGCTCTTGGGAAAGTTAGACTTGCACCAGTAAGCAATTTGGAAACCACTTGCCCCTGTCTAGAAGAATCTTCGAGTTCCATTGTTGATGTTTATATATAAATTTTCTAAGATAATTAGGCAAAAATCAGCACGCATGAACTGCTAATCCTGAAATTGTTAATGCAACATATATATTTGTCTTGAAGTTTTTTTTCTTTTGTTTTGAAAAAGATATCGCAATAACTTGTGACTGAATCACTAGTTAGGATATGAATTTTAATTTATAATGCCAACATTGAATTGAGCATAGCTCACAGGAGTCAGGAAACGTTCTCATCGAGTATGCTTTCAAGATAAACCCTACTTCAATTAGGTCTTTTCAAGGTTGTATCGTGGCTCGGTTCACGGTTTTAAGAAATAAAGGATAAAGGCTCAAAGTATATTTGTACCCACCCATTCTTCGTGATGTTCTCCAATCCTATACTTAGTTAATTGGACACGAGCACTCATCTCTCAAGCGGACACGATATGATTGAGGATTCCTCAAGGCTTTGGACATGGCAGTCACTCACCTATTTTCTTTGGTGTTTGGTCACACGAATTTGTCTTTTACTGGGATTATTTATTGTAACCCTTTGTTTTTTGTTTTTTGTTTTTTCGCGTTTTTATTCCCTAACTTTTTCCTGGACGAAGTCTTTTGACTTTGGCTTTGGAATCCAGTGGGATGCCCTAGTTTTGCCTAAGTCTCCTTTATAGGTTTTGACTTAGCGGGCTTTTTCTTTATTATTATTTTTTATTTATATTTTTTTTTGAACATGTCGTGTGACTCTTTTGAAGGCTTGTGACTGCCCCACTCTTTAGATAGTTGAGGGATAATCATTTGTGTCTTCGGACTTCCGACCTCCTAATATGTTGAGGATAGATGGGTTCTCGAGTGTATGCTCTTTTTGAAAGTCTGAGCGCTCGATCAGTTTAACTAAAAAACTACCCTGCCCCAGGTTAAGATTAGGGTTCTTATTTGGAAAAGAAAACTCCTACTTCAAGGCTCAAAGGGGTTAAAGAGGGATTATCATCCTTATATCGCCGATGTTTAGGATTTGAAGCAATGCCTTACATCATCAGCAGGGTTTCACTTGAAGGCCTATGACAAGAGATTTGACGCTTTTGGTTCATCATCCTCCTCCCAATTCTCTATCAAAGCAAGAGATCGGGTAAAGTTGGCATTATAAATTATGAAAAATAATTTTTGAGTGAAACAAATGGATTTCTTCAAGACAAACATATGTATTGCATAAATTATTCAAAACAAACAAGTTCGTACATGTTAAATATGCTTTCATAGTCAAAGAAACAAAATACATATAGATAAACAAAAGAACTATTTGGCACGCCTATTAGGTCTCCATATCCAAGTCTGGCACAGTAATGGTTTCTTCTGGCAGAGTCTCATTGGAATTAGTCGTCTTGCTTGCCCCAACTATGTTGGTCACATCTCCATTAACAGTCTTCAATTCTTCCTTCAGAATAGTTTTCCCAGATTCTTTGTCAATCATGGTCCCATCATACTTCCAGGGTATAGCTTGAGGATCATTGATATGAGATGGACTAGGCTTCTGAATAAATACAGGTTGCGGCTGATTTACCGCAGAAGCAACTCGCTTAGACATGTTGAAAACTGGCTTTGCAGAATTTGATCCTGGCAACGGGAACACCCTGCGAGGAGTCCTGATCTGAGAAACCTTGGCAGCCCCACAATTTGGTAAAGGGTCATTCTTGACATTCGGCAGAGGATCATCAAAGGACAAGATCTTCTTTTCCATTAACTCTTTGACAATGTGCTTGAGAGCATAGCAACTTTCTAAATCATGGCCAGGCGCACCCTCATGAAATAAACAATGAGCGGCGGCGTTGTAATTAGCAGGTAGAGGATTTGGAGGCGGACCCAAAGCTCTGGTAGTAATCAGACCTTGTTGTACTAGCGAAGGGTAAAACTTGGTGAAAGTCATCAGAATAGGAGGACAAGGTTTGTATTGTCTCCTGTTAGGACCATTCTGGCGAGGAGCCTGATTCTTCAACTGATATGCATGAGCGTTGGGCGCTCGTTGATAGTTGGCGGGAGCTTGTGCAGGCTGATAACTAGGAGGTTGTTGATATACCGGAGGCTGATAGACAGGATCCGATTGTACAGGCTGATAAGCAGGCATTTGCTGGTTGAAAGCAGGTGTTACAGCAGCCCCATACGGTTGTTGAACAAGATAACCTTGTTGTTGAATATAATTTTGCTGATGTTGACAAGGCTGATGAGCAGCCATTTCATGGTAGTACATGGTCGAGTGTCTCTTCGGACAAGTAGCACCTTCATAACGGTCGAAACTCGGAGTCTTGAACTTTGGAGGAACAACTTGTTGAACTGGTTGAGCAATAGGAACCACAGGAGGAGTCGGCACAAAACCAGGTGGAAGACCATAGGGAGGTACATCTGCAACAGTAACAGCTGGCTGAAGGTCCACAATATTATCGGTAATCCCAAAAACAATAGTAGGCTAAGCATCCATTCTTGCATTAATAGCCTGAAGCATCTCCATTATTTGCCCAACACTTCCCTTAAGGTCTTCAAGTTCATTTCTGACACGATCAAGCTTTTGATTTTGTTCTGCCATCTTTTTCCAAGCTCGGGCTCTGGTGTTGTACTGGTGCCGAGGACTCATGGTGACAAAACTGGAAGCGAGAGAACCGACGATGAGAAACCGGAAGTAAAATGCAAATGCAAAAACAAGGATGCAATGCGATGCAATGGTTTCAAGGAATTCAACGATCGATTGCAAATATTTTCGAGGAAATCTTAAAAAAGTTTTAGACATTGAAATGTAGGATTTTTTTTGAATTTACATAAGGACAGTTGAGTTCCTTGAAACCAGGAATGACATGATGTTGGATGCTATGCACAAAGCACACAAAGGTCCTGGGTTAGAGTGACATGAGCAGAGCCAAGGTCTACCCATCCCGAAAGGTAAGTACTTTGGGTTAATTGTACCTGTAGAACAAGGTTCTAAAGAGGTGCCCAAAGTCATTAGCCCATCTTTCGGATATTATCAACTTCCCAATTACTTGGTGGTTAATAATATTCTCAAGAGAACTTCTTTTGAGTGTAGTATCGCGTAGCACTATTTCAGGGGTACTCCCTCATAGTCCCACACTACATCCTAATAAAGGCCATAGTGGGGTTAAAGGTAACTACGGTCCTCAATACCATAGGCTCCAACATCAAAAATAGTGTATGTTTTCACGATTAAAACTCGTTCAACAGTACAGCTTTCGAGAGGGCCTCAATTGAGCGTGATTTTCAAGTCAGCTTGGTCGGGATTCAACCCCCTATAAGCCTCGTCGGACATATCACTATCCTATCTTAAGTTCACTCAAGTCCGGGTGTAGGACTTTGTCTCACCACTCAAAGATATCAACCCAAAAGCATAAACAAGATATATACAAATAGTCACATAACAATAAACAAGGCAAAAATAAAACAAGTTAGGGAAAACCCACAAGACTTTTTCCCCAGTGAAGTCGCCATTTTCTGTTGCGCTGAAATTTGGATGTCAAGCTATTGATTAACTTGAATCTTAATTCATTTACAATCGGTCTTTGATTTATCCGAAGGAAAGGTTAAAGAAAGGGGAAAACCTATTTTGCATCGTAAACACGATACGGCGAGAGATCTAGGATTCGGGGGTTGGTTAAGCTTAGGGAAGGTATTAGCATCCTAAACTTCTGTAGTACTCTACAGGAACCTCTTGTTTTAAATGTGTTATTGCTATAGTTATATGTTTAAGGGTATGATAAGGGTTAAAGGTTAAGAAAAGGACCTAAAGGGGTTAGTCCTAAGTATACTCGCCAAGACTCGCATCTTGTGCCTACGTATCCTGAGTAGGGGATGGAATCAGAGTATTCGTAGTTCCCCTCACGGAGGGAGGTAGAGGAACTTCTTGACTGTGGTCAAGGTTCCAAGGGGGAAATAAACGTTCATAGGGAAGCGCTTATTTTGGAGTACGAAGACTCTTGTTTCTACGTTAAAGCTCGATTAAAAGGGTGTGAGATAAGTATTCCACGGTGGGAAACTTATATGGAGTGCGCCGACTCCTAATCCTAAGGCTAGGATAGAGGGATGTGTTGCACCCTAAAATTTGACCAACCAATTCTCCTATCTGACTCATGGTTTAAATTCATATTCACAATCAGACAGATGATTTTTGTGCACAAGCAGGGGATATCAGAGTTTACAGCTTGATTTTCGTCTATCAGATACGGCAGACCCAGTCCAGATCACCAGGGTTTTATTTTCGGGAAATTGTGCGCTCCTCGGTGATTTTTCAGTGATTTTAAGGATATTCGGATGCCCGGGGATACCTGTTCGATTCGATCTGGTCTCGTGCGCTTTATGGCGGTCATTTGCATTCATCTGCATTTTTAGGATTTTTAATAGGCTTTTGTGAATTTTTAATAGGCTTCATAGATTTTTCTGGAATTTAAATAGGGTTTTTGAATATTTTAATAGCTTAATTCTCTTTTTAGAATTTTATAGAATATTTTAAATAGATTTTAATCATTTGTAGAATTTTAAATAAGATTTTAAATAGTTTTATCATTTTAGAATAATATAGCTTTTCTTTTAAATCATTTTTAGAATTTTCTATAGATTTTAAATAGGTTTAATAGTTTTTAGAGAATATAGAAAATAATATAGTTTCTTTTATTAATATTAGGATTTTAATAGATATTAAGTGATATTAGAATGTTAATAGGGATTAGTAGAAATATAGAATTAATTAGGTTAATTGATTTTTTAGAATTAATTAGGATTTAAATCTTTTTGTTTAGGATTTAATTGATTTTTTTTTTTAGATTTAATTAGGATAATTAGACTTTTAATCATTTTTTAGAGTTTAAGTAGATATTAATTGTCTTTTTAGGATAATATAGAAATTAGAGCATTAATCTCTTTTTTAATTAGATTTTAATTGATTTTCGGATTTAATTAGGATAATATGAGTTTAATCATTTTTTAGAGTTAATTAGGATTAATTGATTTTTATAGAGTTAATTAGGGTTAATGTTTTGTTTAGTGGTCATTAGTTTAATCAGGATATTAATCAATTCTTTTTTGGGTTTTTTATTCATTTTTTCGTCTGGGCCCAAGGGGAGGTTTTTTTGGTAAAGCCCAATTGACTCAGCAAGTCCAAAAAAGGGTCCAAAGTCTTCCACCAGCGTCCAGCAGACACCAGAACAATCCAGAAGTTTCCAGCGCATGTCAGTAATATAAATATTGATGACACGTGTTGAAGCAGGAGAGGACCCACGCGTTTACTCAGAGATCACGCCACCACAGCCATTCTGATTCCCCAGACGCTCACCACGTGGCCCACCTGTCCCCCACTCACTCTCTCTCTCAGTGCATGCACGCCACTTGGCGCCCCCACACCATTGCCTGAGTCCCATCGTCAACCCCACCGGCGTCCATGCAAACGCCCTAACCGCACGCCGCCGGCCACCGTCAACCAACTCCGGCCACCACCTAACCACCAAAATCTCCAGAATCCCCAGATCTTCATCCTCTTCCTCCGATCCCCTCCATTGAACCTTCATCATCCTCATCAAGATTTTCCAGAATCAACTTCATACTCCATCAAGATTTTCCAGAATCAACTTCATCCGCCATCAAGATTTTTCCAGAACAACATTCATCGTCCATCAAGATTTTTTTTCCAGAATAATACCTATCCTCCATCAATTTTTTCCAGCACGCTCAGACATTCATCATTCTCCAGCAAGATTCCCCAGAAAACATCATCTGCGTTCAATCTTCAAGTCACATTTCCAGAAACTCCAATCGCGTTCAATCTTCCAGGAGATTTCCAGATTTTCTTCGCTCCAACCTTCATCTGTAGTGTATTCAGAACAGTCCTTCAAAGAAGGCGAACTAATCCCAGGTATGCTCCTTGCATGTTCTTCTGTAGATTAAATTGCGTTGCCTTCAACGATTAGGGTTTCGAGATACTCATTTATGCGTGGTTTGTTGTATAACGCTGAGATTTGGGGGTTTGATCTTGATGCTGTGTTTGATGATGATATAGAGCGTTTAGGTTTAGATTGATTGTGTGGTTGGGTTGGTGTTTGTTGTTGATGGAGATCATAGGGGTTTCAGGTAGAGAAGAGATGAGGGAGAGACGAGAGAGTGAACGGCGCAGGTTCAGGATGATGAACAGTAGTAGGGTTGGTGAAGGGGTTTAGGTTTTGTTAACTGAGCATCTGGATTAGGGTTTGGGGTTGGGTTAAGCCCAAAAGCGTGTTTCTGAACGCACACCCCCCAATTGCTCATTTCCCCCCCCCTGGCATGTGAGTCTGAGTGAATGGGAGTTGGGCCTTAGGCCCAATTTGCTTCCTGCACCCCCTGGGCGTAAGCCCAGTAATAATATCAACTGAGAAATTGCTAATGTGACACCCCCCCTGCATTTCAGTTCAGTTTTTTTATTTGTTTTTGGTTAGTAAGCTTGGGCCCTGCGCCCAACTGCTGTTGGCACCCCCCAGAATGTGGGCCCATCCAGAATAGGCTTATATCCATTGCTGTTTAGACCCCCAGGTTATTTCTTTTATTTTTTCTTTTATATTTTCATATTAGAAATTCATAATAAATTGTAAATAAATGTTTTTTCAATGATTCTTTTTTCATCCATTTCATGAAATCGTTAAGAAAATTAAATAAAAATAAAAAGGGCACTTTATTTTTGTTTTGCTATTTTGTGCATATTTTCCATTTTAATTGATGTGTTTTTTAATATTTTCAATGCATGCATATCATTAGAAAATTCATAAAAAATGGTAGAATTAGTCGAATAATTCCGTTCTTTTTTTCTGTAGACTCGTAATTCAGTGTAGAATTGTATAGTACAAAAAGATTAGCTCAATCATGCATTTTCATTTTAACTGCATTTTTTCATTGTTATTGATGTTTGAATAATTGGTCTGTGAATATGTCTGTGTTGCTGATTTTAATTCTTTCATCTGATGTGGAATTTTATTCTGATTTTTCAGTATGTTATCCTAGAGCCATGTAGGTCTCCCCATAGATTTTGTTAGATTTTTGTAGGATATTCTGATATGATTTGTCTGAGCCTGAAGATAGGAGAAGTCTTGATGACTTCTGACTTTGAAGTTCAACTGTGGTTGAACTTCAGAGATAGTCTCCTGTGGTTTCTTGGCCTGTGGGTTCTTCTTGAAGGTGGGAGCTGATGGAGGTCCTGTTGGAGCTTGCAGAGATGCAGTGGATTGAGGCTTAGTCTAGGAGCTTGTTGTCTGTTTGTGAGGTTCGAGATCCCGAAGTTTGAAGGGAGTTTATGGTACTTTCCTGAGGAAGGCACTATGAATGACTTTCATTCTTTCTTCTCACCTCTTTCGTAAGTATCCAATGATGTCGGAGCCGACTTGTGAGTTTAATTCCTCCTGAGGAGGAATATAAACTGATCACATGTTGTTGAGCCACATGGGATACGATTCCTAAGTGGAAGCCCCTTAGCACTTTCCTGAGGAAGGTCCTATGGGTCTATTCACTTAGTTCCAGTAGTTTGTCTAGGACTTCTTAAGTATCCAGTGATGTTGGAGCCGACTTGTGAGTTTAATTCCTCCTGAGGAGGAATATAAACTGATCACAGTCGTTGAGCCACGTAGGATACGATTCCTAAGTGTCAGCCTCCTAGTACTTTCCTGGGGAAGGTCCTATGAGTCTGTTCACTTAGTTCCCCTAGTGCATATAGGTATTTCTCAAGTATCCCGTGATGCCGGAGCCTTCATGTGAGTTTAATTTCTCCTGAGGAGGAATGTAAACTGATCACAGTTGTCGAGCCGCATAGGATATGACTCCTGAGTAGTAACCTCCTGGTACTTTCCTGAGGAAGGCACTATGAGCTTGTCTGCTTAGCTTCCTTTTCTCTGGTAAGCTTGTTCTGAAGCTTGGAGAATGGGATTGATTCCTCTTGCCTAGGAGTTTGTTTAGATCCTTGCTTAGGTTTTGATTAGGTTGTTGCTTAGATCCTTGCTTAGGGTGTTGGATAGAGTTTTGTTTAGAGATAGATTAAGAGTTGTCTCAGGTTTGTTTGAGGCCCTGCTCAGGGTTAGTCTCTTTGTATTGTTTGACTTGTGTGATGTTATGTTGCATTAGACTTAGGTGTTCATCTAGATAGTTCTGAGTAGGTGCATCTTAGAAGTAGACTTTGTGTGCATGAGAAGTTGAGGTGGTCCTCCTTCTGCTTGTTTGTTATTGCGTGGCTTTGCTTGTTGGTATTTGGTAGAGCTGAGCTCCCTTGCCTCTGTGCCTTGTTTGTCTAGTTGTTGCATTCATGCATATTTTCAGTATTCCTTTACGTTGCATTTTCTCGTTTGTGGTTTAATCCTGTTGCCATGATCCCTTAGGAGCTCTGACTTCTCCGCTGCGGAGTTGTTATGATAGACATTAGGATGGTCAACCAGGTGTGATAGCAGTAGGTAGATTCCCCTGTTTCTCAGCTATAGTTTTAGGGTTTCCCTTTCCTTTCTGTAGGAGCGTTTGAGTAGCTTGACCCGTAGTTAGCTGAACTACAGCTGCTCTGATTCTTCGTTCCAGACGAAGATATGTAGGCATAGGATGCGATATCCTAGCGAGCACACTAACGACTAACCTTTGTTCTCTCGCGGCTGTGCGATCGAGACTTTCCCGCTAACGACTAATTGTTATCCCTTTCTCTTGCCCGAGCGCGTTTGAGACCAGATCGTATTTGTAGGTTCCCGAGCCTTAGAGACCAGTTTGTCTTCTCACTGCTGTGTGAGAACCCCTGTTTACCCGTAGTTAGCCGAACTACGTTTGCTCTGATCTTTCATTCCAGATGAAAGTACGTAGGCACAGGACGCGATGTCCTGGCGAGCAACCTTTCCCCCGTTTAGACGTAGGAAGTCGAACTACGTTGACTCTGACTTTCCCATTGCACGAGGGAATACGTAGGCCCAGAACACCGTATGTTCTGTCGAGTCTTGTCCTTTTATTTTCTTTTCAGACCAGCCATTAGCGTAGATAGATAATACACCCTTTTACCTATAAACACCAAGCGTGGATCCCATCGAGTACGATGGACGTGAGGGGTGCTAATACCTTCCCCTTGCGTAACCGACTCCCGAATCCAGGTTTTGGTTGCGATGACCATACCTTTTTCCCGTCTTTGCGAGGTTTACTTCGAGCGTTTCCTTTCCCGCTCTGAGGGATAAATAACGCACGGTGGCGACTCTCCTGTCAAGCCGGCGCCGATTTTCGCAGTAGCGACAGCTGGCGACTCTGCTGGGGACCTATAGCATCTAGGGACTTTTCCCATCCCTTATGCTGGGACCGTTTCCCATCCCCTACGCGAGTCAATCCTAGCGCTTGGATGTTTATTGGTTGGGTGTTGTGCATATTGTGTTTTACTTTTCTGCACTTTACTTTCCTGTACCTTTACCTTTCCGCATTTATTTTCCAGCATTATATTATTATGATTATTGCTGTGGGCAAAGGGAGGTTACTGTGAGTGGAAAGCCGGACCTGGGCTTGAGTACACACCTAGATATAGTTGTGGAGAAGTAGTAGACGAACCTGTCTGCTGAGCAGGCACAGTTCCCTACGAAAATCTGCGCTCAGACGAGATTCTTGCAGAGGTGCTCCTTTCCGGTCCTGAGGATCTGAGGGGAGTCCAGACGTGAGGATTGTCGACTCTGGGGACCGATCATTTGGAAGTCAGCTAAGTGAGGCCTCTTCATGACTTGATGATGCCACTCCTTCTGGGAATCGTATCGTCATTCATGAAAGTCTGTGACGCTGATAACCGCATAGGATGCCGTACCTTTGTCCGTGGATTAGGTCTATCCTACCTGTGAGAGGGACCGGGTTATTGCAGGAAAACTGGCCTTCAGAAACCATGATTCAGTATCTTTATCAGATGGTGTTCTTGATTTATCTCCAGGTGTTGTCTGGGTCAGATGGGTTTCTTATCTGAGGTTGAGGCTATTATCAGATGGTATTCTCGTCAGATACAGAGGTTCAGATGGTTTTCTTACCAGGGGATTGATATTTTGAGTATCAGATGGTAGTTAGTGGCATGAGATTCTGATGACCGTGTTGGTTTTCTGTTCTTGATCACAGAGATATTCCTCTTCAGGCTACAGCATAGCCCCTGTGTTCGCAGATTGCATTATTTATCATATTGCATCATTGCATTACCATCTGCATTCAACTAACGTGTGTGCATTGCAGGTACATATTTTCCCTTCCAGTTCTGGTGTTTGTTCCTAGCAAGACATGGAAAACCTGAAGAGAGTATTGCCCTATAAGTTTCCGTCGCCGAATATCAGTCTATTGTTAGAATTGATGGCTATTGCTAAGAAGAGAGGAATGGGTGACTTCAGAAAGAGATATGGGAGGATTCTGACCTACGTTTATCAGCCATCTGTTTACGAGACCAGCGGCATCTATACTCTGTTACAGTTTTACGACGCGGAGCTCAGGTGTTTTGTATTTCCCGACTTCGTTTTGGCTCCTACCCTGGAGGAGTACTCTGCACTTCTGGATATACCGATCCGTGAGCAAATGCCTTTTTATCGTCCGGACGCCGAGCCTAAGCTGGCTGAGCTTTCTGCCATCCTGTGCTTGAAAGAGTTTGAGTTGTCTGGGAAGATGATCAGAAGAGGAGACGTATGGGAATTTCCGTTGGATGTCTTAGTGGATAAGGCTCGAGAGTATGCCCAGAAGGGTAAATGGGATGTTTTTGACGTTATCCTTGCTGTATGTGTGTATGGCATCGTGTTATTCCCGAACATTCCTGATTTTGTTGATTCAGATGCCTTCTATATTTTGGCTGCGGAAAACCCAGTTCCTACTTTGCTGGGAGATATCCACCATTCAACCCACTACCAGAATGAAAAGCGGCGAGGAAGGAATGTGTCTTGCTGTGTACCTCTCCTATGCAGGTGGTTCACCAGTCATTTGCCTAAGTCAGGCCCGTTTGTCACCTCTATCAATTCTCTAGGATGGCCCGAGCGCTTAATGGGATTAACTGCTGAGAACGTGGTATGGGTCATTAAAGAAGTATTTGGAGCTGAAGTCATACTCAAAGGCGAAGGATTCCCGAATGTTCCGTTAATTGGAAGGAAAGGTTGTGTCAACTATAACCCGTCCTTATTGATCAAGCAATTTGGGTACATACCTCAAGGAGCGCCAAAGCCCGAGGAGATACAGGAATCTCTGTATCTCACTGGGGCAGTAGGGAAAGAGATGCTGACCAAACTTGAGAAAGCCTGGAAAAACTTGCACAAGAGAGGGAAGCTTTCAGGTAGCAGAGGGGATACTCGAGGTCCTAGCCCATATGAAGAATGGATTCGTGAGCGAGCTGTGAAGTTCCTTATGCCGTATCCAGCAGTTCAGCCATTGCATCCTCCTCCGGTAGAGGAGCCTACCACTGTGGACATTCAGGTTTACAAGCAGCTGATGGCGGAGAAAGAAGAGCTAGCCAGGGCTAAAGAGGCTTTAGAGCAGGAGAATGCCCAGCTTCGGCATGAAAATATTGAAACAGGATATATTTCTAAGCAACAGGCTGAAACTCTGAAACATCTGAAGACTACGCTATTGGAATTGGCTGAAACCAAGAAGCGTCTGGAGTTAGATGTCGACTCCGTTAGTAGTGTGTTGGCCACCAAGAAGCAAGAGCTGGAAAGGGCCTACACAAAGCTAGCCAAATTCAGAGAACACTGGGATCGCACTATGACCAAGCGCAAGGAGCGAGAAGAAGAGCTGAAGACTCAGATTGCTCAGTTAGAAGAACAGGTCAAAGTGAAGAACGAAGAGCTTGAAGAAGAAGCCTGTCGCCGATACGAGGCCGAGCGCAAGTTGACAGATGCCATGAAGAATTTGGAAGATTTCCAGCATAGAGCAGATGCCAAGAGACCCAAACCAGGGGATGGTGCTAATGATAAGGCTTGGGAAGACTTTGTCAGAGACATCCAGGGGACGGTCAGGAAGAGGGATCGGCTGATAGAAGGTTTGATTTATCAACCAGATCATGCAGAGACAAAGAAGATGGTCGAGGACTTCCGCAACCGTACCCGTATTTGATTTCTCTTGTATTCTGTATGTTGAGATCACCACCAGGCATGTTGGCTGGGATCCTCCTTATCATATCAGCTGTATGGAGCATAGTTATGTAACTTCTTGACAAGACTGTTATCCTAATCAATATATGAGGGTTTTCCAAATGTTGTCTTTATGGTTTATCTCGTCTTGCTACCACTGACACTGGAATTGGAGGGAAAATATCTCCAATGCACATGCACGTTAGCATTTTTGTATTTCTGTTTGCATAAATCATATTGCATAGCATTTAGCAGGTCAGAGCACTTATCCAGCCTTTGTTTTCACCAGAAAGTGATTCTCGGGGAATTGTTTGAGGCAAGAGGGGAGTGTTGAAGACGACCAAGGGGCTGAAGCAGATTTGAGCAGAATCAAGCAGCATAATCAGTTACCGGTAATTGGTGGCTATGTCTGAAGGCAATTTCCAGTCTCCTAACACCCAGGCAGGGTTTACTATGGCGTCCAACCATCAGTATGATTCTATGGAAGGCTTCCCGCAAGTGAACAATCTTACTGCAGACCAAGTTGTGCAGCCAACTGTTGAGAACAGAGATCGGCATGAGCAGTTTCTTGCCCGAAATGAACGTTATTCTCCTGTTAACAATCAATGTGTCGCTTTCCCTGCGATGAATTACCGGAGAGATATTCCAGTGACCGGGGTGGTAGATCCAAGAAGACTCCGAGTGTTGGAAGAGCAAATGAAAGCCTTGGAAGCGAAAGATGCCGTTAACCTGGATGCTGTAGCCATGTGTTTGGTTCCTGACCTCGTGTTGCCGTACAAGTTCAAAGTGCCGGAATTTGAAAAATACACGGGAGATAGCTGTCCAAAGCTGCATTTGATGATGTTCTGCCGAAGGATGACTTCGTTTGTGCGAAATGACAAATTGATGATCCATTGCTTCCAGTATAGCCTGACTGGGGCATCGTTGAGATGGTATGTGCAATTGGAAAGTAACCAGATTCGATCTTGGGTGGATTTAGCCAGAGCTTTCATAAAGCAGTATGATTACAACTTGGATTTGACTCCTAGTCTCGTGGATCTACAAGAATTGTATCAGGCGAAAAATGAATCATTCAGAGCATATTTGCGAAGATGGAAGGAATTGGCTGCTAGCGTTCAACCACCGCTTCCGGAAAGAGAACTGGTTGACATCTTCCTGGGTACCCTGAAAGGCCATTATTTTGACAAATTGTTCAGTTGCACAAGCTTTGTGGGCCTGATGAGGCTGGGAGAGATTGTTGAGAGAGGACTCAGGAGTGGAAAGTTTCGACGTGTTCCTTACGTCCCAGTTGGTAAGTTTGAGTCAGTTGTCAGTTCTCAAGAAGAATGGGAAGGAGATGACGTCACCTCAGAATCTCTAGCATCTCAGGATCAGTTTTCAGACACTTCAAGTCAACGATCATCCTATCGCCGATCGCGTCAGCATGCTCCACGAAGACCAAGGAAGCCTGAAAGGCAGTTTACTCAGCTACCGGTGTCGTACAGCCAGTTGTTGCCAGATCTGGTCAGAAGTGGATTGGTAGTGCCGAAAGAGACTAAGCCCGTGATTCCACCTTATCCTCCAGGCTTTGATGCCAGCGCCCGCTGTGAGTACCACGCTGGGGCACAGGGGCATTCAACGAATGATTGTAAAGTGCTTAGAAGTCAGATTCAGGATCTGTTAGACTCTAGCCGTATTTGCATCACTCCTCAGGGTTGTGTTCAGATTAATGATTTTCCATCTTCCAGTTGTGCGGGTTCGTCAGTTAATGTCATGGAAGACTCCGCAGGAAGTGCGTGCTCCGAGGATTGTCAATCAGAGAGTTCAGTTGAATATGGGGGAAGTTTCTAGAAGTTTCTATGCCGGGTGTCGCATCTGTTCCTCTGCTTAACCCGTTTAGCTTTTGTGCATCAGTATTTGCTGACCACCACCAGGATTGTTGGCTGGGGTCGTTATATTCAGACTCATTTGTGCTTACCTGCTGATTTTGTTGGTTGTACATGTGTGGGAGATGTTTGTCTGTGTGCTTATAGCTTGAGTTTCTCTTTATCTCGTTGTGAATATGTGTTTGCTTTCTGCGCTGCATTATCATTTAACCGGTATATCAGAACCGTGGGTCTTATTTCCTCAATCGCCAGTTTGTTGCAGGAATTCCCTCAGAGATATGGAACGGAATCAGTTTGAATTGATCGAAGTCCGAAGCCAGCTGGAGCAGATGATGAGAGACATGCAAGAAATGCGTCTGGAGCAGAAGATTCTCAAAGAGGAGAACAGTCAGCTGAAGACCCAAGTGAGCTTGATCATGGAGGTAGTCAAGAATGTGCTTAGGAAAGAAGACGATCAGCTATTTGAAGCCGCAATGAAGAAGCTCGCGCCACCTGTGCATGTGGAACCTGAGCAGCAACAGAAGATACATCCGGCTCAGCGGAAGATCCAGGAAGGAAAGCCAAGGAGAATATTTGAGGCACCACCTATGGCATATGCGGAGCTCTTGCAGATCTTATTGAGGTTTAATCTGGTTGAGAAGAGAACGTTGTCACCACCAACAAAAGCGTTTCCCCAGGGATACGATGCCAATAAGCAATGTGATTTTCATTCCGGGGCATTCGGACATGACATCGAGGGATGTCATGCTTTCAAACACAACGTTCAAGACCTGATTGACTCGCACGATATTGAATTCACGCCGGGCGGCGTAGCTGTACATATTGCTCCTGTCTCAGTCGATGCTAAGATGACAGATGTTTCCAAAGCTGCAGTGGGTCAGAAGCGTATCCTGGACTCCATGGTGTCAGAATCTCCAGGCCCACAATTGTTGCCTATTCCTGGGGCAGATCTGAGAAAGCAAATGGCTAAGCATAAGGAGAGCGTTAATCGATACATCGAAGATCAAGAAGCCGATGTTGCATTTGATACGAATGGTGCTCAAGGGTCAACCCGATACCGGCAGCAGCAGCCTCAGCAACAGAATAATCGGGGGTATAAAAGAGGTCAGAATCAAGGTCCTTTGGCAAGCCGTCATTTGGAAACTCCTCCTATACCATACGCACAGCTTCTGCAGACATTGCTTCAGCTCCAATTGGTTCGTAAAAGGACATTGGCTCCCTTAACGGGACCACCACCACCGGGGTACGATGCTGACGCTACTTGCGAGTTCCATACCGGGGCACCAGGCCATACGGTTGAGAACTGTAAAGCATTTAAGCACAAAGTGCAGGATCTGCTTGATAGTGCAGCAATCAGCTTCGGGCCGGGAGGCCCCCAAATCATCTGAATGAAGGAGGAAGAGCTCTATAGTTTGGTTGAGTCGATTGAAAGCAGGTCAAGACAGCATTGGATTGCCCCTAATAAAGATAGCTGGTTCAGCAGCAGGGCAGATGCAAAAGCCCGATTCTCAGAAGCTAGCATATTTTCTTTGTTTTAGCTTGTCATTTCTTTGCATTTGTAGTTGCTTTCCTGTTTGAATTTGTAAGCTTGTTTGTAAAACTTGTTGTTTTCATTCAAATTGATGATAATGAAATAAATATGCATGTTTTGATTGAATCCAGTCGTGTTCACTAACTGTTTTTGCAAATGTCCAACACTTGGTTAAGTAGAATTTGGGGAGGATGACGAAAATGACCGACATGCAAATTCCGATATTGTATGCTTTCGAAATAAAACCTGCTGATGATGTACAGGCATTGCTTCAAATCCCTAAACACCGGAGATATAAGGAAGATAATCCCTTGTCAACCCCTTTGAGCCTTGTAGTAGGAGTTCTTTCTGTGAACGAAAAAACCCTCAATCTTAACCTGGGGCAGGGTAGGTGTTAGCTAATTTGACCGAGCGTCCAAATTGCAAAAGGAGTGTCCGTTCGAGGATCAATCACACCCCTAGAGGTCGTGCCTAAAAGACCACAATGGTTCAATCAAGGGTGGGACAGCCACATCATTCCCCAAAGAGTCAGACAAACAGTGTCACACGACTTGTTCGAAAAAAATGGAAAAAGAATCAAAAGCCCGCTAAGTCAAGAAAACTTCAAAACAAATGGCTTAGGCAAAAATGAGGGCATCCCGCTGGACTTAAAAAATCAAAAGAAACTCAAAAGGAGTCAGTCCAGGCAAAAGTTAGGGATATGAAAAGAAAAAAAAGGATCAAAAGAAAAATCCTCGATGAAAATACAAGTCGTGTGACCACAAGTGTCAAAGACGAAAGGTGAGTGGCTGTCACTCCCAAATCCAAAAGTTTCTCGAACTATCACTCCTATCTTTCAGCCTCTGAGAGGTGAGCGCTAAGGTCAAATTAGCTGAACATAGGATCGGAGAACATCAAGGAGAATGGGTGGGGTAAAGTAAACTTTGAGCCTTTATCCTTTCTTTCAAAACCATGAACCTGACCACGTTACAACCTTCAAAAGACCTAATTGAAGCAGGGTGTTTCGAAAGCATACTCCGGTAAAGGTCACGTCGATTCTGACTCTTAAAAAGGTTCCTCTTACCATGATGGTACTGATGTTGATAAATGTTTTGTGCATTATATGCCATAAGCTGTTTTTCCTTTTCCCAGTGAACAGATTGGATGTCAAAGCTGTCATATGTGTTGCGTTAATACATCTTTTATGCAGAACAACTTGTTTTACTTGCGAGTAAGCGCTTGACAGCAGAAAAGCTTCCTACAATGGAAAGTATGGTCAAGATAGAATGTGGAGCGCCCGAATGTTCCGAGAGCAGGGGCAAGCTTTATTGTGATTCCCAGTCAGGTCAGCTTCTCGAAGTCAGTTATTCTGGGGCAATCAGGTTGAGATTCAGGCGAATACGGTCAAGAGCGCTACTCTGAATCAGATAATCGGGGCAAGGTCATTGCAGTCAGGGGCAGATCATCTTAAGCGCGCAGAAGTTACTCGAGAAGCATTCGAGGTGAAGTATCTCTCAGAAGTTCAGAACGCTGAGGCATGTTATATCAGACCATCGGGGCTCAGATTTGCAGAACTCTTTTCAAGGGCTATCCCCACAGAGGTCCCGTAGGCTGAGGCATATCGGAAGAGAAAGGATTGTTGTTCTCCGTACCTACAAGGCCATTCAGGGTTATTCGAGCGGATACAGTCGATTTTCGAGAGCGAGATGATTGCGGGAAGTCGTGTTACTATCCCTTGACTCTTCACTGAAAGGTTGAGTATTCAGGAAGAATGTTTCCCAGCGTCAGTCGTACCTGACCCAGTAAGCTGGCTTAAGAGCTCAAATCCAAGTTTGCGATTACTGTGAAGCCCATCTGTGTTGGCGCATCATTTTCCAGATCCAAGCTTCATCAGAACGCAGGAGGGCTCCCTCCATTGTCTCCAGCAAAGTCCAATTCGTCATTGGTATGGATAAGCTATTCCCAGGGGAGTCTAATCATACTCGGCACGTCTGCTATTTCACAGCGGAGTTATATTCCCCAGCAGGGTATTACTTCGTCGAGGTGTTCGGTTAAGTTCCCAATATCCCCAGCAGAGTTGATTTCACTCTCCCAGCATTTATTTTGCTAGGACGATTCAGTGATATCCAGTTTATCCCCAGCAAAGTTGGCCTCGCCTTCAGCATTTATTTTGCTGAAGTGGTTTTCTGTACCCGGCCTTCTCCGGCAGCTCGAGCCTGCTAGCATATTGCATGCATCATCATACTTGCATCATATTTGCATCATACCTGCATGACATTTTCAAAATGCGTAGCATTTCCATCCAGGATGGAGCATTACGCTGTAGAAAGACTAAAGCATTTGCATGTGCATACAAAGCATAAGTCAGATTGTCTATCAGCCTCATATGGCGCGTGAATTACTCTGTGATCAGTTCAGGGACATTTATTCAGCAGCAGTATTCAGACAGTCCAGCGGATTATTTGTATCTCAGATCATACAGCGATTATGCTTTGATCAGTCAGTCATCTGATGTTGACAAGCTTTTCTTCCCGTCAATTCATATTGACGATGTGTTCCTCCAATGAATGGATTTCTCCGATGTCCTGAGTACGAATGTGGTTTTCTTTCCGTCTATCCATAGACGATGTGAAGTTGCGGGTGGTCACAGTAGGGCTGCCAGGAGGGGTTTCCCCAGGATATGCTTTCCTTACCGTCTATCAGTAGACGATGTGAAGTTTTGGATGGATTCTCAATAAAGTTCAAGACAGAGCTTCTCTAATAAGTGGCTTTCCTTTCCGTCTGTCAGCAGACGATGTGAAGTTTCGAGCTATTGTTCAGCGGGTTTCTTATTGCCAGATCATGCATATGATGAGGTGTTTTCCCCAGCGAGTCTTCTCCGGCTATCCTTGGTTGTTGAGGGGCTTCAAAATGATTTTGAATGTTGGTTTCTCTTTCTGGTTATTGGATATGATGACGTTTCAAGAGGTACTTTTCTGACCATCAATCCCTATTGATGTCGAGGCTCTTCGAAGAATGTTCAGTTTTCGTGATTGTCGATTCTTATTGACGACATGGTTCCTTAAAAGGTGGTTTTTCTTACCGTCGGTCCATACTGACGATGTGGCCCCTTCAAGGATATTGACTTCTCCATCAATTCCCGTAGACAGAAGGATTCTGAAATTCAAAGGATGGTGTTGAATTGCGTTATGGTGACTTCCCGTCTATCTTTAGACGATGTGTGCATGGAGATTCTGGTGTCTTTCCGTCTATCCTTAGACGATGTGAGTATGGAGATTAAGGTTTTCTCCCGTCTGTCAGTAGACAGCGTGAATTCAGAGATTATTTCTTTCCGTCTACCCTTAGACGATGTGAATAGTGATTTGTTCATCAATCAGGATGATTCCGTCTACCCTTAGACGATGTGAATAATGATTTGTTCATCAATCAGGATGATTCCGTCTACCCTTAGACGATGAGAATAATGATTTGTTCATCAATCAGGATGATTCCGTCTACCCTTAGACGATGAGAATAATGATTTGTTCATCAATCAGGATGATTCCGTCTACCCTTAGACGATGAGAATAATGATTTGTTCATCAATCAGGATGATACCGTCTACCCTTAGACGATGTGAATAATGATTTGTTCATCAATCAGGATGATCCCGTCTACTCTTAGACGATGTGAATTGATTTGTCATTATGGTGACTTTCCGTCTATCCTTGGACGATGTGTGTATGGAGATAAGAATTTGATCCCGTCTATCCTTAGGCGATGTGAATGTGGAGATTAATGTTGTCTTTCCGTCTATCATTAGACGAGGTGAGTATTCAATCAGGGTGTCTTCCCGTCCATCTTTGGACGATGTGAGTATATTTCTCTTCCTGCCTATCAGTAGGCAATGTGAAAGAATCAGGTATGTTGTTGCAACCATCAGGGTTTGTTACATGGGGTATCACAAGCAACGGGTATTCAAATCAGGAGTTCTTTATCAGATGATTAATCAGTTTGGTGCCGCAATGACTAGACTCGGTTTTCTGGACTTTATTCTCCAAGCAGTTTACAGTATATGCTCGCGGTTGGCAAATTTTCGGGTTTTGTTTGTATTCAACCGTCTCGTACCTCTGAATGTTTGAAGGCTGAGCGCTCTTCAAACCCTTCAGGTCCAAGTCGCTTGAATAGGGGCAGCTGTTGCACCCTAAAATTTGACCAACCAATTCTCCTATCTGACTCATGGTTTAAATTCATATTCACAATCAGACAGATGATTTTTGTGCACAAGCAGGGGATATCAGAGTTTACAGCTTGATTTTCGTCTATCAGATACGGCAGACCCAGTCCAGATCACCAGGGTTTTATTTTCGGGAAATTGTGCGCTCCTCGGTGATTTTTCAGTGATTTTAAGGATATTCGGATGCCCGGGGATACCTGTTCGATTCGATCTGGTCTCGTGCGCTTTATGGCGGTCATTTGCATTCATCTGCATTTTTAGGATTTTTAATAGGCTTTTGTGAATTTTTAATAGGCTTCATAGATTTTTCTGGAATTTAAATAGGGTTTTTGAATATTTTAATAGCTTAATTCTCTTTTTAGAATTTTATAGAATATTTTAAATAGATTTTAATCATTTGTAGAATTTTAAATAAGATTTTAAATAGTTTTATCATTTTAGAATAATATAGCTTTTCTTTTAAATCATTTTTAGAATTTTCTATAGATTTTAAATAGGTTTAATAGTTTTTAGAGAATATAGAAAATAATATATGTAAGAGCACAGATTGTGTCTCAGTAATATCTCTATGTTTTGATGATAACATTAATGATAATTTGTATACAAGAATTATACTCTCTAAATTTGTTCTAAACTGTTTTCTACAGGCACAAAAGATTTTAATCTTAAAGAGCAAATTTGATGTGAACAATGAATTCTGAATGGCTCAAGAGCATCTGAAGATTAGAAGAATCTGAAGTATAAGAGCTTAGTTATCAAGATTCTGAAGATACAACACGCTGCATGTATTATCAAGAATCTGAATAAGAGAAGACTCTGAGTGAAGAGACTCTGAATGAGAGAAGACTCTGATCTGAGTGAAGACTCTGATCTAAGAGCATGTTACGCTTCAAGCACACAGCTGCACCAGACTCTGATTCATCAACATCTGAAGAACATATTAGGCTCTGAAGTTTCCAGAAGGTTCTGAAGACTGAAGACTCTGATATTGATTGTTGATCTGAATTATTTGAAGAAGAATATTTTAATATATCCGTTGGAATATGCCAGCAAATCTTTCCTTAATTGGGATAGACAAAATTCTCTGCACAGAAGATTATTCCTCTGGTACATTCCTGATATAGTTAAATCACAGCTCAGCAGACAATTGCTACACCCACATTTTGTGCGCCGTCTCTCTGCTGTAATAGTACAAAGGACAGTACTATTTTGATATTGGAAATATTTTCTCTAACGGTAAAATATTCTCTCCAATATTCAAGTGGCTATATAAAGGACATCATAGCTCATTCTTCAAGTGCCAAGAATTACAACAATATTGACAAGAACTCTCTCACGCTCAAAGCTTTCATATTCTTCACTGCTCATACATTGTTCTAAACTTAGAGAAATAACACAGTTGTGTTTATAGCTTTCATAGAAGCAATTCTTACTCTTTCATTGTATTACATTAATTTGTAAAGAAAGTTTTCCTTAAGAGGATCTAGGTTAGATCAGTAGCTCTTAAGAAGACTAAGAACAGTTGTTCTTAGGTGTGCTATTTGTAATCAGTTGATTTGAATAGTGGATTAAGTCCTTGTTGAGAAAGGCAAATCACTCTTGAAAAGGGTGGACTGGAGTAGTTGAGTTCAACGAACCAGGATAAAAATACTTGTGTTTTTATCTTTGATTATTTTCTGTCATACTTATTCAACCCCCCCCTTCTAAGTATTTTCTCACCTTCAGTTGGCATCAGAGCTCCGGTTCTGAGTGTGCATTCGCTTAACCGTGACAGATAAAGATCCAGTGAGAAAAATACTCTGTTATTTATTTGGTTGCTAATATGGGTGATATTCCTACATCAAGCAACAAATATGAAGGAGACAGAATCAGCACCAAACCTCCAATGTTTGATGGAGAAAAATTTGATTATTGGAAGGATAGACTTGAAAGTTTTTTCTTGGGGTATGATGCTGATCTCTGGGACTTAGTCATTGATGGGTATGAACATCCTACTAAGGATGGCAAAAAGATTGATAGAAAATCAATGACTGAGGAGCAGAAGAAAGAATTCAAGAATCATCACAAAGCCAGAACCATACTTCTGAATGCAATCTCTCATACAGAGTATGAAAAGATTACCAACAGAGAAACTGCTCATGATATGTTTGAGTCTCTCAAAATGACTCATGAGGGAAATTCTCAGGTGAAAGAAACAAAGGCTCTGGCGCTTATACAGAAGTATGAAGCGTTCAAAATGGAAGAATCTGAGAACATTGAGACTATGTTTTCCAGATTTCAGATTCTAACAGCTGGGTTGAAAGTTCTGGACAAGGGCTACTCAACATCTGATCATGTCAAGAAGATCATCAGAAGTCTTCCTACCAGATGGAGACCTATGGTGACTGCATTGAAGCTGGCCAAGGATCTGAACAAAATCTCACTAGAAGAACTCATCAGTTCTTTGAGAAGTCATGAGATTGAGCTGGAGGAAGATGAACCCCAGAAGAAAGATAAAGGTAAATCCTTAGCTTTTAAATCTAACAAATCTGTTAAAGCCTTGCAGGTTAATGAAGAAAGCTCTGAGGAATCTTCTTCTGAAGAAGAAGATGAACTATCAATGCTGTCCAGAAGGATCAACAAACTCTGGAAGCACAAAGGGAAGAAGTTCAACAACTTCAGAAGATCTGATCAAAAGAAAGAATCTTCTGGACACAGAAGATCTGGCAAGAAAGAGATCACTTGTTTTGAATGTAAAGAACCTGGACACTACAAGAGTGAATGTCCCAAACTTCAAAAGGAAAAACCCAAAAGGAAGTTTGACAAAAAGAAAAAGGTTCTGATGGCTACATGGGATGACTCAGATGAATCTGAATCATCTTCTGAATCTGAGGAAGAATGTGCAAATGTTGCGCTGATGGCCAACACAGATGATCAAGATGAAGGAACGTCATCATCTGAATCTGAGTCAGAATCAGACTCTGACTCTGAAGAGGTATTTTCTGAACTCTCCAGAGCTGAACTTGTTGAAAGTTTATCTGACATGATGGAAAGCTACAGCAAGATTAAACTCAAATACAAGAAGCTGAAAAGCAATCTTGAATCTGAGATTAATCTTCTGAGAACAGAACTTGTTGAGCAGAAAGAAATAAATTTAAAACTCAAAAATGATTTAGAAACAACTCAACAAGAATCTGATACTGAAACAGAGTCCAGTGAAAATATTTTAGAAAAATATGACTCCAGTTTTAGAAGATTTCTCACTAAAAGCATAGACAGAAGCAAAATGGCTTCTATGATCTATGGTGTTAGTGGGAACAACAGAAGAGGCATTGGATGTGAATCCTCCTCTGGAAGCAATCCAAAGTCTGTTGATAAACTCTTCATCAAGAAGACTCCTCTGTATTCTCATTTCAAGTTTGGTCATCTGAATGATATTAAACATACAAGCTCTGAAAAGAGTACTTATGTGTTTAAGCCAAGGGTTAGCCAGAATAAACACTATGTTGAAAAACAGAAGTTTAGGCAAAACCGCAGAACATCTAACCCCAAAGGACCCAAAAAGATCTGGGTACCTAAAAGCAAAATAATACCTGTTGCAGATATCCTTAGCAGCAAAATCCAGACACCAATCATGGTACCTGGACTCTGGATGCTCGCGACATATGACGGGCGAAAGGTCTATGTTCCAAAGCCTGGAACTTAGATCTGGAGGGGACGTGAAATTTGGAGGGAACCAGAGGGGCAAGATCATTGGCTCTGGTACGATAGGTAATGGTAACCTACCCTCTATTTCTAATGTTCTGTTAGTTGAAGGATTGAAACATAATCTATTGTCCATAAGCCAATTAAGTGACAATGGTTATGATATCATCTTTAATCAAAAATGTTGCAAAGCTGTTTGTCAAAAGAATGGCTCAACCTTATTCAGTGGAAAGAGGAAAAACAACATTTACAAAATTAATCTTTCAGAACTTAAAGTTCAAAATGTAAAATGCCTTTTATCTGTGAATGATGAGCAATGGGTCTGGCATAGAAGATTGGGACATATTAATATGAGACGTATATCTCAGATTAATAAACTCAATCTGGTCAGAGGACTCCCTAATCTGAAGTTCAATTCAGATGCTCTGTGTGGCGCATGTCAAAAGGGTAAATTTTCAAAATCCCATTTTAAACCAAAAAATGTTGTTTCCACCTCTAGACCATTGGAATTACTTCACATTGATCTGTTTGGACCAGTGAAAACTGCATCCATCAGAGGCAAGAAGTATGGGTTAGTCATTGTAGATGACTACAGCAGATGGACATGGGTAAAGTTTCTAAAACACAAGGATGAGTCTCATTCTGTGTTCATTGACTTCTGCAATCAAGTCCAGACTGAAAAAGAATGCAAAATTATTAAAGTCAGAAGTGATCATGGTGGCGAATTTGAAAACAAATATTTTGAAAAATATTTTTCTGAAAAGGGAATTGCACATGATTTCTCCTGTCCTAGAACTCCACAACAAAATGGAGTTGTAGAGAGGAAAAATAGAACATTGCAAGAAATGGCCAGAACCATGATCAACGAGACAAATCTGGCAAAACATTTTTGGGCAGAAGCAATAAATACAGCATGTTATATTCAGAACAGAGTGTCTGTAAGACCTCTTCTGGAAAAGACTCCCTATGAATTGTGGAGAAACAGAAAGCCCAACATTGCTTATTTTCATCCATTTGGATGTATTTGTTATATGCTTAACACTAAAGATCATCTAAACAAGTTTGATTCCAAAGCACAGAAGTGTTTCATGCTTGGTTATTCTGAACGCTCTAAAGGCTACAGAGTATTCAATACTGAAACACAGATTGTGGAAGAATCTATTCATGTTAGATTTGATGATAAGCTTGGCTCTGAAAAGCCAAAGCAAGTTGAAAGTTTTGCAGATAGAGAAGTTATTCTCACAGACTCTGAAGGCTCAGAGGCAAACAAGACTAAAGACAAAGACTCTGAAGAAAATCCAGATGCTACACCTTTAACTTCCCAACTTGACAATCTGCATATTTCTGAAAGACCAACAGTCAGAGGATCTTCTTCCAGAATGAAAGCTTCTCATCCAGAGGATGTGATAATTGGAAAGAAAGATGATCCAATAAGGACAAGAGCATTTCTCAGAACTTCTGAATCTTCCTTCTGTGGCTTAGTGTCAATTATAGAACCTTCATCTGTTGATGAGGCTCTGGAAGATAATGAATGGATTTTAGCTATGCAAGAGGAGCTGAATCAATTCACAAGGAATGAAGTCTGGGATCTGGTTCCAAGACCTAAAGGTTTCAATGTTATTGGAACAAAATGGGTTTTCAGAAATAAACTGAATGAAAAAGGAGAAGTTGAAAGGAACAAAGCAAGACTGGTTGCTCAAGGCTACAGTCAACAAGAAGGCATAGACTACACAGAAACATATGCTCCTGTTGCAAGGTTAGAGTCTATACGCTTGCTTATTTCATTTGCTGCACAACATAACATCACTCTTTATCAGATGGATGTTAAAAGTGCTTTTCTTAATGGAATTATAGAAGAGGAAGTGTATGTCCACCAACCTCCTGGTTTTGAAAATGAAAATTTTCCAGATCATGTTTACAAACTAAAAAAATCTCTTTATGGACTAAAACAAGCTCCCAGAGCTTGGTATGAGAGGTTGAGTAATTTTCTTCTTAAGAAGGATTTCATCAGAGGAAAAGTGGATACCACACTATTTTGTAAAACCATTAAGAAAGATTTGTTGATTTGTCAAATTTATGTAGATGATATTATTTTTGGATCAACAAATATTATGCTTGGAAAGGAATTTGCTAAATGTATGCAGGAAGAATTTGAGATGAGCATGATGGGAGAACTGAAATTCTTTCTGGGAATCCAAGTAAATCAGACTCCAGAGTGCACCTACATACATCAGACGAAGTATGTTAAAGAGCTTCTGAAGAAGTTTAACATGCTGGATAGCAAAATGGCAAAGACTCCAATGCATCCTACAAGCACTCTAGGTAAGGAAGAGGTAAGTAAGAAGGTAGATCAGAAACTCTACAGAGGTATGATAGGATCTCTTCTTTATTTGACTGCTTCTAGACCAGACATTCTGTTTAGTGTTTGTTTATGTGCTAGATTCCAATCAGATCCTAGAGAATCACACTTAACTGCTGTTAAGAGGATTCTAAGGTATCTGAAAGGTACTGCTAATGTTGGTTTGTGTTACAGAAGATCTGACAAATATTCACTAGTTGGATTCTGTGATGCTGACTATGCTGGAGATAGAGTTGAGCGCAAAAGTACTTCTGGAAGCTGTCAGTTTCTTGGAAGTCATCTGATCTCATGGTACAGCAAGAAGCAACCAACAATTGCACTATCAACCACAGAGGCAGAATACATTGCTGCTGCTGGGTGTTCCACTCAGATGCTCTGGATGAAGAGTCAACTAGAAGATTATCAAATCTATGAGAGTAATCTTTCTATCTTCTGTGACAATACTTCAGCTATATGTTTATCCAAAAATCCAATTTTACACTCTAAGGCTAAACATATAGAGATTAAACATCACTTCATCAGAGACTATGTTCAGAAGGGTGTAATAAATTTAGCCTTTGTTGATACAGATCATCAATGGGCAGATATTTTCACAAAACCCCTTGCTGAAGATAGGTTTAAGTTTATTCTGAAAAATATTTGTATGGATTTTTGTCCAGAGTAATATTTCTCAGAGTCTACTTCTCAGATGCTAAGTGTTTAACACTCTGAAGTATTTCATCTGTTTTGCTTATTTAATTTATCTGTGATTTATTTTTGTGTGAAACTCTGTACTGACCATCTCAGAGGATCTGAAAGTTGAAAACGTTTCATTTCTTAAGAGTTACAGAATCACATGCAAAGCAAACACGTGTCACTCAGAATCTGAAAAGATGGAGTACACCTACTGACTATGACGTTTAAGGTATTGCTTTGAAAATCTCAATCTGTCTTGATTTTCCCCCCAAATGTCATATCATAATTAAAAATGATTACTTTTCATTAAATGCAAACGTGCGTATGTGTCCTATGTATGTCTGTTGTGTTTCCCATGCGTGTTTTATTTTTCTATATAAACCACTCTCACAACACATTCACACTTTTCACATTCTCAACACATATGCGCTTTTGTCTGTTGTTCTCTCTCTTCTCAAACCCTAAACGAACCCAGAAACCGTCATCTCCTTCTTCTTCATCAACAATGGCATCCACATCAAAAGCAGTTACTACCAAAGATTCTACCACTATCATTGAACCAGTACGCACTCTTCTGACTCCTGTTGATTCTCTAGAAGTGTTATGTGAAAGTTTCGTGGATTTGGAAGACCTTGCTGATAATGGGTTTGATCTGGTTCCTTCAATCAAGGCACAAGGCTGGGATGGTTACTTTGATAGGCTGATGGGTCCTGTGTATCCAAAGTTAGTGAAGGAGTTTTGGATCCATGCATTCGCTACTCCAAAGTTCGTTCATTCTTCTGTGCTGGGTAAGAAGATTGTTATCACTGAAAATCTGATCAGGAAACTTATAGGTTTCAAGGCAACTGATGGAGTAACCTCTCTATCTTCTGCGCGTGAAGACCTGAAGGATGTTTGTCAAGAAATCTGCACTACTGGTGAACCTTGTAAGAAGGTTAAGTTTTTGAAACCCACTTACAAGATTTGGGCTAAGATTTTCTTGAACACCATTTTTCACAGACCCTCCTCAAACTCATCTGACTATGTTAATGCTGAACAACTTTACTTCATGTACTGTTTGCATCAAAACATTCAGATTGATCTTCCTTATCTGTTGTTCAATCATCTGGTATCTCATGTCAAGGAAACAAGGGAAACAGCAAGAGATAAAACTGGAAAAGTCAGATCATGGATTCCTATGGGAAGACTGATTTCAGATATTCTGGTAGAAAACCAACTTGTGGCGCATCTGCAAGAGGCTGGGCTGACAGAAGATCTGAACTTTATCATTGGCTCTGAGATAAATGGCTTAACTCTGAGAAGGATGAAATTGGTTGAAGATTTATCTGAGAAACCAAGGAAAACTAACTCTGAAGAGGTTAGGGGGAGAAGGATTCCTGTTGAGGACTTTCCTCTATTTACCTCAGATGAACCCAGAGAGCTAATAGCTGAGTATGTTGCTTGCTGCATCAGAGATGGTGTTGAGATCCCTGCAAATCTTGTGCAGAAGGAAGGCCAAGTTCTTCCTGATCAGACAAGGGAAAGAAGACGCAAGAGAAAAGCTGATAAAGAAGGTCATCAGAAGAAAAGAAAGCATTCAGATGCTGAGAAGAAGAAGAAAAGAAAGAAGCTGAAGAAGGTTCAACAAAATCCTCCTGCAGCAACTTTTGAAGAGATAAGAGATACTCTGAAACAGGTATTTAACACTGATTCTAATCCTGTTCATCATTCTGCTACCACACCATCTGACTCACCCCTCATATTTAAAAGATCTAGACCATCTGAGACTCATACACCACAACCAACAATCATTCAAACACCACAATCCAAACAAACTCAACAAACAACACCACAACCTCAAAACCCCATCCCAGAATCTACAATTCCAGAGGATGTTCACCCTGAACACTCTGACCAACCTGAAAATCCCATTGATCCTAATGAGATTTTAGATATTACACCCTTAAACCGTTCTATCATTTTATCTTCAACTTCTGAAAAATCTAACCAATCTGATACATCATCTGATGATGAATCATCTGGTTTCATTAATGAATGTTTGAATGATCTCAAACAACCTCGTACTGAGAGTGTTTGGAAACAACTTTTTAAATCTCCCACCTCTGATCATCCACCTTCTCCACAAAATTCCCCCACTCAAACTCTCAATCCACAACATCTTGAAATCCAATCCACTCCACAACCAACATCTGAACCACAACCAACATCTGAACCACAACCATCATCTGAACCTCAAACATCTGAACATCCATCTCCACAACCACAACCTCAACCTTCTAAACAAACACCACAAACACAACCAACCCAACCCAGAATTCCTGATGAAGCAGAATTGGGATCAAGTGTTTATACTATGTTAAGAAATTTTGACAAGGATAATGTCTCAGACTTTGCTGACATTATGGATGTGTGCATGACCACTATGGATAAAGAGGCTGCTAATGCTGTCTGGAAGAAATATCTTTACAGACTGAATAGGGAGGCTTTGAAAATCAGGACTCAATGTCTTAGATTATCAAAAGTAAGGTTTGCTGCTTATCAGAAAAGGATTAAGAAAAACCCTCCTCCTATTCTTCTTCTAGAAGCTCCTCCACCTCCAGAAATTCCTGCACCCAATGTCACTCAGATTGTTTCAGAATCCACTGTTCCAGAATCTTCTATTTCAGTATCTACAGATCTTCAGAAGGATGTCAAGGAACTAAAGGACTTCATGGTTGATCAAAAGAAGACAAATGAAGAAATGAAAACTTGGATGGCTAAGCAAGATGAGAATTCAGAGAGGATTACAGCACTGCTGCAACTCATCGCTTCTCAACAAGCCTCATCTGCCAAACCTTCTTAATGCTTTTGCACAAGTTTTTCATGCTTTGTTTTGTTTTTGATTGTCTTCTGATATGTTTTGTTTGCTTCTATCTGAATCTGGATGTTATCTTAATGAAAATGATCTTTTGCTTATCTGGATATGTGTTTCTTCTGCATCTTTACTGTCTTTTAAAAAATCTTTTTGATTATGACAAAAAGGGGGAGAAACAAAATAGAATCCGATTGTTCAAATCTATAAGCAATTATCTGAACTAAGTCAGACATGTTACTAACATTCTTTGAATCTAATCAGAATCTGACAAATTTATCTAACCAGACTCTGACAAATTTCATTGAAGTTTTTCCTGAGATCTATCTTTTCAGAACCTGATCAAAAATAGCTAAATCTGAGTAAACCAGACTCTGATATCTAAAGACCAGACTCTGATATCTAACCTTGAGTACTATGATCTGAAAGATAACTCAAGACAGGAAATGGCAAGATAAACAACCAAGTGTTCTGAAGTTGTTCATCTGGCATCAAGCTTTAATATGGCATCAAGCTTTGGCATCAAGCTTTGACTCTAGAAGTCAAACATATATCAACCAGGATTTGTCAACCAGGCTTCAATCAGGATGTTAATCAGGCTCTGAACCCAAAATGCAATCAGGCTCTGAATCTGAAATGAAATCAGGCTCTGAATCTGAAATATACTCAACCAGAAAGGGAAGTATCTAATTCCATTAGAGTATTCATTTCAGGGGGAGATTGTTAATCTCAGGGGGAGTAATTTTAATTCATTTTTTATTGAACAAATTGCTCATGTTTTGTCATCATCAAAAAGGGGGAGATTGTAAGAGCACAGATTGTGTCTCAGTAATATCTCTATGTTTTGATGATAACATTAATGATAATTTGTATACAAGAATTATACTCTCTAAATTTGTTCTAAACTGTTTTCTACAGGCACAAAAGATTTTAATCTTAAAGAGCAAATTTGATGTGAACAATGAATTCTGAATGGCTCAAGAGCATCTGAAGATTAGAAGAATCTGAAGTATAAGAGCTTAGTTATCAAGATTCTGAAGATACAACACGCTGCATGTATTATCAAGAATCTGAATAAGAGAAGACTCTGAGTGAAGAGACTCTGAATGAGAGAAGACTCTGATCTGAGTGAAGACTCTGATCTAAGAGCATGTTACGCTTCAAGCACACAGCTGCACCAGACTCTGATTCATCAACATCTGAAGAACATATTAGGCTCTGAAGTTTCCAGAAGGTTCTGAAGACTGAAGACTCTGATATTGATTGTTGATCTGAATTATTTGAAGAAGAATATTTTAATATATCCGTTGGAATATGCCAGCAAATCTTTCCTTAATTGGGATAGACAAAATTCTCTGCACAGAAGATTATTCCTCTGGTACATTCCTGATATAGTTAAATCACAGCTCAGCAGACAATTGCTACACCCACATTTTGTGCGCCGTCTCTCTGCTGTAATAGTACAAAGGACAGTACTATTTTGATATTGGAAATATTTTCTCTAACGGTAAAATATTCTCTCCAATATTCAAGTGGCTATATAAAGGACATCATAGCTCATTCTTCAAGTGCCAAGAATTACAACAATATTGACAAGAACTCTCTCACGCTCAAAGCTTTCATATTCTTCACTGCTCATACATTGTTCTAAACTTAGAGAAATAACACAGTTGTGTTTATAGCTTTCATAGAAGCAATTCTTACTCTTTCATTGTATTACATTAATTTGTAAAGAAAGTTTTCCTTAAGAGGATCTAGGTTAGATCAGTAGCTCTTAAGAAGACTAAGAACAGTTGTTCTTAGGTGTGCTATTTGTAATCAGTTGATTTGAATAGTGGATTAAGTCCTTGTTGAGAAAGGCAAATCACTCTTGAAAAGGGTGGACTGGAGTAGTTGAGTTCAACGAACCAGGATAAAAATACTTGTGTTTTTATCTTTGATTATTTTCTGTCATACTTATTCAACCCCCCCCTTCTAAGTATTTTCTCACCTTCAGATATTAAATAGGTTTAATAGTTTTTAGAGAATATAGAAAATAATATAGTTTCTTTTATTAATATTAGGATTTTAATAGATATTAAGTGATATTAGAATGTTAATAGGGATTAGTAGAAATATAGAATTAATTAGGTTAATTGATTTTTTAGAATTAATTAGGATTTAAATCTTTTTGTTTAGGATTTAATTGATTTTTTTTTTTAGATTTAATTAGGATAATTAGACTTTTAATCATTTTTTAGAGTTTAAGTAGATATTAATTGTCTTTTTAGGATAATATAGAAATTAGAGCATTAATCTCTTTTTTAATTAGATTTTAATTGATTTTCGGATTTAATTAGGATAATATGAGTTTAATCATTTTTTAGAGTTAATTAGGATTAATTGATTTTTATAGAGTTAATTAGGGTTAATGTTTTGTTTAGTGGTCATTAGTTTAATCAGGATATTAATCAATTCTTTTTTGGGTTTTTTATTCATTTTTTCGTCTGGGCCCAAGGGGAGGTTTTTTTGGTAAAGCCCAATTGACTCAGCAAGTCCAAAAAAGGGTCCAAAGTCTTCCACCAGCGTCCAGCAGACACCAGAACAATCCAGAAGTTTCCAGCGCATGTCAGTAATATAAATATTGATGACACGTGTTGAAGCAGGAGAGGACCCACGCGTTTACTCAGAGATCACGCCACCACAGCCATTCTGATTCCCCAGACGCTCACCACGTGGCCCACCTGTCCCCCACTCACTCTCTCTCTCAGTGCATGCACGCCACTTGGCGCCCCCACACCATTGCCTGAGTCCCATCGTCAACCCCACCGGCGTCCATGCAAACGCCCTAACCGCACGCCGCCGGCCACCGTCAACCAACTCCGGCCACCACCTAACCACCAAAATCTCCAGAATCCCCAGATCTTCATCCTCTTCCTCCGATCCCCTCCATTGAACCTTCATCATCCTCATCAAGATTTTCCAGAATCAACTTCATACTCCATCAAGATTTTCCAGAATCAACTTCATCCGCCATCAAGATTTTTCCAGAACAACATTCATCGTCCATCAAGATTTTTTTTCCAGAATAATACCTATCCTCCATCAATTTTTTCCAGCACGCTCAGACATTCATCATTCTCCAGCAAGATTCCCCAGAAAACATCATCTGCGTTCAATCTTCAAGTCACATTTCCAGAAACTCCAATCGCGTTCAATCTTCCAGGAGATTTCCAGATTTTCTTCGCTCCAACCTTCATCTGTAGTGTATTCAGAACAGTCCTTCAAAGAAGGCGAACTAATCCCAGGTATGCTCCTTGCATGTTCTTCTGTAGATTAAATTGCGTTGCCTTCAACGATTAGGGTTTCGAGATACTCATTTATGCGTGGTTTGTTGTATAACGCTGAGATTTGGGGGTTTGATCTTGATGCTGTGTTTGATGATGATATAGAGCGTTTAGGTTTAGATTGATTGTGTGGTTGGGTTGGTGTTTGTTGTTGATGGAGATCATAGGGGTTTCAGGTAGAGAAGAGATGAGGGAGAGACGAGAGAGTGAACGGCGCAGGTTCAGGATGATGAACAGTAGTAGGGTTGGTGAAGGGGTTTAGGTTTTGTTAACTGAGCATCTGGATTAGGGTTTGGGGTTGGGTTAAGCCCAAAAGCGTGTTTCTGAACGCACACCCCCCAATTGCTCATTTCCCCCCCCCTGGCATGTGAGTCTGAGTGAATGGGAGTTGGGCCTTAGGCCCAATTTGCTTCCTGCACCCCCTGGGCGTAAGCCCAGTAATAATATCAACTGAGAAATTGCTAATGTGACACCCCCCCTGCATTTCAGTTCAGTTTTTTTATTTGTTTTTGGTTAGTAAGCTTGGGCCCTGCGCCCAACTGCTGTTGGCACCCCCCAGAATGTGGGCCCATCCAGAATAGGCTTATATCCATTGCTGTTTAGACCCCCAGGTTATTTCTTTTATTTTTTCTTTTATATTTTCATATTAGAAATTCATAATAAATTGTAAATAAATGTTTTTTCAATGATTCTTTTTTCATCCATTTCATGAAATCGTTAAGAAAATTAAATAAAAATAAAAAGGGCACTTTATTTTTGTTTTGCTATTTTGTGCATATTTTCCATTTTAATTGATGTGTTTTTTAATATTTTCAATGCATGCATATCATTAGAAAATTCATAAAAAATGGTAGAATTAGTCGAATAATTCCGTTCTTTTTTTCTGTAGACTCGTAATTCAGTGTAGAATTGTATAGTACAAAAAGATTAGCTCAATCATGCATTTTCATTTTAACTGCATTTTTTCATTGTTATTGATGTTTGAATAATTGGTCTGTGAATATGTCTGTGTTGCTGATTTTAATTCTTTCATCTGATGTGGAATTTTATTCTGATTTTTCAGTATGTTATCCTAGAGCCATGTAGGTCTCCCCATAGATTTTGTTAGATTTTTGTAGGATATTCTGATATGATTTGTCTGAGCCTGAAGATAGGAGAAGTCTTGATGACTTCTGACTTTGAAGTTCAACTGTGGTTGAACTTCAGAGATAGTCTCCTGTGGTTTCTTGGCCTGTGGGTTCTTCTTGAAGGTGGGAGCTGATGGAGGTCCTGTTGGAGCTTGCAGAGATGCAGTGGATTGAGGCTTAGTCTAGGAGCTTGTTGTCTGTTTGTGAGGTTCGAGATCCCGAAGTTTGAAGGGAGTTTATGGTACTTTCCTGAGGAAGGCACTATGAATGACTTTCATTCTTTCTTCTCACCTCTTTCGTAAGTATCCAATGATGTCGGAGCCGAATTGTGAGTTTAATTCCTCCTGAGGAGGAATATAAACTGATCACATGTTGTTGAGCCACATGGGATACGATTCCTAAGTGGAAGCCCCTTAGCACTTTCCTGAGGAAGGTCCTATGGGTCTATTCACTTAGTTCCAGTAGTTTGTCTAGGACTTCTTAAGTATCCAGTGATGTTGGAGCCGACTTGTGAGTTTAATTCCTCCTGAGGAGGAATATAAACTGATCACAGTCGTTGAGCCACGTAGGATACGATTCCTAAGTGTCAGCCTCCTAGTACTTTCCTGGGGAAGGTCCTATGAGTCTGTTCACTTAGTTCCCCTAGTGCATATAGGTATTTCTCAAGTATCCCGTGATGCCGGAGCCTTCATGTGAGTTTAATTTCTCCTGAGGAGGAATGTAAACTGATCACAGTTGTCGAGCCGCATAGGATATGACTCCTGAGTAGTAACCTCCTGGTACTTTCCTGAGGAAGGCACTATGAGCTTGTCTGCTTAGCTTCCTTTTCTCTGGTAAGCTTGTTCTGAAGCTTGGAGAATGGGATTGATTCCTCTTGCCTAGGAGTTTGTTTAGATCCTTGCTTAGGTTTTGATTAGGTTGTTGCTTAGATCCTTGCTTAGGGTGTTGGATAGAGTTTTGTTTAGAGATAGATTAAGAGTTGTCTCAGGTTTGTTTGAGGCCCTGCTCAGGGTTAGTCTCTTTGTATTGTTTGACTTGTGTGATGTTATGTTGCATTAGACTTAGGTGTTCATCTAGATAGTTCTGAGTAGGTGCATCTTAGAAGTAGACTTTGTGTGCATGAGAAGTTGAGGTGGTCCTCCTTCTGCTTGTTTGTTATTGCGTGGCTTTGCTTGTTGGTATTTGGTAGAGCTGAGCTCCCTTGCCTCTGTGCCTTGTTTGTCTAGTTGTTGCATTCATGCATATTTTCAGTATTCCTTTACGTTGCATTTTCTCGTTTGTGGTTTAATCCTGTTGCCATGATCCCTTAGGAGCTCTGACTTCTCCGCTGCGGAGTTGTTATGATAGACATTAGGATGGTCAACCAGGTGTGATAGCAGTAGGTAGATTCCCCTGTTTCTCAGCTATAGTTTTAGGGTTTCCCTTTCCTTTCTGTAGGAGCGTTTGAGTAGCTTGACCCGTAGTTAGCTGAACTACAGCTGCTCTGATTCTTCGTTCCAGACGAAGATATGTAGGCATAGGATGCGATATCCTAGCGAGCACACTAACGACTAACCTTTGTTCTCTCGCGGCTGTGCGATCGAGACTTTCCCGCTAACGACTAATTGTTATCCCTTTCTCTTGCCCGAGCGCGTTTGAGACCAGATCGTATTTGTAGGTTCCCGAGCCTTAGAGACCAGTTTGTCTTCTCACTGCTGTGTGAGAACCCCTGTTTACCCGTAGTTAGCCGAACTACGTTTGCTCTGATCTTTCATTCCAGATGAAAGTACGTAGGCACAGGACGCGATGTCCTGGCGAGCAACCTTTCCCCCGTTTAGACGTAGGAAGTCGAACTACGTTGACTCTGACTTTCCCATTGCACGAGGGAATACGTAGGCCCAGAACACCGTATGTTCTGTCGAGTCTTGTCCTTTTATTTTCTTTTCAGACTAGCCATTAGCGTAGATAGATAATACACCCTTTTACCTATAAACACCAAGCGTGGATCCCATCGAGTACGATGGACGTGAGGGGTGCTAATACCTTCCCCTTGCGTAACCGACTCCCGAATCCAGGTTTTGGTTGCGATGACCATACCTTTTTCCCGTCTTTGCGAGGTTTACTTCGAGCGTTTCCTTTCCCGCTCTGAGGGATAAATAACGCACGGTGGCGACTCTCCTGTCAAGCCGGCGCCGATTTTCGCAGTAGCGACAGGATGGATATCCACGGTGGGACGCCTAAGCATGAGTACGGCGACTCGGGTCCTAAGGATAGGATGGGGTGTAGGTCGTTGACACGAGGGTGAAATGGTGAACCTTTCCTTCGGAGACGGATAAACGGTAATGGAAAAGCAGTGATAATTGAAAACATAAAATGGTATACGAGTGATGATAATTGATAGTAACAACATGAATATGGTTAAGTTGGAAATGGGTAGTGGAAGTGTAATTGATTTAGAGATTGATAGTTAAGTGAGGATTTGATCTTTTTATTATAATAGTGAAATGAAATTGAATTAACGTTAATTATTTTTATGATTTTTGTGAGTTTTATGTAATTTATAAAAATGTTAGAATTTTGATTATAATTAAGTTAAAAGGGCTTGACTAATTAATCCTAAATTTAAATAAAGAGTTTATTATTATTATTTTTTTTATTTAAGAAAAACGGATTAAGAGGGAATTAAAAAGAGTTCTAAGTTAATTAAGAAAAACAAAAATATTGTCGTTGAATTTTTGTCTAAATTTGAGTAGGAGTGAGAATTAGAATGATTTATTTATTTATTGCTTTTTTACTTAAAAGAGAGAAACTAAATTAACTTAGTATGAAATTTATTTTTTTGTTATTTAAATAACTTGAAGAAAAGTTAATTAAAACTAAATATTTTTCGTTATTTTTATTTTTTATAAAAAAAACCTAAATAAAAATCTAAAATTATTATTTTTATTATTTCTTTTATAATTTTCATTTCAATATTTTTTCTGGTTTATTTATTTTTGATTAAATTAATAGTTAGTAGTTAGATGTTAGTTGTTGTTAGTGATTTTATTAATGACTAACTAATTACAATACAAACAAAACAATTAAAAAACTGAAACTCAAGAAACGAATGGGCTGGGGCGATGAATTCCCCAGACCCAGCCCGTTAATCAAAAGAGGGGGAAGGTCTTGTTGGAAACCCTAAATAAACATCCCCAGCGGCGCATCTCTCCTTCCTTTTGCCGATTTCCTTCCCCTTCCTCTTTTTTTTTTTGCAATTCCTTCCCCCTCTTCTCCTCACGTTCCATCTTTCATTCTTTCTCTCCTTCGATCCACCTTGTTCTGCGTAAGACAAACAAAACGACACAAAATCAATAGATTAACAGAGTTAGCCCAAAAAAACAACTTACGGTTTCAATGGTTTTCGCAGGGGTTTCGTCGCAATTAGAGCGGAAAGACGAGGGCTCGCAATGGAGTTTTCTGGCGATGTGTACGAAGGTTCGGATCACGATTTCGCGGTGGAGGGTATGGACGGAAATGCAAAGGTTAAAGAGATAAGTTTTCTTCCTTCTTCTGATTCACTGCGTTAGGGTTTTCCTTTGTGAATCGTGAATTTTTTCAGTGTTCTGTGAATTTGCGGATGTGAGTTCTTATATAGGAGAAGCAAAATTAATTTACGATGCAACATTAAATGTGCAGATTTGCTGTCATCTCGATTTTGGAAGGATATAATCATCGTGAGTTGATTTGAGATTCTTTCCATTTTCGGCCAAACATGTTTAGTAACCAAATGAAGGTTTATGCGGACTGTCTGGGAATTAATTGATGGTGATGATTCTTGCATTGCTTTGATATGATTATGCATTCAATTCATTGTTGAAATTATGATTGTGTCGCACGCTGTCCTGATTTGTTATGCCTTTCTCTTGGTTTGCAGGTACCTTTGATTTTTCACTGCATTTGCTGAGGCAAAGTTCTACTTGACATAAATCTGGAGGGGTATGATGATTCATGGCACTTTAAAGCTTAAATTATTTCTTAAGTCTCTTACTGTTGAATGACCATCTTCAAGTGTTTGCATTGTTTTACAGCCAAGTCACGCGGAACTTACAACAACTGTTTTGGAATTCGTCTATGCAGTATCAGAGCTGCAATTTGGGAAAGCTTGTTTGAAAATCTTCCTTCATTTATTTTGGATGCAGCTTATATGGGGGGAGAAAGGCTCAAGAGTGTTTGATGATGACATTGCTTCAGACCTGCACCGTATTCTAAGTGTTAAAGCTCTAATTTAGAAACAGAAGGCTTATAAGGTAATGCCAACCTATTTTTCTTACGGACTGATAAGAATAAACTAAAGTTTCTCGTGATCACAAATGCTACCGCTAACTACGTTTTTTTTGTGTTCCTTAGGCATGGAATTCTCTTGTAAAGCCGTGAAAACCGTCCATTACCATGATGAAGCTCGTGCTTTCAACAGGTTTTGAGGAATCGTGAATGACGCAAGTGAAGACTTGAAGGTGAATGTGAGGCTGTTACTCACGCTTTGAAGCCCATAGTACGTTGTTTACCGTTATGGTCGTGGCTTTCTCTAATTCAAAAAATAACCGGTGATAACTATTATGTTATCCTGATGCCTCTTCTTCTTTGCTGCAGAACCGGATGTGAATGGTGAGGTACCATGTGTGTTCAAACTAACGGAAAGAATGCCTCTATGCTCTGCCTTCTGAATGCTGGTTAGATCAAAAGTTGATGATTAAATGTGTTGAACGTTCCCGTTTTAATGTGGTTGATGCTCCCACTTTTCTTCCTCTTGTTCACTAATACTTGCTTAGGAAATGCAGGGCTGTAAATTGTTTAACATGTCCCGCAGTGTGGACTTCACACGCTGCCGAGGTTATGATTATAACTTGTCAACAACCAGGCCAGGCTGCATTGGCGTTCTTAATTTCCTTTCAAACTTGTGTTCTATTCTTGTAAACAAAACCTGATTTCTATATGTTGACGAAATTGATTTTGTAACGGTTTCATTGCAGATGAATGAGAGCTTCATGGCCTGAGCTGGGATTTGTAGAAGACTTAGCAATGTTCGCTGGCACATCTTTCTTGTTTGGTCATGGCAAACAGCTTGGGGAAAAATGGAGTTTGACAGCTCAAATCATTAGTTCGATGACAATTAGTTGTGCTGGAGATAAATCTTCTCGTTGAGTCGGGTTGTCGTCTTGTGACCGTTAGATGATGTTGAAGGCACTGCCCGCACGTAACGACAATGGGGTTTTATGCCGTCATGTTATGATGCTTCACTTTGTTATGACTCTAGAAGTAATACTTTTCAAGCAAGGTATGTGAAAAAGCTGACTCATTCAGTTGTTAGTTGAGTTTAGGTGCAAAAGTATTCAGAAATTTTTTAGAGTTTTGATATGTCAAATTCACGAGGCTTCTCATGTTTGCAGCAGCGGGACTTGCTTAAAATAAGCCTTCTAGAGCGTCTTCTCTAACAGGTTAATTATGTTTAAACGCCACGGGTTTTCTAGCGGCATCTGAACGCTTAAGGTTCTTAAGATGGTTCCGACTTGGTCCTTTTGCAGCGTTTAACAAGCTTATCAATTCAACCTGATACCTGTGACGGCTGGCATGAACAGATTTTTGAACTGCAGAAACCGTTCGCGTGTCCGGTTCGAGCGACTGATGGATTTCTTGAATTGGTAGCCATAACTGTGCATGTCTTGGAGTTGGTTTACCATGAGGATCCTTTGTAAATGTTGTATATCTTACAGCCCTGTTTTAAACCATTGAATAGGCGACTTTCTTTTTAAGCTTTAAGAAAACAGTGTGTAATGCATTTATTTTGGTTTTCAAATATACCTTTTTTTTATCAGTATCTTAGCTGTTATCAAAATAAAATGGAATAGGACACATGTACATTCCTTCAAAAGTTCAGCAACAATATTATGTGCCCTCTTGACCGCCCTACTTAGGATGAGGTAACTTCTCCACAATGATTTCACCGAAACAACTTATTTGAATGTAACGAGTTTATGATCCGCCGTATCACCTTCGAATGCCATCATTAGTACTTTGCATATCACCATTGGTGAAGTAATGGATGTTTGGATGTAGAAGACAAACATGCGCTAGCTTACCATCACATATAAACAAAAAGAATAAACTGCAATTTAATTGGGACAGGGTAAGAAGAAAATGACTATGAATCACGACGTGAAGATATTGTTATTTCAAAAAAATACCTTGTAACCCAGATGTTTTAGATGGTGGACCTAAATTCACAAAACAAAACAGACAAACTGGTTAAACGGTTAGCTAAAACAAGTATGTACTAAAGTGAAATGCAAAAATGATCACGAATCTAAAGGTAAAATTTGGGGTACAACAACACCATTTCAAAGCAATTCAAGGATTGGAAAAGCTTCAACAACACTCATAGAAGCTTTCTGGATCAAATTGTGCAAGAATCATCCATCATTCGAGGCACTGTGCAAGCTTCAAGCCAGGTTCTTATTTTTCAAATTTGCTCACGATTCATGATGAATTACCATGACATTTTCACATATTTATGATCCTTGAGTGCCATAGGTCATTTTAGGATAGGTTTGGTTAAGTATGATGACAATTCTTGAAATGGCATAAAACTTTGTAGCTTTCGTTTTTCATTATTTAGAGAACATTAAGAAAAATGAATGGTGGAATGTTGATCTAGGCAGAGAGACAAAGAGAATGGTGTATTGAATTTTAGGTTTTGATGAAATTGAGAGCGCGCTACAGTGGCGTAACTGCCGGAGAAGATGACCGGCGTGGCTCTGGCCACCGCCTGGTCTTTCCCCCTCTTTCTCCGTTTAAAATCGCAGTTTAAAGCATGGTCGTTAGATCTCATGACTTAGTAGGCTCATTCAACGCGCGAGATGGAGCTTCATTTAGGGTTTGGACTTTTTAATTACGTGGCAAGGTGATATGCGTTGGATCAACATACTAGAATAATACACGCGTGTGATTAAGACCCACGGTAGTCATGTGTTGACTGCAACACACGTGAGCACTCATATTTTCATTTAGTTTGGATTGGATTGGGCCCAGCTTGCTCTTCCCACCCCCTCATGCGCTGGCCCAAATAGATTACAACGTGAAGCTTTACTTCCTGCACCCCAGCCATTTTTCATTTTATTTTATTTTCTTTTATTTCCATGTTATTTTCTGTTTCATTTTTAATTCACTTTAAATAGAAGATAGATTTATAAAATCATGGAAAAATATGTGTTAGCTAGTTTGGCATGTGTTGAAATTTGTCATATTTTTATTTTGATTTTCAATTTCTTTTTCAATTAATTGTATATTTTCTCTTTTAATATGTTTTTAATAGTTGAAAAATGACATGCCTTGCTTTGTGATTTTCTTTCTCTTTCAATAATCCAAATAAATGCTTGATTTTTTGTATGATGATTACTGATACATTGAATAATATTGTAGTATTTTTCTTGGATTTTTAGATTCCATTTGAATAGGTTTTGAAGCATATCTTTAGAGCCTTCCCCATTTGAACTTCCCATAACACACCTTTAGGTTTAGCATTTAGATAGTGCCCTTAAACTTAGAGTTTGGCTCTGAAATTTCTACCATAGGTTTATAACATCCTAAGGGACCTCTGGATTTTTTACTAGAAATTTTAGGATAGATTTCCTATTTTTATCTTATTTTACATCCTGACTAGCATTGATGTAGCCTTATGGAATCCTTCCATTTAGCTTTGCCATTTAGTGAACATTGTTGCAACCTTTAGGTACCTAATCTCCCCTTTATACTTTAGTTCATAGGTTGATACATCTTTAAGGTGATTCTCAAACACTTAACAGGCCATTACGCTCCCTTAAGTTGGATTTCCTTAGAGCTAAACATTGAAGGCTTTCTTTAAAAGTTTGTGTGATGATTTCTCTCCCCAGTGTGGCTTCTTTGCTTGGCTTTGCCTTGTCCATTCATTCAACTAGTCTTGATGAGGATCCCTATTGGGAGAGCCTAATTCCTCCTTTGGTTGAATTCTGTGCATTCCTCAAGAGGTTAAGCCTTTTATGGACATTCTGTGTTGATACACATTAACCAGATACATTAGATTGACATCTAGGTTCCACCGTTCTCATCTGTCCTACATTCTTAGGATCCCTCTTGTGAGAGCCTAATTCTTCCTTTGGTTGAATTCTGTGCATTCCTCAAGAGGTTGAACCTGGGATGGACTCTTGTGTTGATACACATCTAAATCTGATGTAGCCTGGGATGACTTCCTTGTTGCTCATCTTGTTTACCTCTCTCCTCCATGTTTGCCTGCTTACTGTGTTGCATTAGGATAAACTTGCATGTGTAGATACCCTTTTGTTTAGGTCCATGTCTGCATTAAAGGTTGAGCTTGTCTCCCTTTGCTTGTTTATTTTTTTCCTTTTTATCATGTTTGCATTTAAAGGTTGAGCTTGTCTCCCTCTGCTTGTGTGCTTTCTTTGTTTGCATCTCCTGTTTGCATTGAAGGTTGAGCTTGTCTCCCTTTCTTGTACTGTTGCATCGCATATGCATCTGTTTATATTCTTATCTCATCTGCTTAATGATTTTAGCTGTGTTTCTTTTTCCCTTTTGCATGTTCCCTTAGGATTCTCACCTCCTTGTTCAAGGATGGTGATGATAGACATTAGGATGAATCCATGCATGATAACAATAAGGTAGATCCCCTTTCGAACTCAACATTAGGACCATCATTGCATGATAACATTAAGGATTTGATTTAGTTCCCCTTTAGAGTCCTTTCTCTTTCTCATCTCAAAACGACAATAAAACACATAATAAAGGCTAATTTGTACCGTACACTACGAGCCTTAAGCTACTTGGGAAGTGATAATTGAGCGGTCTCCTCTCAATCGTCTAGAGTGTTTAGTATACGTCCTTTGGACGATATGCGACGCATTCGCTCCTAAGTCATAGTCTCTAGTGCAGTATGAATTACAAACATTCATGAAAACACTTTCTCCGATAAAAGACTCAAAAACAAACATCAAACCTCTTTTTGCCCTTTGGGCCTCCTTAATCAGGAAATCATTTTCAGAAAAAGAGTGTTGTTAACTCTCAGTTCTACCGCAAACGGTAACGCGTAAGTCTCCAATGAGCAAGCTACATACACCTAACTGCTAGAACTGTAGTTTAACTTTACTCGGGTAAAACAGATGAATCAACCTGTGTTCCATTTTATCCCGAACTACGTTCGCTCTGATCTTTCATACCAGATGAAAGTATGTAGGCACAAGATGCGACGTCTTGGCGAGCAACCTTCCCCCATCGCCCGTACTTAGCCGAACTACGTTGACTCTGACTTTCCCATTGCACGAGGGAATACGTAGGCCCAGAACTGCGAAGTTCTGTCGAGTCATGTCCCTTTCTTTTCTGTTGAGCCAACCTTGATAGGTAGATAGATAAATAACCCGTCAGATAAACACAACAAGCGTGGATCCCGTTGAGTACAACGGACGTAAGGGGTGCTAATACCTTCCCCTTGCGTAACCGACTCCCGAACCCAGAGACTTGGTTGCGATGACCTCGTCTTTTCCTTTCCGCTAGGGTTTTTCCTGATCGTTTCATTTCCCTCCTTTGGGATAAATAACGATAGGTGGCGACTCTTCTGTCTTTGGCGCCACCTTTTTTCGCAGTAGCGACAGCTGGCGACTCTGCTGGGGACATATAGCTGTTGGGGAATTTTCCCATCCCCTATGCGAGTCAATCCTAGCGCTTGTTTGTTTATCTCTTTAGGTTTTGTACATACCTGTTGTACTTTTACTTTCCCGCACTTTATTTTCCCGCATTTTATTTTCAGCATTATATCATTATTGTGCTGTTGTGGGAGGGAACTGATTCTGATGAGTGATAAGTCAGGCCTAGGCTTGAGGGCGAACGTAGCATTAGAGTGGATTAGTGGTGGACTTGCTTGCTTTGCTCGCACCAGTTCCCATGTAATCCATGCTCAGACGAGATTCTCTTTGATGATTTCCCTATCAGTCCTTTGGACTCGAGAGGATTTTGGATATGAGGATTGTCGACTCTGGGGACTGATCATTTGTGATTTAGCTAAGTGAGGCCTATTCGGGAGAGGATGATGCCAAACCAGAAATGGTGAACGTATCATCATTTCTTGAAAGTCTGTGACGCTGATGAACGCATAGGACGCCGAACCTTTATCAGTGGATTAGGTCCATACATATGAGTGGGACTGGGGTTATGCAGGAAACCTTTACCTTCAGACTACCCGGTTTTCTCTACAGTTTGAATCAGAATTCTTGGTATCAGTTGGTTCCTATCAAAACAGTGTTATGTGCTTGTCAAGGCAGAACTTTGGTTCTTCTCAGTCAACAAGCAGCAACCTCGATCCCTTGTGTGTGCATTATCATTTTGCATGTTTGCATTGTATTGCATTTGCATTTCATTTTGCATATCCATCCTCAATCGGAATAGGGAGCTCACCCATCTTTTGCCTGCTTTGTCAGTTGATTTCCTGACATTCGCATTGGACTTGAATCAACTTCAGGATCATGAACTCAGAGGAGCAGAACTTGGTTGTTACCAGGGCAGAGTTTGAACTGTTAAAGGATCAGTTGAGTCAATTCATGGAAGTTGTGACAGCCCTGACTAGAGATGAGGCCAATATGCAGAGGATTCCGGTGAATAATGTTGCTCAAGCCCAAAATGTGCAGACTCCTATCAGAGATAGAGATGCCTCTTCTGTCCATGACACAGACTATCAGAATTTCACTTTCCCTGTGCCAGATTCTCAGAGGGTCGTTCCGAAGGTTAATGCTGAGAACCGACAGACTGTTGAATTTATGAGAAGATATCAGTTCTTAGAGGAAAAGCTTGATACCCTGGTGAGTCAGACTACTCTTGATTTGAATGCTTCGAGCATGTGTTTGGTGTCAGGTCTAGTGATGCCTCCGAAATTCAAGATGCCAAATTTTGAGAAGTACAAAGGGAATAGTTTTCCGAAGCTACATTTGATAATGTTCTGCAGGAAAATGACTCCACATGTCCATAATGATCAGCTTATGATTCACTGCTTTCAATATAGTCTAAGTGGAGCATCGTTGAGTTGGTATATGCAGTTGGAAAGCAGTTGCATCAGATCATCGTCAAATTTATCCAATGCCTTCGTGAAGAAGTACAACTACAACCTTAACATGGCTCCTAGCCGCACGCAATTGCAAGAATTGTCTCAGGCGGATAATGAATCCTTCGGAGGATATGTGCAGAGATGGAGAGAATTCGTAGCTCGTGTTCAACCCCCACTTCAGGACAGAGAGTTGGTTGATATATCTTGGGCACCTTGAAAGGCCATTACTTTGACAAGTTGATCAGCAGTGGAATATCAAACTTTGTTGACTTAATGAAAGCAGGGGAACGTGTCAAGAGCGGACTCAAGAATGGAAATATTTGAGACATTCCTTTTATTCCAGCTGATGAAAACGAATCAGTTATCAGTTCTCAAGAGGGATGGGAGAAAGGAAGTGATGTCATCTCGGAATCTCCCGTACCTCAGATTCAGTGTTCAGATACTTCGAGTGTGCAGAGTCAACAATCTGTTGGGTCTGTATATCAGATATCTGTTCCCCGCCAGAGTCAACAATTATATCATCGTCAACCGTGTCAACATGCCAGACGAAGGCCGAGGAAGCTAGAGAGACAGTTTACTCAGCTACCGGTGTCGTACAGTCAGTTGTTGCCGGATTTGATCAAAGGTGGATTGGTTGTGCCAAAAGAAATTAATCCTGCGATTCCACCGTATCCGCCAGGTTTTGATATCAACGCCCGCTGTGAGTACCATGTTGGGGCATAGGGGCATTCAACTGAAGACTGTAAGGTACTTAGAAGCCAAGTTCAAACTCTGCTGGATTCCAACAGGTTGTCAATCACGCCTCAGGGTATTCGGATTAACGATCTTCCTTCATCCAACTGGGCGGGTGTATCAGTTCAGGTCATGGAAGAATTCACCGAGAGCAGTTGTTCAGAAGAGTATCAAACTGAAGACTCAGTTGAGGGTTGTTTCTCTGTGTAGCATTTGTTCATTACTGCATGTTGACCATCACCAGGCTTGTTGGTTGAGGTCACTCTGTTTGTACCTAGTTACTCTTGTATGATGCATATTTGTGTGATGGTTATCCTTGTGCTTGAATCTTGGGTTCCTAGTTTCCTTATTGATATTTCCCTGTTGCATTCATATGTGTTTGCATTCTGTATGACATTTTTGCATAACAGGTACCTCAGAACCATTGATCTTATTCCCTGTGCTAACTAGTTTGTTGTAGGATATCCGATGAGGAAGTTTACAGAAATCCCCACAAGGCTATGGAACAGGTACGAGCAGAGCTGAGTGAGATTCGAGGCCAGATGGGGCAGTTCATGAGGGACATGCAGATGCTCAGAGAGGAAAACCATCAGATGAAGACCCAGGTGGGTTTGATTGTAGAAGTGTTGAGGAATGTGCTCCAAAAAGAAGGTGATCAAGTACCCGAAGCTGCAGCAAAAATGCTCGTTCCACTTGTGTCTGTGGAACCTATACCAAGGAATGATAGGCCACCGAGATCCTCCGTGCAGCTTGAAGCTCAAGCCTTTTCCCGTCAGCAGCCACGTCAGGTTTCTCAGGACAACCCTAGAAGATATGGTCAAAAGATGAAACTATCTGACAGAATTCTCGATCCAATCCCTTTGGATTATGCTCAGTTGGTGCAGCTCTTGCTCCAACTTCAATTGGTTAAACCTCGGCTTATGGCTCCATTGACTGAGGACCTACCACCCGGCTGGGACGTAAATGCCCACTGCGACTTCCACTCTGGCTTGTCGGGGCATGACGTCACGAACTGTAAAGCTTTTAAGCATAAGGTTCAAGACTTTATTGATTTGAAAGCAATTGAATTTGTGTTGGGCGACATGAATGTATCAGGAAAATTTGTTCCCATTCCCTCACCTGAAGCTGAGAAAGACCAGGAGTATATCCTGCAGTCTTTGAAGTCTGAATCACCTTGCCCGCAATTTCTGCCTGTTCCTGGATCAAGCTTAAGGATGAAATCGCCATAACAAAGAGAGTCCTCACTAGTTCAGCCCTCGTCTCCAAATGTTGATGCCGTTCAGAATCAGCAAGCTTCTGCTCCTCAACAGCAAAACTATCAGCGCCAGATTCAGCATAAGCCTCACAACAATTTGAAAAGGAGGAACGCTCCCCTGCATCCCGTGCCTATGACGTACAGTCAGCTGCTGCCGCACCTAATTCATAATTCTTTGGTGGAGCCCAAAGCTCTCAAACCGGTGCCAGAACCTTAGCCTCCCGAGTATGATCCCAATGCTCGATGTGGATATCATGGGGGATCCATGGGGCATTCAACTGAGGATCCTGAGGCTTTTCAAGCCAAGGTACAACAGTTAATGGATGGAAGGTGCATATCCTTCCCACGAGGAAGGTTGGTCGTACACCGCTCTTCTGGTTGAGTCTGAAGACTTCAAAGGGTCGCTCCCCTCAGCAGCAAATCAGTGTGAAAGCCCAGTTCCTGAAGGCTGGCAATTTTCGTTTTATTCTATTATTTCTTTGCATTTGTAGTTTCTTTCCTGTCTATATTCAATTTTCGTTTGTAAAATTTGTTGTTTTTCAATTGATATTGATAATGAAATAAATATGCATGTTTTGAATTAATCCATTCGTGTTCACTCTATTGCTTTCTTTTATTTCAAACGCTTGTTTAAGTGGAATCTGGGGAGGATGACGAAATTGAAAGATGCGCAAGCTTCCGAGTGTATGCTTTTGAATAAAACCTGCTGATGATGTACAGGCATTATTTCAATCCATAAACACCGGAGATATAAGGAAGATAATCCCTGGTTAACCCCTTTGAGCCTAGTAGTAGGAGTTTCTGTCGGAAAATGAAAAACCCTCAATCTTAACCTGGGGCAGGGTAGGTGTCATCTAATTGGACCAAGCGTTCAAATTACAACAAGGAGTGTCCGTTCGAGGATAAATCACACCTATATAGGTCGTACCTAAAAATAGCACAATGGTTAAACCTGGCCGATCAGGAGTGAAACAATCATAATATCTTTTCAAACAAGTCAGGCAAGCCGGTGTCATACGATTTGTTCAACAAAGAAAAGAGAAAAAAATCAAAAGAAAGAGTCCGCTAAGTCAAATCTTGCGAACAAGCGACTTAGGAAAAAAATTAGGGCATCCCGCTGGACTTCAAAATCGAAGAAACTCAAAAGAGTTAGTCCAGGCAAAAATCAGGGAACGAAAAAACGAAAGACGAAAAGGATTACAAAAGAAAAATCCTCGTGAAATAACAAAATCGTGTGGCTCCGGACGCCGAAAGACGAAAAGCGAGTGACTATCACTCTGAAAACTTGTGGCTTCCTGAACCGTCACTCTTGTCATACAACCTATGAAAGATGAATGCTAAGGTCTAGTTAGCTAAACGTAGGATTGGAGAACATCACGGAGAATAGGTGGGTTAAAATGAATTTTGAGCCTATATCCTTTCTTTCTTAAATCGTGAACCTGACCACGTTATAACCTGAAAAAGTCCTAATTGAAGCAGGTTTGTTTCGAGAGTATACTCCGGTGAAGATCGCATCGAAACTGAATCCTATAAAGGATTCCCCTTAGAGCGTTGTAGTAATATTGACATGTTGATGAATGATTCATACATTTTATGTCACAAAATTTTTTCCAGTGAACAGATTGGAATTTCAAAACTGTCATATGCATTGCATTTAATATGTCTTGTATGCAGAGCAACTTATTTTACTAGCGAGTAAGCGCTAGACAGCAGGAAAGTTTCCACAATGGAAAGTCTGACCAGGATAGAATGCAGAATGCCTGAATTCCGGTGAACCGGGGCAAGTTGTGTCAAACGATCACAGCATGGGAGTCAGCCATCCAGAAGTTAGTTAATCTGAAGCAGTCAGGTCGAGATTTGATAAATCTCTCGAGGACAATCAGAGGTATTTCCCCACAGATTAGCCAATCAGGGGCAGGTCACCCTAAGAGCGCAGAAGTTATTTCTTGCCCGTGGGGCAATTAATATGAAGCACCTCTTCGAGGATTCAAAGTGTTGAAGCAGTTCTTATCAAACCGTCGGGGTATGAGATTTCAGATTTCCTTTCAAGGAACATCCCCACAGAGACCCCACAGGCTGGGGAAAATATGGAAACAAAGGAATTGTTCCTCTCCGTATCATCAAATCTAATCAATCAAGTTCAATCAAAGTCCAAGTTCAAGACGAATGTCGGGAAGTCATGTTAATCAATCATCGTCAGGTTTCACCTGTCTTCCCCAGCAAAAGCCCAATCATCATTGGCACGTCTAAGCTATCCCCAGGAAAGTCCAATCATACTTGGCACATCCAGTTATCCCCAGCGGGGTTGGCTTCACCTTTCTAGCATTTATTTTGCTGGAATGGTCCTTCTGTGTACAACTTTTCTCCAGCAGCCCGAGCCTGCATTTGCATCTTTGCATATATCATCGTATTTGCATCATATTTGCATTTCATCCTCAAATGCGTAGCATTTCCATTTCATATGGAGCATTACGCCATAGAAACATTCAAGCATATGCGTACGAGACATAAGCCAGTTTTCTATCAGCCTTCCGGGGCAACATGAATCTCTCTGCAATAAATACAGGGGCATTTATTCAACAGTTGTGTTCAGATAACTCATTAGTTTACCCGGGGTTCCAGATCGTGCGTCAAATTTTCTCTGTCCATCGGCCCGTTGAGGATGACTTCTCCAAGCAAATTTTCTTTGTCCATCAGTCCTCTAATGATGACATCTCAACAGATTCTTGTTATCAATCTCTATTGACGATAAGTTTCCCCAGCAAGTTTTCTCTCCGTCTATTCTTGGACGATGCGAGAGTTGGATATGTCTCTCCAGCAGGTTTTCTCTCCGTCTATTCTTAGACGATGCGAGATTTCAATTTAGTGTTCTCTCCGTCTAGCCTTAGACGATGTGAGCTTTGAAGATGATCTTCTGTGCGCCTAGTATTTGGATATGAGATCTGGATATGGTTTTCTCTATATATATTCTTAGACGAAGCGAGGTTCGGACGTGGTTTTCTTTCCGGTTATTAGATGAGATGACATTTCAGGAGGGTTTTTCGTGTTGTCGATTCATATTGACGTCGTGGCTCTTTTGAAAAATGTTTGGTTCGTGTTGTCAATCACTATTGATGATATGACTCTTTGAAGGTTTTCTTTTTGTCAATCACTGTTGACGATGTGGCCCTTTGAAGATATTTTCTTTCCATCAATTCCAGTTAACGAAAGGATTCTGAAGTTTGCTGAATGAGTTTGAAGTTCATTGACATGATATACGGCTTTGGATACTTTATTTCTGTATTTCTTTAGACAATGTGAGTATTGGAGTCTTTCTGTCTTTCTTTAGACGATGTAAGTATCGGATTTGTTCCTGTTTACCCTTAGATGACGTGAGCGGGTTGGTGTCTTCCCGTCTTTCTTTAGACGATGTGAGTATTGGAGTCTTTCCGTCTTTCTTTAGACGATGTGAGTATCAGATTTGTTCCTGTTTACCCTCAGATGACGTGAGCGGATTGGAGTATTTCCGTCTTTCTTTAGGCAATGTGAGTATTGGCTGTCTATCCTCAGACAATGTAAAAGGATCAAGTACATGTTGATCCAGCTTTCAAGGGTGACTTCCTGTCTTTCCTTAGACGACGTGAGTATTGTATTTCTTCCTGACGAAGTGAAAGGATCAAGTGCATGTTGATCCAGCCTTAAATAATGTGGAAAGATCAAGTGCGTGTTGATCTGGCTTTAGACGAAGTGAGAGGATCAAGTGCATGTTGATCCGGCTTTGAACAATGTGAGAGGATCAAGTGCATGTTGATCCAGCTTTAGACAATGGGAAGGATCAAGTGCATGTTGATTCGGCCTGTGGGTTCAGTATCTGTGGCGTTACACAGATGATTGGCGGTGAAGTCAGGAGTTCTCTATCAAAAGATCAGTCAGTTTTGTCGTGCAACTGTGATCAGTTTTCAGAGATCTCGTTCCCAATCAGTGTTGCAGTTTATTATTGCAGGTTGGCAAATTTACGGGTTTCTTTGGTATTCAACCATCTTTTACCTTAATTATTTGAGAGTCATTCGCTTCTCACCCAGTCATGTCCAAGCCGTTTGAATAGGGGCAGCTGTTGCACCCCAAAATTTGCCCAACCTTCTTCTTTAACTGGCTTTTGTTTCAGTGCATTCATAGCCTTAGCATTATCATTAGCATTTTCATATCATAGCCCATTTGTACAGGGGATCAAGGGGGTGTTCTCATCAAGAAGAGGTTATCAAGGCCTAAGCCTAATCAAGAGGTTATATTCAAGCCATTCAAGAGTTCATCACCATCAGAAAAGTCAAAGAGCTGTATGTGGTTGTATCTCCTATCTTGAGGGTCAATGAAAGTCATCAGAAGGCTATGAGCATATGGTTATGGATAAAATCTATTGGGAGAGCTCATGGGATGTCTTAAGAGTCATTATGGAGCTTATTCAAGTCATTATGCAAAGTGCAAGAGGCCACAGTCAAAGCTGAGTCAACTAGGGGTTTCACCTGGTCAACCCTGTGTCAACTGTGAGTCTTGAGGAGATTAAAACTCAATTCCAAGCAACTATGATCATGGAATGTTGTTTTGAGACATGTCATATATCATTTCAAGATCAATTCATCAATATTCAAGAGTGTGAGAAGTTATTGAGCTAGGGTTTCTAAGCTTGACAGTGTAAAATCCCCTATCTCAATGCCTAACTTCAAGACCACATAACTCAAGATACAAGTTTCATATCATCTTGACATAAACATGAGACTTGTAGAGCATGTTCTTGGCTTTCTTTAGAGTACTAGAAGTCATTCATTGGATTTATAGAACTCAAGTTATGAAGCAGACAAGTTACAGGTCATCAAATGAATGTGATTTTGGTACTTGAAAGTCAACCAACTTCCAAGACATTTTTGAGCTAGAAGGATGTCTCTCCTCAACTTTTGATGAACATGAATGTTGTTCCTCGTGATCTTAGATTTCCAAAGAGTACTAGAAGTCCTCATTTGTATTTGTAGAACTCAAGATATGGAACTTGCAAGGCAAGGGTATTTTGGGAAACTAAGATTACAGTTCATTTTCATTATAGGTCCATTTTACCACCTTGCATACCTCAAATGAAAATCTTTCCGACTTGAAAGTTGCTCAAAATGGTATCATTTGTTCAACCAAACCTCAAGAGACCATTGACATGGCTTGAATTGGAGAATGCTTGGAGAGACTTTCATGAAGGAAGCTTTAAAGGCCCTTAAAAGTCAAGAATTCAAATCAATTCATTTTGGAACCAATTCATGTCATATTTGTGCTCTTTTTGAGTCCAAATAATGTTTTAAGAACAATGGGAATATTACTAATCAAGTTTGAAGCCATTTGCTATGCCAAATTCATGGTTTCTTCACGTTTAAGCAACATATTTCAAATCCACCATTGGCTCATTTCCAAGGAGCCAATCTCATCCACACCTATTCCTTGCACCTCAAGCAAGTGAAATGAAGCAATTCACAAGCTGTTTGGCTCTGTTTTCATCTTAACCATAAAGCTCCATAATCAAAAACTTGGATTTTCAATTGGACTCTTACAAGCTTCTATTGGGCTTCAAAAGTATCCAAGCCCATTCTATATCTTCATATCATCATTCTCCAACTGCCATAACAGAATTTGTATGGAAAATAACAAAAAAAAAGTTGCCAAAAGTGAAGCAAAATTGGAAATCGAATTTGGAGTTTCACACCATTTCAAAGCAATTCAAGGATTGGAAAAGCTTCAACAACATTCATAGAAGCTTTATGGATCAAATTGTGCAAGAATCATCCACCATTTGAGGCACTGTGCAAGCTTCAAGCCTGATTCTTATTTTTCAAATTCGCTCACGATTCATGATGAATTACCATGCCATTTTCACATATTTATGATCCTTGAGTGCCATAGGTCATTTTAGGATAGGTTTGGTTAAGTATGATGACAATTCTTGAAATGGAATAAAACTTTGTAGCTTTCGTTTTTCATTATTTAGAGACCATTAGGAAAAATGAATGGTGGAATGTTGATCTAGGCAGAGAGACAAAGAGAATGGTGTATTCAATTTTAGGTTTTGATGAAATTGAGAGTGCACTACAGTGACGTAACCGCCGGAGAAGATGACCGGCGTGGCTCCGGCCACCGCCTGGTCTTTCCCCCTCTTTCTCCATTTAAAATCCCAATTTAAAGCATGGCCGTTAGATCTCGTGACTTAGTAGGCTCATCCAAAGCGTGAGATGGAGCTTCAGTTAGGGTTTGGACTTTTTAATTACGTGGCAAGGTGATATGCGTTGGATCAACATACTAGAATAATACACGCGTGTGATTAAGTCCCACGGTAGTCATGTGTTGACTGCAACACACGTGAGCGCTCAGATTTTCATTTAGTTTGGATTGGATTGGGCCCAGCTTGCTCTTCCCACCCCGTCATGCGCTGGCCCAAATAGATTACAATGTGAAGCTTTACTTCCTGCACCCCAGCCATTTTTCATTTTATTTTCTTTTCTTTTATTTCCATGTTATTATCTGTTTCATTTTTAATTCATTTTAAATAGAAGATGAATTTCTAAAATCATGGAAAAATATGTGTTAGCTAGTTTGGCATGTGTAGAAATTTGTCATATTTTTATTTTGATTTTCCATTTCTTTTTCAATTAATTGCATATTTTCTCTTTTAATATGTTTTTAATAGTTGAAAAATGGCATGGCTTGCTTTGTGATTTTCTTTCTCTTTCAATAATCCAAATAAATGCCTGACTTTTTGTATGATGATTGTTGATACATTGAATAATATTGTAGTATTATTCTTGGATTTTTAGATTCCATTTGAATAGGTTTTGAAGCATATCTTTAAAGCCTTCCCCATTTGAACTTCCCATAACACGCCTTTAGGTTTAGCATTTAGATAGTGCCCTTAAACTTAGAGTTTGGCTCTGAAATTTCTACCATAGGTTTATAACATCCTTAGGGACCTCTAGATTTTTTACTAGAAATTTTAGGATAGATTTCCTATTTTTACCTTATTTTACATCCTGACTAGCATTGATGTAGCCTTATGGAATCCTTCCATTTAGCTTTGCCATTTAGTGAACTTTGTTGCAAACTTTAGGTACCTAATCTCCCCTTTATACCTTATTTCATAGGTTGATACATCTTTAAGGTGATTCTCAAACACTTAACAGGCCATTACTCTCCATTAGGTTGGATTTCCTTAGAGCTAAACATTGAAGGCTTTCTTTAGAAGTTTGTGTTATGATTTCTCTCCCCTGTGTGGCTTCTTTGCTTGGCTTTGTCCTATCCATTCATTCAACTAGTCCTGATGAGGATCCCTCTTGGGAGAGCCTAATCCTTCCTTTGGTTGAATTCTGTGCATTCCTCAAGAGGTTGAGCCTTTGATGGACATTCTGTGTTGATACACATTAACCAAATACATTAGATTAACATCTAGGTTCCACCGTTCTCATCTGTCCTACATTCTTACGATCCCTCTTGTGAGAGCCTAATTCTTCCTTTGGTTGAATTCTGTGCATTCCTCAAGAGGTTGAACTTGGGATGGACTCTTGTGAATTCCGTTGATAACATTAGGGATTTGATTTAGTTCCCCTTTAGAGTCCTTTATCTTTCTCATCTCAAAACGATAATAAAACACATAATAAAGGGTAATTTGTACCGTACGCTACGAGCCTTAAGCTACTTGGGAAGTGATAATTGAGCGGTCTCCTCTCAATCGTCTAGAGTGTTTAGTATACGTCCTTTGGGCGATATGCGACGCATTCGCTCCTAAGTTATAGTCTCTAGTGCAGTATGAATTACAAACATTCATGAAAAACACTTTCTTCGATAAAAGACTCAAAAACAAACAACAAACCTCTTTTTGCCCTTTGGGACTTCTTAATCAGGAAATCATTTTCAGAAAAAGAGTGTTGTTAACTCTCAGTTCTACCATAAACGGTAACGCGTAAGTCTCTAACGAGCGAGCTGCATACACCTAACTGCTGGAACTGTAGTTTAACTTTACTCGGGTAAAATAGATGAATCAACTTGTGTTCCGTTTTATCATGAACTACGTTCGCTCTGATCTTTCATACCAGATGAAAGTACGTAGGCATAAGACGCGACGTCTTGGCGAGCAACCTTCCCCTATCGCCCGTAGTTAGCCGAACTACATTGACTCTGACTTTCCCATTGCATGAGGGAATACGTAGGCCCAGAACTGTGAAGTTATGTTGAGTCATGTCCCTTTCTTTTCTGTTGTGCCGGCCTTGATAGGTAGATAGATAAAAAACCCGTCAGATAAACACAACAAGCGTGGATCCCATTGAGTACAACGGACGTAAGGGGTTCTAATACCTTCCCCTTGTGTAACCGACTCCTGAACCCAGAGACATGGTTGCAATGACCTCGTCTTTTCCTTTTCGCTAGGGTTTTTCCTGATCTTTTCCTTTCCCTCCTTTGGGATAAATAATGATAGGTGGCGACTCTTCTGTCTTTGCCGACACCTTTTTTTGCAGTAGCGACATTTACACTATCACACAACAGTGATATCAAACTAGTTACCAATTTAACAGTAGAATGAAGACACACTTCAACTACACACATACCTTGAACTTGTTTCAAAGCTTTGATCAAGTGAGACACACTCTTGCTTAACAGCTTCGAGTGGTACACAGCCTAGAAACTACGTAACCAATGCAATCAACAGTTGCTTGGATTACAAGGGTTCCTAAGACACAATCGTAAAGAACAAACTCTTCACTTCTAAACCACTATGGTGATTTCTCTGCATCTCTATCTGGAACTCTGCCTTCTAGGATTGCTCTTCCTGTTATTTATAGCAGCAGATCAGTCCTTGGGCCTGGGCGCATACATTAGGTTTTATCCATCATAAAACCTCTCTTCAGTATTCTGCACGTTTGCCACTTTAATCAGGTACAATTAGTTCCCCTAGGGCATCTAAAATGTCTCCTGCATTCCAGCTTGAGCTTCTGAGTTGTTTCCTGAGTTCTAGCTACCAGAATAACAAACTTCCGCTTGATGTCATACGACCTATGTCATAACATTGAGTATGACATCCAGCTTAACTTATAGTTAGCTTAGTTAACTTACCCTGCATAGTCCATATTATGAATGTAACAACATCAGACATGACATTCATATATGTACTAGTATTTTGCCACAAAATGCAGCCAATCAAGAGCACTTACACTATGAACTTAGGGTAGACAGATGCGTGAATCTAGAATTCTTTCACCAAATATGGATAAACTGGTCCAAACAATCTATCAAAGTATTTTACCCAGCCTTGAGCATCAATGATAGGACGCAAATCAAACCCATTATCAGCCATGGAGTCAAATTCCACCATTGATTCACATAAAGCTTCAAGTTGATCAATTGGTGTGAGTAGCGTTCTAACTGGTTCCTTGAAAGCAACAACACCCATGTTAGAAGATGAAATAGCAGCCATGGTAGATTGAAACTGAGCAGAAGTTGATGAAGAAGTAGCCATTGAGAGAGATTTAGGGTTACGAACAGTTTTGGGTTTCGGAGAGAGATGAAAACAATGAAACACGAAGAAATGCATACAAGAAGTGTGAGAGAGTGAAAAGTGTGAGAAATGAAGTGTTGTGGCATTTATAGAAGAAATTAGGGCACACAAAGAGTCACACGTTCAGCACTTTTCCACTTAGCATTTAATAAAAGGAATATAATCATTTCAAGCATTTAATGATTCTGACATTTTGGGGGGGAAAACAAGAAACTCAATATTCAAAAATAGTACCTCAAACGTCATTTTAGTATTGTGTCCTCCACCTTTTCAGATTTCGAGTTACACATGTTTGCTTGCATGTGCTTCTGAAACTTCTTTGAGAAGTGAAACGTTAGCCAACGTTCAGATCCTCTGAGGTTTGTTAGTTCAGATTTACACACAATAAATAAAATATTAAACAATAAATAAATAGATGTGATACTTCAGAGTTAAAACATTTTCATCTGAGGAAATTTTCTTTTGATAAACATTTTATTCTGGACAGAAATCCATACTTATATTTTTCAGAATAAATTTAAATCTATCTTCAGCAAGGGGTTTTGTAAAGATATCAGCCCATTGATGATCTGTATCAACAAAGTTTAAACTGATAATTCCCTTCTGAACATAGTCTCTAATGAAGTGATGTTTTATCTCTATATGCTTTGCCTTAGAGTGTAAAACTGGATTTTTAGACAAGCATATAGCCGAAGTATTATCATAGAAGATTGAAATGTTACTCTCATGGATCTGATAGTTTTCTAGTTGACTCTTCATCCAGAGCATCTGAGTGCTACAACCAGCAGCAGCAATGTATTCTGCTTCTATTGTTGACAGCACAATAGTGGGTTACTTCTTGCTGAACCAAGACATCAGATGACTTCCAAGAAACTGGCAGCTTCCAAAAGTACTTTTTCTTTCAACTCTGTCTCCAGCGTAATCAGCATCACAGAATCCAACTAATTTATAATCATCAGATCTTCTATAACACAAACCCACATTAGTAGTACCTTTCAGATACCTTAGAATCCTCTTAACAGCTGTTAAGTGAGGTTCTCTAGGATCTGATTGGAATCTGGCACACAGACAAACACTGAATAGAATATCAGGTCTAGAAGCAGTCAAATACAGAAGAGATCCAATCATACCTCTGTAGAGCTTTTGATCTACCTTCTTACTTACCTCTTCCTTTCCAAGAGTGCTTGTAGGATGCATTGGAGTCTTTGCTGATTTACTTTCAGTCATGTTAAACGTCTTCAGAAGCTCCTTCACATACTTAGTCTGATGTATGTAGGTGCCTTCTGGAGTTTGATTGACTTGGATTCCCAGAAAGAATCTGAGTTCTCCCATCATGCTCATCTCAAATTCAGCCTCCATAGAAAGAGCAAACTCCTTTCCCAGCGTAACATTGGTAGATCCAAATATAATATCATCTACGTAAATTTGACAAATTAACAAATCTTTCTTAAATGATTTACAGAAGAGAGTTGTATCCACTTTGCCTCTGATAAAATTCTTTCCCAGAAGAAAATTACTTAATCTCTCATACCAAGCTCTAGGAGCTTGTTTTAAACCATAGAGTGATTTTTTAAGTTTAAAAACATGTTCTAGAAATTTATCATTTTCAAAGCCAAGAGGTTGATGAACATAAACTTCCTCTTCTATAATACCATTTAAGAAGGCACTCTTAACATCCATCTGATAAAGAGTGATGTTATTTTGTGCAGCAAAAGAAATGAGTAGGCGTATAGACTCTAACCTGGCCACAGGAGCATAAGTCTCTGTGTAGTCAATTCCTTCTTGCTGACTATACCCTAGAGCAACTAGCCTTGCTTTGTTTCTTACAACTTCTCCTTGCTCATTCAATTTGTTTCTAAAGACCCATTTAGTTCCAATAATATTGAATCTTTTTGGTCTTGGAACCAGATCCCAGACATCATTTCTGGTGAATTGATTTAGCTCTTCTTGCATAGCAAGTATCCACTCATTATCACTCAGAGCTTCATCCACAGAAGTTGGTTCAATGATAGACACCAACCCAAAAAGTGATGTTCCAGATGATCTGAGGAAAGACCATGTTCTGATAGGGTCATCCTTCTTTCCAAGTATCATATCCTCTGGGTGAGAGGCTTTGATTCTGGATGATGATCCTTTAACATTTGGTTCTTCAGAAATATTCAAATTGTTCATCTGAGCAGCCAATGGAGTTGCATCTGGCATTGCTTCTGGTTCTTTTACTTGAGCCTTTTCTGCCTCTGAGTCTTTAGAGTCTGTGAGAATGATTTCTCTATCTGCAGAATTACCAAGCTGCTTTGGCTTTTGATTTCCAAGCTTATCATCAAACCTAACATGTATTGATTCCTCCACAATCTGTGTCTCAGTATTGTATACTCTGTAGCCTTTAGAGCGTTCAGAATACCCAAGCATGACACACTTCTGTGCTTTAGAATCAAACTTGTTCAGATTCTCTTTAGTATTCAACATAAAACATACACATCCAAAAGGATGGAAATAAGAAATGTTGGGCTTTCTATTCCTCCACAATACATAGGGAGTCTTCTCCAGAAGAGGTCTTACAGACACTCTGTTCTGAATATAGAAAGTTGTGTTAATTCCTTCTACCCAAAAATGTTTTGCCAGATTAGTCTCGTTGATCATGGTTCTGGCCATTTCTTGCAATGTTCTATTTTTCCTCTCTACAACTCCATTCTGTTGAGGAGTTCTAGGGCAGGCGAAATCATGTGCAATGCCATTTTCTTTAAAATATTTTTCAAAATATTTGTTTTCAAATTCACCACCATGATCACTTCTGACTTTAACAATTTTAAAATCTTTTTCATTCTGGACTTGTTTGCAGAAGTCAAAGAACACAGAATGTGACTCATCCTTGTGTTTTAGGAATTTCACCCATGTCCATCTGTTGTAGTCATCAACAATGACTAATCCATACTTCTTGCCTCTGATGGATACAGTTTTCACTGGTCCAAACAGATCAATATGAAGTAGCTCAAATGGTCTTGAGGTTGAAACAACATTTTTAGTTTTAAAAGAAGATTTTGAAATTTTTCCTTTTTGACATGCTTCACAAAGAGCATTTGAGTTGAACTTCAACTGAGGAAGTCCTCTGACCAGATTGAGTTTATTAATATGAGATATACGTCTCATACTAATATGCCCCAATCTTCTCTGCCAGACCCATTGCTCATCATTAACAGACAGAAGGCATTTTACATTCTGAACCTTAAGTTCTGATAGATTGATTTTATAAATGTTGTTCTTCCTCTTTCCATTAAATAGGATTGAGCCATCCTTTTGACTGACAGCCTTGCAACATTTTTTGTTGAAGATTATGTCATAACCATTGTCACTTAATTGACTTATGGACAATAAGTTATGTGTTAATCCTTCAACAAGTAAGACATTAGATATGGAAGGAAGATTACCATTGCCAATGGTTCCAGAGCCAACTATCTTGCCCTTATGATTCCCTCCAAACTTGACGTCTCCTCCAAATCTAAGTTCCAGGCTTTGGAACATAGACCTTCTTCCCGTCATGTGATGCGAGCAGCCAGAGTCCAAGTACCAAGATTGGTGTTTTGACTTTGCTGCTAAAGATATCTACAACAGATATTATTTTGTCTTTAGTGTCGCTATTGCGAAAATCGGCGCCGGATGACAGAAGAGTTGCCACCGTGCGTTATTTATCCCAACGGAGGGAAAGGAAACGCTCAGAGTAAACCTACCGCAAAGACGGGAAAGGAATGGTCATCGCAACCAAAACCTGGATTCGGGAGTCGGTTACGCAAGGGGAAGGTATTAGTACCCCTCACGTCCATCGTACTCGATGGGATCCACGCTTGCTTGGTTTGTACGGATTACACTTCTATCTAAACTAAAGGATGAGGTCTGAAAAGAAAAGAAAACATGACTCGGCAAAGCATCGCACTTTATGCCTACGTATTCCCGTCTGGAACGAGAAATCAGAGTCAACGTAGTTCGCCTAACTACGGGGGAGGATGGGTGAAGGTTGCTCGCTAGGATATCGCATCCTATGCCTACGTACTTCCACACAGCATGGAAGATCAGAGCAAACGTAGTTCGGGCTACGCACGACACAAGCTGTTCAAGTGTCTTTTATGAAAAATCTCACCTTAACCAAGGGTTTTCTTATTACAAAAAGGTTGATGTTTGTTCAAATCTTTTGACGGAAGAAATGAATTGATCTTTGTTACAACCTTTATTAATGTTTTTCTGTTGTTCCGAAGAAAGAAGAGATGACACTCTACACATCCTAGGGTTGAAAAAGGTAATAAAATCTACCCTAATGTTATCATGCATGGGTTAAGACCTAATGTCTATCATGCTCCTCTCTTGCGCAGAGAGAAACAGAGATCCTAAGGGATAAATGAAAACAGAAACAGCAGATATACAATAAAGCAATAAAATGCATGGATGCAGCAATACAAGCGAGGCAAGGGAGTCCCACTCAACCTCGAACCTAGAAAACAATAGGCAAAAGTGAACAGAATTCACTTTCAACCTAACAGGTTAAACAGCAAGCAATACAGTCCGGGAAATTCAAACAATACATCAAGGATTATCAACAGCAAAACTAAACAGCAAAAGCTGTCTTCATCAGCATCTGCCTGCAAGTCAACTCCAAACAGCCACGAGCTTCAAGCATGCATCAATCTTTATCTTCACGGCCTTCAAGCAAAGTCTCTATCTTCAATCTTCAAGCCTTCAGTCAAAGTCTCCATCATCAGTCTGCCATGGCTTTTCTTCAAGTTTCAATCTCCAAGCTGAGGAATCAATCACAAGAATGAACTGGGGTGTTAAGCAATTAGTTGACCACCAAGGGTGGCAAACAGACTGCTGACAACACATAGAATATTTCTCTCAAGAGTTCTATCTCTTAGACACTATCACCAAGCCTTCCAAAGGAAGGGGGTGAGTGTCTTAGAGAGACTCTGCATCATAGAGAGAGATGGAGGCAATCAAGACCTTCCATGTTTGTGAATCAAGTTTTCTATTCTAGAGCTCTGCCTAACTCCTAGATCCTATAACCTTCATCAGCTGCCAGCAAGAGATACTCCTCATCAACTCTGGAAGTTGGTCTTCATTCTCTTTGATCTTCAAATGGGCTTCATCAACACAGTCTTCAGCTCAAACCCCAAGCCCCAAACAAACCAATACCCCACACAGTCAAAAAATAACCCTAGAGAGGGCACACCACACAATCAATCAAATACAAGCAATATACTAATAGTAATAGGGGAAGGCTAATATTTTCTAAGGGATCTATTATCTACCCATAACCCCTATAGTACCATACCCCAAAATCAAATCTAAGATTCCTAAAAGAAATGATCTATCTCACCTATGTTCACTTAAAACCCTAATTTTAATCACTCTAATCTCACCTAATCAAACCATCTAAAAATTAATCCTAAAATTATGAATTAAATCCTATGAGGAAGCTAAAGTCCTAAGTTAACCATCCTAAAAAGAATGGACCCTAAATCTAAGGGGAGCTAATTGAACTAAAATCAACAAAATTAAGTGCTAAACTAAATCACTTAAAAAGCTATTAAAAAGAAAAATACACAAAAAATACTAAAACAAAATAAAATGCTATTTTTATTATTTATTATTTTTCTTAACAGAACTATTGATCTATAGAAAAAACAAGAAAGGAAAAATATCAATTTTCCAATTTTATATGATTTTTTAAAGATGTTAAAAATATAAAAGAAAAATAAAATCAAAGAAATGAATTAAATTGGGAGGGGGTGTGATTGGTAATGCGCCCAGTTCATTATGGATGATGGGCCATGAAGTGGGGGCGCAGATATCAATTGCGTTAAGCCCAGTTAGGAAATTAAATCAGAAAAAAAAAACAAAAAGAGAGAGAGCGTGCGGGGTGTATTAAGTAGGTTTTTCACGTGTTAAAGTGAGATGGGCCTGATGGTGGGGTGGGAATAGGATTCTGATTCAGGGCCCATGGTTTACCACTTAATTAAACGGCGCGTTTTGATGTGTGGGTTCCCTCCATTTTTCTTTTTGAATCTGGACCGTGAGATTGGATTAACAAGTCAATTAAAATAGAACGATCCAACGGCCTAGGAGTTATCTTCTCCAAAATGAAAACTAGGGTTTCAGTTTCATCATTTCATGCATGGATTTTCAGACCTATCGTGCTCCCTCAAACCTCAATGAAATTGCAAACTTTGAAAACCAAACTTACTCCATTTCTTCCCCTCTACAAGACCCTGCCCATAGTTTTCTTTAAAACTCAACCAAAATCTAAACCCGATAGGTAGAAGCATTGGGTAGCACTCACTGTTACCTGATATGCATGCTAAGGAAGCTTATTGAAACTTATACTATTATGTTCTACACATTATGTGGAGTATCCTAAACATCTTAACTAAGATTAAAGCGCCCTAAACTGAGTGTTCTATGCCATTAAAGTTGCACTGCCCTAAGATCAAACCTCATCAATGGAGCCCTAAGTCTCTGAAAAGCATCTTCTACCTATCCCTAACAACTCTAGCCTAACAAATTCAGCTAACAAGGCATAATTAAGAGTGTAGAGATCAAAACGCATACCTGAATTTCTTGATGAACAGATGAAGAAATAGCTTGATTCAACACTTGCAATCTTTCACAAATGATCCTTAGATGATGCTCTTGTTTCTGTTTGCAAAAAGTTGGAAGAAGAATGCTTCTAATGTGATATTCGAATCTGGTTTGCTTCTTGAAACTTCAAACCCTAGTTCTTCAATCTTCCATGAATAAGCCTCTGAATAAGCTTCTATGCACTCAACAAGATCAATGGATCATGAATGAAGAAGAAGAATCAATTGAATTGATGCTGAATATGGAGTTTCACTCTTTCTTACAATTGAAGCAACAATGAAATTCTCACTTTTCTCTCTCTCTCTTTTCACCAACCTTTTTCACCAACCCTCTCTACTCATTATATAGATGATGATGGAAATGTCTAGAACATTCTGGATCCCTCTAGGAGAGTGTGGAATTTATCATGTCATGATATGATCCTTTATCTCATCTCTTATGATATCCCATGCCTAGACTTGGTACAGCCCTTTAATTATGCTTGAAAATCTCCTTACATGAGTTATTGGAAAGATCTAGATGCTTAGCAAGCTGATTCCTTGCCTTGTGTTAAGTTTCACATGGATGCCTTATTATGCAAGTAAGTGATTTCCAAAGTAACTCCATTTTTCAAACCTCAAACCAAAAATGTGGCTGAACCAATGTCTTTAGAATGTTGTTTATAATCAATTTGGTATATTACATGACCCATTTTGGATTTATAGATTGCCCAAACCAATTTTCCATTTGAACTTTTTCAACTTATATGCCATTTTTAAGCCATTTTCACCAACTTTGGTCAACTTGAGTTATATGCATTTCCAAACTTCCATGACCTCTTCTATAGACTTAAAATGACATTTTGAGCAACTTTGATGGTGTGAAGTTTTTCATTTGAAGCTTCCTTGTATGAGTTTTAGGCATAGGCTAAGAATGACCTGTAATTCTCAAATGACCAAAATACCCTTTGCTTGCCAAGGACATAAGTAGAGTTCCACAAATCATATGAAGGCATACCATACCTTTCTAGAAAGCTAAGACAATGAGTAACACTCTCATGTTGGCCATAAATCCATTTGAAATCTACTTGAAGGTCAAAAGTTGCTTGGAAGACAGACAACTTTCACAGACAAATTTCAGTGCCCTCAGATGACCTGTAACTTGCAAGAGCTATAACTTGAGTTCTATAAATCATATTGATGACTTCCACCACTCAAATTAAAGCTATGAAGATACTATACAAGTTTCATATGTACCAGAAATTCACATGAAGCTTGCATCTTGAGTTACACAGCTTTGAAGTTTGACCTAAATCAGGGGATTTTACACTGAAACCCTAATTTGGTAACTCCTCTTCTCCTTGACTCCTGTTGATTTTTCTTTGGCACAACACCATATCCATATCCATATAGCAAATAATGAATCCCACCTTCTTCAAATGATCCTTGATGCCTTTCAAAACAAGTCTTTGACCTAGGGTTGACCTAGTGTTGACCCAGATAAAACCCTAGTTGACTGACTTCAACTGAGGCTCTTGCAATCATTCCAATGACTTGGTTACTCCTTAAAAAATGATCATCTAGGCTCTTCATAACATCCCTACACACCTCATGCTCTTGGCTCATGGCTCACACTTCCTCTGATGATCCCTAAATGACCTCAAGATAGGGGAGAACTCACTGATCAACCTGTCAACTCTTCAAAGCTCAAATTCTTCCCTGATGACCTGAGTAGTCTTGAATATGAATGAAACCATCTGAATATGCCTCTTGAGACAAGAATAGCACTTTATCCCCTGATTAAGATAACTTGCTTATGCTATGCAATGCAGATGAATACACTATGTACATGATGCCAATGCAAATGATTATGCAATTGAAACATAAACCTAGGTTAGAAAAGGTTGGGCAAATTTTGGGGTGCAACAGCTGCCCCTATTCAAGCGGCTTGGACCCGGCTGAATGAAGAGCGCGCAGCCTTCAGACATTCGAGGTACGAGACGGCTGAATACAAAAGAACCCGGAAATTTGCCAACCGCAAAATAAATTGCGTATTCGACCACTGCTTGGGAAAACCCTTCAGGGAAATGCCTTCTGTTGTCACGGCAACAACTAACCATTCCTCTGTCAATCTGCTTTTGTAAAATAATCTGATATTGTCTGCAGACCACTGCATTCCGAAGAAATGAGCATACACCACACAACGAGAAATTGTCAATCTCACTTATCAACTTCTGTTGATCTCACTTATCAACCAAGCACACGCTAACCAGCGGGAGAATATTGACTTCACTTGTCATGTTGACTTCACTGATCAACCTTTCGTATCTGAAGAGACGAGCAAACGCTTAACCAAACGAGACAATGCTGATTTCACTTACCAACCTTCCGTTCGTACCTGAACAAGCATCCTGTGGGGACACGAGAAACTTAACCAAGCAACTCTGAGAGGGAAATTCTGACGACTGCCGTCAAACACCTGCTGAGGAAATTGGGAACTTAACCCAGTACCCTGACGAGAATAACCTTGTTGAAAAGTAAGAGGAATTTAACCAAACAACTCCTGTGGCGAATACCCTGCTGGGGACTATGAAGGACTTAAACAATTAACTCATTGAAGTAACATCCTGCTGGAGCACATAACTCTGCTGGGGGAACTACGGGTAACGACCCACAAACTGCATTACCGTCTTATAATGCTAACTCCACAACATCCTGAGAAAGACTCAGCCGGGGGAATACAAGTAACTCAAACAAGCGACTTGTCAAAGAATACCCTGCCGGGGACTACGAGGAACTTAACCAAGTATCTCGTTGAAGACCACCCCGCTGGGGATTACGTCTCTACTGGGGTAACTGTGGGTAACCACCCAAAATCTGCATCATGCCATTTCCACAGCACTCTGAGAAAGGACTCGGCTGGGGAGAAAGAGAAGTGCTTGACCAAGCAACTCTGCTAGGGGAACATCTGACATGACGAACACGATCCCTACATGTCGTACGCCATAAATCCACAAAACTGCGACGAACACGGTCGCTGCGTGTATCACAAACAACATCATCAAAAGGGACAAACACGACGAACACGATCACTGCGTGCTGTGTTACAACCAAAATCACATCGACCATAAGTCCAACCGGATGAGATAAACACGATCACTGCATGCCAGACGGCATAAATCCACATAGAAGAGGCGAGCACGTTCACTGTGTACTTCAACCACCAATATGATGAACACGATCACTGCGCATCTCGACCAACAAACCCCAAAATGATGTCAACACGATCACTGCATGTGCCACAAAACCAACCCATGTAATAGGGCGAATACAATTACTGCGTATGCCGACCAACAAAACCAACTGATACAATAGCCACGATCACTGCGTGCTCCGCATCACAAGTTCCCATGGTACTATCAACACGATCACTGCGTGCTTGAACATGATCACTGCACGCTCTGAGCCACGATCCTCTTGACTGGAGAAAAAACGATCACTGCGTGCTGTGTGTCTCAACTAACCCACATAACTGGACGAATACGATCACTGCATATTCTAACCATACATAGGGTGAACGCGATCACTGCGCGCTTCATGTCACGGCCCTCTTGACTGGAGGAAACACGATCACTGCGTGCCTTCAAACCTGGGGTGAATACGATTACTACGTACTTCGGCCACAAACAACTAGATGAACACGTTCCCTGCGTGCCTCACCCCATGACCAAACCGTAATGGACGAATACGATCATTGCGTATACCGACCAACAAAAACTGGATGAACACGATCACTGCGTGTCAATCTATAACCACTGTGTAACGGACGAATACGATCACTGCGTATATCGACCAACAAACATCACATGATATGGTAAACACGATTACTGCGTGTCCTGCATCACCAATAGAGTGAACACGATCACTGCGCGTCCTGCCCAATAAAACCCCGAGACGATACCAACACGATCACTGCGTGCCTTACAAAACAATCTTCTTAGATCGGGACGAATACGATCACTGCGCCATTCGACCACAGATACACATACCAAGATCAACACGATCACTGCGTGTCCCACAACATGAACCCCATAGATGGTACAACTACGATCGCTGCGTACTTTGACCATAAAACAGCATCCTCCTGAATCACGATTTCTCTTATCGGCAGGGAACATCACATCTGAAACCGAAGAGGTAACCGACCTGGCTTATGTTTCAAAAATGCGCGCGTGATAATGACATAATGCTTCCACACAGCATGGAAATGCTATGTACTCGTGTAAAATGCAAATGCTCATGATGCATGCTTATGCAAAGAGTTACTTCAGCAAAATAGATGCTGAAGACAAACTGGATCCGCTGGGGATGACCGGAATACCGCCGATACGCTTCCAACAAAATAAATGTTGGAAAGATGAACTAACTCCGCTGGGGATAACCATCCTGCTGGGAAGGTAGCTCACAAACTCAAAACTTCAAACTCTGCTGAAAAATGATCATCCTGACGAGGAAGGATCAACCTATTGAGGGAAGATAAAAGCAATCCCGGAAACTGCTTTCAAGTGTATCAACACTCTGATTACGCCCTGTGGGGGTACTTCATCCTGCTATCACTGAGCTAGGGGTTGACCGGTGTGCTCTAATTCGCACTACGCAAGAAACTCTTTGGGGAAGTTAATCATATCCATCTTGACCTTCGCTGGGGAGGACTCTGCTCTGCTGGATAAACCACTTCTGAACTACTGAAGATACATTGATCTTTTTCCTTTGACGCAATCTCCCCTCTCCTGGGGGGACAACATTCAAATTTTCCTGGGGCGACTTCACTGGGGAAGGACACAACGTTCATCCTCTGGAGAGGGTACCAGCCTGCCGTGGACTCTGGCGGGGAACTTTGCGAGCTTTTGAATACCTGCAAAAGTCAACAAGCAAACACAAGGCAATCTATGCAAAAAAGAAACATCTTGGTAATCACCCACGACAACCATTCAGGTAGTTTCTGGTTTTAACAATCATCGGCCGAGGCCCGCCTGTTTACACGCATGTAAGTTTATCAAAAACATCGGCGCTTTTTACAAACAAAACTGTAAAAAATTAAAACCAAAGTCACACACTACACTGAATAAAACACTTTATTGATAACGGCCTGAGAATAGGCAAGATTTGTACATCAGATGCAACTCCTGAAAAGAGGTAGTCACACATAAACAAAATGCAGAAGTATACAAATATATAGAATAAAATTTGTACACATGTCGGCAACGTGTTACAGACGAACACCATGAACCGATCCTCCTATGACTCGCCGGACTCTGACGCTTTCCCGATCTCCGTCTTCGAAAGAAATTGCTTTGGATATTTGACCCCCAGATGCTCCCAAACCGCTAACAATCAAACTTGGACCGTAGTCATTTGCTTCTCAAATCCCTAACTTTTGCGTGAATCGCCCTTTGCGGGTTTTCGATTCACCGGGATACCCTTTTTTGCCGAAGCCGCCCAGTGTAGGTTTTCGACTTCGCGGGTGTACATTTTTTCGTTTTATCCCTAACTTTTGCCCGAACCTTTTTATTCTGTTTTTGGTTCGCCAGGATGCCCCATTTTTGCCTGGACTCTCTTTTTACTGTCCAGCGGGTCAATTTTAAGCAAAGTATTTTTTAACTGCGTCCGAGTTCACAGGGGACGAAAAGTCTTCACCGTCCATGGTGGATAACAATAAGGCTCCTCCGGAGAAGACCTTTCTCACGACGTATGGACCTTCGTAGTTGGGAGTCCATTTGCCCCTGTGATCCGATTGCGGTGGGAGAATCTTCTTCAGCACAAGATCACCCGTCTGAAAGCTACGAGGTCGAATCTTCTTGTCGAACGCTTTCTTCATCCGGCTCTGATACAGCCTACCATGTACAATGGATGCCAGTCTCTTCTCATCTATCAAGCTCAGCTGATTCAATCTACTTCTCACCCATTCTGCCTCATCAAGCTGAACATCAAGCAAAACCCTCAAAGATGGTATCTCAACCTCCAATGGCAGGACTGCCTCCATGCCATATACCAGTGAGAACGGTGTTGCCCCGGTTGATGTACGCACTGTAGTACGATAACCGTGCAAAGCGAATGGCAGCATCTCATGCCAATCCTTATACGTTACCACCATCTTCTGAACAATCTTCTTTATGTTCTTGTTGGCCGCTTCAACAGCGCCATTCATCTTGGGTCTGTACAGAGATGAATTGTGATGCTCGATCTTAAACTCCCGACACAGATCTTTCATCATCTTGTTGTTCAGATTCGAACCATTATCAGTAATGATTCGCTCAGGAATACCGTATCGGCAGATTATATCTCTCTTGATAAATATGGCCACCACCTGTTTGGTCACATTGGCGTAAGAAGCCGCTTCCACCCACTTAGTGAAGTAATCGATCGCGACCAGAATAAAGCGATGCCCATTAGAAGCAGTAGGCTCAATCTTGCCAATCATATCGATTCCCCACATGGAGAAAGGCCACGGTGAAGCCATAACATTCAGTGGACTGGGTGGCACATGGATCTTATCTGCATAGATCTGGCACTTGTGACACCGCCTGGCAAACTTGAAACAATCAGTTTCCATCGTCAACCAATAATACCCCGCCCGCAACAACTTTCGAGTCATAGCATGCCCACCAGCATGTGTACCAAAAGTTCCCTCATGGACCTCTTCCATGAGCAAGTTGGCTTCCTTCTCGTCTACACACCGGAGGAGTACCAAATCGTGGTTCCTTCTATACAGAACGCCATCGGGATTCAGATAGAAGTTGCCTGCTAATCTCCTTAGAGTCTTCTGATCACGACTGGACGCCCCAGCCGGATATTCTTTATTCTTCAGGAAATTCTGTATATCGAAATACCAAGGTTTACCGTCAGATGCTTCATCAATTGCAAACACAAAGGCCGGCCTATCAAGGCGAGATATGACAATCCTGGGAGCCTCGTTCCAGTAGTTGACCTTATACATCGAGGATAATGTTGCAAGGGCGTTTGCCATTTGATTCTCCGCCCGGGGTACATGATGAAACTCTACTTTATCAAATAAAGGTAGCAACCTTCTCGCATAATTCATGTACGGTATCAGATTAGGTTGGCGTGTCTCCCACTCTCCCTTAATCTGATTCACAACCAACGCTGAATCCCCATATACGTCCAGATTCTTGATCCTCAGATCAATATCCTCCTCTAACCCCATAATACAAGCTTCGTACTCTGCTTCGTTATTCGTCACTGGAAAGGTCAATCTGGCTGTGAACGGAATGTGCGACTCGTGGGGAGTTGTAATGATTGCCCCGATCCCGCTACCGTACGAATTGACAGCCCCATCAAAAATCAATTGCCACTAGGAACTCCGCTCAGGTCCTTCACCACGCAACGACTCATCACAATCTTTAGCTTTCAAGTACATTATGTCCTCATCAGGAAACTCAAACTTCATAGGCTGATAATCCTCAATTGGCTGTTCAGCGAGATATTCGGACATAACACTTCCCTTAATGGCCTTCTGGGAAATATACTGGATATCGTATTCTGTCAATACCATCTGCCATCTAGCAATCCTTCCAGAGAGCGCTTACTTTTCAAACACATATTTGATCGGATCCATCTTCAATATCAGCATGGTTGTATGATTCAGCATGTACTGTCTTAGACGTTTGGCAGCCCACGCCAATGCACAACACGTCTTTTCGAGCATAGAGTATCGAGATTCACAATCCGTGAACTTTTTACTCAAGTAGTAAATTGCATGCTCTTTCCGCCCTGTCTCGTCATGTTGACCGAGAACACAACCCATACTGTTCTCAAAAACTGTCAGATACATAATCAGTGGTTGTCCCGCTACTGGGCGTATTAACACCGGAGGTTCCTGCAAGTATTCTTTTATCTTTTCAAATGCCCTTTGGCAATTGTCGTTCCAGACCACCGCTTGATCTTTCTTTAACAGCTTGAATAATGGTTGACACGTGGTCGTTAGGTGAGAGATGAACCTAGCAATGTAGTTCAACCTCCCTAAGAACCCACAAACTTCTTTTTCTGTTCTCGGTGCTGGCATCTCTTGTATTGCTTTTATTTTTGCAGGATCGACCTCGATTCCTTTCTTGCTCACAATGAACCCCAGTAGCTTCCCGGATCTCACTCCGAAGGTACATTTATTAGGATTCAGCCTCAGCCTGAACTTCCTCAGCCTCTTGAACAACTTCAACAGATTAACCAGATGTTCTTCCTCTGTTTGAAACTTGGAAATCATGTCATCGACATACACCTCAATCTCTCTGTGCATCATGTCATGAAAGAGCGTTGTCATAGCCCGCTGGTACGTTGCCCCAGCATTTTTCAAACCAAAGGGCATCACCTTGTAACAGAAGGTTCCCCACGGGGTGATAAAGGTCGTTTTTTCCATATCCTCCGGAGCCATTTTGATCTGGTTGTACCCCGAAAAGCCATCCATGAAGGAAAACACTGAAAACTGAGTCGTGTTGTCAACTAACACATCAATGTGCGGCAGCGGGAAATCATCTTTCGGGCTCACTTTGTTTAAATCCCTATAATCAACGCACATTCGAACCTTGCCATCTTTCTTTGGCACAGGCACGATATTAGCGACCCAAGTGGGATAAGTGGTAACAGCCAGGAACCCAGCATCCCATTGCTTCTGCACTTCTTCCTTTATCTTTACGGCCATGTCAGGACGAGTCCTTCGGAGTTTCTGCTTCACAGGCGGGCAATCTTCTTTCAACGGCAGACGGTGAACAACCATATCAGTATCCAAACCTGGCATGTCCTCGTAGGACCAAGCGAATATATCACTTTATTCACGCAGCATCTCAATAAGCTCTTGCTTGATGTCAACTTGCAACGCAGCCCCTATACGGATATTCCTGACGCATTCTTCAGACCCTAAGTTGACAATATCAATCTCTTCCAGGTGAGGCAGAATGACTCTCTCCTCTTGCTTCAATAACCGACTAAGCTCTTCTGGTAAGTCACCATCCTCCACAATCTCCTCCTCAGCTTGGAAGATCGGATACTCGAAGTCTAAACGATTCATAGGAAGTTTTTGGTCGGTGTCATCTGAAAATTCATGAATCCTGCGAGGGAAACGGTTAAGTGCTTCAAAATGATATACAAACAGAATGCATAACCACGCTGCCATTTTATTGAAAAATAAAAACAGAAAGAAAAGGATCACAATATTTGAATGTAAAAAACGCTGTCATTTATTGATCATGCAAACATACAGGTGAACAGTTAGGCCCTAAGACAAGATCAACGATGCCCCGGGCAAGGCATGTGATCATACAATGATTGAAAAAACAACGCATTACTGTTTGGTGACTTGGATGACGTCCTGGATGGACCAGTTTCATAGGCTTTGCCCCAGCGCGCTGGGTCGAATCCATGCGTCCATGTCGCAATCGCTATCCACTTCCTCCGTATCAGCCACGACATTAATCCTTTTGAAGCTAACTCCTCCGGGCGTGAACACCACAGGTCCCTTGTACTTAGGCGCGCTCTGCGAGGGAGATGGGCGGTACCCCAAGCCATACCTATCTTGCTTCACTGGTAGGTCTAGAACCTGCCCCCACTTCTGAGTCTCTCCTGCTTGCACCAACGCCTTGGCTTCTTTATACGAGGAGACGACCACCTCCTGCCCTTCACTCTTCACCGGAGCTTCTTCTTTAACCTTCACCCCTTCGAACGCCTGACACAGCGTTTCATGAATCTCTCCATCTACTTCCACGTACTTGAAGGAAGACAGATGACTGACTAAGATATCCTCTTCGCCACACACCGTCACAATACTCCCCTCAACCATATATTTCAGCTTCTGATGGACCGTAGAAGTCACTGCCCCAGCGGCATGAATCCAAGGTCTCTCGATCAAACAGCTATATGCAGGCTGGATGTCCATGATGTAAAACAATGTATCAAACACCTCCGGACCTACCTGGATGGGTAGCGTCACTGACCCGAATACTGACCTTCTCGTCCCGTCAAAGGCCCTCACCACCAAATCACTAGGGGTGCACAACAACCCACGGGTATCTAATTTCAACAGGGCTTTCTTTGGTAACACATTCAACGAGGACCCAGTGTCTACCAGCACATGGGATAAAATAGTGCCCCGGCACTCGATAGAGATGTGCAAGGCATTATTGTGATCACGCCCTCTAGGCGTTAGGTCAAAATCCGTTAATCCCAGACCATGCCCGGCATTAACATATGCCATAACTCCCTCCAGCTGATTAACTGAAATCTCTTGCGGCACGAAGGATGTCTCAAGTACCTTCAACAGGGCATTTCTATGCGCTTCAGAACACAATAGCAGCGATAATATGGAGATCTTTGATGGGGTCTGCTGCAGGTGCTCTACAATCTTGTAATCACTTTTGCGGATCAACCTCATGAATTCTTCCACATCTTTGGTTATCGACTCTTTCTCTTTACTCCCCGAAGATTCCCCCTCAACAACTTTGTTCTTACCCCTGGCAAGCCTCTCTGCTTCAACCTCAGGTGAAGTGAAAATTCTCCCGCTCCGGGTTATACCACCCGCTCCCACTATGTTATCCACGGACCCCGCTGGCGGATCATTCAAGTCAATCTTTTCCCCATTACAATACACCTCAGCACCATAACTCCACGGGACTGCCTTTGTGCTTTCATAAGGGACTGGCTTAGCCTTGGTAATAGTAATGGTCGGTCTTTTCGATGATGCCGAAATCGTCACTGATTTGAACGGAATGGTGATCGTAGCAACCTCTCTGCGCTCTTCTTCAAATTATGTCTCGACAGACTTCTCTCGCCCCACAGACCTGTCAAACTGCCGGATTCCTTCATCAATCAAACCTTGAACTCCCCTTTTCAACTTCTCACAACCCTCAGGTTGAACCAAACAGTCAACACACTCTTCACTGCATCCGGGATAAACACCTCCTTTCAATAAACGCTGCTTTACGTAACTCAAAGGGGTTTTCAGCTCGCTCACTTCTGAGACCAAGTTCAACTCATCATCTGCCAGGATTGCATTGGCCCCAGCCCCACCATGCTTGGGCATTGGCTGCTGCGTGATGTTGGGACCGTCCTTCCTGAAGTTAATACTCGTACTATCAAGCAAATCCTGTACTTTATGCTTGAAAGCTAGGCAATTTTCAATATTATGCCCTGGTGCACCCGAATGGAAGTCACAGTGTTCATTAACATCATATCCGACTGGCGGCTGGCCCGTTGGTGGTGCTAAGGTCCTCTTCTCGACCAGCTGCAATTTCAACAAAGTTTGAAGGAGTTCTGCATATGATACCGGCGGTACCTCGAATACTCTCCTCGGTCGTGGGTTCTGAAGTCTGCGCTGATTATTATTAGGCTGCTGCTGAGCCTGCTGCGGTGGTTGTTGTCTCTGCTGCTGAGAAGGCCCTGGAATGGTTACGCTTGCCACTTGCGACTGCTGATGCCAGTTCTGACTTTTATTCCTTCGTCGAGCATCGTATACGGCGTTGGTATCACCCTACCTTTTACCACCAAACGTCTTCTTATTACCCCCTGCGGAACTGGACTCGCCCGCTTGAATTTTACCAATCTTTACCCCGTTTTCAATGCGCTCCCCCATCAAGATCAACTCAGAGAAAGTACTCATCGAAAAATTTAGCAACCGGTCATAGTACATTCCAGAAAAAGTTCCTATGAACATATCCATCATTTCGCGCTCCACCATCGGAGGGTGCACCCTAGCAGCCAAATCTCGCCACCTCTGGGCGTATTCCTTAAAGCTCTCGCTAGACTTTTGAGACATGCTCTGCAACTGGACTCGGTTAGGGGCGAGATCACTATTATATTGATAATGTCGAACAAAAGCCTCTGCCAGCTCTTTCCAACTCCTGATCTGAGTAGGCTCCAAGCTCATGTACCACTCCAGCGATGGCCCTGACAGGCTATCCTGGAAGAAGTGCATTAGCATCTTTTCATCCTCAGAATATGCAGACATGCGCCTGTAAAACGCGCGCACATGCACCCTAGGGCACGTATCCCCTTTGTACTTATCAAATGACGGTGCTTTGAATTTAAGCGGGACCCTCAACCCTGGGACTAACCCCATATTTGACATATCCAGCCCAAGAGCATTCTGGCTGGCCAACCCGTTCACTTTCTCTTCTAGCAATCTCATCCGATGGTTGTCATCCCTAACTCTTTCATGACCCTCGTTCTGACCAGAGAACACATCCTCCTGACGATCCTCCCAGCGAGGTACTGCATCATATCCAACATAATCTGCATCACGACCCGGACCCGTTTGGAAGTACCTGGGGTCATACCTCAGATTACCCATCTCTTGAGCGTTGTATGCGCCAGTTCCATATCCAAGGTTACCATAGCCACCAAACCCAGCCTTGGCGCCAACAATGCTGCCATACCCCATATTCACCCCATTGAAACCCTGGTTATCATTAATACCATTCATTCCGACATTCTCAATGCCCCCATTGAAACCCTGGTTAACATTACCCACAAATACCCCAACAGTATCTGTATTGGCATTCATATTACCGGCGTTCCCACCTCCACCTACAGGACCAGTTTCTCCAGCATTCAAACCAGTTACTGGAATAGCATCAGCACTTTGACGATTCTCAATTCGGGGAGAAGCAGCAATGTTTTCACCATGCGGTGTCCCGTTGTTTTCAGCCCGTGCGACTATCAGTTGAACCAGGTTCTGCAGCTGCTCTTGTCCTTTGGCGATAGTCTCCATGGTTTGCATGAGCAGGGCCATCCTGTCACGCATCTCCTGCATTTCACTCTGCACGTTGTCCATGATCTTCTTCTGGTTAGTCCTTGTAGAGTAACGGTGAACCCGCTTTTCTGCAATCCTTAAAATACCTGGAATGGATGCAGGAGATAAGATACATGGATCACAAACCTGTAATGCAAATATGAGTATGTATGCAAAGTGCAATATGTGTCTGTGCATTAGGGATTATCATTCCCCGATTCTAGTGTGAATGTGCCAGTGCAGTGACAGTGCTAGCAATACGGTGATTGGAGCCGAATCATAGAAAACCTCGTATATTGCAGAGAAATCCAAGAATACAATATCACTGAGTGTACAATAAGAAGGCATAACCTCAACCAACAATCCTGGTGATGGTCAGCACAAATGCAAATAAAGCAACACATTAATATATGAAATGGTCAAGTACGCTGATGAGCCTGGTACTCTTCTAGTAACTTCTTAGTCTCTGGATGACTTGGTCGGGTAAGCAGCCCCTCGACAAGTTGGTTTCTTCGTTTGAGAACACGTCGCACGTCACCAGTGGTTTCCTCCCATGCCCCTGCTCCGAAGCGATCCTCTAGCTTCCGCTTCTGAGACACAGCTTCGTTCCTGCCTTCGATGGCCTTGTTCAATACATTCTGGAGACTATATCTGGCCATTACTTCCTCTTCATGCTTCTTAATGCTAGCCTTCAACTGCTCTTCGAGTTCAGAAATTTGCTGCTTCAATTTATCTTCCCTCTTTTTGTTGTTGGTTAGCGTAGCATTCCACGTCTTATTACAAGAAGAGATTTCTCGGTGAGCGGCGTCGAGTGCTTTCTTTTTGGACTCCAACATGTCATGAGAGCTTCTGAACTCTTGACCCAGACGTTCGCGCTTCTTTTTCTCCTCAGTCAACTCGGCACCTAGCCTATTTACTAGTTCGATCTGCTGTTGGAAAGAACGTACGGCCTTATTCTTCTCACTACGCATCTGAGCCAGCTCCTTTTCTAACTCTTCATTAATCTTCATCAAGGCTTCCTTTTCTTTCACAACTCGCTCGTAGGCCTCCCTAGTGACAGTGGTCGGTTCTTCCATCGGAATATGAACAGGGACTGGTGCAGTTGGAAATGGCATCAGTAACCGTCTTGCTCTCTCTTGGATCCAAACTTTGTAGGGTGCATAAGCCTGACAATCATTCTTCCCCAACAGTGGTTTCCCTCTTCTGTTAATACGCGTCCAGGCATGCCAAAGCTTGGCTAGTAACTCTCCATTCAAATCGCCGGTGAAGTACAGAGATTCCTATACTTCTTCCTCCCGAGGTGGGTTCTTCAACGCATATCCAAACTGGCGAACAAACAGAGATGGGTTATAATTGATACACCCTTTTCTTCCTATCAAAGGAACATTAGGATACCCAGAACAACTGAAAATAATCTCAGACCTCAGCAAGTCTCGGTCAAACCACTCAATGTCTTCAGAAGATAGCCTCATCATGCGCTCTGGCCAGTCAGCTGTAGTTGCACTATCCACAAAAGGTCCCTTCATGGGAAGATGGCTCTTAAACCACATGTATAGCAAAGGCACACAACAAGAGACGTTCTTGCCTCTCCTGTTCTCATTTCTGTGGTGCATCGAATGGTAGAAGTCCCCGATCAGTGTGGGTACCGGGTTGCCAGCAGCAAACAGATGAAATGCATCCATGTCCACGAAGTTTGGGAAATTGGGAAACAGCACTATCCCATAAATGCATAGAGCCAAAACAGCGTTAAAGACCACCCAACACCCGTTCTTGGTGTATTCTTGAGCCTTACCAACCAGAAACTGGAGAGAGAAACCTGGAACCCCTCGCCAAGAAGTCATCAACAGCTCAGAAGCATTCATGTGCAAGGCCTTAGCTAAATCCTCCAACTTGGGCTCAGCGGCAGAGTGAATAAAAGGAACTGTATTCTGTACCGGCAGCTTGGTAAACTCTACATACTCCTCTATGGTGGGCCCCAAGATAAAATCAGCAAACGTGAAGCATCTCAAAGCAGGGTCATAGAATTGCATCAAGGTGTACAGCCCATTCAGTTCATCATCAGTTGGTTTGCGAACCAAACTCAACAACCGTCCATAACTCTGCCTGAAACTTCTACGGACATCCTCATCAGCAAGAGAGATCAGACCCAGGAGGGGAGTAATATCGGGGATAGGTAGCTTGTAGGCAACTGTCATCCTCAAACCCGCCATGATCAATGCTCAGACGTCCGGACACTAGAACCAGCGAATATGCAAATGCACCTGCAGCACAGACACACGTTAATGGGATGCAATGATAATGATTATGCAAACAATGCAATGCAAGTAACATGCAATAGGGACCAAGTGCCATAGCTGAGAAGCCGGAACCATATCGAAAAGTCTCAGATAGACCCTCCAGAATTCCTCAAACCCTGGTCTCAGATAGACCCAACATAGAGCTCCAACACTGATCTTAGATAGACCCCGTAACATAACTCCAACTGGTCTCTGATAGACCTCATACCATAACTCTGACTGGTCTCTGATAGACCTCACACCTGTCCATAAATACTCAGGATCTCAGATCAAGAAATAACCGGTATCTGAAGGTCTAGTTACCTGCATAACCCTAAACCCTCTCACAGGTGGATGTCCTAGTAACTGACAAAGGTATGGCATCCTATGCGGTCGTCGGCGTCACAGACTTTCAGGGTTGATGATACGATTCCCAGAAGGAGTGGCATCATCTAATCCTGAAGAGGCCTCACTTAGCCAACTTCCAAATGATCGGTTCCCAGAGTCGACAATCCAACTAACCAGCAACCCGAGCCACCCAAAGGGCAGGACAGGAGGCCAACCAGAAGAACCTCATCTGAGTGTGGATTTCATGGGACACTAGGACATGCAAAGCACGTGCGCGCCCACTAATTACCACTCTAATTCTAGGTGCACTCAAGCCCAGGTCCGGCTTATCTCTCAATCATAGAACGCCCGTCACACCCCAATACAACAATAACAATAATAATATAATGCTGAAAGTAAATGACAGAAATATAAATCCATACAAAATCCTCGACGAGAAAACAAGCGCTAGGATCGACTCTCTTAAGGGACGTTGGATCCCAAATGCATAAGGAACTATCGCAGTCCTTAGCAGCCAGGGGACGTTGGATCCCCAGCAGAGTCGCCAGCTGCTGGGGATGACCCCAAACAGCTAGGAAAAAACCTAAGGCAAGACTCGTATAGGGAACTATCGCAGTCCCCAGCAGAGTCGCCAGCTGTCGCTACTGCGAAAATCGGCGCCGACTGATAGAAGAGTCGCCACCGTGCGTTATTTATCCCAACGGAGGGAAAGGAAACGCTCAGAGTAAACCTACCGCAAAGACGGGAAAGGAATGGTCATCGCAACCAAAACCTGGATTCGGGAGTCGGTTACGCAAGGGGAAGGTATTAGCACCCCTCACGTCCATCGTACTCGATGGGATCCACGCTTGCTTGGTTTGTACGGATTACACTTCTATCTAAACTAAAGGATGAGGTCTGAAAAGAAAAGAAAACATGACTCGGCAAAGCATCGCACTTTATGCCTACGTATTCCCGTCTGGAACGAGAAATCAGAGTCAACGTAGTTCGCCTAACTACGGGGGAGGATGGGTGAAGGTTGCTCGCTAGGATATCGCATCATATGCCTACGTACTTCCACACAACATGGAAGATCAGAGCAAACGTAGTTCGGGCTACGCACGACACAAGCTGTTCAAGTGTCTTTTATGAAAAATCTCACCTTAACCAAGGGTTTTCTTATTGCAAAAAGGTTGATGTTTGTTCAAATCTTTTGACGGAATAAATGAATTGATCTTTGTTACAACCTTTATTAATGTTTTTCTGTTGTTCCGAAGAAAGAAGAGATGACACTCTACACATCCTAGGGTTGAAAAAGGGAATAAAATCTACCCTAATGTTATCATGCATGGGTTAAGAACTAATGTCTATCAGGCTCCTCTCTTGCGCAGAGAGAAACAGAGATCCTAATGGATAAATGAAAACAGAAACAGCAGATATACAATAAAGCAATAAAATGCATGGATGCAGCAATACAAGCGAGGCAAGGGAGTCCCACTCAACCTCGAACCTAGAAAACAATAGGCAAAAGTGAACAGAATTCACTTTCAACCTAACAGGTTGAACAACAAGCAATACAGTCCGGGAAATTCAAACAATACATCAAGGATTATCAACAGCAAAACTAAACAGCAAAAGCAGTCTTCATCAGCATCTGCCTGCAAGTCAACTCCAAACAGCCACGAGCTTCAAGCATGCATCAATCTTTATCTTCACGGCCTTCAAGCAAAGTCTCTATCTTCAATCTTCAAGCCTTCAGTCAAAGTCTCCATCATCAGTCTGCCATGGCTTTTCTTCATGTTTCAATCTCCAAGCTGAGGAATCAATCACAAGAATGAACTGGGGTGTTAAGCAATTAGTTGACCACCAAGGGTGGCAAACAGACTGCTGACAACACATAGAATATTTCTCTCAAGAGTTATATCTCTTAGACACTATCACCAAGCCTTCCAAAGGAAGGGGGTGAGTGTCTTAGAGATACTCTGCATCATAGAGAGAGATGGAGGCAATCAAGACCTTCCATGTTTGTGAATCAAGTTTTCTATTCTAGAGCTCTGCCTAACTCCTAGATCCTATAACCTTCATCAGCTGCCAGCAAGAGATACTCCTCATCAACTCTGGAAGTTGGTCTTCATTCTCTTTGATCTTCAAATGGGCTTCATCAACACAGTCTTCAGCTCAAACCCCAAGCCCCAAACAAACCAATACCCCACACAGTCAAAAAATAACCCTAGAGAGGGCACACCACACAATCAATCAAATACAAGCAATATACTAATAGTAATAGGGGAAGCCTAATATTTTCTAAGGGATCTATTATCTACCCATAACCCCTATAGTCCCATACCCCAAAATTAAATCTAAGATTCCTAAAAGAAATGATCTATCTCACCTATGTTCACTTAAAACCCTAATTTTAATCACTCTAATCTCACCTAATCAAACCATCTAAAAATTGATCCTAAAATTATGAATTAAATCCTATGAGGAAGCTAAAGTCCTAAGTTAACCATCCTAAAAAGAATGGACCCTAAATCTAAGGGGAGCTAATTGAACTAAAATCAACAAAATTAAGTGCTAAACTAAATCACTTAAAAAGCTATTAAAAAGAAAAATACACAAAAAATATTAAAACAAAATAAAATGCTATTTTTATTATTTATTATTTTTCTTAACAGAACTATTGATCTATAGAAAAAACAAGAAATGAAAAATATCAATTTTCCAATTTTATATGATTTTTTAAAGATGCTAAAAATATAAAAGAAAAATAAAATCAAAGATATGAAATAAATTGGGAGGGGGTGTGACTGGTAATGCGCCCAGTTCATTATGGCTGATGGGCCATGAAGTGGGGGCGCAGATATCAATTGCGTTAAGCCCAGTTAGGAAATTAAATCAGGAAAAAAAAATAAAAAGAGAGAGAGAGAGCGCGGGGTGTATTAAGTAGGTTTTTCACGTGTTAAAGTGAGATGGGCCTGATGGTGGGGTGGGAATAGGATTCTGATTCAGGGCCCATGGTTTACCACTTAATTAAACGGCGCGTTTTGATGTGTGGGTTCCCTCCGTTTTTCTTTTTGAATCTGGACCGTGAGATTGGATTAACAAGTCAATTAAAATAGAACGATCCAACGGCCTAGGAGTTATCTTCTCCAAAATGAAAACTAGGGTTTCAGTTTCATCATTTCATGCATGGATTTTCAGACCTATCGTGCTCCCTCAAACCTCAATGAAATTGCAAACTTTGAAAACCAAACTTACTCCATTTCTTCCCCTCTACAAGACCCTGCCCATAGTTTTCTTTAAAACTCAACCAAAATCTAAACCCGATAGGTAGAAGCATTGGGTACCACTCACTGTTACCTGACATGCATGCTAAGGAAGCTTATTGAAACTTATACTATTATGTTCTACACATTATGTGGAGTATCCTAAACATCTTAACTAAGATTAAAGCGCCCTAAACTGAGTGTTCTATGCCATTAAAGTTGCATTGCCCTAAGATCAAACCTCATCAATGGAGCCCTAAGTCTCTGAAAAGCATCTTCTACCTATCCCTAACAACTCTAGCCTAACAAATTCAGCTAACAAGGCATAATTAAGAGTGTAGAGATCAAAACGCATACCTAAATTTCTTGATGAATAGATGAAGAAATAGCTTGATTCAACACTTGCAATCTTTCACAAATGATCCTTAGATGATGCTCTTGTTTCTGTTTGCAAAAAGTTGGAAGAAGAATGCTTCTAATGTGAGATTTGAATCTGGTTTGCTTCTTGAAACTTCAAACCCTAGTTCTTCAATCTTCCATGAATAAGCCTCTGAAGCAGCTTCTATGCACTCAACAAGATCAATGGATCATGAATGAAGAAGAATCAATTGAATTGTTGCTGAATATGGAGTTTCACTCTTTCTTACAATTGAAGCAACAATGAAATTCTCACTTTTCTCTCTCTCTCTTTCACCAACCTTTTTCACCAACCCTCTCTACTCATTATATAGATGATGATGGAAATGTCTAGAACATTCAGGATCCCTCTAGGAGAGTGTGGAATTTATCATGTCATGATATGATCCTTTATCTCATCTCTTATGATATCTCATGCCTAGACTTGGTACAGCCCCTTAATTATGCTTGAAAATCTCCTTACATGAGTTATTGGAAAGATCTAGATGCTTAGCAAGCTGATTCCTTGCCTTGTGTTAAGTTTCACATGGATGCCTTATTATGCAAGTAAGTGATTTCCAAAGTAACTCCATTTTTCAAACCTCAAACCAAAAATGTGGCTGAACCAATGTCTTTAGAATGTTGTTTAGAATCAATTTGGTATATTACATGACCCATTTTAGATTTATAGATTGCCCAAACCAATTTTCCATTTGAACTTTTTCAACTTATATGCCATTTTTAAGCCATTTTCACCAACTTTGGTCAACTTGAGTTTTATGCATTTCCGAACTTCCATGACCTCTTTTCTAGACTTAAAATGACATTTTGAGCAACTTTGATGTTGTGAAGTTTTTCATTTGAAGCTTCCTTGTATGAGTTTTAGGCATAGGCTAAGAATGACCTGTAATTCTCAAATGACCAAAATACCCTTTGCTTGCCAAGGACATAAGTAGAGTTACACAAATCATATGAAGGCATACCATACCTTTATAGAAAGATAAGACAATGAGTAACAACTCTCACGTTGGCCAGAAATCCATTTGAGATATCCTTGAAGGTCAAAAGTTGCTTGGAAGACAGACAACTTTCACAGACAAATTTCAGTGCCCTCAGATGACCTGTAACTTGCAAGAGCTATAACTTGAGTTCTATAAATTATCTTGATGACTTCCACCACTCAAATTAAATCTATGAAGATACTCTACAAGTTTCATGTGGACCAGAAATTCACATGAAGCTTGCATCTTGAGTTACACTGCTTTGAAGTTTGACCTAAATCAGGGGATTTTACACTGAAACCCTAATTTGGTAACTCCTCTTCTCCTTGACTCCTGTTGATTTTTCTTTGGCACAACACCATATCCATATCCATATAGAAAATAATGAATCCCACCTTCTTCAAATGATCCTTGATGCCTTTCAAAACAAGTCTTTGACCTAGGGTTGACCTAGGGTTGACCCAGATAAAACCCTGGTTGACTGACTTCAACTGAGGCTCTTGCAATCATTCCAATGACTTGGTTACTCCTCAAAAAATGATCATCTAAGCTCTTCATAACATCCCTACACACCTCATGCTCTTGGCTCATGGCTCACACTTCCTCTGATGATCCCTAAATGACCTCAAGATAGGGCAGAATTCACTGATCAACCTGTCAACTCTTCAAAGCTCAAATTATTCCCTGATGACCTGAGTAGTCTTGAATATGAATGAAACCCTCTGAATATGCCTCTTCAGACAAGAATAGCACTTGATCCCCTGATTAAGATAACTTGCTTATGATATGCAATGCAGATGAATACACTATGTACATGATGCCAATGCAAATGATTATGCAATTGAAACATAAACCTAGGTTAGAAAAGGTTGAGCAAATTTTGGGGTGCAACATTTAGGTACCCAAATATTTTTGGATCCTTTAGGGTTAGTTGCCTTAAAGTTTTGTCTGAACTTCTGTCTTCTGATAGCAGGTTTGTTCTGACTAACTTTAGGTTTAAACACAGGAATGTTCTGACCATAAAGTGTGTATTTAATATCATTAAGATGACCATACTTAAAAGTATAGTAAATATGAGTATGCTTAATGATCAGTTTATCAACAGATGTTGGATTTAAATCCTTCTCAGAAGAAGATTCATATCCAATACCCTTCCTGTTATTTCTGCTTACACCATAGATCATTGAAGCCATCTTGCTTCTCTCTAGGCTTCTTGGTAGAAACTTCTGAAAACTATAGTCATATTCTTCTAAAATATTTTTAAATTTTGACTTAGTTTCAACTTCAGAATCTTGTTGAGCTTTTTCTAATTCATTTTTAATTTTCAAATTGTTTGCTTTGAGCTCAGCAACTTCTGATTTCAGAAGATCATTCTCAGATACAAGATTGTTTTCACACTTCTTGTATTTGAGCTTAATCTTACTATAGTTTTCCAACATTTCAGATAAACTCTCAATAAGTTCTTCTCTAGAAAGTTCAGAAAATACCTCCTCAAAATCTGATTCTGATTCTGATCCAGATGTTTCTGCATGGTCTTCTACGTCAGCCATGAGTGCCATGTTTGCACATTCTTCATCTGAGTCTGATGAAGATTCAGATGCATCTAAATCATCCCAGGTTTCCATTAGAACTTTCTTTTTATTATCAGACTTCCTTCTTGGCTTCTCCTTCTGAAGCTTTGGGCATTCATTCTTATAATGCCCAGGTTCCTTGCATTCATAGCAGACCACCTCTTTCTTTCCAGATCTTCTGTTTCCAGAAGACTCTTTACATTGATCTGGTTTCCTGAAGTTTCTAAACTTCTTCTATTTATGCTTCCAGAGTTTGTTGATTCTTCTGGACAGCAGGGACAATTCATCTTCTTCTTCAGAAAAAGATTCTTTAGAACTTTCTTCTAAAACCTGCAAAGCTTTGGCAAATTTGTTATACTTTAAAGCAACAGACTTACCTTTTTTTCTGGGGTTCGTCTTCTTCTAGTTCAATCTCATGACTTCTCAAAGAGTTGATCAGTTCCTCCAGCGTGATCTTGTTCAGATCCTTAGCAAGCTTCAGAGCAGTGACCATTGGTCTCCATCTGGTTGGCAAGCTTCTGATGATCTTCTTAACATGATCAACAGTGGAGTAACCCTTGTCCAGAACTTTCAAGCCAGCTGTGAGAATCTGGAATCTAGAGAACATAACTTCTACAGATTCAGATTCCTCCATTTTGAAGGCTTCATATTTCTGGATCAGCGCCAAAGCCTTGGTCTCCTTTACTTGAGAATTCCCTTCATGAGTCATCTTCAAAGATTCAAACATACCAAATGTTGTTTCTGTTAGAACACAGATTGGTTCTTAATAATATCTCTTTGTTTTGATGATAACTATTAGGAAATTTTGTATTTAAGAATTATATACTCTAAAATTTGCTTGAGAGTTTTACTGCAGATTGTAATGAAATTAACACTCCAGAAGCAAATCTGAATTGTATACAAGAAGTTATCTAGACTCTGAAGCGCCAGATGCACTCATTAGAAGACTCTGATTGCTGCTAACAGAAGATTCTGAGTGAAGCCTCCAGAAGGATCTAAAGCAAGAAGCTCCAGAAGATTCTGAAGCAGAAGCCCAGAAGAATCTGAAGCAAGCAGATGCATCTGAAGCAAAGAAGAATATTGTATGAAGAGTTTCTCAAAGCATAGTTTCTACAGAAGTTTCTGAAAGTACTAAAGCTGCCAGTACTGAAGTTCTGTGTCAAATATGCTCTGATGATCAACATGCTGAAAGCATACATGCTGCAGAAGACTCTGATACAGCAAAGTTCTGAACATCATTAGAAGACTCTGACTCAATCAGATTCTGATGAACTTGCTGAAAACTGAAGAAGAATTATTCAAAGATTATATCCGTTGGAGTAAATCAAACGTCTCTTTCCTCATTTGTGCTAGACACAAGAACACAGACAAAAAGGATTTTTCTGTGCCTTCTACTTCTAGGAAAGGTCACTTGATGTAAAGACAAAAAGGCTCAGACCTTTTTGGGACACTCTTCTCAACGCTCAGCTCTCCTTGGATCAGCTGCCTATAAAAGGAAGACTCCACCAAATTCTTCAGTTAGACATTTTTGCTGAAAAGAAATTATAACATTCAAGCTCTCATATTTTCATATTCATTCTTAGAATTATTTGTACTTAAACTTAAGAGAAATATCATTGTTGCGATAAAAGCTTTTTAGAAGCATTCATACTCTTGTATTAGATTTACATTGATTGTAAAGGATTTCCTTAAGAGGATTCAGTTGGAATCAGTAGCTCTTGAGAAGACTAAGAACAGTTGTTCTTAGGTGTTACTATTGTAATCTGTTTGATTAAATAGTAGATTAAGTCCTTGTTGAGAAAGGCAAATCACTCTAGGAAGGGTGGACTGGAGTAGTTGAGTTCAACGAACCAGGATAAAAATATCTGTGTTTTAATTCTAAGTTTTAATCTTTCATACTTATTCAACCCCCCCCCCCCCCTTCTAAGTATTATCTCACCTTCAGTTGGCATCAGAGCTCCGGTTCTGTGTGTGCTACCACTTAACAGTGACAGTAAAGATCTAGAGAGAAATACTTTGATATATATTTATTTGTTACAATGGCTGATAATACAATATCCAACATTAACAATAAATATGAAGAAAGGGACAGGATCAGCACCAAACCCCCTATGTTTGATGGGGAGAAATTTAATTACTGGAAAGACAGAATTGAGAGTTTTTTCCTAGGATATGATGCTGATCTATGGGATATAGTCATAGATGGATATGTCCATCCCACAGATGGGAATGGCAAGAAGATAGACAGAAAATCCATGACAGATGCTCAGAAGAAAGATTTTAGAAATCATCACAAAGCCAGAACTATATTATTGAATGCAATTTCCCATACTGAGTATGAAAAAATTACAAACAGGGAAACTGCTTTTGATATGTTTGAATCCCTAAAAATGACTCATGAGAGAAACTCTCAAGTCAAGGAGACAAAAGCTCTGGCTCTGATCCAGAAGTATGAGGCCTTCAAGATGGAAGACTCTGAATCTGTTGAAGCCATGTTCTCCAGATTTCAGATCCTCACAGCTGGGCTGAAGGTTCTGGACAAGGGATATTCTACATCAGATCATGTAAAGAAAATCATCAGAAGTCTACCTACCAGATGGAGACCAATGGTGACTGCCTTGAAGATGGCTAAAGATCTGAACAAGATCTCTTTAGAAGAACTCATCAGCTCACTGAGGAGCCATGAAATTGAGCTTGAGGAAGATGAACCTCAGAAGAAAGAAAAAGGTAAATTTGTTGCCTTAAAATCTAACAAATCTGCTAAAGCTTTGCAGGTTATTGAAGAAAGCTTTGAAGAATCTTCTTGTGAAGAAGAAGATGAATTATCCATGTTGTCCAGAAGGATCAACAGACTCTGGAAGCACAAGGGAAAGAAGTTCAACAACTTCAGAAGATCTGATAATAGAAAGGAATCTTCTGGGCACAGAAGATCTGGCAAGAAAGAAGTTGTGTGCTATGAGTGCAAAGAACCTGGGCATTACAAGAATGATTGCCCCAAACTTCAAAAAGAAAAACCCAAGAAGAAGTTTAACAAAAAGAAGAAGGTTTTGATGGCAACATGGGATGACTCAGATGAATCTGAATCATCTTCTGAATCAGAAGAAGAATGTGCTAATGTTGCACTGATGGCCAGCACAGAAGATCAAGGAGAAGGAACCTCAGGATATGAATCAGATTCTGAATCTGATGATGATGCTGAAGAGGTAATGGCTAAACTTACCAAAGAAGAACTTATAAAAGTTTTAACAGAAGTTCTTAAAAGTTATAACAATATCAAACTCAAATACAAGAAGCTGAAAAGCAATCTTGAATCTGAGATTGATCTTCTGAAGACAGAACTTGTTGAGCAAAAAGAAATTAATCTGAAAATCAAAAATGACTTTGAAATAACTCAACAAGAATCTGAATCTGAGCCTAAGTCATGAGAAAAATTTTTAGAAAAATATGACTCTAGCTTTCAGAGATTTCTTACTAAGAGCATAGACAGAAGCAAGATGGCTTCTATGATCTATGGTGTTAGTGGGAAAAACAGAAGAGGTATTGGATATGAATCTTCATCTGGAAGCAATCCAAAATCTGTTGACAAACTTTTCATCAAGAAGACACCTCTGTATTCTCAATTTAAATTTGGTCACTTAAATGACATTAAACACACAAGCTCTGAGAAGAATACTTATGTGTTTAAACCCAAGGCAAGTCAGAATAAACATTATGTTGAAAAACAGAAGTTTAGACAAACCTACAAACCAACTAACCCCAAAGGACCCAAGAAGATCTGGGTACCTAAAAACAAAATAATTCATGTTGCAGATGTTCTTAGCAGCAAGGTCAGGACGCCAATCATGGTACCTGGACTTCGGATGCTCACGACACATGACAGGAGAAAAGTCTATGTTCCAAAGCCTAGAACTTAGATCTGGAGGTGATGTGAAGTTTGGAGGGAACCAGAAGGGCAAGATCATTGGATCTGGCACTATTGGAAATGGTAAACTTCCCTCTATTACTAATGTTTTACTTGTTGAAGGGTTAAAGCATAACTTATTGTCCATAAGTCAATTAAGTGACAATGGTTATGATATTACCTTTAATCAAAAATGTTGTAAAGCTATTAGTCAAAAGGATGGCTCTATCCTATTTAGTGGTAAGAGGAAAAACAACATTTATAAAATAAATCTTTCAGAACTTAAAGTTCAAAATGTTAAATGCCTCTTGTCTGTTAATGAAGAGCAATGGGTCTGACACAGAAGATTGGGCCACATTAATATGAGACGTATATCTCAGATTAATAAACTTAATCTTGTCAGAGGACTCCCTAATCTGAAGTTCACTTCAGATGCTCTTTGTGAAGCATGCCAAAAAGGGAAGTTTTCAAAAACATCTTTTAAATAAAAAAATATTGTTTCTACTTCTAAACCACTAGAACTACTTCATATTGATCTGTTTGGACCAGTGAAAACTGCATCCATTAGAGGCAAGAATTATGGATTAGTCATTGTTGATGACTTTAGTAGATGGACATGGGTAAAGTTCTTAAAACACAAGGATGAGTCACATTCTGTGTTCTTTGACTTCTGCAAGCAAGTCCAGAATGAAAAGGATTTCAAAATTATAAACGTCAGAAGTGATCATGGTGGTGAATTTGAAAATAAATATTTTGAAAAATATTTTTCTGAAAATGGCATTGCTCATGATTTTTCCTGTCCTAGAACTCCACAACAGAATGGGGTTGTAGAGAGGAAAAACAGAACTCTGCAAGAAATGGCCAGAACCATGATCAATGAGACAAATCTGGCAAAACATTTTTGGGCAGAAGCAATCAACACAGCCTGTTACATTCAGAACAGAGTGTCTGTAAGACCTCTTCTGAAGAAGACTCCTTATGAACTGTGGAAGAAAAAAAGCCCAACATTTCATATTTTCATCCTTTTGGATGTATTTGCTATATGTTGAGTACTAAGGATAATCTGAACAAGTTTGATTCCAAAGCACAGAAGTGTTTCATGCTTGGATATTCTGAATGCTCCAAAGGCTACAAAGTATACAACACTGAGACACAGATTGTGGAAGAATCCATTCATGTCATATTTGATGATAAGCTTGGCTCTGAAAAGCCAAAGCAGTTTGATAACTCTGCAGATAGGGAAGTAGTCTTCATTGACTCTGAAGTTCCAGAAGCAGACAAAATTCAAGTGAAGGAACCAGAAGCAACTCCAGATGCTACTCCTTTAACTTCTCAGATGAATAATCTAAACATTTCTGAAGAGTCAACTATTAGAGGATCATCATCCAGAATTAAAGCTTCTCATCTAGAGGATGTCATTATTGGAAAGAAGGATGATCCCATCAGAACAAGATCCTTTCTAAGATCATCTGAAGCATCACTATTTGGACTAGTGTCAGAAATTGAACCATCTTCTGTAGATGAAGCTCTGCAAGACAATGATTGGATTATTGCCATGCAAGAAGAGTTAAATCAATTCAGCCGAAATGATGTATGGGATCTAGTTCAAAGACCTCAAGGATTCAAAATGTAATTCAAAATAGTCCTTTGGATGTAATTCAAAATGTGAAGTAAGTCTTCGTATCTTATTAGTTAAGATGAATACTTGAAATTCAACCGATCCCGGGTTTTCTTCTTTTTTTTTTTTTAAATAACAGGTATAACTGGATTTTTGATCATAAAATGAAAGCTTTCCCCCCCTCCTTTTTGGTAGATATTTTTATTGATCAGTAATAGTAATTACACTTATTTTTAATTTTTTATAAAAAAAATTCTCTTCATTTATTTAACAATTCTGAATTTCTTTTTTTTTTCTTTCAAATTCATTATTAAGGAATGTAATTCAAATAGATAATAAATACTATATTTATGGATTCATAAAATGAATAAAATCTATTGTCTTGTATTTTAAAGACAAAAATAAGACAATAGATTTTATTCATTTTTCGATGGATTTATGGAGACATCATTGAAATTGAATTCGTATGACTCCCACAATGTGTGTGGACGTTTATTTTATTTATCTATAAATATTGTTCACATATCAGATAGATATTTTACGAGAAATATTAGGATAAATAGAACAAAAATCTAGATTTTCAATCGAGGCGAGGATACATACGTATTCTCAATATACTGAAACGGCTTCCATTATGTGTATCAAACCAATAGCGGTTCATACAAGCTAAATCTTCGAATCGATAATTTGGCCAAAGAAAGAATTTTAAATTCCTTAGTTTTTTTGTATACAAAATGAGTCTTCAGAAATAAGCTAAATGAGAAAGGAGAAGTTGAAAGGAATAAGGCAAGGCTTGTTGCTCAAGGGTACAGTCAGCAAGAAGGTATTGATTACACTGAGACATATGCTCCAGTGGCAAGGTTAGAATCTATACGTCTTCTTATTTCATTTGCTGCACAAAATAACATCACTCTGTATCAGATGGATGTTAAAAGGGCTTTTCTTAATGGTATTATAGAAGAAGAAGTTTATGTCCACCAACCTCCTGGTTTTAAAAATGAAAAATTTCCAGATCATGTTTTCAAATTAAAGAAATCTCTATATGGTTTAAAACAAGCTCCTAGAGCTTGGTATGAGAGATTGAGCAATTTTCTTCTGGAGAAGAATTTCATCAGAGGCAAAGTGGATACAACGTTCTTTTGTAAATCAATTAAGAAAGATCTTCTAATTTGCCAAATTTATGTAGATGATATTATTTTTGGATCAACAAATATTATGCTTGGAAAGGAGTTTGCTACATATATGCAGGTAGAATTTGAAATGAGCATGATGGGAGAACTCAGATTCTTTCTAGGAATCCAAGTTAATCAAACTCCAGAGTGCACCTACATACATCAGACAAAATATGTTAAAGAACTTCTGAAGAAATTTAACATGTCTGATAGTAAGCTGGCAAAGACTCCAATGCATCCTTGTTGCACCCCAAAATTTGACCAACCGGGTCCCGTATTTGGTCCGATGTTTCGACGCATTCCCGCATTCGCATCTGCATATCGCATACAGCGCATTTCTCATTTGTTTTGATTTTATCGGGATCACAGCTCTCGTCTCGTGTTTCAGGTGTCTTTTATCACTTTAGATAGATAGAATCGTATTTTTTGGGATATTTCGGTGCCCGTTTATTTTTACCGGCTATTTTGGTGCGCTCTCGTGGTGTTATGTGTCGTTCGGTGCTTATTTTGTTCCTCTGAGAATTATTGTGATTTTTCTGGATTTTATTGGCCATTTTTAGGGTTTAAATAGATTTAAATCATTTTTAGCATTTTTTAGAATATTAATAGGATTTTTAATAGTTTTAATTCTTTTTAAATAGATTTAAGTCGTTTTTAGATTAATGTAGAATATTAACAGATTTTTCTTTTAGAATATTAATTGATTTTTGAATATATTTTTTAGATATAGAATAGTAATAGGTTTTAATATTTTAATAGTTTTTAGAACATATTAGAGTCTTAATAGATCTTTTTAAATCATTTTAATAGAAGAATATAGTTTCTTAATAGTTTTATTAGAATAATAGATTTTCTTTTATAATAAATAATATAGGTCTTATTAGAGATTTATTAGTTTAATTTTTAGATTAGGGGATTAATAGAGTTGTTAGGATAATTTTCTTTTTAGGATTAATTGAGATTTAGTTAGGATTAATTAGTTGTAATCATTTCCATTAATTTTTAATCCAGATTTAGTTGTTTTTTAATCCATATCAGTTTTTTTTGGTTTCTGTCATGATTTTCGGTGGGCCTTATTACCCATTTCGCAGAAGCCCAAATCAGTCCACAAAGTCCAGAAATCTCCAGCATTCTCCAGAAAGTTCCAGAAAAATCTCAAGGTATAAAGTTCAGCAGTACACGTGTTAGATCAGGAAGGACCCCACATTTTCACACTTCATCACGCCACGCCACACTCCATTTTCCCTCTCTCTCTGCCACGTACAGGCCACGTGGCGTGCATGCGTTAACCTTCCCCACTACCACAGCCACGCGTCTCCCCCACCTGGCCTCACCGTCCTCCTCACCGGCCGGCATGCATGGCCGGCGGCCACCGTAACGGACAACCCTAACGACCTCCGGCCGCCCACCTCACCGGAAATTTCCAAATCCATCATTTTCACTGTTTTCCTTTGATCTCTCCTCCGATCAACAATCGTCACCCTCGCCGGAGATACCGCCGGAAGCTTCAAGCTACCACCGGAGATGCAAGAACGCCTCCAACTCAACCCAGAAAATTCCAGAAATCATCTCCACTCTCTTCTTCCCCGATCGAACCTCCATCATTCCTCCTCTAATCTTCATCATCGGCAAACTCAACAAATCCAGAAACCACCTCCCATCACAATCATCCTCACCCTTTCTGATCATCATCACCATCAGTGTTGATACAATTTGTTCGTCAGATTCGCCATTTTTCAAGAACTCTCCAGTTGCATCAATATCCCCTAGGAGCTTCGTCGTTCTCCTCATCATGTTCATGGTTCTTCCTACGATTTCCAGAAAATGATTTCAACAAGACTTCAACAGAAGAACATTCATCAACAATAAGAACATGCAAATCACCAGAACATGTAAGAATCCTCACTATCCAGATCTCCAGCAATTCAATTCATCAAGAATCTTCAACCACTCTCAACGATCATCAACACAAAAGCCAGATCCCAAATCAACCTTCAAGAGTTCTTACGAATCTCCGTCCGTTTCCAGAGATTTCTTCAACGGTGTTCATCGGAAGATCCCTCATCTTCAACTTTCCAGAAGAACATCCTCAAGGATCTTCAGCAACGACAACTTCATCGCCTTTCCAGAATTCGTTCGTGTTTTCTGAGGCAAGGTTGAGTAGTGTAAGCATTGGAGGAAAGTGATCGGAGTTTGTTGAACAAAGCTGAGTTAGGCGAAGGATTTTTGTTTGAGGGATTAACGGAGAGAGATGAGGGTGGAGATGGGGGACGGCGGCGGTGAGTGTCAGAAGATACTAGGGTTTCAGAATGAGAGTGGAAGGGAGAGAATGGGGAGAGGAAGCTGGGTTTGGGCTTGGGGCCACAAGGCCCAGCGGTTTTTTTTCATCCCATCCGTTTTTTTGGCTGAAAGACATTGGGTTGAGCCCAATACAAGTTGTGATTCCCCCCGGTTTCAATATTGCACCTCCCCCTCCGTTTTGCAGCAATAGCAGCTGGGCTGGGCCCAGTTTGGCAGTTTTTTTTTTTATGTTTTCTGCTTATCAACCCCCAGCTGGGCTGTGTACCCCCTCCCCTTATTTTCTTTTCTTTTCTATTTTTCACATATAGTTTTATAAAAAAAAAAGAAATGAAAAAAGAAGTTATTGGATATAAAAAGAAAGAAAATAGAGAGAAAAATATTGAAAGAAAAAGGAGAAAGAAAATATAAAAAGAAAGAAAATAGAGAGAAATATTCGAAAAGAAAGAGGAGAAAAATATAGAAAAAATATGAAAAAAATAGAGAAAAATAAAGAGAAAAATATATTGAAAAAATAGAAAAATGTGAAAAATATTTTAAAAGAAAAAGAAGAAAATAGTTGAAAAGAGATGTATGAAAAAGAGAAAAAATATTAGATGTAATATTTTTTAGAGTGCATTTTTCATAGAAGTTCTTTTACACCATTTTAGAGATAGTTTAGAAGCCCACTTGTTAGGGGGCTATTTTCCATTCGGTTTTTCAGGATAGAATAGGATAGTATTTCCTAGGAGATTTATTTTCAGTATTCAAATCATTGTAATCATTTTTCAGAATGTTAATAAAACGAGATTTGAGCTGTGGTCCCGAAGTAGCCGAACTACAACTGCTCTGATTTCTCGTACCAGACGAGAATATGTAGGCATAGGATGCGATATCCTAGCGAGCACACTAACAACTGACTTTCTGTTCTCTCGCTGCTGTGCGATCGAGACTTTCCCGCTGACGACTAATTGTTACCCTTTTTCTCTCTTGCCCGAGTGCATTTGAGACCAAGCCATAGTTTTGCCCATAGGTTCCCGTACCTTTGAAACCAGTTTGATTTCTCGCTGCTGTGTGAGAATCCTTGTTTAGCCGTAGTTAGCCTGAACTACGTAAAGCTCTGATCTTCCATGCAGTGTGGAAGTACGTAGGCACAAGATGCGAGGTCTTGGCGAGCCAATTTTCCCTGTAGTCCCGAACTACGTTGACTCTGACTTTCTCTCTTGAGAATATGTAGGCATAGAGTGCGACGCTCTATCGAGTCAATTCCCTATTTAGATTTAGCAGCCGTAAATAGATTGTTTGCATCCTTTAGACAACCCAAGCAAGCGTGGATCCCGTCGAGTACGACGGACGTGAGGGGTGTTAATACCTTCCCCTTGCGTAACCGACTCCCGAACCCAGGTTTTGGTTGCGATGACCATACCTTTTCCCGTTTTTTGCGAGGTTTACTTCGAGCGTTTCCTTTCCCTCCGTTGGGATAAATAACGCACGGTGGCGACTCTTCTGTCAGCCGGCGCCGATTTTCGCAGTAGCGACAGCTGGCGACTCTGCTGGGGACTGCGATAGTTCCCTATGTGAGTCTGCTGGGGATCCAACGTCCCCTAAGAGAGAGTCAATCCTAGCGCTTGTTTGCTTGGCTATTGGGGCTTATTTATTGATATTATCTGTTGCTGTTGGGGTGTTACGGGTGTTCTATGATTGAGAGAAGCCGAACCTGGGCTTGAGTGCACCTTAGACTTAGAGTAGAAATTAGTGGGCGCCCGCATGCTTTGCTTGCCTTGGTGTCCCGCGAAATCTACACTCAGACGAGGTTCTTCTGGTTGGCCTCTTGACCCACCCTTTGGGTGGCTTGGGTTGCTGGTTAGGTGGATTGTCGACTCTGGGAACCGATCATTTGGAAGTTAGCTAAGTGAGGCCTCTTCAAGACTTGATGATGCCACTCCTTCTGGGAATCGTATCGTCAGTTTTGAAAGTCTGTGACGCTGACGACCGCATAGGATGCCGTACCTTGTCAGATATAGGTCCATACCTGTGAGTGGGGGGGTTTTTTTATGCAGGAAACTTGACTTCCAACCTACCCGTTATTTTGGTCTTCTCTTCAGAGCAACCGTACTCCGTCAGCAGTGCAGTAGTATTCAGAGATTTGTGGGGGGGGGGGGTTGTGGTCCCGTTGTTTGTTGCATCTTGCATATCATGTGCATATTAGTGTTGCATCATATTGCATATCATCCTCCAGCTAGCCAGAGTTCTGATCCAGCCTTTGTTTCCTGAAGTTGATTACCCGGAGTTTGGACTGAGCAGCTGTTGATTGTCAGAAGACCAACCTAGGGGTTGAGTAGATTTGAGCAGAATCGAGCATTGAAGTCAGCTGAAGACTATTGGTAGCTATGTCTGAAGGCAACTTCCAGTCTCCTAACACCTTGACAGGGTTCACTATGGCGTCCAACCCTCTGTATGATTCTATGGAAGATTTCCCTCAAGTGAACAACGTTACTGCAGACCAAGTTGTACAGCCTTCTGTTGAGAACCGAGATCGACATGAGCAGTTTGTTGCACGGAATGAGCGTCCTCCTCCTGTTAACAATCAAGGTGTTGCTTTCCCCATGATGAATTACCGAAGAGATATTCCAATGGCCGGGATGGTAGATCCAAGAGCTCTTGAAGAGGATAGGAGACTCCGAGCATTGGAAGAAGGAATGAAAGCTTTGAAAGCCAAAGATGCTGTTAACCTGGATGCCGTAGGCATGTGTTTGGTTCCTGACCTGGTGTTGCCTTACAAGTTCAAAGTGCCGAAATTTGAGAAGTACACAGGAGATAGCTGTCCGAAGCTGCATTTGATGATGTTCTGTCGAAGAATGACTGCGTTTGCGCGAGATGACAAACTGATGATCCATTGCTTTCAAGATAGTCTGACTGGGGCATCTTTGAGGTGGTATATGCAGTTAGAGAGGAATCAGATCCAGTCATGGATGGATTTAGCCAGAGCTTTTCTGAAGCAGTATGATTACAATTTAGACGTAGCTCCCTATCGCATGCATTTGCAAGAATTGTCTCAAGAGAACAATGAATCTATCAGGAAGTATGCTCAGAGATGGAGAGAATTTGCTGCTAGAGTGCGTCCACCGCTGTTAGATCAAGAGCTAGCAAGCATGTTTGTGGATTCCCTACAAAATCCGTACTTCGAAAGATTGCTCGGAATTCCGGCAAGTTTCTCTGACGTGGTAGCATTAGGAGAACGCCTTGAGTATTCCATAAGGATTGGGAAAATTCAGATTAGTCCAAATGATCAAGCTGGTGAAACTGAATATCCTTGTGACTATCAAAGTGAAGAAGAAGTCGTGATCAATGCAGTCATGCCAAAGGTTGAATATCCTCGAAGCGAATCAGTGAATTTTGTTGGTTCTTCACCTTATCAGAGATCAGTACCTCCTGTGGCTTGTTGTACTGAACAGACAGCCGTGCCTGGGGCACCATATCAGGAATCTTATGTCGCTTCCATTGCAAAGCAGCAAACTGGTGGTCGAGGTTATCAGAATCAGCGTCAGAGTCAGAACAGGCCTCGCAACAACTTGGAACGAAGGAAAGCTCCTTTTCATCCAGTGCCTATGCCGTATAGCCAGCTGCTACCATCTTTGATCCTGAAGTCTTTGGTGGAACCTAAAGCTCTTAAGCCCGTGCCAGAACCTTACCCTCTTGGGTACAATCCCCATGTTTAGTGTGGTTATCATGGTGGCTCTCCAGGGCATTCGACGGAAGATTGTAAAGCATTTCAGGCGAAAGTACAGCAGTTGATCGACCAAGATCGCATTTCCTTTCGAGAAGGATTTCTGTTTTTTCATCCCAACCGCTCAGCTGTATAAGCTCGTAGATTCGGAAAGTATGCCCCAGCAAAAGCCAGTGATTCAGACAGACAGGCGCCTCAGCATCGGCAGTCCTCAGACTTTTTATGTCATTTGCATTTGTAGTTTCTTTTCTGTTAGTTACTACTTGCTTTTAAAACATTGTATGTTTCGAATGGTGATAATAACAAAGTGACTATGCATTTTTCTGAATTAATCATGTCGCTGTCGCTCATTTACTGCATTGCACTGACACTTGCATTTTATTCACTCCACTTTATCACCGTGACTAGCAAAGAGTGGAGGGAGGATGACGAACTAAACTCATAACCGATGACCGTAGGCTTTCAGATAAGACCGTACCGATGACGTACAAGGCATTGTTTCAAATTCCCCAAACACTGGAGATATAAGGGTTAGTCCTTTGTTAACCACTTCGAGCCAGGAAGTAGAAGTTTTTTCGGACTTTTTATACCCTCACATCTTAACCCGGGGCAGGGTAGTTGTCAGTTAGCTTGACCGAGCATTCAAGTCTTACAGAGGAGTGTTGTCTTTCAAGGACCAATCAGTTTATACCTTTCAAGAGGTCATATATCACCAATCAGGAGTGAGACAGTTACAATCCTTTCGGAGCAATCAAGATAGCCAGTGTCACACGACTTTGTTCCAAAAGAAAGAATAAGAAAGCTCGCTAAGTAAAAAGAACGAAAAAGCTAGAAAGCTAATACTTAGGCAAAAATCAGGGCATCCCGCTGGACTTCGAAAGAAATCGAAAAAAAACGAAAAGAGCTCAAAAGGAGTCGGTCCAGGAAAAAATTAGGGAATCAAAAGAATGAAAAAGAAGGGATCAAAAGAAATTTTTTCCCCAGCAAGTCACAAAGTCGTGTACACAGACACCGAAAGCGAAAAAGGAGTAACTATCGCTCCGGAGAAAGCCTTGTGAATTCCTCAGTTATGGTTCTTACCATTCAACACACCTCTCGAAGAGGCGAGCGCTTGTGCCAAGTTAACTGAATCTTAGGATCGGAGATCATCACGTAGACGGGGTGGGTACAAATCAAAATTTGAGCCAAATATCCTTTGTTTCACGAACCGTGAACCTAACCACGATACAACCCTTAAAAGACCTAATTGAGGTAGGGTTATTCTGAAGTGCATTACGATAAGGTTGAGTAACCTGACTCCTTCTTGACTTGCTAGTCACATCCTTGTTGTATTTTCACTGACCACGTAAGCACTACGTTTGAACTTTGGTTCACTCGTCACTCGCAATCATATGCATGTAAATGAGTGACAGCTCAAATTTTTTCAAAATCTGCATAACCACTGCATTAAGATTACCATTCGTGAACAAACGATTTTTAATTGCAGGTTAGTAGTTGGCATGAAAGAAATTCCAGCAGGAATAATCAAGCAGGACTGAGTAATTCAGTAGTCTGAACCAGAATGGTGTATGTTGTGAAGCCTAGTGAATCAGAGGCATTGACTTCCAGTGAGTTCGGAATCAGTTAGTCTGAGGACAAGTCCCGAAGCTTCAGTGGATCAGGGGCAGTTTGTGTGAGAAGCAGTTGATCAGGAATGAGTCTTCTCGAGAGCCAATCAGGGGCAGTTAAGCAGAGCGTTGAGATTTGAAAGCAGATACTTCAGGTGGATAATCAGATCAGGTTAAGTCGCTAGAACGCTCATTCAGGGGCAAGTCATCGCAGAGAATGTTGAAACCAACTGGGTTGATAGAGTCTAATGGAGATTGAATTTTGTTATCGTAGAGATACCAGGGCAAGTAATCTCGAGGTCGTCTCGTAGAAAGCTATTCAGAGCAGTAATCTCAGGAATTGTACTGGGGCAAGTTGTTTAAGCCAGTCTTTTTATCCCCAGCTGAGTGCACAGGGGCAAGTTATTCAGGCCAGTCTGTTTATCCCCAGCCGGAGTGGAATATCGGGGAATCATGTCATGACCCTTATCAAAAAACCTGAACCTTTCAAATAAAAAGGCCTTGCTGTCGTTGGATCATTATCCTGCAGTTTAAACCTGTTGCGTGTCAGTAACCAGTCGTTTCCAAAGCCCAGTTCTCGCCTGGCAAACCCGTGAGCATCAGTTCCCGTCTGGTGTAGTTTATCGTAAGCATCAGCTCCCGTCTAGTGCAGTTTATTGTAAGCATCAGTTCCCGTCTGGTGTAGTTTATTGCAACCAGTTCTCGTCTGGTCACCGTTTCTTCAAGTGTTGTATCAGTTCTCGTCTGGTACATGTCGTCGCGTAATCAGTTCTCGTCTGATCATCGTGTGTTTAACCTGTGTGTTATACCAGTTCTCGTCTGGTATACGTCAGCTTTCAATCAGTTCTCGTCTGGTTGTCTATGCCTCAGCCTATTATCCAGTCAGCCCCGTCTGATGTTTTAAACCAAATCAATTTTCCAAATCAATTTTCCTATCAGTTCTCGTCTGGTAGTCTACCTTTGAATGCTAGTTCTCGTCTAGTATTTTCCATATTTTCCACTGTGTACATAGTCCAGGTTTATCCTAAACCAGAAAAAACAAAAGAAACAAAAAAACAAAAACCTAAAGGTATCTGACATAGTATTTCCCAATGACCCGCATGTTGTCATGTTTCCCGATACGAAGCTCGACAGATGCCAGTGCTCCGATTAACGTTTGAATTCCTTGTGGATGTTGTTAATTCAGAATTGTTACTCTTCAGCAGAAGTTGCTTATTATCCCTAGAAGAGTCGAGATTGTACTTTACCCCGTATCAGAGTAGGATCAGGAGTATCCTCAGCAGATTAAGATTGATATCCTTGATAGTAGGGGCATTTCCAGCAGTGTGTTGCGCGCAATCAATCCCCACAGAGTACAATAAGTTGTCAATGGTTTGAAGAAAGCATCCCCGAGCAGAGTTGTTTTTCTTTCCCCAGTGAAGTCGCCAAGCAGGGTTGCCTTTTCATTTCTCCAGCAGGACGGTTATCCTCAGCGGATTTGGTTTCCCTTTTCCAGCAATTATTTTGCTGAGATGATTCTGTGACTTCGGGTCATCCCCAGTAGAGTTGACGTTGCCTTCGGCATTTATTTTGCCAAGTGGTTTTCAGACCTGGTGTTCTCTGGCAGCTCGAGCCTGCATTTACATTTGCATATATAGTCATTGCAAACATATAACATATCCATGCCGTCTGGGCCTCGCATCTTCAAACAGAACGCATAGCATTTACATGTCATATAGGACATTGCATCATTATCAAGCATACGCATGTCGAAACATAGACCAGGATGGTTACCTATTGGATTTCGAATTTGTTCACCTGCAGAGTTGTGTGGTTAAGCTTCTCGTCTTCCCCAGCAGAGTGATTCTTCATATTTGGTTGTTACGTCGGCATCGGAAAAAAAAAAAACAACAACAGAGATTGACATATATCAGACTTCTGAAGCTGCCGCCTTCGTCAGAATAGGTGCCAGGCAGTTCAATTCAGAATTCCCCAGGAGAGTTTCCTCAGGTTCGCCGTGAACCATGAGTCGACAGAAAAAAATCCCATGACAGATGGGAAGGTGTTTGCTTTTTGAAGCATTATTCCAATACTTGTGGCGTCACACAGGTGATTGGTGTTGCAAGGAGAAGAAAAATTTATCAGAAAATTGACCAGTTGTTGCCGTGACAACCGAACTTCAGTTTATTGGAGGCTATTCCTCAAGCAATTTTGCAGTATATTACCGCAGTTGGCAAATTTCAGGGTTCCATTTGTATTCAACCGTCATCTACCTTTGAATGTTTGAAGGTTGAGCGCTCTTCAACCATTCAGGTCGAAGCCGCTTGAATAGGGGCAGCTGTTGCACCCCAAAATTTGACAAACCGGGTCCCGTATCTGGTCCGATGTTTCGACGCATTCCCGCATTCGCATCTGCATATCGCATACAGCGCATTTCTCATTTGTTTTGATTTTATCGGGATCACAGCTCTCGTCTCGTGTTTCAGGTGTCTTTTATCAGTTTAGATAGATAGAATCGTATTTTTTGGGATATTTCGGTGCCCGTTTATTTTTACCGGCTATTTTGGTGCGCTCTCGTGGTGTTATGTGTCGTTCGGTGCTTATTTTGTTCCTCTGAGAATTATTGTGATTTTTCTGGATTTTATTGGCCATTTTTAGGGTTTAAATAGATTTAAATCATTTTTAGCATTTCTTAGAATATTAATAGGATTTTTAATAGTTTTAATTCTTTTTAAATAGATTTAAGTCGTTTTTAGATTAATGTAGAATATTAACAGATTTTTCTTTTAGAATATTAATTGATTTTTGAATATATTTTTTAGATATAGAATAGTAATAGGTTTTAATATTTTAATAGTTTTTAGAACATATTAGAGTCTTAATAGATCTTTTTAAATCATTTTAATAGAAGAATATAGTTTCTTAATAGTTTTATTAGAATAATAGATTTTCTTTTATAATAAATAATATAGGTCTTATTAGAGATTTATTAGTTTAATTTTTAGATTAGGGGATTAATAGAGTTGTTAGGATAATTTTCTTTTTAGGATTAATTGAGATTTAGTTAGGATTAATTAGTTGTAATCATTTCCATTAATTTTTAATCCAGATTTAGTTGTTTTTTAATCCATATCAGTTTTTTTTGGTTTCTGTCATGATTTTCGGTGGGCCTTATTACCCATTTCGCAGAAGCCCAAATCAGTCCACAAAGTCCAGAAATCTCCAGCATTCTCCAGAAAGTTCCAGAAAAATCTCAAGGTATAAAGTTCAGCAGTACACGTGTTAGATCAGGAAGGACCCCACATTTTCACACTTGATCACGCCACGCCACACTCCATTTTCCCTCTCTCTCTGCCACGCACAGGCCACGTGGCGTGCATGCGTTAACCTTCCCCACTACCACAGCCATGCGTCTCCCCCACCTGGCCTCACCGTCCTCCTCACCGGCCGGCATGCATGGCCGGCGGCCACCGTAACGGACAACCCTAACGACCTCCGGCCGCCCACCTCACCGGAAATTTCCAAATCCATCATTTTCACTGTTTTCCTTTGATCTCTCCTCCGATCAACAATCGTCACCCTCGCCGGAGATACCGCCGGAAGCTTCAAGCTACCACCAGAGATGCAAGAACGCCTCCAACTCAACCCAGAAAATTCCAGAAATCATCTCCACTCTCTTCTTCCCCGATCGAACCTCCATCATTCCTCCTCTAATCTTCATCATCGGCAAACTCAACAAATCCAGAAACCACCTCCCATCACAATCATCCTCTCCCTTTCTGATCATCATCACCATCGGTGTTCATACAATTTGTTCGTCAGATTCGCCATTTTTCAAGAACTCTCCAGTTGCATCAATATCCCCTAGGAGCTTCGTCGTTCTCCTCATCATGATCATGGTTCTTCCTACGATTTCCAGAAAATGATTTCAACAAGACTTCAACAGAAGAACATTCATCAACGATAAGAACATGCAAATCACCAGAACATGTAAGAATCCTCACTATCCAGATCTCCAGCAATTCAATTCATCAAGAATCTTCAACCACTCTCAACGATCATCAACACAAAAGCCAGATCCCAAATCAACCTTCAAGAGTTCTTACGAATCTCCGTCTATTTCCAGAGATTTCTTCAACGGTGTTCATCGGAAGATCCCTCATCTTCAACTTTCCAGAAGAACATCCTCAAGGATCTTCAGCAACGACAACTTCATCGCCTTTCCAGAATTCGTTCGTGTCTTCTGAGGCAAGGTTGAGTAGTGTAAGCATTGGAGGAAAGTGATCGGAGTTTGTTGAACAAAGCTGAGTTAGGCGAAGGATTTTTGTTTGAGGGATTAACGGAGAGAGATGAGGGTGAAGATGGGGGACGGAGGCGGTGAGTGTGAGAAGATACTAGGGTTTCAGAATGAGAGTGGAAGGGAGAGAATGGGGAGAGGAAGCTGGGTTTGGGCTTGGGGCCACAAGGCCCAGCGGTTTTTTTTCATCCCATCCGTTTTTTTGGCTGAAAGACATTGGGCTGAGCCCAATACAAGTTGTGATTCCCCCCAGTTTCAATATTGCACCTCCCCCTCCGTTTTGCAGCAATAGCAGCTGGGCTGGGCCCAGTTTGGCAGTTTGTTTTTTTTTATGTTTTCTGCTTATCAACCCCCAGCTGGGCTGTGTACCCTCCCCTTATTTTCTTTTCTTTTCTATTTTTCACATATAGTTTTATAAAAAAAAAGAAATGAAAAAAGAAGTTATTGGATATAAAAAGAAAGAAAATAGAGAGAAAAATATTGAAAGAAAAAGGAGAAAGAAAATATAAAAAGAAAGAAAATAGAGAGAAATATTCGAAAAGAAAGAGGAGAAAAATATAGAAAAAATATGAAAAAAAATAGAGAAAAATAAAGAGAAAAATATATTGAAAAAATAGAAAAATGTGAAAAATATTTTGAAAGAAAAAGAAGAAAATAGTTGAAAAGAGATGTATGAAAAAGAGAAAAAATATTAGATGTAATATTTTTTAGAGTGCATTTTTCATAGAAGTTCTTTTACACCATTTTAGAGATAGTTTAGAAGCCCACTTGTTAGGGGGCTATTTTCCATTCGTTTTTTCAGGATAGAATAGGATAGTATTTCCTAGGAGATTTATTTTTAGTATTCAAATCATTGTAATCATTTTTCAGAATGTTAATAAAACGAGATTTGAGCTGTGGTCCCGAAGTAGCCGAACTACAGCTGCTCTGATTTCTCGTACCAGACGAGAATATGTAGGCATAGGATGCGATATCCTAGCAAGCACACTAACAACTGACTTTCTGTTCTCTCGCTGCTGTGCGATCGAGACTTTCCCGCTGACGACTAATTTTTACCCTTTTTCTCTCTTGCCCGAGTGCATTTGAGACCAAGCCATAGTTTTGCCCATAGGTTCTCGTACCTTTGAAACCAGTTTGATTTCTCGCTGCTGTGTAAGAATCCTTGTTTAGCCGTAGTTAGCCTGAACTACGTAAAGCTCTGATCTTCCATGCAGTGTGGAAGTACGTAGGCATAAGACGCGAGGTCTTGGCGAGCCAATTTTCCCTGTAGTCCCGAACTACGTTGACTCTGACTTTCTCTCTTGAGAATATGTAGGCATAGAGTGCGACGCTCTATCGAGTCAATTCCCTGTTTAGATTTAGCAGCCGTAAATAGATTGTTTGCATCCTTTAGACAACCCAAGCAAGCGTGGATCCCGTCGAGTACGACGGACGTGAGGGGTGCTAATACCTTCCCCTAACGTAACCGACTCCCGAACCCAGGTTTTGGTTGCGATGACCATACCTTTTCCCATTTTTTGCGAGGTTTACTTCGAGCGTTTCCTTTCCCTCCGTTGGGATAAATAACGCACGGTGGCGACTCTTCTGTCAGCCGGCGCCGATTTTCGCAGTAGCGACAATCCTACTAGCTCACTTGGCAAGGAAGAGGTAAGTAAGAAAGTAGACCAGAAGCTCTACAGAGGTATGATTGGCTCTCTTCTTTATCTTACTGCTTCTAGACCTGACATATTATTCAGTGTTTGCCTGTGTGCTAGATTCCAATCAGATCCTAGAGAATCACACTTGACAGCTGTCAAGAGGATTCTAAGGTATCTGAAAGGTACTTCTAATGTGGGTTTGTGTTACAGAAAATCTGATGATTTCAAATTAGTTGGATTCTGTGATGCTGACTACGCTGGAGACAGAGTTGAAAGAAAAAGTACTTCTGGAAATTGTCAATTTCTAGGAAGAAATCTAATCTCCTGGTACAGCAAGAAGCAACCCACAATTGCACTTTCAACCACAGAGGCTGAATACATTGCTGATGCTGGATGTAGCACGCAGATGCTCTGGATGAAGAGTCAACTAGAAGATTATCAAATTTTTGAAAGTAACATTTCTATCTTTTGTGACAATACTTCTGCTATATGTTTGTCCAAGAATCCCATTTTACATTCCAAGGCAAAACATATAGAAATTAAGCATCATTTCATCAGAGACTATGTTCAGAAGGGAATCATAAATTTAGCCTTTGTTGATACAGATCATCAATGGGCAGATATTTTTACAAAACCCCTTGTTGAAGATAGATTCAAATTTATTCTGAAAAATATTTGTATGGATTTTTGTCCAGAATGATATTTGTCAGAAGCAAATTTTTACAAATGCAAAAATGCCTAATGCTCTGAAGTATTTCTTCTGATTGCTTATTTGTTCTGTTTAATTTTTTTTTTTGTGAAACTCTGAACTAACAATCCTTAGAAGATCTGAACGTTGGTTAACGCTTCATTTCTCAAAAGAATTCAGAACACATGCAAGCAAACACGTGTCACACCAAATCTGAAGAGGTGGCGTGTACATAACTGAAGAGACGTTTGAGGTGAAGTTTGAATAGTGAAAATCTTGATTTTCCCCCCAAATTGTCAGAAGCAATTAATGTTTTGAAATGATTATTATTCTTTTCATTTAATGCTTGTTAAAACGTGCAAAATTCTGACTGATGGTATGCCTAAGTGTTTTAGTATAAATACATGACTTATCTTCACTTTCACACTTTTCACACTCTCAGAAAATTACATGCGTTTTCATCTCCTCTTTTCTCTGCATAAAAACCCTATACCTAAGCGTTTGACAAAGCATTCTTCAATGGCAACTTCATCATCAACAGCTGCTCAATTCCAATCTTCTATGGCTGTTGTAACTTCAGCAAACATGGGTGTTACTCCCTATTCTCCTCCAAAAAGAACTCTTCTAACCCCTGTTGATAAATTGGAAGTTCTATGTGAATCCATGGTAGAGTTTGACTCTCTTGCAGAAAATGGGTTTGAGTTTCGTTCCATCATTGGAGCTCAAGGATGGGTTAAGTATTTTGATAGGCTCTTTGGACCATTTTACCCTCTACTTGTGAAAGAATTCTGAATCCATGCATCAGTTTACCCCAAGTTCATCTTATCTTTTGTACTGGGAAAAGAGATCATTATCACAGAAGATCTGATAAGAAAGTTTATAGGATATGAAGAAACAAATGGTGTTTCCCACTTGCCAGCTGGGCGTGTGGACATGGATGAGGTATATGAAGAAGTGATGACTGTTGGTCAAGCTTCTAATAAATTCAAGGATTTGAAGCCTGACTACAAGATCTGGGCCAAGATCTTCATGGGATGCATCCACCACAGGAAGTCAACTAATTCTCCAGACTATGTCAATAATGAACAGCTCTATTTCATGTATTGCCTTAGTCAGAGCACCAAGGTAGATCTTCCATACATTCTTTTTATGCATCTGTGGAACCATATCAATGCATCTAGAGAGTATGTGAAAGAGAAAGGACAGAAGATCAGAACTTGGATCCCCTTTGGAAGGTTGATCTCAGATCTTCTTACTGAGAATGGTTTGGTCACTGCTCTGTACGCTGCTGGAGTTATAGAGGAATTAGAATTTATAATGGGAAAGCCTCTGAATGCCAAAAGTCTTCAGAGACTCAAAATTGTTGATGAACTCACAACAGCTCCCAAGAAGCTGAATGTGTCTGAATTGAGTAAGAGGGTTCCTGTAGATGACTTTCCTTTATTCTTTGCTGAAGAGCCCAGACACATAGTTATTATGTATATTGATGAATGCAAGAAGGAAGGTAAGCCAGTTCCTGCAAATGTAATTCAACTAGCAAGACAACCCCTACCAGATGTGGAAGAAGAAGAAGAAGAAGCACAACTCCAGAGGAAAAGGACTCAGCAAGTAGCAGAATCTGAACCTGCTCAGAAGAAGGTCAAGATTGCTGAGAAGCCAAAGAAGCTCTTGAAGAGAAAAGAATCTGAAGACGCTGCTTCTGTACCTGCCAAGAGGATCAAAATAAAAGGTACTAAATCTTCTGTATCTTCTGCAAATATTGTTATAAATGATTCTAATATTAAGTCTGTACCAAAACCACCTTCAACACAAACCACTTCTGTTACTGCTCCTAGTTCTAAATCACCACAAAAACAAACACCTGTTCCAACTCAAACAACAACACAAACAATTCCAACACCAACAATTTCTGTACCAAAACCTTCTCAACCTAAAATTCATATCAAACAGTTTGTTCCACAAACACAATCTTCACAGAAACAACAATCAGAACAACAACCATCAGAACAACAACAACCTTTTGTACAACAAAAATCATCTGAACCATCCAAACAAAAGCCATCTGAACAACCAGCAAAACAAAAAGAATCTCAACCAGAAAAAGCCCCTGAAAATCAACCACCATCCAAATCATCTGAACCCATTGCACCTGTTACTTCTGAACCTACAAAAGTAACTTCTGCTCCAATTTCAGAACCAATCTTTATTCCATCTGACTCACCCATCTCAGAACAACCATCCAAACCATCTGAAATTCCTTCAGAACAAACCAACACTTCTGAACCTCACATCCCTGAGACAGAAGTTCTTGATGTCACACCCTTAAAAACGGTGTTTCAAGTGTCTTCTACTTCCTACACACCAACCTGAACCTACCATACCTTCAAAAGCTCCCATTCCAGATCCTATTCCCACACCTACACCATCATCTGAGACTTTAATCCCCAATTCAAACCCAAGATCTTCTATATCTTGTGCCCAAGTGTCCTCTCTGTTTCATAATTTGGCCTATGGTTTCAAACTAAAAGACTTTTATGACAGAGTTGAACCATCTGACCCCATCAATCCTCTGAAACTAAAACTCACCATGACCCTTCCATCTATGATTCTTGATTACATAAAATCTATGTCAGATGTAGGATCTTTAGCAACCATTTCATGTTCTGCAAAATCTCATAAAGATGTTGCTTCAGCTCTGCCAATTGCATCTGATAACACTGCTACATCTGATGAACCACCCAAATCTTCCTTCAAAACCTACTCAGATACACCTTTGGATGTTGTTACCAATCACACCAGAACAAAACCTCATCTGTTAAATGCTTTAAATAGATCCCAACCTCAAAAACCTGAGATACCCTTCATTCCATACTATCCTCCTCCTCTGATCTCAATTCAAAAATATATTTTTCCACCAACTCCCCAACCTAAACCTGTAACTATGGAAACTTTGTTACGTCCAAAGCCCAGACTTAATGTTGATCATTTATTTCAAACATTTTTGCAAGAAATACAGATGTATTTAGGTACTGTTCAGAAGAAATGCTCAGCAACAATGGATGCGAAAGAATCTAACCTCATCTGGACTGGATTCATCAACAGATTCAACCCTGTAGCTTCAAATCTGAAGAACGTCTGTTCTGATGATGCAAAGCTCAGATTTGCTGAGGCTGCAAGGACTCTATTCTAGACTGTCAACAAATCTGAACCTCTGCTTCTTTTAGATGCTCCTCCACCATCAACAGAATCTACTGAAAATGCATCTGAAGAGAATCAATTGGCTATGACTCTGGTAGACCCTTCTTCTACTTCCAATGCTCCAGACTCTACAGAACCAATGGAAATTGACTCTGCTCAGACTACAGAACCTAATCATACTTCTTCATCTGAGATAAAGAAAGAACATCTAGATTTTGAAGGTAAGATTGCTGCTCTGGAAGCTGGACAGTCAGAGATCAAATCCTGGATGGCTAAGCAGGATAAGAAGTCTGAGGATATGACAGAATGGATGTCAAAGCAAGATGAAAAGAATGAAACTATGGCTAAGTGGATGTCCAAGCAAGAGCAATCATCCTCTGAGATTACAGATCTATTGAAGATGCTTTTTTCCAAACACTCTTAGATTTTTTTTCATTCTAATGTTTTTGAATCTGTTGTTTGCATTTGTACTTTATTTGCTATATCTTCTGATGTTTGCCTGTGTACTCTTGATCTGATCTTATGAATGAATCAAAGTTTTCTCCATTATATTATCTGATTTATTGTTTCCTTTTATTTGTCCTTTTAAAGTTTTTACTTTTTGCTTATGACAAAAAAGGGGGAGAAAATATAGATCTGAACTGTTTAATATAACTTCACCAGAATGAAACTTCAGACATATCTATTCTATCTAACATTTAATCTGACTATTTCAGAACATTTGATAATACATTCTATAAAAGAAACTCTGAGTCTCTCAGATCATTTGTCTATTATCAAACTCTGAATCTTAAATCTGCAAGACATTCTGACCTTCAAATGTTATAAGAACAAACAAGATCTAACTCTGAAGATTACTCAAGACAAAAGGGAAGTTTCTATTCCTTATTTGTATTTAACTCAGGGGGAGATTCATCATCTCAGGGGGAGTTATAATTCAAATATTTTCAATTAAACCAAATTTCTGATGCTTTTTGTCATCATCAAAAAGGGGGAGATTGTTAGAACACAGATTGGTTCTTAATAATATCTCTTTGTCTTGATGATAACTATTAGGAAATTTTGTATTTAAGAATTATATACTCTAAAATTTGCTTGAGAGTTTTACTGCAGATTGTAATGAAATTAACACTCCAGAAGCAAATCTGAATTGTATACAAGAAGTTATCTAGACTCTGAAGCGCCAGATGCACTCATTAGAAGACTCTGATTACTGCTAACAGAAGATTCTGAGCGAAGCCTCCAGAAGGATCTGAAGCAAGAAGCTCCAGAAGATTCTGAAGCAGAAGCCCAGAAGAATCTGAAGCAAGCAGATGCATTTGAAGCAAAGAAGAATATTGTATGAAGAGTTTCTCAAAGCATAGTTTCTACAGAAGTTTCTGAAAGTACTAAAGCTGCCAGTACTGAAGTTCTGTGTCAAATATGCTCTGATGATCAACACGCTGAAAGCACACATGCTGCAGAAGACTCTGATACAGCAAAGTTCTGAACATCATTAGAAGACTCTGACTCAATCAAATTCTGATGAACTTGCTGAAAACTGAAGAAGAATTATTCAAAGATTATATCCGTAGGAGTAAATCAAACGTCTCTTTCCTCATTTGTGCTAGACACAAGAACACAGACAAAAAGGATTTTTCTGTGCCTTCTACTTCTAGGAAAGGTCACTTGATGTAAAGACAAAAAGGCTCAGACCTTTTTGGGACACTCTTCTCAACGCTCAGCTCTCCTTGGATTAGCTGCCTATAAAAGGAAGACTCCACCAAATTCTTCAGTTAGACATTTTTGCTGAAAAGAAATTATAACATTCAAGCTCTCATATTTTCATATTCATTCTTAGAATTATTTGTACTTAAACTTAAGAGAAATATCACTGTTGTGATAAAAGCTTTTTAGAAGCATTCATACTCTTGTATTAGATTTACATTGATTGTAAAGGATTTCCTTAAGAGGATTCAGTTGGAATCAGTAGCTCTTGAGAAGACTAAGAACAGTTGTTCTTAGGTGTTACTATTGTAATCTGTTTGATTAAATAGTGGATTAAGTCCTTGTTGAGAAAGGCAAATCACTCTAGGAAGGGTGGACTGGAGTAGTTGAGTTCAACGAACCAGGATAAAAATATTTGTGTTTTAATTCTAATTTTTAATCTTTCATACTTATTCAACCCCCCCCCCCCTTCTAAGTATTATCTCACCTTCAGTTTCTCTGTTAGTAATTTTCTCATACTCAGTATGAGATATAGCATTTAGTAGTATGGTTCTTGCTTTATGATGATTCTTGAATTCTTTCTTCTGAGCTTTAGTCATTGATTTTCTATCTATCTTTTTGCCATCCCCATCAGTGGGGTAAACATAGCCATCAATGACTAAATCCTAAAGGTTAGCATCATATCCTAGAAAGAAGCTTTCAATTCTATCTTTCCAGTAGTCAAACTTCTCCCCATCAAACATAGGGGGTTTAGTGCTGATTCTATCTCTGCCCTCATATCTGTTGTTGTTGGATGTTGAAGCTTCAGCCATAATGTAACAACCAAAATATATCAAGAGTTTTTCTCAACTGGATCTTTTCTGTTCACGGTGAAGTGAGAGCACTAACAGAACCGGAGCTCTGATGCCAAGTGAAGATAAGAAAAACACTTAGAAGGGGGGGTTGAATAAGGGTTTAGAAAAATTATGGCAATAAAAACAACACAATATTTTTATCCTGGTTCGTTGAACTCAACTAATTCAGTCCACCCTATCAAGGTGATTTGCCTTTCTCCACAAGGACTTAATCCACTATATTCAAACAGATTACAGTGTCAATCACTAAGAACAATTGTCTTAGTCTTCTCAAGAAATCCTGACCACAACTTGGTCTTATTAAGGAACCTTTTAAAAATAAATGTAAACTAATAAGTGTTTAAGATGCTTCTAAAAAGCTATATCACAAACTGTGATTTTTACACTTAGATTAAGAACAAATAAAAACTATTCAGCTTTGAGTAAGAAAGATTGTATGAGAGTTGTTGAATAATTTCAATGAGTTTTTCAATAGTTCGTTAACCTTGAAATGTTTTTGAATAAGAAATCCCTTTTGTCTGTTTTCCTGTGCCATACATGAATAAGGAAAGAGACGTTTGGAATATGCCAACGGATATATCTTTGAATAATATTTTCTTCAACAAGCTTATGTATCAAAGTTATCAACATCAGAGTCTTGAAGTTATCATAGTTTTGCAGCTAGTGCTTTCAACGTGAATATCAATCAGAGCAGAGTTTGAATAACAAGGCCTCTGTACTTGCAGCGTAAAGTACTTCAGAGTATTCTTGAAACAATGCTTGAAACTCTTCATACAATTTCTTCAACATACGCTTCAGAGTCTTCTGCAGCTTCTGCTTTAGAGTCTCTTCTGGCAGCGCTCAGAGTCTTCTGATCACTTGCTTCTGATGCTTCATAGCTTTGTGTAGAATACTGTTCAAATGCATTTTTGCTTCCATAAGAATATTTAATTTAATATCTGAAACAAAAAACACTTGAATAAAATTAGAGTATATATTTTCTTAATACAAAATTTCATTAGAGTTATCATCAAAACATAGAGATATAATTAAACACCAATCTGTGTTCTAACAGCTTGAGCTACTAAAGCCATATTCTTGACAACCCATTGCCTTAGCTTATTAGGACCATCTTTCTTGGGTTTTGCTTGATGATACCTTTTGACATGAGCCCTCTGTTTAAATTTCTTTTGATGAGGACGACTAGGAAATCCATACAGCCAGAAACACACAGATTTGATATGTCCAAGTTTTCCACAGTGGTAACATCTATAACCTTGGAATGGTCTTTTGACTTGGTTCCAGTTTCTGTGTGGTGGATGTTGCGACATTGATCGTGACATCCTTTTTAACTTCTGAATCTCAGGTTGTAATCTCTTGAGTTTCAGTGCAGGATTTTGTCTGTCAACAAATCCTAGTCCAGACCTATTTCCTGAACTCTGACCACTCTGCAGAATCTCTTTTAGAGTGTTTGTCCCAGGATTTAGCATCCTTATGGATTTTTCCATCTGCTCCATTTTGGATTCCGACAAGTTGACCTCACTTTTGAGTGAGTCTATTGTTGCTAGATGCTCTATCTTCTTAGCCTTTAATTCCATTATGCACTTCTTTTGGTGCTCTCCTTGCTGATACAATTTAATGCTCCTGATAGATATCTTCTTATATGATTCTGCTAGTTCATCATAAGTCATCTCACCTTCACTTGAGTCACCATCAGATACACATACACTGTTCAGAGTAATGACATGTTTTGCATACTCATCTTCTGATCCACTCTCAGAATCTCCATCAGACCAAGTGATAGTTAGGCATTTTTCTTTCTTTTTGAGATAGGTGGGACATTCCTTTCTTATGTGTCCATATCCCTCACACTCATGACACTGTATTCCTCTGTTTTGGCTGACTTTATCTTCAGATTTATCCCTACTGTTGCCTTCAGATGGGTTGTTCTTGGTGTATGATTTGGACTTATGATCAATTATTTTGATCAGTTTGCTGAATTGTCTTCCAAGCAAGGCTATTGCTTCTGACATACTCTCCTTATTTTCACCATCTTCACCATCTGAATCACTTGCAGTTTTTGAAACAAGAGCTATGCTTTTGTTCTTTTTCTCTACAGCCTGATCATACATACCCATCTCAAATGTTTGGAGAGAACCAATGAGTTTATCTACCTTCATGGTGCATATGTCTTGAGCTTCTTCAATGGCAGTGACCTTCATGGCAAACCTCTTAGGTAAGGACCTGAGAATCTTCCTTACAAGCTTCTCTTCAGCCATCTTTTCTCCCAAAGCTCCTGAGGTGTTTGCAAGTTCAAGAACATTCGTGTAACACTCATGAATGGTCTCATCTTCCTTCATTCCCAGACCTTCAAATTTGGTTGTCAGCATTTGAAGTCTTGACATTTTGACCTTGGAAGTTCCCTCATGAGTAGTTCTGAGAGTGTCCCAAACATCCTTTGCTAGTTCACAGTGGTGTACCAGTCTAAAGATGTTTTTGTCTATACCATTGAAGAGTGCATTCAATGCTTTAGAGTTCCCAAGAGCTAAAGCCTCCCGCTCTTTGTTCCATTCCTCTTCAGGAATCAACACATCTACTCCATCCTTGTCAGTCTTCACAGGATGTTTCCAACCAAAGTTTGCAGCTCTCCAAGCCTTGATGTCTAATGATTTTAGGAATGCAATCATCCTAGGTTTCCAATAATCATAATTAGAACCATCCAGAATTGGAGGTCTATTAGTGAATCCTATATCTTTATCCATAGTAACAGAATTTATTTCCCTAGATCTCACCCAGAATAAACAGGTTGGGTGCCTGCTCTGATGCCAATTGAAATTCTGGCAAGCACACGATGGATGTTATTGCCAAAGTTATAACATCCACTGTGACATTGACTACTGTACTAAATAATAAAGCTGTAAGTAAAAGCAGTAAATAACACAACAATTGTTCAGTGTCAACAACACCTACATCTGGGGGCTACCAAGCCAGGGAGGAAATTCATTATTAGCAGAATCAATTCAAAGTCAAACAACCAGTTTGCACTTCTCACTTAATCTCTACCCAATGACACTTCAACCTAGAGACACTCTAGACCTAAGTATTCCCACTCACTCCCCCTCAATCACACCACAGTGATATCCAATTACAGATTCAGAATAAAGATGAAGACACACTTCATACACACCTTGATCTTGCTTCAAAGCTTTGATCAAGGGACACACACACTCTTGCTTAAAAGGTTTGAGTGGCACAACAGCTAAGAAACTACCTAACCAATGCAGCATACAGTTGCTTGGTGGACAAGTATTCTTAAGACACACTACACACGTGAAGAACACTTTTTCTTCACTCACAATACTCACATGAAGAACAACCTTCTTCACTCACAAGGACTCTATAATATGCACTCTTTTCTTCAGTCAAAATCCTTACTGCTAGGATTGCTCCTTCTGATATATATAGAGCAGTCAGTCCATTTGGGCCTTGGTGCACATAGTTAGGTTTAATCATAACAAACCCTACTCTTCAATTCTCTGCACGCTTTCCCTTTAATTCAGGATCATTTGTTTCGCTTTAGGGCTTCTCAAATGTCTCCTGTCTTTCAGCTTGAGCTCCTGATTTGATTCCTAATTTCTAGATACCAGAAAAACTAACTTTCCCGCTGGATGTCATACGGGTCAGTGTCATGACATTCTGTATGACATTCAGCTTAACTTATAGTTAACTTACCCTGCACACACATCATTAAGTATGTCCTAACATTCAATATGACATACATGCACACTCTAAAGTTTTGCCACAAAATGCAGCCAATCAAGAGCACTTACATTAAGGATTGTTGGTTGAGATGTGCTTGTGGTGGTGGCTGCCCCACACTTTTTTCTCCCTCTATTATTTGTTTGTGCATCTTTTCTTTGCATCTCATATCCATTGTTTGCATTACATTTGACTTGTTCAAGTCAATTTCTTTTCTTTCTTCACTTCATCCGTGAGTGAATTATTTGGTGTTTACTTGGCCTTTGGCCATGATCCCCCTAGGATTCCTAGTCCCTCTGTTTAAGATGGGAGTAGGAGAGACATTAGGTGTTCAATCCTATGCATGATAACATTAGGATAGTTTCTTCCTTTCATCCCAACTTTAAGAGCATTGTGTATGACAACATTAGGGTCCAGTTTCCCCTTAGTCTGTGTCTTTCTCTTCTCATCTCCCAAACAATTCAAAACATCTAATTAAGGATAACATGTGTTGTACGCTACGAGCCTTAAGTACTTGAGGAATGATGGTTGGGGGGTCTCCTCTCAATTGTCTAGAGTGTTTAGTGTATGCCCTTTGGGCGATATGCGATGCATTCGCTCTCAAGTCATAGTCTTTAGTATAACATGAGTTACAAACTTAAATCAATTCACTTCTTTGTCTAAAAAACACAAAAAACAAAAACATCAAACCTTTTTATCCTTAGGACTAATTGAAAACCATGTTCAGAAAGAGTGTGTTAACTCTTGGTTCTACCGCAAACAGGTAACGCCTAAGTCTCCAATGGTCGAGCAGCAATACACCTAACTGCTAGAACGAAGGTTTAACCCTACTCAGTTTTAAAACACTTGAACTAACCAGTGGTTGTGTCAGCCCAAACTATGTTTGCTCTGATTTCTCGTACTAGATGAGGATACGTAGGCACAAGATGGCGATGCCTTGGCGAGCAACCCTCCCCCCATAACCCGTAGTTTTCCGAACTACGTTGACTCTGACTTTCCCATTGCACGAGGGAATATGTAGGCATAGAGCGGCGATGCTCTATCGAGTCTCTTTTATTTTCTTTTGTCCCCGTGATCTTGTAGCTTAGATAGTTCAACACCCTTTTAGATAGATAACAAGCATGGATCCCGTTGAGTATAATGGACGTGAGGGGTGTTCATACCTTCCCCCTGCGTAACCGACTCCCGAACCCGAGATGTGGTTGCGATGACCTGTCTTCTCCCTTTTTCGTACGTTTTCTCTAATCGTTTTCTTTCCCTCTTTTGGGATAAATAACGAATGATGGCGACTCTTCTGTCCCTGTCGGCCTCTCCTTCACAGTGATGCGACAATATCAAAATAAGATCAAGATGTCACACTGAAGTGAAAAACAAAATCTAAACAAATGAAAAAACATCTCTAAATGCATCGAAATCAACTTGATTTAATGTTCACATTCCAAGATAAGATCAAGACGTCACACTGAAGTCATGAACGAAATCTAAAAGAATGAAAAGCATATCTAAATACACCGAAATAAACTTGATTTAATGTTCACATCCCAAGATAAAATCAAGACTTCACACTAAAGTTATGAACAAAATTCAAAAGAATGAAAAAGTATCTCTAAATGTACCGAAATCAACTTGATTTAATGTTTACATCTCAAGATAAGATCAAGATGTCACACTGAAGTCATGAACGAAATCCAAAACAATGAAAAACTAATCTCTAAGAGAACCAAAATCAACTTGATTAAATGTTCATATCTCAAGATAAGATCAAGACGTCACACTAAAGTTATGAACAAAATAAAAAAGAATGAAGAAAGCATCTTTAAGTACACCGAAATCAATTTAATTTAAATGTTCACATCTCAAGATAAAATCAAGACGTCGCATTGAAGTCATAAACAAAATCCAAAAGAATGAAGGAGAAAAATATCTCTAAGTGCACCAATATCAACTTAACTAAATGCTCGTATTACAAGATAAGATCAAAATGTCACCCTAAAGTCATTAATGGAATTCAAAGGAATGAAAAAAATATCTCTAAATGCACTAAAATCTACTTGATTAAATGATCAAATCTCAAAGATAAAATCAATATACATCACATCACACCAAAGTAATGAACAAAATTCAAAAAAATGAATAAAAAATATTTGAATGTGATACAGAAGATTACTTAAACTCAAACTCTTGTCGATTAGGAGTTTAAAAGATAAAAATATATATAGTTTCTTGCCAAAACCCAGGCTTGAGAATATCCATAGCATTAGAGTGGAGAGTAGTGTTGGACCTGTATGTTTCCTCATGCACAGTTCTCACAAAATTCATGTTCGGACGAGGTCTTCTTTGAAGGCATCCTATCTTGTACGTTTGCCGGAAAAGGGTGTTGGATCTGAAGGTGTCGACTCTAGAGACCAATCATTTCGGAGTCAGCTAAGTGAGGCCGCTTCGTTAGACTATGATGCCAAATCAGAAATGGTGAACATATCATCGTTTCTCGAAAGTCTGTGACGATGACGACCGCATAGGATGTTAGACCTTGTTGAAAATAAGTTCATACCTGTGAGTGGGAGGGTTTTGCAGGAAACCTTGACCTTCAGCCTACCCGTTCGTATGAACTATTACAGTGGGATCCTTGTACTAGTGCTATATGGTTTTCTCACCAAAGTGAAACACTGGTTCAACTCCGTCAACAACACATCAATCTTGATCCTCTGTTGCATTTGCATATTCATTTGCATTTTTACATTGACATGTATCTTTGTTTCAGGTGTAAACTTTCTCCTTGATTCTAGTCTTCTAATCCACCACTGATATGGAGCCTGATCTGAAGAAAGGTGTAACGTACAAATTCCTTACGCCAGAATTAGAACCTCTGCTAAGTCTGATTTCTGCGGCTAACCGTAGTGTGACGGAAGATTTCAGAAGGGAATATGGAAAGATTCTGAGTTTTGTCTGCAAAGTCTCAAGGTTTGAAATGAGAGGTGCTTATGTGTTGCTGCAATTTTACGACCCTCAGTTGCGCTGCTTTGTGTTTCCTGACTATGTTTTGCTACCAACTCTGAAAAAATTCTCTCATTTTATAGGAATTCCTGTGTTGGAGGAGGTACCGTTTGTGCATTCTGAGAAGGAACCTGAACTATCCAAGTTGGCTGATACTCTACATCTTGATGTCTCTGAACTAGAGGGGAATTTGGTATAGAGAAGTAAAATCTCTGGTTTTTTTACTTCCGTTTTTGGTAGATAAAGCTCAGCATTTTGCAAAAGAGGGATGTTGGTCGGTCTTTAATGCCATTTTGGCTCTATGCATCTACGGGATTACCCGGTTCCCTAACTTACCTGACTTTGTTGACTTGGACGCTTGCTATATCTTCATCTCCAAGAATCTAGTGTCGGCTCTCTTGGGCGATGTTTATCATTCGATTCATTATAAGAATGAGAATAGACGAGGCAAGAATGTTTCCTGTTGCGCTCCATTGTTGTACAGATGGTTTGTCTCACATCTGCCAAAGTCTGGACCTTTTGTTAACCTTGCGAACACTGTTGATTGGTAAGAAAGGCTCATAGGGTTAAGGTCGGAGAACATTGTGTGGTTTCACAGAAACCTTCTGGGTATAGATGTTGTTCATAGCTGTGGAGACTTTCCCAATGTCCCTTTGATGGGGAGGAAGGGTGGCATTAACTATAACCTTGCTCTTGCCATCAGACAGTTCGGCTATGCCCTAAGAGGACCTCCAAAAGAAGAAGAAGTGCAGAAATCCCTGTATTTCACCAGTTTAATTGGCGATGAGACTTTAACCAGATTTGAAAGGGCTTGGGGTAAGATTCATCACAAAGGAAAATCTTTGCTAGGCAAGAGTGATTGCAGAGCATATGAACCTTACATGGAATGGATTCAGGGGAGAGTCGAGAGACTGTTGATACCCTTTCCAGTAAGGGAACCTTTGTATCCTTCAGTGATTGCAGAACCTACGACAGTTGATGTGCATAAATACAATCAACTATGGGCCGAGAAGGAAGAACTGCCTAGGGCAAATGAGGAATTGGAGAATGAAATCATCCAGCTTAGGAGCGAGAAAAGTGAAGCCATCTTCTTATCTAAGAAGCAAACAGAGTTAGTAAACAAGATGGGTAAGGAATTGACAAAGGAGATTAGCACCCGAGAATGAGTGGGTAAAGACTTGAAGAGCGTCAGTGATGTCCTTAAGGAAAATAAGAAGGAGCTAGAGAAAGCCCATTTGGAGATATCCAAGTTCAGCACTCAATGGAACGCCATACTAATTAACAACAGAGAGAAGATAAACTTCGTCAACAGGTTGATAGTTTGAGAGCCCAACTTCGAGTCAGAATTGAGAAAGCTCCAGGTGAATACATGCGCCTACTAGAAAGCGACCGCACACTCCATGAAGCTCTTGTAACGTTGGAGGAATACAAGCTGATAATAAACTTGAAGAAACCCAGACTTGAAGACGCTTTTGGGGAGGACGCTTGGGAAGACTACGTTCAAGGTTTGCAAACCACAATCAGTAAGAGGGATTTGCTCATTCAGGGGTTGATTGACAGACCCGATCATCCAAACACGAAGGAGTTGCTAAAAGAGTTCCATACTCGATGTTGCATCTGATGTATTTTCTCTTATTTGTTGTTGTTAAGTTGTATTCTGACCATCACCAGGTTTGTTGGATGAGGTCGTGTTGATTCTATTGTGTATCCTCTGTGATATATATTGATGCTCTGTGCCTCATTTTATTTATGAGAAGATCTTTCTAGCTACCTCTGTTGGGTTTTCATCTTCTTATCTTGCTCGTGGAACTAGAATCAAGGGGAGAATTTCCCTGAAACATATTTGCATGTCTGTATTTTGCATCATTTCTCATTTGCATGACAGGTGTCTTGGTTCCGTTGACCTTACTTCTTCCTGTGGTTTTCTCCACTAGTTTGTTTCAAGATTGAAGACCAGGAAATTCATCGCTACTCTACGCGGGGAAATCAACAAAGAGCTATGGACCAGATTCAGAACGAGCTTCAGGAGTTCTACGATCGTATGGCCAGTTCATGGACATGATGCAAGGGGTCGCCAATGGCCAAGAGCAATTGAGGACGCTGGTCCAGCCTTTAGTAGCAAGGGTTGACGGAAACGGAGTTCTGCACGGTGGGACAACTGTTATCCCTCCCACGACAGACGATGGCATTCCTCATGCAACTGCCATCCCAACAACTATTATTCCTCCGGGCGGAGGTAATCAGACCGGAATTCACATCCCAGGTGCGGCGGGCGTTGTACCTGGTAACAATGGTCCCTAGTGGGAACAAGACGAGCAAGATGACGTCTTCTCCATGGGAGACCTTGGGGAAGAATTACAATCTGATGTAGATAGAAGATTTAAGGCAATAGAAGAAAAGATGAAGAGCCTTGAGAACCAGAACTCTATGGGTCTTGACATGTCGAATCTAGGACTGATTCCAGGACTGAGGATTCCTCCGAAATTTAAAGTTCCCAATTTCGATAAGTATAAGGGGACGACATGTCCAAGGGTGCACCTTCGCTCTTATTACAGAAAAATGTCAGCTTACTCCGATGATGAGAAGTTCCTTATGCATTTTTTCCAAGATAGTCTGTCAGGGCCATCCCTAAAGTGATACATGGGCTTAGAGTCGGTTAACATCAGGAGTTGGAGGGATTTAGCAGAGGCTTTTGTCAAACACTAATAGTATAATAGTGACTTGGTGCCAAACTGAGTACAGCTATAGAACTTATCTCAGAGGAGTAATGAATGTTTTAAGGAGTACGCTCACAGATGGTGTGAACTTGTCGCAAGGGTTCAACCTCCCATGGTGGAGAGAGAACTTATTGACTTGTTTGTGGCTACGTTTCCCGGAGTTTACTATGCAAAATTAGTAGGCAACATGTCCGATAGTTTTTCGGATTTGATCATTACCGGCGAAAGGGTCGAAAATGGGATTAAGTTGGGGAAGATACAAGCAGGGGAATGGACCTCATCTGGAGGTGGTAGAAAGAACTTTGGTACGAAGAAAAGGGAGAATGAGACAAATGCAGTATCCAGTTTTAAGAATCAGAATAGGAATCAGAATTAGCATCAACAACAACCATACTATCAACAACAACCACAAGTGGCTAGTATTGCCATCCCGACAGTACCACCTCAGCAATAGCAACCACGTCAGCAACAACAACAACAGCAACAGAACTACGCGCTGAGGCAGTTTCAGGATCGCAGAAGGACAGTAAACAGGCACTTTGATGCACCTCTGATGCCTTACACACAATTGTTATAACACTTAATGCAGTTGCAGTTGGTCCAAAAAAAGGACATTGGCACCGTTGACAGACCCACCACCTCCTAGATATGATGCCAATGCTAGGTGTGACTTCCACTTTGGCGCTCCCAGCCATCACATCAACAATTGCAAAGCCTTCAAGCATAAGGTACAAGACCTTATCGATAGCAAGGCTATCAACTTTACTCATGATATGCCCAATGTTGTCCAGAATCCCATGCCAAATCATGGAGGGGTGATGTGAATGCTATTGTCAATGAAGAAGGCTTGAATTTGGTGTCTAACGTGGAGGATCTGAAAACTCCGTTGAGCTTCGTGAAGAGTAAGTTGTTGGAAGGTGGAGTGTTCCCTGGCTGTGGGAGGGATTGTGAAGAATGTGTAGCTTGTCCTGAGGGATGTAAAAGTCTGAAGAACCATGTGAAACGTATGATGGATGAAGGTATACTGCTGTTTGATAGGATCCAAGAGAAGAACGACGAAAAGATAATCAGTGAAGAGAAGGATGAGGTGGCCACCATCTCCATCCCTTACAAGACGATTAATATTTCTGCACCTCCAAGGCCACCCACTATCGTAATTACAATGGCGGGACCTATACCCTACGAGAACTCCAAGGCGATCCCTTGGAGTTATGGGGCCGAGGTCTATTGTAACGGGCAGAAGCAGGAACTGAAAAGTTTGCCTTTGGATTCGATTGACAATCTAGTAGGAGCTGGAGAGATGACCTGGAGTGGAAGAGTATTTTCACCTCCCGAAGTAAATGCTGAGAGGCCCGACAAAAGTAAAGGGAAGGCGGTAGTTGAAGAGAGCTCTCAAGCTGGTGAGAAGGAAACATTTCTAAAGGATGCGGAAGATTTTATGCGCTTGATAAGGAAGAGTGACTACAAGATTGTGGATCACTTACAGCAGACTCCATCAAAAATCTCCATTTTATCACTGTTGTTGTGCTCTAAGGCGCACAGAAATGCTCTCCTAAGAATCTTGAATACAACCTATATTTCACAAGAGATATCTGTGAATCAAATCGAAGGAGTAGTGGCACATGTTAATATGGGTAACGGGCTGGGATTTACTGATTTGGATTTGACGCCCAAGGGACAGAATCATAATCACGTGTTGCATATCTCGATTGAATGTAGAGGGGTTGTGATGTCGCACGTGCTGGTTGACACGGGATCCTCGCTTAATGTGCTGCCTAAGAAGGAATTGATGAAGTTGGATACCCGAGGGATAATGTGCACCCCAAGTGACTTGGTGGTACGAGTTTTTGACGGGACTAGAAGGTCCGTGTTTGGGGAACTGACTTTGCCAATCCAGGTAAGTCCAGAGGTTTTTAATGCTGTGTTTTACATCATGGATATCTAGCCGGCATATAGCTGTCTATTGGATCGACCTTGGATACATTCAGCTAGAGCTGTGACATCAACCCTGCACCAGAAATTGAAGCACATGGTGGATGGCAACATTATGACTATTTGCGGAGAGGAGGATATCATGGTGAGCCATCTGTCTTCGTTTAAATATGTAGAGGTCGATGGTGAAATTCATGAAACATTGTGTCGAGCCTTTGAGATCGTTCAAGTCAAGGAGAAAGCACCCGCGGAGGCCAGAGCACCAGAAGTTGCTATGTCATTGTTCAAGGAAGCACAAGTCGTAGTGAAGTCCGGATCAGCACAAGGGTGGGGGCAAGTTGTGAGCGTCCCACACAAACAAGACAAGTTCAGACTAGGATACATCCCGTTTGCATCTTCTTCAAAGAGTGCTCCACGCTACAAGGGGCCAGTTCAATTCATAAGTTATGGGGTGATATTCGAGCGAATTAATGTCGTGTCTGACGAGGAAGGAGACAGTGACTGCGACATGGATACATGGATCCAGCCGTGCATTCCTGGCCAGGGATTGAAGAACTGGACATTCAAAGAAGTTGTCTCAGTGACTTATGAAGAGTAATTGCTTTATTTTGATTAATGTACTGCCCTATGTTCTTCCCGGAGCATAGTGGTCTTTATTTGTAGGGCCCTATCGTTTATGTCTGAACAATCGTTTTAATCATTAATCAAAAAAGGCGTCTTTGCATCAAAAATTTTGTGATCCTTGTTTTTTCTTGTTTTTATCTTAACAATAAAATGGCAATGTGGTTTGTGTTTGTTTGTTTGCATATCATTTAAGCATTAAAACATCATCATTGCAGGTTTCACATTTCAGATGCCACCGACTCAGACTCGTCTATGACTCGGTATGACTTTGATAAACCGATCTTTCAAGCGGAAGAAGAGATTGAAGAAGACGAATACCTGCCTGAGGAACTTGCCAGATTGTTAAGAAAAGAGGAGAAGGTCATTCTTCCTCATTAGGAGGAAGTCGAAGTCGTCAACCTGGGAACAGAAGAGGCTAAGAAGGAGGTCAGAATAGGGGCTACCTTAGAGGATGATGTCAAACAAAGACTGGTAGAACTACTCCGAGAGTATAAAGATGTCTTTGCTTGGTCATATGAGGACATGCCCGGACTCGATGCAGACATTGTGGTTCATCGCTTGCCTCTTCGAGAAGAGTGCCCACCTGTTAAGCAGAAGCTAAGAAGAACCAGGTCGGATATGGGGGTAAAGATCAAAGAAGAGGTCTAGAGACAATTGGACACCATATTTCTCGCCGTAACAAATTATTCTCTATGGATCGCTAACATTGTGCCGATACCCAAGAAGGATGGTAAGGTACGAATGTGTGTAGATTACCGTGATCTAAACCGAGAGAGTCCAAAAGATGATTTCCCGCTTCCCCACATCGATGTACTTGTTGATAATACTGCACAATACTCCGTGTTTTCCTTCATGGACGACTTCTCCGGCTATAATCAGGTTAAGGTGGCACCGGAGGACATGGAAAAAACAACGTTTATCATGTCGTGAGGGAAGTTTTGCTATAAGGTAATGTCTTTTGGGTTGAAGAACGCAGGGGCAACCTATCAGCGGGCAATGGTCACTTTGTTTCATGACATGATTCATCATGATATTGAAGTCTATGTTGATGACATGATTGCAAAGTTGCAAAAGGAGGAAGGACATCTGGTAAACCTTCTGAAGTTGTTTGAGAGGTTGAGGAAGTTCAAACTAAGGATGAATCTGAACAAGTGCACTTTTGATGTACGGTCAGGAAAACTATTGGGGTTCATTGTCAGTGAGAAGGGTATTAAGGTCGATCCTGCAAAAATAAAGGCAATTCAAGAAATGCCAGCGCCGAAGACGGAGAAAGAGGTTTGTGGTTTCTTGGGTAGATTGAACTACATTGTAAGGTTCATATCTCACCTCACATCCACATGTGAGCCAATGTTTAAACTATGGAAGAAAGATCAAGCGGTCGTCTGGAACGAAAATTGCAAGAAGGCATTTGAGAGAATAAAGGAGTATTTGCAGGAACCTCCAATACTGATGCCTCCAGTGGGTGGAAGACCGTTGATAATGTACTTAACGGTTCTTGAGAATTCCATGGGTTGTGTTCTCAGTCAACATGACGAGACTGGAAGAAAAGAGCATACAATCTACTACTTGAGTAAAAAGTTTGCAGACTATGAGTCCAGATACTCAATGTTGGAGAAAACTTGTTGCGCACTTGCTTGGGCTGCCAAACACCTAAGGCAGTACATGCTAAACCACACAACCATGTTAATTTCGAAGATGGATCCGATTAAGTACGTGTTTGAAAAGCAAGCACTTTAGGGGAGCATTGCTAGATGGCAAATGGTTTTGACAGAGTACGACATTCAATATGTCTCCCAGAAGGCCATTAAAGGGAGTGTTCTGTCAGAATATCTTGCAGAGCAGCCAATCGACAACTATCAGCTAATGAAGTTTGAATTTCCCGATGAGGAAATCATGTTCTTAAAGATGAAGGATTGCGACGAGCTGTTACTCAAGGAAGGTCCTAAAAAAGTCTCCCAGTGGAAATTGATCTTTGATGGTGTTATTAACTCCTACGATAGTGGAATTGGGGCAATCATTACAACTCCCCATGGTTCACATATACCGTTCACTGCTAGGTTAACATTTCCTTGCACCAACAACGAAGCCGAATATGAAGCATGTATCGTGGGAATTGAGGAAGCAATTGATTTGAGAATCAAGAACCTCGATATCTATGGTGATTCAACTTTGGTGGTCAACCAGATCAAAGGAGAGTGGGAGACCTATCAGCCCAATCTAATCCCTTATATGAACTATGCCAGGAAGTTGTTGCCCTTCTTCGATAGGGTAGAGTTTCATCATGTGCCAAGAGCAAAGAATCAGATGGCAGGCGCCTTGGCTACACTATCCTCAATGTATAAGGTAAATTTTTGGAATGATGCTCCGAGAAATGTCATCTCACGCCTTAACAGGCCGACATTCATTTTTGTAATAGAGGAAGCTTCTGATGGCAAGCCATGGTATTACGACATCCGAAATTTTCTCAAGAACCAAGAATATCCGCCTGGGGCATCGGCCCGGGATAAGAAGACCTTGAGGAGGTTGGCTGGGAATTTCTATCTGAACCAAGATGGTGTACTCTATCGGAGAAATTTTGATTTAGTGTTGCTAAGATGCATGGACGAAAAAGAAGTTGGTTTTCTTATGGAAGAGGTCCATGAAGGCACCTTTGGTACGCATGCAGACGAATATGCCATGTCTCGAAAGCTGTTGAGGGCAGGATATTACTGGTTAACTATGGAGTCTGATTGCTATAAATATGCAAAGAAATGCCATAAATTCCAGATTTATGCCGATAAGATTCATGTGCCGCCGAATCCTTTGAACGTTATGGCGTCTCCATGTGGGGCATTGATATGATTGGCAAGATCGAGCCGACCGCATCCAATGGACACCGATTCATCTTAGTGGCGATTGACTATTTCACCAAGTGGGTCGAAGCAGCCTCCTATGCTAATGTCACCAAATAATTGGTAGCCCGGTTCATCAAGAGGGACATCATTTTCCGTTATGGAGTACCTGAAAGAATCATTACTGATAATGGCTCAAATTTGAATAACAAGATGATGAAGGAATTATGCCAGAATTTCAAGATTGAGCATCACAATTCTTCTCCCTATCATCCAAAGATGAATAGCGTTGTTGTAGCGGCCAATAAGAACATAAAGAAGATAGTGCAGAAGATGGTGGTGACCTATAAAGATTGGCACGAGATGTTGCCCTTCGCATTGCATGGGTATCGTACCTCGGTGCGTACTTCGACTGAGGAAACTCCTTTCTCTCTAGTATATGGTATAGAAGTAGTCCTACCATTGGAGGTCGAGATTCCTTCTTTGAGAGTTCTGGTTGACGTCAAACTGGATGAGGCAGAATGGGTGAAGAACAGATTAAATCAACTCAGCCTGATGGACGAGAAGAGGTTGGCATCCATTGCACATGGTCGTTTGTACCAGAGCAGAATGAAGAAAGCCTTCGATAAGAAGATGCGTCCTCGGAGCTTTTAGGCAGGTGATTTGGTGTTGAAGTGGATCCTCCCTCCACAGACAGATCACAGGGGAAAATGGACTCCTAATTATGAAGGTTCATATGTCGTAAGGAAAGTCTTCTTCGGAGGAGCCTTACTACTTTCAACGATGGATGGTGAAGATTTCACGTCCCCTGTGAACACAGACGCGGTTAAAAGATACTTTGCTTAAGATAGACCCGCTGGAATGAAAAATTCAGGCAAAAATAGGGCATCCCGGCGAACCATAAAAGGATGGGTTCGGGAAAAAGTTAGGGATAAAAAGAAAAGTGTAAACCCGCAAAGTTGAAAACCCGAAAGGGCGACTTTGGAAAAAATGGGTATCCCGGTGAATTGAAAACCCGCAAGGGCGATTCAGGCAAAATTTAGGGATTTGAGAAAAGCAAATGACTGCGGTCTGCGTATTGATCTTCAGAGCATAGTGGATTCTAGGAGGACCCGAGGGTCGATCAACCAAATCAATCTCTTCAAAAGACAAAGCATCGGAAAAACATCGAAGTCATGCGAGTCATAGTTGAGTCGTACCATGGTGGTTGTGTGTACCGCATTGCCGACATGTTGTATATATTTGTGCATTTTTGTATATTTCTTACGCAACTTTCTCATTTTAGGAGTTGCATCTGTTGTATTTTTGCCTATTTACAGGCCATCAATCAATAAAACATACTATTCAGAAAGCTTTTGTCTCTGTTTTAGTTTTTACCGTTTTGTTTGCAAAAGACGCCTGATGTTTTTGATAAACTTGTGGGCTCTGCCAACTATAATCGAAACATTGTTTTTGCTTGAGTAGTGCCATAAGTGATCATTAAGATGGTATATGTTTCACAAAACATGTTTGTTTGATGGTCGTTTGCAGGACTTTCATCCTCGAGACTTTTCCAGAAGTCTTCCACCTGAAGAAGGGGTGCAGGTTAAGACTGTTTTTTTTTCATCTCCAGCAGGTTGGAATTATATGCAGTCAAGGTTATCCCCTGCAAAGGTTGATGCTGATTCCCTCATTGCCCAATTCCCAGCCAGGTCGGCGGAGTAGTTTTATTCCCCCACGGAGTGGGACTAACTCAGAGATTGTTTTCTCCGTCCTCTGCAGAGAAAGTGCAGGATAATCTCCCAGTAAATCTTATCCCTAGCAGATAGTGGATTCAACCTCCAGTAGAGTGGAACCTCCGACATAATGGAGCTATTCCATAGCCGTTTGCTTTGCTTCCCCAGTAGAGTTGTCTGTTCCCTAGAGTGTGATACTCTGGCAGGCCATCCAAGGCTGATTTCCCCGGTAGAGTGGAGTTGTTGTCTCTAGCCTATTTGTTTGTTCCCTAGAAGAGTTGTATTCTGATAGGCCATCTAGGACGCTTTCCTCAGAAGAGTTTGATATGATCCTCAACGGAGCGGATTTGCTCTTAGCAAAGCAGTTTACCCAGGAGAGTTCTCTTCCAGGAAGCCATCCAGGGCTTATTTCTCCCAGCATAAGTCCAATCGTACTTGGCACCCGGTCATCCCCAGCGGAGTTTGGTTTCCCCTCTTTAGTATTTATGTTGCTAGAGTGGTTCCTTTGCATTTGCATCGTGCATAGCATCCTCCCAAACGCGTAGCATTTCCATTTCGTATGGAGCATTACGCTATATTCAAACATGTGCATTTGAAACATAAGCCAAGTTTTTACCTCTTATTTCAGGTTTATCTCCAGCAGACAACAGTAGTGGCTCAAGCCCGTGTGGTATCCAGACCCCGGCTTCCTCCGGTTATTTCAGTAAGCCTGTGTGGTATCCAGACTCCAGCTTCCTCCGGCTATTTCAACAAGCCCGTGTGGTATCCAGACCCCGGCTTCCTCCAGTTATTTCAGTAAGCTTGTGTAGTATCCAGACCCCGGCTTCCTCCGATTATTTCAGGAAGCCCGTGTGGCATCCAGACCCCGGCTTCCTCCGATTATTTTAGCAAGCATGTGTGGTATCCAGACCCCGGCTTCCTCTGGTTATTTCAGTAAGCCAGTGCGGTATCCAGACCCCGACTTCCTCTGGTTATTTCAACAAGCCCGTGTGGTATCCAGACCCCATCTTCCTCCGATTATTTTAGCAAGTCTGTATGGTATCCAGACCCCGGCTTCCTCTGGTTATTTCAGTAAGCCAGTGCGGTATCTAGACCCCGGCTTCCTATGGTTCACTTCAGTTAGCCAGTGTGGTATCCAGACCCCTACTTCTTCTGTTCCATTCCAGCAAGCCCGTGTGATATCCAGACCCCGGCTCATACCCTTTTGTTCAACCAACTTGTGTGGTATCCAGACCCCAGTTGATGTTTGTTTCAGCAAGCCAGTGTGGTATCTAGACCCCGACTCCCATCGATGTATCGTTTCGCCCGTGCGATATCCAGTCCCTGGCAATTTATGATGTTCTCCCTAGCCCGTGTGGTATCCAGACCCTGACTTTCACCAGTTTTATTGGCTCAAGCCCGTGCGGTATCCAGACCCCGGCTTCCACCAGTTTATCTTCTTAGCCCGTGCGGTATCCAGACCCTGAATTTCACCGGTTTTATTGGCTCAAGCCTGTGCGGTATCCAGACCCTGGCTTGCACCAGTTTATCTCCTGAGCCTATGCGATATCCAGACCCTGGCCAGTGATTTGTTTTACCCATGAGGTGTCCAGACCCCGGCAGACCATGATGTTCCTTTAAACCGTGTGGTGTCTAGACCCTGGCAGACCATGATGCGCCAACCTGTGCACCAGCACATGGATAGAAGAAAAATAGGCTTAAATCTTGCAGCACATACGCCTACCTGAAACACTTATGCGTCGGCACATGCACTCAGATTTTACCAAATTGTTAATATGATTGCAATCATAACTTTTGAACCGTATATCCAAATGACAAGTTGTTTGAAGCGTTGGAAAGATAATAAATAGAAATTTAACATGGTATAAATAGGTGAATTTTTATGTAATTTGTGATTGATGCCTGTGGATAAGATTGTTGTTATGTGGACAGTCTTGGGCAAGGATGGTAATTCCATAAGGAATTACGGTGAGCATGTGGCTCACGTGTGATCATTGTGGATCGTGTGTGATGCATAGATGATATTGTATTATGTATAATTGTATGTCATGAATTTCATGTTGTGTCATATGGAGATGAACCTAGATGGGAACCCATGATGGGTGTCTAGTCTCGTCCGGACTCCATGTGGGGGTCGAGTGGAAATAAGTTGTAGTTTAGAGCAACGTATTCGACTTATCTGGATTCCAATGGGAATCGGGTTCAAAGAGTGAATCATATATGTTGTGATGGTACCGCATGCATTGTGCCATGTCAGTTGAGTCACATTGCATATGTGTATGATTGAATGTGGGTTATATATGCTAAGCGTTGATGTGGCACTTGTATGTGTGTTCTGATTGTTTGATTGGTGTGTACTGTGTGAATTACTACTCCTTAGCATGTGATTTTTACCGTATAATAATTGAATATAATTTTCACCCCTTTTATGTTGTTGTGTCTGTGCTCCTTGGGGAGTACAGATAATCAGGTACCTGAGTAGTGCTCGGAGCATGTATTGCTATTGATCAAGTCTTAGGAGTCGCTCTGATACGTAACACGGGAGGAATTGAGATTTATTTTGATTTTCATTTGTGTTGTTTCCATTTGTTAGATATCTTGTTTCTAATTCATGTTGAACCACGAATAGTGTGGAGTTTAATTCATTTGGAGCCTTAGTGCTGTTGAAGTGAACTATCTGAATTTTTCGCTGTTTAATTAATTTATTCTTATGAGGAATAAGGATATGAAGTGACTTGATACTTCATGATATTTCACGTGATGTGGCATCCTACGTGTATAACTTTGATTTTTTTTTTGCGAACTATTTTCTTATTTTTATTTATTAATTGATTGGTGAGAGTAGGGTGTTACAGCAGCGGCCAAGGAAGACAAAGAAGATGCATGATACATTTGTGGGTGATCTCAAAGAGGAAAGCCATATTCTTCGTCTTAGAGAGGTACATATTGTAGGTGATCTCAAATAGAATAACCATCTTCTCTATCTCAGATAGATCCCTCGCATATACAACAACATTAGTCTCCTCAAAGCTGCGAGCAAGCTGGGAAGGAAAGATGTCAGGTATTCATAGGAAGTGTGTTATCTCCCCCAAAGAAGCATCCCTAGTCAAGCGGGTCTATTAGGGAGACCCCTCTTCTAGGGTAGAGTGTTGATCTGCATCCCAACCCATATTTATTAAAATATGAAACAAAGACGTTTCCTCCAATTCAGCACGACTGTAACATTGACGAGTTGTTCGACCCTGGGGGCAATGATAGCGATCTCGGTGTTTGAGAGGGGAGTCATGGTTGGAACTAGAACAGTGGTCTGAGGAGGGGGCATTATAGCTTGATCAGTAGGGTCAAACTTGATACCTTGAGCATTGGCAAGGTTGTAGAACATCTATAAATTATCCATGTTATCTATAAAATACAATCACACATGTAAAAAAGCAAAAAAAAAAACTATAAGACCCCATCCTCACCAAAAATCTCTTTCCCCTCCTCCCGGCTGATCACACTCAAGATGGCATAAGTGTCAATTCGTTTCTTTTTCACCTCGAAAGAAGGTACCTCAATAGGGGAAAACCTTTCTTCGTAACCAAGCCCTTGAAACCAAGAGTGCAAGTTTTGCTTCATCACTACCTCATTAGGGGAGAGAAGACATATTTTAGTATGATAGAAATAAATGTCCTGAAAAACATAACATGAAGACCAATACTTTAGAAACGCATCCTTACAGAAGTGGGAAGATTTAGCAGGGGAGTAGCAGAAGGTGAGTGTTGCACCCTAAAATTTGCCCAACATTTCTTTACCTAGCTTATGTTTCATTTCATTCATATTAGCATTATCATTTGCATTTCATTGACATGTATGCAGGAGATCAAGAGGTATGATTATCAATCAAGAGCTATATAAGACTATGAATCAAGCTAAGAATTTTATTCAAGTGTTCAATGTTTTATATCCTTGTTAGAGAAGTTAAAAGAGCCTCAGAAAGAGTGGTTGAAGCCAAGAGGGTGTGTCTCCTAACTTGAGAGTTGTGGGAAGCTATCAGATGATTCTGAGGCCATGAAAATGGACTTGAGGTCTTGAGAGAGCTCATGAGGAGGGTTGAAGATCACTTTGATGCCTAGACAGGTCATTGTGCAAGATTAAGAAGCCTCATCCATGAGTGGTGCAATTAGGGTTTGACTGGGTCAACCCTAAGTCAACTGATGGTTTGAAGAAGGTTGAGACCTAATCCAAGAGCCATGTGATCATGGATTGATACATTGAGATGTTATAAGGATGATTCCAAAGTTAACTCACCATGATTGAAGAGTTTGAGAAGTTTCAGGCTAGGGTTTCTAAGACTTGACAGTGTAAAATCCCCTAGTTTGACCCCTATCTTCAAGGCAATTTAGCTCAAGATGTGATTGTCATCTCATCTTACCCCCAACATGAATGTTGTATAGCATGGTATTAGCTTTAATTTTAGTGCTAGAAGTCTTTGATAGGATTTGTAGAACTCAAGTTATGACTTTGACAAGTTACGGGTCATCTAAGGTATGTGAATTTGGAGCTTGAAAGTTGTCCAACTTGCATGAAACGTTTGGCCTAGAAGGATGATTCCTATGAACTCTTGGTCAACATTAATGTTGTTCCTTATCCTCTTAGCTTTCTAGAGAGTACTAGAAGTCTTTGATAGGATTTGTATAACCCAAGTTATGGCTTTGACAAGTCAAGGGTATTTTGGTCATTTGGAGATTATAGGTCATTCCAATCATAAGGCCATAACTCCTATTTGCAAGCTTCAAATGGGAAAATGTTCAACATAAAACTTGTTCAAAATGATGTTTTAAGGCTAGACAAGAGGTAATGAGAGCTTGGAATAGCTTGCTTCACAAAATCACAAAAAAGGCCTAAAATAAGGGTGAATTTCAAATGAACCAAAGATGGAAATTGGGATTTTTGATCTACATGTCCAAACCAAGCCATATGACATACCAATTTGATTGTAAAACACATTTTAAGACCATTGACATTGCCATAATTTTGAATTGAGGGTTAATTTGAGGACTTGCTTTGAAAAGTGGTTACTTACATCATAAGTAACAATTGCCAAACCAATATGCAAGGCATAACCAAGGCTCATTTCAATCCAAACACTTTCATAATCTCATTTGGAGAGAATTTGGATGAGAAGCATAATGAATACAAGCTAATGCAAGGACTATCTTGAACATACCATGAGATTGGATTTTCAAGTGAAGTGAGATATTGAATTTCTCATTAGAGTGATCTAGAACTTTCTAGATCATTCATTCATGTTCTATATAAACATATGAAGGGATTCAAGGCCAAGGTTGGTGAGGATTGAGAGAGGAGAGTGAGATTGCATTTTGAGTTTGCACATTGAAAATCAAGATTTGTTACAAGGTTAGAGGCCATTTCAGTCCAAGAAATTGATCTCAATAGCTTGCTCTGAGATTGGTGATTGATCCCAGATCAAATTCAAGGCCAAGTTGTGGAGGAATCGTGAAGTAGCCATTGGAGTTGGAAGCTTGCAACTCAGGATCGGTTTCAAGAATCCAGGGCATTTCAATCCATTTGGTTGCATACAGAAGGTTGATCAGAGGCTAGTGAAGGATTCTGCAAGTTCTTGAGGGTTGATTTGAAGATTCAACCATTCTGTTTGCTCAATTTTACCAGGTATGCAGTTATTCTTCCATGGCTCAAATTAGGTAGAATCAATGGGAATTATTGTGTTAGATGCATTGTAGATTGATGTAGGAAGGTTTTTGGATCATCAATTGGGAGATTAGTGACCAATTAGAGTTGTTACAATTTTCGGTTGAGATTGTGTTCTTGCGAATCTTGAGTTTTTAGAATGAATTAATGGCATGAATGGATTCCTGAGGAAATTTGGGACAAGATTCATCAAGGAATCATGGCCAATGGTGGATTCTATAGAGTTAGGGTTGTGGAAGGTTGATCGAAGAAGTCACCGGCGGTGACTCTAGCGCGCGCAGAGGGAGGAAACTCAGAAATTTGAAATGAGGAAGATGATCCCATAGCCATTGGATTAGAGGAGGACCTTTGACCAAAGTGGGATCTAACGGCCACGAGCGATGGAAATTTTGTGAAGGATCTCTGAGTACTTGGAACGCAGCATTTCATTAATGTAATCTGGGTGGGCTTAGGCAATAGTTGATACTCACACCCCCTTTTTGGGCCCAACCCTAAAATGAACTGAATTAATTTGCTACCTGCACCGCGCGCTTATTAATTTCCTTGGATTTTCATTTTATTTTTCATTTCATACATGGTTATTGGAAAATTCATAAATAATTGAAAAATGACTCAATTAATTCCATTCATTTTGCCATTGATTCATGATTGAATATAGTTTTTTTTAGATAAAAAATATTAATATTCCATGCATTTTCTGATTTTATGGGCATTTTTACATGTTAATTGACATTAAAATAATCATGGTTGATGCTTGATTTTGTTGAATTTGGTTTGATCATGTGATGATGATTCTTGCCCTGATTTTTTGTGTGTAGCTAGCATAGATATGCATGATCCCCCTAGATTTTTCTCACATATTTGTGATGAAGTTAGGTGTTAGTTTTGAGTTGAAACTTTAGGAGATCCATTTTTAGGGTTTATGGTTAATACCTTGTGGTTTAAATTTTATTTTTAGAACTTGGTGGATGATTCAACCTCTGAATTTTGTATGGTAGATTCATGATTGAATTAGGGTCTATTAGGAATTTTTGTAGGAATTTAAAATGTAGTTTACTATTTTAGTTTGATTTTAGTTTAGGTGCTAACTTTGGATGATTCTAATGCACTAATTCAACTAGAATGACTTCTTTAGTTCCCTTAGATTAGGGTTTTGTCTCTCTTGCTCTTGGATGATGTTGAAGACATGCTTGGGCTACCATGGAATGCTTGAAGAAGTTTGGATGTGAAGATCTTCCCTTCTTTTGGTGTAGTGTTGATTAGGTGTTAAGATTAGGGTTTGTAGGCAGAGCTTCTAGATAGATTCTCTTCCTTCATAAACATGGAAGATGTTGATCACTTCCATTCTTCCCTATGATGTAAGGTCCCCTTGTAAAGGCCTCATCCCTCCTTTGGTAGGATGTGTGGCTCTTCAAAAGTTGGTAGAACCTTTGAGGGTCCCTTTCTTTGATGATAGGATGCCTAGTGGTGACCTTTGGTCTTCACTCTGCTACCAATCATCCAAACTTTGCTCTGGTTAGATGAATCTTTCTCCCTTGCTAGAGGCTAAAGTTCTTTGCTTGAAGAGATTGAGGGATAGGAGTTGATACTTCTTTGTGTTTGAAGATTACCATTGAAGTTGAGGCTTGAAGATTAGGAGGATCAAGTTGATACTTGTGAAGAGGAAAGAGCTGAAGCTTGAAGAAGAATAGGATCAAGTTGATACTTGTGAAGAGGAAAGAGTTGAAGCTTGAAGAAGAATAGGATCAAGTTGATACTTGTGAGAGGAATTCATTGAAGATTGAATGAAGGAGCTGAAGCTTAAGGAAGAAGCAAGTTGATACTTGTGTGTTCAATGCATTGAGATCCTGCAGGGGCCAAGTTGATACTTGATATTAGGAGTGAAGCCTGAAGGTGGAATTTACTGAAGAGCTGAGGCTTGAGGAAGAGGGAATAAGTTGATACTTATGTTGGATGTTTTGAAAGCTTGAAGAAGCAAGTTGAAACTTGCTATTGAAGTTGATAGCTTTGAAGAGTTGTTGCAGACTAATGACTGAACTGCTGTCAGAGGAGAACTTTGCTGAGAAGTTGTGGAAGCTGTTGATCTGCTTTCTTTCCTGTCTGTTTGCTTTCTGTGCAACTGTATTGATGTGACTTGTTTGATTTGCTTGATGCATTAGAATAAGCTCATATGTAGATTGATTTAAGCTAGGAGCATGATTGCACTAGAGGTTGAGTTGCTCCCTCTGCTTGTATTTTTACTGCATGGATTTGCTTGCGGGTATTTGGTAGAGCCCAGCTCCCTTGCCTATGTGGTTTGTGTTTTGCTTGACGGCATTTCATTTCTTCTGTATGATTGCAGTTTATATGTTGCTTGATAGTATGTTACTTCCTCTGTATGATTACAGTTATTCATATCTTGGCTTGAGGTTGAGATGAGCTTGTGGAGGCTGATACCCCACACACATTTCCTCCCTCACTTGCATTGCATGCATTTTACAGTCGTTTACTGTTTACTGTTTAGCTGATGCTTTATCTGTTTCCGTTTATCATTGACATGATCCCCTAGGAATCTCACTTCCTTTGATAAGGAAGTGATGATAGCACTTTACGTTGAAACCTATGCAGGATAACTTCTAGGAGATACCTGTTTCAAACTTCAACCATAGGATGAATCCTTGGCATGACAACTGTTAGGACTTGATAGTCTCCCCTTAGTTGAGCCCGTTCTCTCTTCTCATCTCAAAACAAGTTAAAATACAGTAATAAAGGTTAACTGACGTCGTACGTTACGAGCCTTAAGCTATATGAGAAAGGATTGTTGGAGAGCTTCTTTTCAACAGTCTGGATGTTTAGTATGGCACCCCTTGGGTGACATGCGACGCATTCACTCTCAGGTCATAGTCTCTAGTACGATATTGGTTGCAAACATCCATAAAAAACAGTTCTTCCGTAAAAGACAGAAAACAAACTTCAAACCTTTTTGCCCCGTGGGCCCGTAATTCAAAGGAAGCTTTTCTGAAGAAAAGAGTGTCGTTAACTCCCAGTTCTACCGCAAACGGTAACGCATAAGTCTCCAAGGGTCGAGCTGCGTACACTAAACTGCTAGAACTGCTTGTTAACCCTACTCGATAAAAACAGATGAATCTGAATTCCCGTAATCCGTATTATCCCGAACTACGTAAGCTCTGATCTCTCATGCCTGTTGAGAGTACGTAGGCACAATACTGACGTATTGGCGAGCCACCTTCCCCCATCCGTACCCTGTAGTTAGTCGAACTACGTTGCCTCTGATTTCTCATTCTCTGATGAGAATACGTAGGCATAAAGTGCGACGCTTTGCCGAGTCATTTTATTTTCTTTTTAAGCCAGCCTTGATAGGTAGATAGTAAACCAACCCGTCAGATAAACCCAACAAGCGTGGATCCCATCGAGTACGATGGACGTGAGGGGTGCTAATACCTTCCCCTTGCGTAACCGACTCCCGAATCCAGACAATGGTTGCGATGACCTTGTCTTATACCTTTTCGTCAGGTTTTTCCGATCGTTTCCTTTCCCGTTCTGAGGGATAAATAACGAAAGGTGGCAACTCTTCTGTTTTGCCGGCACCTTATTTTCGCGGTAGCGACAGCTGGCGACTCTGCTGGGGACTTGATAGTTTCCTGGGATCCAACGTCCCTTATGCGAGTCAGTCTGGGGATCCAACGTCCCCTGCGAGAGTCAATCCTAGCGCTTGTATGATTACTTGTTGGGTTGTGTTTATTTATCGCATTTTATTTCCCGCATTTTATTTTCAGTATGATATGAGTATCTGTGCTGTTGTGGGAGGGGCATTCTGATGAGTGAGAAGCCAGACCCAGGCTTGAGTGTACTTAGCATTAGTTGTGGAAATTAGTGGGCGCGTGCTTGCTTTGCAGGAACTAGTGTCTCATGAAATCCACGCTCAGACGAGGTTCTCTCGGTTGACTTCTTTTTCAACCCTTTGGGTTGAGGGGGTTGTTGGTTTGGAGGATTGTCGACTCTGGGGACCGATCATTTGGGATTCAGCTGAGTGAGGCCGCTTCAGGAGATGGTGATGCCACACCTTCTGGGTATCGTATCACCCCTCTTGAATGTCTGTGACGCTGATGACCGCATAGGATGCCGAACTTGTGTCAGTTTAGGTCCATACCTGTGAGCAGGGTCGGGTTTGTTACAGGAAACCTTAACCTTCAGACTACCTGGTTTTCTTGATAGTGAATCAGTTTTGTTGGTATCAAAGGTTCTCATCATCAGATGCATTTGTTCTTGACAGAGCAGAGTTATGGTCCTGTATCAGAGGTCCTTATTATCAGATGTATGATTGTTCTTGACAGAGCAGAGTTATGGTCCTGTATCAGAGGTCCTTATTATCAGATGTATATGTGTTCTTGACAGAGCAGAGTTATGGTCCTGTATCAGAGGTCCTTATTATCAGATGTATATGTGTTCTTGACAGAGCAGAGTTATGGTCCTGTATCAGAGGTTTATGGTCCGGTATTAGGGGTTACTTCTTATCAGAGATAGTGGTTGTTCTTGACAGAGCAGTATTGTGGTTTTGTTGATACAAAACCTTCATATCTTCAACAACACAGTTGTCTTGATCTCCTGCTGCATGATTGCATTTTACATTGCTTTGCATACCCATTTTCATTTCATTAGCGTGTGTCTGTGTTGCAGGTATTGTCTCCCCCGATTCAGGATTTCTTGCCTTCTATTGTGCTACTATGGGTTCTCTGAGGAAGACTGTGGCCTACAAGCTTCCCACTCCTGATGTTGTTTAGCTGACTGGTTTGATTGCTTTGGCAGATGATTCTGTGAGAGATGAATTCAGAAAGGCTTATGGGAAACTCCTCAGCTTGGTTCGTAAACCCTCTGTGTTTGAGTTGAATGGGTTGCACGCCCTGGTGCAGTTCTACGATCCTCCGTTGAGATGCTTTACTTTCTAGGACTTTATTCTCGCACCCACACTAGAGGAGTATGTTGATTTGTTAGGTGTGTTTATCAAGAGTCAGATGCCTTTTGTTCATATGGATGTTGAGCCTAATCTGGCTAGTCTAGCTCCTTCACTTCACCTAGATGCCTCAAAGTTGATCTTGTCTAGTTGGAACAGGGTTCCCGGTTTCTCCTTGCAGTTCTTAGTGGGAAAGGCTCAGCAGTGTGCCAAAGACGGATGTTGGGTCGTGTTCAACGCCATTCTTGCTCTGTGCATATATGGCATCATTCTGTTCCCCAATATGCCTGACTTTGTAGACTTCGACGCCTTCCACATCTTTGCATCAGAGAATCCAGTCCCTACCTTGATAGGAGATGTCTACCATTCCGTCCACTACAAAAACGAGAACAGAAGGGGTAAGAATGTCTCGTGTTGTGCGCCCCTGCTCTATAGATGGCTTCATAGTCACCTACCCAAGAAGGGTCCCTTTGCTTCGTCTACAGCCACAGCTGAGTGGTCCGAGCGTTTGATGAGTCTGTCAGCGGAGGATATTACCTGGTTTGATAGAGATAGGTTGGGTACTGAGATTATCTTCAGCTGCAGTGGGTTTCCGAACGTGCCTCTGATAGGCAGAAAGGGTTGTATAAACTATAATCCATCTCTGCTGGTCCGACAGTTTGCTTATGCTTTGAGAGCTCCGCCGAAGGATGAAGAGGTGCAGGAATCTCTGTACCTCACTGGTCTTCTAGAGGGGGATATGTTATCCAAGCTTCAGCACGCTTGGAATGGTATCAGTAAGCGGGGAAAACCATTGCTGGGGAAAAGTAATAGCCAGGCCTACGCTCCGTACGTGACTTGGATCAGAGCCAGAGCAGGTGCTATAGGGATGTCGTTTCCTCCTGCCAAGCCAGAAAGCCCTCCAGTAATTGAAGAGCCTACCACCGTGCCTATTCAACAGCATAATCAGGTGTTAGCTGAGAGAGATGAGCTGAAGAAGGCAAATGAAGAACTGGAGAAAAAATTGGCTCAACTCAGAATCGAGAGAAGTGAAGCCGTTCATTCCTTCAAGAGGCAGACGGAGCTGGTGAACCAGTTAGGGACGGATTTGACTAAACAGATAGCTGCGCGTGAGCGTTTGGGTCGGGATTTCAAAGCTGTCAATGATGTACTGACCACTAAGAAGCAGCACTTGGATGAAGCGTACCGGAGAATATCCAAGTTTAATCAGCATTGGAAGGCCACCCTAGCCAACGGTAAAGAACGGGAGGATAAGCTGAAGCAACAGATCTCCAAGCTGAAAGTCCATGTGAAGGCTAGTGAGAAGAGGTTTGATGAAGAAACCGCTCGCAGATATGCCTCTGAAGGCCAGCTCAACAAGGCTCTTGCTAACCTGAAGGAGCGCAAGCTGATGTTTGAATCCAAGAAGCGGAAGTTAGAAGATTGTTTCGGCAAAGGAGCATGGGAAGATTCGGTTGAAGGTCTTCAATACACCATTATGCAGAGAAGTTACTCGTCGAAGGGTTGCTCACTCGGCCTGATCATCCAGAAACGAAGGGGTTGTTAGAAGAGTTTCGCGCCCGTGGTCGTGCTTGACTATTTGTAATCCTTTTGTGTTGATCATTGTTGTATGCTGACCATCACCAGGCTTGTTGGTCGAGGTCACGCTATTGATTCAGCTTGTACTCAATGACGTTATGTACCACCTTGATGGGCTCTCTTTATATATATATAAGATGTTATTTCCATGACTGGACTCGGACTTCTTATTATCAGCACTGGCACTCAGGCACTAGGATCGGAGGAAATCTCCCTAATACACAGACACACGTTTGCATTGCATGAAGCATTTGCATAGCGAGCACGTTGTCGTTTTTTCTAACCCTTTGTGTATGCAGGTTGTTTCAGGATTGATCAGAGACCTATCCACCGCTATCCGACCAGAGCAAATCAAGCCAGAGTTATGGAGCAAGTGCAAACTGACGTTCAAGAACTCCGAGAAAGGATGGACCGATTCATGGAGCTCATGCAAGTGGTCGCCAATGGCCAGGATCAGCTCAGAACCTTGGTTCAACCTCTGATCTCAAGGGTTGATAGCAATGGCGTACTCCATGGTGGGACTGTGCCAACCCCTCCACCTGTTGAAACTCCTCAGAATGGCGTCCCCGTGACCGGGGGGAATGGCAGTGCCAACGGCAATGTAATCGCTAACATGGGACTCAACGGTAATACGACTAGCGTCGGTAATAGGAATTTTGAAGCTAACGTCAATGTTGGATTGGGCAACGGCAATGCGGGTGTTGGAAATCTGTATGGGCCTCAGACATGGCTAGAAGACCGTCAAGACGATGTGTTCTCACAGAGAGGTGCTGAAGGGGAGCTGACTGCTGAAGCACGGTTAAGGTTTAAGGCACTCGAGGACAAGATGAGGAATTTCGAGAACCAAAACACCATGGGTGTTGACATGTCCAAGCTGAGACTGATTGCTGATTTCAAGGTGCCTCTCAAGTTCAAGGTACCCGACTTTGAAAAGTATAAGGGCACCACTTGCCCTCGCATCCACCTGAGATCATACTACCGGAAAATGTCAGCTCACTATGAGGACGAGAAGTTGCTGATGCACTTCTTTCAGGACAGTCTGTCCGAGCCCTCCCTGGAATGGTACATGAGTCTAGAACCTACCAGTGTGCGCACGTGGAAGGAACTTGCTGAAGCATTCGTGCACCATTACCGATATAACAGTGACTTGGCTCCGAACCGGGTCCAACTACAGAATTTGTCGCAAAGGAACAACGAAGGGTTCAAGGAATACGCCCAGCGGTGGCGTGAATTGGCAGCTAGAGTTCAGCCGCCGATGGTTGAACGGGAGCTTGTGGAAATGTTCGTAGCCACCCTCCCAGGCGTTTATTACGATAAATTGGTCAACAGTATGTCTGGAAGCTTCTCAGATCTCATCATCACCGGCGAGCACGTTGAAAATGGGATCAAACTGGGGAAAATTCAAGGTGACCTATCCTCAGCTGGAGGAGGAAAGAAACCCTATGGTGGCAAAAGGAGGGAAGGAGAGACGAGCGCCGTGTCCAACGCTCGAAGGAAGGGTAAAGGCCAGCACCAGCAGGTGGCCAGTATAACCATCCCCGTTGTCCAACAACCCCAGCCGCAGCAGCAGCAGCAGCCGAATCAGCAAGGGTACAGAAAGTATCAAAACAGGGCACCTCTGTCGAGCCGTCACCTCGAGACGCCGCCCATGTCTTATGCTCAACTGTTACAGACTCTGCTTCAGTTACAGCTAATCCAGAAGAGAACCTTGGCTCCCTTGACAGGGGCACCTCCGCCAGGTTATGATGCGAATGCGACTTGTGAATTTCACTCAGGGGCACCAGGCCACACAATAGAAAATTGCAAAGCCTTCAAGCACAAGGTGCAGGATATGGTGGACGCTAAGATCATCAATTTCTCAGATAATGTGCCAAACGTCACGAAGAACCCTATGCCAAATCATAGGGGAGGTGGGGTAAACACCATTATTGAAGACGAGAGCTTGGATTTGTTGACTGACGTCAAGGATCTGAAGACACCGCTTAGCTTCGTTAAAGCCAAGCTAATGAAAAGAGGCTTCTTTCCGGGCTGCGAAGAACTGTGTATGGGCTGTGCGACTAGTCCTGATGGATGTGAACAATTGCTAGAGGGGATCCAGAGTCTAATGACCGAAGGAATCTTGCAGTTTAGCTGAAGAGCCGAAAGCAGATCGGGAGAGGTAACGTTGAAGCAAGGTGATGAGGTTGCCACCATCACCATCCCTCATCGAACGATAACTATTTCTGCACCCAGGCCGCCCACAATTACCATCACCAAAGCTGGGCCGATACCTTTCGAAAGCACCAATGCTGTCCCATGGCATTATGGGGCAGATGTCTACTGCAACAGACAGAAGTTGGAATTGGAACCATCGGGGTCATGTGTGGATAACCTAGTGGGAATTGGCGGTGTTACTCACAGCGGGAGAGTGTTCGCTCCACCTGAGGTTGTGACGGACAAAGCGGACAAAGCTGATGTAGCCGATAAGGGAAAAAGTAAAGTCGTTGAAGAAACCTCTCGTGGGGTAGAGAAGGACTTACTTGTTAAAGACGCCGAAGAATTTATGAGGTTGATTAAGAAGAGTGACTACAAGATTGTGGATCACCTCCATCAAACACCCTCGAAAATTTCCATCCTGAATTTGTTGTTGTGTTCTGAGGCACATCGCAACGCGCTGCTGAAGGTGTTGAATGCCACGTATGTACCGCAGGAAATATCGGTCAACCAGTTGGAAGGGGTCGTAGCCCACGTGAATGCTGGGAACGGGTTAGGGTTCACTGACCTGGAGCTGACGCCGAAGGGAAGAAACCACAACAGCGCCCTGCACATCTCGATAGAGTGTAGGGGAACGATTATGTCTCACGTGTTGGTGGACACTGGGTCATCACTCAATGTTCTTCCGAAGAAAGCATTGATGAAGTTGGACACTCGAGGATTGATTTGCACGCCCAGTGATCTGGTTGTGAAGGTGTTCGATGGAATCAAACATCATGTTTTCGGGGAAGTGACGTTGCCAATCCAAGTGGGGCCGGAAACATTCGACGCAGTCTTCTACATTATGGACATCATGCCTGCCTACAGCTGTCTCTTAGGCCAGCCATGGATCCATTCTGCTGGCGCCGTGACCTCCACGTTGCACCAGAAACTCAAGTATGCTGTCGGAGGCAGCATCGTGACTGTTTGTGGCGAGGAAGATATAATGGTGAGCCATTTGTCGTCCTTCAAATATGTTGAGATGGATGGGGAAATCCACGAAACCCTATGTCAGGCGTTCGAAGCCGTTAAAGTCAAGAACGTAGCTCCCGTGATCACTAAGAAGCCAGAGATGACTCTCTCTTCCTTCAAGGAAGCCCAGGCCGTTGTTCAAGCCGGATCTACCCTAGGCTGGGGGCGAATTCTAGAGATACCTAACAAGTAAGACAAGTTTGGGTTGGGATACAATCCTGCGACTGAAGCCTCCTCTTCTCACAGTGCTTCGCGAGGTAAAGGGTCGATCCAGTTTACTAGTGGCGGGGTGATATTTGAAAGTGTCAACGCGGTGTCTGAAGATGGCGAAGACAGTGATTGCGACCTGGACTCTTGGATCCAGCCAAGCAAGCCAGGCGAGAGCCTCAACAACTGGTCCATCAGGGATACCATCCAAGTGACAGGCAAAGAGTAATGATTTACTTTTTCAATCATTGTACAACCCTACGTCCTACCCGGGGCATAGTGGTTTTATTGTCAGGGCCTCGTTTGATTATGTACATGCATTTTATCAATAAATCAAAAGGCGTTTTTCTTCGTATTCAAATATTGTGATCTCTGTTTTTCCTGTTTTATATTTGTTTTGAAAAACAATAAAATGGCAATGGGGTTTGTGCTAACCTGCATATCCTGGTTTTAAGCTTAACCCTTGTTATTGCAGGATCCACATAGCAGATGACATCGACTCTGGACCTTCTACGACTCACTTCGACTTCGATTGCCCGATCTATCAAGCTGAAGAAGAGATTGATGAAGACGAAGACCTTCCCGAAGAGTTGGCCCGCTTGTTGAAACAAGAAGAGAAATTTATTCTGCCTCATGAGGAAGAGATTGAGATTGTGAATCTGGGTTCTGAAAAACTAGTCAGGAACGTCAGGATAGGGGCCGCATTGCAGAGTGATGTCAAGCAGAGATTAGTCGAGATGCTGAGAGAGTATAGTGACATCTTTGCTTGGTCATACGAGGATATGCCCGGACTTGATACTGACATCGTGGTCCATCACTTGCCGCTGCGAGAAGATTGTCCTCCCGTTAAGCAGAAGCTTAGAAGGACACGACCAGATATGGCCTTCAAGATCAAAGAAGAAGTGCAGAAACAGCTTGATGTTGGCTTCTTAGCGGTCACTACTTACCCTCCGTGGGTCACCAACATAGTTCCTGTACCGAAGAAGGATGGTAAGGTACGAATGTGCGTCGATTATCGGGATTTGAATAAGGCGAGCCCTAAAGATGATTTCCCGCTCCCTCATATTGATGTGTTGGTCGACAATACAGCTCAGTTCTCCGTATTTTCGTTCATGGATGGCTTCTCCGGTTACAATCAGATCAAGATGGTGCCGGAGGACATGGAGAAAACTACGTTTATTACACCTTGGGGAACATTTTGCTACAAGGTAATGCCTTTCGGTCTGAAGAACGCAGGGGCCACTTACCAACAAGCAATGGTAACTTTGTTTCATGATATGATTCATCATGAGATTGAAGTCTATGTTGATGACATGATTGCGAAGTCCCAAACGGAGGAAGGACATCTGGTCAACTTGCTGAAGCTTTTTGAGAGGCTTAGGAAATTCAGGTTGAGGCTGAAGCCTAACAAGTGTACTTTCGGAGTACGGTCTGGAAAACTACTGGGGTTTATCGTGAGAGGCATCGAGGTTGATCCTGCGAAAATAAAAGCAATACAAGAAATGCCAGCGCCAAAAACCGAAAAGGAAGTTCGTGGTTTCCTGGGCAAAATAAACTACATTGCAAGGTTTATTTCTCATCTCACAGCCACGTGTGAACCGATGTTCAAAATGTTAAAGAAAGATCAGGCGATTATCTGTAACGAGGATTGCCAGAAGGCATTTGATAAGATAAAACAGTATCTACAGGAACCTCCAATCTTGATACCCCCAGTGGCTGGAAGACCCTTAATCATGTACTTGACAGTTCTTGAGAATAGTATGGTGTGTGTTCTCGGTCAGCATGACGAGACGGGCATAAAGGAGCATGCCATTTACTACTTGAGTAAAAAGTTCACAGACTGTGAATCTCGTTACTCGATGCTGGAGAAAACGTGTTGTGCATTAGCCTGGGCTGCCAAACGTTTACGACAGTACATGCTCAATCACACAACCATGCTAATTTCGAAGATGGATCCGATCAAGTACGTCTTCGAGAAGCAAGCGCTTTGGGGCAGGATTGCCAGGTGGCAAATGGTGTTGACAGAATATGACATTCAGTACGTTTCCCAAAAGGCCATCAAGGGAAGCGTATTGTCTGAGTACCTTGCCGAACAGCTGATCGAGGATTATCAGCCGATGAAATTTGAATTCCCTGATGAGGATATCATGTTTCTTAAAGCGAAGGATTGCGACGAACCGCTGCCTGACGAGGGGCCAGATAGGAAATCCCAGTGGAAATTGATATTTGACAGGGAGGTTAATTCTTACGGAAGTGGCATTGGGGCGATCATCACGACTCCCCCACGGATCCCACATCCCGTTCACTGCGAGACTGACGTTTCCGGTCACCAATAATGAAGCGGAGTACGAAGCATGCATCATGGGTCTAGAGGAGGCAATTGATTTGAGAATCAAGAACCTAGATGTATATGGTGACTCGGCACTTGTAATTAACCAGATTAAAGGGGAATGGGAGACTCGTCAATCAAATTTGGTGTCGTACATGAACTATGCCAGAAGGCTGCTTCCGTTCTTTGATCGAGTGGAACTCCATCATGTGCCCAAGGCTGAAAATCAGATGGCTAATGCCTTAGCCATGTTGGCTTCGATGTATAAAGTCAATTTTTGGAATGAAGCTCCAAGGATTGTCCTTTCTCGTCTTGATAGACCTGCATTCGTCTTTGCGATCGAGGAAGCCTCCGATGGCAAGCCATGGTTCCATGATATCCAGACTTTCCTTATGACTAAGGAGTATCTCGCGGGCGCGTCAACCCAGGATAAGAAGACTCTGAGGAGGCTGTCTGGAAATTTTTATCTCAATCCTGATGGAGTTTTGTATAAAAGAAACCACGATCTCGTGCTACTCAGATGTGTAGATGAGAAAGAGGCGAGTATGCTCATGGAGGAAGTCCATGAAGGCACATTTTGTACGCACGCCGGCGGGCATGCTATGACGAGAAAGATCCTGAGAGCAGGATACTACTGGCTGACGATGGAGTCTGATTGTCTCAGATTCGCGAAGAGATGTCATAAATGCCAGATTTATGCTGATAAGATTCATGTGCCGCCGTGCCCGTTAAATGTCATGTCCTCCCCGTGGCCGTTCTCCATGTGGGGCATCGACATGATAGGCAAGATCGAGCCCACTGCATCTAACGGTCATCGCTGCATTCTAGTAGCTATCGACTACTTCACCAAGTGGGTGGAGGCAGCCTCATATGCTAATGTGACCAAGCAGGTGGTGGCTAAATTCATAAAGAGGGACATCATCTGTCGTTACGGAATTCTCGAGCGGATCACCACTGATAATGGTTCGAATCTAAATAACAAGATGATGAAGGAGCTGTGCCAGAGTTCCAAGATTGAACACCACAACTCATCTCCTTACCGGCCGAAGATGAATGGCGCCGTTGAAGTGGCCAATAAGAACATTAAGAAGATTGTACAGAAGATGGTTGTGACCTACAAGGATTGGCACGAGATGTTTCCATTTGCATTGCACGGTTATCGTACGACGGTACGTACATCAACCGGGGCAACTCCCTTCTCACTGGTGTACGGTATGGAAGTTGTCCTACCGTTAGAAGTTGAGATTCCTTCTTTACGAGTTTTGGTTGATGTGAAACTCGATGAGGCAGAATGGATTAAGAACCGACTAAACCAACTCATCCTGATGGACGAGAAGAGGTTAGCATCGATTGCATATGGTCGTCTGTACCAAAGCCGAATGAAGAAAGCTTATGATAAGAAGGTGCGTCCTAGAAGCTTTCAGACGGGTGATCTCGTCCTGAAGAAGATTCTTCCTCCACACTCCGATCACCGGGGCAAGTGAACTCCTAATTACGAAGGTCCGTACGTCGTCAGCAAGGTCTTTTCGGGAGGAGCCTTGTTGTTATCCACGATGGATGGTGAAGACTTTGCATCCCCGGTGAACACGGACGCAGTTAAAAAATACTTTGCTTAAAAATGACCCGCTGGAAAGAAAAAGAATATCCAGGCAAAAATGGGGCATCCCGGCGAACCATAAAAAAGGAAAAAGGTTCGGGCAAAAATTAGGGATATAAAGAAAAGAATGTACACCCGCAAAGTCGAAAACCTGGAAGGGTGACTTTGGCAAAAAAGGGTATCCCGGTGAATCGAAAACCCGGAAGGGCAATTCAGGAAAAAGTTAGGGATTCGAAAAAGCAAATGATTGCGTTCCGCGTGTGGACTTTCATTGTGTAGTGGTTTGGAATATCTGAGGGCCGTTTATCTGAATCAATCTCTTCTGAAGCTGAAGCGTCGGAGAAGTATCGAAGTCGAGTGGGTCATAGAAGGATCAACTCATGGTGTTCGTCTACGCCTCATTGCCGACATTTGTGTATATACTGATGTATATTTATGTTTTATTTTTTGCGCAGCTTCCTCATTCCAGGAGCTTGCATCTGTTGTAAAACATTTTTACCCATTCAGGGGTCTGTTATCAATAAAATGTATACTATTCAGCAATTCTGTTTGTTTGTTTAGCATTTATCTGTTTTGTTTGCGAAAAAGAACGCCGATGTTTTTGACAAAATGCGCATACATAAACCTACTGGCCTAGGCCACTGATTGTTGAAACAACGAATTACTTGGACATTGTTGCAGGATGATAACCTTGATACGTCCCTTTGAGAAGGGTATCTTGTCCGTTTGTTTGTGTTGTTACAGGTATGGCATATTCCAGACAGTACGCTGTATGTTTCTCGAGCAGGATGATTCCTTCTCCTCCAGCAAATGTAGCAGCATCTCCCCATGGAGTCTGAGCATGAGATTGTAAGCATTGATATGTCTCTCCAACCAGAGAAGATTCTCTCCCCAAGCAGATGTATCCTGAAGGATCATCAACTCCTCAGCTGAGTCATATACTGAAGTGTGCAGCACTCGATAGTACAGACTGAAGTCCCCAGCAGAATCGAAATTCCCCATAGAGTCATACTCTCCCCAGTAAGCAGGACGATTCCTTCTTCCCCAGCCGAGTTTGCAGTTCCCCAAGAGAGTCGAGTCCTTGGAAGCCGTTGGGCCATGATTGGTTTTCCCCAGTAGAGTGTTGAATAGCTGATGCTGTATTTCCCCATCAGAGTCATGATCTCTAGGAGGGCTTTGCCGCAAAGGCCAGGCAGTTTATTTCTACGACTGATGTCGTTTCCTTAGCAGTTTATGGGTTGTATACCTAGCCGAGCAGGTCCCAGTGCTCGTAGAACTTTGTCCCCCTGCAGTAGTCGACTGAAGTTCAGTTCCCCAGGCAGAGTCCAATTGAGATTGGTGTGACTTCTTCTCCTTGGCAGGATGAGTCCTTCCTCCACCAGAGTGGTCCTTTCTCCTTGACAGGAGGATTCTCCCTTTAGCATTTATTTTGCTGATGGGGTCATAGCATTTTGCATGATTGCATAGCATTTACCCTAAATGCGTAGCATTTCCACCGCGTGGAGCATTGCGCCATTGTCAAACATATGCATATGAAACATGAGCTAGGTCGTTACCATTCTTGTTTTGCAGGTGTTCCCCGGCAGGGTGTCCGCTCAGGATGATTCTTGAAATATCAGAAGAGTTATGTGGCTCAAGATGATTCTTGAATTCCCCCAGCAATGTCGCTTGCCCAAGATGATTCTTGAATTCTCCAGTGAAGTGGTTTGCTTAAGATGATTCTTAAAATCCCCGGTGGAGTCGCCGGAGTTGGTTGCTCAAGTTGATGCTTGAAGTCCCCGGCAGAGTATTTGATCAGGATGATTCCTGAAATCTCCAGCAGAGTTATGGGTTCAAGACGAGTCTTGAAGTCTCTGGCAGGGTATTTGTCCAAGACGATTCTTGAAGCCCTCAGCAGAGTTGATTCACCCAGAATGATTTCTGGATCCCCGAAGTAGAGTTACTTGATAGTGCTCCAGAATCCCCAGCGGAGATGCGTCATCCCCAGCAGGTTTCTGAGCAGCGAAGTTGAAACTTCCCTTGAAGACTTGATGATTGAAGTCTGGCAGTAGTGCCAAAACCCCTGACTTACTGATGAAGTCTAACTACAAGGTCAAAGCAGTACTCCCCGCCGACGCGAAATGCCTGATGGCAATGGCTCAGATACCCCTATTTGGTTCTTGATTGACCGAGAATCCTATTCCCGACTTACTGACGAAGTTTGGCTGACGCCCAAAAAACTTCTTTGAATGCCCGATGGCATGATTAACTTGATTGTTGATCTGATGAGTCCCAAGGAATTCTGACGCCTGACGCAGGGTCGACCGTGTATCACCGGTTACCGTGTGACCAATTCCCCAGCGAGTTGTCGTGCAACTGTCATGCTCAGTGTCGAAGATGTTCCTACCAATCGGAGTACCGTTTACCCGTACGGTCGGCAAATCACCAGTTACCATGTAACCAGTGACTCTTTGATGATTTGAGGATGCAATGATATCAGATAAATCATAGAATCATCCTAACGGAGATTCAGAGCAGTATTCTCCAGCTAGTTGCTGTGCGACTATTATTTCAGTTTCCGAATATTTGTCCCCATCAGAGCACCGTGTACTTGGGCAGTTGGCAAATTTCTGGGTTTATTGGTATTCAACCGTCTTTTACCTTGATTGTTTAAGAGCCGTTCTCTTCTCACCCAGTCAGGTCCAAGCCGTTTGAATAGGGGCAGCTGTTGCACCCCAAAATTTGCCCAACATTTCTTTACCTAGCTTATGTTTCATTTCATTCACATTAGCATTATCATTTGCATTTCATTGACATGTATGCAAGAGATCAAGAGGTATGATTACCAATCAAGAGCTATATAAGACTATGAATCCAGCTAAGAAGTTTATTCAAGTGTTCAAGGGTTGATATCCTTGTCAGAGAAGTTAAAAGAGCCTCAAAAAGAGTGGTTGAAGCCAAGAGGGTGTGTCTCCTAACTTGAGAGTTGTGGGAAACTATCAGATGATTCTGAGGCCATGAAAATGGACTTGAGGTCTTGAGAGAGCTCATGAGGAGGGTTGAAGATCACTTTGATGCCTAGACAGGTCATTGTGCAAGATTAAGAAGCCTCAGCCATGAGTGGTGCAATTAGGGTTTGACTGGGTCAACCCTAAGTCAACTGATGGTTTGAAGAAGGTTGAGACCTAATCCAAGAGCCATGTGATCATGGATTGATACATTTAGATGTTATAAGGATGATTCCAAAGTTAACTCACCATGATTGAAGAGTTTGAGAAGTTTCAGGCTAGGGTTTCTAAGACTTGACAATGTAAAATCCCCTAGTTTGACCCCTATCTTCAAGGCAATTTAGCTCAAGATGTGATTGTCATCTCATCTTACCCCCAACATGAATGTGTAAGGCTAGCCAAGAGGTCATGAGAGCTTGGAATAGCTTGCTTCACAAAATCACAAAATGGCCTAAAATAAGGGTGAATTTCAAATGAACCAAAGATGGAAATTGGGATTTTTGATCTACATGTCCAAACCAAGCCATATGACATACCAATTTGATTGTAAAACACATTTTAATACCATTGACATTGCCACAATTTTGAATTGAGGGTTAATTTGAGTACTTGATTTGAAAAGTGGTTACTTACATCATAAGTAACAATTGCCAAACCAATATGCAAGGCATAACCAAGGCTCCTTTCAATCCAAACACTTTCATAATCTCATTTGGAGAGAATTTGGATGAGAAGCATAATGAATACAAGCTGATGCAAGGACTATCTTGAACATACCATGAGATTGGATTTTCAAGTGAAGTGAGATATTGAATTTCTCATTAGAGTGATCTAGAACTTTCTAGATCATTCATTCATGTTCTATATAAACATATGAAGGGATTCAGGGCCAAGGTTGGTGAGGATTGAGAGAGGAGAGTGAGATTGCATTTTGAGTTTGCACATTGCAAATCAAGATCTGTTACAAGGTTAGAGGCCATTTCAGTCCAAGAAATTGATCTCAATAGCTTGCTCTGAGGTTGGTGATTGATCCCAGATCAAATTCAAGGCCAAGTTGTGGAGGAATCGTGAAGTAGCCATTGGAGTTGGAAGCTTGCAACTCAGGATTGGTTTCAAGAATCCAGGGCATTTCAATCCATTTGGTTGCATACAGAAGGTTAATCAGAGGCTAGTGAAGGATTCTGCAAGTTCTTGAGGGTTGATTTGAAGATTCAACCATTCTGTTTGCTCAATATTACCAGGTATGCAGTTCTTCTTCCATGGCTCAAATTAGGTAGAATCAATGGGAATTATTGTGTTAGATGCATTGTAGATTGATGTAGGAAGGTTTTTGGATCATCAATTGGGAGATTAGTGACCAATTAGGGTTGTTACAATTTTCGGTTGAGATTGTGTTCTTGAGAATCTTGAGTTTTTAGAATGAATTAATGGCATGAATGGATTCCTGAGGAAATTTGGGACAAGATTCATCAAGGAATCATGGCCAATGGTGGATTCTATAGAGAGTTAGGGTTGTGGAAGGTTGATCGGAGAAGTCACCGGCGGTGACTCTAGCGCGCGCAGAGGGAGGAAACTCAGAAATTTGAAATGAGGAAGATGATCCCAGAGCCATTGGATTAGAGGAGGACCTTTGACCAAAGTGGGATCTAACGGCCACGTGCGATGGAAATTTTGTGAAGGATCTCTGAGTACTTGGAACGCAGCGTTTCATTAATGTAACCTGGGTGGGCTTAGGCAATAGTTGATACTCACACCCCCTTTTTGGGCCCAACCCTAAAATGAACTGAATTAATTTGCTACCTGCACCGTGCGCTTATTAATTTCCTTGGATTTTCATTTTATTTTTCATTTCATACATGGTTATTGGAAAATTCATAAATAATTGAAAAATGACTCAATTAATTCCATTCTTTTTGCCATGGATTCATGATTGAATCTAGTTTTTTTTTAGATAAAAATATTAATATTCCATGCATTTTCTGATTTTATGGGCATTATTACATGTTAATTGACATTAAAATAATCAAGGTTGATGCTTGATTTTGTTGAATTTGGTTTGATCATGTGATGATGATTCTTGCCCTGATTTTTTGTGTGTAGCTAGCATAGATATGCATGATCCCCCTAGATTTTTCTAACATTTTTGTGATGAAGTTAGGTGGTAGTTTTGAGTTGAAACTTTAGGAGATCCATTTTTAGGGTTTATGGTTAATACCTTGTGGTTTAGATTTTATTTTTAGAACTTGGTGGATGATTCAACCTCTGAATTTTGTATGGTAGATTCATGATTGAATTAGGGTCCCTTAGGAATTTTTGTAGTAATTTACAATGTAGTTTACTATTTTAGTTTGATTTTAGTTTAGGTGCTAACTTTGGATGATTCTAATGCACTAATTCAACTATAATGACTTCTTTAGTTCCCTTAGATTAGGGTTTTGTCTCTCTTGCTCTTGGATGATGTTGAAGACATGCTTGGGCTACCATGGAATGCTTGAAGAAGTTTGGATGTCAAGATCTTCCCTTCTTTTGGTGTAGTGTTGATTAGGTGTTAAGATTAGGGTTTGTAGGCAGAGCTTCTAGATAGATTCTCTTCCTTCATAAACATGGAAGATGTTGATCACTTCCATTCTTCCCTATGATGTAAGGTCCCCTTGTAAAGGCCTCATCCCTCCTTTGGTAGTATGTGTGGCTCTTCACAAGTTGGTAGAACCTTTGAGGGTCCCTTTCTCTGATGATAGGATGCCTAGTGGTGACCTTTGGTCTTCACTCTGCTACCAATCATCCAAACTTTGCTCTGGTTAGATGAATCTTTCTCCCTTGCTAGAGGCTAGAGTTATTTGCTTGAAGAGATTGAGGGATAGGAGTTGATACTTCTTTGTGTTTGAAGATTACCATTGAAGCTGAGGCTTGAAGATTAGGAGGTTCAAGTTGATACTTGTGAAGGGGAAAGAGTTGAAGCTTAAAGAAGAATAGGATCAAGTTGATACTTGTGAAGAGGAAAGAGTTGAAGCTTGAAGAAGAATAGGATCAAGTTGATACTTGTGAGAGGAATTCATTGAAGATTGAATGAAGGAGCTGAAGCTTAAGGAAGAAGCAAGTTGATACTTGTGTGTTCAATGCATTGAGAGCCTGCAGGGGCCAAGTTGATACTTGATATTAGGAGTGAAGCCTGAAGGTGGAATTTACTGAAGAGCTGAGGCTTGAGGAAGAGGGAATAAGTTAATACTTATGTTGAATGTTTTGAAAGCTTGAAGAAGCAAGTTGACACTTGCTATTGAAGTTGATAGCTTTGAAGAGTAGTTGCAGACTGATGACTGAACTGCTGTCAGAGGAGAACTTTGCTGAGAAGCTGTGGAAGCTGTTGATCTGCTTTCTTTCCTGTCTGTTTGCTTTCTGTGCAACTGTATTGATGTGACTTACTTGATTTGCTTGGGGCATTAGAATAAGCTCATATGTAGATTGATTTAAGCTAGGAGCATGATTGCACTAGAGGTTGAGTTGCTCCCCTGCTTGTATTTTTACTGTATGGCTTTGCTTGCGGGTATTTGGTAGAGCCCAGCTCCCTTGCCTATGTGGTTTGTGTTTTGCTTGACGGCATTTCATTTCTTCTGTATAATTGCAATTTATATGTTGCTTGATAGTATGTTACTTCCTCTGTATGATTACAGTTATTCATATCTTGGCTTGAGGTTGAGATGAGCTTGTGGAGGCTGATGCCCCACACACATTTCCTCCCTCACTTGCATTGCATGCATTTTACAGTCATTTACTGTTTACTATTTACTGTTTAGCTGATGCTTTATCTGTTTCCGTTTATCATTGACATGATCCCCTAGGAATCTCACTTCCTTTGATAAGGAAGTGATGATAGCACGTTAGGTTGAAACCTATACAGGATAACTTCTAGGAGATACCTGTTTCAAACTTCAACCATAGGATGAATCCTTGGCATGACAACTGTTAGGACTTGATAGTCTCCCCTTAGTTGAGCCCGTTCTCTCTTCTCATCTCAAAACAAGTTAAAATACAGTAATAAAGGTTAACTGACGTCGTACGTTACGAGCCTTAAGCTATCTGAGAAAGGATTGTTGGAGAGCTTCTTTTCAACAGTCTGGATGTTTAGTATGGCACCCCTTGGATGACATGCGACGCATTCACTCTCAGGTCATAGTCTCTAGTACGATATTGGTTGCAAACATCCATAAAAAACAGTTCTTCCGTAAAAGACAGAAAACAAACTTCAAACCTTTTTGCCCCGTGGGCCCGTAATTCAAAGGAAGCTTTTATGAAGAAAAGAGTGTCGTTAACTCACAGTTCTACCGCAAACGGTAACGCATAAGTCTCCAAGGGTCGAGCTGCGTACACCAAACTGCTGGAACTGTTTGTTAACCCTACTCGATAAAAACAGATGAATCTGAATTCCCGTAATCCGTATTATCCCGAACTACGTAAGCTCTGATCTCTCATGCCTGTTGAGAGTACGTAGGCACAATACTGATGTATTGGCGAGCCACCTTCCCCCATCCGTACCCTGTAGTTAGTCGAACTACGTTGACTCTGATTTCCCATTCTCTGATGAGAATACGTAGGCATAAAGTGCGACGCTTTGCCGAGTCATTTTATTTTCTTTTTAAGCCAGCCTTGATAGGTAGATAGTAAACCAACCCGTCAGATAAACCCAACAAGCGTGGATCCCATCGAGTACGATGGACGTGAGGGGTGCTAATACCTTCCCCTTGCGTAACCGACTCCCGAATCCAGACAATGGTTGCGATGACCTTGTCTTATACCTTTTCGTCAGGTTTTTCCGATCGTTTCCTTTCCCGTTCTGAGGGATAAATAACGAAAGGTGGCGACTCTTCTATTTTGTCGGCACCTTATTTCCGCGGTAGCGACAGTGAGATGAGCCTTGGAGTAAAGGGCCTCACCAGCAAGAAGCTCCCCAGAAAATCACCCCAGTTACGGGTGAAATGGTCGAACCAAGGATCATCAGTATGGAAACTAATGAGCCATTTGTCATTATATTCATCCTGATAAGTATGAACTAGGTAAAATAAGTTGAAAAACATCATGAGTGAAGGTTTCTAAGACTTATGCTCGACACAAAGATGAAATTCCCTCATATAAGCCCAAAACCCTAGATGAAGCTAGCAATGAGCAACCTTTATATGCTTCAAACAGAAACTTTGAATTCAGAGAAGGGCAACCACAATCATATCCTAGTAAATAAGCATTCATAAAGTGGGATCGCACAGACATCAAAATAAATGTGTAACTCCTCTCTGTGCCCACTAGAAGAACCGGTCACGATATTGGCAGCTTCTATTATTGCTTTAGTATTCAAAATAAATGGGGTACCCTCCACTTTAGCATCCACTCAGTCATACTTAATTGCATCGGCCAACTCCACCAGTGTCACGCCTCTCCTCGCCAAGTAGTCAGCCTTAGAATGCATGTTTGGTGTAATACAAGACATTGCATCTAACCTACCCTAAAGATCTAAGTGGGCTTTCACTTCAGCATCACTAAGTTCACAATTATTAGTTCTCATGGAAAGTTGGATGAAGTCATTCGAGCGCTCTCTCATCTACTTGTTAGCTTGTATTTATTCCTCAATAAAAATGGGTAGGGGCATAGTGTCGCAACTGCGAAAAACCACCGGCGGAAAAACAGAAGAGTCGCCACTTTCATTATTTATCCCAGAGAGAGGGAAAGGAAACGATCAGAAAAACCTAAAGAAAAAGGGAAAGACAAGGTCTTCGCAACCATGTCTGGATTCGGGAGTCGGTTACGCAAGGGGAAGGTATTAGCACCCCTCACGTCCGTCGTACTCGACGGGACCCACGCATTGTTGTCTATCTAAAAGGGTCTGTTGAAACTATCTAGCTAAGGGGGGACAAAAGAAAAAGAAAAGACAAGTGACTCAGCAGAGCATCGCCGCACTGTGCCTACGTACTCCCTCGTGCAATGGGAAAGTCAGAGTCAACGTAGTTCGACTAACTACGGCTAAAAGGGGGAAGTTGCTCGCTAAGACATCGCGTCTTATGCCTACGTACTTTCATTTGGTATGAAAGATCAGAGCGAACGTAGTTCGGGCTAAAAGGACCACGGGTTTGGTTCAAAAGTTTTTTAGTCCGAGTAGGGTTAACAAATAGTTCTAGCTGTTGGTGTATGCAGCTCGACCATTGGAGACTTAGGCGTTACCGTTTGTGATAGAACTAAGAGTTAACAACACTCTTGTTTATGAAAATGATCTTTCGATTAAGAACCCCAAAGGGTGAAAAAGGTTTGAAGTGTTTTTGTGTTTTTTAGAGAAGAAGTGTTTTGAATTTAAGTGTTTATAATGTATGTTGTACCAAAGTCTAAAACCTAGGATCGAATGCATCACATATCGTCCTACGGACGTATACTAAACACTCTAGGCAATTGAGAGGTGGCCCCTCAATCACCATTTCCCAAGTATAAGGCTCATGGCACAACATTCATTATCCTTATTAAGTATGCTAAGATTGTTTGAAGATGAGAAGAGAAGAAGGCACACTAATGGGAGACTAATCAATCCTAAAAGTTATCATGCAAAGTGGACCTAAAGTTGAGTTTGAAAAGGGGAACTACCTAATGTTATCATGCATGTGTATAACCTTAATGTCTATCATAACCTCAATGTCGCTACTGCGAAAATCGGCGCCGGCTGACAGAAGAGTCGCCACCGTGCGTTATTTATCCCAACGGGGGGAAAGGAAACGCTCGAAGTAAACCTCGCAAAAAACGGGAAAGGTATGGTCATCGCAACCAAAACCTGGATTCGGGAGTCGGTTACGCAAGGGGAAGGTATTAGCACCCCTCACGTCCGTCGTACTCGACGGGATCCACGCTTGCTTGGGTTGTCTACAGGATGCAAAAACAATCTATCTACGGCTGCTAAATCTAAACGGAAGGGAATTTACTCGATAGAGCGTCGCACTCTATGCCTACGTATTCTCAAGAGAGAAAGTCAGAGTCAACGTAGTTCGGGACTACGGGGAAATTGGCTCGCCAAGACCTCGCGTCTTGTGCCTACGTACTTACACACTGCATGGAAGATCAGAGCTTACGTAGTTCAGGCTAACTACGGCTAGGCTGGGTGTTCTCACACAGCAGTGAGAAATCAACTGGTTTTACAGGTACGGGAACCTACGGGAACTAAAACTACGGTCTGGTCTCAAATGCACTCGGGCAAGAGAAAGGGATAACATCAGTCGTCAGCGGGAAAGTCTCGATCGCACAGCAGCGAGAGAACAAAAGGTTAGTTGTTAGTGTGCTCGCTAGGATATCGCATCCTATGCCTACATATTCTCGTCTGGTACGAGAAATCAGAGCAGCTGTAGTTCGGCTACTTTCGGGACCACAACTCAAATCTCGTTTTATTAACATTCTGAAAAATGGTTACAATGATTGAATACTGGAAAAATAAACTCCTAGAAACTATCCTATCCTACCCTGGAAAAAATCAAATGGAAAATAGTCCCCTAACAAGTGGACTTCTAAAACTATCTCTAAAAGTGCAAAATAAACTCTATGAAAACTTATCTATTCTAAAAAATATTGAATCTACAAAGTAATATTTTTTACTATTTTTTTCAAGTATCTTTCTTTTTCCAATATTATCTTCTCAAATCTTTTTCATATATTTCTTTTTCTTTTTCATATATTTTTCTCTTTTTTTCATATATTCTTTTTTCATATTTTTTCAATATTCTTTTTCCCCTTTTTTTCAATATTTTTTTTCATGAAGAAAACAACTAAAATGGAAATGAAGAAAATACAAGGGGAGGGGGTACAGTAGTTACAGGGGGGTTGCAAGCCTGCAGAAAAAATAAAAACATAAAAGAAAGGCCCAGCCCAGCAGCTGTTGCTGCAAAAAACGGAGGGGGGCCGCAATACTGAAACTGGGGGTGCATTGCCAAAACACATTGGGCTTAGCCCAATGAAACACCAAACGGAGAGGGGTGAATGGAAAAAAAAGGAGGGTGCCAAAAACAACCAACCTAATGGGCCTCGGAGCCCAATCCCCTAGCCATGTGATCCATCCCCTCTTCCACTCACTACCAGAAAATCCCTAAGTCTTCTTTCAATGTTAGTCTCCAAACGAAAACACTGTTCATCTTCCTCTTTCGAAAACCCTAACGGCGCCGCTCACCTACCTCCCTCAGATACTCCCTCAAACGAGCTTCGCCAACTCTCTCAATCTTTCAACCCTCCATTTCGTTCAACTTCTCAGACTCGCTTCCACCATTCTCTTGTTTTACATCTCACGAAAATCAATGAACCAAGACGAACCACCACAAAAAGCAACGATGTACATCCTCTGGAAATGGATCCTCCGTTCTTGAGGATCTTAGGTGGATACGGAGTTTTCGCCGATGAAGATGTTAATGAGGGTAGTTGAAGGAACCTGAGGAAGATTTCTGGAATTCTTTTGAAGGTGCGATGAACGCTTATGTTTGAAGACGTACGAACTTGATGTTGGCATGTTGAAGATTGGATGGATCTTCGTAAGTGTCTGGAAGATCTGGATCCAGATGTTGTTCTGATGATTTCTGGAGATGATGCTAACTATTCTTGCCTGTTCTTGTTGTTGAACGATGAAAATTCTTCGCGTTTCTGGCGATTTTCAGGTGATATTGAAGATGATTGTTCTGGAAATATGATGAAGAATATGAAGACTCGGATGAATGCTGGAACAACACCGGAGAGGATGAACGAATATGGAGTTGAAGGTATCGGTGAACTCAAGCGAAGATGATGAAGCTCTTCTGGAAAGTTACGTTGAAGAAGATTTCTGGAAAATAATGATGATGACCGTTTATGAATCTTGAAGTTGGTGAGGAACTGATGAAGATTTTCTGGAGCTTTGCTTGAATGATGAAGCTTGGATCGGAGAGTTGATTCGTTGAATGCATGAAGTTCTATGAATGATGATGATGGTTGTAGATCGGAAATGGAAGAAAGGTGATGATAATCGGAGATGATGATGATGATTGGTGTTAGAATCATTTTTGGGAATTTTTGGAGTTTTCCGGTGAGTTTGGATTTTCCAGCGGTAGTTGCGGCGGCGGGAGTTGGTTAGGGGTGGCCGGGAACTGGAAGTTACGGTGGCCGGCGAGGTTAGGGACGGTGGTTGCATGGCCGCCGGCCATGCAACCGATGGAGCTCCAGTGAGGACGCGTGGCGATGGGTGGCAGAGGGAGTTGCATGCGTGAAGCCACGTGTATGTGTGATAAGTGAGTGGAGAACGCGTGGGAGCTATGTGGCCGATTCTGGGAGTGGCAAAAGTGTGTGGTGGGTCCTCCCTGATGCAACACGTAGTGCAGGGTTTTTATAGGACATGCTGGCAAATTATTTTGTGACTGAAATGGGGATTGAAACCCTGGGCCTCCAAAAACGAAAATCTGGGCCCAAACGAAAATGATTAACAAAACCCAAAAACTGAATTGAAAATGGATCAAACTCAATAAAAAACTAATTAAAAACTAAATCTAATTAACTAACTAATACTCAACTAACTAATCTGAAAATTAAGACTAATCTAATCTAACTAATTCTGATAAATCCTAATTAACACCTAAACAACCGATTAAGACCTAATTAATCTAACTAAATCTCAATTAAACCTAAAAAGAGAATTAACCTAAAAAACTCTATTAATTCCAATTAATTTCTAAACTAATAATACTCTAATAACTCCACTAATCTAAAAAAAACTCTAATAATTCTCTATTTAAAAATTTATTAAATTTCTATTAAATTTCTAATAAAACCTATATTACTTATTTAAAAGAAAATCTATTATTCTATTAAAAATTCTATTTAAAACTATTAAAACCTATTAAAAAACTCTATAAATTCTAAAAAAAGGATTTAAAGCTATATTAAAAAAAACTATTAAAAAAACTATTAATATTCTATATTATTCTAAAATGATTAAAAATCTATTAAAAACATTAAACTCTAAAAAAAACCAATAATAGCTAATAAAAATCTAGAAAATTCCTAAGGGAACAAAAATAGCATAAAACGACAAATAGGACCACGAGAGCGCACCGGAGTAACCAGTAAAAATAAACGGACACCGAAATATCCCTAAAAGCAACAGCGCAAGCTGAAAACACCGGGAAGAGCACGACTTTCCAAAAATACGATTCTACCTATCTAAACTGATTAAACACCTGAGACGCGAGACGAGGGTTGTGGTCCCAATAAAATCAAAACAACTGAAAAAATGCACTGTATGCGACATGCGAATGCGAATGCGGTCATGCATCGAAACATAGAGCCAGATACGGGACCCGGTTGGTCAAATTTTAGGGTGCAACAGCTGCCCCTATTCAAGCGGCTTGGACCTGAATGGTTGAAGAGTGCCCAGCCTTCAAACATTCAAAGGTAGAAGACGGTTGAATACCAATGAAACCCTGAAATTTGCCAACCGCGGGAATATACTGCAAAACTGCTTGAGGAATAGCCTCCAATAAACTGAAGTTTGGTTGTCACGGCAACAACTGGCCAATTATCTGATAAAAATTTCTCCTTTACAACATCAATCACCTGTGCGACGCCACAAGTATTGGAATAATGCTTCAGACAACAAACAACTTGATTCCCATCTCTCTTATGGGATCAAATCCTGTCATCTCACAGTTCACGGCGAACTTGAGGACAATTCTCCTGGGGAACTTTTGAATCGACTGCTCGGCACCCATTCTGTCAACAGGAGGCGGCTTCAGAAATCTGATATATGACAATCTTTTTTTCAGTGCCGACGTAACAACCAAATGTGAAGAACCACTCCGCTGGGGGAGAAAAGAAGCTGAACCAAACAACTCTACGGGGGAACAAATTCGAAATCCAATAGGTAACCAACCTGGTCCATGTTTCGAAATGCGTATGTATGAGAATGATGCAATGCCCTATATGACATGGAAATGCTATGCGTTCTGTTTGAAAACGCGAGGCCCAGACGGCATGGAAATGCTATATGTTTGTATAAATGCTATGACGATATATGCAAATGTAAATGCAGGCTCGAGCTGCCAGAGAACACCAGGTCTGCAACCACTTGGCAAAATAAATGCCGAAGGTAGACGTCAACTCCACTGAAGGTAACCTGATATCACAAAGTCATCTCAGCAAAATAAATGCTGAAAAAGGGAAGCCAAATCCGCTGGGAATAACCGTCCTGCTGGAGAAATGGAAAGGCAACCATGCTTGGGGAGAAAGAAAAACAACTCTGCTTGGGGATGCTCTCTTCAAACCATTGGCAACTGATTGTGCTCTGCGGGGATTGATCAAAATTGGGGTCGACTGCGTGCAGCACGCTGCTGGGAATGCCCCTACTATCAAGGCTATCAATCTTAATCTGCTGAGGATACTCCTGATCCTACTCTGATACGGGGTAAAATGCGATCTCAACTCTTCCGGGGATAATACACAACTTTCATCTGCTGAAGAGTAGCAATTCTGATTTAACAACATCCACAAGGGATTCAAACATTAATCGGAGCACTGGTATCCGTCGAGCTTCGTATCGGGGAACATGACAACATGCGAGTCATTGGGAACTACTGTGTCAGATACCTTTTAGGTTTTTGTTTTTTCTGGTTTAGGATAAACATGGACTATGTACACAGTGGAAGATATGGAAAATACTAGACGAGAACTAGCATTCAAGGATAGACTACCAGGCGAGAACTGATAGCAAAATAGGTTATCGGACGAGAATTGATTTAGCAACGACATGTACCAGACGAGAACTGATACAACACTTGAAGAAACGGTGACCAGACGAGAACTGGTTACAATAAACTACGCCAGACGGGAACTGCTTCTTACAATAAACTACACCAGACGGGAACTGATGCTTACAGATGGGGTGGGCCAGACGAGAACTGGTTACCGGTTTGCCAGGCGAGAACTGAACTTTTGGAAACGACTGGTTACTGACACGTAACAGGTTTAAACTGTAGGTCAATGATCTAACAACAGCAAGGCCTTTTTCGGAATGCTAAGGTTTTTGATAAGGGTAATGACACGATTCCCCGATACTCGACTCCGGCTGGGGATAAACAGACTGGCTTGAATAACTTGCCCCAGTGCACTCAACTTGCCCCAATCTAACTCTTGGGAGTACTTGCTCTGAACAGCTTGCTACGAGACGACCTCGAGATTACTTGCCCCGGTATCTATACGACAAAAGGATTCAGCCTTCATCAAACAATTGTCAACCCAGTTGGTTTCAACACTTTCTGCGGTGACTTTGCCCCTGAATGAGCGTTCTAGCGACTTAACTTGATCGGATTATCCACCTGAAGTATCTGCTTTCAATTCTCCACGCTCTGTATACTTGCCCCTGATTGGCTCTCGAGAAGACTCACTTCTGATCAACTGCTTCTTAAACAAACTGCCCCTGATCAACTGAAGCTTCGGGACTTGTCCTCAGACTAACTGATTCTGAACTCACTGGAAGTCAATGCCCCGGATTCACAGGTCTTCACAACATACACCATCCTGGTTCAAACTGCTGAATTATTCGGTCCTGCTCGATTATTCCCTATCGGAATTTCTTTCGTGTCAACTACTAACCTGCAAGTAAAAATCGTATGTTCACGAATGGTAATCTTAATGCAGTGGTTATGCAAATTTTGAAAAAATTTGAGCTGTCACTCATTTACATGCCATGATTGTGAGTGACGAATGAACCAAAGTTCAAACGTAGTGCTTACGTGGTCGGTGAAAAATACAACAAGGATGTGACTAGCAAGTCAAGAAGGAGTCAGGTTACTCAACCTTATCGTAATGCGCTTTCAGAATAACCCTACCTCAATTAGGTCTTTTAAGGGTTGTATCGTGGTCGGGTTCACGGTTCGTGAAACAAAGGATATTTGGCTCAAATTTTGATTTGTACCCACCCCTTCTACGTGATGATCTCCGATCCTAAAGTTCAGTTAACCTGGCACGAGCGCTCGCCTCTTCGAAAGGTATGTTGAATGGTAAGAACTACAGTTAAGGAATCCACAGGGTTTTTCGGAGTGATAGTTGCTCCTTTTCCTTTTTTCGGTGTCTGTGTACACGACTTTGTGACTCGCTGGGGAAAAAATTTCTATTGATATCCTTTCTTTTTCGTCCTTTTGATTCCCTAATTTTTGCCTGGACTGACTCCTTTTGAGTTCTTTTCGATTTTTTCTTTTTGAAGTCTAGCGGGATGCCCTGATTTTTGCCTAAGTATTAGCTTTCCCAGCTATTCTTTATTTTTACTTAGCGGGCTTTCTTTCTTCTTTCTTTTGGAACAAAGTCATGTGACATTGGTTGTCTTGATTGCTCCGAAAAGATGGTAACTGTCTCACTCCTGATTGGTGAGGTTTAACCACTGTGGTTGAGAAGCATAAACTGATTGGTCCTCGAAAGACAACACTCCTCTGTAAGACTTGAATGCTCGGTCAAGCTAACTGACAACTACCCTGCCCCGGGTTAAGATGTGAGGGTTTAAAAGTCCGAAAAAAAACTTCTACTTCTTGGCTCGAAGTGGTTAACAAGGGACTAACTCCTTATATCTCCAGTGTTTGGGGATTTGAAACAATGCCTTGTACGTCATCGGTAAGGTCTTATCTGAAAGCATACGATCATCGGTTATGAGTTTAGTCCGTCATCCTCCCTCCAATCTTTGCTAGTCACAGTGATAAAGTGGAGTGAATAAAATGCAAGTGTCAGTGCAATGCCGTAAATGAGCGACAGCGACATGATTAATTCAGAAAAATGCATAGTCACTTTATTATTATCACCATTCGAAACATACAATGTTTAAGAGCAGGTAGTAACTAACAGAAAAGAAACTAAAAATGCAAATGATATAAAGGTCTGAGGACTGCCAATGCTGAGGGCGCCTGCCTGCCTGGACCACTGGCTTTTGCTGGGGAATACTTTCCAAGTCTACGAGCTTAGACAGCTGAGCGGTTGGTATGAACAAACAGAAGTCCTTCTCGAAAGGAAATGCGATCTTGGTCGATCAACTGTTGTACCTTCGCCTGAAACGCTTTACAATCTTCAGTTGCATGCCCCGGTGATCCGCCATGATAACCACACTGAACATGGGGATTATACCCAGGCGGGTAAGGTTCTGGCACGGGCTTGAGAGCTTTAGGTTCCACCAAAGAACTCTGGACCAACTGTGGCAAAAGCTGACTATACGGCACAGGAACTGGGTGAGAAGGAGCATTCCTTCGTTCCAAATTGCTACGAGGTCTGTTCTGATTCTGACGCTGAGTCTGATAACCTCGACCACGAGTTTGCTGATTTGCAATGGAAGCGACATAAGATTCCTGATATGGTGCCCCAGGCACAACTGTCTGTCCAGCATAACAAGGCATAGAAGATACTGATCCAACAGATTTCACTGATTCATCTCGAGGATACCCAACATCTGGCATGACTGCATTGATCACAACTCCTTCTTCATTCTGATAGTCGTACAGAGATTCAGTTTCACTAGCCTGACCGCTTGAGACATGCTGAATTTTCCCAATCTTTATAGCATTCTCAATACGTTCTCCAACTCCCACTAATTCGGAGAAGTTCAGCGAAACTCCAAGCAATCTCTCAAAGTACGGGCTTTGCAATGAGTCTACGAACATGCCTGCTAACTCTCGGTCAGGGATCGGTGGTTCCACTCTGGAAGCAAAATCTCTCCATCTCCGAGCATACTTTTTGAAAGGTTCGTTGATCCCCATAGACAAAGACTGCAACTCCATGCGAAAGGGAGCTATGTCCATATTGTAATCATACCGCTTCAGGAAAGCTCTGGCTAAATCCATCCATGATCGAATCTAATCCTTCTCTAACTGCATATACCAACATAGAGATGCCCCAATCAAACTGTCTTGAAAACAGTAAATCATCAACTTGTCGTTTTGCACAAACGAAGTCATCTTTCTGCAGAACATCACCAAATGTAGCCTCGGACAGCTATCTCCTTTATACTTCTCAAATCTCGGCGCTCTGAATTTAGGAGGTAACACTAGGTCAGAAACCAGGCACATATCTGAAGCATTGAGACCAACATCGTTCTTAACTTCCAGGGCTTTGACTTGTTCCTCCAATGTGTGCAACCTCTTAGCTTGCACAAGAGCTAATGGATTATTAATCCTCACTATCGGAACTTCTCTTCGGGAGATTAAACCAGCAGGAATGTCATTCTGATAATTCGCGGCATCAGCAGAAGAACGTTCACTTGGGATGACAAACTGTTGGTGCAGATCTTGGCCTCTAACAGAAGTCTGCACAGGTTGAGCTGCAGTAAGGTTATTCACTTGCGGAAAGCCTTCGTCATACATGGAATCATACAAAGGATTGGTCGTCACAGTAAAGCCTAACAAGGCATCAGCAATCTGGAAGTCGTTTCTTGACATGACTATCAGCAACTTTCAACTGACGGCACTGCTTGATTCTCAAATCTACTCAAGTCTGTTACAACCCCTTGGTCGTCTTCTAACAATCCACAGTTGCTCAATCCAAACTCCGGGTACTCACCTTCTGAAATCAAACAACGCCTGGATAAGAGCTCTGGCCAGCTGGAGAAATGCTATGCAATACGATGCAAAGATGCTTATGCAAATGCAATGCAATGCAGCAAACACGGGATCACAGCCCCCACACAATCTGAGTACTGCCGTACTGCTGACGGAGTACGTTCTCTCTAAAAGAGAACGCCAAGATAGCTGGTAGTCTGGAAGTCGAAGTTTCGCAAAAAGAAACCCCCCCCCCCCACTCACGGGTATGGACCTAAGATACGACATCCTATGCGGTCATCAGCGTCACAGACTTTCATGAGGAATGATGCGATTCCCAGAAGGAGTGGCACCGTCATCTCATGAAGAGGCCTCACTTAGATGACTTCCAATTGATCGGTCCCTAGAGTCGACAATCCTCACGTCTGGACTCCCCTCATATCCTCAGGACCGGAAAGAAGCACCTCGGAGAGAACCTCGTCTGAGCGCGGATTTCGTGGGGAACTTGTGTCTGCTCAGCAAACAGGTTCGTCCACTAATCTCCACAACTACGTCTAAATGCATACTCAAGCAACCCAGGTCCGGCTATCACTCAAAATATCACCCTCCCCAGCACAACGGCAACAGATAATAGCGATGAAAAAATAAACACCCAAAAGACAAGCAAACAAGCGCTAGGATTGACTCTCTTAGGGGACGTTGGATCCCACATGCATAAGGAACTATCGCAGTCCTTAGCAGCCAGGGGACGTTGGATCCCCAGCAGAGTCGCCAGCTGCTGGGGATGACCCCAAACAGCTAGGAAAAAACCTAAGGCAAGACTCGTATAGGGAACTATCGCAGTCCCCAGCAGAGTCACCAGCTGTCGCTACTGCGAAAATCGGCGCCGGCTGACAGAAGAGTCGCCACCGTGCGTTATTTATCCCAACGGGGGGAAAGGAAACGCTCGAAGTAAACCTCGTAAAAAACGGGAAAGGAATGGTCATCGCAACCAAAACCTGGATTCGGGAGTCGGTTACGCAAGGGGAAGGTATTAGCACCCCTCACGTCCGTCGTACTCGACGGGATCCACGCTTGCTTGGGTTGTCTACAGGATGCAAAAACAATCTATCTACGGCTGCTAAATCTAAACGGAAGGGAATTGACTCGATAGAGCGTCGCACTCTATGCCTACGTATTCTCAAGAGAGAAAGTCAGAGTCAACGTAGTTCAGGACTACGGGGAAATTGGCTCGCCAAGACCTCGCGTCTTGTGCCTACGTACTTCCACACTGCATGGAAGATCAGAGCTTACGTAGTTCAGGCTAAATACGGCTAGGCTAGGTATTCTCACACAGCAGTGAGAAATCAACTGGTTTTACAGGTACGGGAACCTACGGGAACTAAAACTACGGTCTGGTCTCAAATGCACTCGGGCAAGAGAAAGGGATAACATCAGTCGTCAGCGGGAAAGTCTCGATCGCATAGCAGCGAGAGAACAAAAGGTTAGTTGTTAGTGTGCTCGCTGGGATATCGCATCCTATGCCTACATATTCTCGTCTGGTACGAGAAATCAGAGCAGCTGTAGTTCGGCTACTTTTGGGACCACAGCTCAAATCTCGTTTTATTAACATTCTGAAAAATGGTTACAATGATTGAATACTGGAAAAATAAACTCCTAGAAACTATCCTATCCTACCCTGGAAAAAATCAAATGGAAAATAGTCCCCTAACAAGTGGACTTCTAAAACTATCTCTAAAAGTGCAAAATAAACTCTATGAAAACTTATCTATTCTAAAAAATATTGAATCTACAAAGTAATATTTTTTACTATTTTTTTCAAGTATCTTTCTTTTTCCAATATTATCTTCTCAAATCTTTTTCATATATTTCTTTTTCTTTTTCATATATTTTTCTCTTTTTTTCATATATTCTTTTTTCATATTTTTTCAATTTTCTTTTTCCCCTTTTTTTCAATATTTTTTTTCATGAAGAAAACAACTAAAATGGAAATGAAGAAAATACAAGGGGAGGGGGTACAGCAGTTACAGGGGGGTTGCAAGCCTGCAGAAAAAATAAAAACATAAAAGAAAGGCCCAGCCCAGCAGCTGTTGCTGCAAAAAACGGAGGGGGCCGCAATACTGAAACTGGGGGTGCATTGCCAAAACACATTGGGCTTAGCCCAATCAAACACCAAACGGAGAGGGGTGAATGGAAAAAAAACGGAGGGTGCCAAAAACAACCAACCTAATGGGTCTCGAAGCCCAATCCCCTAGCTGTGTGGTCCATCCCCTCTTCCACTCACTACCAGAAAATCCCTAAGTCTTCTTTCAATGTTAGTCTCCAAACGAAAACACTGTTCATCTTCCTCTTTCGAAAACCCTAACGGCGCCGCTCACCTACCTCCCTCAGATACTCCCTCAAACGAGCTTCGCCAACTCTCTCAATCTTTCAACCCTCCATTTCGTTCAACTTCTCAGACTCGCTTCCACCATTCTCTTGTTTTACATCTCACGAAAATCAATGAACCAAGACGAACCACCACAAAAAGCAACGATGTACATCCTCTGGAAATGGATCCTCCGTTCTTGAGGATCTGAGGTGGATACGGAGTTTTCGCCGATGAAGATGTTAATGAGGGTAGTTGAAAGAACCTGAGGAAGATTTCTGGAATTCTTTTGAAGGTGCGATGAACGCTTATGTTTGAAGACGTACGAACTTGATGTTGGCATGTTGAAGATTGGATGGATCTTCGTAAGTGTCTGGAAGATCTGGATCCAGATGTTGTTCTGATGATTTCTGGAGATGATGCTAACTATTCTTGCCTGTTCTTGTTGTTGAACGATGAATATTCTTCACGTTTCTGGCGATTTTCAGGTGATATTGAAGATGATTGTTCTGGAAATATGATGAAGAATATGAAGACTCGGATGAATGCTGGAACAACACCGGAGAGGATGAACGAATCTGGAGTTGAAGGTATCGGTGAACTCAAGCGAAGATGATGAAGCTCTTCTGGAAAGTTACGTTGAAGAAGATTTCTGGAAAATACTGATGATGACTGTTTATGAATCTTGAAGTTGGTGAGGAACTGATGAAGATTTTCTGGAGCTTTGCTTGAATGATGAAGCTTGGATCGGAGAGTTGATTCGTTGAATGCATGAAGTTCTATGAATGATGATGATGGTTGTAGATCGGAAATGGAAGAAAGGTGATGATAATCGGAGATGATGATGATGATTGGTGTTAGAATCGTTTCTGGGAATTTTTGGAGTTTTCCGGTGAGTTTGGATTTTCCGGCGGTAGTTGCGGCGGCGGTAGTTGGTTAGGGGTGGCCAGGAACTGGAAGTTACGGTGGCCGGCGAGGTTAGGGACGGTGGTTGCATGGCCGCCGGCCATGCAACCGATGGAGCTCCGGTGAGGACGCGTGGCGATGGGTGGCAGAGGGAGTTGCATGCGTGAAGCCACGTGTATGTGTGATAAGTGAGTGGAGAACGCGTGGGAGCTATGTGGCCGATTCTGGGAGTGGCAAAAGTGTGTGGTGGGTCCTCCCTGATGCAACCCGTGGTGCAGGGTTTTTATAGGACATGCTGGCAATAGATTTTTGGACTGAAATGGGGATTGAAACCCTGGGCCTCCAAAAACGAAAATCTGGGCCCAAACGAAAATGATTAACAAAACCCAAAAACTGAATTGAAAATGGATCAAACTCAATAAAAAACTAATTAAAAACTAAATCTAATTAACTAACTAATACTCAACTAACTAATCTGAAAATTAAGACTAATCTAATCTAACTAATTCTGATAAATCCTAATTAACACCTAAACAACCGATTAAGACCTAATTAATCTAACTAAATCTCAATTAAACCTAAAAAGAGAATTAACCTAAAAAACTCTATTAATTCCAATTAATTTCTAAACTAATAATACTCTAATAACTCCACTAATCTAAGAAAAACTCTAATAATTCTCTATTTAAAAATTTATTAAATTTCTATTAAATTTCTAATAAAACCTATAGTACTTATTTAAAAGAAAATCTATTATTCTATTAAAAATTCTATTTAAAACTATTAAAACCTATTAAAAAACTCTATAAATTCTAAAAAAAGGATTTAAAGCTATATTAAAAAAAACTATTAAAAAAACTATTAATATTCTATATTATTCTAAAATGATTAAAAATCTATTAAAAACATTAAACTCTAAAAAAAACCAATAATAGCTAATAAAAATCTAGAAAATTCCTAAGGGAACAAAAATAGCACAAAATGACAAATAGGACCACGAGAGCGCACCGGAGTAACCGGTAAAAATAAACGGACACCGAAATATCCCTAAAAGCAACAGCGCGAGCTGAAAACACCGAGAAGAGCACGACTTCCCAAAAATACGATTCTACCTATCTAAACTGATTAAACACCTGAGACGCGAGACGAGGGCTGTGGTCCCAATAAAATAAAAACAACTGAAAAAATGCACTGTATGCGACATGCGAATGCGAATGCGGTCATGCATCGAAACATAGAGCCAGATACGGGACCCGGTTGGTCAAATTTTAGGGTGCAACACTCAAGAGGTTAGAGAACTTATGGGGAGCAGGGAAAAGAAAAGCAAAAGAAGAAGAAGAACAAGAATGCAAATGCAAATGAAAGGATGCACACATAAGATGCACACATAGAATGAAAGTGGGAGGAAAATAGTGTAGGACAGTAGCCACCACAAGCTCATCTCAACCAAGCATGCATATGGAAATGCAAGAAAAGAAAAGAAGAAAGATGCCTCAAAAGCAAACAAACAAATGACAAAAACGTAAAGAAAAAGTCCTCATGGATTCATCACTTTAGGAAAGCTTCAAGTTCCTCCTAAGGAGGGACCAAGCTACCTTAAATGACACTCCAAGGTCATTGGACAGAATGGAGATGAAGAGAAGAGAGCTCAAAAGAAATATCAAAACAAATCAAGAAGAAATGCAAGCAAGAGCACAAAGGAAGCAAGCACACACCACTTAGGAGTTCAAGTTGAAAGCTCAAAAAGAAATTTATCAATCAACAAGCAATGAACATAATTTTGACCTAAAAATGAACATACAACAAGCTCAACATGTCTAAAATGTGAAACAAGAAGAGTTGAGAGTTTATTGGATCCACAAAGGTCATTTCCAATTTAAATTAGGTCATGCCCTTATGTGAGTTGTCCTATGAAATGACCTAACTTGCAAGTCACCTCAAAAATAGGAAAAAGGCTAAAAAAAATACCAAATAAAAATACACAAAGAAGCCAAACATGTTGGCAAACAGAGGCCAAAAGATCAAGACAAATATTCCCTTAAAGCACCATCAAAAGAAAAGATTCATTTAGATGTACCACTTTGAAATGGGAGAAACAAAGGCAAAAAGAAGAGTCACAAAAGTCAACCCAAAAGTCAACAACCAGGGGCAAAATGGTCCTCAAATATTGATCAACTCATCATTGAGATGAGGATCAATTTTCATTCATTGGATCAAAAAGGAAGAAGAGAAATAAAGGCAAGATCAAACAATGCCACAATTCACTTCATTTAAAACAACTCCAATATTTAATTCTTTTTAAAAATGAAAATAAAACTGAAAAATAAAATGAAAATATCCAAAAAATATTAGACATCTCAAAGTTTATAACAAATATTTTTGGTGAATTTTTAAAGTATTAGAGCTATTTTATATGATTTAAATTGTAAACAGAAAATAAAACAAAAATCAAAAAGAAAATAAAAGAAAATGATAAAAGAATTGGTGTAAATAGCAACAAAATGAAGTGTAAAACAAGAATTGGGCCAAACAGGGGGTGCAAAAAGCAACCCAGCCCACGCGCAAGAACTCAGAAACAAAAACAAAAATTGATCCAATAAAACTAGTCAAATAGCACGTACGGTAGTCCTCACTATGGGACGTTAGATCCTCTGGTAATCACATCGTGTGGCCAACAGCTTGCCAACACATTAATGAGGCATTCGAATGTAATTTGGTGGAGCAAAACAAAGGACGTACACGGTACGTCTTAATCCCAACCGCGCGATCAAAAAAAGAATAGATCCAAGGGCTCACACATCATCTTCTTCAATGAAACATGGAGGGAAATGGAGGTGGCCGGACTGCAACTCCGGTCATCCCTACCAAACGTCTGACCATCGCAGGTACAACAACAACACATTGCCAAACCAAAACTCAACCGTTTTGCACAAAATTTATATCAAAATTCAACTAGAGATCGTGAGGATCTCAAATCCGGCATTAAAATTCATTAATCATGCAACATAAGAGCAACTCGAAGCCATTAAGTTTGTGCATCAAAACCACAAGTTCACCAAAACTCACTCAATTTGGTTTAAACATCATCTAGAGGTTATGTAGGTTGCAGATCCACCAACAATCAAGCAAAAACACGCAGAAATAAGCCAATCCAAGTCCAAACAGTTTGGAGCTCATAAACTCAATCGTCACAAATGCCAGTTCGTTTTAGTTATTAACGATCTACATGTTTCCTAGGTCTCAAATATGCAAAAATGGCAATGAATCATGGCATATTGAGAGTGTAAGGTTGATTCGTAAATACCTAGTGGAGAACTTCCACTGAGCCTTCAATTGACACTTGAGCTTGCAGAAAAATGTCCAGAATCACTCAACAATCTTCAATAGACCTTTTGTAATTCACAATTTGGCTTGAAATGGCTTGTATCTCCAAATTCGAATTTCAAATTTTCTGCACTTTTTCAAAGTTTTTCTTGAGCAATTTGTCTCCAATTTCCAGTTCTGATGATTTGTTCATGATCAAAATCTTATATGTGATGGATTTGGAAAAGAATTAAGCCCAATGACAGCTTGTAGAGCCCAATTGAAAATCCATGGAATTTGATTTTGGAACTTTCTCATGTGCATGAAATTCCTTCAAATTTGGCTCCAATTTACTTCAAAATGCTTGTTGGTAACACATAGAGTGTGAATGGCTGAGATTTGACCCTTGTTTAATCTCAATGGTTGATGTTTGTTGTGTAACTTCATGATGAAGTAAACTTGGAAATGGCTCATTAGAACTCATCAAACTCAAATTCTAAAATTGCCAATGTGTTTAAAACATGTTTTGCACTCAAAATATGTACCTATTTGCACAAAAATGATCAAAAATGAATTAATTCCAATTTTGCCCTTTTAAGCTTTCTTCCATGAAAATTCTCCCATCAATTCTTCATTCCAAGCCTAATCCATGACTTATCAATGCTGGGTTAAACAAATAACGCCATTTGGAGCAAGTTTGATGTTGGAAAGATCTTCATTTGAGGTGAGCAAGATGGTGAAATGGACCTATAATTTTATGACCTATAATCTTACTTTCCCAAAATACCCCTGACTTGCAAGTCCCATAACTTGAGTTCCAAAAATCAGATGAAAGACTTCTAGTACTCTTTCGAAAGCTAAGACCAAGATCTACAACTTCCATGTTGGCCAAAAGTTGATGAGAAACATCCTTCTAGGTCAAAAATGGCTTGGAAGTTGGTTGACTTTTGTTGACCAAAATCACATTCATCTGATGACCTGTAACTTGTCTGGATCATAACTTGAGTTCTATAAATCCAATCATGGACTTCTAGTACTCAAAGGAAAGCTAAGAACATGCTATACAAGTTCCATGTTGGTCAAAAGTTAAGATGAAACTTGTATCTTGAGATAAGTGGTCTTGAAGTTGGGCACTAAATAGGGGATTTTACCCTAAGAACCCTAATTTAGTAACTTCTCACACACTTGATCCTTGATGAATTGAACTTGAAATGATATATAATATATCTTAACACAACATCCCATGACCATAGAGACTTGGAATTTATTTATAATCTCCTCCAATTTCACAATTGACTTAGGATTAGCCAGATGAAAACCCTAGGTGCAACACCTTCAACTGCAACCTTTCACACTTAGCACAAACACTTGGATGAGCTCCACAATGACCCTCAAGGCACTCAATGAGATCTCTTAACATCTTATATCCATAATCATGAATTCACAATCCCTTGATGATCTTGAACTGGCCTCCAAGTTAGGAGCTGACCCACATACATCCATCAATCCCTTCACAAGACCAATGCCCACTTCTAGATGACTTGATGACCATTCAAACCTGAGTAACACCCCTTGCTTAGGCTCAAACCTCTGAGTAGACTCCTCTTGATATGCACAACCTCTTGATCCCATGTTCAATGAAAAATGTTATGCAATGCAAATGCTAGAAAGACATGAAATGAAACATAAACCAAGTTAAGAAAAGGTTGGGCAAAATTTGTGGTGCAACACATAGGAACCTCAATTAAAATGGGTAGGAGCATAGGAACCTCAATAAAAATGGGTAGGAGCATAGGAACTTTAATATGATATTCCCTTCCACTGTCATTTGATTAAAGGTCTCCAAATGAGTTAGATGAATGAGTTCATTCTTCCAAGGAACTCCCAGATGCCCTTTTTGAGTCAGAATCTTCAAATATGGATATAATCTTTGGGCCCATGAGATCATGAGAAAATGGAGGGAGATAAAAATCAAGGGATGCCCTCATTCTCATAGTAGGAGAAGTATCATTCTTAGAATCACTCGATAGGTTAACAGTATTATCACTCATCTTGACTAGAAAGCAGGAAATGTTGAAGGTAAAAGCTTGAATTGAGGACAATATCTGGGTATGTGAGATTGTTGAAGCAGAGCAAATGAAGAAAGGCGAAAAATTCAATCGATGAAGTACTAGCGCTCTAAGAAATTCTCTCTGGGATGAATGTAACAGCCCAATTTTTCAATAAGTGATTAATTGTGCTAATTAATTGGTTTATGTGATTTATCTGATTTAAATAAATTATTGGATTTATTTAAATGAGTTAATGGATTTAATTAATTTATTCTACTTGGTAGAATAATGTGGATTTATTAGATATTCTCTAATTAATGATAAGATGAGATATTTTGTGAGAAATGAATTGATAGATATTTTTGAGAGAAGAATTATGATGGAAAGAAAATAGAAGGATATATAAGGGAAATTGGAGAGAAAAAAAAAGAGATAGAAACATAAGAGAAAGAAAGAAAGAAAAGGAGAGAAAAAATAGAGAAAGAGGATAAAAGAGAAGAGAAGGGGGAAAGTTGGAGAAATCATCAAGAATCAACTTCAAGCTTCAATCCAATCAAGGTAAGGGTGAGAAACATTATTATTTGATCAATGTGTATGATTATGTATGAGTTGTGTTGGATTTGTTGGTAGTTTTCTCTATTTTTCATTTCTAGGGCATAAATCGTTTAATCGGTAGAATCGAGTTTTGAACGGTTAGAATTCAAAATAAATTGCATAGTTTAGTCGGGTAATGTTTAGCCGTGATTATTGGATTTCGTTTGATTGAATTTGGTTGAGTTTGTGAGTTTTGACATTTTTGAATAATTGAGGGTTTGAGATTTGAGTGAAAATCGGACGTCGTAGAAATCGTGTTTAATGGTTCTAATTCACTGCTATATGATAGGTGAGTATGAGTATGTGTTTGTTTTGAAAAAAAGAATTGAATCGGTCGGATTTTCGGACGAAAATGCAAAATCCCGTAGCCGTGTTTAGGCAAAATTCTGGTTTTTCGGAAAACTTCAAAAATTCATAACTCTTGAACCGTAAGTCGGTTTTGACCCCCGTTCGAAGCGTTGGTAAGTTAACGAGATTGTATTTCTAAAAAAAATGGCTTTGAGGCCTGTACCTAGTTCAATTATAGCAGAAAATTGAAAACATATTGTTGTGTGGATTTTTACCGTCGCGAATGTGTGTGATTAATGTGTTATTGTGCAGAATACTTTTGTTATATAACATATAGCTTATGCATGTTGTGATATGATATGATGTGGGTAGCCGTATGGCGTGAATCCTAGATGGTGGAATCGATTATGAAATATAGTCTTTTGACAAATATATGCATATTGTTTGTATGTGAAGAATACATGAGAACATATTGTGAATATGTGTGCATTGCTTGATAAATGTGGTAATGATATTGAAGTGTAAATGCATATTGATTGTATGCGATATTGTGAATGCATGAGGACATATTGTGAATATGTGTGCATTGTTTGAAAAGGTAATGAGGTTGAATTATGAATGCATATTTGTTGTATCCGATTATTGTGAATTAATGCATGGGAGCATATTGTAAGATATGCGTGCATTGTTTGACAAATATGTTGATGAAAAGTATGAATACTTGATTATATGATATGCTGTATGTGCAATCTTGTTTAATTCTTGAAGGGAGGAATTATGTGAATGCATGGGATTAAGACGTGTGATCGGTCTTAAGTGCATTTTGTTGTTGATTGCATATGCATCATTTAGTCAAGAGGCAATGTTTGCTAGTTTCGTGGAGACTAGTGGCTTGTCCCAAACCTAGAAGGGTGGGTTTGAAAGCTTAGGGAACGGGCTTTTTTTGTTATCGGTCTAGAAGGGTGGACCCGGTTTAAGTGTAAAAACCGAAAAATGATAACAAGTGTTGGTACCACATGGCATGAGTTGCATTGAGTTGCATTGAGTCTCATGGAATGAATATATGATTGTTGTATGAAGTTATGCATAGGTGTATGTACATGACTTGTGTACTTGTGAACTATGGATATGTATGTACATGCTTTATGAAGTATATGATGAGTTATGATGAAGTATGGTGAGAATGGTGGAATACGCGTATGTGCATTACTTGTGTAATTGAGAGTTGTGAATATGTGATCATTGTATGAAAGTATGCTTATGAACATGAATTGTTGATTTGAGAATTGTGAATGTGTAATTGTGAATTAGTGAGTAAACATAATATGTGTATGTTCATGTGGAATGTTGAGATTTATGGATACGTGCATGATGAATATGCTTGGTGATTATCCATATTTGATTATATATATGTTGTATTGTACATGATGAGTTATAATGAATTGTGGTGAGAAAATGTGGAATATATGTATTTTGTGCTTGTGTATTTGTGTATATATAATTATATGCATTGCTATTATGATAATATTTCTCACCCTTCTGCTGGAATGATGTCCATCGTGCAGGTATCAAGGAGTAGTATTGCTCGTAGTTACAAGGTCGCTTTTGGTGTAGCCGTTTAGTGATTCAATTATGTTGGGTCGAGTCATGCTCTGGTCATGTAACACTGGGATCGCTTGGGTTGTGTTTAAGATATACATTATTGTTGCACCCCAAAATTTGCCCAACCTTTTCTAACCTAGGTTTATGTTTCAATTGCATAATCATTTGCATTGTCATCATGTACATAGTGTATTCATCTGCATTGCATAGCATAGGCAAGCTATCTTAATCAGGGGATCAAGTGCTATTCTTATCTCAAGAGGCATATTCAGAGGGTCTCACTCGCATTCAAGACTACTCAGGTCATCAGGGAAGAATTTGAGCTTTGAAGAGTTGACAGGTTGATCAGTGAGTTCTCCCCTACCTTGAGGTTATTTGGGGATCATCAGAGGAAGTGTGAGCCATGAGCCAAGAGCATGAGGTGTGTATGGATGTTATGAAGAGCCTAGATGATCAGCTTTGAGGAGTAACCAAGTCATTGGAATGATTGCAAGAGCCTCAGTTGAAGTCAGTCAACTAGGGTTTTATCTGGGTCAACACTAGGTCAACCCTAGGTCAAAGACCTGTTTTGAAAGGCATCAAGGATCATTTGAAGGATGTGGGATTCATTATTTTCTATATGGATAGGGACATGGGGTTTTGCTAAAGAAACATCAGGAGGAATCAAGGAGAAAGGGAGTTACCAAATTAGGGTTTCAGTGTAAAATCCCCTGATTTAGGTCAAACTTCAAAGCAGTGTAACTCAAGATGCAAGCTTCATATGAATTTATGGTCCACATGAAACTTGTAGAGTATCTTCATAGCTTTAATTTGAGTGGTGTAAGTCATCAAGATGATTTATAGAACTCAAGTTATAGCTCTTGCAAGTTACAGGTCATCTGAGGGCACTGAAATTTGTCTGTGAAAGTTGTCTGTCTTCCAAGCAACTTTTGACCTTCAAGGAGATTTCAAATGGATTTCTGGCCAACATGAGAGTTGGTCCTCATTGTCTTAGCTTTCTAGGAAGGTATGGTATGCCTTCATATGATTTGTGGAACTCTGCTTATGGTCTTGGCAAGCAAAGGGTATTTTGGTCATTTGAGAATTATAGGTCATTCTTAGCCTATGCCTAAAACTCATACAAGGAAGCTTCAAATGAAAAACTTCCCAACATCAAAGTTGCTCAAAATGTCATTTTAAGTCTAGAAAAGAGGTCATGGAAGTTTGGAAATGCATAGAACAAGACTTGATAAAAGTTGGTGAAAAATGACTTAAAAAAAGGCATATAACTTGAAAAAGTTCAAGTTGGAAAATGGTTTGAGAGATCTACAAATCCAAAATGGGTCATGTAATATACCAAATTGAATCCCAACAACATTTTGAAGACATTGGTTCATCCACTTTTTTGAGTTAGGGTTTAAATTTTGGACTTGCTTTGTATTTTTGTTACTTGCATAATAAGGCAAGTATGGAAAACTTGGCACAAGGTAAATTTCAAGGCAAGGAGCTTACATATCATTCCAATTTGGCATGTGAGGAGATTTTGAAGGAATGTAAGTTCATTGTAAGGAGATACCATGAGATATCAAAATATCATGTCATGAGAATTTCCACATTCTTCCACCACATTCTAGAATCCTCTAAGATCAATCCAGAAACTTCTAGATCTGTCCATCATCCTCTATATATTGAATTGAGTCCATTAGTGGAAGGGGTTGGTGAAAAGAGAGTGAGGAGAGAGAGAATTCCATAGTTTCTTCAATTGCAAGTAAGAGAGAAATTGTTCATTCTACACCAATTTTGTTCATCTTTCTCCTTCATCTACAATCCATAGATCATGGCAAGTGCATACAAGCAAGTTCAAAGGCACATCAATGGAGGATTGAAGCTCTAGGGTTTGAAGTTTCAAGATCCATAACAGTTTCGAATCTCTTCATCCAAGCATTTTCCATACAACTTTTTGCAAACAGAAACCATAGCATCATCTGAGGACCATTGGTGAGGGATTGCAAGTGCTGAATCAAGCTATTTCTCATCTATTCCAACAAGAATTGCAGGTATGCATTTTGATCTCTACACCACTAATTATGCATTGTTAGCTTAGTTTAATAGGTTAGAGTTGTTAGGGTAGGTTAGATGATGATATTCAGAGAGTTTGAGTGCCATCCATGGAGTTTGATAATATGGTGTTGAAACTTTGATGATCAAGAAATCTTAGTTTAGAGGATGTTAATCATAGTGTATTAGTTCAGAATAATCAGTGCAATATGGAGAGCACATTAGTACAAGAATTTGCAAGGTTTATGAAGGTCCATCACTGAGTGCAGTTGGTATGCCATGAGCTTATAGCCATCGAGTTTCATTCTAGGGTTGGTTTCAATCCAAACTAAGGGCACCATCGTGTTCAGGGGAGAGAATAGAGCAAGATTGCTCTTTATAGCTTAGGGTTTCATGGCTAATCGAGGGAGAATGAATGAGTGGAAGGTGCTTGCATGGGGTTGCAATTCTGAAAACCCTAGGTTCATGTTGGGGACGATGACCCCTGGTCGTTGGATCGTTTCAAGATTTTGACTCTTTAGACTCATCGCACGGTCCACATTTGAAGAAGAAAAACGGAGGGAACCCAAAGCATCAAAACGATGCGTTTCATTAAAACGCAACCCTGGGCCTGATCCAAATTGTGCTATCCCCACCCCCTTAACAAAGCCCAATGGAAAATGAACTGGAAATCGTTGCTATCTACACCGTTCACGTTTTATTTTTTTAATTCAATTTCTGATGCATGCTGGGCCTAGTGCCTTTTGTTATTCGCACCTCCCATCCTTGGCCCATCTGGAGATTGAACTGGGCGAAGTCAATTTTGGCACCCTCTCCCCATTTTAATTCTTTTTTGTGATTTTTATTTTCTTTAATATTCTAGCACCTTTAAAAATCCATATAAAATTGAAAAAGCTTGTTTTTAATTGGTTCTTTTTGTGGTAGATTCATAATTTTGTTAAGATAAATAATAAATAATAAAATTGGCATTTTATTTGGTTTTAGTATTTTTTGTGTATTTTTCTTGTAAATAGCTTTTTAATGAGTTTAGTTTAGTACTTAATTTTGTTGATTTTAGTTCTAATAGTTCCCTTTAGATTTAGGACCCATTCTTTTTAGGGTGATTAGCTTAGAACCTCAACTTGTATATAGGATTCAATTCATAATTTTAGGATTAATTTTTAGGTGATTTGATTAGGTGAGATTAGAGTGATTAAAATTAGGGTTTTAAGTGAGCATAGGTGAGATAGATTAATTCTTTTAGGAATTTTGATTTGATTTTGGGGTATGGGATTATAGGGGTTATGGGTAGATAATAGATCCCTTAGAAAATATTAGGTTTCCCCTATTACTATTAGTATATTGCTTGTATTTGATTGATTGTGTGGTGTGCCCTCTTTAGGGTTATTATTTGTCTGTGCGGGGTATTGGGTTTGTTTGGGGCTTGGGGTTTGAGCTGAAGACTGTGCTGATGAAGCCCATTTTAAGATTAAAGAATAAAGACCAACTTCCAGAGTTGATGAGGAGTATCTCTTGCTGGCAGCTGTTGAAGTCTGTAGGATCTAGGAGTTAGGCAGAGCTCTAGAGTAGAAAACTTGATTCACAAACATGGAAGGTCTTGATTGCCTCCATCCCTCTCTATGATGCAGAGTCTCTCTAAGACACTCACCCCCTTCCTTTGGAAGGCTTGGTGATAGTGTCTAAGAGATAGAACTCTTGAGAGAAATATTCTATGTGTTGTTAGCAGTCTGTTTGCCACCCTTGGTGGTCAACTAATTGCTTAACACCCAGTTCATTCTTGTGATTGATTCCTCAGCTTGGAGAGTGAGACTTGAAGAAAAGCCATTGGGGGATTGAAGATTAAAGACTGATGCTTGCTTGAAGCCTGAAGATGAAGGCAGATGCTGATGAAGATTGCTTTGCTGTTTAGTTTTAGCTGTTTTGGTTCCTGATGTATTGTGTGAATTTCCCAGACTGTATTGTTTGATGTTTAACCTGCTGGGTTGAAAGTGAATTTTGTTCACTTTTGCCTATTGTTTTCTAGGTTCGAGGTTGAGTGGGACTCCCTTGCCTCGCTTGTATTGTTGCATCCATGCATTTTACTGCTTTATTGTATATATCTGTTGTTGTTGTTTCCGTCTATTCCCTTAGGATCTCTGTTTCTCTCTGCGCAAGAGAGGAGCATGATAGACATTAGGTCTTAACCCATGCATGATAACATTAGGGTAGATTTTATTCCCCTTTTTCAACCCTAGGATTTTAGAGTGTCATCTCTTCTTCCTTCAAAACAACAGAAAAACATTAATAAAGGTTATAACAAAAGTGAATTCATTTCTTCCGTCAAAAGATTTGAACAAACATCAACCTTTTTGCAATAAGAAAACCCTTGTTTAAGGTGAGATTTTTCATAAAAGACACTTGAACAGCTTGTGTCGTGCGTAGCCCGAACTACGTTTGCTCTGATCTTCCATGCTATGTGGAAGTACGTAGGCATAGGATGCGATATCCTAGCGAGCAACCTTCCCCTCCTTTCCCGTAGGTAGGCGAACTACGTTGACTCTGATTTCTCGTTCCAGACAGGAATACGTAGGCATAAAGTGCGATGCTTTGCCGAGTCATGTTTTCTTTTCTTTTCAGACCTCATCCTTTAGTTTAGATAGAAGTGTAATCCGTACAAACCACCAAGCGTGGATCCCGTCGAGTACGACGGACGTGAGGGGTGCTAATACCTTCCCCTTGCGTAACCGACTCCCGAATCCAGGTTTTGGTTGCGATGACCATACCTTTCCCGTGTTTTGCGAGGTTTACTTCGAGCGTTTCCTTTCCCTCCTTTGGGATAAATAACGCACGGTGGCGACTCTTCTGTATTGCCGGCGCCGATTTTCGCAGTAGCGACAGCTGACGACTCTGCTGGGGATCCAACGTCCCCTGGCTGCTAAGGACTGCGATAGTTCCTTATGCATTTGGGATCCAACGTCCCTTAAGAGAGTCAATCCTAGCGCTTGTTTTCCCGTCGAGGATTTTGTATGGATTTACATTTCTGTATTTACTTTCAGCATTATATTATCATTATTATTGCGGTATTGTGGGTTTGACGGGTGTTCCATGATTGAGAGATAAGCCGGACCTGGGCTTGAGTGCACCTAGATTTAGAGTGGAGATTAGTGGGCGCGCACGTGCTTTGCATGTCCTATTGTCCCGCGAAATCCACACTCAGACGAGGTTCTTCTGGTTGGCCTCCTGTCCTGCCCTTTGGGTGGCTCGGGTTGCTGGTTAGTTGGATTGTCGACTCTGGGGACCGATCATTTGGAAGTTGGCTAAGTGAGGCCTCTTCAGGATTTGATGATGCCACTCCTTCTGGGAATCGTATCATCAACCCTGAAAGTCTGTGACGCCGACGACCGCATAGGATGCCATACCTTTGTCAGTTACTAGGACACCTACCTGTGAGAGGGTTTTGGGGTTATACAGGTAACTAGACCTTCAGATACCGGTTACTTCTTGATCAGAGATCCTGGGTATTTATGGATAGTTGTGAGGTCTATCAGAGACCCGTCAAAGTTATGGTTTGAGGCCCATCAGAGACCAGTCAGAGTTATGGTTTGAGGTATGTCAGAGACCAGTTGGAGTTATGTTATGAGGTCTATCAGAGACCAGTGTTGGAGATTTATGTTGGGTCTATCTGAGACCAGGATTTGAGGAATTCTGGAGGGTCTATTTGAGACTGTTGATATGGTTCAGGCTTCTCAGCTATGGCACTTGGTCCCTGTTGCATGTTGCTTGCATTGCATTATTTGCATAATCATTATCATTGCATCCCATTAACGTGTGTCTGTGCTGCAGGTGCATTTGCATATTCCTTGGTTCTAGTGTCTGGACTTCTGAGTATTGATTATGGCTGGTTTGAGGATGACAGTTGCGTACAAACTACCTATCCCTGATATTACTCCACTCCTGGGTCTGATTTCTCTGGCAGATGAGGATGTCCGTAGAAGCTTCAGGCAGAGTTACGGACGGCTGTTGAGTTTGGTCCGCAGATCAACTGATGATGAATTGAATGGGCTGTATACGCTGATGCAATTCTATGACCCGGCTTTGAGGTGTTTCACGTTTGCTGATTTTATCTTGGGGCCCACCATGGAGGAGTATGTGGAGTTTACTAAGCTGCCGGTACAGAATGCAGTTCCTTTTATTCACTCTGCCGCCGAGCCTAAGTTGGAAGATTTAGCTAAGGCCTTGCACATGAATGCTTCTGAGCTGTTGATGACTTCTTGGCGAGGGGTTCCAGGTTTCTCTCTCCAGTTTCTGGTTGGAAAGGCTCAAGAGTACGCCAAGAATGGGTGTTGGGTGGTCTTTAACGCTATTTTGGCTCTATGCATTTATGGGATAGTGCTGTTTCCCAATTTCCCAAACTTCGTGGACATGGATGCATTTCATCTGTTTGCTGCTGGCAACCCGGTACCCACACTGATCGGAGACTTCTACCATTCGATGCACTACAGAAATGAGAACAGGAGAGGCAAGAACGTCTCTTGCTGCGTGCCTTTGCTGTACATGTGGTTTAAGAGCCATCTTCCCCTGAAGGGACCTTTTGTGGATAGAGCAACTACAGCTGACTGGCCAGAGTGTATGATGAGGCTGTCTTCTGAAGACATTGAGTGGTTTGACCGAGACTTGCTGGGGTCTGAGCTTATTTTCAGTTGTTTCTGGGTATCCTAATGTTCCGTTGATAGGGAGAAAAGGGTGCATCAACTACAACCCATCTCTGTTCGTCCGCCAGTTTGGGTATGCGTTGAAGAACCCACCTCAGGAGGAAGACGTACAGGAATCTCTGTACTTCACCGGTGATATGAATGGAGAGCTACTAGCCAAGCTTCGGCATGCCTGGATGCGTATTAACAGAAAAGGGAAACCACTATTGGGGAAGAATGATTGTTAGGCTTATGCACCCTACAAAGTTTGGATCCAGGAGAGGGCAAGACAGTTACTGATGCCATTTCCAGCTGCACCAGTCCCTGTTCATATTCCGGTGGAGGAGCCAACCACTGTCACTATGGAGGTCTACGAGCAAGTGGTGAAAGAAAAGGAAGCCTTGATGAAGATTAATGAAGAGCTAGAAAAGGAGCTAGCTCAGATGCGGAGTGAGAAGAATAAGGTTGTACGTTCTTTCCAACAGCAGATCGAACTAGTAAATAGGCTAGGTGCTGAGTTGACTGAGGAGAAAAAGAAGCGCGAGCGTCTGGGGAAAGAGTTCAGAAGCTCTCATGACATGTTGGAGTCCAAAAAGAAAGCACTCGACGCCGCTCACCGAGAAATCTCTTCTTGTAACAAGACATGGAATGCTACGCTAACTAACAACAAAAAGAGGGAAGATAAATTGAAGCAGCAAATTTCTGACCTCGAAGAGCAGTTGAAGGCTAGCATTAAGAAGCAGGAGGAAGAGGTGATGACCAGGTACAGTCTCCAGAAAGCATTGAACAAGGCCATCGAAGGCAGGAACGAAGCTGTGTCTCATAAGCGGAAGCTAGAAGATCGCTTTGGAGAAGGGGCATGGGAGGAAACCGCTGATGACGTGCGACGTGTGCTCAAACGAAGAAATCAACTTGTTGAAGGGCTGCTTACCCGACCAAGCCATCCAGAGACCAAGAAGTTAATAGAAGAGTACCGGGCTTATGGGAGTACTTGATCGTTTCATGTATTAACTTGTATGCTTTATTTGCATTCGTGCTGACCATCACCAGGATTGTTGGTTGAGGTCACGTCTTCTTATTGTACACTCAGTGATATTGTATTCTTGGATTTCTCTGCAATATACGAGGTTTTCTATGATTCGACTCCAATCACTGTCTTGCTAGCACTGTCACTGCACTGGCACATTCACACTAGAATCGGGGAATGATAATCCCTAATGCACAGACACATATTGCATTTTGCATACATACTCATATTTGCATTACAGGTTTGTGATTCGTGTATCTTATCTCCTGCGTCCATTCCAGGTATTTTCAGGATTGCAGAAAAGCGGGTCCATCGTTACTCTACCAGAACCAACCAGAAGAAGATCATGGACAACGTGCAGAGTGAAATGCAAGAGATGCGTGACAGGATGGCCCTGCTCATGCAAACCATGGAGACCATCGCCAAAGGACAAGAGCAGCTGCAGAATCTGGTTCAACCGATAGTCGCACGGGCTGAGAACAACAGGACACCGCACGGTGAGAACATTCCTGCTTCTTCCGGAGTTGAGAATCGTCAAAGTGCTGATGCTATTCCCGTAACCGGTTTGAATGTTGGAGAAACTGGTCTTGTAGGTGGAGGTGGGAACACCGGTAATGTGAATGCCAATGCGGATACTGCTGGGGCATTTGTGGGTAATATCAACCAGGGTTTCAATGGGGGTGTTGAGAATGTCGGAATAAATGGTATCAATGGTAACCAGGGCTTCAATGGTGGGAATATGGGGTATGGCAGCATGGCTGGCGCCAAGGCTGGGTTTGGTGGCTATGGTAATCTTGGATATGGAGCTGGCGCATACAACACTCAAGAGATGGGTAATCTGAGGTATGACCCCAGGTACGTCCAAACGGGTCCGGGCCGTGATGCCGATTATGTTGGATACGATGCAATACCTCGCTGGGAGGATCGTCAGGAGGATGTGTTCTCTGGTCAGAACGAGGGTTATGAAAGAGCCAGGGATGACAACCATCGGATGAGATTGCTAGAAGAGAAAGTGAACGGATTGGCCAGCCAGAATGCTCTCGGGCTGGATATGTCAAATATGGGGCTGGTCCCAGGGTTGAGGGTCCCGCTGAAATTCAAAGCACCGTCGTTTGATAAGTACAAAGGGGATACATGCCCTAGGGTGCATGTGCATGCATTTTACAGGCGTATGTCTGCGTATTCTGAGGATGAAAAGATGCTAATGCACTTCTTCCAGGATAGCCTGTCAGGGCCATCGCTGGAGTGGTACATGAGCTTGGAGCCTACTCAGATCAGGAGTTGGAAAGAGCTAGCAGAGGCTTTTGTTCGACATTATCAATATAATAGTGATCTCGCCCCTAACCGGGTCCAGCTGCAGAGTATGTCTCAAAAGTCTAGCGAGAGCTTTAAAGAATACGCCCAGAGATGGCGAGATCTGGCTGCTAGGGTGCACCCTCCGATGGTGGAGCGCGAAATGATGGATATGTTCATAGGAACTTTCTCTGGAATGTACTATGATCGGTTGCTCAATTTTTCGATGAGTACTTTCTCTGAGTTGATCTTGATGGGGGAGCGCATTGAAAACGAGGTAAAGATTGGTAAAATTCAAGCGGGTGAGTCCAGTTCCGCAGGAGGTAATAAGAAGACGTTTGGTGGTAAGAGGCAGGGTGACACCAATGCTGTATACAGTGCTCGACGAAGGAATAAAGGTCAGAACTGGCGTCAGCAGTCGCAAGTTGCAAGTGTAACCATTCCAGGGCCGTCTCAGCAGCAGAGACAACAACCACCGCAGCAGGCTCAGCAGCAGCCTAATAATAATCAGCGTAGGCTTCAGAACCCACGACCGAGGAGAGTATTCGAGGTACCGTCGGTATCATATGCAGAAATCCTTCAAACTTTGTTGAAATTGCAGTTAGTCGAGAAGAGGACCTTAGCACCACCAACTGGCCAGCCACCAGTCGGATATGATGTTAATGAACACTGTGACTTCCATTCGGGTGCACCAGGGCACAATATTGAAAATTGCCTAGCTTTCAAGCATAAAGTACAGGACTTGCTTGATAGTACGGCTATTAACTTCGGGAAGGACGGTCCCAATATCACGCAGCAGCCAATGCCCAAGCATGGTGGGGCTGGGGCCAATGCAATCCTGGCAGATGATGAGTTGAACTTGGTCTCGGAGGTGAGCGAGCTGAAAACCCCTTTGATTTACGTAAAGCAGAGTTTATTAAAAGGAGGTGTCTATCCCGGTTGCAGTGAAGAGTGTGCTGACTGTTTGATTCAACCTGAGGGCTGTGAGAAGCTGAAGAGGGGAGTTCAAAGTTTGATTGATGAAGGAATTTTGCAGTTTGACAGGGCTGCGGGGCGAGAGAAGTCTGTTGAGACAGAGTCTGTAGAAGAGCGTAGGGAGATTGCTACGATCACCATTCCGTTCAAATCGGTGACGATTTCGGCATCATCGAAAAGGCCGACCATTACTATTACCAAGGCTAAGCCAGTCCCTTATGAAAGCACAAAGGCAGTCCCGTGGATTTATGGTGCCGAGGTGTATTGTAATGGGGAAAAGATTGACTTGAATGATCCGCCAGCAGGATCCGTAGATAACATAGTGGGAGCGGGTGGTATAACCCGGAGCGGGAGAATTTTCACTTCACCTGAGGTCGAGGCAGAGAGGCTTGCCAGGGGTAAGAACAAAGTTGCTGAGGGGGAATCTTCGGGGAGTAAAGAGAAAGAGCCGATAACCAAAGATGTGGAAGAATTCATGAGGTTAATTCGCAAAAGTGATTACAAGATTATAGATCACCTGCAGCAGACCCCGTCAAAGATCTCCATATTATCGCTGTTGTTGTGTTTTGAGGCGCATAGAAATGCCCTGTTGAAGGTACTTGAGACATCCTTCGTGCCGCAAGAGATTTCAGTTAATCAGCTGGAGGGAGTTATGGCACATGTTAACGCTGGGCATGGACTGGGATTCACGGATTTTGACCTAACGCCTAGAGGGCGCGATCACAATAATGCCTTGCACATCTCTATCGAGTGTCGGGGCACTGTTTTATCCCATGTGTTGGTAGACACTGGGTCCTCGTTGAATGTGTTACCAAAGAAAGCCCTGTTGAAATTGGATACCCGTGGTTTGTTGTGCACCCCTAGTGATTTGGTGGTGAGGGCCTTTGACGGAACCAGGAGGTCGGTATTCGGGTCAATAACGTTACCCATTTAGGTAGGTCCGGAGGTGTTTGATACAGTGTTTTACATCATGGACATCCAGCCTGCATATAGCTGTTTGATCGGGAGACCTTGGATTCATGCCGCTGGGGCAGTGACTTCTACGCTCCATCAGAAGCTGAAATATATGGTTGAGGGGAGTATTGTGACGGTGTGTGGCGAAGAGGATATCTTAGTCAGTCATTTGTCTTCTTTCAAGTATGTGGAGGTAGATGGAGAGATTCATGAAACGCTGTGTCAGGCGTTCGAGGAGGTGAAAGTTAAAGAAGAGGTTCCGTTAAAGAGTGAAGGGCAGGAGGTGGCCGTCTCCTCATATAAAGAAGCCAAGGCGTTGGTGCAAGCAGGAGAGACTCAGAAGTGGGGGCAGGTTCTGGACATCCCAGTGAAGCAAGATAGGTATGGCTTAGGGTACCGCCCATCTCCCTCGCAAAGTGCGCCTAAGTTCAAGGGACCTGTGGTGTTCACGCCCGGTGGAGTTAGCTTCGAAAGGATTAATGTCGTGTCTGATACGGAGGAAGTGGATAGCGATTGCAACATGGACGCATGGATTCGACCCAGCGCGCCGGGGCAAAGCCTATGCAACTGGTCCATCCAGGACGTCATCCAAGTCACCAAACAGTAATGCATTGTTTTTTCAAATCATTGTATGATCACATGCCTTGCCCGGGGCATCGTTGATCTTGTCTTAGGGCCTAACTGTTTGCCTGTATATTTGCATGATCAATAAATGACGGCGTTTTTTACATTCAAATGTTGTGATCCTCTTCTTTCTGTTTTTTTATTTTTCCAATAAAATGGCAGCGCGGTTATGCATTTTTGCTTGTACATCATTTTGAAGCACTTAACCGTTTCCCTCGCAGGATTCATGAATTTTCAGATGACATCGACCAAAAACTTCCTATGACTCGTTTAGACTTCGAGCATCCGATCTTCCAAGCTGAGGAGGAGATTGTGGAGGATAGTGACTTACCAGAAGAGCTTAGTCGGTTATTGAAGCAAGAGGAGAGAGTCATTCTGCCTCACCAGGAAGAGATTGACATTGTCAACTTGGGGTCTGAAGAATGCGTCAGGAATATCCGTATAGGGGCCGCGTTGCAAGTGGACATCAAGCGAGAGCTTATTGAGATGCTGCGTGAATACAGTGATATATTTGCTTGGTCCTATGAGGACATGCCAGGTTTGGATACTGATATGGTTGTTCACCGCCTGCCGTTGAAGGAAGATTGCCCGCCTGTGAAGCAGAAACTCAGAAGGACTCGTCCTGACATGGCCGTAAAGATAAAGGAAGAAGTGCAGAAGCAATGGGATGCTGGATTCCTGGCTGTTACCACTTATCCCACTTGGGTCGCTAATATCGTGCCTGTGCCAAAGAAAGATGGCAAGGTTCGAATGTGCGTTGATTATAGGGATCTAAACAAAGCGAGCCCGAAAGATGATTTCCCGCTACCGCATATTGATGTGTTAGTTGACAACACAACTCAGTTTTCGGTATTCTCCTTCATGGATGGATTTTCGGGGTACAACCAGATCAAAATGGCTCTGGAGGATATGGAAAAAACGACCTTTATCACCCCGTGGGGAACCTTCTGCTATAAGGTGATGCCCTTTGGTTTGAAAAATGTTGGGGCAACGTACCAGAGGGCCATGACAACGCTTTTTCACGACATGATGCACAGAGAGATTGAGGTGTATGTCGATGACATGATTGCCAAGTCTCAAACAGAGGAAGAACATCTGGTTAATCTGCTGAAGTTGTTCAAGAGGCTGAGGAAGTTCAGGCTGAGGCTGAATCCTAACAAGTGTACCTTCGGAGTGAGATCCAGGAAGCTACTGGGGTTCATTGTGAGCAAGAAAAGAATCGAGGTTGATCCTACAAAAATAAAAGCAATACAAGAGATGCCAGCACCGAGAACAGAAAAAGAAGTCTGTGGATTCTTAGGAAGGTTGAACTACATTGCTAGGTTCATCTCCCACCTAACGACCACGTGTGAACCATTATTCAAGCTGTTAAAGAAAGATCAAGCGGTGGTCTGGAACGACAATTGCCAAAGGGCATTTGAAAAGATAAAAGAATACTTGCAGGAACCTCCGGTGTTGATACCCCCAGTAGAGGGACGACCACTGATCATGTATCTGACGGTTCTTGAGAACAGTATGGGTTGTGTTCTCGGTCAACATGACGAGACAGGACGGAAAGAGCATGCGATTTACTACTTGAGTAAAAAGTTCACGGATTGTGAATCTCGATACTCTATGCTCGAAAAGACGTGTTGTGCATTGGCGTGGGCTGCCAAACGTCTAAGACAGTACATGCTGAATCATACAACCATGCTGATATCGAAGATGGATCCGATCAAATATGTGTTTGAGAAGCAAGCGCTCTATGGAAGGATTGCTAGATGGCAGATGGTATTGACAGAATACGATATCCAGTATGTTTCCCAGAAGGCCATTAAGGGAAGTGTTTTGTCCGAATATCTCGCCGAACAGCCAATTGAGGATTATCAGCCTATGAAGTTTGAGTTTCCCGATGAGGACATAATGTACTTGAAGGCTAAAGATTGTGATGAGCCGTTGCCTGGTGAAGGTCCTGAGCGGAGTTCCCAGTGGCAATTGATTTTTGATGGGGCTGTCAATTCGTACGGTAGCGGGATCGGGGCAATCATCACAACTCCCCACGGGTCACACATCCCATTCACTGCCAGATTGACTTTCTCAGTGACGAATAACGAAGCCGAGTATGAAGCTTGTATTATGGGGTTAGAAGAGGCGATTGATCTGAGGATCAAGAATCTGGACGTATATGGGGATTCAGCATTGGTTGTGAATCAGATTAAGGGAGAGTGGGAGACGCGCCAACCTAATCTGGTGCCGTACATGAATTATGCGAGAAGGTTGTTACCTTTATTTGATAGGGTGGAGTTCCATCATGTACCTCGGGCGGAGAATCAAATGGCAGACGCCCTTGCAACGTTATCCTCGATGTATAAAGTCAACCGCTGGAATGAGGCTCCCAGCATTGTCATCTCTCGCCTGGATAGGCCGGCCTTTGTGTTTGCAATTGATGAAGCATCTGATGGTAAACCTTGGTACTTCGACATACAGAATTTCCTGAAGAATAAGGAACATCCGGCTGGGGCATCCAGTCGTGATCAGAAGACTCTAAGGAGATTAGCAGGCAACTTCTATCTGAATCCCGACGGCGTTTTGTATAGAAGGAACCACGATTTGGTACTCCTCCGGTGTGTAGACGAGAAGGAAGCCAACTTGCTCATGGAAGAGGTCCATGAAGGAACTTTTGGTACACATGCTGGTGGGCATGCTATGACCAGGAAGTTGTTGCGTGCAGGGTATTATTGGTTGACGATGGAAACGGACTGTTTCAAATTTGCCATGCGGTGTCACAAATGCCAGATTTATGCAAATAAGATCCATGTGCCACCAAGTCCTCTGAACGTTATGGCATCCCCATGGCCTTTCTCCATGTGGGGAATCGATATGATTGGCAAGATTGAGCCCACTGCTTCTAATGGGCATCGCTTCATTTTGGTCGCGATCGATTACTTCACCAAGTGGGTGGAAGCAGCATCTTACGCCAATGTGACGAAGCAGGTGGTGGCCAGATTTATCAAGAGAGATATAATCTGCCGATACGGTATTCTTGAGCGAATCATTACTGATAATGGTTCGAATCTGAACAACAAGATGATGAAAGATTTGTGTCGGGATTTCAAGATCGAGCATCATAATTCGTCTCCCTACAGACCCAAGATGAATGGTGCTGTTGAAGCGGCCAACAAGAACATAAAGAAAATCGTTCAGAAGATGGTGGTAACGTATAAGGATTGGCATGAGATGCTGTCATTCGCTTTGCACGGTTATCGTACTACAGTGCGTACATCAACCGGGGCAACACCTTTCTCACTAGTATATGGCATGGAGGTTGTCCTGCCATTGGAGGTTGAGATACCATCTTTGAGGGTTTTGCTTGATGTTCAGCTTGACGAGGCAGAATGGGTGAGAAGTAGATTGAATCAGCTGAGCTTGATAGATGAGAAAAGACTGGCATCCATTGCACATGGTAGGCTGTATCAGAGCCGGATGAAGAAAGCGTTCGACAAGAAGATTCGACCTCGAAGCTTTCAGACGGGTGATCTTGTGCTGAAGAAGATTCTCCCACCGCAATCGGATCACAGGGGAAAATGGACTCCCAACTACGAAGGTCCATACGTCGTGAGAAAGGTCTTCTCCGGAGGAGCCCTATTGTTATCCACCATGGATGGTGAAGACTTTTCATCCCCTGTGAACTCGGACGCAGTTAAAAAATACTTTGCTTAAAATTGACCCGCTGGACAGTAAAAAGAGAGTCCAGGCAAAAATGGGGCATCCTGGCGAACCAAAAAACAGAATAAAAAGGTTCGGGCAAAAGTTAGGGATATAATTGAAAAAATGTACACCCGCGAAGTCGAAAACCTACACTGGGCGGCTTCGGCAAAAAAGGGTATCCCGGTGAATCGAAAACCCGCAAAGGGCGATTCACGCAAAAGTTAGGGATTTAAGAAGCAAATGACTGCGGTCCAAGTTTGATTGTTAGCGGTTTGGGAGCATCTGGGGGTCAACTATCCAAAGCGATTTCTTCCGAAGGCAAAGATCGGGAAAGCGTCAGAGTCCGACGAGTCATAGGAGGATCGGTTCATGGTGTTCGTCTGTAACACGTTGCCGACATGTGTACAAATTTTATTCTGTATATTTGTATACTTCTGCATTTTGTTTATGTGTGGCTACCTCTTTTCAGGAGTTGCATCTGATGTACAAATCTTGCCTATTCTCAGGCCGTTATCAATAAAGTGTTATATTCAGTGTAGTGTGTGACTTTGGTTTTAATTGTTTTACAGTTTTGTTTGTAAAAAACGCCGATGTTTTGATAAACTTACATGCGTGTAAACAGGCGGGCCTCGGCCGATGATTGTTAAAACCGAAATTACCTGAATGGTTGTCGTGGGTGATTACCAAGGTGTTTCCTTTTGCATAGATTGCCTTGTGTTTGCTTGTTGACTTTTGCAGGTATTCAAAAGCTCGCAAAGTTCCCCGCCAGAGTCCATGGCAGGCTGGTATCCTCTCCAGAGGTTGAACGTTGTGGCTTCCCCCAGTGAGGTCGCCCCAGGCAAAATCGAATGTTGTCTCCCCAGGAGAGCGGAGATTGCGTCAAAGGAAAAGATCAATGTATCTTCAGTTCAAAAGCGGCTTGTCAAGCGGAGCAGAGTCCTCCCCGGCAAAGGTCGAGACGGATATGATTAACTTCCCAGAGAGTTCTTGTGCAGTGCAAATCAGAATGTGTAGTTCAATCACCAGCTCAGTGATAGCGGGATGATTTCCCCAGCTCAGTTCCCCACAGAATGTGATCAGGTGGTTGGAGCTGCTGAAAGGAGTTTCCCCGAGCAGGATTGTCCTTTCTTTCCCCAGCAAGTCGCTCTTCCTCGTCAGGAGGATCATCTTCAGCAGATTTTGGAGTTTTGAGTTTGTGAGCTACCTTCTCAGCAGGATGGTTATCCCCAGCGGAGTTAGTTCATCTTTCCAACATTTATTTTGTTGGAAGCGTATCGGTAGTATTCCGGTCATCCCCAACGGATCCAGTGTGTCTTCAGCATTTATTTTGCTAAAGCAACTCTTCGCATAAGCATGCATCATGAGCATTTGCACTTTACACGAGTACGTAGCATTTCCATGCAGTGTGGAAGCATTACGTCATTATCAAACATGCATTTTTGAAACATAAGCCAGGTGGTTACCTCTTCGGTTTCTGATGTGTTGTTCCCTGCCGATAAGAGAAATCGTGGTTTCAGGAAGATGTGGATTTTGTGGTCAAGGTACGCAGTGATCGTATTTATACCATATACAGGTTTCATATTGTAAGGCACGCAGTGATCGTGTTGATTTTGAGATGTTGATTTGTGGCCCAAGTATGCAGTGATTGTATTTGTACCATATATGGGGTTCATGTCGTAGGACACGCAGTGATCATGTTGATCTTGGTATGTGTATCTGTGGTCGAATGGCACAGTGATCGTATTCGTCCTAATCTGAGAAGATTGTTTTGTAAGGCACGCAGTGATCGTGTTGGTATCGTCTCGGGGTTTTATTGAGCAGGGCGCGCAGTGATCGTGTTTACTCTGTTGGTGGTGCAGGACACGCAGTGATCGTGTTTACCATATCATGTGATGTTGTTGGTCGATATACGCAATGATCGTATTCATCCGTTATACAGTGGTTATAGATTGACACGCAGTGATCGTGTTCATCCAGTTGGTTGGTCGGTATACGCAGTGATCGTATTCGTCCGTTATATGGTTTGGTTGTGGGGTGAGGCACGCGGTGAACGTGTTCACCTGGTTGTTTGTGGCTGAAGTACGCAGTGATCGTATTCGTCCCATGTTTGAAGGCATGCAGTGATCGTGTCAAGAGGGTCGTGACATGAAGCGCACAGTGATCGCGTTCACCCTATGTATGGTTAGGATATGCAGTGATCGTATTCATCCAGTTATGTGGGTTGGTTGAGACACACAGCACGCAGTGATCGTGTTTTCTCAAGTCAAGAGGATTGTGGCTCAGAACGCGCAGGGATCGTGTTCAAACACACAGTGATCGTGTTCAAGATACGCAGTGATTGTATTCGTATAGCATGCAGTGATCGTGCTGATAATACCATGGGAACTTGTGATGCGGGGCGCGCAGTGATCGTGGCTATCGTATCAATTGGTTTTATTGGTCGGCATACGCAGTAATCGTATTCGTCCTATTACATGGATTGGTTTTATGACACACGCAGTGATCGTGTTGACATCATGTTGGGGGGGTTTGTTGGTCGAGATGCGCAGTGATCGTATTCGTCCCATTGCAGCACACGCAGTGATCGTGTTCGTCGCATTGGTGGTTGAAGTACGCAGTGAACGTGTTCGCCTCTTCTATGTGGATTTATTCCGTCTGGCACGCAGTGATCGTGTTTACTTCATCCGGTTGGATTTATGGTCGATGTGATTTTGGTTGTAATGCAACACGCAGTGATCGTGTTTGTCCCATTATGTGGTTTTGTTTGTGGTATCGAAACACGCAGTGATCGTGTTCGTCGCAGTTTTGTGGATTTATGGCGTATGACGTGTAGTGATCGTGTTCGTCATGTCATATTCCCCTATCAGAGTTGCTTGATCAAGCACTTCTCTTTCTCCCCAGCCGAGTCCTTATCAGGGTACGGTGGAAATGGCATGATGCAGATTTTTGGGTGGTCACCCACAGTTACCTCAGTAGAGACGTAATCCTCAGCAGGGCGGTCTTCAACGAGATACTTGGTTAAGTTTCTCGTAGTCCCCGGCAGGGTATTCTTTGACAAGTCGCTTGGTTAAGTTACTTGTATTCCCCAGTTGAGTCTTTCTCAGGATGAGGTGGTATCAGTATTAGAAGGGGATAATGCAGATTTTTGGGTCATTACCCGTAGTTCCCTCAGCAGAGTTATGTTCTCCAGCAGGATGTTATGTTAGTGAGTTACTTAGTTAAGTCCCTCACAGTCCCCGGCAGGGTATTCGCCATCGGAGGTGTTTTGTTAAATTCCTCGTATTTTTCAACAAGGTTATTCTCGTCAGGGTGCTTGGTTAAGTTTCCCAATTTCCCCAGTAGGTGTTTGACGGCCGTCGTCAGAATCGTCCCCTCAGAGTTACTTAGTTAAGTTTCTCTTTTCCCCGTAGAGTCGGTTATTCATGTCTTCGAACATTGCCCCGCTTGGTTAAGTGTTTGCTCGTTTCTTCAGGATACGAAAGGTTGATCAGTGAAGTCAACATGACAAGTGAAGTCAGTATTCTCCCGCTGGTTAGCGTGCGCTTGGTTGATAAGTGAGATCAACAGAAGTTGATAAATGAGATCAACAATTTCTCATTGTTTGGTGTATGCTCGTTTCTTCAGGATGGAGTGGTCTGCGGACAATACGAGATTATTTTACAAAAATAGATTAACAGAGGAGTGGTTAGTTGTTGCTGTGACAACAGAAGCCAGTTCCCAGGGTTTTCCCAAGCAGTAGTCGTATTCGCAATTTATTTTGCGGTTGGCAAATTTCCGGGTTCTTTCGTATTCAACCATATCGTACCTCGAATGCCTGAAGGCTGCGCGCTCTTCATCCAGTCGGGTCCAAGCCGCCTGAATAGGGGCAGCTGTTGCACCCCAAAATTTGCCCAACCTTTTCTAACCTAGGTTTATGTTTCAATTGCATAATCATTTGCATTGCCATCATGTACATAGTGTATTCATCTGCATTGCATAGCATAGGCAAGCTATCTTAATTAGGGGATCAAGTGCTATTCTTATCTCAAGAGGCGTATTCAGAGGGTCTCACTCACATTCAAGACTACTCAGGTCATCAGGGAAGAATTTGAGCTTTGAAGAGTTGACAGGCTGATCAATGAATTCTCCCCTACCTTGAGGTTATTTGGGGATCATCAGAGGAAGTGTGAGCCATGAGCCAAGAGAATGAGGTGTGTATGGATGTTATGAAGAGCCTAGATGATCAGCTTTGAGGAGTAACCAAGTCATTGGAATGATTGCAAGAGCCTCAATTGAAGTCAGTCAACTAGGGTTTTATCTGGGTCAACACTAGGTCAACCCTAGGTCAAAGACCTGTTTTGAAAGGCATCAAGGATCATTTGAAGGATGTGGGATTCATTATTTGCTATATGGATAGGTACATGGGGTTGTGCTAAAGAAACATCAGGAGGAATCAAGGAGAAAGGGAGTTACCAAATTAGGGTTTCAGTGTAAAATCCCCTGATTTAGGTCAAACTTCAAAGCAGTGTAACTCAAGATGAAAGCTTCATATGAATTTCTGGTCCACATGAAACTTCTAGAGTATCTTCATAGATTTAATTTTAGTGGTGGAAGTCATCAAGATGATTTATAGAACTCAAGTTATAGCTCTTGCAAGTTACAAGTCATCTGAGGGCACTGAAATTTGTCTGTGAAAGTTGTCTGTCTTCCAAGCAACTTTTGACCTTCAAGGAGATTTCAAATGGATTTCTGGCCAACATGAGAGTTGTTCCTCATTGTCTTAGCTTTCTAGGAAGGTATGGTATGCCTTCATATGATTTGTGGAACTCTGCTTATGGTCTTGGCAAGCAAAGGGTATTTTGGTCATTTGAGAATTACAGGTCATTCTTAGCCTATGCCTAAAACTCATACAAGGAAGCTTCAAATGAAAAACTTCCCAACATCAAAGTTTCTCAAAATGTCATTTTAAGTCTAGAAAAGAGGTCATGGAAGTTTGGAAATGCATATAACAAGACTTGATAAAAGTTGGTGAAAAATGACTTAAAAAAAGGCATATAACTTGAAAAAGTTCAAGTTGGAAAATGGTTTGAGAGATATACAAATCCAAAATGGGTCATGTAATATACCAAATTGAATCCCAACAACATTTTGAATACATTGGTTCAGCCACTTTTTTGAGTTAGGGTTTAAATTTTGGACTTGCTTTGTATTTTTGTTACTTGCATATTAAGGCAAGTATGGAAAACTTGGCACAAGGTAAATTTCAAGGCAAGGAGCTTACATATCATTCCAATTTGGCATGTGAGGAGATTTTGAAGGGCTGTAAGTGCATTGTAAGGAGATACCATGAGATATCAAAATATCATGTCATGAGAATTTCCACATTCTTCCACCACATTCTAGAATCCTCTAAGATCAATCCAGAAACTTCTAGATCTGTCCATCATCCTCTATATATTGAATTGAGTCCATTAGTGGAAGGGGTTGGTGAAAAGAGAGTGAGGAGAGAGAGAATTCCATAGTTTCTTCAATTGCAAGTAAGAGAGGAATTGTTCATTCTACACCAATTTTGTTCATCTTTCTCCTTCATCTACAATCCATAGATCATAGCAAGTGCATACAAGCAAGTTCAAAGGCACATCAATGGAGGATTGAACCTCTAGGGTTTGAAGTTTCAAGATCCATAACAGTTTCGAATCTCTTCATCCAAGCATTTTCCATACAACTTTTTGCAAACAGAAACCATAGCATCATCTGAGGACCATTGGTGAGGGATTGCAAGTGCTGAATCAAGCTATTTCTCATCTGTTCCAACAAGAATTGCAGGTATGCATTTTGATCTCTACACCACTAATTATGCATTGTTAGCTTAGTTTAATAGGTTAGAGTTGTTAGGGTAGGTTAGATGATGATATTCAGAGAGTTTGAGTGCCATCCATGGAGTTTGATAATATGGTGTTGAAAATTTGATGATCAAGAAATCTTAGTTTAGGGGATGTTAATCATAGTGTATTAGTTCATAATAATCAGTGCAATATGGAGAGCACATTAGTACAAGAATTTGCAAGGTTTATGAAGGTCCATCACTGAGTGCAGTTGGTATGCCATGAGCTTATAGCCATCGGGTTTCATTCTAGGGTTGGTTTCAATCCAAACTAAGGGCACCATCGTGTTCAGGGGAGAGAATAGAGCAATATTGCTCTTTATAGCTTAGGGTTTCATGGCCAATCGAGGGAGAATGAATGAGTGGAAGGTGCTTGCATGGGGTTGCAATTCTGAAAACCCTAGGTTCATGTTGGGGACGATGACCCCTGGTCGTTGGATCGTTTCAAGATTTTGACTCTTTAGACTCATCGCACGGTCCACATTTGAAGAAGAAAAACGGAGGGAACCCAAAGCATCAAAACGATGTGTTTCATTAAAACGCAAACTTGGGCCTGATCCAAATTGTGCTATCCCCACCCCCTTAACAAAGCCCAATGGAAAATGAACTGGAAATCGTTGCTATCTACACCGTTCACGTTTTATTTTTTTAATTCAATTTCTGATGCATGCTGGGCCTAGCGCCTTTTGTTATTCGCACCTCTCATCCCTGGCCCATCTGGAGATTGAACTGGGCAAAGTTAATTTTGGCACCCTCTCCCCATTTTAATTCTTTTTTGTGATTTTTATTTTCTTTAATATTCTAGCACCTTTAAAAATCCATATAAAATTGAAAAAGCTTGTTTTTAATTGGTTCTTTTTGTGGTAGATTCATAATTTTGTTAAGATAAATAATAAATAATAAAATTGGCATTTTATTTGGTTTTAGTATTTTTTGTGTATTTTTCTTGTAAATAGCTTTTTAATGAGTTTAGTTTAGTACTTAATTTTGTTGATTTTAGTTCTAATAGTTCCCTTTAGATTTAGGACCCATTCTTTTTAGGGTGATTAGCTTAGAACCTTAACTTGTATATAGGATTTAATTCATAATTTTAGGATTAATTTTTAGGTGATTTGATTAGGTGATATTAGAGTGATTAAAATTAGGGTTTTAAGTGAGCATAGGTGAGATAGATTAATTCTTTTAGGAATTTTGATTTGATTTTGGGGTATGGGATTATAGGGGTTATGGGTAGATAATAGATCCCTTAGAAAATATTAGGTTTCCCCTATTACTATTAGTATATTGCTTGTATTTGATTGATTGTGTGGTGTGCCCTCTTTAGGGTTATTATTTGTCTGTGCGGGGTATTGGGTTTGTTTGGGGCTTGGGGTTTGAGCTGAAGACTGTGCTGATGAAGCCCATTTGAAGATTAAAGAATAAAGACCAACTTCCAGAGTTGATGAGGAGTATCTCTTGCTGGCAGCTGTTGAAGTCTGTAGGATCTAGGAGTTAGGCAGAGCTCTAGAGTAGAAAAGTTGATTCACAAATATGGAAGGTCTTGATTGCCTCCATCCCTCTCTATGATGCAGAGTCTCTCTAAGACACTCACCCCCTTCCTTTGGAAGGCTTGGTGATAGTGTCTAAGAGATAGAACTCTTGAGAGAAATATTCTATGTGTTGTTAGCAGTCTGTTTGCCACCCTTGGTGGTCAACTAATTGCTTAACACCCAGTTCATTCTTGTGATTGATTCCTCAGCTTGGAGAGTGGGACTTGAAGAAAAGCCATTGGGGGATTGAAGATTAAAGACTGATGCTTGCTTGAAGCCTGAAGATGAAGGCAGATGCTGATGAAGATTGCTTTGCTGTTTAGTTTTAGCTGTTTTGGTTCCTGATGTATTGTGTGAATTTCCCAGACTGTATTGTTTGTTGTTTAACCTGCTGGGTTGAAAGTGAATTCTGTTCACTTTTGCCTATTGTTTTCTAGGTTCGAGGTTGAGTGGGACTCCCTTGCCTCGCTTGTATTGTTGCATCCATGCATTTTACTGCTTTATTGTATATATCTGTTGTTGCTGTTTCCGTCTATTCCCTTAGGATCTCTGTTTCTCTCTGCGCAAGAGAGGAGCATGATAGACATTAGGTCTTAACCCATGCATGATAACATTAGGGTAGATTTTATTCCCCTTTTTTCAACCCTAGGATTTTAGAGTGTCATCTCTTCTTCCTTCAAAACAACAGAAAAACATTAATAAAGGTTATAACAAAAGTGAATTCATTTCTTCCGTCAAAAGATTTGAACAAACATCAACCTTTTTGCAATAAGAAAACCCTTGTTTAAGGTGAGATTTTTCATAAAAGACACTTGAACAGCTTGTGTCGTGCGTAGCCCGAACTACGTTTGCTCTGATCTTCCATGCTGTGTGGAAGTACGTAGGCATAGGATGCGATATCCTAGCGAGCAACCTTCCCCTCCTTTCCCGTAGGTAGGCGAACTACGTTGACTCTGATTTCTCGTTCCAGACAGGAATACGTAGGCATAAAGTGCGATGCTTTTCCGAGTCATGTTTTCTTTTCTTTTCAGACCTCATCCTTTAGTTTAGATAGAAGTGTAATCCGTACAAACTACCAAGCGTGGATCCCGTCGAGTACGACGGACGTGAGGGGTGCTAATACCTTCCCCTTGCGTAACCGACTCCCGAATCCAGGTTTTGGTTGCGATGACCATACCTTTCTCGTGTTTTGCGAGGTTTACTTCGAGCGTTTCCTTTCCCTCCTTTGGGATAAATAACGCACGGTGGCGACTCTTCTGTATTGCCGGCGCCGATTTTCGCAGTAGCGACAATTATGTACTCTATAAACGTGTTTATATCCATTGGAATATTATGATGTTGGCCTTAGTGCCTAAGTGATGTTGTTTTATGTGATAAAAACAAATGTTTCTTTTATGAAAATTGTGGTATAATTGAATCCGCTGCTACATGCAAAGTGAAGTTTTGTAAAGCATAATTTTATATTGAAATAGTAATGAGCATGATAGATGGTTTTGATATTTTGAAAGTTATGTGTAATGCTCTTTTGTAAATGCATGGAAATTTACTCTGATTATTCATATATTATCCGTGGGGTTTAGAAGGGTGTTACATTAGTGGTATCAGAGCAGGTTGGTCCGTCCGGCCAAGTTGTCTAATGTTGGTTGTTCCCTTGTATGTGACATGTGTGTGAAAACACTGTCGATACATGTTTGTTGTCTAACCTTTGTCTACAGAAGTGGGAATGATCTAAGTGGGGGAGAAACTTGTGCTTCTCCAGGATACTACAAGTGCGGAGTTGTAGCTCAGTGTGTGGTTAAACGCTCTTATAGTTTGGTAAAGATGGTTTATACCCCATCATGATTTTCGGTTGTCTATCGATAAATTGAGGAACTGATCACCCTTAATCTCTCGTTGATAGTAGTTGGGATTGTGTTGGATGGGATAGACGTGTCTTGCAAGCTTAGATGGCATGAGCAATGAATTGTTTGGAGTTAAGCCAAGTGCTGAAGAATTGTTTTGATGAGTCAGCGTAGGATAGTGATGAGATGTTTCATTTTGATGGAAATTTTGAGTGTTAACGAAAGTGGGAAGTTGGCGGTTTGCCGATTAATTGTGGTTGTCTGGAAGTTATTCTGACAAGATAGTGATATACAGTCAGGACGTGAAGTGGAGTTGTGATTGACTTAGTTACGGGAACTAGTTCGATATTAAGAGCTCTATATTGTATGTCTATTTGGATAGTCAATGAATTAAAATGATTGAGTAGTTTTGAGACTTGTGTCTGGTGTGTGTGTTGTGGCAACAAATTGTGAAGTCAAGTATATAAAGGGTGGATAGTGACTTCTGGTGATTATTAAAGGAAGTAAGGTGTGGGATACTATATTGGTATAATTAGACCTTTAAACATTTCAAGAGTTGAAGATGTGTTGAATGGCCTTATAAGTGTGGAAATGTTGTTTTCGTATTTTTGTCGTAACGGGAGGACCGTAACTCGGAATGACGCAAGATTAGAAGCGCGGGAAACAATGCTTTATGTGATGGTGAAGTAGTGACATGGAATTAAGTATTTATTGATGGAATATGTTTGGTTGTTGTAGTAAGTGCGGTTTGTATTTCCGCCATGACTCACAAATTGAGTGTCCGTTTGGCATAGGATTCTCCATACTTAATTGAGTGAGTCAATGGTTGGGTAACCGATGATATTTGGATATACTTGAAGAGTATAGAGGATCATGTTAAGCATCGGGAACTTGAGTTATCAGTGTTGGAGAAGAAGTATTAATATTCTACTGTGAAGAAAGTTTAAGGAATTGTTAGGAAAGCTGTCAACAGCTCGTGTATTGGTTTTGCCGAATCCGACAGAACAAATTGTTGTATTTTGTGATGTTTGGTTGATATGATTGGGGGATATGTTAAGTACAACATCAGCGAGTTTTGGTTATGCTTTAAGGCAACTTAAAGTACATAAGGGAATTATCTGACAAGTAATTGGAGTTGGTTGTTGTTGCATGTTTGTGCCGGAGTTTGGAAGCCTCAATTGTTTAGTTGAGATTTGAGATGGTTGGTGATCTTAAGAACTTAAGGTATTTGTTGATTTGAAAAAGAGTTGAATATGGTGCAAAGGAAATAAATAGGGACTTCTGAAGGAGTATGGTTTTGGGTTGAATTACCATTCGAGTGAGACCAAGTGGTAGCAGAGGTATCGAATTGGAAATTTCTGTATATACCAATGATGATGGTAATGAGTTAGAACTGATGAAGCAAATTCGGGATATGAGTTTGGCCTGTGAAGAAAATATCTTAGGGAGTTGAGCTTTGTATCTTGAGACTGACTATAGGTATTCTTGATAAGATTCGAAGAAGTCGAAGTTCTAATTTGAGTTAATAGATTGATTGAATTTAATGAATTGAAGTCGAAGAGCTGATTTTCGGATTGATGAGAATGGTACCATGAGATGTCGTGATGGAGTGTGTGTTCCAAATAGTGTGAGTTGGATAAGAGTACTCTGGAAGAAGAATATTGAGATAGATGGAGAGAGAAGTGGTTGAAGTGGTATGTGCTGGTTTGACTTATTGGAAGTCGAAGTGTGAATATTAGAGGTTGTTGGACCTGATACAACTATTGAATATTTCTAAATGGTATGAGATAGTATTCCCATGGATTTTGTGTCGGGTTTTCCGAAGAAATGTGAAGGGATATGATTCGACTTGGGTGGTTATGAATGGATTGGCAAGATTAACTCATTTATTACTAATGAGGATGAATCATTTTATGCTGAAGCTAGCTAAAAGGTATAGTGAGGAAGTTACGGGGTAGTATGGGTTACCGTCAAATATTGTGTCAGATGGGAATCTGAATTTTCATTGAGATTTTGAGAAATTGTAGACGCTTTGGGTGTCATGTTGAAGTTGAACTCTATCTAGCATCCGTGGACGGAATGGACAGACAAAGAGAACTATCTAGTATGTAGGGGATTTGTGGAGAGCTTATGTGTTGGATCAAGGTGGATCGTGGGATAGTTAACTATCGTTGCTTGAATTACCTACAATGACAATGATCATTCTAGTATCGGAACGACATTGTATGAGGCTTTGTACGGTAAGAGGTGTAGGAATCCTTTGTGTTGATGTGTGCCAGGCGAGAGTGTTGTACTCGGACCTGAGATTGTGCAAGAGACGACTAGAAAGATTAAAAGAACCCAAGAAAAGACGTGTTTCGAGAGTTACAATAGTAACTGGTGTCGGCCGAGCTTGAGGTCTCGGAAGCACCCACTGTGTTTTGTTGATTTGTATCAGAGTGGCGCAGCGGAAGCATGGAGAAAATAGCATGTTAGATTGTTTTACCGCGGTCGCTTGTGGGAATTGCATGATGTGTTCATGTGTCTAAGTTGAGGAAGTGCATTGATTCAGATGGATAGTGCACGAGTGAGAGAGGATTTGATTGTTGAGACATTGCCAGTTCAGGTTGATGAACGAGAAGCAACTTCAAGGTATAAAGATTCCTTTGGTGGAGGTAGTTGGGAGATTAGGATGCGAGAGTCATATCCAAAGTTATTTGAATCAGGTAACATTTTCGAGGACGAAAATTCCTAAAGTGGGGGAGGGTTGTAACAGCCCAATTTTTCAATAAGTGATTAATTGTGCTAATTAATTGGTTTATGTGATTTATCTGATTTAAATAAATTATTGGATTTATTTAAATGAGTTAATGGATTTAATTAATTTATTCTACTTGGTAGAATAATGTGGATTTATTAGATATTCTCTAATTAATGATAAGATGAGATTTTTGTGAGAAATGAATTGATAGATATTTTTGAGAGAAGAATTATGATGGAAAGAAAATAGAAGGATATATAAGGGAAATTGGAGAGAAAAGAAAAGAGATAGAAACATAAGAGAAAGAAAGAAAGAAAAGGAGAGAAAAAATAGAGAAAGAGGAGAAAAGAGAAGAGAAGGGGGAAACTTGGAGAAATCATCAAGAATCAACTTCAAGCTTCAATCCAATCAAGGTAAGGGTGAGAAACATTATTATTTGATCAATGTGTATGATTATGTATGAGTTGTGTTGGGTTTGTTGGTAGTTTTCTCTATTTTTCATTTCTAGGGCATAAATGGTTTAATCGGTAGAATCGAGTTTTGAACGGTTAGAATTCAAAATAAATTGCATAGTTTAGTCGGGTAATGTTTAGCCGTAATTATTGGATTTCGTTTGATTGAATTTGGTTGAGTTTGTGAGTTTTGACATTTTTGGATAATTGAGGGTTTGAGATTTGAGTGAAAATCAGACGTCGTAGAAATCGTGTTTAATGGTTCTAATTCACTACTATATGTTAAGTGAGTATGAGTATGTGTTTGTTTCGAAAAAAAGAATTGAATCATTCGGATTTTCAGGCGAAAATGCAAAATCCCGTAGCCGTGTTTAGGCAAAATTCTGGTTTTTCGGAAAACTTCGAAAATTCATAACTCTTGAACCGTAAGTCAGTTTTGACCCCGTTCGAAGCGTTGGTAAGTTAACGAGATTGTATTTCTAGAAAAAATGGCTTTGAGGCCTGTACCTAGTTCAATTATAGCAGAAAATTGAAAACATATTATTGTGTTGATTTTTACCGTCGCGAATGTGTGTGATTGATGTGTTATTGTGCATAATACTTTTGTTATATAACGTATAGCTTGTGCATGTTGTGATATGATATGTTGTGGGTAGCCGTATGGCGTGAATCCTAGATGGTGGAATCGATTATGAAATATAGTCTTTTGACAAATATATGCATATTGTTTGTATGTGAAGAATACATGAGAACATATTGTGAATATGTGTGCATTGCTTGATAAATGTGGTAATGATATTGAAGTGTAAATGCATATTGATTGTATGCGATATTGTGAATGCATGAGGACATATTGTGAATATGTGTGCATTGTTTGAAAAGGTAATAAGGTTGAATTATGAATGCATATTTGTTGTATCCGATTATTGTGAATTAATGCATGGGAGCATATTGTAAGATATGCGTGCATTGTTTGACAATCTTGTTTAATTGAATACTTGATTATATGATATGTTGTATGTGCAATCTTGTTTAATTCTTGAAGGGAGGAATTATGTGAATGCATGGGATTAAGACGTGTGATCGGTCTTAAGTGCATTTTATTGTTGATTGCATATGCATCATTTAGTCAAGAGGCAATGTTTACTAGTTTCGTGGAGACTAGTGGCTTGTCCCAAACCTAGAAGGGTGGGTTTGAAAGCCTAGGGAACGGGCTTTTGTTGTTATCGGTCTAGAAGGGTGGACCCGGTTTAAGTGTAAAAACCGAAAAATGATAACAAGTGTTGGTACCACATGGCATGAGTTGCATTGAGTCTCATGGAATGAATATATGATTGTTGTATGAAGTTATGCATAGGTGTATGTACATGACTTGTGTAATTGTGAACTATGGATATGTATGTACATGCTTTGTGAAGTATATGATGAGTTATGATGAAGTATGGTGAGAATGGTGGAATACGCGTATGTGCATTACTTGTGTAATTGAGAGTTGTGAATATGTGATCATTGTATGAAAGTATGCTTACGAACATGAATTGTTGATTTGAGAATTGTGAATGTGTAATTGTGAATTAGTGAGTAAACATAATATGTGTATGTCCATGTGGAATGTTGAGATTTATGGATACGTGCATGATGAATATGCTTGGTGATTATCCATATTTGATTATATATATGTTGTATTGTACATGATGAGTTATAATGAATTGTGGTGAGAAAATGTGGAATATATGTATTTTGTGCTTGTGTATTTGTGTATATATAATTATATGCATTATTATTATGATAATATTTCTCACCCTTCTGCTGGAATGATGTCCTACATGACATCGTGCAGGTATCAAGGAGTAGTATTGCTCGTAGTTACAAGGTCGCTTTTGGTGTAGCCGTTTAGTGATTTAATTATGTTGGGTCGAGTCATGCTCTGGTCATGTAACACTGGGATCGCTTGGGTTGTGTTTAAGATATACATTATGTACTCTATAAACGTGTTTATATCCATTGGAATATTATGATGTTGGCCTTAGTGCCTAAGTGATGTTGTTTTATGTGATAAAAACAAATGTTTCTTTTATGAAAATTGTGGTATAATTGAATCCGCTGCTACATGCAAAGTGAAGTTTTGTAAAGCATAATTTTATATTGAAATAGTAATGAGCATGATAGGTGGTTTTGATATTTTGAAAGTTATGTGTAATGCCCTTTTGTAAATGCATGGAAATTTACTCTGATTATTCATATATTATTCGTGGGGTTTAGAAGGGTGTTACAATGAAGAGACGAAGTTGTTTACTAAAAAAGTGAATATGAATGAACTTGAATGCGAAGGATTACAAAAAAATGTCAACACTTAACTCCTCCTATTTATAGGCGAAGACAGATGAATGATACAGATTAGTAAAGGAGAGGAGTTATGTGATCAACAATTAGATTTTCCCTTTGGAATACACGTAAACTCAGGTGCACTATAAGTCGCTTCATGCCCTAGCTTGTCACATTAGCACACATGTCAGAACAAGACAATGAAATGTTTCAGTGATGGAAGTGCATTTAATTCACTTGTTCCCCACTATTTTTTCAACTGAATCCAAGCATTTTAGTTCTATCTCTCATTAGAAAACATCCCTAGAGGCCGGCCAAATTTATCAAAGGCTTTCCTGACTCTCTCTATGCCCGACAAAGCCTTAGGGATAACTGTTCTAGGTCGGCCAAAGGCCAAAATAATCAAGGTCAAATTCATCTCAAATTCACACCACTTGACTCAGTGTATAAAATCAGTTCACATGAAAAGCAAGGTACATTCTCTAATATCCATTTTTCACTACATTCATCTTGAATCTTGAACTCACTTGGATGTTGAAGCATTAATCATACAGGTTCACCTCGTGCCGCCGTGTCGGAGATTAACACCACTAGTTCAAGATCTTTAGTTTACCAACTGCATCCGAATTTGGTTCCCGAACGGAAGAATTACAATTTTCATTTAGCAATAATTTTATCAAAGAAATTTTTTTGTTTAATTAAGTAATTTCATTATGAAGCAATAGTATATCATAATTATTGGATTCAACGATCAATAATCTAGTGATTATTATTTGATATGATTCAGTACAATTGTTGAAATCACTTTCAATCATACAATTAAAGTTGTGGTCAAAATATTAATTAAATGTTAGGTTGTAAATTTAATGTAGAAAATTTATATTCATCGTTACATTAAGTATGAACGATTGATTAATTATAATTTGGGTTGAATATAAAAGGAATGGATAATTGAATTAGTTTTCTAAGTGCACAAAAATTAACTTGATTAGATAATCACATCTCAAGATAAGATCAAGACATCACATCAAAGTCATGAACGAAATCCAAAAGAATGAAAAAAGCATCTCTAAGTTCATAAGAATCAACTTGATTAGATGATCACATATCTGTTGTACCCCAAAATTTGACCAACCTCTTTCTCTTATATTTGGCTTATGTTTCATTGCATTTTAGCATCTTGTATTTTTGCATAGCATAGTTCTTACAGGGGATCAAGTGATTATGTGTGTGTGCCATCCAAGAGGAGAGCCTTATGGGCTTCAAGCTCAAGCAAAGGCATTGGTAGAGGTTATTGTGTGTGTTATCCTCATGAGGTTATCAGAGCTCATAGAGAGGAGAGATGTGCCACAGCTCATTGCCAGAGAATCATCAGAGGGTTTTGTCAAGGGTTCATGAGGACCTATCATTGGTGCAAGCATGAGGTAGAAGTTTTTTGAGTACCTCATAGGTTATTGTGGAGTTGGAATGGTCACTCAGTTCATCTGCACAATGCCTAGGCAAAAAGGATGAAATTAGGGTTTCACTTTTAATCAGGTTAGACTTGTTTCTTGGAGAAAAACTTATTTCCATGGCCTTCCATATGTCTTGAAGTGTTTGGGGATATGAGGTTGATCATCAATTTTAATCAGAAGAGCTTCAATTGATCAGTCAATTGAAAATTAGGTGATTTGGGGAAAAAGTCAATTGTGCAGTGAAAAAGTCAACTCCTGACTTTTTAAGGTCAAAATCATGTTCCTCAAGTTAAATGTGACCAATGGATGATATTTGATCAAGAAATATCAAGGGAATCATGAAAAATCAAGAAATGTTGAAACTTACCATTTTGGGGAAATTAGGGTTTTAGAACCTTTCCATTTATGGAAAGTTTCATGTGTGAATCAGCCACTTTCCAAGCCATTTTTCTTCATGATAAAGGTTTCAAATGAACTAGGGTCCAACATCAAACTTGGTCCTCATATTCCAAGCTTTCTTTTGAGTACCAATTCATCATCATATGATGCTTAGAGCTCAAGTTATGATGGTTCAAAGTTAGGGATTTCAATGATCTTAAAATTGGCAAGTTTAGGCAGATTTTTGGACCAACTTTGCAAGCCAATTTCCATCAAGTTCTCATTGTCAAATGAAACTTTGTCCTAAACAAAAGTTGTAGATATTGTTCTAAGCTTTCCCTCCATTACTAGAAGTCATTCATAGGATGTTTGAAGCTCAAGATATGAATGTGCAAAGTTAGGGTTTTAAAGGGTTCAATGTTCATAACTTAGAATTTTTCTAAGTTATTTATAGGCAGCTTGCATGACATGATTTTCAACACCATTTTACACAGTCTTCCAAGATTTAAATGAAGATGGACCCAACACCAAAATTGTTCCTTGCCATGCACTCTTTGATTAGAGCTCAATTTCTAGCCAAAATGACCCTTGTACACCAAGATACCATTGCTCAAAGTTGATGGTTTGAACATTTTCACAAGGCATGATATGTGGTTCATTTTGGCATGTTTTGCATTTGGTCATGCAGCATGTTTGCCTTGATCTTTTCATGCGCATAAGTTGACATGGTGTACACAAGAAACATTGCCCAAACAAGACAAACCAAAGCATGTACCACTTGTTGCATTTTTGAATTTTCTTACTCAAACAAGGAAGAGACAAATTGCTCTCATTCTTTCCACTATGTAGCCATTCTGATTTTCCTTCCACTCAAACAAAACCAACAAAAGCAAGCATGCTCGTGTACCATTTCCATCACCCACCATTGATCCAAAAATCCCATGAATATGTAACATCTGCTCCCTCCAATTTTTACCATTGTAAAACTCTCCAAAATCTCTTTTTCACCACCTATATAAGCTTAGCATAAACCCTAGGTCCAGCCAGCCACCATTAGAACAAAAAATCTAAAGTTGAAACTTTGAGCTCCTCTTAAAATCTTTTCGAATCTCTCTTCTCACAACCATTTCACTAGCTTTCACTCATTCCATCTTCACCGCAAGCTCTCCTTTCAACTGTTTGCAAAGGAAGCAGCTTTGAGCACCTTGTTTCTCGGCTGTTCAAAATCACTTGGAGCTGTTGAAGAAGATGCAAAGCCATTCAGCCTTAACTTTAGCATCTACAAGCATCAAGAATCCATTCTGCATGTTTTGGTGAAGTTTCAAGGCATATTGAAGAGGCAGTGGACCATTCTCCACTAGGTAAAAATATTTAAACTTGCCTCCGTTTCTACTTGTTCTCATGTGAGTCATGATGTTTAAATCACGCTAAATGCTTTTTGTTTGAGGTACAAATGTTGTTATGTGATTTCTGTTTAGCATATGTTTGATTTGTATGAAGAAATTTCAACATGAACCCATGACTTTGAGCTAATATTTATGTGCCTTAGAGTGTTCATTTTCGGATATGTTTGGCATGGTGTTAATCCTTGTGTTGTAGAGACCATTTTTGGTCATTGAATTTTTCCAAATGGTTGAGGGAGTAAAGAGATTTGGTGATGGAAAGATGAGGGTTCCATTCTGACTTTATCGTGCATGCCTGGTTTTCGTTTTAGTCATTTGGAGAAGATGATGATTTGGCACGGTTAGGGCTTATGTGGTAGCCAACATGTTTAAGTGGAACGCAGCGTTTTGCTTCGTTTTTTCATTTATTTTGTTTTGCTGATGGATTTAAATGGACGGGCCTTGCTGATATTACTATTCACACACGCGCTCTCTGGGCCCAAAGCGCCTTTCACATGGATGCTAGTTCATTTATTTTGCTAACCCACCCCCTCATTTGGTTTATTTTATTTTTATTTTACTTGTTTGCTGTTTAACTTTTATTTATTTTAAAATAGTTCTGGACATCATAAAAATACCAAAAAAATATGTTTCTGTTATCTTAACTTGTTATTTAATTTTTATTTATTTTTATTTTTATTTTCATTTGTTTTTAATATTTTTAATTGAATTTACAATTCAATGTGTTTTATGGTGTATACTTAATTTTACATGGACTATTTGAACCTCAATGATAAATCCCCAAGGACCAAACTTTCTCTCCCACTTAGGTGATGGATTGAGGAAGTTTTGAGGGTTTATTTGAAGCGTTCATGATCATGGTTCATTTGGTTTTCATTTTGTTTTTGTTGAGCTTTGTCATGCACTCGATAAGGTGGAACATCATTCCTTCTTGGATTTATTTGATGGTGCCTTGAGTTGATTTTGCTCATGACGTTTTACATGATGTTTCTAGGTTGATCAAGGTTGCTTGAAAATTTTACTTGGAATTTATTGAAACTTTTTCCTATTTTTAGTGAATCTTGCAAGTCAAGTCACTTTTAAGGTGTTTATACATGCTAGTTTTGACCTAATCTTTGGGATATGATCATGAGTGATCCCATGAGCACCTCCTAAGCCTTGTTAACTCATGTTGACATGATTGAGGTGCTGCCTTGCTTGTTAGAGGTCATTTACATGTGTAACTTGCATTAGAAGTCACTCTTGAATCATGTTTCTCCACTTGTTTAAGTGTTGAGATTGTGTTAGGGCTTTGGTTCCTTCACTTCATATGATTGTGCTTGTGCTCTGCTTATTGTTTGTTGCTTGAATTTGAATCTTTTTCTTTGAGTTTTACTTCTGCCCCATGGGGTTTACCACTTGTCCATGTTGATTTGATGTTATCATTTGGGCTTTGAGCTTGCAGTGGACATTGGCATTGTTTATTTGCATTGTTTTTGTTTGCGTTGTTTTTGTATGGATCTTAAGGATTGTTGGTTGAGATGTGCTTGTGATGGTGGCTTCCCCACACTTTTTTCCTCCCTCTATTCTTTGTTTGTGCATCTTTTCTTTGCATCTCATATCCCTTGTTTGCATTGCATTTGACTTGTTCAAGTCAATTTCTTTTCTTTCTTCACTTCATCTGTGAGTGAATTATTTGGTGTTTACTTGGCCTTTGGCCATTGTTAGACTAAGGCACGGATCTAGAAGGGGGGGTTGAATAGATCCCTTTTAAAAATTTGAGTGGCGCTACCAATAAAATTGGTTTTCAAAATTGTTTTCAAATGCGGAAGCGGCCTTGGAAAATATAGTCTAAAACGAACAACTATTGGAGAGCCGGATATGCGTCAAGCGGATGAAATTAAGACGATAACGGATAGTAAATCACTACACACTTTTATGCAAAACTCAGATGTGATTCACTCGTACTATTTCCTTATTCCAATGATCAAAAATTACACCAGAACTAGCAGCAAAATTAAGGCAATTTTAGTTCAGCACTTTTGTCAAACAGTTGGTGTGCACAAAACTAGCAGCAAAATTAAGGCAGTTTTAGTTCAGCACTTTTGTCGAACAGTTGGTGTGCACAAATACCTTAAATGATATTTGTGTTGAATGAGTGATTAAAAAAGCCTTAGTACAGTATTTCTATTGTACTTAGTAGTTAAAAAACAGTGTTTCACCAACTCACTCAATCAATACTACAATTTGACAAAATCACTTATTCTAGAATCACTTAATTTTTAAGCTGTAATTGAAAATGCAGAAAATAAAGGAACACACGATTTGATGAGGCAGTTCCCCCAGTCGTCCTCGCGTTGGGGTACGTCTGCCCTCAATTCTACAAAGAGAATTGAGATATGTATTGAATAGATATCACCTGTTTGGTAGAACAGTTATACACAAGAATCGATAGACAATTGATACAAACAATCTTAATGTTGCTGACAATTTCTGCCACTTCTTGCCCCTTGATTCAAGATGAATCAAGTCCTCCAATTTGATGTGAATGACCTCCGATTGCAGCCACCTTATTGACAACTCTTCCGTTGATCAAACCTTCGGCACGGCTGATCTTAGACACACCCAAATTGAACCCGGAACGTCTTCAACCTTTCAACGCCCTAGCTACTAGATTGATCAACCTTCCGCTAATCAATCACCTTCGCACTCGCTTGATTGTTGAACCGACGATTCCGTAACAAAAGCCTTCAAAACCTGTAGTCTTGATAGGTAAAACCTCAAGGTTTTCTCCCAAGAAACACCTGCACCAGCTTCCACTCGAACCGGATCTTCAATCACGCGTTCGAACCTTATCACCGTCGAGCAAACCACAAACCGCAGCAAAAAATTGATTATCTGTAATTTGAGGATTTGTGAGTTGATTGAACGATGAAGATGAAGAACACTGATGCACCTCTTTCACGTTTCTTGACCTGAACACTTTCTCACAATGCTTTCAAAAATGTTATTGAAAAATGTTCTATGAAAAAAATGTTAGTTGTTAAAATTGAAAAGACAGCTATTTATAGAAATACAAAACAGACAGATGACAGATCAAAGAAACATAGCAGAATTTCTGTTTCTGCGCGCGAACGGTCGACCATAGGGTCGGCGTGCGCTGAGCCGTGTGACACTCAAACTGTCATGCGCCGAGTCAGCGGTCGACGCATGATCTTCATGTGCTGAGCCGTCTGATTCTTAAACCTGCATGCGCCAAGTTAACGGTCGACGCATGGTTCCATGCGCTGACCCGTGGGGAATACACAGCTTCATGCGCTGAGTGGTATGGTTGACTCATAGCTACAAAACCTGCAAAAATTGATATGTTTGTTGTTTCGTGCATCTTGTCACGACCAAACATTAGTCACATATATTGCCAATGAAATATGATGATTTAAAAGGATATAGGAAGGATGTAATATGTTAAGTATTGCATGACGATTCTGATTCATCCGAGGTTGTACTTTGTCATCATCGAAACTTGAGAACGTATGTTGTGAGACAGTTTTCCCTCACATTCTCCCCCTTTTTGATGATGACAAACCTGTGCGAAGCTTGGTGAACACAACATGCGATATCTTTAACATAGTAGTAAGCTCCCCCTTTCTTTTACAGTCATAGCTGTTGTGATCTACAATCTACTTGTCTTTTCTCCCCCTTTGACAACATCAAAAAGAGGTAAACTCGTGACCCAATAACAACACATTGAATCATGCATGAATGAGATACCAACAGATGAGAAGTAAACAACAGTTATACATACGATGGAAATAACAGTTAATAGATTACAGAACCACAAAAATGTCATGATATCAACATAGAAGTAAGCAACAATCATAGTGAGTCTGGGCAGAAAAGCAAAACACAACCAACAAAATGAATGCAAGCCAAAATAGGAAACAACAAATGACATATGAGCGCATGCTAATAGCCCCGTCCACGTCCGCGACCACGACCACGCCTGTCATAGTAATGAGGATGGCGTTGGGGATGAGCTAGATCAGTAAATTCTTCTGTGATGTTATTCAAAAAGTCAAGACTGTCGACAATGGCGCGTTCTTCAGCTTGATGACAGTGAGTTAGAGTCTCGAATCGAGCGTCCAGCTGAGTCGACATTCCACTGATCCGTTCATTTTGGTTATGCAGTTCAGAACGAATTTGTGCCATACTTTCATTTTGATCCCTCATGAATTTTTGCTGTTGTTCCTGCATATTGGTCATAAAATTTCGCTGTTCCAACTGCATCGACTGCAACATTTCTAAAATCTCCGAATTGTTTGACGGTTGTTGAGGAGAAGGTGGGTCTGCAGTGCTTGGTTGATACGGCTGATAAAATTTGCCAAGGGTGGTCCACCCGGTGTATTGCCATTCACCCCAGCCTTGGTTATTCTCCTCATCCTCATTTTCCTGTTGGTTTGAGTAGGCAGACCAGTTATTGTGTTGATTGTCATCTTGATATGTTTGTTGATAGTTTTCAGAAGGCACGTATGGTTGATGACCTTCATTAATATCGTGGTCCAGCTGAGGCTCATCAGCGGTTTCTTGTGCCTCTCCTGCATTGTCACCTTGATTGTCTTCATCTTCACTTGAGCTTCCTCCTGCTTCTTCATCTTCTTCACCCTCTGACTCATCAGCACTTTCTTCACTCGAGGAGGCAGCTGCAGCCATGGTTGAGCGCCGATAAAATCTGTACTTTTTGAGCGACTGATCCCACACATATCCCATCATAGCAAAGACCTTTGAACTGAACTCTTTATCGGGAGAAATTGGAGTATATGAAAAGACGGGTAATTGATACCTGCAGAGTTTAAAGCGTCCTGAATGAATGAGCCATAGGCGAGCGCGGTGCCTCGCTTGGAGTCTCTTAGTTCATACATCCGGCTTGTAATATAGTACGGCCAGTTAATTTTAATGCCGTGACCAAGTATATGGATGAGATGCACTTCAGCTTGTTCGACTCTTGACAAACCACCTTGTTTAGGCCGCAGAATGCGCGCCACAATCCATTGAAGGATCCTTGGATATGTTTTGAGTTTTCCGGATGTGACGGACCTCGGAAAAGCCGCACTGTTTACAATGTGCTCCGGATAAGGCCTCTTGAGCATATTATTCAGTGCTTTGTTATACTCATAACCTTCAAGAGTTTTAGAATCGGTTACTTCGGCTAGGGGAGGTTGACCATCCTCTACAGACATATCAAAATACTTACTCCAGAATTCAGTATTTACAGTCACTTGAGTTGTTCCAATATGGGAATGAAAGTTTTCTCCGTGAAATTTATCATTCAATTCAGAGTAAAATACACGCACCAGATCTTCGCTATATTGTTCATTGCATTCAATAAATCGTTCAACACCATGATAAGCAAGAAAGTTCATGAACTCACCCAGATGCATGCGTTCAGCAACCAGTTCATAGAAGGCGTGTTGTCGAACCACTTTCCTCTTACCAATGTCTTTGTTAAAGTTTTCCCGACGAGACGGATGAACCAGGGATTCTGCAGTGATTGGCACTGTTCCGGAGGTTGACCCTCGTGATCTTTTTCGGCGAGCATAGGTTGCCATGGGTAAGAGACAAGTTGAAGATGGAGAGAAGGTGAATTTTTTTTTTGTTGCAAACACACTTAGGGTTTGTGGGAAAGTGGAGGAGGCAAGTAGTTGTGGAGAAGAGAGAAAAGTAGGAGTGGATGGGAATAGCTGCGGTTACCAAAGAATATGAATGGATGCATGCTTTGAATTAATGCAGAATTTGAACAGTTAGCGCTAAAGAAAAAAAACTGGGATTTTTAGCGAACCGTCGACCATAGCCCTGCATGCGTCGACGCATGCTGTAGAAATTTTGATAATCACAGATTTTGAACAGAGTGCGTCGACCTCTGTTCTGATATGGTCGACTCAAGCCACGAAAACTCAGAATTTTTCTTTTGCTACCTATGTTATGAAGCTTAGTTGATGCAGACAAAATGCCACAATAGTGTTAAATCAAACAATATTCAATACATAACAGATAGGTCAACTATGCATCACATATTTTATTTTGAGATCACATAAAAATATATAGAGAGAGAGAGAGAGAAATGGAACAATATCACCTTAATGCCGGAGTAGCTTGATAAACAACATACTTGTACTTACACGAATATCAAATTGTTAGAAGTACAACAGCATGATTATTTGAATGAAATAAGATAACATCAGCAAATATTATTCCCGTTCCGAAATGTCGAGGATGCCAAGTTCTCGGCGGATATGAAAGAAAGGTTCCGTTGCTAGCGGCTTTGTGAAAATGTCCGCTAGTTGATTTTTAGTGTCAACGTGTTCAAATATAACATCACCTTTCTCAACATGGTCCCTAAGAAAATGGTGTCGAATTTCTATATGTTTAGTACGAGAGTGTAATACGGGATTTTTGGTAAGGTTAATAGCGCTAGTGTTGTCACATAGGATAGGAATACGTTCAAGTTTAAGATTGAAATCTAGTAGTTGTTGCTTAATCCACAGAATTTGAGCACAACAACTACCAGCGGCAACGTATTCCGCCTCGGCCGTTGATAAAGCAACTGAAACTTGTTTCTTGCTATGCCAACTAACCAAGGAGTTTGAAAACAAATGACATGTACCACTAGTGCTTTTCCTATCCGATTTGCACCCGGCAAAGTCGGAATCGGAGTAACCTACCAACGAGCAATCACTACCCTTAGAATACCACAATCCATACTTCGGGGTACCTGACAGGTATCGAAGAATTCGTTTAACAGCTTTTAGGTGGGATTCTTTGGGACATGATTGGTATCGTGCACACATGCACACACTAAACATAATATCAGGACGTGACGCAGTAAGATAGAGAAGTGAACCAATCATACCTCTATATCGTTTTACCTCTACGTCCTTGCCATTTTCATCTTTATCCAAATTTACGCATGTAGGCATTGGGGTGTCTATGGCCTTGGATTTTGCCATGTCAAATCTCTTGATCAAGTCCAAACAATATTTTGTTTGGCTCACGAATGTCCCTTCTTGGAGTTGTTTAATTTGCAGGCCGAGGAAGTATGTGAGCTCCCCCATCATACTCATTTCGAATTCGCCCTGCATGAGGTCAGAAAACTCTCTCACGAGATTCATGTTAGTGGATCCAAATATAATATCGTCAACATAGATTTGCACCAAAATCAAGTGCTTTCCTTGACGTTTAATGAAGAGTGTAGTGTCAACCTTTCCTCGTGAGTACCCCTGATTAAGTAAAAACTTACTTAGTCGCTCATACCAAGCTCTAGGAGCTTGTTTGAGACCATATAAAGCTCTTTTTAACTTGTAAACATGTTCAGGGTATTCATGAGATTCAAAACCGGGAGGTTGAGACACATATACTTCTTCATTTATGTGACCGTTAAGGAACGCACTTTTAACATCCATTTGAAATAACTTAAAATCCTTTGCACATGCAAAGGCGAGTAAAAGGCGTATAGCCTCGAGTCGGGCAACCGGCGCATAAGTTTCCTCATAGTCGATGCCTTCCTCTTGGTTATACCCTTGAGCGACCAATCTCGCTTTATTACGGGTTATTACCCCGTTTTCGTCCAACTTGTTCCTAAACACCCATCGGGTGCCGATTACTCGATGGCCTCGCGGAGGAGGGACAAGGTCCCATACCTCGTTTCTTTTAAACTGATTTAGTTCCTCTTGCATCGATAAAAACCAGTGCTCATCGAGTAGGGCCTCTTTGGGGTTTTTAGGCTCTATTTGTGAAACGAAAGCGAAGTGATAACAAAAGTTACTTAGCTTAGATCGAGTGGTGACTCCCTTTGTGATGTCTCCGAGAATATTGTCAATTGGATGATCTTTACACGACTTCCAAGCTTGAGGGAGATCATCGTTTGTAGGCGGATGAGCTTCCTCAGTTACCTCATGGTGTGCATCCTTATCCTCCTCAATTTTGACTCTATCGGGTTGATCAATCCCCGTTTCGCCACCTTTGAGTATGTCTTCTGTGGATGTACCTGCACCATGAACAACACTATCCTTTCCGACATTTCTCGGATAGGACTCATCAAACGTAACGTGCACAGACTCTTCAACAGCTAGTAATCTTTTATTATAAATCCTATATGCTTTACTTGATTGCGAGTACCCTAGAAAAATGCCTTCATCGGCTTTTGAATCAAACTTGCCCAAGTTTTCCTTTCCATTGTTTAATACAAAGCACTTGCATCCAAAAACATGAAGGTGAGAAACATTAGGCTTTCGCCCTTTTAAAAGTTCATACGGAGTTTTGTTTAGAATGGGACGGATGAGTACCCTATTCAAAACATAACATGCCGTACTAATGGCGTCGGCCCAAAAGTATTTTGGTAAACCACTATCATTAATCATTGTTCTTCCCAATTCTTCTAAAATTCTGTTTTTACGCTCCACAACCCCATTTTGTTGAGGAGTTCGTGGAGCCGAGAAGTTATGATCGATGCCATGGTTACCGCAATATTCTTCAAATAAATGATTTTCAAATTCACCTCCGTGGTCACTTCTTATTGACACAATGTTTGTATTTAACTTATTTTGGGAGAGCTTGGCAAATCTCTCAAAAGCGGCAAACGTGTCACTTTTACTCACTAAGAAGATGGTCCAACAGAACCTAGAAAAGTCGTCCACTATTACGAATCCGTAATAGTTTCCTCCTAGACTTTTGATCCTAGACGGCCCAAACAAGTCCATATGAAGTAGTTCAAGAGGTCTCGTTGTTGAAATAATCTTTTTGGATTTAAAGGAGATCCTCGTTTGTTTTCCTTTTTGACAAGCATCACAAAGGTGATCCTTGGTGAACTTAATTTTGGGAAGTCCTAGTACTAGATCTTTTGAGACAATCTTATTGAGTAAGTCAAAGTTGACATGCGCTAAGCGCCTATGCCATAGCCATGAGTCTTCACTCATAGATATGAGACATTGATCGCTTGTTGGGGATACCATATTCAAGTCAAGCATATACACATTGTTTACTCTAAAACCAATAAACACATTCTTCTTATCACTTTCATGCACAATTTTGCAGCAATCTTTTGAAAAGGAAACATTGTAACCTTTGTCGCATAATTGGCTAATGCTAAGGAGATTATGTTTAAGGTTTTCAACAAGCAATACATCGGAAATTGTAGTAGAGGAGGGATTACCTATACTACCTTTACCTAGTATCGCTCCGCGGTTGTTATCACCGTATGTTACATACCCTTTCTTCTTAGCCACGAAGTCTATGAATAAGGATATGTCTCCAGACATGTGCCTTGAGCACCCACTATCAAGAATCCATCTTCTCTCGGTGGACTCGACACATTTCACCTGTCAAAATATAACTCAGAAAAGGGAGGTACCCAATGGCATATTGGGTCCTAATAGGTTAGCGACAAGACGGTTGCGTTTGGGCAACCATTGGTAGATGCCTTTAGGAACAAGAAATCTCCTAAATCGACATTTACCAATAGAGTGGCCTTTCTTGCAACAGTAAAAGCATACAAAGTCGACATTAGAATCACTTTCACTTGCTTGATCCCTAATTACATATGCATATTTTTGATATGGGTTTATCATACTTTTTCTAAAATCCTTTTTATCGATTGCAAATGTAATTTTAGGTTTAAGTGCCTTGTCTAATTTGGCCTTAAGGTTTCTAACCTCACCTTGCCAAATATGACAAGTATCACAACCAAAGTTGAAAGGATTACTATTGTCCTTACAATCCGATTCGTTATCTTTCACAATGGAAGCCTTAAGGTCCTCTAATTTCTTTTCGGACTCTAAGACTTTGTGCTCTAAATATGTAAAAATTCTTCTATTAGAAGCAAGTTTCTTAAAGGCTTCAATTGCTTCCTTGTGTAAAACATCGAATGCGGTTTGTAATTCGGAATGAGACATATTAGATGACATATTATATCTAGAGTGACGTACCTGTTTCTTTTTCTTTTTCTGATTTGCGGAGAGACATAGATTCACGGACTCTTCTTCATCACTAGAGCTTTCATTAGAGGAGGAAGAATCACTGTCGCTTTCCCACGCGATGTACGCCCTCCTAGGCTTTGATGCTCTCTTATGTGACTTCGATGGTTCCTTTTCTTTTCCCTTGTTGTTCATTGGACAGTCCGGTTTGTAGTGACCGGGCTTTCCACATTTATAGCACGTTCCTCTAGTCTTTTTGCCTTTTTGATTGTCATCTTTGGAGAACCTTGATTGCCTTCGGAAATTTACCAGGTTCTTCTCCGAATGTTGGATGCCGTTCTTTCTCACGTACCGGTTATACCGTTTAACGAACAGCCCCATGTCCTCATTTATGTCTTCTTCTTCGTCGTCGCTTGAAGAATAATCACTTTGCTCTTTTGCTTTAGACTTCGAGGAAGAAGCCTTAAGAGCTATGGACTTTTTTTCACTCATCTTTACTTTGTCCTTCTTTTCTTTCCTTTCATGTTGGTCAAGACTCAAGAGTACCTGTTCATGCTCTTGTAGTTTGCCAAACAATGTAGTCAGGTCTAATATCGTAAGATCATTTGCCTCTTTGATGGCGGTCACTTTCGGCTGCCATTCCCTGCTAAGACATCTCAAAACTTTATTAGTAGCAAGATCATTGGAAATAGGTCTTCCTAGTGAATGTAGTCTGTTTATGAGATGAGTAAATCTCTTTTGCATGTCAGCAATGGATTCCCCTTGCTCCATGAAAAAAAGATCAAACTCTTGTATAAGAGTGTTGATTCGAGCCAACTTAACATCGTTTGTCCCCTCATGGGCAATTTGTAGTGCATCCCACATAGTCTTAGCCGTAGGGCAATGGGATACACGGTAGTATTCATCTACACCTAATGAGGAGATTAGAATGTTCTTAGCTTTCCAATCGTAATTATACTTTCGCTCATCGTCGTCGGTCCATTGTGCTTCGGGCTTTGGCACAACTTCGTTATTCTCATTTGTCATGGTTATTTCAATCGGACCATTGAGAATAACGTTCCATATCTTTCTATCTATGGAATTAATGTGCACCCGCATACAGTCTTTCCAATAGCTATAATTTTCACCGTTAAAAACGGGAGCTCTATTGTACGCCCCTTTTGGTTCGTTTGCCATTATTCTATCAATGTTGTATTTGAAGCACCGGACAACCGGAGCTCTGGATACCACTTGTTAGACTAAGGCACGGATCTAGAAGGGGGGGTTGAATAGATCCCTTTTAAAAATTTGAGTGGCGCTACCAATAAAATTGGTTTTCAAAATTGTTTTCAAATGCGGAAGCGGCCTTGGAAAATATAGTCTAAAACGAACAACTATTGGAGAGCCGGATATGCGTCAAGCGGATGAAATTAAGACGATAACGGATAGTAAATCACTACACACTTTTATGCAAAACTCAGATGTGATTCACTCGTACTATTTCCTTATTCCAATGATCAAAAATTACACCAGAACTAGCAGCAAAATTAAGGCAATTTTAGTTCAGCACTTTTGTCAAACAGTTGGTGTGCACAAAACTAGCAGCAAAATTAAGGCAGTTTTAGTTCAGCACTTTTGTCGAACAGTTGGTGTGCACAAATACCTTAAATGATATTTGTGTTGAATGAGTGATTAAAAAAGCCTTAGTACAGTATTTCTATTGTACTTAGTAGTTAAAAAACAGTGTTTCACCAACTCACTCAATCAATACTACAATTTGACAAAATCACTTATTCTAGAATCACTTAATTTTTAAGCTGTAATTGAAAATGCAGAAAATAAAGGAACACACGATTTGATGAGGCAGTTCCCCCAGTCGTCCTCGCGTTGGGGTACGTCTGCCCTCAATTCTACAAAGAGAATTGAGATATGTATTGAATAGATATCACCTGTTTGGTAGAACAGTTATACACAAGAATCGATAGACAATTGATACAAACAATCTTAATGTTGCTGACAATTTCTGCCACTTCTTGCCCCTTGATTCAAGATGAATCAAGTCCTCCAATTTGATGTGAATGACCTCCGATTGCAGCCACCTTATTGACAACTCTTCCGTTGATCAAACCTTCGGCACGGCTGATCTTAGACACACCCAAATTGAACCCGGAACGTCTTCAACCTTTCAACGCCCTAGCTACTAGATTGATCAACCTTCCGCTAATCAATCACCTTCGCACTCGCTTGATTGTTGAACCGACGATTCCGTAACAAAAGCCTTCAAAACCTGTAGTCTTGATAGGTAAAACCTCAAGGTTTTCTCCCAAGAAACACCTGCACCAGCTTCCACTCGAACCGGATCTTCAATCACGCGTTCGAACCTTATCACCGTCGAGCAAACCACAAACCGCAGCAAAAAATTGATTATCTGTAATTTGAGGATTTGTGAGTTGATTGAACGATGAAGATGAAGAACACTGATGCACCTCTTTCACGTTTCTTGACCTGAACACTTTCTCACAATGCTTTCAAAAATGTTATTGAAAAATGTTCTATGAAAAAAATGTTAGTTGTTAAAATTGAAAAGACAGCTATTTATAGAAATACAAAACAGACAGATGACAGATCAAAGAAACATAGCAGAATTTCTGTTTCTGCGCGCGAACGGTCGACCATAGGGTCGGCGTGCGCTGAGCCGTGTGACACTCAAACTGTCATGCGCCGAGTCAGCGGTCGACGCATGATCTTCATGTGCTGAGCCGTCTGATTCTTAAACCTGCATGCGCCAAGTTAACGGTCGACGCATGGTTCCATGCGCTGACCCGTGGGGAATACACAGCTTCATGCGCTGAGTGGTATGGTTGACTCATAGCTACAAAACCTGCAAAAATTGATATGTTTGTTGTTTCGTGCATCTTGTCACGACCAAACATTAGTCACATATATTGCCAATGAAATATGATGATTTAAAAGGATATAGGAAGGATGTAATATGTTAAGTATTGCATGACGATTCTGATTCATCCGAGGTTGTACTTTGTCATCATCGAAACTTGAGAACGTATGTTGTGAGACAGTTTTCCCTCACAGCCATGATTCCCCTAGGATTCCTAGTCCCTCTGTTTAAGATGGGAGTAGGAGATACATTAGGTGTTCAATCCTATGTATGATAACATTAGGATAGTTTCTTCCTTTCATCCCAACTTTAGGAGCATTGTGTATGACAATATTAGGGTCCAGTTTCCCCTTAGTCTGTGTCTTTCTCTTCTCATCTCCCAAACAATTCAAAACATCTAATAAAGGATAACATGTGTTGTACGCTACGAGCCTTAAGTACTTGAGGAATGATGGTTGGGGGGCCTCCTCTCAATTGTCTAGAGTGTTTAGCGTATGCCCTTTGGGCGATATGCGACACATTCGCTCTCAAGTCATAGTCTTTAGTGCAACGTGAGTTACAAACTTAACTCAATTCACTTCTTTGTCTAAAAAACACAAAAAACAAAAGCATCAAACCTTTTTATCCTTCGGGACTAATTGAAAACCATTTTCAGAAAGAGTGTGTTAACTCTTGGTTCTACCGCAAACAGGTAACGCCTAAGTCTCCAATGGTCGAGTAGCAATACACCTAACTGCTAGAACGAAGGTTTAACCCTACTCAGTTTTAAAACACTTGAACCAACCAGTGGTCATGTCAGCCCGAACTACGTTTGCTCCAATTTCTCGTACTAGACGAGGATATGTAGGCACAAGACGACAATGTCTTGGCGACCAACCTTTCCCTCATCACCCATAGTTTTCCGAACTACGTTGACTCTGACTTTCCTATTGCACAAGGGAATACGTAGGCATAGAGTGACGATGCTCTATCGAGTCTCTTTTCTTTTCTTTTGTCCCCGTGAGTCTGTAGCTTAGATAATTTAACACCCTTTTAGATAGATAACAAGCATGGATCCCGTCGAGTACAACGAACGTGAGGGATGCTCATACCTTCCCCTTGCGTAACCGACTCCCGTACCCGAGATATGGTTGCGATGATCTGTCTTCTCCCTTTTTCGTAGGTTTTTTCTGATCGTTTCCTTTCCCTCTTTTGGGATAAATAACGAGCGGTGACGACTCTTCTGTCCTTGTCGGCCCCTCCTTCGCAGCGATGCGACAATATCAAAATAAGATCAAGATGTCACGCTGAAGTAAAAAACAAAATCTAGAAAAATGAAAAAACATCTCTAAATGCATCGAAATCAACTTGATTTAATGTTCACATTCCAAGATAAGATCAAGACGTCACACTGAAGTCATTAACGAAATCTAAAAGAATGAAAAGCATATCTAAATACATCAAAATAAACTTGATTTAATGTTCACATCCCAAGATAAGGTCAAGACGTCACACTAAAGTTATGAACGAAATTCAAAAGAATGAAAAAGTATCTCTAAATGTACCGAAATCAACTTAATTTAATGTTTACATCTCAAGATAATATCATGACGTCACACTAAAGTCATGAGCGAAATCCAAAAGAATGAAAAAATAATCTCTAAGAGAACCAAAATCAACTTGATTAAATGTTCATATCTGAAGATAAGATCAAGACGTCACACTAAAGTTATGAACAAAATATTTAAAAAAATGAAAAAAGCATCTTTAAGTACACCGAAATCAATTTAATTTAAATGTTCACATCTCAAGATAAAATCAAGACGTCGCATTGAAGTCATAAACAAAATCCAAAAGAATGAAGAAAAAAAAACATCTCTAAGTGCACCAAAATCAACTTAAATAAATGCTCACATTACAATGTCACCCTAAAATCATTAATGGGATTCAAAGGAATGAAAGAAATATCTCTAAATGCACTAAAATCTACTTGATTAAATGATCAAATCTCAAAGATAAAATCAATATACATCACATCACACCAAAGTCATGAACAAAATTCAAAAAAATGAATAAAAAATATTTGAATGTGATACATAAGATTACTTAGACTCAAACTCTTGTCGATTAGGATTTTAAAAGATAAAAGTATATATAGTTTCTTTTAAATAATCTTTAATTTAGAGTCAGTTCAACCCTAAAACTAATAAAGGTAGAATTTTCCATCAATAATTTTTTTAAATTATTTGGAGCTCAGATTTTAACCTCAAAAAAATTAATATTATAAACTCACATTCTTTAAACATGAGATAGTTTGTCTTTTTGTTAACAATTTATTTACAGGATTGCTATGTTGACACCCATCTTTACACCCTACACCTCAATTACTGTTCACAAATACTTGAACAAATTTCCCAGAACATGGTTAATAGTGTGTATTTTATTGGTTAATGAAGTAGTGAAAGTGGTTAATAAATTATAGGTAAAATAATTGGTTAATAATGTAGATTTTTGTGGTTAATGCAACTGTGAAGTTGGTTAATGCGCAATCTTATATTTGTGTTATAAAATAAATTTTAAAAATAAAACTTTTTTAAAAAAAAAAATTAATATTTTAAAAAAATATATTATTTTAATAAAAAAACACTGTTCACCGTATAAATACGGTGAATAGTGTATACGGTGTAAGTATTGGGTGTAGGAAATGGTGTAGGAATAGCATTTTTCATTTATTTATTATAATAAAAATCCCTATCTTACATTACATCTAATCTAAAATCCTTGACCCCCTCAACATATTCCACCGAATCCTTCCAATAACTTACCTTTCTCCTCTCTCCACGTGGCACTTACGCCCTCTTTATAGGCCCGTGCCGGTTCTCATTAGTCATCATCCTCAAACATATAATAAAATAATACTTGTCACATTATTTTACTATACTAGATTCCATATAATTATTAATATTAATAAAAGGTCCCCAATCAATAATTCTTCTTCTATACACCACCTGTATTGATGTAAACTAGGCTTTAAATTGACTTTCATAACAACCATAAGTTAGTTGAGAGGCCCTTAGAAAAGACCCTGTTGGGTGTTATTACCAAAAAATACACCTTTCTCATTAGAGCAAAAAAAAATTCTGTTGAGTTTGTGAAAGAGAGTGGGAAATGGGGAATTGTCAAACTGTAGATGCTGCAGCACTAGTGATCCAGCACCCTAGTGGAAAGATAGAGAGATTGTATTGGTCAGTGAGTGCAAGTTATGTCATGAAGGCTAATCCTGGTCATTATGTATCACTTATCATGCCATTGCCACAAGGAGAAAATAGTAGTAATAATGAGGAGGAGAAGAAGAAGCCTGTGCTTTTCACTCGTGTTAAGTTGCTTAAGCCTGATGATACTCTCACTCTAGGCCATGCTTACAGGCTCATCACAACTCAAGGTAGTTCCTTTATTCATTGTGTTTTTTCTTCCTTCATGCTTTTGATTTCTGAAAAATGCTTGTGTTTTCTGGTTTGAAGAGGTTGAGAAAGTTTTGAAAGCAAAGAAGAAGAGGACACATGGAAAGACAGAGGAGGGTGAGGAAATGGTGGAGCTGGAAAAGGAAAGTTCAGCTTGTGAGAGTGAAGGGATGTTGAACACAGGAAAGATGTATCAGGTTTGGTTTTGTTACCTATCTTCAACGGTCATTTTTGGTTTTGCTGTTTTGTTAAGTGATGTTTCATTTTGTCTTCATTTTGAGTGTGTTAAGATGGTTAGTTAGAAGTGATGCTATAACTGCATCACAAATTTCAGGCAATGAGAGCAGACAAACAGAGGCTAAAGGCAGCACCGGTAAATCCAGCTACACCGAGACCAAAATCATGGCGCCCGTCTTTACAAAGCATCTCAGAGTTTTCCATTTGAAATGTATTGTCTCCCATAACATTATTTGTTTGTCTCATTCATGTTAGATGCTCCTGTCGGGTGGATTGAGTTTCATAATTATCTTCCATTATAATCACTATGTTCAGTTACAATATGTTTGTGTGAGATATTGGATCGAACTCTAAAATGATCGAAGTTTGTTCGCAAGTAATGCGTGTTGTAGTCGAAATTTGTTCTAACATGCATTAGTCAATATTACTAGGTTTGTTAGCATGTTGAATTGGACCTTACTTGTAAACTCAATTGTTTAAGTTAACTTGTACCCTAAGTTAGCTTGTAATGGATAATTGTTAAAAAATTCATTAAATTAGTGTACTAGTTTTCTTATAAATAGCATATCAGTCTCTCATCTTGTATAAAAAAAATAGGAAGATAATATCTTAATTCAAAAGAGAGAAGTTACTTGTTATTCTTGTATACTTGTAATCTCGTTTGATAGATAAAGGAAAGGATAGCCGTTTATAATCCATCTTTATTGTTTCTTTTTGTTTGTTTTCTTTGTTAACCCTAACCCTTGTGTGTTTTTTTAATATAAAAAAGCTGATTATATTTTGTTTTAGAGCATTCTATTCTCAACAGATTGTATTAGAAGAAGAAAAAAAATTGAATACAAAATCAAAATCTACTAAAGTTCTTTTTAATGCTACAGTTGAAGTATACAATGTTACAAGGAAATGATAAATCTTTACATTGTAAAAAGACAGAAATGTGAAAATACATTTCATTTTGGTTTTGAATTCCAAATTTTCCAATCTTCGTCAACATAATTTTGTGCCCATATTAGTGATGCTCTAGCAGCCAGAGGTGCTCCTGGTAGTTTCTTCTTCTTTAAAGCAACCAACATATCCGTGAATGGCGTCACCAACAATGTCCCAGGACCTCCATACTCCTTGTGCAAAAATTTGCTAAATATCTGTTTTCCATTAAAGACTAGTTACTATTATGACTCGCTTAGTCATTAGTTTAAAGTGAAATTAAACATGTTCGAAATGACGTGTTTGAAGAAATCAGAGTAATATTTGTCAAAATCTTTGCAATTCAATCAACTCACCATCAATCCAAACATGCACACAGTTAGATAGATGACAAACAGAGTGCAATTTTTTTTATGGAAAAGACAAATTACCGAGAATGATTTTGTTTCTTCTACATATTTGTTTATTTTTACAAAAAGACTTGGATTCAAAGGGAAATAAAGGCGGTGTCTAGAGTGGGGAAATATGATATGATCTATGGTGGACCAATGCTTAATAAATAGTTTGAAACTCCAACAGCTGGTGACACTAGAAACTCATAGTAATAATCTCCCTCATGATTGAGATGGTGACCCAATTGGTGCCGAATTGACATAATAAAATAGCGCCTCAAAACTCAGCTTATGCTCGTTTTCTCTTGATTTTGTTTAACCAACGCCGATTAGATCACTATCTCAGTCGTAAGGACATGGAGATCCCTGAACTTCTATTGCTCAAACTACAGAGAAAGCTGAGGAGGTAATCAAACAAAGATAACCTTATCATTTACAATAGTGATAATTGATGCCCCTTTTTCAACTGATTGATGAAAGTAATGCAAAGTATTAGAACACTAAATCCTGCTCTAAAGAAAACATATAAACAAATGCACATAACACATTGATCACGGAGTTCGGCTAATTGTGTCTATACCTCCAACAACAGGATGACTATAGTAGTTTTTCCATAATGTAATTCTTAAAAGTTACACAATACTACAACACAAGGAATATGGGTCATTCTCAACATAAATGGTCCGCATGCAATTAAATCTAATTTGACTTTTGTGTATGTCCAAGTTCCTGAAATAGTCTTACTGTAACCATGGCATTAAATGCATTGATTAGTTAAACCATGATACTTCCAATAAAACCTTATGCATGTAGGTGGGGAAGGATTAAAGTCACAAGATATGGACATCACAACTACTATGAAAACGAACAGAGCAAACTTAATGTTAAAAGACTAGATTTCAGCAGGATTTGAATAAGTAAGCTGTAAGCAGCTATATTTTAGAACTCTCGCAATCAAATTTCACATAAAAACTAAAAAATAAATCATTCATTGACTCTACAATGGTTAATCATATAATATAATCAATATCTTTGAATGGGACAAACAGAAAATAACAAAATTGCAAAGATGTCTTACTTATTCACAAGGTTTAAAAAAAAATCTGTTACCGCGAAAACAGTCGCGACAAAACCGTACCGAAAAGTGTCCTATATCGTTATTCACTGTTATCAAAAGGTGCCGGTACCGGTATCACAACCGCAATTAGTGTCGCTACATCTGTATCGACCAAAATCGCAAAAGCCTTTACGCAACCGTGACACTTATTTAAAACCTAATTCAATCACATTTTTATGACTTTCAGCCTATAAAATATACTTATCTATTTTTTTGCTTCAGTATCTATTAGTTAATCCTACAAATTACAAAATCATTTTTAATCCTTAAAGAGAAACCAATTGTATATTTGGTTCAAGTTTTTTCTCAAACACCTTGTATACAAAGTATATTAAACAAAAACAATATCTTAACTAGGTTTACCGTTACAATGCATTTAATTTTTCAAAGTGAACTTTCAAGGAAAACGTCATTAACTAACCTGAACACAAACGTCAATAACCGTATCAAGTTCATCACCGAACTCGTCTACATCCTTCGAAAGCTTCTGCAAGAGCTCAACTTTGAATTTGCGTGTCTCATATTTAGCGAATTCAGGGATTGGGTCAGGGTACACGTGCTGCTGTGTGAGTGAGTGTCCGAGAACGCGTGTGAGGGTGGTTCTGGCGAAGAGGGAAGAAGAAGGGAGTGGGCATTGGAAATAGTGGCGCGGGATAAGGCAGGGTGTGCTCAGGATAAGGGGTTTAGAGGGTAGTGGTTTTGATGGAGAGAGAGTAACCGTTGTCAGGAACGAAGAAGATGCAAATGAGAGAGAGGAATTGAGTAGCAGCATTGGTGATGCCAGAGTCTTGGTTGATTTCGATAATCTTCTCTGCAGTATTATTTTGGACATAAATTTTTGGTTCTCCACTGTTGTTCAGCTAAATAAATTATTATTCATTTATTTTCTAAAATTATTGATTTTGTAGGTTTAAATATTAAATTATTATAGATTAAATATGTTTCTGTTTTTCTTAAATATCTTAAATGATTATTTTTATTTCTCAAAATATTGTCTAGAAAGAATGATTTTTTTTAACTAAATCAAACAATGGTATTTAAACTCTAATAATGTAAGACTTTAGTGGGTTCATTATCTTCCTGAATTCTTTTGTGTATTTTTCATTAGGTTAACTTGGTCTCTAAATGCCTAGTTGATCATGTTCTAATAAAATCACTCAGAAGGACTAGTTAAATAACAATGAACATCAAAAGCTTTATGTTTGAATCAATTGAATTTGTTATTATGAAATTGAAAGGTTTAATAACACTAAATTATTATTGAAATCTAACAATAATAATAAGTTTATTGATAAAAAAATATGAGAAAAAGAACAATGACAACGATTCAAAATGTAGAATAGCGGTAAAAAGTAAAAGATTTGAAAGAATTTTTTTAGGGTTTTTATCGTCTCTACAGGAATCGATACGAGAAAAAAAAATATCGTTCAACAATCTCTACGTTTCTAAACTTGGTTTGAATGGTTTAAAAAAGTAAAATAAAATGTAAAAAGAACAACATATGAACATGTAATAAAAGTACGGAAAATAATTTATCAGACATTATATTTTATTTTACCTATCATGTACTAAAAAATCTATCAATCAATTATACGCCACCTAAATCACTTATCAATATCATCATGTGCCGCTCACAACAAAGGTTATGTCTAACGCAAAGTCGAGAGAGCAACTGTTTCGTCTCATCGATAATGTCTTATGCAACTCAACAACACGGAGGATTAAGAACCGATACCCACGTGAATATTAGACCTAAATCTAACAGATGTTCATCTTAGGTCGAGTTCGAATCATATATGTCTATAGCAATCCAAACCCATTAAGATAAATATTGAAATCAAAGATTAACATCGATAAAGATTTGTAAAAGAGATTTTATACAATGATCAATAAATGTACATACAATCAAAGTAAACATATATACAACACATCAACAAATAGAAAATACATAGAGAAGAAGGAAGAAGAATAAACATCTCTTGGTTTGTCAACACCGATTGAAGCAAATTCGACTCTGGATCGTCAAGATGCATAATCTAATATTTTTTCTGAGCTTATTTACACAAATAATGTTGGTGATGGAGTTGGGATCAAAAAATCCCCAAAACCATACCTAAAAAATCTTAATGAAATGAATATATAGGGGTTGGGATTCACAGGCGCGCTAAGCACCCTTAGATCGCGCTAAGCACGATCTCACTTAATATACTATCAAACCGACATAAACCTCACTAAGCGCGGTCTACTCCCGCTAAGTGCGATTAGTAAAATAAAAAGCGCTGCCTCTGCCATCTAGTTCCCCAGCGCGTAAAAAGTTGTGTTAAGCGTGAATGACAGGATTTTGTTGGTCAAAACTGCATTTTGAAGCATCCCTCTTGGCTCAAATGGGTCTATACTTCAACCATGCATTATTACCTACAATAACAGATGAAAAACTATCAAAACTCAATGAAATGTACACAAAAATGCAAAATATACAACGGTATGTAAATTATACAAAAAGTACACAAAACGGGAGACTATTAACGGAAAACAAACGAATAAAATCGTTGAGCGATAACTATTCACACTCAAAATAACAACAATTTTACACTCAACAAACTCTCCCCAACTTAAACTTGTTTTTTCTCAAACAAGAATCGATCAACTCAAAGAAACAAAAGCAATTATCAAAAAATCATGCTCAACAAGTCTTTACAAATGAAAAACAAATGTATGATACACAAATTAAAAGTACATACAAAGCAATGCTTACCACTAAACTACAATATCACAATGACTATGAAACAAAATCTAAGTACAAAACACATGCCAAAAATTCTAAAATCATACAAATGTTCAAGAATGAATCACACCTAACACATAACTTCATCAAGGGGTGAAAAACAAACATGAGGGACAAACTCACACATAAAAATCTTGATAACAAAAATTCAAATTATGCATTCATCTAAAAAAACTTATATTGAAAGTATAAAAGAAAAAATCACAAGGGCTTTAAGGGTCGTAATGTGGCTTGGATAACAAACAATTGTTTTTCTCAAGATAAAAGAAACAAAAATTTGCCTAGTCAAATGAGAGTGATCATTTCTCACAATCTCAAGCATTCACAAATTCCAATCACTTTTTTCTCTTTTCTAAATTGTTACACCATTCCATTCAACTTATTAACACAACATTGTTATATTTTTTTCTTCTTTTTCAACAGTTTTTCCTTTTTTTCTTTTCTTTTTTTTTTCTTTCTTTTTCAATGTTTTTTTTCTCAACCACATAGCAACCAACCTTTCTTCTCTCCAACTTGAATACAACCAATTATGTAAAGTGAATGTTCCCAAATTTATTAGATAAGGGTAAAAACTCAAATAGCAAGTCATGGTTATGGTTCAAGAAAAATATTAAAATTCATATAAAAATTTAATTCAACACCAACATGGATTCTAACAAAGGCTCAAAGGGGTAAGCAAATTCGCACTCACTCACAAGATATATTGACTATTTGGTCAAGTGGTTATGCTTAAAATTAAACAAAATGTCTTGATCATTTTAGTGCTATCATACAAACAACACAAATACAAGATTAAACATAATTCAAACGAGTTAAACAAGAAAGTTGGTCTCCATGCAATTTAGTAAACAATGAAAAAGTTTCTTACATTGGGATATGAACTAAAGTGATTTAAAATTGAACAAAAACTGCAAAAGAATAAATATCATGTAATTTGTACAAAGGCTAGAGTTCATAAACATGTTATGTTCTAGAAAAGCAATAAACACAAACCTTAGCAATACAACTCTCTTTAAAATTTTCACACTACCATAATATTTCCTTGTTAAAACAAAAAAAAAATGAACAATCACACAATGCCTCCTCAAGTTAATAAAAAAACAAGCTTAAGAAAAAACACAAAACTAACAAAATCAAATAAAAAATACTAAACATATACTAACAAAATGGGTGAAAGTGGATAAGAGAATGAGGGATTTTTCTTTGCAAAATAGGACGCGCTAAGCGACCCTTGCACGCACTAAGCGCGAACAGGAAAACTTATTTTTTCAAGATTAGTTATTTCTCTCATGCAACCCATCCATTTTCACTATATACCAACTATACTACTAAATATAAAACTTTACAAACTAAAAAATTGTTGGGTTGCCTCCAAACCAGCGTTCCTTTCACGTCATAAGATCGATGCATTATTTATGTACAAGCTCCTCCATGTTGCCTCTTTCACCGATATATACCAAATAAACATGTGCAACACTTGAGCAAACGTAAGTGAAAAACAAAGATATGCACAAACACATACACACACATGATGAACAACATATATATATATATATATATATATATATATATATATATATATATATATATATATATATATATATATATATATATATATATATATATATATATATATATATATATATATATATATATATATATATATATATATATATATATATAGATATATATAGAAGCTTAGAAATATAGAAGCTATCGCAATGCAATTCAATATCAAAACACTAATCCCCAGCAACGATGCCATTTTGTTCAGCTTGCAGTATAGTGTCAAGAAGCAAAAGATTTGGAAGAATTTTGTCCAGGTTTTTATCGTCTCCACAGGGATCGGTACGAGGGAAAGAATACTGTTCAACAATCTCTACATTTTTAAGTTTGGTTTGAATGGTTTAAAATAGTAAAGTAAAATACAAAAAGAACATCGTTTGAATAAGTAATTAAAGTATGAAAAATAATTCATTAGACATTGTATTTCATTTTACCTATCAAGTACTAAAAAATCTATTAATCAATTATACGTCACTTAAATCACTCATCAATATCATCATGTACCGCTCACAACAAAGATTATGTCTAAAAGTCGAGTGAACAATCGTATCGTCTTATCGATGATGTCTCATGCAACTCAACAACACGGAGCATTAAGAACTGATATCCACTTGAATATTAGACTTAAATCTAATAGATGTTCATCTTAAATCGAGTTTGAACCGTATATGTCTATTGCAATCCAAACCCATTAATATAAACATTGAAATCAAAGATTAACATCGATAAAGATTTTTAAAAGAGGTTTTGTACAACGATAAAAAAATGTATATAAAATCAAAGTAAACATACATACAACACCTCAAAAAATAGAAAACACATAGAGAAGAATGAAAAAGAACAAACAACTTTCGGTTTGTCAACGTCGATTGAAGCAAATTCGACTTCGGATCGTCAAGATGCACAATCTAATATTGTTTCTGAGCTTATTTCCACAAATAAAGTTGGTGATGGAGTTGGGAGCAAAAAAATCCCCAAACCCATACCCTAAAAAATCTGAATGAAATGAATATATAGGGGCTGAGATTCGCATCCGTGCTAAACGCCCTCAGATCGCGCTAAAAGTTAGTGTGATCTCACTTAATATACTATCAAACTGACATAAACCGCACTAAGCGCGATTAGTTAAATAAAAAACATTGCCTCTGCCATCCAGTTCCCCAGCGTGCAAAAAGTTGTTCTAAGCGCGAATGACAGGATTTTGTTGGTTAAAACTACATTTTGAAGCATATCTCTTGACTCAAATGGGTCCATACTTCAATCATGCATTATTACCTACAACAACAGATGAAAAACTATCAAAACTCAATGAAATATACACGAAAGCGCAAAATATACACGATAAGTAAATTATACAAAAAGTACACAAAAAGGGAGGATTGTTAATGGAAAACAAATTAATAAAGTCGTAGAGTGATAATTATTCACATTTAAAATAACAACAATTTAGCAATCAACAACAACCAATATAAATTATCTTAAGAAACTAAAATAATCTATCATCATTATAAGGAAATCATTGATAAGCAAAAGCAAGATAAAAGGCAATAACACTGAGAAACTATTTATCCAATTCTATAAAACGAATTTACTCTTGATGAAAGAGAATATTTTAGATTTATTATACTTGCAAGAATTGTTACTAAGAGATTGCATAGAAGTTAATATTCACCCAATTTCTAAATGACAAACCCTATTTTTTATCGTAGTATTTCTCAATCTCTCCAACCAAGATAATTAGAAGTGTTTCTCAATTCCTTATATATCTCCAAAGATTTTTCAAATTCTAAGAAGTTCAAAGAATTTCTACCATTGTCTCTCTAATTAGAGTTATCACACCTTTCTTTTGTCTTCAAATCTTACTAACAAAAGTGTCAGAGACATATTTATAACGGCTGAAATTAGACTCAAATTATAACTGTTACTACCAAATTAGACTCAAATTAAATTTTAAGATGATATTAAATTCTATCTAAAAATTAATTTGATCACCTACCATATTTTAAAATCTGAACCAGTCATCGATCCGATCAAACTATTGGATTACTAGATAATTGGTCAGACGAGTGAGTCATTAGTCCACTGGTCGGACTGCATGACTTCTAATTCAGTTTATATATATATATATATATATATATATATATATATATATATATATATATATATATATATATATATATATATATATATATATATATATATATATATATATATATATATATATATATATATATATATATATATATATATATATATATATATATATATATATATATATATATATATATATATATATATATATATATATATATATATATATATATATATATATATATATATATATATATATATATATATATATATATATATATATATATATATTCAAGCTAAAAATTTAATTCCATCTTTCTTTGGTAACATAATTATTTTTCTAAATAATGAGGTTCATGCTGAAAATAATGTGAAAATATAATTTCATTTTTCTTTGGTAACATGATTTTTTTTTATAAAATTTTTGTTAATTTATAGTATTATTATATCATAGAATTAATTTTTTTTTTTTAACTTTTTTAAATTTATTATATTGTATGATTGAAATAAATAAGTTTAGTAAGAACGCATTAAAGAGAGATGTTGTAATTATAGAATATAGAAAAAATTATATCACGAGTCCTTTAAGTTATTTAATTGTAAAAAGTTGGTTTTTAAGTTTTTTTTTACTACAAGTTAGTCCTTTAAGTTACATAAACTATACACCGTTGGCGTTTTTTAATGATTCTTTTTCAAAAATGCATATCTGGCATTAACATTGCTTAGGTGGCTGTAACATTGCTGAGATGGTTGTAACGTTGATGACATGTATTTTTTTTTAAGTTAACTTTAACTAATTAAACAAAGATAAAGTATTAAATTGCATCCCTAAATCCCAAACTGAGAAAGGGAAAGAGCGATGAACGAAGAAGGGACATGAAACCTTAAACGTGAAGGAGGGAAGCTACGAACAAAGAAGGGAGAAGAAGGATTCTAAGGAGGTGAAGGAAGAAGCGAAGCATTAAACGTTGAGGTATGTGTCATTTTCCATATCGAACATGTATTTGATTTATAGAAGTCTAGGTTTTGTGTATGGTCCCTTTTATCTTTATTGCTTTCTACAACATACAACTCTCTTTCTCAAATGGATGTTTTTTATGTTGACTTTCATCATGGGGGACAATTTGATGATAGGGATACATATGTAGGAGGGGAAGTGTCAAATTGGAAGTGTGATGGTGATAGATGGAGTTATTTTGAAATTTTGGTGTTGTTAAAGAAATGGTGTATCCTGGGGTACTTGAAATGTGGTATGATTTTGTTGGTACATTAAAGGAGCTAGCAAATGACTTCGGTGCAATAGAACTACTAAATTGGTAAAAGACTAATAGAAAGGTAGACATATACATAGTCCACCCTATTTCCCAACCTAATGTAGCAGAAGCAGTTGATGTCCAACATGTCTTAACTTATGTACAACCCTCTAAACAACAAATTGAGGGCTGGCCATGAATTAGTGATTTTCAACCAAAGTCAACTGCATCTTTGGCTTTTAATCAACACATGATCTCAAGCCTTGAGACATGATTTAAGACACTCCAATACATCCTTAGAGTCCATCCATGATGTCCAAATAGCTTAAGAGATGGAAATTATTGAAGATCAAGAAATGAATTTCATTTGATACATAAGCAATCACAAGCCTTTGACTTTAATTTTTTGGTCAAATATGAGCTTCTCAAGTAAAATTTCATTGGAAATATGTTTGATGGTTGAGTTTGATCAAGAAAAATCAACAGAATGGAAGTTACTTGCAAAAAGGGAAACAAAAGAGAAATTGAATTTTTTCTAAGTTTTGGAAGTACAATGTTTTTTGTCCAACTTGCCAAGGCCATAATTTCCAATCCATTTTCTTTGCTTCAAAAAACAATTTAAAGAGCTCGTTCCATACTACAACTTTGTCCTTGAGGATGAATTCCCAAAAAATGCATAGATTTCAAGTTATGAGGCCATGAAGTTGGTGTTTCATTCAAATGTGAAGTTCAACACTTATAAACTTTTTGATATAAATATGCCTTATAAAAGTAACCAACTTGAGAGCCACTTTTCATCATGATCCATTTTAATTCAAGGAAAACTCAAAACATAAAAGTTGTAGAGCATATTTCAAGCTTTCCAAAGAGTCCAAGAACTCATTTTCCCATGCTTTACCTAGGAGATTCAAAGGGACAAAATTGGCCTTTCAAACATGAGCTTTAGGTCATTTTTCATGTCAAGAACTTGGGCAAATCCAATCCAAACCTACTCAATATTACTTTGCAAACCTTGTTGCTTCTAAATCTACCCTTGATTAGAAGTTTGTACTATTTTTTGAGGGATTACACAAATATTGGAGCATTTATCTAAAGTTTCATTCCATTTATGGAGGTTTTGGCCATATAGATCATAATGTCATTCTTGAAAAGTGACTTTATTCATAAAGCCAATTTCCCTTAAGACTTCAACTTTTTTCTTCTGCAGAAGCAAGATAAAAAAGATTCTAACCACTCAAGATAGCCTTGTAATTTGCATTGTGTCACTACATGAAAAACAACAGGCGAAAAAAACAAAGTTGCCACCGAACGTTATTTATCCTGACAGGGGGAAAGGAAACAATAAAAAAAAACCTCAGAAGAGAGAAGACATGGCCTCACAACAAATCCTAGGTTCGGGAGTCGATTACGCGAGAGGAAGGTATTAGCATCCCCTCGCGTCTGTTGTACTCAACGAGATCCACGCTTGTTGTTCTAATCAACATGTGTGTTTATCTAAAGCCTACTGCTAACAGAAATGAAAAAGGGGAAAAAAAGGAGACTCAATAGGACTTCGTCGTCCTAGGCTTATGTATTCTCATATGATATGAGAAAGTCAAAGTCAACGTAGTTCAAAGGGCTACTGGTGAATAAGGGGAAGGTTACTCGCCAAGACTTCGTTGTCTTGTGCCTACATATCCTCATTCAGATGAGAATGAAGAAATCCGAGCTTCTGTAGTTCATGGGACTAATTTTTAAGTGTTTTTTATGAGTGATGCTAAGTTCGCGTTTCAGCAGTTAGGGTCAATGTCTGTTTGCAGTAGAATGGAGATAACATGCCCTTTCTGAAAAAGGTTGACAAACAATCCCGAAATATAAAAAGATTTATAGTTTGTTCAATAGTTTTAATTGAAGTGAATTGATTTTGTTTGAGATTCATATTGCACTAAATTCTATGACATAGGAGCGAATGCGTCACAAGATTGCCCCTAAACGAGACGTATGCTAAACACTCTAGAAGAAGTAAGGAGAGACTCCCCACTCATAATTTCCCATATACTTAAGGTTCGTGGCACACAATACTCATCGTATTTATTAAGTGTTTTGATTTTTTTCCAGAAAAAGGAGAGACTCAAAGGGGAAAAGAAAATCTAGGGAAAACTCACCTGGATGAGTAAGGAACTTCTATCCTAATGTTAGCATGCAAAGATGGACTTAAGGTTGAGGTCAAGAAGGGACTACCCTAATGTTATCATGCATGGATTAACACCTAATGTCTATCCTACTCCAAGCTTAATGACAAATTAAGTTGGACTAGGAAGCCCTAAGGGAACATGCAAGAGCAAGCAAAACAAGCTAAAAGAAGGCACAAACAGCAGCATACAACAGCATTTAAAATAAGACAGCATTGCATTTACAACAACAACACAACAACATTTAACAATATGTACGGCAATAACTAACAACGCATGAACATGACAGCGGTGTATGCATCGGCCACATTAACATGAACACACATCATGTATTCCACAAGGTTGTGCAAGTATCATAAGCACACATCAAGAATTCAAGCAATCATGAACATGTGTCGCGCAAAATCAAGAAAAATGTATGAACATGTGACAAAGGAATAATCAACTATGATGAACATGTACCAACAATAATCAAGTGAACATACACCATGGATTTTAACAATTGATAATGCACATGAAAATATATGCACATTAATCATCATGAATATGCAACATCAACAAGCAAGAATTAACATGTAAACAAGTGTGCATCATGAACATGCTTCAAGAATACAAACAATTACATAATCAACAAATCGTGCATCAAATATTTGCATACGTACTACAAACGGAGGTTAAATAACTCAAGAAAATTCCATAAATATCAAATATATTAAGCCATGGAAGTTACATGTGGAAAGGAATCAAAATAAGCTCAAAAACAAGCAAAAAAACACATTTTACATCAAGTGTAATCGATTAACACCTATCTGTTAATCGATTAACAGTTGTCCAGAAGCTGAAAATAACACTGTAAAAAGGTGTAACAGATTAACAACTGCCCAGAAGCTGAAAAAAAGCACTGTGAAAGGGTATAATCGATTAACACATATATGTTAATCGATTACACATGCTGTAAAAGCAGAAAATTAATTTTCGGAAGCACTTTTTCATTATTAATTCAAGGTTCAAATGCAACATGTAATAGCATGCAATTTTGCACAAAAATTACATCAGATGGCAACAATCAAACACCAATTACATCAATCAAATAACAAGATCAACAATTAAATCAAACAATGGGTCAATTTGTAGCACCCCAAAATTTGCCTTTTCGTTTTAGCAGCATCTGGCTTTTGCTTCTTTGCATTTTCACATTTCTGCATTTGCATGGCATTTGTTCTTGAGACAGGGGGTCAAGGTTTTCCCGTGGCTCAGCTTTCATCTCAGTGCATGAACCTGAATAGCGAGCATCAGAGGCTCTGACATTTATTTTGCCCAGCGGTCGGGCGACCGATTTTATTTTATTTTTGCAAGGTACTTTCAGCTCAGAAAGCAGTATTCAGGCTATTGCAAGCATTTTCATGGTTATGATATTCAAAAGCAAGTTTCAGAAGTTGAACAGAGCTCAAAACAGTTGGAAACAGACAAACGGACAGATTTCCCTCCAAAAGGCGCCAAAATCCAAAATTTGAAGGTGTTAATCGATTAACACATATGGTTAATCGATTAACCAAGTCAAAATCAGGTCAAATCTGAAGTTTTGAAGGTGTTAACCGATTAACCTATATGGTTAATCGATTAACCAGTGCAGATTTTGCCTCTGCACGTGAATTTTCAATACAAACCACTTTGGGGTCCAATTTTGGTCATGTGCAAATCTGATTTTCACTTTGGGAAGGATTTAGAACCTATTTGAAATTTGGTTAATTTCATTTTCCCTCCAAATGCCCATTCCTCATCCCAAACCAAAATTTCCAAACCATATTCCAAACCTTACATTTGGATCCAAGCTTAAGTGATATTTAAGTGATCCACTCCAAACCAAAGGGGGCTAATCACTCATAATTCACTCTCATTTTCAGAATTGATCTCATTCTCTCTCAATTTTCCAATCTCCAAAACCTTCACCAAAGCTCTTCTCATTGAGATCATTGATTCTTCATTGAAATCCTTGATTTCTAAGAGCTAAACCTTCATCCATTCTCTCCATTTAATCAATTTCTTCATCCAATCTTCGTGCAAAATTGGATCTGAACTTGGAAGTGATTATTTGGAGCAATTTGGTTTAATCTCGAAGGATCTTCATTGCTACTACAAGAATTGGTGTGGATCTTGAAGTATTCCAGACTTCTAGCATTGGATCTGTTCAATTACAGTTGAATCAACATTAACCGAAGCAAATCTCCGCTTCGAAGGTTGGATCAAGTCTTATGGGCATGTCGAACATCCCCGAAGGAAGCAACCAACACTTCCCCCTATCGACTAACCTTCGGCCATGATGCAGTGTTGCCAGTTGAGATATACATACAGTCGGTCAGAATTCAAAGGCATCACGAAATCCCTCGAGAGATTTATTGGGACATGATGCTTGATGAGCTAGTGGATTTAGACGAGGAAAGATTAAAGGCTCTAGAACTCTTGAGAAGACAGAAGAAAAGAGTGGAGAAATCATATAACAAGAAGGTCAACGCAAAGGCGTTCCTAGTTGGAGATTTAGTACGGAGAGTAATCCTGCCTATGGATCGAAAGGTGAGGTCTTTAGGTAAATGGTCCCCAAAGTGGGAAGGACCATTCCAGGTATCGAAAGTTTTCTTTAATGGGGCATACGAAGTGACAGAGTTGAGTGAAGACAAAAGGATATTAAAAGTGAATGGCAAGTATTTGAAAAAATATAAGCCTGCACTTCAAGAGGTAAAAATTTCAGCAGAATAACATTCAAATATAAAGCAAAGCCATAAATGGTGATTAGAAAATACGCCAAAATGGACCAGTGTCTTACAAACAAAGTTAAAATGGCTTACAAAGGCCAGTAAAAAATTACTCTATTACAAAACCGAAGTAAATTAAAAAGGAAAATTTGACTTCATCTTAAGATAGTTCGACTTTTGAAGTTCGAGGCGGTTCTGACATCGGGTTTTCTCTATTCTCAGTTGGGCAACTTCGACTTCCAAGTGACGGGCTTCCTCGGTGTAGTTAACGGGATGTTCAAGTTTAGCTATTAAGGGGGAGTCATCGAAAGAAGATAATTCGGCATTCTTCTTCTTAGCTTTCGCTATCTTACTACAAAGTCTTTTGGTCTTGTGCTCCCAACAGGCAATGTTCGCCTCATTAGTAAGGACCTCTTGTTTATTTTTCTCCCTCGTCTCCTCCAATGCAGCGATCTTTTCTTCAGAGTCGACAACAACAGTCCAAGCGGCAGCTTCACTGCTTGATTTCTTCTAAATATCACCCTTAATCTGGGGCAATAGTCGAAAGTCTTGGTAAACCTGGTCAATTAAGGTGCCAACTTCTTGAATGACATTTGCGGCCTCAAGAGTAATCGATTTAAGATACACTTGTTGGAGAAGAGCTTTGAGGGGAAGATGGCTGGCTGGGCCCATCTGCAGAAGGGTGAAAAGATCCCCTTTGAAGATCTTTTTCTTAATTTTGTCAAGAGCACTGTCAGTTGGCTGATTTGAAGTTTTTCCTTCAGATGTCGAGGTGCTGGGGTTCTTCCAGAAGAATGACTTCGCCTGCTCAAGAGAAGCCTGATGTATTGTCGAGGGTTTGAAACCTTCAATGCATCAAGTTTGGTTGCGGTAAGCTGAGTTTCGCCTTGGAGGGGGATTGTTAGAGTGTCCTTGGGGGTAGAAGAAACATGAGTCCTTATCACTTCAGCAGTGGTGGTTTTTCTGACGGAAGTTTCCACAGGTTTTGATTCTTTATCTTGACCCTCCTTTGCCTCTGCGCCATCTTCTTCCATTTCATCTCCAGTACCTTCGTCATTGGAATCGTTCAATTTAGACTAGTGCATGGATTGATCTTCAATAGCATGATCACCTTCGACATCATTTTCGTCCACACCTATCATTTAACCCAAGGGAGAACTGTTCGTGTCGACCAAGTTTGTACCCCCCCTCCAAAGTGTTGACTTCATCATCTTCTACAATAGGATTGACAAAAATATTGTTGTCTTCGTGGTCAGACCCATCAATCTGAGACTGTTGGGTAGTTGTCTTCGCAGGTGAAAGAGGGACTGTGAAAGAATCAGGTTTATTAATCTCACCAAGAGAACTCATGCCAGAACCCAAATCAGAGGTGGGGTGATAGGTAGGCTCACCTTGGCTATTCAAGGGATAGAGTGATAGAGGGAGCTTCATCGGATCAGATTTTGGAGCCCCAGCATCAGCCTAGAAAAAACGGACATCAAAAAGAGTAGGACCAAAAATCAGTGCAAGGCCCAAAGAAAGATAGATGCACAACATACCTTGAAATTTTCATCAGCAGGGCTGGAGTTGTCACTCTCCATAGGAACAACAGTTTGGATCGAAGCATCCCCCGTTGGAGCATTGGTAAGGTCTTCAGGGGGAATGTTAGTTTGAGGTATGTTGGTTGCAAGAGAAGCGGATGGAGCATCAGGAGTATCCACATCGTGGGTGATCTTTCGTTTTCTTTTCACTTGAAGACTTTCGCGAGGAGATCCATCTTCGTCATCAGAATCAATGATAATCTGGGCAGAGGCCCTTTTCAGCCTTTTTTGTGGGGTGGGTGGTTTTCGACTAGCCTGAAAGCAACATAAAGTGTTAAAGGTAATTGAGGAAGTCGAAATAGTAGAAAGTTACGAAGGATTACCTTCTGGTCTTCGACCTTGCCTTCAGTCTTTGTTACTGGGGCAACACGTTTTGGAGCAGCTAAAAAAATAAATAAGACCAATATCGGTTAGCAACAATAAAGCTCAGGGAGGAAAGTCCAAATCGAAGGGGGATGAACCTTCAAGAAAGTAGGATTCAATGCGAACATCTTCGGTACTAACATGAAGGTGCCCTTTAAACGTATCGAGTGTATGTTTAGTCGGGACCACCCGCTGCGCTTTGGGCTTCGACTGCTGTTGAAGGATTTTTATAGCGTCTCCACAAATAAACCAATCTGGGAATGGAGGGGCAAGAGCTACGCCAAAACCATAAGTTGGTAGTCGAGGGACTTTTGGGGGGAAAAGTTTAAAGGCAACCTCATACCGTTTCTCACGAGGAACAGAAGAGGGAATCTTTAAATTGTCTAATTTTTTAGAAAACTTTTCCTTCAAAGTGACAGCAGCCTCACAGATGGTCCGACTAACATCATCTGGTCGATAGGCAGTTTCGAAGTACTTCTGGAAGGCTTGAATCTCTTTGATATGGGTAGACATATCTTTCTTTATCTTCTCCTACATATTAACGAAAGCTTGGTCAATCAAGCGAGCAAAACTCGAAGCGTCAAAAAACTCTGAGGCATAATGTTTTGACCACCAGTCGTAGAAATCTTGGGAGCAGAAATAAGAGGGTTCAAAATGGACAGGTGTAAGGAAAGACTTATGGGCATGGCGTGCCAACTGTGTCGAACAGTCAAGGGGAGAAAGCACCGCGAGAGGGAGTATGATGTGTGACTTCTTGTCATATAGGCACTTGGGCAAAGTCTGTATTAATCCAAACTGCCTGGACACCAAGTTTGGTTGGTAGACTACTAAGCTGGTCTGACCTCTAACAAGGTTTAATTTGTGAACCAATAGTTGAGGTATGAGGAATCGTTCTCAAATCATCTTTGATTCCTCTTCTTGTTTCTTTAATGGAGCAAGGAAGGGCCTGGTGAACCACTCTGGGCCACATCTTCGTTCTGCAAAAGGAGCCATCTTCGAGGTGAACTCATACAGTTTGGCGAACATGTGAATGAAGTTGGATAAGTTGGATCGAAGATTATGTCCTTCTTCTCTAGGAGTAAGCTGGGCCAAGCGAGGCCATTCGACTCGTCTCTCAGAAACTGAAGACGAACCTCCATCGACTTCGCCTCTGTTGGGGAGGTTATGTTCAAAAGTGGCATTAAGCCACAACTGGAGGAGCCAAAAGGGGCCCGATAACAGCAAGTTGCCGTGGATTTCAGGGTCTTTTAACTTGGCAGCATCTTTACCCAAAGCCTCGTAGAGACTGGCCACAATCATCTCACTCAGGTAGATGCCTCTCTTTAAGTGCAGTTGGTTGGCCAGCACAAGGTATTTTCATGCCACCTGCAGAGACTTCGTACAAAATACGTAACGAGATAACCACATGGCCAGAAAGGCTATATGTTCCTCGTTATCGACAGAGTTGTTGATTTTGTTATAATAGTGTTGAACAAAGGTTATGTAAGTATGTTTGGTGTTGGAAAATTCTATGGTGTCTTGGCTATCAATTTCAGGGTCGTAAACAAGGTCGTGGGGTTTTAGGCCCACAATGGCAGCTACATCAAGCAAGGTGGGTGTCATCATCCCACAGGGGAGGTGGAAAGTATTGTGAGTACTGTCCCAGAAAAACAAGGAAGAAGCCAACATAAGGGGGCAGTAAGTAGGGCCTACCTTCGACATCATTATCAGATCATAAATCTCGGTGTCCTTCCAATCTTGGGCTTTCACTTTCTCTATTTTTGCCAGCAAATTGAGGCAAAGTTCAGAATCTTTAAAGTAGGGGGTAGCCCTAAATAATCTGGCTCCATCATGGAGATACCTGAGATCTACGTCGAAGAGGGTTAGGTTATCAGGGCCATCAGTGGAGACTTTTCTAGAATCTTTTTGCCCTAAAGGTTTGGTGACTTTGTAGGAGGGAAATAAGTCTCTAATGGAAGAATAATCAAGAACTAAAGGAGGCAAAGGGCCAGACATGGCTAAGGGTTTACCTGCAACAGTAACTGGGATGATTACCTGTGATTCATAAATGTGGCGTTTCTCTTCTGACAAGGGTTCGCGAATGGACTATTGGTTCTTCACTACCTTAGGACCGCTCAAACTGGAAAAGGGCGGGAGAGTTGATGCAGAAGCTTGCCCTTTGAGTTGCATCTTCTTCTTTTGATAATCAACCATTGTTGAAAGTAGTGAAAAGTTTGTTGGTTTGGAGAATAGAAAATTGGAGGAAGAGAAATGCAAAGAGTGTTGTTAGGAGTTAGAGAAGTTGGAAAAATTAAAATATTAGAGGAGAATTGCTTATATAGTATGGAGATTGAAAGTTTTCATCATTAAGGGGCTAGAGCTAGTGGGCCACGTGTGCGCCTGGAGTAGGGTGGCAGATATAGTAGTTACAATTCACGTCCCCTAGGCTGAAAAGGTGATGATGGCCCACGATTTTGGTGGTTCCCGAAAAAATTGCCACGATGAAAGTGACGTCAGGAACGTGTATCAAGGTGGTGGAACAACACCTTGCGTGTCCTTCTCTATTTTCTTTTTTTCTCTTCCTTCCCTTTCACCTTCCCAGACTTGTATTGGGGGAAAGAGCATCAGATGACACATATGAAAAGGACAAGCGGCGTCGAAATCAGACGCTGTCAAAAAATGTGCTTTTCCACATCAGAAGTCGAAATCAGACGCTGTCAAAAAATGTGCTTTTCCACATCAGAAGTCGAAAAGACATTTTTGGGGGGCAATTTGTTAGCTCCTAAATTCGACGCCTCTTGCAGAAGAAAGGAATTCAAGATGAAATGCCAGAAACAAGCTGAGAACAAAAGTTGGTCGAAAGGTGTAAGGCGGCTAAGGAAGGAATCAAAGGACTCACCAAGATTGAAAGAGAAGCAAGGACTTCGACCGCTTGTTACTGTTGTTGGTTCGTCGAAGGTTTGAAATTCAAAGGTTTTTGGAGGGAACAGTTTCGTTTTCCAAATGCTTAAGAAGACACGTGGCACCTTATGAGTAGTGGATCCATGCATTATGACAAGTGGTGAGAGGTGGTGATGTTGGAGGTTAGGAGAAGTTATTTTTTTACTATTATAAATAGGATGTCTTAGACATGAATAAGTGTGTTGTAATTTACCCTTGTACAAATTACTCTTAGAATTACTCCAAGTATACGAGCGTAGAGAAAGCGAGTATTATAGAGAATGTACGTGATGTAAACACACCATCTTTTATCTTAATGAAATTTACTTTACTTGCTTTAAACTTTACAAAGTCTTTTACTTTCTTTGCACCCTTCTTCCTTATTTCCGTTCTTTTCTTTCTTTTCTCTTTTTCCTATGCAATTCCTTTCTCTTCGCCCTTAATCTAATCTCCCTCTCCAAACAAACTTCTTTCTTTCTTTCATTGAAAGTTTTATTTTATCTTTTATGTTATTCCGTAGTCGAACAAGGTGTTTCTTTAGATTCTTTTACACCAATACTGCCTAAGTATGAAACTTAGATAGATCTCCAAAAACAAAAAAAACCTTTAGCACATGTCCTAGGATCAATCTGATCGATCCTGTGAGTCACCAAAGTTAGATTTGGAAGATCAGCGGTTTTTTCCCCCGATTTTCAAGGGAAACAACGCGCAGGTAACCTTGCCTTAGTATGCTGATATTGTAAACTACCTAGCCGCAAGCGTGCTCCCACCGGACTTAACTTATTAGCAAAAGAAGAAATTCTTCCACGACTTAAAGCACTATTATTGGGACGAACCTCTGCTTTTCAAGAGAGGAGCCGACAACATATTCCGTCGATGTGTCCCAGAGGAAGAAATAGAAGACATCATCTCTCATTGTCACTCCGCACCTTAGGGTGGACATGCAAGTACCTAAAAGACATGCGCGAAAATCCTACAATCTGGCCTATTCTGGCCCAGCCTTTGGAAAGATGTCCACGCTGCAATACTAAGGTGTGACCGGTGCCAACACACTGGAAACATTTCAAGGCGCGACAAGATGCCCCGAAAGGGTATTTTGGAAGTGGAAGTCTTTGATGTATGGGGGATCGATTTCATGGGTCCATTCCCATCTTCTTTTGGAAACAAATATATACTCGTTGTTGTCGACTACGTATCAAAATGGATTGAGGTTGTTGCCTCTCCAACTAACGACACACGAGTAGTCATCAAACTCTTTAAGAACACCATTTTTCCCATATTCGGTGTACCAAGACTTGTCATCAGTTACAGTGTTTCACACTTCATAGCGCGAATCTTTGATAAACTTCTATCAAAATATGGATTCAAACACCGTGTTGCAACACCGTATCACCCACAGACTAGCGGCCAAGTGGAGGTTTCAAACAGAGAAATAAAGCAAATCTTAGAAAAGACCGATGCCGCCTCTATGAAAGATTTTTCATCGAAATTAAACAACGCTTTATGGGCCTATAAGACTGCTTATAAGACGCCAATAGGAACCACACCATTTAAATTATTCTATAGAAAATCCTGCCACCTGCCAGTAGAGCTAGAGCATAAAGCCTTTTGGGCTATTAAAACGCTAAATTTAAACTAAACTGTCGCAAGAGAGAAACGAATCTTGAATCTTCACGAATGGGAAGAGCTTCGACTAGACGCATACGAGAATGCCCGCATATACAAGGAAAGAACCAAAAAGTGGCACGATAAGCGTTTAGTCAGAAAACAGTTCAATATGGGAGACGTCGTGCTCCTTTTCAACTCAAGATTAAGACTTTTCCCAAGAAAACTAAAGTCAAGATGGTCAGGTCCTTTTGAGGTAACTAAAACCCTTCAAAGTGGAGCAGTCGAAATCAACGATAAAAACAATGCGTCGTTCATAGTCAACGGACAACGTTTGAAGCACTACAATCAGATGAACACAGCAACTGCGTGAGCAGTCTGAAATTGTTAGAGCTTCCCGCTATACACCCCAACTAGCTTGTCACCAAGCTATCGTCAGGCTTTTGACGTTAAAAACAGCGCTGAATGGGAGGCAACCCATTTCTCCTCGTTCTTCCCATTTGATTTATTTATTTACTTTATGTTTTTCGTTTGACCTATGCTTTTACACTACTTCCTTACCGTCACACCCTAATTTTTGACCTTAAGATTCCACCTCCTTCATTTTTACGTGTTTCTTTTTGCTATCGTGCTTGTGTTTACTGTGACTAACAAGTATGTGCATGTATATTAATTTCAAGTGGAGATAACACTCATAATCCTATCCTTCCGGACATAGTCAGTTGGTTCTTATTCAAGATGGTCCAAAGGTTTCAAGTTGGGTTGGGCCACTTTCATAACTATCTCTCATGGCCGCAAGCTCAAGCACGGCAAAGTAAGTCCAAATGATAAGTTTATGCTTATGAAGATTTCATCATTTAAGTAGCCAAGTACCAAGTTCAAAGAAGTCTTCATATGATTGTACCGGATTCTGATACCGAAATGCAAAGTGTAAAGTCACTCAAGACTTTTATTTCAAGGACCATCACAAATTTAAGTACAAATTAAGTTCCAAATCACAAGGCCCATTTTAGACAAGGACGATTTACATGGCAAGGAAGATTGAATTGCACACATTTTGTTTCAATTTCAAGACAAGACATGTGGATACTTGACAAGTTTGGGTGAATGTTTTATCATTACCAATTCAAGTTCAATTAGGTTACAACAGCGTATGTCTTGTTTCCAACACAAAGGCACCTGGGTCCTAGAGATTGCATGACTACATGAAGTTACACCACAGTGGGCTTAATTACTCCCATTCGCCATTTCTAACATAGAGCATCAATGTTTAGATGCGGGGTTTTCATTGGAATATGTCACTACCACCAAACCACAGTCATTTGAAGCCAACTTAAAAAAACATCATACATTCATTAACATTCGCAAGATCTTTCAACACAATAAGTACAAGTTCATTTCCAAACGGTCAATGCTGTTACAATGCACTAATAAAAGAAGAAAACTTTCATAAAGAACTACAGGTGAGTCCTACATAGGCGCCAAAACGAGGAAGAACAGGTCTCGTTATTTCCAAGCCACGCGGCCACAGAAAATACTTGGAAGAAGGTTTTGTTTACCCGGCCTCATAGGCTGCTGCCGACCTTCTGTCGCAATATGCTGTGCGGAGGAACTAACAGTGAGAGATTGGACCTGCATTCGGTGTTAACAGAATCATTAACCTGGAGAAATGAAGATTAAGAGGACTCAGAACATCATCCATTGACCAGATAAAACCAAAGAGCGTTACCTACGTTTTTTAAACTTAAGGCTGTTGTACTTAACTAGGAAATAGACATTCTCCGGACGAGCTTGATTCGCCAACTGTTACGGTATCTCGATCTCAAAATTATTGAGTCATTGTAGTAATGACAATCCTGTCTTGGCTGCAAAAGAAGAAGAAATATGACTAAGAGCATAACCACAACCAAACCAACATGTCCCACGCACGAGGAAGCAGAATTGGCAACATACACACTAAACCAGAACAAAACTAGCTGTACTGAGACAACAACTGCTAGTGTACTGAGACAATAACTGCAGTACCTGCAAGAAAGCCATAGCAAGCAGTTAGTGGGTAAATAACTTTCTGTTAAGGAACTACAAAATCTCGAACATCAACGGGAGATTAGTCTGAAGGGTATTCGAATGAAAGAGAACCACATTTTGACTAATGACATTAAGAAATTACACCCAAAAGGAATCTAAATTCGACTTTGAAAGAGTTTTGGCATGTGGTATTTATTCATTCAAGTCCCCAATGCCACTCATTACATAGATGAGTTCTAGTGGAAATACAAAAGAAAGTCATTTAACACTAAGATTCCTACAGCTATGACATCCTGGAACCTCTGTCTCAATCATACATACTCACCCTGTTCGTTTCAAAGCTTGAGTGAGGTGCGAGCTTCATCATTAGTTCCCAAGTGTTGCGCAGCGAGCGAACTCTTTGAACTTATGATAGATAGTGTTGTAACTACTGTTCCTGGACGCGCTTCAATCTCACTGTTACAGGAGGATGATTCTGCAAAGATTACACCAAACAATCATTCAGTTTCCATAACAAATACACGGTAAAGCAAGTTCCACCAATATTTGGTCTTCAAAGAAGTCGAAGCAGAAAGGAGTCCACCAGACAAAACCCAATAATTAACAGCAATAAGCACCGATTGGAAGAAGGGTGCTGTCAATATAAACGATGATGGAATTGGTTAGCATGAAGGCGGAACTACGACAAACGTCTACACAACCTGCATTACAACCCAAGAAATAACTGATACACAACACCTGCAGTAAGACACATGACCAGTTGTGAGAATGCTAACACAAATCCAAGCAATAACTGTCAAGGTTCAAAAGGTACAGAAGTTTGGAATTACATGATCATTTTGAAGCATTATAGGCTAGGCTTACATTCCAAGATAACCATAAAATTGATCCAAGTGGCCCTAGAAAGTTACATCAGATTCAATCTCACAAACCTCCCCAAGCACGAAGCCTCCCCCCTTGGGTTTCTAATTCACCTATTGGCCCAACCCATTCGCTTCCTACACCTGCCAAAACGCAAATCAAAGTTAGCAAACCAGTCAGGGAATATACCCTGTTCAAAAATATATCCTATTCAGATCCTAGTAGATCCCTCAGCATTAATTAGAAGATTCTTCAAAACAAATCATCAACAAATAACCCTCATCAGCGACATTAATTCAACCAGACGAGAATGGAAGCGTTTCCAATCCTGACAAAACAAGAATGGAAGGTCTTAATGCAAGCAATCAAGGTTTCAATCAGGTTTTAAAAACCCAAGGCCCAAAAATCGTCTATAAAAAGAGGGGAACTTGGAGCGTAAAAGGGATCTCAGAGAGTGAAAATCGAAACTCAGAAAAAGGAAAAGTACAAAACCCTAAGTAAGTCTAAGTGAGAAGAGAAGGAGGACTTATCTGCTCAACCGTCGAAGCCATCAATCGCCAATCTCCCGCGCCGCTAAAGTCCCTTGTTGAATCCGGCGAAAACCACCAAGCAGTAAAAATCGTTTTGATCTCGTCATTTTTTTGTTTGATTATGATGTTTGTGTTTCAGTTAGAATGAAGAAAAGAAGGAAGGAAGAAGCCGAAGCAGAAGAGAGAAACAAACGAAAGAGAGAAGGGAATCGAGGAGAGGAATTGGGGGGGACGACCGGCTCCGCTAGGGTTTTCGTTGATCCGCCGTTTGTGTTTGTGTTCTTCGTATCTTGTGTGTTTACACTGCTTGTAACCTAATGAATTATGTGCTTGCACGACCACGGTAGTACCGTGGTCCTTCGCTGTTATCACCACACGATCCACTTATCTCCTTATCATGTGGACCACACTGCACGCCCATGGTAGACTAATGCACCACATAACGCCGGATTTACACCTTAATTCATATTAACAAACTAATTAATCTATAACCTGTTTTTTAGAAGATAATGTTAAATTAACCCAGTTTTATAAAAAAAATGACTAGTAGAACTTTTTTTTTATAATAAACCAATTTATTTAATCCAATCTTGTAACCCCAAAACTAATTTATTTAATCAAACGACTAATTAACCTTTTGTAGTTAACCATATTCAAACCTTTTATAAAACTCTATTTAATTTAATAAAAAAAAACATTCTATCTAATTAACTTCTATCAAATAATATTAATTTGTTCTTTCAACATAATTATTTCACTTAGTTGAGTTTCATTTAATAAGTTTAGTAAATAAAAAAATATTCTATAATAAAAGATTTCTTTTAATCTAAAATAAGTTTATCTAAGAATAATAGGACCAAAAAAAAAATCTTGATAATCAAGAACTCATTTCATGTTAATCAATTTCTTTTGTTCTAGTTACTAATAATATTCTTTTATCTAAGTTTACCGGTATTAATAAAAAACTAATAATCCATTATTTAAACAACCCTTTTATATTATAATAATCACCAAACGTACTTTTGTTAGGAAATAAATAATAATAATCAATTTATAGTTCACGATCAAAGTCAATGTAATTCTTTTATAAATCAATTCGCTCTTAATTTAACATTTTCTAAAATCAGCCTCATCAATTAATCTTTTTCCTCAAATTAATCATTAAAATCAATCTCGGCTAAAATGAACCAACATCGTAATCAATCGTGCACGTTTGCGCAGCCACTTCACAATTCACTCTCACACACTTCAGCGCTTTCATGCGTATGTGTATGTTTTATCTTTACTCGCAATTTTATCTTCAGCAATTTACATTATTGCAATTTACTTCACCGCATCGCATTCCGTCCAAAGGAAAAACCTACACATGAGTCAACACTTGTGTGTAGTGCACATCACTTGCATCATTCTCCCCTACGATCCTTGATCCCATTCAAGTCGATCTCTTAAGATAGATCCTACCCCATAGGAAGGATTGTTCTTTATCTTTACAACATAGGAAAATAATACAACTCTACATACAATATTCAAACATTCAAACACGATAGAGATAGATGTCAATCATCTTAAGCGAGATAGAATCTCCACCCCACATCAATATAATCAATACCGTAGGGACTTTGCCTTAAGAGAGATGGAGGCGTACATCGTCGATCAATATCCGAGTACTTGAGCCCTTCTCTTAAGACGATGCAAAGACTATTTTTCTACAATTTGTGGCGGTTAAATCTCCCTTAAAATGATAACTCACATTTTCTCCTAAAATCAATCAATCAACTACCCTAAACCCGTAGGAACTTTGACCACAGTCAATAATTCCTCAAACCCTTTAGGGGAACTACAGATACTCTGATTCCACTCCCGTAAGGATATGTAGGCATAAGATGCGATATCTTATCGAGTATACTTAGAAATAAACCCCTAGGTCTTTTCATCCTTAAGCAGATAACCCTTAGTAATAAAACAACATAAAACAAGAGGTTCCTGTAGAGTACTACAGAAACTTAGGATGCTAGCACCTTCCCTAAGTTTAACCAACCCCCGAACCTAAAACTCTCTAAACCTTGCATTTGCATTGCATTGTGGGTATTTCGATCTTTATCCCTTCCTTTGGACAAATCAAAGTTCGGTTGCAAAATGAATTAAAGATTCAAACTAATCAATAGTTTGGTATCCAAATTTCACCGCGACACTTACTAACTTTCAACTTTTACTTTGATGTTATTTTCTCCCTTCTTATTTTTATTTTATCACCTTCTGTTTCTAAAACTTAATTTGAATAAATCTGTTTTCAACTATTTTCAGGATTTTTAACCCTTCCTACTTTCTCCTCTTTTTATCTGACTAACTCTCGAGCATGGCTAACATCGACTACATGGTAATTGTATTTAGAGGACCAGCTCAGCAAGCTAGATTTCAGGCCCTGACACAGAGAGGCATCACCTTAACCATTTACTCTGATATATCCACCATGGACCAACTAGGAATCCACGACGATATCCTTTTCTTATATAACCAATTAGGATGGGAAAACACTGCCCTGAAGACTCGTTTTGTTACCTTTAGAGAACTCACTTTCGAATCCCTTAGTTCATTAACCTACATACCCGAACATGGTTATGGCTCCACCAAGGAACTGATTTGCTTTAGACTCTTTGATACCAATTTCACATACAACCGTAAGTTACTAGCTGACCTCTTAGGATTTCCTAGCGGACCATTCGTGTATACCGAAGTCCATGAAGTAGACATGGATATAGAGTTAGATTGTTTCTGGGGAACAATCACAGGAAACTATCACCCTGAACAAGATGACATGAACTCTAACGAAATACATAACCCTGCGATCCGTTACTTCCATAGGATGCTAGCCCATACCCTTTTTGCGAAGGAGGAAATTATCACCTCCGTCTCTAAGGAAGAACTTTTCATTTTGTATTGTGCCTCACAAAGTTGACCCGTTAATGCCGTGCCTTTCATGATGAGAGCCTTCGAGAAACTCAATCAGGATCCTAATTTGTCCATCTTAATAGGCGGCCTTGTAACCATGATTGCTAGTAAAATTAGCCTTAGGTATCAGATGAATCGAGCTATTCACTTTGGCAGCATCCGACTTATGGACAGAGAATTCTGCTTTAACCAGCGCATAGTTGGTAACTTAGCACCAGCACCATACGAGTACCTCATTGCCGACCAACCGGTCCAACTTTTCACGCTACCTAACCATGAGCTGACCAGTGTCCATAACCGAAATAACTGGTTGTACGAGTTGAATGAGCTTATGGGTCCGCCTTCACCTCATTCTACGCCACAAGATTACATGTACGATGACGATCACATCTCCGAAGCACATGATTTTATGTATTATAAGGACTATGTGTTAGACGCAGAGACAGATCTCGAGACCCCGCCAGACTACCATGATTTCCCCGAACCCAATCCTAACCAAAACACTGAAAAGTTGGAAAACATCATGAAAACCATGGATGAATTCAAGACGGAAATCACAACGGTAAAGGACGAACTGAAAACATTGCAAAAGGATTTGATAAGTTTCAAGAGTTTGGCCACATAATTCAAGAGTTCAACAAGTTAAAGAAGCAGAAGGGTTGATGCTTTATCTTTTATTTTTTTAGTTTTATTTTTACCGCAGTGGAATAATTTTACAGCTTTCTAGTTTATGTCTTTTAAATTTCTGAATTTTCCTTCGTTTTTGTATTTGGTTGAACAATCCCATTATTTTTGCATTCAATTGATATTTTGCGTATTTTTATTGTTAATCCATTTTCTCTCTACTTTACATTTCTAATTGTTGTTTATCTTACTGGCCTGCACTAAAATGTCAAATGTTCCAAATAATCCCAGTACAAACCCAACAGCATTTTTCTGCACTTGCAGAATTTGTTGATGTGACGATCGTCACAAGCATGTTACGCCCGTCACAGGTCTCACGACCGTGACACTCCTGTTACGAAAGTCACAGATCTTACGATCGTGACCATCCTGTAACGACCGTCACAAATTAAAAACCCTTTTCTGCTATTTCAGCAGAATACGACCATTTCAAATTTCTTCCCCCCTACATTCTGTAACCTCCCACTACCTCCATTTTCAATTCCTCATTCACTTTATTCAACCCTATCATTAATCTTTCCACCCCTTCAACTTCCTGTCCTTCATTATAAATCACCCATTTCTCAGTTAACCCGTTTTACAGAAACACACTCTCCCTCTCTCTCCACCCTCTTTCATACGACCCAACCACAACAATGGCATGACATAACCGTGAACTTCCTGACATGTCCACGATCATTTTCAGAGATGGAGAACGTGGAGACCAACAGAGGACAAACTACATCACCTTCTATCAACGGTCAGTACAACCGACTCGCTACACCCACGTCGCTTGTTTAACAGAGCTGGGCATTTTGGACGGCGTAACTTGGATGCTGCAGAATGCCGGCCTTTGGCATCTTTGCACGACACTGCAAACGACATACGAGACGCTGACCCTGGAGTTTTTAAGTTCTTTTTCCTATATTACCCCTACCGTCCAAACCAACCAACTCACCGGAGCCACATGTTTTCGAATGTTTGGCATGGAATACCGGCTGCCCCAGAATCAGATTGCTCAACTGTTGTAGTTCAACTACAGCGACAATGCTCACCGCAGAGTCCCCTCGGATCAGTTCTTCCAAGAAGCATTCGCCCTCTAGAACCAGCTGACCGACACCACCGCTGATGCTTGGGACAACCTAAACACTACTTACATTCACAATCCTGCCATCCGATACATCCATCGCATCCTCGGAAATACTATCTTCGCAAGGGACAGTAACCACAAGTTAAATTCCAAGGAGCTTTTATTTCTCCATTGCGTGTTCGCTCCTGAAGCCGTCAATGTTGCACCATTTCTGCTGGCCCACATACAAGCATATTGTGGTCGAGGTTCAAAACCATTTTACATCGGAGGTATCATTACCTCCTTAGCCATAGCCCTCAGCCTCAGCGACCGTCTGTAGAACCTTCCTTCACTGCCTCTGCTCCTACTTGACATCGACTACTGCCGCTCCTTCTACCTCATCAAAGTCAGAGCCGACGACAAATATCATCTGGTGGTATGTAACCGTACCGTCCGCAACATCATCATGCCTTACTATGACCGCACAAATCCGCAGGACCGAGCCAATTAGCTCTTTGATCTTTCTGCTCCTGAAGCAAATGCAGCTACTCCTCATGTTGAAGCCAATAGGCCTGCAGATGAGATGGAAGATGAAATGGACCGAGCAGCCCGCACCAAGACACAACCACCAGTTGACGAAGGCTCGTCCTCCCGACGTCGACGCTGCCCTGAGTCCGAGGTTACAAATGAAGAGATCCTTCGTGGTCTTTGGCAACAAAACCAGACGGCCGCCCAGCTCGAAGTTCGTCACCAAGAACAACACCAACAGATGATGGCACTGTTGCAGCAAATCCACTAGGGGAAGGTAGCCCAGGGTGAACGCCTTGACAATGTCATCGATGAGATGGATGCCCTTACTGTCCGAGTGGAAGGCCTTAGCGAATGTATTTATCACATCGGCGCTCTGAACCTCACGACACGAGGAGGACGACCTCGAGGCAGAGAGTAGTGTTCTCCGTAGCCATCCTGTGTTGCACCCCAAATTTTGACCCCTTAGATCCTCATCATCATTTTAGGATCATATTCATTTGATTATCTAACCTTAACCTATTTCAAGTTTGTCTTTGTCAAGATGCAGATGAATCAGGGTTCCGTACCGTCAAAAATCGAGGCTTTGATGGTTTAATCAATCAATGTGTTGATTGATTCAACTATAAAAAAGATTAAGGATACTACATTGGGTCAAGTATGAACCCAATTTGAGTTTGTCACCCAAGGATTAAGAATAGTGCAGTTCAGAACACCCGATTAGGGTTTCTGATAAGGAAAAGTCAACTATAGTTTGACTTTTGATTAAAATAGTGTTCCAATGATGGAATCATGGTCCATAAAGCTCATATGGCTTATTTAAGTTCACTCAAGAAGTTTCAATATCTCAGAGGACCCAGAACACCAACAGTCGATTCAGAGTTCTTCAATCAATCGGTTCGTCTGACTGAAAAGTCAACTCATTGACCAACATGGTTTTGACTCAAAATTGAAGGCAATTATGTTCCTAATGGTATATCACATCTATTCATAAATTTTGGTGACCACTGGATCAAGAATTGATAAGTAATCAAAAAGTTGGGAAATTAAGGTTTTGAAAAGGGCAAAGCCATAACTCCTTAACCACACAAGGGTTTTTGACCTAGTTTCAAGGGGAATGAATTCCTAAAACAATCATAAATATTGTAGTACCTAATTGGGGATTTTTAAAAAGTACAAGTGGGTTCCATAACTCTTCCTGGTTAGAGAGAACCAAGATCCACAAGTTGGCAAAAACTCACATTCGCAAAACTAGGTCAGCATGAATTTTTTTATTCCAAAACCTATCCAAATCGATGCTAATCAAAGGCTAAACCTCATTTATGATGTTTGAATTGATAATGAACATTTTAATATCAATTCACACAAAAATGACACAAAGATCAAAGGAAATCATTATTTAATGCAAGTTGCAAAAGTGAATAGTGAAGAAAGAGAAAAAAAGTGGCTACCCTTGTCAAATCATCAACTTTACTTCAACAAGTCACCTCATAACCTATCAAGCATGATGAAAACAATATATAGGGTATGGAGAATATATTAGTAGAGTGGCTTAAAGACAAGTATGAAGATTGCATTGGAAAACTCAAAGATTTTCATGATGGAAGGTTAAAATTGGCAATTTGCTTCACTTTTGCCCATACCTTAATCCAAGGCGTTTGACTATAAATAAAACTCACTTCCTACATCACAAAGACACCAGTTCCATTCTATAAACCATCTAGAACTCTCTCCCTTACACAATCACTAAATTCTTGCAAAATCTCACTAAGTCTCCAAAATCCCTCAAAATCTATTTTTGCAAAACACCTTCCAAAACCATTTCCAAACTTTTTCCAACTCAATAAACACTTCAAACACATCAAATATGATGTATTGAAGCTATCCAAATCACTTCCACACTTATGTAACAAGGTTTGAGTGAGTTGGTCTTTGAAATCTTTGGATTTTAGAGTTTTTCCTTCATTTACAAGGCATTTCGTCCACTAGCTTGCTTGGAGGTTCTTTGGAGCATCTATTCATCAACCTAGGAACATTTGAATATCTTGTAAGAGCTCTCAATATCTCTGGTTTTATTATTTCTTAAGCTTGCTTTAAGAGGTAAACCTAAAACTCATAAATGTGAACTTTCTACTTGCATTTCACATGCTACCATGAATTTTTTTAGGGTTTTCACCTTCCTATCTCTCATTTATTCATTTCAAAACTTTAATTTCATTCTCTTCTGAGTTTTATTTTAAAGTTATGATTTTGGCTTGTTAGCATCCTTGAGTACTTGAGTTTGATTAGAACTCTTGCTTGTAAGCATTTGTGTGTAATCATCATTAAAACTTGAAAGTTTTCTCCCATGAAGTTTTGAACTTCTCACTTACATTTGTTGTGACATTATTTGATTAGGCATGATGCCTGTAAGTATACATGTCATCTTGTAAGCCCTAATGAAACCTCATCTTTGTTAAGATGCATCTTTGTTAAGATCCCCTTCCATCTTTATTAAGTCTTGAAAGAACTTTCCCCTTCTAGATATTATAATATCTTGATGCTTGCTTTGGTCGTAACCATTTACCTTGATTGAAATCATTAATATTGTAATATCTTGATGTCTGCTTTGGTTGTAACCATTTATCTTGATTGAAATCATTGCTTGATATTGTAATATCTTAAATGCTTGCTTTTGGTTGTAACCATTCATCCTGATTGAAATCCTTGCTTATTGTAATGTGCTTGTTTATTCTTGGTTGTAACCATATCTCTTTATATTCATCATGTTTGAATGTTTATGCTTTGTTAAGTTTATTTCCCCAAAGTGATGAAACTCTTTAGTTCTCATCCAAGTTGCCTCATCTTTTCTCTTCCAAAGGAAAGTCTCTCTATTGAACTTTGGGTCATAGATAGCTCAATAAACTCATAGGTCTGGATATAACCTTCTCCCCCTTTTTGGTCTGGATAGAACCAATAGGATTTAAACTCATAGGTATGAATAGAACCTTCTCCCCCTTTTGGTCTGGATAGAACCAATAGGATTTACCCTCATAGGTCTGGATATAACCTTCTCCCCCTTTTGGTCTGGATAGAACCAATAGGATTTACCCTCATAGGTCTGGATAGAACCTTCTCCCCCTTTTTTGTCTGGATAGAACCAATAGGATTTAAACTCGTAGGTCTAGATAAAACTTTCTCCCTGTTTTGGTCTGGAAAGAACCAATTGATCCTTATTCTGTAGTTCGTGCCCTGAACTATGACCGCTCTGATTTCTCATTGGACAATGAGAATACGTAGGCATAAGATGCGATATCTTGACGAGCAACCTTTCCCCTTTCTCCCACCTTTTGGTCTGGATAGAACCATTTGGTCTTACAACGTAGAACTTTAGGATAGAGTTTGGTTAACTCTATGTAAGAATCATGGATATGATTACTTACTTCCCTTTCTTGAGAGTTCAACATAGATTTAGAGAGTTGTCTTAAACTCTACACAAGCATGGATATGTTTGTTCCCCTCTGAACCTTGATCATAATCAAGTGTTCTTCATCCCTTGTGAGGTGAACTACGATTGCTCTGATTCTATCCTAGTTAGGATACGTAGGCAGAGGACGCGATGTCTTTGCGAGCAAGCTCAGAAACCATCCTTAGGTATTAACCTTTACCTTTTACCCAATCCCAATCCTTAGCAAACATTTAGCAAAGTTATCATGCAAACAAACAAAAGGTTCATGTAGAGTACTACAGATGTTTAGGATGTGAGATACCTACCTTATGCATAACCAACCCCCGATCCCCGAATCTCTTAGCGTTGTTGTTACATCGCGCAAAAAGTTCTTTCTTTCTTTAGACCTTTCCTTTGGATAAATTAAAGTCCGGTTGTGAATTTAAGAATTAAGATTCAAGTTAATCAATAGCTTGGTATCACGATTCTCACCGTAACATCCTGTTGTTATTTTATTTCTTGCACTTTATTTCTTGTTGTTATATCCCTTCCACAGTCGTTTCAAACCAGTGAGGACACTGCTTGAGATGGTGTGGAGCGACACTTTATTTCACTTCACCTTTGTTATGTACGTTTCCTTTCAATTATTTTGATTCAGTACAATAAAGCTCATTTATGTATTCTTTTCCGTTACACGAACTTTCCCGCTTTATCCGTTTTATTCAAGCTTTACAAAAAAAAATTTCACTTCAAAACCGATGCACCACTCGATGCGCCAAAATAAAGGCCGAGTTAGGGAACCTCGAGAACTAATTCTAACGATACCAATACCGCCTTGACACCTTAGACCTCTGGTTTATGCGAGTCAGTTTCACTACCTGCGGTACCAAAGCCTCAGGTTTGAGCACCAAACGTAGCCCCTAGTAGTTTATACAAGCTGTCAGCACCGCCTTATGCATATACCACGTGGAAAGCCGATGAAAATAAGTGATCAGTAAGATCATAAAAAAAAATTGCTCCGCAACCACGTAGTGATTATCTACCTCTGATATCTCGGAATAACAAAAATAATAGCAAATAAAAGAATTCCTTTATCAGTTGGTTCATAGGTCTTTGGTTATGGACTCGGTAGGGAGAATTACGGTTCGATCCCCCACAACTTACAAATAGGACATATCAAAGGGTACCGCACTCGTGCACCAGACCCCATACAAAGAAAGACTGAAATCACTAACAGGTTATTCCACTACGTGCATGCAAAGGTAAAGGGCTTAATGTGATTGCGCTGGAATAAAACTGGGCAAAGCTTGGTGCGATGGACTTTACGCCAAGCTACAACAACATGATTAGAACCGGCTCGTACAAGAAGGAGGCCTTCGAGCACATACCGCTTAGTGTCACTGCCGTATGTGTGCTGTTTTAATCCTGTCTCCGACTTCCTGACTCAACGCCTCTAAAGCTATTTTGAAAACGCAAAGGAGCACGCCGTGTAACTGCATCATCTCATTTCTTAGAATTTTTGCTTGAGGACAAGCAAAGATTCAAGCTTAGGGGAGTTTGATAACGCGAAAATGTATATTACAAATGCCATGTTTTTATGTTGTTAATGTTTGGTTTCACCCCGATTTCAGATTGTTCTGAGCTATTTGTCAAGTGTTTTGCAGGTATATGAAGTTCACACTCCAAATGAGCAAGACAGAGAAAACTCATGATCAAATGCACAGAACAGAAGAAAAGAGACAGGAAATAGCAGAAAACGAAGATTTTTCTGATGTCACGATCGTCACACCCATGTGATGCCCGTCACAGACATCACGACTGTCACAGGCCCATCATGACCGTCACGCTCCTCACGACCGTCACACCTCCCTCACGATTGTCATGCAGGCAAAAACAAACTAACGTTCAAAATGAGAACGTGTCGACGAAGACTGAGATATTGATGGAACGTTTTCCCTATATTGTCTCACCATCAACTCCACTTCCTCAAGACTTCACGCAGAGAATCTCAACTAAAAAAGGAGGAGCCCTGGACCAGAAAAAGGGGAGCCGTATTGAAGATAACGAAGTGCTGCCAAATTTTGTTACTGAAGCCAAATATTGTTCTAGTTTCCTTTTCCTTTCCTTTATTTCCATTGCACTGCTTTTATTCCTTTTCCCGCACATTTACTTCTCGCCAAAGTAGAATCCTGCCGACATTGTGGAGGACTACTCAAGGACCGAGAGCTGAATTATTTACAGGTTTTTATTATTAATTGATTTTTCATTACCGTTATAATGCATGTTTACTTATTATTCGGCCATTGTTCAATTATGCAAGTTCTAAATCCCATGTCCAGCTAAACTACATTAATCGGTATGTAATAAATTAGTAGGACGAGATTCGATAACATCCGGTATTTTTTCTGCTTTTCAAACATGTTTCTGGCTGTAGTTTTTAATTTAATTTCCTAAATAAATCTTCATCGCGACAGCGAGAAATTATTCACAGTAGTTTTGCCACGACAGTGGGAAATTCATTAAGGTACGAACCGACACGCGAAAGCTGGGGTTCGAACCGGATAGTAAAAACTAGGCATACATTTTAAATACAGCGAAAGCGCTTTAAAAGGAATCAGAACTTAATAGTTTTTAAAAAGCGATTTTAACCCCGAATGGGATAGCGAAAGCATACATTCCGCCTTAGAGTTGCGACTAGCGTCAACAACCAACGTGAGACAAAAGTCTTTAAACAATTATCTTCTCCTGAAAACTATTTTGAAAATACTAAACCGCACCGGTGACATGTCGAATCTCCGAAAACTATAGTATTGCATACCGATTTCTCTTATTATTATTTAAAAAAAAACCTTATAACTTGCTCTTAATTTATCCTTTAATTCCGCACTTACTTCCTTAAAACCTTTTCCGACTTAGCTAAAAATAGTAACATTCGATAGCACTAGATTGATTATGAGTCTCTGTGGGATCGGTATCTTTATTACGACGCGATAGACTGTGCACTTGCAGTTAGTTTAGTTAGACTCAGAAAGTCTCGATCAATATGCGATGCATTCGCTCCTAGGTCATAGTCTTTAGTGCAACGTGAATCACAAACCGAATTAATTCACTTCACTAAAAAACTCAAAACAAACTTCAAACCCTTTTCCTTCGGGATTAATTGGAAAACCTTTTTCACAACAAAGAGTGTTATTAAGCTTTGGTTCTACCGCAAACATGCATTGTCCCAAACTGCTGGAACGGAGGTTTAACCCTACTCGGTTAAAACACTTAATCAATCTGTGGTTTTGTGTCATGCCGAACTACGTTTGCTCTGATTTCTCATACCAGATAAAGATACGTAGGCACAAGACGTGATGTCTTGGCGAGAAACCTTTCCCCCATAGTTAGCTGAACTATGTTGAATTTGACTTTCCCATTGCACGAGGGAATACGTAGGCACAGAGCGGCGATGCTCTGCCGAGTCTCTTTTCTTTACTTTTTTCTTGTGAGCCTGTAGCTAGATAGATTAAACACACCCTTAGATAGACAACAAGCGTGGATCCCGTCGAGTACGACGGACGTGAGGGATGCTCATACCTTCCCCTTGTGTAACCGACTCCCGAATCCAGGACTTGGTTGCGATGACCTCGTCTTTTCCCTTTTTCGTTAGGTTTTTCCGATCGTTTCCTTTCCATCTCTTTGGGATAAATAACAAAAGATGGCGACTCTTCTGTTTTCCGCCGGATGTTTTTTGCAGTTGCGACAGCTGGCGACTCTGTTGGGGACAAGAACATCCCCTATGCGAGTCAATCCTAGCGCTTGTTTGTTTATCTTCGGGTGTTGTATATAGGTGCTTTATTTACTTTTGCATTTTACTTTCCGCATTGTATCAATATTGTTGTGCTGTGGGGAGGGAATGTTCCATGGAGTGATAAGCCAGACCCAGGCTTGAGTACAAACCTAGCATTAATAGTGGAGACTAGTGGGGGCCTGTTTGCTTAGCAGACATAGTTCCCCATGAAATCTGCGCTCAGACGAGATTCTCTTTGATGATTTCCCTTCCGATTCTTAGGATCTATCAGGATTTTGGATTTGAGGGTTGTCGACTCTAGGGACCGATCATTTGTGATTCATCTAAGTGAGGCCTATTCGGGGAATTATGATGCCAAACCAGAAATGGTGAACGTATCATCGTTTCTTGAAAGTCTGTGATGCTGATGAGCGCATAGGATGTCGAACCTTATTAGTGGATAGGTCCATACCTATGAGAGGGATTGGGTTATGCAGGAAACCTTGACTTTCAGATTACCCGGTTCTCTTTGAAGTGTAAACCTGTGTTCTTGATATCAGAGGTTCCTATTATTATAGATATGCTATGTTCGCGCTAAAGCGGAGCGATGGTTCTTCTCGATCTACAGCGCAACAATCTTGATCCCCTGTTTGCATTTGCATGTGCATTTTCATTAACATGTATTTATGTTGCAGGTGCATATTGCTTCCCTGATTCTAGTGATCTTGTTCCTTATTTCTGACATGGAGCCCTTGAAGAGGACAGTGGCCTACAGGTTTCCGGCTCCAGATATCAGTCCTTTTTTGAGTTTGATTGCTATGGCCGATAAGAAGGTGATGGAAGACTTCAGGCAATCTTATGGGATACTGTTGAGATGTGTCTGTAAACCTTCAGCATATGAGATCAATGGTATCTATACTCTTCTACAGTTTTATGACGCCCAGCTAAGGTGTTTTGTCTTCCCTGATTATGTTCTAGAGGAGTATTCTGCATTGTTAGATGTGCCTATTCTAGATCAGATGTCGTTCTTCCATACTGACGTTAAGCCTAATCTGGCTAAGCTCACTGCTATTCTACATCTGGATGCTTCAGAGTTGGAGGGGAAGATGATCAAAAGGCTTGGGATGTTTGGTTTTCCTAGCCCCTTCTGGTGGAGAAAGCTCAGGAGTGTGCCAAAGACGATTGTTGGATCGTATTTAGTGCTATTCTAGCTCTCTGTATCTACGGTATTATATTATTCCCTAATCTTCCAGATTTCAAGGATACATATGCTTTCTACTTATTGGGCTCAGGGAACCCAATACCTACACTGCTCGGTGACGTTTATCACTCGATTCACTACAAGAATGAGAACCGAAGGGGGAAAATTGTGTCCTGTTGTGTTCCCTTGCTATACAGGTGGTTTGCCAGTCATATGCCCAAGACAGGTCCTTTTGTTACTTCTGCAGGTACATCAGAGTGGTCTGAGCGTCTGATGGGTTTGTCATCTGAGAACATCACTTGGTTTGATAGGAATATACTTGGTACAGAAATCATCTATCGCTGCAGCGGATTTCCTAACGTCCCTTTGGTCGGAAGGAAGGGGTGCATCAACTACAATCCATCATTGTTGGTTAGGCTGTTTGGATATGCATTGAGGGATCCTCCCAAGGAAGAAGAGGTACAAGAATCTTTGTACCTCATCAGGTTGTTGGATAGTGATACACTGGCCAAACATGAGCACGCTTGGAACAATATTCACAGGAAAGGAAAAACATTGTTGGGGAAAAGTAATAGCCGAGCCTATGATCCATACTTGAGCTAGATTTAGGCTAGAGCGAAGAGGTTGCTAATGCTGTTTCCCTTAGTTGCGCCTCTATATCCCCTCATGATTGAGGAGCCAACCACTGTGGACATTCAGAAGTACAACCAGTTTTGGTTCGAGAAAGAAGAACTTCGGAAGGCTAATGAGAAGTTAGAAGAAGAGATTACTCAGCTTCGGGGTGAAAAGAATGAAGCAAATTATTCTTTAAAGAGGCAGAATGAGCTCGTGAACAGATTGGGCATGGATTTGACCAAGCAAACTAGTTCTCGAGAGCGTTTGGATTTGGATCTCAAAGCTGCTGGGGATGTCCTTGCTTCCAAGAAGAAAGAATTAGACAAATCTTATCTAGAGATTTCGAAGTTCAACGAGCAGTGGAATGCAACTCTCACCAACAACAAAGCACGTGAAGATGGGTTGAAACAATTGGTTACCAAGCTGAAGGTTTAACTTAGAGCAAAAGATGAGAGGATTTCAGATGAAGCCTCGCTTAGACGACATAGAGATTGTAAGCTATACGAAACGCTTGCAACCTTGGAGGATTTCAGAGCGAGGGATGATTCGAAGAGGTGCAAGCTTGAAGAAGTCTTTGGTGAAGGTGCTTGGGAAGACTACGCTGAGGACCTACAGCGCGCTATTAGCCAGCGAGAGCTACTAATCCAGGGGTTGCTCACTAGACCGGATCATCCTGAGACGCATGGGTGTTAGAGGAGTTTCGGGCTTGGCGTCGCACTTGATGTTTTTTTACTTCTTTGTAGCTTGTTGTTGTTGTTGTATGGACCATCACCAGGCTTGTTGGTTGAGGTCATTCTGTTTGTATTCAGTGTTATGCCTGTATGCTGCTTGTTTGGGCTGTTCATTTGTATATGTGAGGTTTTTCTCTATGCTTGTCTGTGGGTTCTCCATTGTCGACCTGTTACTCTCGGAACTAGAATCAGGGGGGGGGGGGGGAATTTCCCTGTTGCTTGTTTAGTTCAGGATTGAGGAATTTGAGGAGTTCAGTTTCTACAGGTATCCAACTCGAGGGAATCAGCGAAAAGTAATGGATCAGGTTCAAGCTGAGTTGCAGGAAGTCAGGGCTCGCATGGCTCAATTCATGGAGTTGATGCAGACTGTTACTAGTAGGCAGGAATAATTAAGAACTTAGGTCCAGCCGTTGATAGCACGGGTTGACGAAGAGGGCGTTTTGCATGGAGGAGCTGGTGTTATTCCTCCACCGATTGGTGGATCTATCCCACAGGGTATCCCTACTATTGTTTTACCTTCGGGAGGAAGAGTTGCGAATGAGAATGGTAACGTTGCTGGTAATGGGAGTGTGTATGATGTGCACAGGGCTGCTGGCCCTCATTAGAAAGATAACCAGGATGATGTGTTTTCCGTGAGAGATATGGAGGGTGGTTTATCGACTAAAGCTGACTGAAGGTTTAAACTGATCGAGGAGAAGATGAAATCTTTTGAGAATCAGAACTCTTTGGGCCTTGATATGTCTAATCTTGGTCTAGTTCCTGGAGTCAGAATTGCTCCCAAATTCAAGGTGCCCGATTTTGACAAATACAAAGGGACGACCTGTCCAAGAGTGCATATTCGGGCATATTTCAGGAAGATGTCTGCTTACTCCAACGATGAAAAGCTGCTGATGCATTTTTTTCCAGGACAGTCTGGCAGGGGCATCTTTGGAGTGGTATATGGGACTTGAGAGAACTCATATCCGCAGCTGGAGAGAATTGGCCAATGCTTTTGTGCGTCACTATCAGTATAATAGTGATCTAGCACCCAAAAGGGTACAATTACAGAGCTTGTCGCAGAAAAGTATTGAGAGTTTCAAGGAATACGCCTAGAGGTGGTGGGATTTAGCTGCAAGGGTACAACCCCCTATGGTTGAAAGGGAGTTGATCGACCTGTTCATGGCATCACTACCTGATGTGTACTTTGAGAAGTTGATAGGCTGCATGTCTGCAGGGTTTTCGAATCTGGTAATTGCTGGCGAGAGAACCGAAAGTGGGATTAAGTCTGGAAAGATTCCAAATGGTGGTGGATCCTCTTCGGGAGGAACAAAGAAACCATATTCAGCGAACCCTACGAGAAGGGAAGGGGACGTAAATGCTATTTCTCACAAGGGTAAAGGTAGAGCTCAGTCCTGTCAGCATCAACAAGTTGCTACAGTAAATATCCCGGCCGCAGCTCCACGACCTTATGCTGCTAGACGCAGAATGCCTGATAGACAGTTCGTGAATCCTCCGATGCCGTATTCTCAGTTGTTATAACATTTGCTACAATTATAGTTGGTTCAGAAGAGGACTCTGACTCCTCTCACTGGTACACCACCTCCTGGCTACGATGTGAATGCTCATTGCGATTTTCACTCAGGCGCCCTAGGCCACGATATTGACCATTGCAAAGCTTTTAAGCACAAAGTCCAGGATCTGCTTGATTCCAAAGCTATTAACTTCACCAACGATGGGCCCAATGTGAATCAGAACCCGATGTCGAATCATGGGGTGGCAGGAGCCAATGCCATTATTAAGGGGGAGAAGCTAAATCTGGTAACTGATGTTGGGGATTTGAAGACTCCGCTGGGGTTTGTGAAGGCTAGCTTGTTGAAGAAGGGGGTGTTTCTAGGTTGTTCTCTTGACTGCTCAGAGTATGAAATGCATCCAGAGGGTTGTGATCTTTTGAGAAAGGGTATTCAGAGAATGATGGATGAGGGTTGTTTGCAATTTGATAGAGTTGTGAAAAAAGATGTTGAGAATAAAGTGAGTAATGATGGAAGCGAAGTTGCTACGATATCCATTCCATACCGGACAATCAATATTTCAGCGCCTGCTAGGCCAGCTCCGGTTATCATTACTGTACTTGGACCTGTGCCATACGAGATCACTAGAGCTATCCCACAGAATTATGGGGGAGAGGTGTTCTGTAATGGGCCAAACCAGGAATGGACAGCGTCTACAGATGGAAGTTTGTCAGTTGAGAATATTGTTGGGCCGGAGGTATCACTAGAAGTGGTAGGGTCTTTTCGCCACCAGAGGTTAACATTGATAAGAATGACAAAGGTAAAAGAAAGGCTGTGATTGAAGAGAATGTCCAACCACAGGTTGGAGCTGATGATCTTTCGAAGGATGCAGAGGAATTTATGAGACTTATTCGAAAAAGTGACTACAAGATTATGGACCACTTAAATCAGGCTCCTTCGAAGATTTCTATCCTGTCATTATTGTTGTGTTCGGAGGCACACCGCAATGCATTATTGAAGATCTTGAATGCAACATACGTACCCCAGGAGATTTCTGTTAACCAGTTGGAGGGGGTAGTAGCTCATGTAAACGCCGGTAATGGTCTCAGTTTTAGTGATTTGGATCTGACTCCTGCCTGGAGGAACCATAATCGTGCTTTGCACATATCCTTGGAATGTAGAGGTTCTTTGATGTCGCATGTCCTGGTTGATACAGGATCATCTCTCAATGTGCTTCTAAAGAAGGCGTTAATGAAGTTGGATATTCAAGGTTTGATATACACGCCAAGTGATTTGGTCGTGAGGGCTTTCGATGGATCTAAGAGATCAGTGTTTGGGGAGATCATGTTGCCTATTCAGATAGGACCAGAGATCTTTGATGAAACTTTCAACATTATGGATATCCAGCCAGCATACAGTTGTTTGCTTGGCCGACCTTGGATACACGCTGCAGGGGCAGTCACCTCCACATTGCATCAAAAGTTGAAGTATATGGTGGAAGGGAAGATAGTCACGATATGCGGTGAAAAGGATATTATGGTTAGCCATTTGTCATCCTTCAAGTACGTGGAAGTGGATGGGGAGATCCACAAAACACTCTGCCAAGCGTTTGAATAGTTCAGATTCAGGGGAAGTCTTCTGTAGAAGCCAGAGGCCCAGAGGTTTCGATGTCATCACTCAAGGAAGCTCGTGCTATCGTAGAATCCGGTTTGTCGTAGAAGTGGGGCCAAGTTCTTAATGTTCCCGTCAAGCAGGACAAGTTCGGCCTGGGATACAAACCCTCAAGTTCTTCTCAGAGCACTCCGAAGTACAGGGGACCTATGCAATTCACCAGTAGTGGTGTGGTATTTGACAGGATTAATGCCGTCGGAGATGATGAAGATGATAGTGACTGCGATATGGATGCTTGGATTCGTCCATGTGCTCCTGGCCAGAAGTTGTGCAACTGGACTACCGAAGAAGTCATTCATGTCACTATTGCAGAGTAATGTTCATTGTTTTGATTATGTTTAGTCCTACGTTCTGCCCAAGACGTAGTGACCCATTTGTGGGGCCCTTTTGTTATTCGCACTTTATCATTAAATAAAGGACGTTTTCGCATTCAAATATTGTGATCCCTATTTTTCTTGTTTTTGTTTTGAATTTATATTAAACAGAAAAATGGCCATGTGTTTTGTTTGTTGCATCGCATAATAAACATAACATTATCATGCAGGTCTTTTCTATCAGATGCCATCGATTCAGGTTCGGCTATGACTTTGTATAACTTTGATAATCCCATTTATCAAGCTGAAGAAGAGACTGACGAAGACTGTGAACTACCTGAAGAGTTAGCTAGGCTTCTCAAGCAGGAGGAAAGGGTTATTGTACCTCATCAGGAGGATATTGAGATTATCAATCTAGGCACCGAGGATGATAATAAAGAGGTTAAATTAGAGGCTACATTGGAAAACAGTGTCAAGAGAAGATTGGTTGAGATGCTCCGTGAGTATAAAGATATCTTCGCTTGGTCTTACCAAGACATGCTCGGGCTGGATATAGATATTGTGGTACACCGGTTACCTCTCAGAGAAGAATGTCTGCCAGTCAAGCAAAAGTTGAGACGAAAAAGGCCTGACATGGCAGTCAAGATCAAAGAAGAGGTTCAAAAGTAGTTGAATGCTGGGTTTCTTGCTGTCACGAATTACCCTCCGTGGGTCGCTAATATTGTTCCTGTTCCTAAGAAAGATGGAAAGGTCCGGATGTGCGTCGATTATCGAGATCTGAATAAAGCGAGCCCAAAAGACGATTTCCCGCTCCCCCATATCGATGTGTTGGTTGATAACACCGCTCAGTATTCTGTGTTTTCATTCATGGATGGCTTCTCTGGGTATAACCAAATCAAGATGGCCCCATAGGACATGGAGAAAACTACTTTCATCATACCATGGGGGACTTTTTGCTACAAGGTGATGCTCTTTGGATTGAAAAATGCAGGGGCAACTTATCAGCGGGCAATGGTCACTTTGTTTCATGATATGATTCATCATGAGGTTGAAGTCTATGTTGATGACATGATTGCAAAGTCACAGATGGAGGAGGGACATCTGGTCGATCTTCTGAAATTATTCGAAAGGTTGAGGAAGTTCAAGCTGAGGCTGAATCCTAACAAGTGCACCTTCGGGGTGAGATTTGGAAAGCTACTGGGTTTCATTGTCAGTGAAAGGGGTATTGAGGTAGATCCTGCCAAAATAAAAGCTATACAAGATATGCCTGAGTCGAGAACAGAAAAAGAGGTTCGTGGTTTTCTGGGGAGATTGAACTACATTGCAAGGTTCATATCTCATCTTACAGCCACTTGTGAACCAATATTCAAATTGCTAAGAAAAGATCAAACGATCAGGTGGAATGAAAATTTCCAGAAAGCATTCGAAAGAATAAAAGAATATTTGCAGGAACCTCCAATACTCATGCCTCTAGTTGCAGGGAGACCACTGATCATGTACCTCACGGTTCTTGAGAATTCAATGGGATGTGTGCTCGGTCAACCAGACGAGTCGGGTAGACAAGAGCATGTCATTTACTACCTGAGTAACAAGTTCACTGATTGTGAATCAAGATACTCGATGCTGGAAAAAACATGTTGTGCACTCACTTGGGCCGCTAAGCGTTTGAGACAGTACATGTTAAACCACACAACCTTATTAATTTCGAAGATGGATCCGTTCAAGTACGTCTTCGAGAAACAAGCACTCTCCGGAAGGATTTCCCGATGGCAGATGGTTTTAATGGAGTATGATATTCAATACGTTTCCCAGAAAGCCATTAAGGGAAGCGTCCTGTCAGAATATCTCACGGAACAACCAATTGAGGATTATCAGCCGACGAAGTTTGATTTTCCAGATGAAGACGTCATGTTTTTGAAAATGAAAGATTGTGATGATCCTTTACTGACGAGGGTCCTGAGAGTGGATCTCAGTGGAAACTTTTTTTCGACGTAGCAGTTAATTCATATGGTAATGGAATCGAGGCTATCATTACTACTCCTCACGGTTCTCATATACCGTTCATCGCCCGATTGAATTTCGCCTGCACCAATAATGAAGCCGAGTACGAAGCGTGCATATTGGGTTTAGAAGAGGCCGTTAATATGAGGATCAAGAATCTGGATGTGTACGGTGACTCAGCGTTAGTCGTTAACCAAATCAAAAGAGAGTGGGAAACTTGTTAGGCCAACCTGGTGCCTTATAGGGATTATACAAGGAGACTGTTTCCGTTCTTTGATAGAATCGAGTTCCATCATGTGCCAAAGTGAATTTCTGGAATGAAGCTCCAACCATCACTATTATGCGTCTTGATAGACCTGCTTTTGTGTTTGCAATTGAGAAAGCATCGGATGAAAAGCCTTGGTATTTTGATATCAAGCATTTTCTCAAGACTCAGGAATACCCATATGGGGCATCCAGCTGAGATAAGAGGACCTTAAGGAGGTTAGCCGGTAACTTTTATCTGAACAAAGACGATGTACTCTACAGGAGAAACTTCGACATGGTCTTGTTGTCCTGTGTTGATGAACTTGAAGCAAACCTGTTGATGGAGGAAGTCCACGAGAGTTCTTCGGGACCCATGCCAATGGACATGCAATGGCTAGGAAATTGTTGAGATCTGGGTATTATTGGATGACTATGGAATCTAATTACTTCAAATACGCCAGAAAATGCCATAAATGCCAGATTTATGCGGATAAAGTGCATGTGCCACCGGCTCCTCTGAATGTGTTAACGTCTCCGTGGCCTTTTGCTATGTGGGGAATCGATGTGATCGGAAAGATTGAGCTGACGACTTCTAATGGACATCACTTCATTCTGGTTGCGATTGATTACTTTACGAAGTGGGTAGAAGCAGCATCCTACGCTAATGTCACGAAGCAGGTGGTTGCCCGATTCATAAAGAAGGACATCATTTGTCGTTATGGAATTTCTGAGAGAATCATTACTGATAATGGTTCGAATTTGAATAACAAAATAATGAAGGAACTGTGTCAGGGTTTCAAGATTGAGCATCACAATTCTTCTCCATATCGTCCGAATATGAATGGCACTGTTGAGGCAGCTAACAAGAATATCAAGAAGATTGTGCGGAAGATGGTAGTGACCTACAAGGATTGGCACGAGATATTGCCCTTTGTTCTTCACAGTTATCGTACCTCGATGCGTACATCAACCAGAGCAACTCCTTTCTCACTAGTGTATGGCACAGAAGCGTTCCTGCCATTGGAAGTTGAGATTCCTTCTTTAAGGGTATTGTCGGATGTAAAGCTTGACGAAGTTAAGTGGGTGCGAACCAGGTTGAATCAGCTCAGCTTGATTGACGAGAAGAGATTGGTAGCTATTTCTCATGTCCGAGTGTACCAGAGTAGGATGAAGAAAGCCTTTGATCAGAAAGTGCGTCCTCGGTGCTTCTAGACGGGTAATTTGGTGTTGAAAAGGATCCTTCCTCCTCAGACAGATTACAGGGGAAAATAAACTCCTAAATACGAAGGTCCGTATGTGGTAAGAAAGGTTTTCTCTGGAGAAGCCTTATTACTATCTACCATGGATGGTGAAGATTTTTCGTCCCCTGTGAATGCAGACGTGGTTAAAAAATACTTTGCCTAAAGAGACCCGCTGGATAGAAAAGAAAAGTCCAGACAAAAATGGGGCATCCCGGCGAACCATAAAAAGAGAAGGTTCAGGAAAAAATTAGGGATAAAAGAAAAAGGAATAAACCCGCAAAGTTGAAAACCTGAAAAGGCGACTTTGGCAAAAATGGGTATCCCGGTGGATTGAAAACCCGAAAGGGAGATCCAGGAAAAAGTTAGGGATTTGAAAGCAAACGACTGCAGTCTGCGTTCGATCTGTGAGCTTAAGACCAATTATATCGAAGGAAAGGAATCAGTCCAGTCAGTCTTTTCAAAAGGCAAAACAAGGGGCACATCAGAGACATACAGGTCATAGCCGAATCGACACATGGTGGTTGTCTGTTTCCACGTTGCCGACATTTGTATATATTCTTTTGCTTTTATGCAATTGCCTCTTTTCAGGAATTGCATCCAAATTGTAATTTGCCTATTTACAGGCCTTTTATCAATAAAAGTGTTCACTTCAGTCAAAGAGCTTTCCTTTTCTTGTTTTACTTTTACTGTTTTGTTTGCAAAAACGTCCGATATTTTGATAAACATTGTAGGTGAAAACAGGAGGCTTTACAGAGCATAACGAAAGCAAGTGACTCTGCTCACGTGGTAAATGTCATGAATGGTAACTGAGGTAACCATTTCGCATGTGTATTCTCTTGTTTTATTGCAGGATGGCAGCTCTCCAGCAGAGATGTTCCTCCATGGCATTGAAGTTATAATACAGATTCGTTTCTCCCCTAGCAGAGATTTTGTCTTACCTACAGAGTCTCACTATCAGGTCAGGTATCGCCAGCGGAGGTGTGTAATGAATCTCCAGCGGAGTAGAGTTTTGACTCCCTACAAAGGCTAACCACCGGCAGGGTGGGTTTGTTCTCAGCATATTATTCTCTAGCAGAGGCAACGTCTTCGACGCCCTCTCCCCAACGAAGTTGACTTTCTGGTGTTCACCGGTAGTATCGGTATTCAGGGTTTCTTCCCCAAGCAGAGTTCAGTGCTGATTCCCTCGACGTGACAGATGTTTAGGCGAAGCATGATCCATTTCTCGGTAGAGTGATGCTTTCAGGGGAAGTATTTGATATTCTCCACCAGGGTGTAATTTCTTTCCAAGCAGAGTGAAGCTATTTCCCAACAGTACTTTACTTTCCGGTAGGGTCGTATTCTAAATGATTCTCCCCGGTTGAGTGTGTTTATTCCCTAGAGTGTTGGAAGACTGTTTCGGGTGTTTCCCCAGCCTATGCATTTGATCCCCATAAGAGTTGTTTCTGGGAAGCCATCCAGGGAATTTTCTTCAGCAGATTTTGATTCCCATCGGAGTGTTGTTGTTCTCTTTAGAACAGTTGTATCCGAGAAGGTGCCTTGCAAGGAGGTCATCCAGAGCTTGTTTGTTTCCCGGTATGAGTCTAATTGTACTTGGCGCACCCGGTCATCCCCAACAGAGTTGGCTTCGTATCTCCAACATTTATGTTGCTGGGGTGGTTCCTTTGCATTTTCATTTTTGCATAGCATCCTCCCAAATGCGTAGCATTTCCATTTCGTATGGAGCATTACGCCATTTTCAAGCATATGCATTTGAAGCATAAGCCAGGATTGGTATCTTTAAGACCAGATATCTTCTCAGCAGAGACTGTTGATTCAAGGGGTTTTCGTGTTATCCATGTCAGAATGGATCTTTGGGTTGGTTATTTTATCAGATTCTTCCCAGCTGAGTCATTTGGTTAAACGTCTTCGCTCTCCCCAAGTGAGTCACTTGCGAGTGTTGTCTTCCCTGGTCAAGCCTATTGTTCTTTTCCCCAACAGAGTTGTTCGATTTCCTCTGCAGAGTCCTTATTCCAACTCTTGGTTGGTAATCTTCGTTTTATTCCAACTCTTGGTTGGTGACCCAGTGGTGTTTGGATGTTATTTCAACTTTTGGTGGTTAATCCTTATTTTCCTCAGCAAAGTCGGGTATTCCAACTCTTGGTTGGTACTCCACAGCATAGTCCAAATTATTGTGTTTGGTATTCCAACTTTTGGTTGGCCTAGAAGGTGATCCCAACTTTTGGTTGGTAATCTCTAGTTTCCCCTCGCAGAGTCTTTGTTCCAACTTTTGGTTGGCAATCTTTGTTATTCTAACTCTTGGTTAGTAGCTTTTATTCTAACTCTTGGTTAGTAGCTTTTATCCTAACTCTCGGTTAGTAACTTTGGTTCTGACTTTTGGTCGATGAGGATTTTTCATGGAAATCCTAACTCTTGGTTAGTAGCTTTGATTCCGACTTTTGGTTGATGAGGATTTCCCAGCAATCCTAACTCTTGGTTAGTAGCTCTTGTTCCGATTTTTGGTCGATGGTGATCTTTTCATAGCGATCCTAACTTTTGGTTAGTAACCTTGTTTCCCAACTTTTGGTTGGATGTTATCCCCTGCAGTTGTTATCCCAACTTTTGGTCGGTGGTCTGATTGGTTGTTGTTCCAACTTTTGGTTGGCGGTCCTCCTCTATTCCTCAGCGAAGTCGTCATCCCAACTTTTGGTTGGTGAGGTTTGGTTGACGTTTTCTGTAACACCCCCTTCTATACCCCAAATAAATGCATATAAAACAATTAAGCACATACAAATTCATCAGAGTAAAAATTTTAGGATAAGGTATAAAGGAAGAATGTCACAGTTTCACCAACAAACTCTTTACCATTTTGCTCCATAAAATATGTAACATTTTCGTAGTTTTAGAAATCACATTTCAACAATTGATTTGAGCGGAAGAGAACATCATTTAATCAGTTCCAAAATATTAATTCAAATGCACATAAGTCATCCAGATTAATACATCATATCAGTTAGATTACAAAACCACATCAGCTGATACATCGCAATGTATCACAAAAGAATGACTATACTAGTCTAACTACTCGGTGTTACATATCAGAGCAGCCGACTCAAAAGAATGAAGACTAACTTCACAAAAGGACTCCAGCATCCTAATCTGCAATGCCTCATAGAGCATCACAAAACAGCAGAAGGGTGAGAAATATAACCATAATAATCAGGGCATGAGATTAAATATATATAGGTAATCATATAACACATATTCACATTTCTCACCACACTTCATACTCATAATTATAATTATATCGTGTTCACATATATCAACTTTATGAACATTCACAAGCACATCCCTTCATGCTTAATTTCACAATCATTCACAAGCACATTTATACAACAACAATATTATGCAATGTGACTCAACATATCCAATGCAACTCAATGCTATGCGGTACCGACTCTCGTTATCTTTTTTCGGTTTTCACTCTAAACCGGGTCCACCCTTCTAGACCGATAACTCGTTATCATTTTTCGGTTTTTACTTTAAACCGGGTCCACCTTTCTAGACCGATAACAACCAAGCCCGTCCCCTAGGCTTCAAACCCACCCTTCTAGGTTTGGGACAAGCCACTAGTTTCCACGAAACTAACAGACATTGCCTCTTGACTGAATGATGCATGTACAATCAACCAATCACAATAAATGCACTTAAGACCGTTCCCGCGTCTTAATCCCATGCATTCGAATAATTCACCCCTTCGAGAATTTCATCATGATTGCACATACAACATATATCAAACATTTATCAATGTATTCATTTCACACATCATCATATTCAACAACAATGCACACATATCACATATGTTCCCATGCATTCACACAACAATCGCATACATATATGCACTCACAATTCATTAGACGATACACATACATTCCTATTTGCATTCCCATGTATCTCTAATTATCACAACAATCAAGGTATTCACATCGTAATACCAATCATACAATTATAAGTTATGCACACATATTCAAAATGTTCTCATGCATAATCATTACATAATTGTATACACATCGAGCATTCGCAAATTCATTAAATAATACACACATAATCACTTATTATGTTCACATGTATTTATACTTGATGAAATTAACCTTTGAATCATAATTCTAGGATTCACGCCCGTAGGCTACCCACAGCACACATTATCACAATAGATCATATCTATATTCATATCATAAGGTATCCACCTATGCGAAGCCACCAAACCATCTCCACATGATCAACACAGCAAAAGAAAAATGTTGTCAAACTCGCCCACATTCGCCTGGCGAACCCTCGCGGCGAACCTTCGCCTGGCCTTCGCCTGGCGAACTCTCTCAGCGAACACTCGCTAGGCTTCGCCTTGCGAGACTTCCCAGCGAGCTCAAGTCAGTAGCTACTGACTTCATTCGCCACCATTCGCCAGCACCTTCGCTGGGCGAACCTTCGCTATCCACCTTCGCTTGGCGAACTCGCCAGCGAAGTCCACTGGGACTTAAACTTAATTATTCGCCAACATTCGCTAGGCTTCGCCTTTGCTCGCCTGGCGAGAGCCAGCGAACCTGCGCAAAACAGATTCACACTCTGTTCCTCCTTCACCAATCCATCATCAACCCTCTCTTACACATCCAAATCAGTATAAACAACATCAATACATGTTACCCGACTATTCTACGACATTATTACTCAGTTCAACCGATTAAATCATCAATCTACCGATTATCCAACATTTTGCCCTAAATGGAAAGTGATGGAAACTCTACCAAAACCCCAACCCAACATACATAACATCATACAATGATCAAATAGAAACATTTCTCACCCTTACCTCGATTAATCGGAGCTTTGATGTTGGTTCTTGATGATTTCCACTTTTCCTCTTCTTCTCCTCTCTTTCTCTCCTTTCTTCTTCTTTCCTCTTTCTTTCCAAATGTTTTCTATCTTTCTTTTCTTTTCTTCCTCACTTATATATTTCTTTTATTTTCTTTCCTTCCAATTTCCTTCTTAATTTTCTATTAATTCCAATTAATAAAAATTAATTCCAATATTAACATAAAATCCCACTAAATCAATTAATTTTTACAATTAATTATTTAATGAAATTTAGGCTGTTACAACTCTCCCCCACTTTAGGAATTTTCGTCTTCGAAAATGTTACCTGGTTCAAACAGTTCTGGATACGACTCTTTCATCTGACTCTCAAGCTCCCAAGTAACATTTCCACCAGCCGGTCCTCCCCAAGCGACCTTCACTAAAGCAATCTCTTTACCTCGAAGCTGCTTCAATTTCCGATCCTCTATCCGCATAGGTGATGTCTCAACAGTCAGGTTATCTCTCACCTACACATCATCTATTTGGACTACATGAGACGGATCCGCAATGTATTTCCTCAACTGAGATACATGGAATACGTCGTGAAGATTAGCAAGCGACGGTGGTAAAGCCACACGATAGGCCACTTCTCCTATCCTTTGCAAAATCTGATAAGGACCAATGAAACGCGGCGACAACTTGCACGACTTCAGTGCCCTACCAACACCTGTCATCGGAGTGACTCGAAGAAACACATGATCTCCCTCTTGAAATTCAAGTGCCTTCCTCCTCTTGTCATAATAACTCTTCTGACGACTCTGAGTAATTCTCATCTTCTCTTGAATCATCTTGATCTTATCAGTAGTATGTTGAACTAACTCGGGTCCAACAACAGAACTCTCTCCGGACTCGAACCAACACAATGGTGTCCTACACTGCCTACCATACAATGCCTCAAACGGTGCCATACCAATACTCGAATGGAAACTGTTGTTGTAGGTAAACTCAATCAAAGGAAAGTAGCTATCCCAAGCTCCTCCTTTTTCCAATACACAAGCTCTCAAAAGATCTTCAAGCGACTGAATCGTCCTCTCCGTCTGACCATCAGTCTGAGGATGATACGCTGAACTCAAAACTTAGTACCCAAAACACTTTGCAGGATCTCCCAAAATCTCGAAGTAAACCGCGGATCTCTATCCGAAACAATACTTAACGAAATACCATGCAGACACACAATCCTCTCAATATACAACTTAGCCAACTTCTCCAAAGGGTAATCCATACGCATAGGAATAAAGTGAGCAGATTTAGTCAATCTATCCACGATAACCCAAATAGCCTCAAAATTACTCGGCGTCCTCGGCAAACCCGATACAAAATCCATGGAGATACTATCCCATTTCCACTCAGGAATAAACAACGGCTTCATCAAACCCGATGGCTTCTGATGCTCAATCTTTGACTTCTGGCAAGTCAAACAAGAATATACAAATTCTGCGATATCCTTCTTCATACTAGGCCACCAAAATACTTTCCTCAAATCCTGATACATCTTAGTAGCACCCGGATGAATACTCAATCCGCTACGATGTCCTTCCTCAAGGATACTCTTTTTCAGCTCAACAACATTTGGAACACAAACTCGATCCCGACATCTCATAATACCATTCTCATCAATCCGAAAATCACCACCTTGGCCTTGGTTGATTAAAGTCAATCGATCAACTAAGCTCAAATCCAATTTCTGTCCTTCTCGAATTTCGTCCAAAATACCACTCGTAAGCTTTAACATACCCAAATTAAATCCAAAAGAAGTCTTCTCACATACCAAACTCAAATCCCGAAATTGCTCAATCAATTCCAACTCTTTCACCATCGATGCCGACATATGCAATGATTTCCGACTCAATGCATCCGCTACTACATTCGCTTTACCCGGATGGTAGTTCAAGCCAAAACCATAATCCTTCAAAAGTTCAAGCCATCTTCTTTGTCTCGCATTCAATTCCTTTTGATCAAAAAGATATCTCAAACTCTTGTGGTCACTAAACACTTCAAATCTTGTGCCAAATAAATAATGCCTCCAAAGTTTCAACACGAACACAACGGCGGCCAACTCTAAGTCATGCGTCGGATAATTCTTCCCATGCACTTTGAGTTGCCTCGAAGCATAAACTACAACTTGGTTATTCTGCATCAACACACCTCCTTAACCCATCAAAGAAGCATCACAATACACCACGAATGGTTCCTCTGGATTTGGCAGAATCAAAACAGGAGCTGTCGTCAACCTTCGCTTAAGTTCTTGAAAACTCGCTTCACACTTGGCGTCCCAAACAAAGGCTTGACCTTTCCTAGTCAACTGTGTCAACGACAATGATAACTTAGCAAATCCTTCAATAAACTTCCGATAATAACCGGCTAAACCAATAAAACTTCTGATCTCAAAAACTGACTTCGGAGTCTCCCATTGCGACACCGCTTCAACCTTCGACGGATCGACTGCAATACCACTACTAGAAATCACATGACCAAGGAAACTAACTTCCTTCAACCAAAATTAACACTTAGAGAGCTTCGCGAACAACTGTTTCTCTCTCAGCACAGATAACACAATCTTCAGATGCTCAGCATGCTCTCCTTCGCTCTTCGAATAAACCAAGATGTCGTCAATAAACACCACCACAAACTTATCCAAATAAGGATGGAAAATCCTATTCATGTACTCCATAAATACACCTGGTGCATTAGTCACACCAAATGGCATCACGGAATACTCATAGTGTCCATACCTCGTCCGAAAGGCCGTCTTCTGAATATCCTCAGCTTTCACACGGATCTGATGATACCCAGATCTCAAATCAATCTTGCTGAACACGCTTGCACCAACCAACTGATCCATCAGATCATCAATCCTTGGAAGTGGATACTTATTCTTAATAGTCACCTTGTTCAACTGTCTGTAATCCACACAGAGCCTCATAGAACCCTCTTTCTTCTTAACCAACAACACCGGTGCACCCCACGGTGACACGCTCGGACGAATAAACCTCTTTTCAAGCAAATCCTCAAGTTGACTCTTCAACTCTTTTAACTCCGAGGCCGACATACGATATGGAGCCATCGATATCGGACTAGTTCCAAGAATCAAATCTATCGAAAACTCCACTTCTCGCTCCGGCGGTAAATCCTTTATCTCTTCAGGGAATACTTCCGGAAAATCTCTAACAATGGGCAAAGCATCAATATCTTCACTTTCACTAGTCCTCAAAGTTGCCATAAGCATAAATACCTTAGCCCCATCTTGTACCGATTCCTTCACTTGTTTCCTCGTCATAAACAATTCCCTTTCAACATCCGAGTCGGGAAAAATAACCGTTTTGTCAAAACAGTTAATATACACACGATTGAATTTTAACCAATTCATTCCAAGAATGACATCCAGTTGATCTAAATGAAGACACACTAAATCAATCCCAAAATCTCTACCGAAAATACTCAACGGGCAATTCAAGCAAACATACGGTGTAGTTACCGAACCCATAGCAGGAGTATCAATAACCATACCGCCACCAATCACAGACAACTCAAGATTCAACCTTCTAACACAATCCAAAGAAATAAAAGAATGCGTAGCTCCGGTATCAATTATAGCGATCAAAGGTGCACCATTAATGAAACACGTACCTCGGATCAATCGATCGTCGCTAGCAGTCTCAGATCCAGATAGAGCGAACACTTTCCCGCTCCCTTGATTCTTCTTCGGCTTATCGCACTTGGTACTGATGTGCCCTCGCTCACCACAGTTATATCAAGTAACACCCGCACCGCTTCTGCACTCAAGAGCCTTGTGGCCTGGCTTGCCACACTTAAAACACGTCTTCTCAACACTTTTGCATTCCGGAGCACGATGTCCCTCTTCACCGCACCTATAACATCTCACCGGAGTAGAAACTCCCCCACTTGGCCTCTTGCCATAACCCATTCTCTGCTTCCCTTTGTCTGCAGGAGTCACATAAGGTTTTCCTCTGAATTGACCTTTTCCTTTCTTATGACTTAGGCTCTTGTAGTGGCTAGACCGAGCCCTACTGTCTTCATCATAGATTCTGCTCTTGTTAACCAACTCAGAAAACCGTCTGATTTCCTGGTACCCAATAGCTTGTCTAATCTCGGGTCTCAAACCGTTCACAAACTTGAGGCACTTAGACCTCTCAGCATTACCAGTATTATAGTGAGGACAAAATTTGATCAACTCCTCAAATTTCGCCGCATACTTAGCAACCGTCGAATTACCTTGCTTCAACTCAAGAAATTCGACCTCTTTCTTCCCCCGCACATCCTCTGGAAAATACTTCTCCAGAAAGGTTTCTCTAAACAAATCCCACGTAATCACAATATCATCTTCCTCAAATCTTTGGCGAGTATTACCCCACCAATCTTCAGCTTCTTCTTCGAGCATATGAGTCCCAAACTGCACCTTCTGTGCATCCGAGCAATTCATAACTCGAAAAATCTTTTCCACAGCTTTCAACCAAATTTGTGCCTTGTCCGGTTCATGAGTTCCCTTGAAGACCGGAGGGTTATTCTTTTGGAACTTTCCTAAAGCACGGAATCCATCATCAGCATGATTCCTCACATTCACATTGGCCGAAGGATTCTGCCCAATTGCCCTCGCCAATCTCGTCAATGCCTCCGCAATCGCTTCGTCGTTCCTTCCTGCAACCATCTTACTAATTCCAACAACAGAACTACGTAAGAACAACCAATATTGATAATGCATCACACGCATATCAATAACACACAGCGAAAAACACTCTAACAACTTGGCCGGACGGACCGACCTGCTCTGATACCACTATTGTAACACCCCCTTCTATACCCCAAATAAATGCATATAAAACAATTAAGCACATACAAATTCATCAGAGTAAAAATTTTAGGATAAGGTATAAAGGAAGAATGTCACAGTTTCACCAACAAACTCTTTACCATTTTGCTCCATAAAATATGTAACATTTTCGTAGTTTTAGAAATCACATTTCAACAATTGATTTGAGTGGAAGAGAACATCATTTAATCAGTTCCAAAATATTAATTCAAATGCACATAAGTCATCCAGATTAATACATCATATCAGTTAGATTACAAAACCACATCAGCTGATACATCACAATGTATCACAAAAGAATGACTATACTAGTCTAACTACCCGATGTTACATATCAGAGAAGCCGACTCAAAAGAATGAAGACTAACTTCACAAAAGGACTCCAGCATCCTAATCTGCAATGCCTCATAGAGCATTACAAAACAGCAGAAGGGTGAGAAATATAACCATAATAATCAGGGCATGAGATTACATATATATATAGGTAATCATATAACACATACTCACATTTCTCACCACACTTCATACTCATAATTATAATTATATCGTGTTCACATATATCAACTTTATGAACATTCACAAGCACATCCCTTCATGCTTAATTTCACAATCATTCATAAGCACATTTATACAACAACAATATTATGCAATGTGACTCAACATATCCAATGCAACTCAATGCTATGCGGTACCGACTCTCGTTATCTTTTTTCGGTTTTCACTCTAAACCGGGTCCACCCTTCTAGACCGATAACTCGTTATCATTTTTCGGTTTTTACTTTAAACCGGGTCCACCCTTCTAGACCGATAACAACCAAGCCCGTCCCCTAGGCTTCAAACCCACCCTTCTAGGTTTGGGACAAGCCACTAGTTTCCACGAAACTAACAGACATTGCCTCTTGACTGAATGATGCATGTACAATCAACCAATCACAATAAATGCACTTAAGACCGTTCCCGCGTCTTAATCCCATGCATTCGAATAATTCACCCCTTCGAGAATTTCATCATGATTGCACATACAACATATATCAAACATTTATCAATGTATTCATTTCACACATCATCATATTCAACAACAATGCACACATATCACATATGTTCCCATGCATTCACACAACAATCACATACATATATGCACTCACAATTCATTAGACAATACACATACATTCCTCATTGTATTCCCATGTATCTCTAATTATCACAACAATTAAGGTATTCACATTGCAATACCAATCATACAATTATAAGTTATGCACACATATTCAAAATGTTCTCATGCATACTCATTACATAATTGTATACACATCGAGCATTCGCAAATTCATTAAATAATACACACATAATCACTTATTATGTTCACATGTATTTATACTTGATGCAATTAACCTTTGAATCATAATTCTAGGATTCACGCCCGTAGGCTACCCACAGCACACATTATCACAATAGATCATATCTATATTCATATCATAAGGTATCCACCTATGCGAAACCACCAAACCATCTCCACATGATCAACACAGCAAAAGAAAAATGTTGTCAAACTCGCCCACATTCGCCTGGCGAACCCTCGCGGCGAACCTTCGCCTGGCCTTCGCCTGGCGAACTCTCTCAGCGAACACTCGCTAGGCTTCGCCTGGCGAGACTTCCCAGCGAGCCCAAGTCAGTAGCTACTGACTTCATTCGCCACCATTCGCCAGCACCTTCACTGGGCGAACCTTCGCTATCCACCTTCGCTTGGCGAACTCGCCAGCGAAGTCCACTGGGACTTAAACTTAATTATTCACCAACATTCGCTAGGCTTCGCCTGGCGAAGCTTCGCCTTTGCTCGCCTGGCGAGAGCCAGCGAACCTGCGCAGAACAGATTCACACTCTGTTCCTCCTTCACCAATCCATCATCAACCCTCTCTTACACATCCAAATCAGTATAAACAACATCAATACATGTTACCCGACTATTCTACGGCATTATTACTCAGTTCAACCGATTAAATCATCAATCTACCGATTATCCAACATTTTGCCCTAAATGGAAAGTGATGGAAACTCTACCAAAACCCCAACCCAACATACATAACATCATACAATGATCAAATAGAAACATTTCTCACCCTTACCTCGATTAATCGGAGCTTTGATGTTGGTTCTTGATGATTTCCACTTTTCCTCTTCTTCTCCTCTCTTTCTCTCCTTTCTTCTTCTTTCCTCTTTCTTTCCAAATGTTTTCTATCTTTCTTTTCTTTTCTTCCTCACTTATATATTTCTTTTATTTTCTTTCCTTCCAATTTCCTTCTTAATTTTCTATTAATTCTAATTAATAAAAATTAATTCCAATATTAACATAAAATCCCACTAAATCAATTAATTACTACAATTAATTATTTAATGAAATTTGGGCTGTTACATTTTCCAACTTTTGGTTGGTAGTCTTTGATTCCCCAGTAGGGTCGGTCTTGGACGTCTGTTTATTTTCCAACTTTTGGTTGGCAGTCTTTGATTACCCAGTAGGGTCGTAATATCCGGTTTGGTTGTCTGGTTGACGTTATTCTGGGTTTTGGTTGGTAACCTTTGTTCTTTGGTCGTTGATTCCGACTTTTGGTCAATATACCTCCCCAGCGAAGTCGTCTCGCCATGTAAATTTCGGTTAGTGTTGTGGTAATTCCAACTCTTGGTTGGTAGTGTGTGGTTTTATCCTCAGAGAGTAGCCATTATCCCATCTTTTGGATGGTATTGTCCAATTACTGTCTTGTGATGGATGTTATCCTGTGCAGATTCGTCTGGTTAGTCTACTCTTTCCCCAGTGAAGTCGTCACAAAGTTGTTTGGTTAATTTTCTCTTGTTCCCCAGCAGGGTTGTATCCCGACTTTTGGTTGGTACTTTGTGGGAGAGTTATTCCAACTCTTGGTTGGTATCTGTTGTTGGTTTCATCCCAACTCTTGGTTGGTTTCCGGGGCTTGTTATCCCAACTCTTGGTTGGTATCCAGGGTTCGTTATCCCAACTCTTGGTTGGTATTCCATGGTTCGTTATCCTAACTTTTGGTTGGTATCCTTAAGTTGTTCTCCCAACTCTTGGTTGGTATCTGTTGGTTGCTTCATTCTGGCTCTTGGTTGGCATTCTTTGGTTGTATCCAAACTCTTGGTTGGTATCCTTTAAATTTTATTCCAACTCTTGGTTGGTATCCGAGGTTTGTTATCCTGACTCTTGGTTGGTATCCGTTTATCCTTATCTCAACTTTTGGTTGGTACCCTTTTGTTTGTTGTCCCTACTTTTGGTTGGTATCCGGTGTTCGTTATCCCAACTCTTGGTTGGCATCCTCTGACTGTTATTCCCCAACTCTTGGTTGGCATCTTTTGGATGAAGTTCATATCGTATTGGATCATTATCCCCAGTGTGTCGTATTCCAACTTTTGGCTGGTATTCGCTGTTTGGCATCCCCGCAGGGTGCAAATTTCCGGGTTCTTTTGTATTCAATCACATTATACCTTGAATGTTTGAAAGCAGATGCTTTTCCTCCCTTCAGGTCCAAGTTGTTTGAGTAGGGACAGCTGTAGCACCCCAAAATTTGCCTTTCCGTTTTAGCAGCATCTGGCTTTTGCTTCTCTTCATTTTCACATTTCTGCATTTGCATGGCATTCGTTCATGAGACAGGGGATCAAGGTTTTCCCGTGGCTCAGCTTTCATCTCAGTGCATGAACCTGAATAGCGAGCATCAGAGGCTCTGGCATTTATTTTTCCCATCGGTCGGGCGACCGATTTTATTTTATTTTTGCAGGGTACTTTCAGCTCAGAAAGCAGTATTCAGGCTATCGCAAGCATTTTCATGGTTATGATATTCAAAAGCAAGTTTCAGAAGTTGAACAGAGCTCAAAACAGTTGGAAATAGACAAACGGGCAGATTTCCCTCCAAAAGGCGCCAAAATCAAAAATTTGAAGGTGTTAATCGATTAACACATATGGTTAATCGATTAACCAAGTCAAAATCAGGTTAAATCTGAAGTTTTGAAGGTGTTAACCGATTAACCTATATGGTTAATCGATTAACTAGTGCAGATTTTGCCTCTGCACGTGAATTTTCAATACAAACCACTTTGGGATCCAATTTTGGTCATGTGCAAATCTGATTTTCACTTTGGGAAGGATCTAGAACCTATTTGAAATTTGGTTAATTTCATTTTCCCTCCAAATGCCCATTCCACATCCCAAATTAAATTTTCCAAACCATATTCCAAACCTTACATTTGGATCCAAGCCTAAGTGATATTTAAGTGATCCACTCCAAACCAAAGGGGGCTAATCACTCATAATTCACTCTCATTTTAAGAATTGATCTCATTCTCTCTCAATTCTCTCTCAATTTTCCAATCTCCAAAACCTTCACCAAAGCTCTTCTCATTTAGATCATTGATTCTTTATTGGAATCCTTGATTTCTAAGAGCTAAACCTTTATACATTCTCTCTATTGAATCAATTTCTTCATCCAATTTTCGTGCAAAATTGGATCTGAACTTGGAAGTGATTTTAGAAGTGATTATTTGGAGCAATTTGGTTTAATCTTGAAGGATCTTCATTGCTACTACAAGAATTGGTGTGGATCTTGAAATATTCCGGACTTCTAGCATTGGATCTATTCAATTACAGTTGAATCAACATTAACCGAAGCAAATCTTTGCTTCGAAGGTTGGAATTCTAGATCCATAGCATTTTTTTAGCTTATTTGCATAATCATGTGGATTTTCATCTTTGATTAACTTTTGGTTAATTTGATCTGTGTTGATTCATGATTTGGTTGTGTTAATCTGTTTACATGATGTTTGAATCATGATTTTCTGGTTTAATTTTGTGATTAAGTGGTTATGTGATCATCCGGTTGATCGGATAAGTGCTTATTTGCTGAAAATCTTTTTCTGTTGCTGTTTTTCTGCTGTTGGCACAGTGTTAATCGATTAACACATATGGTTAACCGATTAACCATTTCAAATATTCAAATTTTTTAAATTTTTCAAAGTTTTAATCGGTTAACGCCTGGTGTTAATCGATTAACATGTACAAACTTCCAGATTTTCAGCCATTTTTAAGTCGTTAATCGGTTAACCTCTGGCGTTAACCGATTAACACTGTGCCAGTGGGTCTGTTTTGCTGATTTTCTTGCTTGTTTGAGTACCGTTTCGCATCGAATCATCGTAGTTCAATATGATGCATTAGAAGTGAAATATTTTGGGATATATGTCGCTGTTTTGGTTATTTAATCGAGATTTCGTCGACTTGTGTTTGTTTTCCACTTGGATGCACACTTATGTGTTGTTGTTCGTAGTGATCATGTTCTCGCATATTCATGTTTGCTTACATCCTTGAATTTGCATTTCCTCTTGTGCTTCCATCTTTATCTCTTACATTAATAAAGGTCGAGATGTGCTTGTGGTGGTGTTTACCCCACACTTTGTTCCTCTCTTTGCTTGTGTGTTGCATTCCATGTTTGCATTCCTATTTTCACTCTCATTGGTGTTTGATCTTTCTTCTTCCTTTGTCTTTCTTTGCCATGCTCCCCATAGGATCTCTAATCTCTTTTGAGGTTATGATAGACTTTAGGTTGGAAGCCTTGCATGCTAACATTAGGGTAGATGTTTCCCCTTTCAATCCTAACCTTAGGACCATCTTGCATGACAACGTTAGGGCCGAGTTTCCCTTAGACCTTCCGTGCGTCTCTCTTCTCATCTCAAAATCATTCTAACTCATTTAATAAATATGATGAACATTGTGCGCTACGAGCCTTAAGCTACTTGGGAAATGGTGGTTGGGGGGCTTCCTCTCAATGGCCTAGAGTGTTTAGTGTACACCCTTTGGGTGATATACGACACATTCGCTCCTAGGTCATAGTCTTTAGTGCAACGTGAATCACAAACCGAATTAATTCACTTCACTAAAACACTTTTTCATAAATTGGAGTGTTGTTAAGCTTTGGTTCTACCGCAAACAGGCATTGTCCCTAACTGCTAGAACGGAGGTTTAACCCTACTCGGTTAAAACACTTAATCAATCTGTGGTTTTGTGTCAGCCCGAACTACGTTTGCTCTGATTCCTCATACTAGATGAGGATACGTAGGCACAAGACGCGATGTCTTGGCGAGCAACCTTCCCCCCATTCCCCTCGTAGTTAGCCGAACTACGTTGACTCTGACTTTCCCATTGCACGAGGGAATACGTAGGAACAGAGCGGCGATGCTCTGCCGAGTCTCTTTTCTTTCCTTTTTGTCCTGTGAGCCTGTAGCTAGATAGATTAAACACACCCTTAGATAGACAACAAGCGTGGATCCCGTCGAGTACGACGGATGTAACGCCCCATATTTCTTTTTAGGATTACCGACTGACCCCACAAACCAACACGGGTCTTTTCAGCATGCTTTGTCCTCAATCACACGCTTTCCAGGAAACTTCCCAGAAGGTCACCCATCATAGAATTGCTCCAAGTCAAGCACGCTTAACTGTGGAGTTCTTATGAACGAGCTACCGAAAAGAAGATGCATCTTGTTGGTATAGGTAGTACCAATTAATCCTTATAAGCCTTCATTCAACCATGCAGTCCCATACCTGCATAGCCTCAGGATCCCTCTCATTCGGATTTCAATTCGGTTTTCCCCTAGAAGCTGCTAGGAGTGTCTCATTGTCATGCCTCATGACACCGACAACTACTCCCTCACCCACGGGTGTTACATGTAACTACCGTCCTCTTTCACCTCAGGTGTTACATGCCCACCAACTTCCGCTTGGTTCGTCCCCGAACCACATCGTATTGGGAGAGGTATGGCTCTGATACCATTTTGTAACGCCTCATATTTCTTTTTAGGATTACCGACTGACCCCACAAACCAACACGGGTCTTTTCAGCATGCTTTGTCCTTAATCACACGCTTTCCAGGAAACTTCCCAGAAGGTCACCCATCCCAGAATTGCTCCAAGTCAAGCACGCTTAACTGTGGAGTTCTTATGAACGGGCTACCGAAAAGAAGATGCATCTTGTTGGTATAGGTAGTACCAATTAATCCTTATAAGCCTTCATTCAACCATGCAGTCCCATACCTGCATAGCCTCAGGATCCCTCTCATTCGGATGTGAATTCGGTTTTCCCCTAGAAGCTGCTAGGAGTGTCTCATTGTCATGCCTCATGACACCGACAACTACTCCCTCGCCCACGAGTGTTACATGTAACCACCGTCCTCTTTCACCTCAGGTGTTACAACAGACGTGAGGGGTACTCATACCTTCCCCTTGCATAACCGACTCCCGAATCCAGGACTTGGTTGCGATGACCTCGTCTTTTCCCTTTTTTCTTAGGTTTTTCCAATCGTTTCCTTTCCCTCTCTTTGGGATAAATAACAAAAGGTGGCGACTCTTCTGTTTTCCGCCGGGTGTTTTTCGCAGTTGCAACACAATTCACATCAAAAATTAATGGATCTACATTGTGAAAGTTGTAAATAAGCTAGAACAAGCTTGGATCTAAGAATTACAACCCTACAAAGCGGAGAACTGCTTTGGTAAGTGTTACAAATGGAATTTGATAGATCAAGCACAATAAGTCCAAGATCAAATGAACTTCTAGCAAGAAAAGTTGAAGATCAAAACAAGTATCCAAAAATAATCCAAAAGCTCTTCAAGAAGTGATTCCAAAACTTGATCAAGATCCAAATAAGGTTCAAATTCAGAATTGAATAATGGATGATGATGTAATGGAGGTTTAGCTCAAGAATTCATATATTGCAATATACAATTTGTTAAGCTTTTTGGTTATAGAGCTTTAGTGAAGGTTGAAGATGAAAATGGAGAGTGAAAAAGTGAGAGAGAATTGAGAGAATTGGGATGTGAAGAGTGGAAAAATCAGAAAAATGAGTGAAGTTATGTGAGGTTTGGAGCAAAATTTCTTAAATGAGCCCTAGGGTTTTAGTGTAAATGAGGTTAGGAGTGTGGGTTTGAGTGAGGGTTAGTATTAGGAACGGAATTAGGAAGGGAATTGTTTGAATTTTTGGAGGGAAAATGAAATTAATTTGAAAATGAATCAAAATTTGGAAGCATTCTAGATCCTTCTATTGATGCATATGTGAACCCAAGTGATGAAAATGAGATTTGAACTACTGCAGTGCTGAAAATTAAAATTTTTGGGCATAAATTCCTCGTGTTAATCGATTAACCATTTGCAAGGCAAAATGTGTTATTTATTAACACGTCAAAATTTTGAATTTTGGCGCCTTTTAAAGGGAAACTTGGAAAATCACCCGTTGCCCCTTGTTCTGAGCCATGTTCTGCCTCTGAAACTTGTCATTTGATATTGCAACTGAATCATGTTGTGAATTACCTTTCGCATTCAAAATAACTTGGTGGAAAAAAATGGTCCAGTACCAAACCACTGAGCAAAATAAATGTTAGAGCCTCTGATGCTTGCTACTTAAAAACTTGAAATAAAAAGAAGTCCTGAGCCATAAAAATAAAGTGATCCCATGTCTCAAGCACTCAAAGTAATGCATGATTGACTGTTATGATCTAATGAAAATGCAAATGAATGCGAAGCGAAATCCAGTTAAGGTTAAAAAAAGAGAGGGAAAATTTTGGGGTGTTATAGTTGCCCATATTCAATCAACTTGGACCTGAAGGAATTACATCATCTGCTTTCGGAAATTCAAGGTAAAAGGGGATTGAATACAAAAAGAACCCGAAAATTGGCACTCTGTGAGGAAAGAAAGGTAGACCATGGGTACAACCAAAGGATCTACAACCCTGGGAATTGATTAAAAGATTTGTTGGGGAATGAAGCTTCTGGTGCAAAGAACCCTGCGATAATAAAAAGGCTAGTCGTCAGCATTGCAGCTGGAAAAGTACATTGTATGATATCAAGACGGTGACTGGAACGTCGATTTGGTTAACTGGGCGTACGACATTAACTCTGAGGTTGAGGAAAAATATTTGGGTAAACGTCAACTCGAAGGTTAGGAAAAAAATGGACATGCGTCAACTCTGAGGTTGGGAAAAGAATAGACATCAACTTTGAGATTGGGAATAAAAAATATACATCAACTATAAGGTTGGGAAAAGAGAGGCGTCAACTCTAAGGTTGGGGAAGAAAGGCGTCAACTTTGAGGTTGGGAAGACACCGATGTTAAATTCGAGGTTGAGAAAAGACATACATCAACTCTGAGGTCGGAGAAAAAAACTTGACATCAACTTTGAGGTTGGAGATAAACCCAACAGTCATCAACTCTGAGGTTGGGGTTGAGAAAGATAGACATCAACTCTGAGGTTAGAGCTTTGTAGAATAAGATAGGTGTCAACTCTGAGGCTGAGGGTCAACTCCGAGGTTGAGGATAAAAGATATACATCCACTCTGAGGTTGTAGACGTCAAATCTAAGGTTGGGGATAAAAGATATACATCAACTCTGAGGTTGGAAAAAAGGTAGATGTCAACTTTGAGGTTGGGGATAAAAGATATACATCAACTCTGAGGTTGGAGAAAATCTAGACGTCAACTCTGAGGTTGGGGATAAAAGAACAATCTTCAACTCTGAGGTTGGGGATAAAAGACAATCGTCAACTCTAAGGTTGGGGAAAAGGATTGGCCATCAACTCTGAGGTTGGGGATCAAGGTAGACATCAACTCTGAGGTTTGAGATAAGAAATACTTCAACTCTGAGGTTAGAAAGACATCAACTCTAAGGTTGGGGGTTATGGAGAAAAAGATATGCATCAACTTTGAGGTTGGAGTTTGATAAGAAAGACATCAACTCTGAGCTTGGGGTTTGTATCGCTGAGGAATATCAACTGGGAATTTGCATAGGTAATGTACTCTTTGGAGGAATAGGATCATTGTTTTGCTTGAGGTTTGATCTGGGCTTTCGCGCAAGGTACCAAATCAGGCTTATGCTTCGATGCATGTTTGAATTTTTTTCATGGCGTAATGTTCCATATTGAATGGAAATGCTATGCGTTTGGGTAGATGTAATGTAATGATTACTATATGCAAGATGCAAAGAGGTACCCTGTTAGGGAATGCGCAAAACGAAACAAGCAACTTCACCAAGGAAGGGATTACTAATATCCGACCTCCTGCGGGGAGATAACTAATTATACCCCTAATAACCACTAACGTTGCAAACTATGTCCGAGAACCGCAAACTGAGTTGTGAACTCTGTTGGGGAGATGCCAATGAAGATTGGAATTTGAACTGATGAGAATGCCAATAACCATTGGACTTTGAATGTTGAGAATTTCAATAACCATTGGACTTTGACATGCGGAGAATTATCAGATTTGACCTTTGAGGAAGAGAACACTCTGACTTCTCACTATCTTCAAACTGATTGGGAATATTCCATCGTCTTACCCTGGCGGGAACAAGGAATCCTCTTACATTGCTGGGGATGAAAATTCTCATAAAGAACCCTTCTCTACTAGAGGATGATTCTCTGCTTGGGGAAGAATAGAACTTTCAATACCTTCCTGGGAAAAGATACCTTATGGCACCTTGTCGAGGAAGAGAAACCCCCATATCGGGAACAACCTTGGCGCTTCACGCTTCTGCTGATCAACTGCATATTGGTTATCATAAGCGAACAATGGTTCCTTTAAATCTCAAGTTGTCTCAAACTACAGGGTCTATTGGCAGGAATCATCTCAAGAGGATTTTATAAAAAACATGGCATTCAAAATGCCCCAGTGTCTTTAAACTCTTTGAGAGATTTATCGGATCTTAAAGTAACTGCCCCAGACTGCATAATCTGTGAAGGAATTTTTCTCGAGGGGATTCATAAAGAACCTTGTACCATCTGTTAGAACAGAGATTGGTGTTTAATATATCTCATTGTTTTGATGATAACATTAATGAAATTTTGTATAAAAGAAATATATTCTCTAATTTTGTTCAAGTGTTTATTTGTTTCAGATATCAAAATTAATATTATTCTGGAAGCAAGAACGCCTCTGAACACTACAGAACAATAACGCTCTGAGCGTCAGAAGCAATACATCAGAAGACTCTGATAAAGAACATACGGTAAAGCTACAGAAGACTCTGAAGCGCCTACAGAAGACTCTGAAGTGCCTACAAAAGACTCTGAGCATAGAGTAAAGATTCAGCAATTCAGAAGACTCTGGAAGTACTTAACACTGCAAGTACAGAGGCTCTGATAAGCAAGTCTGCTCTGATAAAGATTTTCACGCTAAAGCACTTTGCTGCAAAACTCTGTTAGAGTAACTCTGATCTGAAGAACTAGGAACATCATCAGAGGATCTGATGCAAGATGTTCCAAAGTTGAAGAAGATGTTGTTCAAATAAAGATCCGTTGGCATATTCCTTGTCCTTATCCAAACGGCTTTTTCCTCATTCGTGCATGACGTAGGAATTCAGACAAAAAGGATTTGTCTGAACATTCCCCTTCTGAGAAAGGAAAAGTCAATAGAAGACAAAAGCAACAGATTGCACAGTGTTGCACAGTCTTTGAGAAATGGACTTCAAGTACTATAAAAGCAAGTCTCAGCATCACTTAAAAGTTGACGAATTTATTGACGAATCACTTGACAAATTATTCAACAAGCAACTCATACAAACATTCTTCAAAGCTGAATAGTTTTTATTTCATTCTTAAACTTGTGTAAAAATCACAGTGGTGATATAGCTTTTTAGAAGCAACTCTTAAACACATTGTTAGTTTATCTTTTGTAAAAGATTCCTTAAGAGACCAAGTATGGTCAGATGTCTTGAGAAGAATAAGACTGTTTGTCTTAGTGGTTAACACTGTAATCAGTTTGATTTAGTGGATTAAGTCCTTGTTGAGAAAGGCAAATCACCTTGGTAGGATGGACTGGAGTAGTTTGAGTTCAAACGAACCAGGATAAAATACCTTGTTATTTTTCTATCATCTTAATTGTTTTTGAAACCCTTATTCAACCCCTCCCCCTTCTAAGTGATTTTCCTACCTTCAGTTGGCATCAGAGCTCTGGTTCTGTAAGTGCTATCACTTAACTGTGACAGAGAAAGATCATGTTGGGAAAAACTCTTGGTCTATTATTCTTGATTTATCATGGCTGAAACTTCAACTTCAAACAACAACAAATATGATGATAGAGATAGAATCAACATCAAACCTCCCATGTTTTATGGTGAGAAGTTTGATTATTGGAAAGATATAATAGAAAGTTTCTTTCTAGGCTATGACGCTGAGTTATGGGATTTGGTCATTGATGGTTATATTCATCCTACAAATGATGAAGGTAAAAAGGTTGACAGAAAGTCAATGACTGATCAATAGAAAAAGGATTTTAGAAATCATCACAAGGCGAGAACCATTCTGTTAAATGTTATATCTCATACTGAGTATGAGAAAATAACAAATAGAGAAACAACATTTGATATGTTTGAATCTTTAAAAATGACGCATGAAGGAAACTCCCAAGTGAAGGAGACAAAGGCCTTAGCGTTCATTCATAAATACAAAGCCTTCAAGATGGAGGAATCTGAATTTGTGGAAGCTATGTTCTCAAGATTTTAGATTCTAACTGCTGGTCTGAAGGTTCTGGATAAAGGTTACTCTACTCCTGATCACGTCAAGAAGATAATCAGAAGCTTACCAACAAGGTGGAGACCAACGGTGACAACGCTGAAGCTTGCAAAGGATCTGAATAAGATCACTCTGGAGGAACTTATCAGTTCCTTAAGGAGTCATGAGATTGAGCGGGAAGAAGACGAACTTTAGAAGAAAGGTAAGTCTATTGTGCTAAAATCTAACAAATCTACTAAAGCTTTGCAGGTAATTGAAGAAAGCTCTGAAGAATCTTCCTCTGAAGAAGATGAACTGTCTTTACTGTCTAGAAGGATAAACCAACTCTGGAAGCATAAATAAAAGAAGTTCAGAAACTTCAAGAGATCTGATCAACATGGCGAATCTTCTGGACACAAGAAATCTGGAAATAAAGATGTAGTGTGCTACGAGTGCAAGGAGCCAGACCACTATAAAAATGAATGTCCCAAACTTCTGAAGGAGAAACCCAGAAAGAAGTTTGAAAAGAAGAAGAAAGTTTTAATGGCCACGTGGGATGATTCAGATGCTTCTGAATCTTCATCAGAGTCAGAAGATGAATGTGCTAATGTGGCATTGATGGCTGACATGGAGGACCATGAAGAAACAACTGAATCTGGATCAGAATCAGATTCAGAAGAGGTATTTTCTGAACTTACCAGAGCTGAACTTACTGAAAGTTTATCTGAAATTCTTGAAAGCTACAGTAAGATCAAACTCAAATACAAGAAGCTTCAAAGCTATCTTGCATCTGAGACTGATCAGCTGAGATCAGAAGTTGCTGAGCTTAAAGCAAATAATCTTAAAATGAAATATGATTTAGAAAAAGCTCAAAAGTATGACTCAGATCCTATGTCATGCTCTAAAAACATTTTAGAAGAGTATGATTATAGCTTTCAGAGGTTTCTGTCCAGAGGCCTAGATAGAAGCAAAATGGCTTCCATGATCTATGGCGTAAGCAGAAATAATAGAAAAGGAATTGGATATGAATCACCCTCTAGGAAGGATTTAAATCCAAAACCTGTTGATAAACTGATCATTAAGTATTCTCCTCTGTACACCCATTTTAAATATGGTCACTTAAATGATATTAAGCACACACGTTCTGATCAGAACAACCCTGTGTTTAATAAACCAAAACTTCACTAGAACAAAGATGCTTTTAAGGGAAAGAAGTTCAGACAGAACTTCAGACCTACTAACCCCAGAGGACCCAAGAAAATATGGGTACCTAAGGACAAAATAATCTTTGTTGCAGATTTCCTTAGCAGCAAAGTTGAGACACCAATCATGGTACCTGGACTCTGGCTGCTCACGACACATGACAGGAACAAGGTCTATGTTCTAAAGCCTAGAACTTAGATTTGTAGGTGACGTGAAGTTTGGAGGGAACCAGAAGGGCAAAATCATTGGCTCTGAAACTATAGGCAATGGTAACCTCCCTTCCATATCTAATGTTTTACTTGTTGAAGTATTAACACATAATCTATTGTCCATAAGTCAATTAAGTGACAATGGTTATGATATAATCTTCAATCAAAAATGTTGTAAAGCTGTGAGTCAAAAAGATGGTTCAATCCTCTTTAATGGAAAAAGGAAGAACAACATTTACAAAATTAATCTTTCAGAACTAAAAGTTCAAAATGTAAAATGCCTTCTGTCTGTTAACGATGAGCAATGGGTCTGGCATAGAAGATTGGGTCATATTAGTATGAGACGTATAAATCAGATTAATAAACTCAATCTGGTCAGAGGACTTCCTCAGTTGAAGTTCAACTCAGATGCTTTTTGTGAAGCATATCAGAAAGGAAAATTTTCAAAATCTTCTTTCAAAGCTAAAAATGTTGTTTCTACCTCTAGACCATTAGAGTTGCTTCATATTGATCAGTTTGGACCAGTGAAAACTGCATCCATAAGAGGCAAGAAGTATGGATTTGTCATAGTTGATGACTACAGCAGATGGACATGGGTAAAATTCTTGAAACACAAGGATGAGTCACATTCTGTATTCTTTGACTTCTGCAAACAAGTCCAAAACGAAAAAGAATTTAAAATTGTTAAAGTCAGAAGTGATCATGGTGGAGAATTTGAAAATAAATACTTTGAAAAATGTTTTAAAGAAAATGGCATTGCACATGATTTTTCTTGTCCTAGAACTCCTCAACAGAATGGAGTTGTAGAAAGGAAAAATAGAACATTGCAAGAAATGGCCAGAACCATGATCAACGAGACAAACATGGCAAAACATTTTTGGGCAGAGGCAATTAATACAACTTGTTATATTCAGAACAGAGTGTCTATAAGACCTCTTCTGGAAAAGACTCCTTATGAATTGTGGAAGAATAGAAAGCCCAACATTTCTTATTTCCATCCTTTTGGATGTGTTTGTTTTATTTTGAATACTAAAGAAAATCTGAACAAGTTTGATAAGCTCAGAAGTGTTTCATGCTTGGATATTCTGAACGCTCTAAAGGCTATAAAGTATACAATACTGAGACACAGATTGTAGAGGAATCAATTCATGTTAGATTTGATGATAAGCTTGGCAATCAAAAGCCAAAGCAGCTTGAAATTTCTGCAGATAGAGAAGTCTCTCTCACAGACTCTGAAGAATCAGAGGCAGACAAAGCTCAAGCAAAAGCACCAGAAGCAACGTCAGATGCTACTCCTTTGACTGCTCAGATGGACAGCTTGACAATTTCTGAAGAACCAACTGTTAAAGGATCATCCAGAATCAAAGCCTCTCATCCAGAGGAAATGATAATTGGAAAGAAGGATGACCCTATCAGAGCAAGATCCTTTCTCAGATCATCTGGAACGTCATTGTTTGGTTTGGTATCTATCATTGAACCTACCTCTGTGGATGAGGATCTGCAAGATAATTATTGGATACTTGCAATGCAAGATGAGCTGAATCAATTTACAAGGACTGATGTTTGGGATCTGGTTCCAAGACCAAATGGATTCAATATCATTGGAACAAAATGGGTTTTCAGAAACAAACTAAATGAGCATGGAGAAGTTGTTAGGAACAAGGCAAGGTTGGTAGCTCAAGGTTACAGTCAACAAGAAGGAATTGATTACACTGAAACTTATGCTCCAATGGCAAGGTTAGAATCTATTCACTTGCTTATTTCTTTTGCTGCACAAAATAACATCACTCTATATCAGATGGATGTTAAAAGTTCTTTCTTAAATGGCTTCATAGAAGAGGAATTTTATGTTCATCAACCCCCTGGTTTTGAAAATGAAAATTTTCCAGAACATGTTTTTAAACTGAAGAAATCACTCTATGGCCTAAAACAAGCTCCTAGAGCTTGGTATGAGAGGCTGAGTAATTTTCTTCTGGAAAATAAATTTATCAGAGGAAAAGTTGATACTACACTCTTCCATAAATCAATTAAGAAAGACATTTTGATCTGTCAAATTTATGTAGATGATATTATTTTTGGAACTACCAATATTACGCTTGGAAAGGAGTTTGCTCAATCTATGCAGGCAGAATTTGAAATGAGCATGATGGGAGAACTCAGATTCTTTCTGGGAATTCAAGTGAATCAAACTTCAGAAGGCACCTACATACATCAGACAAAGTATGTAAAGGAGCTTCTGAAGAAATTCAACATGACAGAAAGTAAGCTAGCAAAGACTCCAATGCATCCAACAAGCACTCTAGGTAAAGAAGCGGTAAGTAAAAAAGTATATCAGAAGCTCTACAGAGGTATGATTGGTTCTCTTCTGTACTTGGCTGCTTCTAGACCTGATATCCTCTTTAGTGTTGATCTATGTGCTAGATTCCAATCAGATCCTAGAGAATCTCACTTAACAGCTGTTAAGAGGATTCTGAGGTATCTGAAAGGTACTACTAACATGGGTTTGTGTTATAGAAGATCTGATAAATACAAATTAGTTGGATTATGTGATGCTGATTATGCTGGAGATAGAGTATAACGTAAAAGTACTTTTGGAAGCTGTCAGTTTCTGGGAAGCCATGTGATCTCATGGTTCAGCAAGAAGCAACCCACAATAGCACTTTCAACAACAGAAGCAGAATATATCGTTGTTGCTGGTTGTAGCACACAGATGTGAAGGTGAGAAAAACACTTAGAATGGGGGGTTGAATAAGAGTTTTAAGAAATATGGCAATAAAAACAACTCAAGATTTTTATCCTGGTTCGTTGAACTCAACTACTCCAGTCCACCTTATCAAAGATGATTTGCCTTTCTCTACAAGGACTTAATCCATTATTGATCAACCGATTACAATAGAAAGCACTAAGAACAACTGTCTTAGTCTTCTCAAGAATTACTGACCACACCTTGGTCTTCTTAAGGAACTTCTTACAAATTAATGTAAACTAACAAGTGTTTGAATGCTTCTAATAAGCTGTATCACAACTGTGATGTTTACACTTAAGATTAAGTACAATAACAAAAACTATACAGTTTTATGAGAGATCAAATGAATAAGATCTTTGTGATTTTCACTTTGATGAATCAAGCGTGTATTTATTTTTGAGTGAACTAGCAATGAGCAAATGGTAAGTAGTAAATTAGCAGCTTCAAAACGTTGTAGAAATACTCCTTTTATAGCTTTTCCAAATTGCTTTGAGTGATGTGCAGCTGTATATAATATTAGATTATAAGACTTTTCATTACCCAAAAAGTATGGGCAAAGATATGCTTTCTGTAGAAAGGTATGGTTGTAGAAGCCTTGGGATTTGCACCACGTCACTTCTTTACACAAATTAGTCGTTGGTTACTTTGGAAGTAGTACCACGTCTAATCAAGTTTTACAGCTTCTTCAACAAGCTTCCTTCAGAATGAAGTCTTCATAATCTGCACTTCAGAACATGTAGCAAGCTTAAAGGTATGAAATACTTTAAGATGATTAGAGCTTAAAATGATTGAGAAGTTCAGAGCCTTGATAGATGATCAGATCTTAATATATCAGAGTCTCAATCTTGATCAGAGTCTTCATCAGAGTGTGCAGCAGTATGTGCTTGAGCGTGAATATTAATGATAAGAGTCTGGTTATCAAAGCCTCTGAACTTGCAGTGAAAAGAACTTCAGAGTCTGATTAGATCAGAGCTTTCAACTTTTGTACACTTCTTTCATTAACGCTTCAGATCATTCTGTAGCTTCTGCTTCAGATCCTTCTGGCAGCGCTTCAGAATCTTCTGATAGTCTTGCATCTGATGCTTCAGAGCTTTGCATAGTTTCTTGTACTTATGTATTTTGCTTCTATAAGAGTATTTAATTTTATATCTGAAACAATAATACTTGAACAAATTTTAGAGTGTATATTTTCTTAATACAAAATTCCATAAAAGTTATCATCAAAACATAGAGATATAAGAAACACCAATATGTGTTCTAACAATCTCCCCCTTTTTGATGATGACAAAACATAGGGAATTTTGTTCAATAAAGAGAAATATAAATATATAACTCCCCCTGAGATTAAGAATCCCCCCCTGAAATGAATACTCTAATAGAAGAGAACACTTCCCTTTTTGCTTGAGTATATTTCAGAACCTGGTAGAAATCCTTTTTATGCTTTCTAGAATCAGAGTCTGATGATTTCCTTCAATTTAAGAGTTCTGGTATATCTTCCAGAATCAAGGTCAAATTTTCTTCAAGGATCAGAGCCTGGTTGGGTAATTCTCAGGGTAACTTCAGATCATTTTTGTCAGATGAAATAATAAGATCTGAAAGTCTTAAGATTCAATGTTAGATTAAAACAATGTCTGAATTTCATTTTAGTATTGCTTATGGATTGAACAGTCAAATTCTCTTTCTCCCCCTTTTTGTCATAATTAAAAAAAAATTTAAGACAGAAAAGATAACAGAAGAAGAGAAAAACACAACACATAAATGAAAAACATAGCTGCCAGATTCATATAGATCAAACAGATAAGATGTTCATACAGCAGATGATAGAAAATAGAACAAACAGAAAACAAGTGCAAAACAAGAATGCAAAGACATGGAAAAGAACACTAGGGCTGGCGAGAAGCAATCAAGGTCAGAAGATCCGTAATCTTAGCAGTGGACTCTTCTTGCTTGGCCATCCAAGTCTTGATCTCTTCAGTAGTCTATTCCTGTTTTATCATCCATGTTCTGATTTCCTTGACTTCTTGGACAACATCTGGAATCTCAGTCTTCATCTCAGATGCAGAAGGTTCAGAAGCAGATGCAGTTGCCATTGGATGATCAATATCCATGTCAGATGCAGGAGTATCTTCTATCATTGCAGAATCTTCAGCAGGAGCATCTTCCAGAAGAAGCATTGGGGTTGTGATAATGCTCAGCAGAGTCTGTCTGACCATTTCAGCAAACTTTGCCTTTGCATCATCAGCACAGAGTGTTCTGAGGTCAGATGCAGCAGAGTTGAACTTAGAGATGAATTTGTTCCAAGAAGCTTCAGATTCAGCAGGATCCATACTAGCCATGCACTCATTCTCCACAGAAGCAATCCCCATACGTAGTTCCTTCTTGAAATTCTTGAACAGAGTAGAAACATCTGATCTGGGTTTGGGGTTCAGAAAGTCTTCTATGGTGACTGGTTGTGATGGTTCAGGAGGTGTTTGGTTTTGTTCAGGAGGTGGGTGATCAGATGATGGTTGTTCAGATGGTGGTTGTTCAAATTGTTGGGGTATGGATGGTTGTGGTTCAGATGGTTGTGGTATGGATGTTTGTGGTATGGTGAGTTGAGGAGTAGAGGTGTCAGCATCAGATGGTGTTGATGTAACAACATCAGATGAGGATGGTATAAAATCTGTGAAGTTGAATTTGAAGCGAAGAGGGTTGTCAGATGCAGGTAGATCAGATGGTAATGGTTTATAAGGATCAGGAATTTGTAAGCTAGTTGGTGAGGGGACTTCAGATGATTCAGTTGAATGATAGGAAGTTGAAGAGAGGACATACATGGTTGCAATAGGTTGCACATCCAGAATGTCTTCAGATGGTTTTTGGACAGATGGTTCAGGATTTTGGATGATTGGTTCTTCTGGTGGTTGAGTAGAAGAGAGTGGTTCAGATTGTTTTTGTTGTTCAGATTGTGTTTGTTGTTCAGAGGATTGTTGTTTCTGTGGTTCAGATTATGTTTGTAGAGGGGGTTGTTGTTCAGATGATTTCTGTTGAGGGGGTTCAGATGGTAGTTGAACAGAAGATGGTTGAGAATGTTTGTGAGGAGATGAAATGGGTTCAGATGAATGAGGTTCAGATGGTTGAGGAGGAGATGGTGTAGGTGAAGGTGAGGGTGAAGGTATAGATGGTTTGGGATCAGATGTTAATACCTGTTGAATTGTTTCTCTGATTTCTTCCATGGTAGCTTCTGGAGGATTTTCCTTCTGCTTCTTGTCCTTCTCAGGTCTGTCAGCAGCATCAGAGGCTTTCCTCTTGGGCTGTGCAACAAATCCTTCCTCAGCTTTTCTCTTCCTGCGCCTTTCTCTCAGAAGATTTGGCAATACTTCTCCTTCCTTCTGTACTATGTTAGTAGGCAGAGGAATACCATCTCTTAAACATTCAGTAATGTATGTCAGAATGATTTCCCTAGGTTCATCTGCACTGAACATGGGAAAATCTGCTAAAGGAATTCTCCTTCTGCTGACATCTTCAGAGTTAAATTTCTTGGGTTTTCCAGTAAGCTCTGAAATGTCCTTCATTCTTTTCAGAGTGTTCCCATTGATGACAGATCCTATAACATAAGACAGATCATCTGTCACTCCAGCATCAAACATATGTTTCACAATACCATTCTCTGTTAGAATGTCTGATATTAGTCTTCCCATAGGGATCCAATTTCTAATTTTTCCAACTTTAACCCTTACTTCTTCTCTGGTTTCTTTGATATGGTTTAGAAGATGATTGAACAGAAGATAAGGTAAATCCACCTTCTTTCCTTTACTCATACAGAACATGAAGTACATTTGTTCTGAGTTCACATAATCTGGTGAGTTAGAAGATTTCCTATGAAAGATAAAGCTCATGAAAATCTTAGCCCAGATTCTGTAAACAGGCTTCAGATCTCTGACCTTGTTGGATGGTTCCCCAGAAACACAAACTTCTTGAAAAATGTCTGCCAAATCCACACGATCAGTAGCCATACTTGTGATTCCATCAGTTTCCTTATACTCAAGTAGTTGTCTGATTAATTTTTCAGTGATGACAATTTCCTTCCCAAGAACAGAAGAATGAATGAACTTAGGGCAAACTTGAGCGTGTATCCAGAATTCCTTTACCAATGTTGGATAAACAGGACCCATCATCCTGTCAAAATACTTTTCCCAGTTCTGAGTTTTGATGGTTGAATAGAGATCAAAACCATTTTCTTTGATGGATTCAAAATCCACAAAGTTCTCACACAAAACTTCAAGGTCTTTGATTGGAGTGAGAAGAGTTCTCACAGGTGCCTTATACACAACAGATGTTTGGGATGAACCAACAACATTTGGAGATGATGCAGCAACAATTGAAGTTTGCATCTGAGTAGGAGTTGAAGATGGTGAAGCCATTGATGTTCTTGAGATGCGTCTGGGTTTACGAGAGGTTTTGGGTTTTGAAATAAGATAGAAGCAATAGAGAAGACAAAAATGCATATGAGAAGTGAAAAGAGTGTAAAGTGTGATTTGTGAAGTGTTGTGAGAATTTATAGAGCAATTTTGGGCATGCAAAAGGACACATAGTCACATGCGTACACACAAGCATTGAATGAAGTGAAACATAATCATATCAAGCAATTAATGCAAGGAATAAAATCATATCAAGCATTTAAGATTCTGACAGAAGGGGGGAAAATCAAGAGATTTTGGATTTTCAAAGCAATACCTCAAACGTCAATTCAGTATGGTGCATTCTACCTTTCTAGATTCTGAGCTACACATGTTTGCTTGCATGTGCCTCTGAAACTCTTTGAGAAATAAAACGTTAGGCAACATTCAGATCCTCTGAGCCTTGTTAGTTCAGATTTACACACAAATAAATAAACACAGAATTGAAATGAAGAAATACTTCAGAGTTTAGACATTTATCATCTGAAGAAAAAATTTCATCTGATGAATATTTTATTCTGGACAGAAGTCCATACTTATATTTTTCAGAATAAATTTAAATCTATCTTCAACAAGGGGTTTTGTAAAGATATCAGCCCACTGATGATCTGTATCCACAAAGTTTAAATTGATAATTCCCTTCTGAACATAGTCTCTAATGAAATGATGTTTAATCTCTATATGCTTAGCTTTAGAGTGTAAAATGGGGTTTTTAGATAAGCATATAGCAGAAGTATTATCACAGAAGATAGAAATGCTACTCTCAAAAATCTGATAATCTTCCAGTTGACTTTTCATCCAGAGCATATGGGTGCTACAACTAGCAGCAGCAATATCTTCTGCCTCTGTTGTTGAAAGTGCAATTGTGGGTTGCTTCTTGCTGAACCAAGAGATCAGATGACATCCAAGAAATTGACAGCTTCCAGAAGTACTTTTACGTTCCACTCTGTCTCCAGCATAGTCGGCATCACAGAATCTAACTAATTTATACTCATCAGATCTTCTGTAACACAGACCCACATTAGTAGTACCTTTCAGATACCTTAGAATCCTCTTAACAGCTGTTAAGTGAGATTCTCTAGGATCTGATTGGAATCTAGCACACAAACACACAATGAATAAAATACCAGGTCTCGAAGCAGTCAAATATAAGAGAGATCCAATCATACCTCTGTAAAGTTTTTGATCAACTTTCTTACTTACCTCTTCCTTACCAAGTGTGCTTGTAGGATGCATTGGAGTCTTTACCAATTTGCTTTCATTCAGATTGAATTTCTTCAGAAGCTCTTTGACATATTTAGTCTGGTAAATATATGTGCATTCTGGAGTCTGATTTACTTGGATTCCCAGAAAGAATCTAAGTTATCCCATCATGCTCATTTCAAATTCAGCCTGCATAGACAAAGCAAACTTCTTTCCCAGCATAATATTGGTAGATCCAAAAATAATATCATCCACATAAATTTGACATACTAGTAGATCTTTCTTAAATGTTTTACAGAAAAGAGTTGTGTCCACTTTGCCTCTGATAAAGTTCTTTTCCAGAAGAAAATTACTTAATCTTTCATACCAAGCTCTGGGAGCTTGTTTCAAACCATAAAGAGATTTTTTGAGTTTGAAAACATGATCTGGAAATTTATCACTTTCAAAACCAGGAGGTTGATGGACATAAACTTCTTCTTCTATAATTCCATTTAAGAAGGCGCTCTTAACATCCATCTGATATAGAGTGATTTTATGTTGTGCAGCAAATGAAATAAGAAGGCGTATAGATTCTAACCTTGCCACTGGAGCATAAGTTTCAGTGTAATCAATTCCTTCTTGTTGACTGTAACCTTCAGCTACCAACCTTGCCTTGTTCCTAACAACTTCTCCTTGCTCATTTAGTTTATTTCTGAATACCCATTTTGTTCCAATAATGTTGAAACCTTTTGGTCTAGGAACCAGATCCCACACATCATTTCTTGTAAATTGATTCAGCTCATCTTGCATTGCAAGTATCCAATCATTGTCACTCAGAGCCTCATCCACAGATGTTGGTTCAGTAATAGACACCAACCCAAGAAGTGATGTTCCAGATGATCTGATAAACGACCTTGTTCTTATAGGGTCATCTTTCTTCCCAATAATCATTTCTTCTGGATGAGAAGCTTTGATTCTGGATGATCCTTTAACTGTTGGTTCTTCAGAAATATTCATGTTATTCATCTGAGCAGCCAATGGAGTTGCATCTGGCGTAGCTTCTTCTTGAGCTTTCTCTACCTCTGGTTTCTCAGATTCTATGAGAATAACTTCTGCATCTGCAGAGTTTTCAATCTGCTTTGGCTTTTGATTGCCAAGCTTATCATCAAATCTAACATGTATAGATTCCTCCACAATCTGTGTCTCAGTATTGTATACTCTGTAGCCTTTAGAGCGTTCAGAATATCCAAGCATGAAACACTTTTGTGCTTTAGAATCAAACTTGTTAAGATTCTCTTTAGTGTTCAGCATAAAACAAATACATCCAAAAGGATGGAAATAAGAAATGTTTGGCTTTCTATTCCTCCACAATTCATAAGGAGTCTTTTCCAAAAGAGGTCTAATAGACACTCTGTTCTGAATGTAACATGTTGTGTTAATTGCTTCTGCCCAAAAATGTTTTGCCATGTTAGTCTCATTGATCATGGTTCTGGCCATCTCTTGCAAAGTTCTATTTTTCCTCTCTACAACTCCATTCTGTTGTGGAGTTCTAGGACAGGAGAAATCATGAGCAATGCCATTTTCATTAAAATATTTTTCAAAATGTTTGTTTTCAAATTCACCACCATGATCACTTCTGACTTTAACAATTTTGAAATCTTTTTCAGTTTGGACTTGTTTGTAGAAGTCAAAGAACACAGAATGTGACTCATCCTTGTGTTTTAGGAATTTTACCCATGTCCATCTGCTGTAGTCATCAACAATGACTAATCCATACTTCTTGCCTCTGATGGATGCAGTTTTCACTGGTCCAAACAGATCAATGTGAAGTAACTCTAATGGCTTTGAAGTTGAAACAACATTTTTGGATTTGAAAGATGATTTTGAAAATTTTCCTTTATGACATGCTTCACAAAGAGCATCTGAGTTGAACTTCAGATTAGGAAGTCCTCTGACTAGATTAAGCTTATTAATCTGAGATATACGTCTCATATTAATATGGCCCAATCTTCTGTGCCAGACCCATTGCTCCTCATTAACAGACATAAGGCATTTAACATTATGAACCTTAAGTTCTGAAAGACTAATTTTATAAATGTTGTTTTTCCTTTTACCATTAAAGAGGATTGAGCCATCCTTTTGACTAACAGCTTTGCAACACTTTTGATTAAAGATTATGTCATAACCATTGTCACTTAATTGGCTTATGGACAATAGATTAAGAGTTAATCCTTCAACAAGCAAGACATTAGTTATGGAAGGAAGTTTACCATTGCCTATGGTTCCAGAGCCAATTATCTTGCCCTTCTGATTCCCTCCAAACATGACATCTCCTCCAGATCTAAGCTCCAGACTTTGGAACATAGACTTTTTTCCCGTCATATGTCGTGAGCATCCAGAGTCCAGGTACCATGACTGGAGTCTTGACTTTGCTGCTAAGGATGTCTGCAACATAGATTATCTTATCCGTAGGTACCCATATTTTCTTGGGTCCTTTTTGGTTAGTTGCCTTAAAGCTTTTTCTGAACTTCTGTCTTTCAACATAAGACTTGTTCTGATTAGCTTTAGATTTTTTAAACACAGGTTTGTTCTGATTAGAACTTGTGTGTTCAATATCATTTAAGTGACCAAATGTAAACTGAGAATATAAATGAGGATACTTGATATCCAGTTTATCTACAGATTTTGGGTTTGAATCTTCATAAGAGAAAGATTTATATCCAACACCTTTTCTATAGTTTCTGCTAATACCATAGATCAAAGAAGCCATTTTGCTTCTATCTAGGCTTTTAGTTAGAAACTTCCTGAAACTATAGTCATACTCTTGTAAAATATTTTTAGAGCATGGTTCAGATTTTGAATCAGAGTTTAGTTGAGCAGATTCCAAATTATTTTTCAATTGAAGATTTTCAGCTTTTAGTTCAGCTATTTCTGATTCAAACTTGTTACTCTCAAATTCAGTATGCTTTAGAAGCATTTTGTATTTGAGTTTAACTTTGCTATAGTTTTCAAGAATATCAGATAGACTTTCAACAAGTTCCTGTCTAGAAAGTTCAGCAAATACCTCCTCAGAATCAGATTTTGATTCTGATCCAGATGATTCAGCACTGTCTTCAATGTCAGCCATGAATGCTACATTTGCACATTCCTCTTCTGACTCTGATGACGAATCAGATGTATCTGAGTCATCCCAGGTAGCCATCAGAACTTTCTTTTTGTGATCTGACTTTCTTTTTGGGTTCTCCTTCTGAAGCTTTGGACATTCACTCTTGTAGTGTCCAGGTTCTTTGCATTCATAGCAAACAACCTATCTTTTTCTAGATCGTCTGTGTCCAGAGGATTCTCCAGATCTTCTGTACCCAGAGTGTTCTCTAGATCTTCTGTGCCCAGAAGATTCTTTGTGTTGATCTGTTTTTCTAATGTTCTTGAACTTCCTTTGCTTATTCTTCCAGAGTTTGTTGATTCTTCTGGACAGCAAGGATAGTTCTTCTTCATCTTCAGAAGCAGACTCTTCATAGCTTTCTTCTAGTACCTGCAGTGCTTTAACAACTTTATTAGATTTTAAAGCAATTGACTTACCTTTCTTTAGAGGCTCACCTTCCTCTAGTTCAATCTCATGACTCCTTAGAGAACTGATTAGTTCCTCCAGCGTAATCTTGTTCAAATCCTTTGCCAGCTTCAAAGCAGTGACCATGGGTCTCCATCGGGTTGGCAAGCTTCTGATTATTTTCTTGACATGATCTGCTGTAGAGTAACCCTTATCCAGAACCTTTAGGCCAGCAGTGAGAATCTGGAATCTGGAAAACATTGCTTCAATAGATTCAGATTCTTCCATCTTGAAAGCTTCATACTTCTGGATCAGTGCCAGAGCCTTGGTTTCTTTAACTTGAGAGTTCCCTTCATGAGTCATCTTCAGGGATTCAAATATATCAAAGGCAGTTTCTCTGTTGGTTATTTTCTCATACTCAGTATGAGATATAGCATTTAGCAAGATAGTTCTAGCCTTGTGGTGATTTCTGAATTCCTTCTTTTGCTCCTCAGTCATTGATTTTCTGTCAACTTTCTTGCCATTCCCATCAGTGGGATGAACATATCCATCAATAACTAAGTCCCAAAGATCAGCATCAAATCCTAGAAAGAAACATTCCAGTCTATCTTTCCAATAATGAAATTTCTCTCCATCAAACATGGGAGGTTTTGTGCTGACTCTTTCTTCATATTTGTTGTTGTTTGGTGTTGAAGTTTCAGCAGCCATAATGTATATCAACCAAGAGTATCAAGAGTTTTTCCCACTGGATCTTTTCTGGTCACGTTTAAGTGATAGCACAAACAGAACCGAAGCTCTGATGCCAACTGAAGGTGAGAAAAACACTTAGAATGGGGGGTTGAATAAGAGTTTTAAGAAATATGGCAATAAAAACAACTCAAGATTTTTATCCTGGTTCGTTGAACTCAACTACTCCAGTCCACCTTATCAAAGATGATTTTCCTTTCTCTACAAGGACTTAATCCACTATTGATCAACTGATTACAATAGAAAGCACTAAGAACAACTGTCTTAGTCTTCTCAAGAATTACTGACCACACCTTGGTCTTCTTAAGGAACTTCTTACAAATTAATGTAAACTAACAAGTGTTTAAATGCTTCCAATAAGATGTATCACAACTGTGATGTTTACACTTAAGATTAAGTACAACAACAAAAACTATACAGTTTTATGAGAGATCAAATAAATAAGATCTTTGTGATTTTCACTTTGATGAATCAAGCGTGTATTTCTTTCTGAGTGAACTAGCAATGAGCAAATGGTGAGTAGTAAATTAGCAGCTTCAAAATGTTGTAGAAATGCTCCTTTTATAGCTTTTCCAAATTGCTTTGAGTGATGTGCAGCTGTATATAATATTAGATTATAAGACTTTTCGTTACCCAAAAAGTATGGGCAGAGATATGCTTTCTGCAGAAAGGTATGGTTGTAGAAGCCTTGGGATTTGCACCACGTCACTTCTTTGGACAAATTAGTCGTTGGTTACTTTGGAAGTAACACCACGTCTAATCAAGTTTTACAGCTTCTTCAACAAGCTTCCTTCAGAATGAAGTCTTCATAATCTGCACTTCAGAACATGTAGCAAGCTTAAAGGTATGAAATACTTTAAGATGATCAGAGCTTAAAATGATTGAGAAGTTCAGAGCCTTGATAGATGATCAGATCTTAATATATCAGAGTCTCAATCTTGATCAGAGTCTTCATCAGAGTGTGCAGCAGTATGTGCTTGAGCGTGAATATTAATGATAAGAGTCTGGTTATCAAAGCCTCTGAACTTGCAGTGAAAAGAACTTCAGAGTCTGATTAGATCAGAGCTTTCAACTTTTGTACACTTCTTTCATTAACGCTTCAGATCATTTTGTAGCTTCTGCTTCAGATCCTTCTGGCAGCGCTTCAGAATCTTCTGATAGTCTTGCATCTGATGCTTCAGAGCTTTGCATAGTTTCTTGTACTTATGTATTTTGCTTCTATAAGAGTATTTAATTTTATATCTGAAACAATAATACTTGAACAAATTTTAGAGTGTATATTTTCTTAATACAAAATTCCATAAAAGTTATCATCAAAACATAGAGATATAAGAAACACCAATCTGTGTTCTAACAAGATGCTCTGGATGAAAAGTCAACTAGAAGATTTTCAGATACATGAGAGTAACATTTCTATCTTCTGTGATAATACTTCTGCTATTTTCCTATCTAAAAACCCTATTTTACACTTTAAGGCAAAGCATATCGAAATTAAACATCATTTCATCAGAGACTATGTTCAGAAGGGAATTATAAGTTTAAATTTTGTTGATACTGACCATCAATAAGCTGATATCTTCACAAAACCCCTTGCTGAAGATATGTTTAAATTTATTCTGAAGAATATTAGTATGGATTTTTGTCCAGAATAAAACTATTATTCAGAAGCAAATTTATTCAGATGAAATATGATTAATGTCTATACTCTGAAGTAATTCATCTGATTATTTCTTTTGGTACATTATTTATTTTGTGAAACTCTGATCTAACAAGTCTCAGAAGATCTGAGCGCTGATTAAGGTTTCTTATTCTAAAGAGATTCAGAGGCACATCAACATCAAACACGTGTCACATGAAATCTGAAAAGGTGGAGTGTAAACAATGAGACGCCGTTTAGAGGTACTGTTTGAATTCTCAATTCCTCGTTTTCCTCCCCACGCTTGTCAAAATCATTTAATGCTCTTAAATCATTATTCTTTTTTATGTGACTTTTTGTTTTAAATTAATTGAATTAAATGTTGAACGTGTGAGTGTGTGCCCTAATTTTTGCCCCTATATATTCCACAACACAACACTTCTCACATTTTTCACTCTCTCTCACACCTATATGCGCTTTTGTTTGCTTCATTGCTTCATCTTCTCTTCCAAACCTAAATCTCAAAGAAGAACTCGTTATCTCTCAAGATCAGAAATGGCAACTTCATCTTCAACCTCTCAACAGTTTGAATCTACAATGGCTGCGGTTTCATCTTCTAATATGGGTCCTGCTCTGTTCAAAGAACCTGTAAGAACTCTTTTCACACCTGTTGATCAACTGGAAGTTTTATGTGAGTTCTTGGTAGATTTTGAATGTATTGATGTGAATGGTTTTGATTTGCGTCCAACTGTCATCACAAGGATGGACAAAGTATTTTGATAGACTGATAGGTCATGTTTATCCTTGCTTGGTTAAAGAATTTTGGATCCATGCAACCGTTTACCCCAAATTCATCGTTTCTTCAGTTCTGGGTAAAGAGATTATCATCACTGAAGATCTGATTCGCAAGTTGATAGGATATCAAGAAACAGATGGTGTTACTCATCTTCCAGCAGGTGGTATTGAAATGGATGAGGTGTACAATGAAGTTTTCACTTCTGGGGAAGCTTCAAGCAAAATAAAGGATTTAAAGGTTCATTACAAGATCTGGGGAAAGATCTTCTTAGGCTACATACATCACAGGAAATCCTCTAATTCTCCTGACTACATCAACACAGATCAGATGTATTTCATGTACTGTCTGGGTAAAGGCATCAAGGTGGATCTGCCTCACTTACTTTTTACTCATCTGTAGGGACATGTAAAAATGTCCAGAGAATCTGTCAAAACAAAACATCAGAAGGTCAGAAACTGGATCCCTATGGGAAGGCTGATCTCAGATATTCTGACTGAAAATGTATTAGTGGCTCATCTGACAGAGGTTGGTCTGACAGAAGAGTTAGCTTCAATTATTGGAAAGCCTTTGAATGGAAAGAGTCTACAGAGGATGAGGATAGTGGAAGCACTTACTTCTGCACCAGTTCAGATCAACATTGAAGAAGTAAGCTAGAGGAGAATTCCTTTAGATGATTTTCCTCTCTTCACTGCTGAAGAACCAAGGGAAATTGTTCTGAGCTACATTGCTGCATGCTTGGCAGATGGAACCCCCTTACCACCAGATTTGATCAAAAGAGCAAATGAACCTAGACCAGACTTCTATGGAGAGAAGCAGAGAAAGAGAAGAAAGGTCTCAGAGGAAGGATCTTCGAAGCCTTAGAGGAAAGCTTCTGGCAAAGCATCTTCTGCAAAGCCAAAACGCTTCAAGAAGCAGAAAGGTAACCCTTCTGCTAATTTATCTTCTATTTCAGAACAAACAACAGAAACACCAACATCTGAACCTCCTCCTCCTTATGACCCAATTCCCACAACTTCTCCTCCTCACACTTCTGAACACATTTCTTCTGAAGCTGAACCTATATCATCTCAACCACAAAACTCTGCACCTATTTCATCTGAACCAAAAATATCTCAACAACAACAACCCTCTGAACCTCAAAAACTTCAAACTTCTGAACCACAACAACCACAATCATCTGAACACACTACATCTGTACCATCCACACCTTCCTTCAACATCCATCAGAAAACTACTTCTGATAAAACCCCATCTTCTATTCCACAAACATCTGAACCAAACCCTTCTGTAAACCAACCATCTGAACATCCCCCATCTGAAAATCAAACATCTGAACCTGACATTCTTAATCTCCAACCTCTCACGACTATCTTTCCAGTTTCATCTGGATCATCTAAATCTTCTGATTCATCTGATTCCACTAATTCTAATAGATCATATGTCATAACTTCTTTTCTCAAACCCTTTGTTTCTATCCCATCGGACCTTGAGGATGATACTTTTTCATCTGAACCTAAGATTGCTAAAATCTCATTTGTCCATATTCCATCTTCACCATATCCACTTGTTATCATTATTCCTTCGTTTTCTATGCCTTCAACCTCTACTACCCCTAAAACATCACCCTTAGAAGCCTATCTGAAACCCAAACCTAGGCTAGATGTTGGTACACTATTTGCTGGTTTTGAAAAAGAAATAAATATGTGGTTCTCTTCTGTTAAGAAGGAATTCCTTTCAAGTTTGAATCCTGATGATTCTGAAGCCATCTGGACTAGATTCAGAACCATATTCAACTCTGTAGCTTCAAATCTTCAAGAGATTTTCTCTGATGATGCAAAGGTCAGATTTGCTGAAGCTGTCAGACTCACTCTTCTGAGAGTTCGCAGAAATCCAACTTTACTTCTGGAAAACACACCTGCAAAGGATGTGTGTCTTCCTTCTGAAGACTTTGCTGCATCTGAGACTGCTGAAGCGTCTAGGTCTGAAGAAGTCATTCCAGAAGGTTCTGCTCCTGGTTCTGAAGAAACTCTTGACTCTATTCAACCTTCTGACATGATTATACATAATGCATCTACTTCTATGGTTATTCACAATGCATCTGCTTCTGCGTCTGCTCCTGAGTCATCTGAAGTGAAGAAAGAAGATGGAGATCTAAATGCTAAGTTTGCTCAACTAGAGGCTAGCAACACTGAGATAAGATCTTGGATGGTAAAGCAAGAAAAGACCACTGAAGAAATCAAGACTTGGATGTCAAAGTAAGAAGAGTCAACCTCTGAGATAACGAATCTTCTGAGGATTTTGGCTTCCCGTTCTTCTTCTTAGTTTCTTTGTTGTTTGTGCACTTATGTGTTAACTGTTTGTCTGTTTCTGTTTTGGATTATTTTTATCAATGCATTTGTGTATGTTTTGTTTTTTCCAACTGAATCTATCATATGATTTATTTTTTTCCTCTGTTATTCTTTTTTCTTAAAGTTTTTCTTAATCAGATTCTTTTTTATATGACAAAAAGGGGGAGAAAAATGGTAATTTTGATAATTCACATAAACAGATACCAAAAGGCAACTCAAACATGATATATATTATCTAATCATATTTTTTGAGTGTTTCAGAGCTAATAATTCTCATCTGATAAAATTCTAAGAATTAGCTCTGAACTAAAGTCTGAGAATCTACAAGTGTGCTCTGACGCTAAAAAGAATACAAGAGCTGAAAGAGAAGTATTTAATCTTTCCAGAAGTATTCATTTCAGGGGGAGATTAATATTCTCAGGGGGAGAGATATTTTTTTTCTATTTGAACAAAATTTCCCATAGTTTTTGTCATCATCAAAAAGGGAGAGATTGTTAGAACACAGATTGGTGTTTAATATATCTCATTGTTTTGATGATAACATTAATGAAATTTTGTATAAAAGAAATATATACTCTAATTCTGTTCAAGCGTTTATTTGTTTCAGATATCAAAATTAATATTATTCTGGAAGCAAGAACTCCTCTGAACACTACAGAATGATAAAGCTCTGAGCATTAGAAGCAATGCATCAGAAGACTCTGATAAAGAACATACGGTAAAGCTACAGAAGACTCTGAAGCGCCTACAGAAGACTCTGAGCATAGAGTAAAGATTCAGCAATTCAGAAGACTCTGGAAGTACTTAACGCTGCAAGTACAGAGGCTCTGATAAACAAGTCTGCTCTGATAAAGATTTTCACGCTAAAGCACTTTGCTGCAAAACTCTGTTAGAGTAACTCTGATCTGATGAACTAGGAACATCATCAGAGGATCTGATGCAAGACGTTCAAAAGTTGTTGAAGAAGATTCTATTCAAATAAAGATCCGTTGGCATATTCTTTGTCCTTATCCAAATGACTCTTTCCTCATTCGTGCATGACGCAGGAATTCAGACAAAAATGATTTGTCTGAACATTCCCCTTTTGAGAAAGGAAAAGTCAATAGAAGACAAAAGCAACAGAATGTACAGTGTTGCACAGTCTTTGAGAAATGGACTTCAAGTACTATAAAAGCAAGTTTCAGCATCACTTCAAAGTTGACGAATTTATTGACGAATCACTTGACAAATTATTCAACAAGCAACTCATACAAACATTCTTCAAAGCTGAATAGTTTTTATTTCGTTCTTAAACTTGTGTAAAAATCACAGTGGTGATATAGCTTTTTAGAAGCAACTCTTAAACACATTGTTAGTTTATCTTTTGTAAAAGATTCCTTAAGAGACCAAGTGTGGTCATATTTCTTGAGAAGTCTAAGACTGTTTGTCTTAGTGGTTAACACTGTAATCAGTTTGATTTAGTGGATTAAGTCCTTCTTGAGAAAGGCAAATCACCATGGTAGAGTGGACTGGAGTAGTTTGAGTTCAAACGAACCAGGATAAAAATACCTTGTTATTTTTCTATCATCTTAATTGTTTTTGAAACCATTATTCAACCCCCCCCCCCCCCTTCTAAGTGTTTTTCCTACCTTCACCATCATGTCTTGAGATATCTACCCCAGTATTTTAAACCTTGGGGAGGTGCTCCTGATTAACCGTCTTCTGGAAAGGATACCTTCTCGTGCTCTTAAGGTGGCCTGCCTCGATACGAGCCTTGAAGTGACTTTTCCCCTAAATGACTGATATTTGAGGGAATTCCCTAGAACAACCACTCTTGGAGAGATTATCTGAATCTCAGCATGATTGCCCCAGTTTAGCTTAACTTTGGAGATATTTCTCGATGTGACTGCCCCAATTTGGCTACATCTTATCACGACCCATGCTCCACAAAGTCTCTTGGCAACATGCTCATTGACATGAATGTCTTTTGGAATTTTCAAGCATTTCCTTTTGGAAGGATTAAGCTTCTCGACTGGTGTTTATTATTTAAACCTCATTAGCGTCAAATACATGTATGTAAGCAGAGAATTTTTATTATGAGAATGATAATTCTAATGCAACAAACATGTTAACCTTGAATTTTTTACTGAAAAGATATCGTAAAGTCCTGTGAACAAATTACTAGTTACGACATTATTGTTTTTAAATGGAAGACAACATGCACATACAATACCAACAAGGATCTTATAGCACAACTCATGGGAGTCAGGAATCATATCTCTTTGAAGTATGCCTTTAGAATAAACCCTGCTTCAATTAGTACTTTTGAGGGTTGTAACGTACCGTTTCAAAGAAAAAGGATTTATGGCTTAAAATTTGTTTGTACCCACCCATTCTCCTTGATGTTCTATAGTCCTACGTTCATTTAAATTGGCACAAAGGTTCACCTTTCAAAAATTTATTGAATGGTAGTAGTGAAGTTTAAGGGACCCACAAGGTTTTTCGGAGTGTCAGTCACCCATTCGTCTCTTGTATTTGTAGCCACACGACTTTGTTCTTTGTCAAGGATTTTTCTTTGTAATCCTTTTCACTTTTTGCATTTCATTCTTTTGTTCTTCCCAAATTTTTTCCTGGACTGATTCTTTTGAATTTTTCGATTTTAAAGTCCAACGAGATGCCCTAACTTTTGCCTAAGTCACTTGTTTTCAAGTTATCGACTTAGCAGGCTTTTCTCTTCTCTCTTTTTTTCTTTTGAAGAAATCGTGTGACACTGGCTGTCTTGATTTCTATGAAAGGGTTGTGACTGCTCATTCCTTGGTTGATGAGGGATAACCATTGTGGTTTCACGTCCCTTTTGACCTCCTGGTGCACGAGGAATACAAAAGTGATTGATCCTCCAATGGGAAAATCCTCTTGAAATTTTAACGCCCGATCAAATTAACGGGAAACTACCCTGCCCTTGGGTTAGATGTGAGGGTTTTTTTCATATGAAAAGAAACTTCTACTTCAATGCTCAAAGGGGTTAACGGGGTTATATCTCCCTTATATCTCTGATGTTTGGGGATTTGAAACAATGCATGTACATCATCAGCAAGGTTTTATCCAAAAGCATACAACCAGAGATTTTGCGTTTTCACTTCATCATCCTCCCTCTAAGAGTTTAAGCAAGAAAATTGGTATTGCATTGCATAAAAATATTTATATGAGTGAATACAAATAGAATAATTCAAGAAAAACATACTCGTTGCATTAAGATCATCACTAAAAAACAAACAAGTTTTTACATGCAAACAGAGCATTAACAAACAATGAAAAATACAAATAAAAATGCAGTAAAGAAGTTGATGATTGTCATTATTGAGGAGGCCTGGCTCCATCTGGACTTAATGCTTTTGATGACATATATGCATTCTAAGCGCTCACTTGAGAAAGGAGGTTTCAATTACTGTGTAGACCGTCTGCAGTGAAATTGATGACCTCTGAGTCGATCAAGTCTTGCACCTTGTGTTTGAACACATTGCAATCTTCAATTGAATGGTCGGGTGTTTCCGAGTGATACTCAGATCTAGCATCTATGTTATAACTAGGAGGAATAGGGTCTAGAACTGGCTTGGCCTCTCTTAGTTGAATCAGAGAACCTTGAAGCATACAAGCAAGCAGCTGACTATGAGAAATAGGAAATGGATCGAATCTTCTCTCAGGCCTTCTTAGTCTTTGCTGTCTTTGTTGCTGATAGTTCTGATGTTGAGGAGCATAAAGTTGTTGGTACTGAACGGGCTGTTGAGCCGTTGGAATAGACACAACATTAGTTTCTCCTTCCTTCCTCTTGGGGAACCCAACATAAAGTTTCTTTGCATCTTCAGAGGAACTAATAGTAGCTCGAATCTTTCCCCTTTTGATACTGCTTTCGACTCTTTCTCCAGCCTTTACCAAATCTGAGAAACCGACAGAAGTATTACCAACAAACATGTCGTAGTAGGGACCTTGCAAAGTGTTCATGAACATGTCCATAAGCTCTCTTTCCATCATAGGAGGTTGAACTCGGGCAGCCAATTCACGACATCTTTGGGAATATTCTTTGAAGGTTTTGTTTTGTCCTTGTGCAAGACTCTGTAGTTGAGTCCTGTTAGGTGCCATGTCGGTGTTGTACTGGTAATGCTTGAAAAATGCCTCAACAAGTTCCTGCCAACTGCGGACATGAGTCCTCTCCAGTTGTATATACCACTCTAAGGATGCCCCATCTAGGATGTCCTGAAAGAAATGCATCAGTAGCTTCTCATCATCCGAATATGCAGACATTTTTCTGAAATATGCCCTCATGTGAGTCTTAGGACAGGTGGTTCCATTGTACTTGTCGAAAATAGGCACCCTGAACTTTGGAGGGATTTTCATACCCGGGACCAAACCTAAGTCAGCCATGTTCATACCCAAAGCACTCTGACTCTCAAAAGCCTTCATCCTCTCTTTGAGCATACAAAAAACAATTCTAACTCAGTAGGGAAACTCATCTCAGCAACATAAAACTGTTCATCCTGATTGTCCACCTCCAGATGAGGAACAGGAATCTCAAGAACCCTTCTCCTTGGTTGACCTATAGGGGGTGGAGGAAGATCAGTACATGAAGGATTCAATCTCTGCCAAGAGAATTACCACCACCAACATTCCCATTGCTAGCCTCTGGAATAACAACAGCAGGCCTTTGGACAAACGCTCTTAATTCCTCTTGACGCTAGCCATATCTTGCATCACTCCCATGAACTGAGCCATACGAGTCTGGACTTATAACAATCCTAATAGTTGTCGCTACTGCGAAAAAAGGTGTCGGCAATGACAGAAGATTCTCCATCTATCGTTATTTGTCCCAAACGAGGGAAAGGAAACGATCAGGGAAAACCTAGCGAAAAGGGATAAGATCGGTCATCGCAACCAAATCTCTGGGTTCGGGAGTCGGTTACGCAAGGGGAAGGTATTAGCATCCCTCACATCTGTTGTACTCAACGGGATCCACGCATGCTTGTTTATCTAAAGGGTTGTTTATCTATCTAACTAAGAGGTTTTAGAGATAAAAGAGAAGAAAAAAGACTCGGCAGAGCGTCACAGCTTTGGGCCTACGTATTCCTTCGTGCAATGGGAAAGTCAGAGTCAACGTAGTTCGACTAACTACGGATAACAGATGGAGGAAGGTTGCTCGCCAAGACATCGCATCTTGTGCCTATGTACTCTCAACAGGTATGAGAGATCAGAGCTTACATAGTTCGGGAAATTAGAACACAGGTTGGTTCAAATTGTTTTTTACCCGAGTAAGGTTAACAGGTAGTTTTAGCAGTTTGGTGTATGCAGCTCGCTCATTGGAGACTTAGGCGTTACCGTTTGCGGTAGAACTAAGAGTTAACAACACTCTTTTATCTGAAAAAGTTTTCTTGATTAAAAGAGCCCCAAAGACAAAAAGAGGTTTCAATGTTTGTGTTGAAGTCTTTTATTAGAGAAGTGTTTTGAAAGAATATTTGTAATTCATATTGCACTAGATACTATGACTTAGGAACGAATGCGTCGCATACCGCCCAAAGGACATACACTAAACACTCTAGATGATTGAAAGGAGACCGCTCAATTATCATTTCCCAAGTAGCTTAAGGCTCATAATGTACAATACTCATTGGCCATTATTAGGTGTTTTATTATTGTTTGAAGATGAGAAGAGAGAGAGGACTCTAAGGAGAACTAATCAAAACCCTATTGTTATCATGCAAGACGGTCCTAAGGTTGAGTTTAGAATAGGAATCTATCATACTTGTTATCATGCAAAGGATTAGAACCTAGTCTATCATCACCATCCATGAACAAGGGTGTGAGAATCCTAAGGGAACATGTCAATGGAAAGAGAAACAAAAGAAAATCATCAAGATCATTCAACTGAAATGTAAAATGTGAATGAATGCACATGCAATGCAATAGTACAAGCAAAGGGAGGACACCTCAACCTTTAATGCACACAAGCAAACACAAAGGGAAAATAAACAATCAAGCAAAGGGAGGAAACCTCAACATTTAATGCAAACATGGACTTAAGAGAAAGAATGCCTACACATGCACTTCTATCCTAATGCACCAAATCAAACAACATGCAAGGGAGGAGATAAACAAGATGATGGGAAAGTAAAAGGAGAACTAAACTCATCAAGTTCAATGTGTAAAGACACAGGAGTCTGCAAATGTTCAACTTCTTTATGGAATTCCCTTAGTTCTACCAAAGGAAGAACTGGGCTCTCACAAGAAGGATCCTAAGATTGTAGGACAGAGAAGGAGAATATGTGTACAAACACAAAAGTCCATCAAAGGCTCAACTTCTTATGGAATGCACTTGGTTCCTCCACAGGAGGAACTAGGCTCTCACAAGAAGGATCCTAAGATTATAGAAAAATGAGGAATTAGAAGAGAAGCACAGTGAGAACCAAAGGAACCCGCTATGTTCAATGTGTATCAACACAAGAATCCATCAAAGGCTCAACTTCTTATGGAATGCACTTGGTTCCTCCACAGGAGGAACTAGGCTCTCACAAGAAGGATCCTAATATTATAGATCATGGAGGGATTAGAAGGAGGAGATGTGGAAAAAGAATAAGCAAAAGAATCATGTAAAGATGGAAGTTATTCAAGGGTATCCACAAGGAAAGGCTAAAGGAAGGTCCTAAAGGAAGCCTAAACTTAAACAAGCTAGACACATGATTAGGGCCTCAAAATCAACATACAAATGGTTAAACATGTATACAATATGGATATGCAAGGGTTGGATGCACAAGCATTGCGAAAAGTTCACACAAAATGCAAACTAGGCAAGTAGTAGAGTTGGAAACCACACAAGGATAGGCCATAATGGAAAATGCCTTAAAAATAGTAAAATGAACCAAAAAATCTAAGAAAATTCCTATGAGACCCCTCTGGTATTAGGAACCATGGGTCTAAATTTGAGAGAGAAATTCTAAGCCTAGCTATTCCAACAGAAGTCAAAGTCCTAGGGGTGTCCTATGAACTATGCAAGAGAGAAGGTTCTAAAGATTCAACCTAAACCCTAACCAAAAGGCCTCAAAAAACAAAGATAAAAATATCCTAAAATCAATTAAGATATCAAAAATGTAGGAATTTATTTGAAGTTTTGATTAAGAAATAAAATCAAGAAAGAGTAGTATGCAATTTTCTTATCTACAATGAAAACTAAATGCAAAATTAAATTGGAAAATGATGAGAAATTAAACTAAAAATTTGTAAAATTGGATCACATCTCAAAGTATGCAAAAAAAATTTTCTATGATTTTTTGGATGCATCAAAGTATTTTTTTTCATGAATTAAATTGAAACAAAATTAAAATGAAAAAATAAAAGAAAAAGAAATGAAAATGAATAAAGCTGTGGCGTGAATAGCAATCCACATGTGTTTATTCTAAGGGCTCAGGTGCGTAGGGGTGTAAGTAGAAATGGCCCAATCCAACATCTAAAGTCAGACAACCAACGAGGCCATATCTCAACCATTCAACTCAATTACCAGTCAAACATCCAAAGGCTAATGTGAGGACACGCAAGCATCAGCAATTCAACACAAAACGGAGTCGAATCTCAGCCACTCGTCTTAAGACTAGTCAATCCATCCAATGGCCAAGATACAAGCTGCAATACACATCGTTTCATTTAAAGGGGGGGTCCATGTAATCTTGATCCTACATTATGGATGAAGTCAAGATATCCTAAGGCCATGAGCGTGCCACGCATTCGTTTGAAATTCAACACAAAATGGGAGTGAATCGTGGCCGTGTGATGGGATGAAAGTCATGTCTTCAAACATAATCCAAAGGTCCTTTCTATGCCATGCCATTAACTGATTTCAAAACATAAAAGGAGGGAGATGAACCAGACGGTGGCCGGAAATGCTCCGGTCATCTCCTACCTTGAACACGCACTGTAGCAGGTTCACAAATGTTCACGAAACTCAACGAAACTTATATCAATCAACTCGTCTTGCTTAATACAACATCATGCCATGGTTTGTTTGACCTAATTGTCTCTAAATCGCGCAAACCGCAAGCAACAAGTTCAAAGGTGTCATCAAGAATCACCACAATCAGTTATCAAACCAATCTTAAATCCATCTATGGAGTATGAGGATCGCAACCACATGAGAACGGCGTGCAAATTCTTCCTAATTAGAGAGCATTGTTGAAAAATGACTTACCTAGTGGAGTGCTTCCACTAAGCCTTAAAATGGTGATGAAGCTTGATGAAAAGCTTCCAAAAATGATCCTTGATCCTCCCTAGAGCTGTTTGAATGCTCAATTTGGACTGAAACTTGAGGAAAATGAAAACACGATTCTCACTTTTCTCTAACTTTTTTTAACTGTTTTCTGAGTAACTCTTGATCAAATTGCAGTTATGAGAGCTTGTACATGATCCTCAGAATATATACAATGGATATGAATGATGAAAAAGCCCAATCATGGCCCAATATGATCCATTGAAAATCCAAAATTTCTTGTGTTGGCAAGCTTGCAAATCGTGAAAACAGAGCTCAAAACTCTTCCCAACTGGTTCATTCATGTTGCTGGTAATGCGAGGAATTCAATGGTTGTGATCAATCCCTTGCTTGGATCTCAATGGTGTGATTTGCATTAGTTACTTTCACTTGAAGTTACATGGAAAATGGCATGGTTTTGGGACCTCAAATATCAATTCTAGTTTTGCCATTGTGTTTAGAATGATTTTGGCACTCAAAATATGCACCAACTTGGTAAAAATTGATCCAACATGAATTAATTTGATTTTTGTACTTTTAATGCCTTTTCCATGGATTTTCCTTCATCAATCCTTCCATACAAGTCAATTCAATGACACCTTGATGTTTGATGATGCAAATGACCCCATTTAGAGCAAGTTTGAAGTTGGAAAGATTTCCATTTGAGTTGTGCAAAGTGGTGAAATTGACCTATAATGAAAAGTGGCCCATAATCTTAGTTTCCCAAAATACCCCTGCCTTGCAAGCTTCATATCTTGAGCTTCACAAATAAGCTTGAGGACTTCTAGTACTATTTAGAAAGCTAAGATCATAAGGAATAACTTTCATGTTTGGGTCAAAGTGAGGAGAGACATCCTTCTAGGTCAAAAATGTCTTAGAAGTTGGTTGACTTTCAAGGACCAAAATCACATTCATCTGATGACTTGTAACTTGTCTGCTTCATATCTTGAGTTTTATAAATCCATTGGAAGACTTCTAGTACTCAAACGAAATCTAGAAACATGCTCTATAATTCTCATGTTGGAGTCAAGATGAGATGAAACTTGTATCTTGAGTTGGGCACTAAATAGGGGATTTTACACTGTCAAGCTTAGAAACCCTAGCTTAGCAACTTCTCACACTCTTGAATATTGATGAATTGATCTTGGAATAATCTCTTATGTGTCTCAACACAACATCCCATGATCACAAAGACTTGGAATTGAGTTATAATCGCCTTTAATTCAACTGTTGACTTAGGGTGGACCAGGTGAGAACCCTAACTGCACCACCTTTCGTTGTGGCTTCTTGCACTTTGAATAATGACTTGCACAAGCTCCTCCATGTTAGAACACAGATTGGTTCTTAATAATATCTCTATTTTTTGATGATAACTATTATGAAATTTTGTAATTAAGAATTATATACTCTAAAATTTGCTTAAGAGTTTTTACTGCAGATAGTAAAGGAATTAACACTCCAAAAGCAAATCAGAATTGAACATAAGAAATTTGCTAGAATCTGAAGCGCCAGATGCATCCATTAGAAGATTCTGATTGCTGCCAACAGAAGATCCTGAGCGTAGCCTCCAGAAGATTCTGAAGGAGAAGCTTCAGAAGGATCTGAAGCAGAAGCTCCAGAAGAATCTGAAGCAAGTCAGAAGCATCTGAACCAAAGAAGAATTCTGTATAAAGAGTTTTTCAAAGCATAGTTACTACAGAAGATTCTGAAAGTACTAAAGCTGCCAGTACTGAAGATCTGTCTCAAATATGCTCTGATCTTAAACACGCTAAAAGCACACCTGCTGCAGAAGACTCTGATTCAGCAAAACTCTGATCATCATCAGAAGGCTCTGATCTAATTAGACTCTGATGAATTTGCTGAAAACTGAAGAAGAATTATTCAAAGTTTATATCCGTTGGAATGATCCAAACGACTCTTTCCTTATTTATGCTAGACACAAGAACACAGACAAAAAGGATTTTTCTGTGCTTTCTTCTTCTAGGAAAGGTAACTTGATGTGAAGACAAAAAGGCTCAGACCTTTTGGACACTCTTCTTTAACGTGAAGCTCACCTTAGATCAACTGCCTATAAAAGCAAGACTTCACCAATTTCTTCAGTTGACGTTTTATCCAAAAGAAATCAACATTCAAGCTCTCATACTATTCATATACTTTCTAAGAATTAACTTCTTTGTTCTTAATAGTTAAGTGAAAAATCACAGTTGTGATAAAGCTTTATAGAAGCAATCTTAAACACTTGTATTTGTATTACATTTGATTGTAAACCTTAAGAAGATCCAGTTAGGATCAGTAGTTCTTGAGAAGACTTTGAACAGTTGTTCTAAGTGCTTACTATTGTAATCAGTTGATTAAATAGTGGATTAAGTCCTTGATTGAGAAAGGCAAATCACTTTAGGATGAGTGGACTGGAGTAGTTGAGTTCAACGAACCAGGATAAAAATACTTGAGTTTTTATTTCTAAATTTTAATCTTCATACTTATTCAACCCCCCCCCCCCCCCCCCCTTCTAAGTATTTTCTCACCTTCAGTTGGCATCAGAGCTCCGGTTCTGTGTGTGCTACCACTTAACAGTGACAGTAAAGATCCAGAGAGAAATACTTTGATATATATATTTGGTTGTTACTATGGCTGATAATACAATGTCTAACATTAACAACAAATATGAAGAAAGGGACAGAATCAACACCAAACCCCCTATGTTTGATGGGGAGAAATTTGATTATTGGAAAGACAAGATTGAAAGTTTTTTCCTTGGATATGATGCTGATTTATGGGATCTGGTCATAGATGGATATGTTCATCCCACTGATGGGAATGGTAAGAAAATAGACAGAAAATCTATGACAGATGCTCAGAAGAAAGAATTTAGAAATCACCACAAGGCCAAAACAATATTGTTGAATGCAATATCTCACATTGAGTATGAAAAAATTACAAACAGGGAAACTGCATTTGACATTGAATCCTTAAAGATGACTCATGAGGGAAACTCTTAAGTCAAGGAAACAAAGGCTCTGGCTCTGATCCAGAAGTATGAAGCCTTCAAGATGGAAGACTCTGAATTTGTTGAAGCTATGTACTCCAGATTTCAAATACTTACAGTTGAACTAAAGGTTCTGGATAAAGGATACTCTACTACTGATCATGTGAAAAAGATCATCAGAAGCTTACCCACCAGATGGAGACCTATGGTGACAGCGCTGAAGATGGCTAAAGATCTGAACAAGATCTCCTTGGAGGAACTGATCAGTTCACTAAGAAGTCATGAAATTGAACTTGAGGAAGATGAACCTCAAAAGAAAGGTAAATCTGTTGCTTTAAAATCTAATAAATCTGCTAAAGCATTGCAGGTAATAGAGGAAAGCTCTGAAGAATCCTCATCTGAAGATGAAGATGAACTATCCATGCTGTCCAGAAGAATAAACAAACTCTGGAAGCATAAAGGAAAGAAGTTCAGAAACTTCAGGAAGCCTGACCAAAGAAAAGAATCTTCTGGACACAGAAGATCTGGAAAAAAGGAGGTTGTATGTGATGAATGTAAAGAACCGGGACATTACAAAAATGAATGTCCAAAGGTGCTGAAAGAAAAGCCTAAAAGAAAATTTGATAAGAAGAAAAAGGTTCTGATGGCCACCTGGGATGATTCAGATACATCTGAATCTGAATCTGAGTCAGAAGAAGAATGTGCCAGTGTAGCTTTGATGGCAGACATAGAAGATCAGGAGGAAGGAACTTCAGGATCTGAATCTGACTCTGAATCTGACTCTGAAGTTGAAGAGGTAATGGCTAAACTCACTAAAGAAGAACTTATCAAAGTGTTATCAGAAGTTCTGAAAAGCTATAACAATATTAAGCTCAAATACAAGAAGCGTCAAAGCAATCTTGTATCTGAGAATAATATTCTCAAATCAGAAGTAGCTGAGCTAAATGAAAAGAACTTAAAATTGAAAAATGATTCTGAATTAGCTCAACAAAACTCTGATTCTGAAACTGAATCTAAATGCAAAAATATTTTGGAAAAATATGATTATAGCTTTCAGAAGTTTCTTGCTAAAAGCATAGACAGAAGCAAAATGGCTTCCATGATCTATGGAGTTAGCAGAAATAACAGAAAAGAATTTGGATATGAATCTTCCTCTGGAAAGGATTTAAATCCAAAACCTGTTGATAAAATTATCATCAAGAAAACTCCTTTATATTCACACTTTAAATTTGGTCACTTGAATGATATTGAACAAACACGCTCTGAAAAGAATATTCATGTGTTTAAATCTAAGGCTAGTCAGAATAAACCTTATGTTGAAAAACAAAAGTTTAGACAAACCTTCAGAACAACTAACCCTAAAGGACCCAAGAAGATCTGGGTACCTAAAAGTAAAATAATTCTTGTTGCAGATGTTCTTAGCAGCAAGGTCAGGACGCCAATCATGGTACCTGGACTCTGGATGCTCACGACACATGACAGGAGAAAGGTCTATGTTCCAAAGCCTGGAGCTTAGATCTGGAGGTGATGTGAAATTTGGAGGGAACCAGAAGGGCAAGATCATTGGATCTGGCACCATTGGAAATGGTTAACTTCCCTCTATTACTAATGTTTTACTTGTTGAAGGGTTAAAGCATAACTTATTGTCCATAAGTCAATTAAGTGACAATGGTTATGATATTACCTTTAATCAAAAATGTTGTAAAGCTATCAGTCAAAAGGATGGCTCTATCCTATTTAGTGGTAAGAGGAAAAACAATATTTATAAAATAAATCTTTCAGAACTTAAAGTTCAGAATGTTAAATGCCTCTTGTCTGTTAATGAAGAGCAATGGGTCTGGCACAGAAGATTGGGGCATATTAATATGAGACGTATATCTCAAATTAATAAACTTAATCTTGTCAGAGGACTTCCTAATCTGAAGTTCACCTCAGATGCTCTTTGTGAAGCATGCCAAAAAGGGAAGTTTTCAAAATCATCTTTTAAATTAAAAAATTTTGTTTCTACTTCCAGACCACTAGAATTACTTCATATTGATCTGTTTGGACCAGTGAAAACTGCATCCATTAGAGGCAAGAAGTATGGATTAGTCATTGTTGATGACTATGGTAGATGGACATGGGTAAAGTTCTTAAAACACAAGGATGAGTCACATTCTGTGTTCTTTGACTTCTGCAAGCAAGTCCAGAATGAAAAAGATTTCAAAATTATAAAAGTCAGAAGTGATCATGGTGGTGAATTTGAAAATAAATATTTTGAAAAATATTTTAATGAAAATGGCATTGCTCATGATTTTTCCTGTCCTAGAACTCCACAACAAAATGGGGTTGTAGAGAGGAAAAACAGAACTCTGCAAGAAATGGCCAGAACCATGATCAATGAGACAAATCTGGCAAAACACTTTTGGGCAGAAGCAATCAACACAGCCTGTTACATTCAGAACAGAGTGTCTGTAAGACCTCTTCTGGAGAAGACTCCATATGAACTGTGGAAGAACAGAAAGCCCAACATTTCATATTTTCATCCTTTTGGATGTATTTGTTATATGTTAAATACTAAAGAAAATCTGAACAAGTTTGATTCCAAAGCACAAAAGTGTTTCATGCTTGGATATTCTGAACGCTCTAAAGGCTACAGAGTATACAATACTGAGACACAGATTATGGAAGAATCTATTCATTTTAGATTTGATGATAAGCTTGGCAATAAAAAGCCAAAGCAGTCTGAAAACTCTGCAGATAGAGAAGTTGTCTTCACATACTCTGAAGTCCCAGAGGCAGACAAAGCTCAAGTGAAGGAACCAGAAGCAACACCAGATGCTATTCCTTTAACTTCTCAGATGAACAATCTAAACATTTCTGAAGAATCAACTGTTAGAGGATCATCATCCAGAATTAAAGATTCTCATCCAGAAAATATCATTATTGGAAAGAAGGATGATCCCATCAGAACAAGATCCTTTCTAAGATCATCTGAAGCATCATTATTTGGACTGGTGTCAGAAATTGAACCATCTTCTGTAGATGAAGCTCTGCAAGACAATGATTGGATTATTGCCATGCAAGAAGAGTTAAATCAATTCACCAGAAATGATGTGTGGGATTTAGTTCAAAGACCACAAGGATTCAATATAATTGGAACTAAATGGGTCTTCAGAAATAAGCTAAATGAGAAAGGAGAAGTTGAAATAAATAAGGCAAGGCTTGTAGCTCAAGGGTACAGTCAACAAGAAGGTATTGATTACACTGAAACTTATGCTCCAGTGGCAAGGTTAGAATCTACACGCCTTCTTATTTCATTTGCTGCACAAAATAACATTACTCTGTATCAGATGGATGTTAAAAGTGCCTTTCTAAATGGTATTATAGAAGAAGTTTATGTCCACCAACCTCCTGGTTTTGAGAATGAAAAATTTCCAGATCATGTTTTTAAACTAAAGAAATCTCTATATGGTTTAAAACAAGCTCCCAGAGCTTGGTATGAGAGATTGAGAAATTTTCTTCTAGAGAAAAATCTCATCAGAGGCAAAGTGGACACAACACTCTTTTGTAAATCAATTAAGAAAGATCTTCTAATTTGTCAAATTTATGTGGATGATATAATATTTGGATCTACCAATACTATGTTGGGAAAGGAGTTTGCTAAATGTATGCAGGCAGAATTTGAAATGAGCATGATGGGAGAACTGAGATTCTTTCTAGGAATCCAAGTCAATCAAACTCCAGAGTGCACTTACATACAACAGACCAAATATGTTAAAGAACTTCTGAAGAAATTTAACATGACTGATAGTAAGCTGGCAAAGACTCCCATGCATCCAACTAGCTCACTTGGCAAGGAAGAGGTAAGTAAGAAAGTAGATCAGAAGCTCTACAGAGGTATGATAGGATCTCTTCTTTACTTAACTACTTCTAGACCTGACATATTGTTCAGTGTATGCTTGTGTGCTAGATTCCAATCAGATCCTAGAGAATCACACTTGACAGCTGTCAAGAGGATTCTAAGGTATCTGAAACGTATTTCTAATGTGGGTTTGTGTTACAGAAAATCTGATGATTTCAAATTAGTTGGATTCTATGATGCTGACTATGCTGGAGACAGAGTGGATAGGAAAAGTACTTCTGGAAGTTGTCAATTTCTAGGAAGAAATCTAATCTCTTGGTACAGCAAGAAGCAACCCACAATTGCACTTTCAACCACAGAGGCAGAATATATTGCTGCTGCTGGATGTAGCACGCAGATGCTCTGGATGAAAAGTCAGCTAGAAGATTATCAAATATTTGAAAGTAACATTTCTATCTTCTGTGATAATACTTCTGCTATATGTTTGTCTAAGAACCCTATTCTACACTCTAAGGCAAAACATATAGAAATTAAGCATCATTTCATCAGAGACTATGTTCAGAAGGGAATCATAAATTTAGCCTTTGTTGATACAGATCATCAATGGGCAGATATTTTCACAAAACCCCTTGTTGAAGATAGATTCAAATTTATTCTGAAAAATATTGGTATGGATTTTTGTCCAGAATGATATTTGTCAGAAGCAAATTTTTTACAGATGCAAAATGCCTAATGCTCTGAAGTATTTCTTCTGATTGGTTATTCATTTTCTTTGATTATTTTTGTGAAACTCTGAACTAACAATCCTTAGAGGATCTGAACGTTGGTTAACGTTTCATTTCTCAGGAGAATTCAGAACACATGCAAGCAAACACGTGTCACTCCAAATCTGCAAAGGTGGCGTGTACACTACTGAAGAGACGTTTGAGGTGAAGTTTGAATAGTGAAAATCTTGATTTTCCTTCCAAATTGTCAGAATCAATAAATGCTTGAAATGATTTTTATTCTTTTCATTAAATGCTTTGTTCAAACGTGCCTTATTCTGACTGTTTGTATGCCTATGTGTTTTAGTATAAATACATCTATTCTCTTCACATTCACACTTTCCACATCTCAAACATTTTATGCATTTCTGTCTCCTCTTCTCTCTTCATAAAAACCCTAAGCGTGTGACAAATCCATCTTCAATGGCAACTTCATCATCAACTGCTGCACAATTTCAATCTACAATGGCTGCAGTGACTTCTGCTAATATGGGCGTAACTCCTTATACTCCACCAAAAAGAACATTGCTAACACCTGTTGAAAAGCTGGAGGTTCTATGTGAATCAATGGTGGAATTTGATTCACTTGTTGAGAATGGGTTTGAATTTCGCTCCATTATAGGTGCTCAAGGATGGGTGAAGTATTTTGACAGAGTTTTTGGACCAGTTTACCCCCTTCTTGTGAAAGAGTTCTGGATCCATGCATGCTTCTGTATACCCTAAGTTCATTCTATCTTCTGTTCTGGGCAAAGAGATAATCATAACAGAAGATCTAATTAGAAAACTCATTGGTTATGAGGAAACAGATGGAGTATCACACTTGCCAGCTGGGCGTGTGGATATGGATGAAGTGTATATGAAGAAGTGATGACTGCTGGACAAGCTTCTAATAAGTTCAAAGATCTGAAGCCTGACTACAAGATCTGGGCTAAGATTTTCATGGGATGCATTCATCACAGGAAGTCAACAAACTCTCCAGACTATGTCAATAATGAACAGCTCTACTTTATGTATTGCTTAAGTCAGAGCACCAAGGTAGATCTTCCATATATTCTTTTTATGCATCTTTGGAATCATATAAATGCCTCTAGAGAATATGTGAAAGAAAAAGGTCAGAAGATCAGAACCTGGATTCCTTTTGGAAGGTTAATCTCAGATCTTCTAATAGAAAATGGACTTGTAACTGCTCTGTATGCTGCTGGAGTCACAGAAGAATTGGAATTTATTTTGGGAAAGCCTCATAATGCCAAAAGTCTTTAGAGACTAAAAATAGTGGAAGAACTCACAACAGCTCCCAAGAAGCTGAACATTTCTGAATTGAGTCAGAAGAGAACTCCTGTAGATGATTACCCTCTGTTCTATGCTGAAGAACCCAGGGAAATTGTTGTAAGATATATTGATGAGTGCAAGGCAGAAGGAAAGCCTATTCCTGCAGATATTATAAAGAGAGCAAGGCAACCATTGCCTGTTGTAGAAGAAGAAGAAACAACAAGAAAGAGGACTCAACCAGAAGCAGAAGCTGCACCTGTTCAGAAGAAGCCCAAGATTGCTGAGAAACCACAGAAGCTGCTAAAGAGGAAAGAATCTGGAGATACTCCTTTTGTTCCTGCTAAACGCATCAAAATCAAAGGTACTAAAACTTCTGTATCTTCTGCAAATCCTATTGTTATAAATGATTCAAATGTTAAGTCTATTCCAAAACCACCCACTACTCAAAATCAATCTGTTACTGCTCCACCTCATGTTTCTATTCCATCTCCTCAAAAATCTTCTAATCCAATTTCCATCTCACTTGTAAAACAATCATCTGTTCCAACACCAACAACAACAAAACCAATTCAAACTCTACAACCAGAAGTTCCAACCAAACAATCTGCACCACTAAAACAACCATCAGAGAAACAACCCACAGAACAACAACAAACAATAAAACCATCTGCACAATAAAAGCCATCTGAACAACAACATCAACCTCAAGAAAAACAACCAGAAAAATCATCTGAACCACTACCAAAAAAAGACTCTAAACATCAACCACAAAAATCATCTGAACCTCAAGTACAACAACAAAAGACACAACCACAATCAAATAATCCTCCATCCAAAACATCTAAGCCCACTGCATCTGTTCCAGTTTCATCTGAACCAATAAAAATTTCATCTGATCCACCCACCTCAGAACCCCCATCAAAACCCTCTGAAAATCCTTCAGAATCAACCAATCCTTCTAAAACCAACATCCCTGAGACAGAAGTTCTTGATGTTACACCTCTGAAAACTGTTTTTCAAGTGTCTTCTACTTCTTGCACATCAACCACTTCATCAAACTCCTCAGAATCTGACATTCACCCAGATTTTCTAATCTCTCCTTCTCACAGAGATTCTGAGGTAAACCAACCAGAACCCCCTGTATCTTCCAAAGTTCCTATTTCAAATCCTACTCCCACACCTAATCCATCATCTGAAATCCTGATTCCAAATCCTAACCCAACATCTACCCCAAGAACATCTATTTCATGTGCATAATTCTCATATCTGTTTCACAATCTTGCCTATGGCTTCAAACTCAAAGATTTCTATGACAGAGTTGAACCATCTGACCCTATCACTCCCTTGAAACCCAAACTTACAATCACCCTCCCATCTGTGCTTCTCACCTATATTCAATCTATGTCAGATGTAGGTTCATTAGCAACAATATCATATTCTGCTAAATCTGCAAAAGCTGTTACTTCAGCTATACCTGTTTCATCTGATAAACCTGCTGCTTCTGATGAACCTACAAAATCTTCCTTCCAACCTTACTCCAATAAACCCTTTGATGTGGTTTCCTATCACACCAAAGCAAAACCAAATCTGTTAAATGCTTTAAACAAATCCAAACCAGAAAAATCCCCTGGAATTCCTTTCATCCCATACTACCCTCCTCCTCTGATTTCCATTCAGAAATCCTTATTTCCACCTACTCCCCAACCAAAACCAATAACATTGGAGACACTGTTACACCCCAAACCTAGACTTAATGTTGATCATTTATTTCAATCTTTTTTGCAAGAAATACAGTTGTATTTAGGTACTGTACAGAAGAAGTGTTCAGCAACAATGGATGCACAAGAATCTGATGTCATCTGGAATGGATTCATAAACAGATTCAACACTGTAGCATCAAATTTGAAGAACATATGTTCTGATGATGCGAAACTCAGATTTGCTGAAGCTGCAAGAAGTCTGTTCTGGACTGTCAAGAGATCTGGACCACTGCTTCTTACATATGCTCCTCCATCATCAGAAGAAATTACTGAACATGCATCTGAAGACAATCCTTTGGCCATGACTCTGGTAGAACTTCCTTCTGGCTCTAACGCTCCAAGCTCTACAGACCCTATGGAAATTGACTCTGCTCAAGCTCCAGAAAATGTTCAACCTTCTTCATCTGAGATTAAGAAAGAACATCCAGATTTTGAGGATAAAATTGCTGCTCTTGAAGCTGGTCAATCAGAAATCAAGTCTTGGATGGCCAAACAGGATAAAAAGTCTGAAGACATGACTGAGTGGATGTCAAAACAGGATCAGAAGAATGAAACAATGGCTAAGTGGATGTCAAAGCAAGAACAGTCCTCCTCTGAGATCACGGATCTGTTGAAGATGCTTTTGTCAAAACACTCTTAGTTTTTCATTTTTTTTCATTCTGATGTTTTTGCATCTGATGTTTGCTTATGTATTTCTGCATATCTTCTGATGCATGTACTATGGCTCTGAACTATATTGAATGAATGTTTCAAAGTTTTCTCCACATGATTTATCTTCTTTACTGTTTCCTTTTATTTGTCTTTTTAAAGTTTTTACTTTTTGCTTATGACAAAAAGGGGGGAGAAAATATAGATCTGAACTGTTTAACTAAACTTCACCAGAATGAAACTTCAGACATATCTATTTTATCTAACATTAAATCTGATTATTTCAGAACATTTGGTAAGTACACTCTATAAAAGAAACTCTGAGACTCTCAGATCATTTGGAAACTATCAAACTCTGACTCTGAAATTTGCAAGACACTCTGACTCTCAAATGTTAAAAGAAAAATCAAGATCTAACTCTGAAAATTACTCAAGACAAAAGGGAAGTTTCTATTCCTTATTTGTATTTAATTCAGGGGGAGATTCATCATCTCAAGGGGAGTTATAATTATTATATTTTCAATTAAACAAAATTTCTGATGTTTTTGTCATCATCAAAAAGGGGGAGATTGTTAGAACACATATTAGTTCTTAATAATATCTCTATGTTTTGATGATAACTATTATGAAATTTTGTAATTAAGAATTATATACTCTAAAATTTTCTTAAGAGTTTTTACTGCAGATAGTAAAGGAATTAACACTCCAGAAGCAAATCAGAATTGAACATAAGAAATTTGCTAGAATCTGAAGCGCCAGAAGCATCCATTAGAAGATTCTGATTGCTGCCAACAGAAGATCCTGAGCGTAGCCTCCAGAAGATTCTGAAGCAGAAGCTCTAGAAGGATCTGAAGCAGAAGCTCCAGAAGAATCTGAAGCAAGTCAGAAGCATCTGAACCAAAGAAGAATTTTGTATGAAGAGTTTTTCAAAGCATAGTTACTACAGAAGATTCGGAAAGTACTAAAGCTGCCAGTACTGAAGATCTGTCTCAAATATGCTCTGATCTTAAACACGCTAAAAGCACACCTGCTGCAGAAGACTCTGATTCAGCAAAACTCTGATTATCATCAGAAGGCTCTGATCTAATTAGACTCTGATGAATTTGCTGAAAACTGAAGAAGAATTATTCAAAGTTTATATCCGTTGGAATGATCCAAACGACTATTTCCTTATTTATGCTAGACACAAGAACACAGACAAAAAAGATTTTTCTATGCTTTCTTCTTCTAGGAAAGGTCACTTGATGTGAAGACAAAAAGGCTCAGACCTTTTGGACACTCTTCTCAACGTGAAGCTCACCTTGGATCAGCTGCCTATAAAAGCAAGACTTCACCAATTTCTTCAGTTGACGTTTTATCCAAAAGAAATCAACATTCAAGCTCTCATACTATTCATATTCTTTCTAAGAATTAATTTCTTTGTTCTTAATAGTTAAGTGAAAAATCACAGTTGTGATAAAGCTTTATAGAAGCAATCTTAAACACTTGCATTTGTATTACATTTGATTGTAAACCTTAAGAAGATCCAGTTAGGATCAGTAGTTCTTGAGAAGACTTTGAACAGTTGTTCTAAGTGCTTACTATTGTAATCAGTTGATTAAATAGTGGATTAAGTCCTTGATTGAGAAAGGCAAGTCACTCTAGGAAGGGTGGACTGGAGTAGTTGAGTTCAACGAACCAGGATAAAAATACTTGAGTTTTTATTTCTAAGTTTTAATCTTCATAGTTATTCAACCCCCCCCCCCCCCTTCTAATTATTTTCTCACCTTCACTCCATGCCTCTCAAGACATCTCGTGAGCTCTCTCAAGTAATTCTACCCATATCCATGGACTTGTAAACTCTTGACGACTTTCATTAACCCCCCAGATAGGAGGTAGGCAAACTTGCATCCATCCATTTTCCCAAGGAGCTTTGACTTCTTCATGAAGGCTTGTTGAGGATGATAACTTGACTATAGCTTCTTGATTAGCCCTAGAACCTTTGGTAGCCTCTTCTGGATAGGCACATCTCTTGATCCTCTGCATAAATGACAATGCAATGCATATGCTAATGCTACAATAAATGCAATGAAACATAAGCTAGGTAAAGAAAAAGGTTAGGAAAATTTTGGGGTGCAACAGCTGCCCCTTTTCAAACGGCTTGGACCTGACTGGATGAGAAGCGAACGACTCTCAAAAAATCATGGTGAAAGACGGTTGAATACCAACAAACCCGGAAATTTGCCAACCGCAGAAATAAACTGCAAACTCTGATAGGTGAAAAAAACTCTCGAAAAAGAAATGATAGTTGCACGGCAACTCGCTGGTGAATTATTAATTCAAATCTTTGACACTACGCCTGAAAGATTATCTGACACCGCCGTCAGACTTCGATGCCAAATTGGGAAGAAACCAATGATTATTCAATCATTGATAAAGGATAGCTGATTTTACCGTCAGGCACTCTGCATCAAACTAGAAGAATTTCTTGACATCGCTGCCGGACTTCGTCATCAAGTCGAAGAAATATTTTTGTCGAACTTCGTCATCAAGTTGGGAAGAAAATTTTTTTTGAACTTCATCGGACTTCGTCATCAAGTTGTTATTGGACTTCATCATCAAGTCTGTAAGAACGTTTGGCATCACTGCCGGACTTCGTCATCAAGTCGAAAGGAAAATTTGGTGTCGCTGCCGGACTTCATCATCAAGCCTGAGAAACATTTGTGGCGTCGCTGCCGGGCTTCATCATCAAGTCAGTAAGAAAATCGTTGTCGTTGTTGGACTTCATCATCAAGTCTGTAAGAAATACATTTAGCGTCGCTGCCTGAAACCTGCTAGGGATAGAACTTCCTGACATCTCTGTCTGACTTCCTCATCAAGTCTAAGGGAAATTTCGGACTCCGCTGGGGATTCTGGAGAACTTCCTCAAGTAACTCCGTCAAGTATCGACCTCAAGTCAAAGGGACCCATATGACATCACCGTCAAGTATCGACCTCAATTCGAAGGGAAACATCTGACATCACCGTCAATCCTTTGTTGGGGATAATGTTCCTGATCTTGTCACCGGGTTTCCACTAAGTTGATAACAACTGCTGACATTACCGCCAAATAAAACACGAAGCTGATGAACCCCTGGCCTTGCCGTCGAGAAAACCATCATCCAATAACATCCTGACATCACCGCCAAGTATATGGAGAACTACGGTCTTGGTAAATGTTTGACATCATCGTCATAACTCCATCGATAACATTCCAACCTCACTGCCGGATAAACACACTACCAAGAACACGTCTGACCTCATCGTCATATCTTCCGAACTGAGGGACGTCTAACATCTTCGTCAAATAAACAAACTGATAAATGTCTAACATCGTTTTCCAACAAACAGAAAGCTGATAGACACCTGACGTCGCTGCCAAATATTCATAGGATTGCCGAACACCCTAGATATCCTACACACGTCTGACATCGCCGCCGAACCCACATAGTTGTACCACGTTGATACACCTCTAACATCGCCGTCGGGCAAACCCTGTGGAGCAACTATTGATATCGCCATCAGACAAACACTGAGTTGGGAACCTCCTGACCTCACCGTCAAACCTCGCTAAAAGAAATTAACCAATCCAAGAACCGGATGGGTTAGGAGCTGATAATAGACCCGATATCACCGTCAAGCACTCACCGAATGGATAACCATCTGACCTCACCATCAGGCAATCCATAAAGTTGATAGGTGTCTGACATCACCATCCGACAGTCATAACTTGTCTGACTTCGTTGTCGAAAACAATCAAAAGAGTCTTCCATGCTGATAAATGTCTGGGATAACCTCCCGGCCCACCATGGGATACCTGCATCTAACTTCACCGTCAAACCTTCGCTAAATAAAAGTGAACTGCATACCTGAAGATAGACATGTCGTCTGAATGAGTAACTACTAACATCGTCGTCAGGCACTCGTAAAGAGAAGCTTTAACCAAGCAAATATGAGGAGGGATGAAGAGAAATTTAACCTAATAACTCTGCTTTGGGAGTTCTGGAGAACTTAACCAAATAACTCTGCTGAGGATTCCGGTGAACTTAACCGAGTAACTCCATTGGAGAAACACCTGTACACAAGAACGATACCCACCTAGCTCATGTTTCACGTGCACATGTTCGACAATGGCGTAATGCTCCATACAAAATATAAATGCTACGCGTTTAGGGTAGATACTATGCATGCATGCAAAAATGCTAGGGAACCAAATCATCAAAATAAATGCTGAAGGGAGAACCACCCTACCGGGGAGAAGGAATCATCCTGTTGGGGAGGTGAAACACACCAATTTCAATTGGACTTAACCTGGGGAAACGAGCCTCAGACGGCTTTTCAACTGGGAAACAAAGTTCTACAAGAACCTGTACCTGCTCAACTGGGTATACAAACCACAAACTGTTGAGGAAAAGATGCCATGGACGGCCTTCGCAGATAAAACTTTCCTGGAGATACGGACTCCGATGGGGAAATATAGAAACATCTATTCAACTACTCTCACCTGCTGGAGAAGACAAACAATGGCCTGAACGGCCTTCCAGGATTCGACTCTCTTGGGGAACAACAAAATCGGCCGAGGAAAGACCACCAGACCACTGGAATCAAACTTACCTGTCGGAGCACTAACAACTCTGCAGGGAAATCAACTCTGCTGGAAACCTTGGTCTGAACTAGTGAGAGCTGAAAATTCATAGACAATCTGTTGAAGAAAATCGCATGCTAACCCACTGCTGGGGAAGATACCACACCTACCTTGTGGAAGGAAGCTTGATCTCGACTCGCTGGGGAGTAAACATATACCTGCAATCTGTGGGGATTAACGCTGCACCGACCAAATGTCGGGGATAAGGAGCACACACTTTATTGCTCTTGTTAACCTGCATATAACTCTACTAGAGATAGAGACGCGAACTCCCATCCCTGGGGAATGGACTCTAGTTAGGGAGAATCTATCTCTGCTTGGGGAGACAAATCGATGCTCACAATCCAATGCTCTATTCTGTGGGGAACCGCAACCGAATCTGCTGAGGAGACTCCACCTCTGCTTGGTGGAAAGAAATCTAATTCTGACCTGTTGGGAAGTGGGCCCAATACTCTGCATATGCTTCTGCTGAAGATATGACGAGGATACATTTCTGACAGATGCCTCAAGGATTATAACCTTGAAAAATAATCTCTGGGACATTTTATCCTGAGCAAAAAAAGTTTGCCCTGAAACGAACTCGAGATGGCTTGCCTCAGAATCTGTAACAACTTTTGATAAACTCTGCAGATATGGAGATGAACGATTCCTTCGTTTCCAATTTTGCCCCAGCTTGTGGGATCTTCGTCACATATTCCTCACAAGGGACCCTGAAATCTCTGTACTCTGGCGGTTTGATATGAACGACCTCAGCATTTTGAACCTCACAGAGGTGCTCTGCATTAATTGCTCTTTGGTCAAGAATGGCTTTCGCGCTTCTAGGGTGGTCTGCCTCAGCCTTGCAATGACTTTGCCCCTAATCGGTAGATTTATGGAGCAGTACCCTTGGCTGTGAGAGATTTATCAAATCTCGACCTGATTGGTCCAGATTAGCTGACTTTCGGATGACTGGCTCCCATGATACGATCGTTTAATATAGCTTTCCCCGGTTCACCGGAGTATTCAGGCATTCTGCATTCTATCCTGATCAAACTTTCCACTGTGGAAACTTTCCTACTGTCAAGCACTTACTCGCAAGTAAAACAAATTGTTCTGCATAAAAGATATATTAAATGTAATGCATATGACAGTTTTCGAAACCCAAGCCTGCTCACTGGAAAAAAAAATTTGTGTGACATAAAGTGTATGAATTACTTATTCAAAATGTCAACATTAATACCAACGCGGTAAGAGGAATCCTTTTAGGAGTCAGTTTCGATGCAATCTTTACCGAAGTATGCTTTTGAAACAAACCTGCTTCAATTAGGACTTTTGAAGGTTATAACGTGGTCAGGCTCACGGTTTAAAAGGAAGGATAAAGGCTCAAAATTTGTTTTAACCCACCCATTCTCCTTGATGTTCTCTAATCCTACGTTCAGCTAATTCGACACTAGCGCTTATCTCTCAGAGGTTAAATGACAAGAGTGATGGTTCAGGAAACCACAAGTTTTCGGAGCAACAGTCACTCGCTTTTCGTCTTTGGTGTCTAAAGTCACACGATTTGCTTTGTTTGAGGATTTTTCTTTCGTAATCCTTTTCGCTTTTCGTTTTTTCGTTTTCCCCTAATTTTTTCCTAGACTAACTCTTTTGAGTTTCTGCTTTTGAAGTCCAGCGGGATGCCCTAATTTTTGCCTAAGTCGCTTGTTTTCAAGATTCGACTTAGCGGGATTTTTATCCTGATTCCTTTTTTCTCCTCTTTTTTTTTGAACAAATCGTGTGACACCGGCTTGCCTGACTTTTTCGAAAAGAGATTGTGACTGTTTCACTCCTTGGTCGGTAATGGACAACCATTGCGGTTTTTTTAGGCACAACCTATAGAGGTGTGATTGATCCTTGAACGGAAACACTCCTTTTGTAATTTGGACGCTTGGTCAAATTAACTGACACTTACCCTGCCCCGGGTTATGATTGAGGGTTTTTTCGTTTTCAGAAAGAAACTCCTACTACTAGGCTCAAAGGGGTTGACAAGGGATTATCTTCCTTATATCTCCAGTGTTTAGGAATTTGAAACAATGCGTGTACATCATCACCAGGTTTTTATTCAAAATCATACATTCGGAAGCTTACGCGTCTTATGATTTCTTCATCCTCCCCTGGATTCCGCTTAAACAAGCGTTTGACATAAATGACAGTATAAAGTGAACAAGAACGGATTAAATCAAAACATGCATATTCATTTCATTATTCATATCAATTGAAAACAATACAAGTTTTACAAATGAGATTTGCATTCAAACAGGAAAGCAACTACAAATGCCAAGAAATAACATGATAAAATGCAGATTGCCGGCTTCTGGGAATTGGGGCTTTCGAACTTCATTTGCAACTGAGGCAGCCATCTTCAGAATTACTCGTCGAAGTCGGTCTGAAATGCTTTTGAACCTTCGTTCTCGGTGAACTCTTCCATAGCATGAACTGATACGCCCACCTGGCTGGATGAAGGAAGGTCGTTAATTTGAATACCCTGAGGTGTGATCGATAACCTGTTGGCATCCAATAGAGTCTGAACTTGGCTCTTAAGCACCTTGCAGTTTTCAGTTGAATGCCCATGTGCCCCAGCGCGGTACTCACAACGGGCTTTGACATTAAAACTTGGCGGATACGGCGGAATAACCAGGCTAATCTCCTTTGGCACTATCAGACCACCCTTGATCAAATATGGCAATATCTGACTATATGACATGGGGCAACCGAGCGAACTACCTTTCTGGCTTCTTTGGTCTTTGACTGGCGTGCTGACGTAGCGGACGACGGTATGACCGTTGACTACAGAAGGGAAATGATGTATGATGTATGGACCCCATGGGTTGTTGACTCTAAACGGTCGAAACATCTGGAGATTGAGCCAGAGATACCAAGGACTCCTTTTGTTTAGATGCCCTCATCCTCAGGTTTAGCCCCGGAATCGGCAATAGCTGCGGGCACAGAGATTTAGAGGTCATAAATTGTAAGGCATCCTCTGGGTCCAATGCAGTTTTTGGGATGAAAGCAGGAGTGTCCACCTTTTCTGTAATGCCTGGAATGAGATCCTCTGCTATACTCGTACCGCCCGGCGCGAATTTAACGACCTTTGAATCGATCAAATCATGAACTACATGCTTAAAAGCTTTGCAGTTCTCAACATGGTGCCCGGGTGCCTCAGCATGGAAATCACAATGGGCCCTTACATCATAGCCTGGTGGTGGCTCACCAGTTAGTGGAGATAACTTCCTTAGTTCGACCAACTGAAGCTGAAGCAAGACTTGCAGCAACTGAGTATAAGTCATAGGGACCTGGTCAAAGATTCTGTCGGGCTGCTTCAGCCTTGGAGCATACCTCCTAGTCTTAAGATTGTCTTGGGGAGCAAGAGGTAGCTGCTGACGTGGAAAATCTGGGATTTCAGGTCGTGCAGCAGGTCTTCGAGGCACATCACGCCTTGGGATAGGTTCCATGGACAAAATTAGAACGAGCATCTCTACTGCAGCTTTAGGCACCTGGTCACCTTCTTTTCTGAGCACCTTCCTTACCACTTCCCTGATCAAGCCTACCTGAGTCTTCAACTGCTGGTTTTCCTCTCTGAGCATTTCCTGATCCAGGTGCAACGCTTGCATGTCCCCCATAACCTGCCTCATCTGGCTCTGCATTTCTCTCAGCTCTGCTTGAACTCGCTCCATATCCAACTTCTTGATGTCTGAAATTCTGAAGAGAAAACCGGATCAGGATAACACAACCCAGCCTTGAACACCTGTTATGCAAATGAAATGCGAATGCCATGTTAGAGTATTTCCGAGGAACTTGTTTGCTCTGATTCATGTTTTACACAGACGAACCACAAGGAAAAGATTTAACATTCAATAACAAGTTTCAAAGTCAAGATCCTTGGAAATACCAGAACACGTATGTCAAAATCCAAACATGCTATGATGATGCAAATGCAAATGCAAAGATGCAACGAGGGATCAAGATTGTTGTGCTGTCGACTGAAGGACCAAAGTTCTGCTTCAGCGAGAACATAACACAACTCTGATAATAAGAACCCTTTGGTACCAAGAATACTGATTCATACTGTCAAGAAAAACTAGGTTGTCTGAAAGTCAAGGTTTCCTGCATAACCTAATCCCTCTCACAGGTATGGACCTATCCACTGATAAGGTTCGACATCCTATGCGTTCATCAGCGTCACAGACTTTTAAGAAACGATGATACGTTCACCATTTCTGGTTTAGCATCATCATCCCCTGAAGAGGCCTCACTTAGATGAATCACAAATGATAGGTTCCCAGAGTCGACAACCCTCAGATCTAAAACCCTTTCAACGGCCCACAGGGCTGGAAAGAAAGTCATCAAAGAGAATCTCGTTTGAGCGCGAATTTCGTGGGAACTAGTGCATGCCTAACATACAGGTTCACCACTACTTTCTGCTTCTAATGCTATGTTTATACTCAAGCCTGGGTCTGGCTTACCTCTTAGTATCATTCCCCTCCCAACAACAACACAACAATAATGGTATCATGCTGAAAGTAAATGCTAGAAAGTAAAGTACAATAAATAAATGCACACGCATGAGATAAACGAACAAGCGCTAAGATTAACTCGCATAGGGGATATCACAATATTTGTTCCCCAGCAGAGTCTCCAGCTGGCGCTACTGCGAAAAAGATGTCGGCAATGACAAAAGAGTCGCCACCTACCGTTATTTGTCCCAAACGAGGGAAAGGAAACGATCAGGGAAAACCTATCGAAAAGGGATAAGATCGGTCATCGCAACCAAATCTCTGGGTTCGGGAGTCGGTTACGCAAGGGGAAGGTATTAGCACCCCTCACATCCGTTGTACTCAACGGGATCCACGCTTTTTTGTTTAACTAAAGGGTTGTTTATCTATCTGACTAAGAGGTTTCAGGGACAAAAGAGAAGAAAAAGGACTCGACAGAGCGTCGCAGCTCTGGGCCTATGTATTCCCTCGTGCAATGGGAAATTCAGAGTCAATGTAGTTCGACTAACTACGGATAACAGATGGGGGAAGGTAGCTCGCCAAGACATCGCATCTTGTGCCTACGTACTCTCAACAGGTATGAGAGATCAGAGCTTACGTAGTTCGGGAGATTAGAACACAGGTTGGTTCATATTGTTTTTTACCCGAGTAAGGTTAACATGTAGTTCTAGCAGTTTGGTGTATGCAACTCGCTCATTGGAGACTTAGGCGTTACCGTTTGCGGTAGAACTAAGAGTTAACAACACTGTTTTATCTGAAAAGATTTTCTTGATTAACAGAGCCCCAGAGGCAAAAAGAGGTTTGAATGTTTGTGTTGAAGTCTTTTATTAGAGAAGTGTTTTGAATGAATATTTGTAATTCATATTGCACTAGAGACTATGACTTAGGAACGAATGCGTCGCATACCGCCCAAAGGACGTACACTAAACACTCTAGATGATTGAGAGGAGACCGCCCAATTATCATTTCCCAAGTAGCTTAAGCCTCGCAACGTACAATTCTCATTAGCCTTTATTAGGTGTTTTATTATTGTTTGAAGATGAGAAGAGAGAGAGGACTCTAAGGGGAACTAATCAAAACCCTACTGTTATCATGCAAGATGGTCCTAAGGTTGAGTTTAGAAAAGGAATCTATCCTACTTGTTATCATGCAAAAGATTAGAACCTAGTCTATCATCACCATCCTTGAACAAGGATGTGAGAATCCTAAGGGAACATGTCAATGGAAAGAGAAACAAAAGAAAATCATCATGATCATTCAACTGAAATGTAAAATGTGAATGAATGCACATGCAATGCAACAGTACAAGCAAAGGGAGGACACCTCAACCTTTAATGCACACAAGTAAACATAAAGGGAAAAGAAACAATCAAGCAAAGGGAGGAAACCTCAACCTTTAATGCAAACATGGACTTAAGAGAAAGAATGCCTACACATGCACTTCTATCCTAATGCACCAAATCAAACAACATACAGGGGAGGGGATAAACAAGATGATGGGAAAGTAAAAGGAGAACTAAACTCATCAAGTTCAATGTGTAAAGTCACAGGAGTCCACAAAGGTTCAACTTCTTTATGGAATACCCTTAGTTCTACCAAAGGAAGAACTGGGCTATCACAAGAAGGATCCTAAGATTGAAGGACAGAGAAAGAGAATATGTGTACAAACACAAGAGTCCATCAAAGACTCAACTTCTTATGGAATGCACTTGGTTCCTCCACAGGAGGAACTAGGTTCTCACAAGAAGGATCCTATGATTATAGGACAATGAGGAATTAGAAGAGAAGCACAATGAGAACCAAAGGAACCCACTATGTTCAATGTGTATCAACACAAGAGTCCATCAAAGGCTCAACTTCTTATGGAATGCACTTGGTTCCTCCATAGGAGGAAATAGGCTCTCACAAGAAGGATCCTAAGATTATAGGACATGGAGGGATTAGAAGGAGGAGATGTGGAAAAAGAATAAGCAAAATAATCATGTAAAGATGGAAGTTATTCAAGGGTATCCACATGGAAAGGCTAAAGGAAGGTCCTAAAGGAAGCCTAAACTTAAACAAGCTAGGAACATGATTAGGGCCTTAAAATAAACATACAAATGGTTCAACATGTATACAATATTGATATGCAAGGGTTGGATGCACAAGCATTGCAAAAAGTTCACACAAAATGCAAACTAGGCAAGTAGTAGAGTTGGAAACCACACAAGGATAAGCCAGAATTGAAAATGCCTTAAAAATAGTAAAATGAACTAAACAAAATCTATGAAAATTCCTATGAGACCCCTCTGGTATTAGAAACTAGGGGTCTAAATTTGAGAGAAAAATTCTAAGCCTAGCTATGCCAACAGAAGGCAAAGTCCTAGGGGTGTCCTATGAACTATGCAAGAGAGAAGGTTCTAAAGATTCAACCTAAACCCTAACCAAAAGGCCTAAAAAAAACAAAGATAAAAATATCCTAAAATCAATTAAGATATCAACAATATGCACAAAAAAATACATGAATTTATTTGATGTTTTGATTAAGAAATAAAATCAAGAAAGAGTAGTATGCAATTTTCTTATCTACAATGAACACTTAAAAAGAAAATGCAAAATTAAATTGGAAAATGATGAGAAAATTAAACTAAAAATTTGTAAAATTGGATCACATGTCAAAGTATGCAAAAATATTTTTCTATGATTTTTTGGATGCATTAAAGTATTTTTTTTCATGAATTAAATTGAAACAGAATTAAAATGAAAAAATAAAAGAAAAAGAAATGAAAATGAATAAAGCTGTGGTGAGAATAGCAATCCACATGCGTTTATTCTATAGGCTCAGGTGCGTAGGGGTGTAAGTAGCAATGGCCCAATCCAACATCTAAAGTCAGTCAACCAACGAGGCCATATCTCAGCCATTCAACTCAATTACCAGTCAAACATCCAAAGGCTAATGTGAGGATGCGCAAGTATCAGCAATTCAACACAAAACGGAATCGAATCTCAGCCACTCGTCTTAAGATTAGTCAATCTATCCAATGGCCAAGATACAAGCTGCAATATGCAGCGTTTCATTTAAAGGGGGGGTCCATGTAATCCTGGTCCTACATTATGGATGAGGTCAAGATATCCTAAGGCCATGAGCGTGCCACGCAGTCGTCTGAAATTCAACACAAAAATGGGAGTGAATCGTGGCCGTGTGATGGGATGAAAGTTAAGTCTTTAAACATAATCCAAAGGTCCTCTCTATGCCACGCCATTAAGTGATTTCAAAATATAAAAGGAGGGAGATGAACCAGACGGTGGCCGAAAAAGCTCCGGTCATCTCCTACCTTGAGCACGCACTGTAGCAGGTTCACAAATGTTCACGAAACTCAACGAAACTTATATCAATTAACTCGTCTTGCTTAATACAACATCATGCCATGGTTTGTTTGACCTAATTATCTTTAAATCACGCAAACCGTAAGCAACAAGTTCAAAGGTGTCATCAAGAATCACCACAATCAGTTATCAAACCAATCCTAAATCCATCCATGGAGTATGAGGATCACAACCACATGAGAATGGCGTGCAAATTCTTCCTAATTAGAGAGCATTGTTGAAAAATGACTTACCTAGTGGAGTGCTTCCACTGAACCTTAAAATGGTGATGAAGCTTGATGAAAAGCTTCCAAAAATGATCCTTGATCCTCCCTAGAGCTGTTTGAATGCTCAATTTGGACTGAAACTTGAGGAAAATGAAAACACGATTCTCATTTTTCTCTAACTTTTTCTAACTGTTTTCTGAGTAACTCTTGATCAAATTGCAGTTATGAGAGCTTGTACATGATCCTCAGAATATATACAATGGATATGAATGATGAAAAAGCCCAATCATGGCCCAATATGATCCATTGAAAATCCAAAATTTCTTGTGTTGGCAAGCTTGCAAATCGTGAAAACAGAGCTCAAAACTCTTCCCAACTGGTTCATTCATGTTGCTGGTAATGTGAGGAATTCAATGGTTGTGATCAATCCCTTGCTTGGATCTCAATGGTGTGATTTGCATTAGTTACTTTCAGTTGAAGTTACATGGAAAATGGCATGGTTTTGGGACCTCAAATCTCAATTCTAGTTTTTCCATTGTGTTTAGAATGATTTTGGCACTCAAAATATGCACCAACTTGGTAAACATTGATCCAACATGAATTAATTTGATTTTTGTACTTTTAATGCCTTTTCCATGGATTTTCCTTCATCAATCCTTCCATACAAGTCAATTCAATATTACCTTGATGTTTGATTATGCAAATTACCCCATTTGGAGAAAGTTTGAAGTTGGAAATATTTCCATTTGAGTTGTGCAAAGTGGTGAAATTGACCTATAATGAAAAGTGGCACATAATCTTAGTTTCCCAAAATACCCCTACCTTGCAAGCTTCATATCTTGAGCTTCACAAATCAGCTTGAGGACTTCTAGTACTTTTTAAAAAGCTAATATCATAAGGATGAACTTTCATGTTTGGGTAAAAGTGAGGAGAGACATCCTTCTAGGTCGCAAATGTCTTAGAAGTTGGTTGACTTTCGAAGACTAAAATCACATTCATCTGATGACCTGTAACTTGTCTCCTTCATATCTGGAGTTCTAGAAATCCAATGTAAGACTTCTAAAACTCAAAAGAAATCTAGAAACATGCTCTACAAGTCTCATGTCTGAGTCAAGATGAGATGAAACTTGTATCTTGAGTTGGGCACCAAACAGGGGATTTTACACTGTCAAGCTTAGAAACCCTAGCTTAGCAACTTCTCACACTCTTGAATATTGATGAATTGATCTTGGAATAATCTCTTAGGTGTCTCAACACAACATACCATAATCACAAAGACTTGTAATTTAGTCATAATCTCCTTTAATTCAACTGTTGACTTAGGGTGGGCCAGGTGAGAACCCTAACTGCACCACCTTTGGTTGTGGCTTCTTGCACTTTGAATAATGACTTGCACAAGATCCTCCATGCCTCACAAGACATCTCATGAGATCTCTCAAGGACTTCTACTCATATCCATGGACTTGTAAACTCTTGACGACTTTCATTAACCCCCCAGATAGGAGGTAGGCAAACTTGCATCCATCCTTTTTCCCAAGGAGCTTTGACTTCTTCATGAAGGCTTGTTGAGGATGATAACTTGATTATAGCTTCTTTATTAGTCCTAGAACCTTTGGTATCCTCTTCTGGATAGGCACATCTCTTAATCCCCTGCATAAATGACAATGCAATGCATATGCTAATGCTACAATGAATGCAATAAAACATAAGCTAGGTAAAGAAAAAGGTTAGGAAAATTTTGGGTGCAACAATAGTACCTGATCCATGATCCATGATAATACGTTTACCATTTCTGGTTTGGCATTACCACCCTTCAAGGAGGCCTCCACTGATTTCCCATAAAAGATCTCCAAAGTCATAAGCTCTTTTATTCAACACTCTATCATTTGCACCAGACGCGCAAGATAGAATATCTCCAAAGAAAACCTCGTCTGAATGTGGGTCTCGTGTCAACCAAACGTAACCAGACGCTACATAGGCCACACGACTATCCACTCTAATCCTAAGTGTGTACTCAAGCCTAGGTAGTGGGCTTATCTCTCGTAGGAAAATCTCACTCAACAGTACAACAGCGACAAAACATAATGGAAGCAATAATCATATGCTATAAATGCAGTAAAATGCAATAATATACAACAGATACAACAATTAATTGCACAAAGATAAACACCCTATGACAAGAAACAAGAAAGCACTGGAGTTGATTCACATAGGGAACCAAGTCCCCAGAAGAGTCTCTAGTTTTCGCTATGCGAAAAACAACCGGCGGAAAAAAAGAGTCGCCACTGAACGTTATTTATCCCAACAGCATACAAAAACACTTAAAATAAGACAACAATGCATTTACAACAATAACACAACAACATTTAACAACATGTATGGCAACAACTAACAACGCATGAACAACACATCAGTGTATGCATCGACTGCATTAACATGAACATGCATTATGTATTCCACAAGGTTGCGCAAGTATCATAAGCACACATCAAGAATTCAAGCAATCATGAAGATGTGTTGAGCAAGATCAAGCAAAGTATATTAACATGTGACAAAGGAATAATCAACTATGATGAACATGTACCAACAATAATCAAGTAAACATTCATCATGGATTTCAATAATTGATAATGCGCATGAACATGTATGCATATTAATCATCATGAATATGCAACATCAACAAGCAAGAATCAACATGTAAACAAGTGTGCATCATGAACATGCTTCAAGAATACAAAAAATTACATAATCAACAAATCGTGCATCAAATATTCGCATACGTACTACAAACGGAGGTTAAACAACTCAAGAAAATTCCACAAATATCAAATATATCAAGCTATGGAAGTTACGTATGGAAAGGAATCAAAATAAGCTAAAAAACAAGCAAAAAAACACATTTTACAGTAGGTGTAATCGATTAACACCTATCTGTTAATCGATTAACAGTTGTCCATACGCTGAAAATAGCGATGTAAAAAGGTGTAACAGATTAACACATAGTTGTTAATCGATTAGTAACTGTCTAGAAGGTGAAAATAGCAATGTGAAAGGGTGTAATTGATTTACACATATATGTTAATCGATTACACCTGTTGTAATAGCAGAAAATTAATTTTCAGAAGCACTTTTTCATCATTAATTCAAGGTGTCGCGGTGAAATTTGGATACCAAGCTATTGATGAGCTTGAATCTTAATTCATTTGCAACCGAACTTTAATTTGTCCAAAGGAAGGGAAAAAGATCGAATTACCCACAATGCAATGCAAATGCAAAAGGTAGAGAGTTATAGGTTCGGGGTTGGTTAAACTTAGGGAAGGTACTAGCATCCTAAGTTTTTGTAGTACTCTACAAGAACCTCTTGTTTTAATGTGTTTATTGCTAAGGGTTATCTGCTTAAGGGATAAAAGACCTAGGGGTTTATATCTAAGTATACTCGACAAGATATCACATCTTGTGCCTACATATCCTGACGGGAGTGGAATCAGAGTATTTGTAGTTCCCCTAAAGGGTTTGAGGAGTTCTTTGACTGTGGTCAAAGTTCCTAGGGGATAAAGGTAGTTGATTGATTGATTTTAGGAGAAAATATGAGTTGTCATTTTAAGGGAGATTACTTGGTTTAACCACCATAACTTTGTAGGAAAATAGTCTTTGCATCGTCTTAAGAGAAGGGCTCAAGTACTCGGATTGTCAACAAGTACGCCTCTATCTCTCTTAAGGCAAAGTCCCTACATATTGATTGAATTGTTATGGGGTAGGAGTTCTATCTCGCTTCAGATGATTAACATCTTATTCTCTAATATGTTTGAATAGTTTGAATTGAGTTGTTGAATTGTTTGCCTAAGTTGTAAAGAAAAGAGAAAGGTCCTTCCTATAGGGTGGGATCTAAACTTAGAAGATCGACTTGAATGGGATCAAGGATCAATGGGGAGTATGATGCAAATGAGATGCATGCGCACAAGTTTTACGTTATACGTAAGTTCTTCCTTCGGACGTTTATGCAATACGATAAAATAAATGCGGCAAAGATAAATTGAGGATAAGGTAAAAACAGATAAACAAAAGCATACATAAACGCATGAAAGCGCTAAAGTGTGTGAATTGTGAGTGTGCAAACGGAGTCGTAAGCGTGCACGTTGATTAAGGGAGGTTGATTAATTACGATGTTGAATTGATATTATGAGGAATCATTTTATTATTGTTTTAGTGAGATTAATTTTAGGACGCGTTAATTTAATTATATTAGTTTTAACAAAAGATTTGTCCTATTGAGTGAAAAGGTATCATTATCTTTCGTAAATAAAATTCAATTTATTTAGATTATGAAACAGGTATTTGTTAATATTATTTAAATAGTTACAAATCATTTAAAAAAACTTGTTATTAAATAAACTAGTTATCTTGTTATTTAGAAGAGTTATTAAAATAAATTGAGAGAAAAATGTTAATTTAAATGAAAAGAAGGTTGTTAAACAATAATTGTTTTAATTGAATTAAAGGTTGATTTCACAAAGGTTAATTTGGTTAATTAATAAAAACTACTTATCATATTAATTTAAAAGATTAATAATTATTTAGTAAAAAGATGATTAAATTAGCTTAATAGGATTAATTAATTAAAAAGTTGATCAAAAGTTAATCACGGTTAATTAGTTAATTAAACCAAAAGAAGTGATAATTAGTGGATTAAATTGCAAAGGAATTAATGTGGCGTTGATTAGATGTGACGCGGGCGTATGGGTTTACGGTGGGCGCGCGATAATGGCCGGTGGATTAGATCCGTTGGAGATCTAAGGGTCACGTGTGTGAGGGTGCATCGTATGTGGCATGCGTGTGTGCATAGGATTAACATTACAATAAAAACAAAAAAATGGAACAAGAACCCTAGGCCCCAATTGCTCTGTTCCCGATTGCCCTCTTTCCTCCTCTCTGCTCTTTTCGCCATTTGACATTCTTCTTCCTCCTATCCACGATTCTCACGCTTTTTCGCTTTCTTCTTCTGATTTCTTCTCTCTCCTTCCAATCCTCTTCTTCGATTTTGCCATTGCTTCCTTCTTCATTTTGCTTCTTTTATTGCTCCTTCTTCCATTGTCCATAAAAACCTAGGAAAGAAAACCACAAGGCAAAACTCAAATCATAAAATGAAAACAACGCTCGAAGGATTCGTTACCCATGATCAAGGAACTGCCCGGATCGCGGATGTGGGTGATGACGGCGATAATGGCTTCTCCGGAAATGGATTCACGATGACGGCGTCGACGATCCCAAAAGGTAATCATCTCTTCTTCGATTTAGGGTTTCGACTTGGGGAGTTTTGGGGATTTCTATCTGTGACTGTTTGTGTGGATTTCTGCGTCTGTTCGAATCCCTCCTTTATCCTAAACCGTGGATGTGGTTTTATAGTCTCAACTGAATCAACAAATTAATTTCTCGAATTGAATGTTGCTGATTCTTTCCTTTTACTCATGGTACAAACTGGGATTTCTTGGCATTCTTAGTGTCGACATGTTGAATACGTTTTGGAAATAAATTGATTGGTCATTATTGTGACACCCTTCTAAACCCCACAAGAAATATAAGCATAATATGAGCAAAATTAACATGCATTCACAAAGGGCGTCACACATACACTTCCAAATTACTAAAAACCATCTGTCATGCTCAATAACACTGAAATAAATGATCATACTTTACAAAATTTCATTTGCATGTAGCAGCGGATTCATTTATATGACAATTTTTCATAAAAGAAATATTTTCATTTATCACATAAATCAACATCACTTAGGCACTGAGGCAAACAACACAATATACGTCTGAAACGTAACCCAAACGATCTCAGTGTTACACGACCAGAGCACGACTCAACCCAATACAATTAAATCACTAAACAGCTACCCCAATAGCGACCTCGCAACTACGAGCAGTACTACACCTTGATACCTGCACGATATCATGAAGGACATCATTCCAGCAGAAGGGTGAGAAATATTATCATAATAACAATGCATATAATCATATATAAATGCACAAATACCGAATACATATATTCCACATTTTCTCACCACAATACATTATAAACGTCATATATGTCACAATATATGTTTACCTAATTAAGCACATTCATCAATCATACTTTTATAAGTCATGTCCTTTCCACATAAACATTTTCAATGATAATTACTTCACCAATTCACATAAACACACACAACATGTTTATTTCACCAATTCACATAAACATCTATATTCATGTTTATTTTATCACCAATGCATCATATAAAGATGATAATGCAACTCATAGAGACCGACTCACGACTCTATGCAGATGCAAATGTGGTACCGACTCATTCAGCAGGTTCAATTGAAGAACCAAATGGAACCATCGCTCGTTACCGAAGTAACTCCCCGTCGGGCCTACGATGTTCACCCATCGCTCACACCCCACATGGGCACACGATGTTTCAGGATTGCTCACACCCCACACGGGCACACAATCCAATTGCTCACACCCCACAGGGACACACAATCGTTCTGCAGATCCTCCACGGGATCAAGAATAAACCATCGCTCACACCCCACAAGGGCACACGATCGTTTTTGCAGATCCTCCACGGGATCAAGAATAAACCATCGCTCACACCCCACAAAGGCACACGAGGTTTCTGCAGATCCTCCACGGGATTAAGAATAAACCATCGCTCACACCCCACAAGGGCACACGAGGTTTCTGCAGATCCTCCACGGGATCAAGAATAAACCATCGCTCACACCCCACAAGGGCACACGATCGTTTATGCAGATCCTCCATGGGATCAAGACACAAGAATGAAATCATGATGCTTCACATGCAAAACGACTCCACACACTCTTGAAATGCATACATATTCACAAATATATATAATTACACATAATTGCCAAACGACCACATCTCACACTTTTATACAACAATCACGTACACATACCATATGACTCATATAAACTCATCAACTCTCACAAATCCTCATTTGGGATTATGGGTACATTTCTTATACCCCACCAAGAACAACATCACAGTTATTCTACCTCGGTGATTACTACACTAGGAACGACACCTTGTCATTCTACCCCAGTGAGTAAGAATCTCGCACGTTTACATATTCTCAACATCATTATCACATTACCAAGCAATGCACATATATATACATATATTCTCATGCATTCTTCACACATTATCACATAAAATCAATACACACTCACAAGGTCGTGCCAACTGCAACAAACTCAATCGCACTCATCATGCATTCATGTTTAATTCAAACAATGCATTCAATTACCAAAAGGCCATACTTCACAATCTAGGATTCACGCCATAAAGCTACCCACAACACGTCTTATCTCAATAATACACAAACTATTCACGTTATATAAGGATTAACATAATTGAACCAAACAATTAACCATTGGATGGAAAACACAAGAAAACAACATGCTGACACGCTCGCTACCTTGCTCGCCTAGCGAGTGCTTGCTACCTGTTCGCCTAGCGAACATGCTCGCGAAGGCAAACAGAAGCCATTGACTTGATTCGCTTCCTCACTCGCTCAGCGAAGGCCTAGCGAATGCTCGCTACCCCCTTCGCTACCAGCGAGGAACACCAAAACCATTATATCCAAGTCTGGGACCATTCGCTATCGGCTCGCCACAACGAATGCTCGCGACCTGCTCGCCTAGCGAACTAGCTAGCGAGGGTCTGTGAACTCAGAATTCCCCACTGTCCAAAACTCCGAAACTCATCAAAATCCAACCGATTCAATCCCAACTCGTTCTAGTAGCCTTAGCCCAACATTCCTCGACTAAACTCTACCACTTATCCTCATTTTTAACAGTTAAAACTCGGTTTCTACCGATTAAACTCATTTATGCCCTAGAATGGAAGATGAGGAAAAACAACCAAACAATCCATACATAATCACATACATTAGTAAGATAACAATATTTCACACCCTTACCTCGATTAATCGGAAGCTAGAAGTCGTTCTTGAGCTTTCCAAGCTTTCCCCTCTTTTTCCTTCTCCTTTCTCTTCTTCCTCTTTCTTTCTCTTCTCTTTCTCTTATGTTTTCTATCCTTTCCTTTTCCTTCCACTTTTCCTTATATATCTTTCCCTTCTATTTCTCTCCAATATATTTCTTCTCTCAAAATATTTACCAATACATTTTCTCATAAAATATCCCATCTCATCCTTAATTAGAGAATATCTAGTAAATCCACATTATTCTACCAAATAGAATAAATCAGTTAAATCCAATAATTCACTTAAATCATACAAACCAATTAACTAGTACCATTAATTAGTTATTGAAAATTGGGTTGTTACAACTCTCCCCCACTTTAGGAATTTTCGTCCTCGAAAATGTTATCCGACTCAAATAACTATGGATACGACTCTCGCATTCCAATCTCCCAACTACTTTTGCCAAAGGAATCCCTTTACCTCTAAGTTGCTTCTCGTTCACCCACCTGAACTTAGCAATGTCACCACAATCGGATTGTCTCTCGATTGCACACCATCCTTCTGAATCAGTGTACTTCCCCAACCGAGACACATGAACACATCATGCAATTTCCACAAGTGACGGCGGTAAAATAGTCTAACATGTTATTTTCTCCACGCTTCTGATGCGCCACTCTGATACAGATCAATAAAGTACAGTGGGTACTCCCGAGACCTCAAGCTCGACCCACACCAGTTACTATCGTAACTCTCAAAACACGTCCTTTCTTGGGTCCTTCCAGTTGCCTCTTGCACAATCTCAGGTCCGAGTACAACACTCTCGCCGGACATACATCAACTCAAAGGAGTCCTACACCCCTCACCAAATAAAGCCTCATTCGATGTCATTCCTGATATTAGAATGATAGCGATTATCATGGGTAAACTTAATCAACGATGATTAACTATCCCACGATCCACCTTGGTCCAACACACAAGCTTTCTAATAAATCCTCCACATACTGGATAATACTCTTTGTCTGACCATTCCTTCCACGGACACTAGTCAGAGTTCAACCACCACATGGCACCCAGAAGTGCCTGCAAACCTTTCCAAAATCTTAATGAAAATCTTAGATTCCCATCTAACAGAATTATTCATCTTTACTGGTAAGTAACGAGTTACTCTTGCTAATCCATTCTTAACCATCCAAATCGAATCATATCCCATCAAATTCTTTGGAAAACCCGTCACAAGATCCATGGGGATACTATCCCATGCCACTCAGAAATACTCAACAGTTGTATCAGGCCCAACAGTTCTGACGTTCACACTTCGACATTCAACAAGTCTAATCAACATATACAACTTCAACCACTTCTCTCTCCATCTATGGTCACCAAGACGATTTCTCAAATTCAATCATATCCTCACAGTACCTGGATGGATACTCAATTTATCTCAACGTCCTTCTCCCAGGGTACTTTTATCTAACTCCTACTATTGGAAACACAAACTTTATCACGACACTCATGGTACCATTTCCATCAACCCGAAGATCAGCTCTTCGACTTTTATCCATTAAATTCAATTAATCTATTAACTCAAATGAATTCCGACTCCCTCGGATCTCATCAGGAATACCAATAGTCAGTCTCAACATACATAGCTCAACTCCATAAGAAGTCTCTTCACATACCAAACTCATATCCCGAATTTGCTTCCTCAGTTCTAGCTCAATACCATCATCATCAGTATATACAGAAATTTCCCATTTGATATCTCAGCTACCACGTCATCTCACCCAAATGGTAATTCAACCAAAACCATATTCCTTCAGAAGTCCCAATTATTTCCCCTGCCTCATATTCAACTTTTCCAAATCAAACAAACAACTTAAGCTCTTAAGGTCAGTAATCATTTCAAATCTCAACTAAACAATTGAGGCCTCCAAACTCCGGCACAGACACACAACAACCAATTCCAAATTACTTGTCAGATAATTCCCTTATGTACTTTGAGTTGCCTCAAAGCATAACCAAAACTCGTGGATGTTGTACTTAACATATCTCTCAATTAAATCAACCAAACATCACAAAACACAACAAATAGTTCTGTCGGATTTGGCCAAACCAATACACGAGTTGTTGACAGTTCTCCCAAAAACTCTTTAAACTACTTCCCAGTGGCATATCACTACTCTTTCTCAAACACTGATAACTCAAGTCTCCGACGTTCAACGTGATCCTCTATACTCTTCGAATATCCAAATACCCTCGGTTACACAACTATTAAGTCACTCAATTAAGTATGGAAAATCCCATGTCAAACGGACACTCAATTTGTGAGTTATGGCGGAAACACAAACCACACTTCCCGTACTTACTACAACATACAAACGTACTCCATCAATAAATAACTTAATTCCATGTTACTACTTCACCATCACATAGAGCATTGTAGCAACTTCCAATGCTTCTAATCTTGCGTCATTCCGAGTTATGGTTCTCTCATTACAACAAAATACGAAAACAACATTCCCACACTTAGAAGGCCATTTACACATCTTCAACTCTTGAAATTCTTAGAGGTCTAATCATAACAATATTGTATTCCACCTCTTACTTTCTTTAGTAATCACCAGAAATCACCATCCACCCTTTATATACTCGACCTCATAAATTGTTGCCGTAACACACACAGACACAAGTCTCAAAATTACTCCATCAATTTAATTCCTTGGCTAACCAATTAGACATATAACATGGAGCTCTCAATATCAGACTAGTTTCCGTAACTAAGTCGATCACAACTCCACTTCACGTCCTGGCTATGTATCACTACTTTGTCAGGACAACTTCCAGACAATCACAACTGATCGGTAAACCGCCAACTTGATCACACTAAAATTCACCGTATTTCTGACTCCGATTTCGCATGCATTCTTAGCTTTTATTGTTGTTTTGCTTTGTTATTGCTTTGTTTTCTTATGTTTTCAGGTTTTTATAATAATCGGAGCTTGAATCGGGAAAAGGAGCGAAAAAGGAGTGAAAACGGACGAAAACCTAGAAATTCAGCATTTTGCACTTACGGCACCCACTGTGGCGGGCGCCATGGGGTTAGCCATGACGTGGCCACGTCTCAAGACCACTCCTCAACCTCCAAGACCCACGATCCCCACTCCATCATCCCCTGTAGGGACCGTGGCGGGCGCCATAGGCCTGTGGCGGGCGCCACAAGGCAAAAATCTATAACCTCCACTTTTTAGTGGAGGGGCGTCCCGGTCATTTCGCGCTTTCAGTTTCTCCTATAAATAGGACCTTAGATTTTCGTTTTTCTTCATCCAGAATTAGAATTCTCTAGGCATATATCAGTTATAAAGCAGTTGCCATTCCACATCGGGGTGCCTCTGCAATCGAGTGATCGAGTCTGTAATCTGTCTGTGGTTCGAGTTTTGGAGCACTCTGGAGGAAGTTAATCCTGCCGCCATTTTAATTCCAGTTAGTATTTTATTTTCCCGCATTGCTTTACTTTTATTTATTTTCTCGCACTTTACTTTGTTTATTTCCCGCACTCGCACATTTACGTTGTTTATTTCCCGCACTCGCACATTTACTTTGTTTATTTCCCGCACTCGCACATTTACTTTGTTTACTTCCCGCACTCGCACATTTACTTTGTTTACTTCCCGCACTCGCTTTAAATTACTCATATGAAAAACTATAAAAAGAATATTTACTTTATCATGTCTAACTAATCCCATAAAGGTTAGAATGTAAGGATCGTAATTAAACCAGTAATCAGTATAATTGTTCGTGGAAACACCTAAGGGCTATTTTATCTTTCAATTCAAGTAATTGTTTTTAACTATTTCAAAAACAGCCAAAAGCGCTTTGTATAGTTCATTAGGAGTTTTTAGATTAAAAAGAAAAGAGATTTTAAAACGATTTTCGGACGCGTTATGAGATTTAGAGTCTGGTTCATAAGAACCTCTTTTTGCTAAGAAGTCCAGGTTAAAATACTTTTCAACTTTGTTAAGAAACTATATTTCTTAAAAATAGGTTTACTACTCTAACGCAGTACGCACCTTTTTATCCGTGACAATAGGAGGGGTTGATTAGAGAGTACAACTCGGTTCTGAATACGCGAAAGCGACAGTTCCTGTTAAATTAGTTCTTTTCAAAGGAGAAAACATTGCCCATAAGTAGTTCCATTAACAAGTACTGGATTATCATTGATTACGTGAATTACATTCGAGCCTGTCTTTTATTTATCATTTAAAATTATAATTTTATTTACCATTGCACCCTTACTAAAACCCTTAAAAATAGTTGCCTTAGATAAACACCATAACAACAGGTACGATAGATTGACACTTGGTCTCTGTGGATTCGATAATCTTTTATATTACTTTGACGTGATTCGTACACTTGCGAAAAACACGCATCAAGTTTTTGGCGCCGTTGCCGGGGACCAATATCGTCAAATTTCATTACCCTGTAGTTATACCGTTTAGACTAAGGTTGTTACCCACCGGTCAATGCGAAAGACTCGCAGTGCCGGAAGTTTAGTAGACCCTCTAGCTGAACCTGAACGTTACACTCGCGCACGTTTATTTTTCCATAGGAATAGGAGAGCTATGGCCGAAGATCAAAATCGAAGACCTCTTAAGGACTTCACCCAACCATCAAACGAGGAACCTAGTTCCAGTATAGTAAACCCCGTTATCCCAGCCAATAATTTTGAACTTAAGCCATCCCTGCTGCAATTAGTGCAACAGAGACAATTCGCAGGTCTCGCTACTGATAACCCAAACCAACATTTAAAAAACTTTCTTCAATTAGCAGACACCTTTAAAACCAATGGAGCTTCTCCTGAGGCAATACGCTTAAGATTATTTCCCTTTTCCCTCAGAGATAAAGCTCTATCATGGTTAGATTCCCTTCCACCCAATTCAATAACAACTTGGGATGACCTTAGAAAAGTTTTCCTTGCTAGATATTTTCCCCCAAGTAAGACCGCTCTTCTTCGAAACCTAATAACTAGATTTACCCAACACCAAGGAGAGTCGTTGTTCGAAGCCTGGGAGAGATATAAAGAACTATTAAGAGCATGCCCACACCATGGCCTAAAGAATTGGCTAATCATCCAAACCTTCTATAATGGACTTCTTTATAACACTAAAATGACCATCGACGCTGCCGCTGGTGGCGCACTGATGAACAAACCTTACCCTGAAGCTAGTGCCCTTATCGAGGATATGGCCCAAAACCATCAATCATGGGGAGTAGAACGAGCGACAGTGGAAAAGAAGGAAGCCCAAGGAGGAATACATGAGCTAAGCTCTATAGACATGATGCAGGCTAAAATGGACGCGTTGGCCCTTAGAGTCGAACATATGTGTACAACTCTGAATACTGTTGCCGCAGTTTCGCCGAATTGTGAGATATGTGGAACGCAAGGACACCAATCCGCCGAATGCAATCTGTTGAATGAAACCAACACTGAGCAAGTGAACTATACCCAAGGGAACCCATTTTCAAACACATATAACCCTGGATGGAGGAATCACCCAAACTTCTCCTACAAAAATAATAACCCTATCCAAAATACCGCACCTCCGAGACAACAAGGTTACCAAGCCCCTAGAACAAATCAACCTATGCAACCTGTACCACCTAGCCCGAGCTTTGAGGAAGTTGTAAAAGATTTTATCGTTGCTCAAAAACAACAAAACAAAGAGTTCATGAACCATAACGTCCATGTTAACGAACTAATTACCAAGTTAGGAACCAAGGTTGATCAAATTATTACTCATAATAAGATGCTTGAAACCCAGATCTCTCAGGTAGCGTTAAACCAAGCCCCACAGACTACACCTGGAGGACAGTTCCCTGGACAACCTCAACAAAACCCGAAAGGGCAAGCTAATGCCATTACTCTACGAAGTGGAACCGCTTATAAGGAACCTTTAAACCCTAGATTAAGTGAGCCCGAAACTTCTGAGAGGAATGAGGAAAAGGAACCAGAGAAGCCTGAAACCCCGGAAAGTCAAGAAACAGGAGAAGAACCTAAAAATAAAACCTATGTACCGCCACCGCCATACAAACCACCAATACCTTACCCTCAAAGATTAAAGAAAACCCAAATCGATAATCAATATCAAAAATTCGTTAAGGTTATAGAAAAACTTCACGTAGAAATCCCCTTTACAGAAGCCATCACCCAAATACCTTCTTATGCTAAGTTTCTCAAAGACATACTTACAAATAAACGTAGACTCGAAGATCCGAAACCCGTGGAATGTAATTCTATTTCCGAAAATAGGTTAGCAAAGAAAGATAAAGATCCCGGAAATTTTTCCATTCCTTGTGTTTTGGGGAATCATGTCATCGAAAAAGCTTTTCTAGACTTAGGAGCTAGTGTGAGCTTAATGCCTTTAGCAGTTTGTGAGAGATTAAACTTAGGAGAATTACAACCTACTAAGATGTTACTTCAATTAGCCGATAGATCCGTTAAATACCCTATAGGCATACTTGAAGACGTCCCTGTTAGGATAGGTCAGCTGTTTATACCTACTGATTTTGTTGTCATGGACATTAAAGAAGATGACGACATACCAATCCTCCTAGGTAGACCGTTCTTATCAACTGCTGGAGCCGTAATAGATGTTAAAAAGGGAAAACTAACTTTTGAGGTAGGTGGCCAGAAGATAGAATTTCTATTGTCAAAATTTCTTATGGCACCTGTGATAGGAGATTCTTGTTATGCCTTAGATATCATCGAAGAATGTATTAGGGAATTAGAACAAGAAGAAGAAACTGAATCTATAAAATTGCCATCAACCCTTATTTTGGAAGATGACAATTATAAAACACCCTACATTGATGATAACCTTCACGAATGTTTATCTCTAACCCCAGATCCTATGCCTTGCCCTATAAAACCGACCGTAAAACTTAAGGAACTGCCTAAAAACCTGAGATATGAATTTCTTGATGAAGATATGAACCGTCCAGTTATAGTCAGTGCTACCTTAAACCAAGAAGAAACCGATCAATTATTAGAAGTTTTACGTAGGTACCCCTCAGCCTTAGGATATAAGATCTCTGATCTAAAAGGAATAAGCCCATCCGTATGCATGCATCGGATTTTGCTTGAAGAAGATTCAAAACCTTCTAGAGAACACCAACGTAGAATAAATCCTATAATGAGTACTGTAGTTAAGACTGAAGTTCTTAAGTTACTAGAGGCAGGTATAATATATCAGATCTCGGACAGTAAATGGGTGAGTCCTGTGCATGTAGTACCTAAAAAGGGAGGCATCACAGTCGTGCAAAACGAGAAGGGCGAACCTGTAGCAAAAAGAACTGATGGAGGTTGGCGTATGTGCATAGATTATAGAAAATTAAATAAAGCAACTAGGAAGGACCATTTCCCATTACCATTCATAGACCAAATGTTGGAGCGCCTAGCCAGACACTCTTACTTTTGTTATTTAGATGGATATTCAGGATTCTTCCAAATACCTATTCACCCCGAAGATCAAGAAAAAACTACCTTTACATGCCCAGTTGGAACCTTTGCCTATAGAAGAATGCCTTTTGGACTTTGTAATGCTCCTGCAACTTTCCAACGCTGCATGATGTCTATCTTTGCTGATTATTTGGATGGAATCATGGAAGTATTTATGGACGATTTCTCAGTTTGTGGGTCAGATTTCAAAAATTGTCTTGTCAACCTTGAGAAAATCCTGGGGAGATGTGTGGAGGTAAACCTTGTGCTAAATTGGGAAAAATGTCATTTCATGGTCACCGAAGGGATTGTTTTAGGACATATAGTTTCCGAAAAAGGTATAGAGGTAGATAAAGCAAAAATAGAAGTCATAGAGAATCTAAAACCGCCGAAGACTATCAGGGAGATAAGAAGTTTTCTTGGACATGCCGGATTTTACCGACGTTTTATCAAGGATTTCTCCAAAATAACAAAGCCCTTAACTGGTCTTTTAATGAAAGATGCTGAGTTCATCTTCGATGAAAAATGTACTGAAGCATTTAATCTTCTGAAGCAAGCTCTGATTTCAGCACCTATAATGAAACCCCCCGATTGGTCGGAACCGTTTGAGATAATGTGTGACGCCAGTGATTATGCTGTTGGAGCCGTTCTAGGTCAGAGAAAAGATAAGAAGTTACATGTGATTTATTATGCCAGTAGAACCCTAGACGCTGCACAGCTCAACTACGCAACAACCGAAAAAGAGCTCCTAGCTGTAGTTTTTGCAATAGACAAATTTAGATCTTATCTAGTAGGAGCCAAGATTATAGTTTACACCGACCATGCTGCCATTCGTTACTTACTAAGCAAAAAGGATGCCAAGCCTAGGTTACTTCGATGGATTCTATTATTACAAGAGTTTGATTTGTATATCCGTGACAAGAAAGGCACTGATAATGTGGTAGCTGATCACCTATCTAGGCTAGAATACCTGAAACCTGATCCAGTACCCATAAATGACGATTTTGCCTACGATAGACTGACAGCCCAACTAGAAACCATTGAAGATGATAACCCAGACCCTCATGAGCAATTTCATAAATCCTTATCTATAAGCAATGTACCTTGGTATGCAGATTTTGTTAATTACCTAGCCGCTGACATCATACCCCCTGATCTAAACTACCACCAGAAGAAGAAGTTCTATAGTGATGTGAGAAACTTCTATTGGGACGATCCATTTCTTTTCAAGAGAGGTAAAGATGGCATTTTCCGCCGTTGTGTTCCAGAAGAAGAGGTAAATAATATAATTGAGCATTGTCACTCTGCACCCTATGGTGGACATGCAAGCACATCTAAGACCTACGCCAAGATTCTTCAAGCTGGCCTATTCTGGCCTACTATGTGGCGTGATGTCCATGCTTTCATTGTCAAGTGTGACAGATGTCAACGCACAGGAAATATTTCAAGACGTAATGAAATGCCGTTAAGAAATATCCAAGAAGTAGAACTCTTCGACGTATGGGGTATAGACTTTATGGGACCGTTCCCACCATCTTTTGGAAATCAGTACATATTAGTAGCTGTTGACTACGTGTCTAAATGGATTGAAGCTATCGCCGCACCCACAAACGACACCAGAGTAGTCATCAAATTATTCAAGAATTATATATTTCCCAGGTTTGGAACACCCCGTTTAGTCATAAGTGATGGAGGATCACACTTCATATCGAGAATATTTGATAAACTTTTAAGCAAGTATGGAGTTAAGCATAGAGTAGCAACACCATACCACCCACAGACCAATGGACAAGTGGAAGTATCTAATAGGGAGATAAAACAAATCCTCGAGAAGACTGTCTCTATATCTAGAAAAGATTGGTCGCAGAAACTTCAAGAAGCATTATGGGCCTATAGGACCGCTTTCAAAACTCCTATAGGAACAACCCCTTATCAACTGGTCTATGGAAAATCATGTCACTTACCATTTGAGTTGGAGCATAAGGCCTATTGGGCCATCAAAACTTTGAATTTGGATTACTTGACAGCTGGTGAGAAACGTATCCTTGATATCCACAAATTAGAAGAGCTCAGACAATCTTCCTACGAAAATGCCATCATATACAAAGAAAGAACAAAAGCTTGGCATGACAAAAGAATCATAAGAAGAGACTTCAAAATAGGCGATCATGTTCTCCTGTTCGATTCTAGGTTACGACTATTTCCAGGTAAACTCCGTTCGAGATGGACTGGCCCTTTCGAAGTATCTAAGATCCTGAGATCCGGTGCTATTGAAATCAAGAACCAAACATGTAAACTGTTCATAGTCAATGGACAGAGGTTGAAGCCCTACGAAGGAGGTGACATTCCAACAACAGACACCTGTCATACTCTGAGTGATCCACCATATCCTTCCAATGATGTTTAAATATCGGTCGTCGAGCTAATGACGTTAAACAAGCGCTGCATGGGAGGCAACCCATGGTTTTTCTTATTTTTGTACTTTTTTACTTTATTTTAATTTGTTTATTTTATTATTATGTCAGGACTCACGATTGAATGTTTTATGTGCTTTCAGGACTTGTTTACTAACCTTGTACAGAATGCAGAACCCTGATGACATGCACGTGGCCTTTAGAGATGATGCACAGAGAGAGCGTTACTATGTTCACATGAGACGCCCTATGGCTCCTACCAGGTACCCTGACCATGACTGCATGGATGCCTTGGGGATAGAGCCAAGCGTCAGATTTTTATGCCATCAACTCCAGTGGGACCAGTTTGACGACAGGAACAACACTTATAGGAACTTGACTCTTGAGTTCCTCAGCTCGTTTCATCATGACCCTTGGGCTGGACCCGATGGACTCGCTGTTTTCAGGTTGTTCGGGATTGACTACTCATTCTCTCACAAAGAGTTTGGTGATTTACTAGGTTTCCAGACTACTCCTGATGCTATTCCAGAGACTCCGATGGGGTATTTCATGAGCAGAGAAGTGGAAAAGTTTTGGACTAAAATATCAGGCGGAGGGAGCCAAGATCCTTCTACCCAGTTTTCTCAGTTAATCCACAACCCTGCATTGAGGTACTTCCAGATGATTCTAGCACATTCTTTCCTAGGTTTTCCAGATACAGAGACACTGCTAAGTGAAGAGGAGATTTTCCTACTGTTTTGTGCGACTCAGTCTCGCCCTGTTGCTTGTGGCAACTTTCTACTGAAGGGCCTTGCTAGTGTTGCCAGATCATCAGTAGGAATCATCCATGTCGGTGGGATTGTTACACAGATTGCTACTGCATTGGGTTTGTCTCGCAAGCTATTGCACCTCAGGACCTTCTGCTGCTACACCACCTTGGATATTGATTTTTGTCTTGATAGAGGACTGATGAGGAGGGCTTCTTTTGAGCCCAACATGTTTAGATTGCTGATCGACGGCGAAGCGATACACTACTTTACATTACCAGATCCGCTGATGACCAGTGTCCATGATCCTGCCAATTGGAGTTATGCTCTAGAGGGTTATGGAGAGACTGTCGAAGAGCCGAAATCGCCTCCCGCCGCTGAGTACACTCCTACACCTCTTACTCCCCGAATCACTGTTATGTCTAACAATATGTCTCTGCAGCCACCCGACCTACAAACACAGATTTATGAGCTCCGCAAGGAGACTGCCCTGCTCAAGCAGGAAGTGGCAGACTTAGAGTTACAGATGCAGGTTTCTGATCTCACTCATGCCTCAGAGACCGATGCTCTACATCAGGCGATCGACGAGCTTCGGAGGGAGATAGCTGAGATTCGTGGATCAAGCCAGGATAAGAAACCTACCACATAACTCATTCCACCCTGACAGCACTACCCTAGTATTTAACTTCGTTTTATTTATCGCATTTCCAGACATATTTTACTTTATTGCAGCTTTTATATTTTCATGCACTTTGAATTCCTTATATATATACATATTATGCACTAATTTTTATTTTTTCTTTTTTCTTTTTTGATTTTTAATTATTTTATTTTTGTCGTGCAAAGAAAAAAATATATAAAACAAAAATATGCAAGCCAATGCCTTGAAAAGAAGAAGAAAACGCTATTCAGACCCCCCGGAAGACAAAGGTGCAAGGAAGGCCCAAAAGGAGGATCCAAAACCACAAGGCCCAGGAATTGGCCTTGTGGCGGGCGCCATAGGCCCTGTGGCGGGCGCCACACCGTATCAACAAACAAATACGGGATTCAATCCCCATTTCCACCATTTTCATCCCTTTCTTCACCAAAAACCCATTTTTCCAACCTTCCAAATCCTCCTTGAACCCCATTAAAGCTCCCCCATTTCCAAAATACCCTCCATCCATAAAACATATCCAACATCCATTTCCATTTTCATCCATCAAAAACCAAAAAAATCAAAACTTTATCATTCCCCTCATAAACCACTTTTCTACTATTTTCACTACCTAAGGAGCTTTTCAACAATGGAGTTCAACGGATTTATTCTTCGTGATGGAAGACCGGGCGAAAGGCAACGGAAAATTATTCAGAGGCTTCAAAGTCGAGAAATCCTCTCGACTAGGTACGTCGACGATAACTGTCTGTATGCTTTGGGTATTTATCATAGTGTTTTTAATTTATTAGAATTTCTAGGCTTGCATAAAATTTTCATTAATCAGGAACCTACCTATGAGAGGCTGACAACTGAGTTTTTGAGTTCTTTGATATACACTGTCAGTCCTGACACTGCTAGCACTGTCGGTACTGTTATTTTTAGACTATTTGGAATTGAATATGAATTCAGTGCCAATGAGCTAGCAGATTTGTTAGGAATCCCTCATAGGGAAGGTTCGATCTGTGAGGCACCTTTGGATGCTGAATGGTCGGCCGAGGTATTTACCTTCTGGCTAAGGCTTTCAAGTACTTCAATTAATTCTTTTGAAGGGATACTTGCGTCGACCATTCACAACCCGGCCATAAGAGTTTTTAGACTTCTTTTGGCATGTACTATATTTGGCCGGGAAAGTCCAAACAAGGTTAATGCTCGTGAACTCCTATTTTTGCAAGGATGCCTCACTAGAACCCACATCAATCCGGTCCCGTTTATGCTTGCCCACATGACTTTATTTACTAATAAAACAGGACCGATTGTTTTTGGAGGGCTTGTTACGTCTATTGCTCGGGCTCTTGGCCTGAATGATGAGATAGCTACACTTGAACCACTACCTCCTCGCACAATTAATTTAAAATTTCTGAAAGACATGAAATTGTGCCGAACAAGGAGAGAAGGTGGTTATGAGTTGATGGTTCATGGGGTAGCTATCCCATCTGTTGCTTTACCATGCAGTAGACGTACTGATGTACGTGATGAAAGGAACTGGACCTATGATCTTAATGCTCCACGTGTTTTGGGTCCACTTCCTCCTAATATTCCCGATGGGGAGGCACATGACACTGATGATGAGTATGATCGGAGAGAGCAGTCTCCCATCCCTCACATGTCCCCCCATCGTCCTTCACAGTCACACACTGCACCATCTTCCTCTAACCCTGTTGCAGGTACTGCTCCTGGATTCTTTGTCACCGAGGAGATGTGGCGTGATATGACAGCTAGAGAGGAAAGGCGTGATGGCCTTCTCTCTACTATTTCACAACAGCTGACGGACAATATGAGCTTCATGCAACAATCGCGATTGGTTTCGGATCGTTCCTATAGAAACGTTTGCCGTACCTTGAACGATATTTCATTAGAGCAGAACCGTCAGAGAGAGTTCAACAGCCGACACTACCAGCTTGTAGAGGCTACTCAGGGTTCCATCTTGGGTAACCTTCGAGAGGTCCGGAGTGCTCAGGCTGCTTTATCAGCACGACTCGACCGGAGGGACCAGCATCGTAGTAGATCCCGTCGTTCCAGACCATCACATCAGGACGGCGAAGGCACCAGTGCCCCTCCTCAGTAGTCTTTTTCCAGGTTACCCCCCTTATCTTATTTCGAAACATTGGGGACAATGTTCGATTTAAGTGTGGGGGGGGGATTTTATTGCTTTCCGTTATTTCCCTTTTTAGTTAATTTCCTTTCAGTTATTTCCCTTTTCAGTAATTTATTTTTCTTAGATAATGCATGAGTCTGACGAGTCACCAGTATAGTGTCTTTTTTAGTTCATCTTCATTTTTTCCCATTTCCTTAGCCTTACCAGAAAATTTTTAAAAAGAAAACAATGTTGTTTCACATGTTTTTTGGGCTTTGAGACAGGTTTAGATTAGGATGTGGTGACTTAGGTCAACTTTTTGAAACATCAGAACCATTTTAGCACCATAGACCTCTTGAATATAGGAATCACTCCTAAACCCCACCACCATGGCCTTTACTATCATTCAAAAAAATTGTCCTAAGTAGTTTATTTTAGCAGTCAGCTCCGGCCTAAGCATACTCTACGTAGGGGGCCGATGAATATAAGTGAATGATCCAATGCTAATAAAAAAAAGAAAAAAAGGCAAACTCTGGTATAGGTGACCCTCACAAAGTCATTTAAACCGAAAAAAGAGAAGAAAAATTTTTTTGCCACAAAAAGAAAAAAAATTGCAAGTCACCTATTGTTAGTTGGTTCAGAGGTATCTGGCACTGAACTTGGTAGGGCGGATTACGATCCGATCCCCCGCAGCTACATTTAGGCGAAATAAAAACAGGTTTACACATGCTTATGTGCCAGAAACCTTATGTTATGGATCAGAATCACTAACCGGTCACTCTACTATGAAGCATGTACGGATAACGGGCTTAATGTGATTGCGCCTGAATAAAAAGGACACAAAAAGATGAGAAGATAGGCCTAGGTATCGTGGGATGACATGGAGTGGTTAATATAGGATTGAAGTTTGTGTTTGTGTTACTATGGTACCCTTGGTTCACTTAGTTAGTATCTGTCACTGCATCCTGACTTGAACTTAGAATCCCTTTAGCCCAAAGACAAGTGTTGACACCATATTTTCTTAAGCTTTAATGTTTGCTTGAGGACAAGCAAAGGTTTAAGTGTGGGAGAATTTGATCACACTAAAATTCACCGTATTTCTGACTCCGATTTCGCATGCATTCTTAGCTTTTATTGTTGTTTTGCTTTGTTATTGCTTTGTTTTCTTATGTTTTCAGGTTTTTATAATAATCGGAGCTTGAATCGGGAAAAGGAGCGAAAAAGGAGTGAAAACGGACGAAAACCTAGAAATTCAGCATTTTGCACTTACGGCACCCACTGTGGCGGGCGCCATGGGGTTAGCCATGACGTGGCCACGTCTCAAGACCACTCCTCAACCTCCAAGACCCACGATCCCCACTCCATCATCCCCTGTAGGGACCGTGGCGGGCGCCATAGGCCTGTGGCGGGCGCCACAAGGCAAAAATCTATAACCTCCACTTTTTAGTGGAGGGGCGTCCCGGTCATTTCGCGCTTTCAGTTTCTCCTATAAATAGGACCTTAGATTTTCGTTTTTCTTCATCCAGAATTAGAATTCTCTAGGCATATATCAGTTATAAAGCAGTTGCCATTCCACATCGGGGTGCCTCTGCAATCGAGTGATCGAGTCTGTAATCTGTCTGTGGTTCGAGTTTTGGAGCACTCTGGAGGAAGTTAATCCTGCCGCCATTTTAATTCCAGTTAGTATTTTATTTTCCCGCATTGCTTTACTTTTATTTATTTTCTCGCACTTTACTTTGTTTATTTCCCGCACTCGCACATTTACGTTGTTTATTTCCCGCACTCGCACATTTACTTTGTTTATTTCCCGCACTCGCACATTTACTTTGTTTACTTCCCGCACTCGCACATTTACTTTGTTTACTTCCCGCACTCGCTTTAAATTACTCATATGAAAAACTATAAAAAGAATATTTACTTTATCATGTCTAACTAATCCCATAAAGGTTAGAATGTAAGGATCGTAATTAAACCAGTAATCAGTATAATTGTTCGTGGAAACACCTAAGGGCTATTTTATCTTTCAATTCAAGTAATTGTTTTTAACTATTTCAAAAACAGCCAAAAGCGCTTTGTATAGTTCATTAGGAGTTTTTAGATTAAAAAGAAAAGAGATTTTAAAACGATTTTCGGACGCGTTATGAGATTTAGAGTCTGGTTCATAAGAACCTCTTTTTGCTAAGAAGTCCAGGTTAAAATACTTTTCAACTTTGTTAAGAAACTATATTTCTTAAAAATAGGTTTACTACTCTAACGCAGTACGCACCTTTTTATCCGTGACAATAGGAGGGGTTGATTAGAGAGTACAACTCGGTTCTGAATACGCGAAAGCGACAGTTCCTGTTAAATTAGTTCTTTTCAAAGGAGAAAACATTGCCCATAAGTAGTTCCATTAACAAGTACTGGATTATCATTGATTACGTGAATTACATTCGAGCCTGTCTTTTATTTATCATTTAAAATTATAATTTTATTTACCATTGCACCCTTACTAAAACCCTTAAAAATAGTTGCCTTAGATAAACACCATAACAACAGGTACGATAGATTGACACTTGGTCTCTGTGGATTCGATAATCTTTTATATTACTTTGACGTGATTCGTACACTTGCGAAAAACACGCATCACAACTTCCCACTTTCGTTAATACACAAAACTCCTAAGTACTTGGCCTTACTCCTAACAATTCATTTCTCACGCCATCTAAGCTTGCAAGACACATCTATCCCATCCAACACAATCCCAACTACTATCAACAAGAGATTAAGGGTGATCAGTTCCTCAATTTGTCAATAGACAGCTAAAATCATGATGGGGCATAAACCATCTTTACCAAACTATAGGAGCGTTCAACCACACACTTGCAGCATCCTGGAGAAGCACAACTTTCTCCCCTACTTAGATCATTCCCACTCCTGCAGACAAGGTTTAGAACAACAAACGTGTACCGGCAGTGTTTTTACACACATGTCGCATACAAGGGAACAAACAATATTAGACAACTTGGCCGGATGGACCGACCTCCTCTGATACCACTAATGTAACACCCTTCTAAACCCCACGGGAAATATAAGCATAATCAGAGCAAAATTAACATGCATTCACAAAGGGCGTCACACATACACTTCCAAATTACTAAAAACCATCTGTCATGCTCAATCACACTGAAATAAATGATCATACTTTACAAAATTTCATTTGCATGTAGCAGCAGATTCATTTATATCACAATTTTTCATAAAAGAAATATTTGCATTTATCACCTAAATCAACATCACTTAGGCACTGAGGCCAACAACACAATATACGTCTGAAACGTAACCCAAACGATCTCAGTGTTACACGATCAGAGCACGACTCGACCCAATACAATTAAATCACTAAACAGCTACACCAATAGCGACCTCGCAACTACGAGCAGTACTACACCTTGATACCTGCACGATGTCATGACAGACATCATTCCAGCAGAAGGGTGAGAAATATTATCATAATAACAATGCATATAATCATATATAAATGCACAAATACCGAATACATATATTCCACATTTTCTCACCACAATACATTATAAAAGTCATATATGTCACAATATATGTTTACCTAATTAAGCACATTCATCAATCATACTTTTATAAGTCATGTCCTTTCCACATAAACATTTACAATGATAATTACTTCACCAGTTCACATAAACACACAGAACATGTTTATTTCACCAATTCACATAAACATCTATATTCATGTTTATTTTATCACCAATGCATCATATAAAGATGATAATGCAACTCATAGAGACCGACTCACGACTCTATGCAGATGCAAATGCGGTACCGACCAATTCAACAGGTTCAATTGAAGAACCAAATGGAACCATCGATCGTTATCGAAGCAACTCCCCGTCGGGCCTACGATGTTCACCCATCGCTCACACCCCACATGGGCACACGATGTTTCAGGATTGCTCACACCTCACACGGGCACACAATCCGATTGCTCACACTCCTACAAGGGCACACGAGGTTTCTGCAGATCCTCCACGGGATCAAGAATAAACCATCACTCACACCCCACAAGGGCACACGAGGTTTCTGCAGATCTTCCACGGGGTCAAGAATAAACCATCGCTCACACCCCACAAGGGCACACGAGGTTTCTGCAAATCCTCCACGGGATCAAGAATAAATCATCGCTCACACCCCACAAGGGCACACGATCATTTTTGCAGATCCTCCACGGGATCAAGACACAAGAATGCAATCATGATGCTTCACATGCAAAACAACTCCACACACTCTTGAAATGCATACATATTCAGAAATATATATAATTACACATAATTGTCAAACGGCCACATCTCACACTTTCATACAACAATCACGTACACATACCATATGACTCATATAAACTCATCAACTCTCACAAATCCTCATTTGGGATTATGGTTACATCGCGTATACCCCACCAGGAACAACATCACAGTTATTCTACCCCGGTGATTACTACACTAGGAACGACACCTTGTCATTCTACCCCGGTGAGTAAGAATCTCGCACGTTTACATATTCTCAACATCATTATCACATTACCAAGCAATGCATATATATATATATATATATATATATATATATATATATATATATATATATATATATATATATATATATATATATATATATATATATATATATATATATATATATATATATATATATATATATATATATATATATATATATATATATATATATATATATATATATATATATATATATATATATATATATATATATATATATATATATATATATATATATATATATATATATATATATATATATATATATATATACATATATTCTCATGTAATCTTCACACATTATCACATAAAATCAATATGCACTCACAAGGTCGTTCCAACTGCAACGAACTCAATCGCACTCATCATGCATTCATGTTTAATTCAAACAATGCATTCAATTGCCAAAAGGCCATACTTCACAATCTAGGATTCACGCCATAAGGCTACCCACAACACGTCTTATCTCAATAATACACAAACTATTCACGTTATATAAGGATTAACATAATTGAACCTAACAATTAACCATTGGATGGAAAACACAAGAAAACAACATACTGACACGCTCGCTACCTTGCTCGCCTAGCGAGCTCCTAGCGAGTGCTCGCTACCTGTTCGCCTAGCGAACATGCTCGCGAAGGCAAACAGAAGCCACTGACTTGATTCGCTACCTCACTCGCTCAGCGAAGGCCTAACGAATGCTCGCTACCCCCTTCGCTACCAGCGAGGAACACGAAAACCATTTGTCCAAGTCTAGGACCGTTCGCTACCGGCTCGCCACAGTGAATGCCCAGCGAATGCTCGTGACCTGCTCGCCTAGCGAACTAGCTAGCGAGGGTCTGCGAACTCAGAATTTCCCACTGTCCAAAACTCCGAAACGCATCAAAATCCAACCAATTCAATCCTAACTCGTTCTAGTAGCCTTAGCCCAACATTCCTCGACTAAACTCTACCACTTATCCTCATTTTTAACAGTTAAAACTCGGTTTCTACCGATTAAACTCATTTATGCCCTAGAATGGAAAATGAGGAAAAACAACCAAATAATCCATACATTAGTAAGATAACAATATTTCACACCCTTTCCTCGATTAATCAGAAGCTAGAAGTTGTTCTTGAGCTTTCCAAGCTTTCCCCTCTTTTTCCTTCTCCTTTCTCTTCTTCCTCTTTTTTTTTCTCTTCTCTTTCTCTTATGTTTTCTATCCTTTCCTTTTCCTTCCACTTTTCCTTATATATATTTCCCTTCTATTTCTCTCCAATATATTTCTTCTCTCAAAATATTTACCAATTCATTTTCTCATAAAATATCCCATCTCATCCTTAATTAGAGAATATCTAGTAAATCCACATTATTCTACCAAATAGAATAAATCAGTTAAATCCAATAATTCACTTAAATCATACAAACCAATTAACTAGTACCATTAATCAGTTATTGAAAATTGGGCTGTTACAATTACCGGGCTTAATGTTGTCCATATTCATTTGAAATATGTTTCTGTTTTGGGAATCAATGTCCACAACTCTCCTTCTTGAATGCGTTTGATGATGTTTAATGATAGTGATTTCCTGTCTTAACCAAAACTCATGTCTTTGATGTCAGGTTTCTTGCACGTGGCAAAATGCTGAGAGCTAGTCATGGATAGGAGTGCATACAACAGAACTCAAGCATGGATGGACCCGTAGCATAATCTTCCGCAGCTGGAGGTGGCGATATAACTCGGAAACAACACTCTGTTGATGTATTATTGGAGTAGTCTACAGGGGTCTGAATCTTGGAAGAGGCTACTTGATATGCTCAAGTTTGCATCTTCTGTAATTTTCTCGTGGGAAAGAAGAAATGTAACAAACTCATGTGTCCCTCTTCTGATTCTGTTGTGTTGTTTGATAAGCCAAATGGTATTGAGTTCTTATGTTCTGAGTCTGGTTGTAGATGTGTAATTTAGAATTCCCTTTCATCTTATTATGTTGGCTGGTGGTTTTGGAAATGTCTTATGGTCGCTCTTCATAATTAGAACTTGGTTAATATTGAACGTTGTCTTCTTATAACTTCTAATCGAATCCTTTTTTTGTTTCATGTGTTGACGAGGGAGCTGGGAAGTAATTGGATTATGAACTCGTACAGTGTGGCATAGTTGATGGTGAACCGTGAAGGTGCAAGTGAAGACCTGGATGATAGCCTGGACAACTCTTACTTATGTTTTTAAATGGAATTACTGCATCACGTTGCTTTATCTTTTAACCGATTGCAGGAGCTGATGAGAAGGTGTTACTAATTAATTTAATGTAGGCTGAGAACATTAGGTGCACCTGAACAACAAATGGTTTTTTGCACGATTGACTGGAGGCTTTAATGTTGCGGATAATGTCGTTCTCGTCAAAATTGACAACTTTGATTGAGAGGTAAAAATCTTGACTTCCTTTATGTTAAAACAAATGCTAAGAACAGAGAACTTTGCTCACAAATTCTGGTATTGTAAATTCAGGAAGTTACGCTTGGAACTGTTGCACCGACGATGTCGTTCGGGTCAATTCTATCAACGATCGTGCACTGTCAAGTTCTATCTTGTGGTTCTTGTCCCTGATGAATTTGCATATGCTGAACAGGATTGTCAACTATCAATCAACGTGAGCTGCGGCGCCGTCGTTGACGTTTTGTTCGGTCTCGACTCTATTTGTGAAGAAGCTCTTGGTTTGGTTCGTAACTTCTTCTAGAAATTCCCTTTTTTTACCTGCATTGCGCACTCACATCTGTTGTCGTATTTGAGCTGACCATAATAGGAATTGTTTTCAATTATCTTTGGCAGGATATGGCAACAAGTCAAGGTTCTGTTGCGTCTGTAACTCTATGATGCATAGTCTCAGGAGTGTTGGTGATGGTTGTTGTGTAGGTGTAACTGGATGCGCCATGTTTTTAGAATCAAAACTCGCTCTTCCAAATGGGTTAAAGGTGAGTGACACATTCTTTCTTCATATGGTTTAGACTTCAATGTCTTGTGCTTATCCGTGTTACTGGGTTTGTTGCAGCGATGACATGGGTTCTGAGTTACAGGCAAGTGAAGGTAATTTTATGTCGATATGTCGAAATGAAAAGTGAAGGTATCTGACTCCTTGCCGTAAGTGAACTTGAACCGTTCTTGTCTTTTGGACACAGATTTTAAGTTACCTCGACTCTTTCATACTCTTCTAAAATTCAGGTACCAATTGTTGCCATGACTAAATCGAGCATTGCTATTGGCCAAAACCAGACTTGCGGCTGATATTTGAATGATCCCCACATTTTGGTGCTTGCCCGTATGTTGTTGGTTGAAGTACATATTTAAAGGTCTTCCAAGATATTGTTGTCCCTGTTTGATACCAGAAGTGGATGGACTGTGGTTTTATGATAGAGATCAGTGTAGAGTGATTCAACGCCTAGGCCATAGTCATCTAACATTTATTGTTTTGTTTTGGCAGAAATATCTTCGGCGTGGTAACGGAGGCATGACGATCTTTATACCAAAGCAAGCTTCGGGAAAGAATCAAGGGAAAGATTTGCTTCGCTTTTCTGGAGTAATGATGCCGCCTTACACAGTTTAAGTATCATCCATGTTCTCAATTTTTGTGCCCATTATAATGACATTACTTGGAAAATTCATCTATTTGTTTTCTTAAGCATATTGCAGTCTTCAAATGGTATAAATTCTTGTGTTGATCTTGGCTATTTTCATGATTTTTCTATGTAAGAACTGGCCATTTAGATTATTGCATTTTTGTGACATCAGGACTTAACACATTCTCTCTTCATACCAGTTGTATAACAGACCACAACTTTATTGAGTCTGCGGGATAAAGCGACATTTCACTCTCGCGCTACACAAGGACCTGTGGGATGACTGAATATTGGGTAAGACCATTGTATCCATGTACTGCCAAGGTGTTTAAGATGCGTTAGAAATTTCTAAATCATTCACTCTTTCCAATATTTTCCGTTACTGTGAAGTTGCCCCCATTACTTTCTTGTTTTGATGACCTGGACATAGATATGTCCAACATGTTGTTTTGTGGAAGATTCACGGCAGCTTCGTTATTACAATTTCCTCGCACTTATGCTGACTTATTCAATTCTTCTTATTTTTTTTATGTGATTCCATGGAGCTTGGATTGGCAAATGGCGAATAATTTCGGTGCTTACAAAGATTAGAATGAAGTTATGGAAACTCTGAAGTATGACGATGAAGATCAAGTTCAATTTTTGATTTAGAATAACAACTTCTAATTTCTTCTATGTATATGTAACAAAGTGAACATTGATGTGGAATCTGAACCCTTAGCTTTAAAGTAATCTTTAGGATAGTTTGGTGCAATATGGATTCTATAATCTAGCGTAAAGTTATAACAGGATAATCAAATGCTTTAAGGTTGAGAGTATTGTGATCAAGTCAAGTGTATATTTGTAAATCTTCTATTGTAATGTTCGATGAAAATTCTTGGATAATCAATCTTGTAATGATTTCCTATCTAACACTTGCAATGGCTTTTGTCTTGATTTTCAACCTGGCAAGTTGTAACCTTCTTTAGAATAATTATACTTATAAACTTGAGTTATGAACTTAATCTTGTAAATTGAATTATTCTGGAGCCTTTTATCTGAATCTCTTGAGTTGTGCGCCCTTGGATAAATTTCATCGTAACTTAAGATTATCACCAGTCAATTTTGCCTTGACGCTATATCACCCAGACTTCATTCATGATCTTTATCCAAACTTGCCATGCGATGCTACCTCCTATGAACCAAAGCAAAACCTCAAATATTTGTGCCCAATACCAATGACCAAAACAACTTGATATTCTGGGGCAAACAAAGAAACTCCCGAGAAGCATTCGAGGAGACAACCAGTAGAATAATCCCAGGATCACTAAGATCCAACGGTCACACTTTGGAGTACTGGACTGTAAGAATCTATACTTAAAAATACCGCACCTACGCAAACTGGTTAGTCGAAATAAGCATACATATAAAAGTAAAATAAAACAAGCAAGAAAATAAGCCCAAGGAGGCGGGATCTTAAGGTCAAAAATTAGGGTGCTACACAAGGTTCAAATGCAACATGTAATAACATGCAATTATGCATAAAAATTACTTCAAATAGCAACAATCAAACACCAGTTGCATCAATCAAACAACAAGATCAACAATTAAATCAAACAATGGATCAATTCACATCAAAAATCAATGGATCTACATTGTGAAAGTTGTAAATAAGCTAGAACAAGTTTGGATCTAAGAATTACCAACCTACAAAGTAAAGAATTGCTTTGGTAAGTATTGAAAATGGAATTTGACAGATCAAGCACAAAAAATCCAAGATCCAATGAACTTCTAGCAAGAAAAGTTGAAGATCAAAGCAAGTATCCAAAAATAATCCAAAAGCTCTTCAAGAAATGATTCCAAAACTTGATCAATATCCAAATAAGCTTCAAATTCAGAATTGAATAATGGATGACGATGTAATGGAGGTTTAGCTCCAGAATTCACAAATTGCAATGTATAATTTGTGAAGATTTTTGGTTATGGAGTTTTAGTGAAGGTTGAAGATGAAAATGGAAAGTGAAAAAGTGAGAGAGAATTGAGAGAATTGGGATGTGAAGAGTAGAAAAATCAGATAAATGAGTGAAGTTATGTGAGGTTTAGAGCAAATTTTATTAAATAATCTCTAGGTTTGGAGTGTAAATAAGGTTAGAACTGTGGGTTTGAGTGAGGGTTAGTATTAGGAATGGAATTAGGAGTGGAATTGTTTGACTTTTTGGAGGGAAGTTGAAATTAATTTGAAAATGAATCAAAATTTGGAAGCATTCTAGATCCTTCTACTGATGCAAATGTGAACCCAAGTGATCAAAATGGGATTTGAACTGTTGTAGTGTTAAAAATTGAAATTTTTGGGCAAAAGTTCCTCGTGTTAATCGATTAGCCATTTGTAAGGCAAAATGTGTTAATCGATTAACACATTAAAAATTTGAATTTAGACGCCTTTTAGAGGGAAACTTGGAAAATCACTCGTTGCCACTTGTTCTGAGCTCTGTTCTACCTCTGAAACTTGTCATTTGATATTGCAATTGAATCATGTTGTAAATTCCCTTTCACACTCAAAATACCTTGCTGGAAAATATGATATGGTACCAAACCACTGAGAAAAACAAATGTTGGAGCCTTTGATGCTTGCTGGTTGAAAACTTGAAATAAAAAGAAGTCCTGAGCCATAAAAAAAAGTGATCCCATGTCTCAAGCACTTAAAGCGATGCATGATTGACTGTTATGACCTAATGAAAATGAAAATGAATGTGAAGCAAAAGTCAATTAAGGTTAAAAAAAAAGACGACAAATTTTGGGGTGTTACACATTGGGACTATGAGAACCACAAAACCACCAAGTTGAAATCCAACCAAACCATGAAACCTCAAGTTACAATTCTGCCTAACCTCATTTCTTCAGCTCTAGCCCTACAAATAGAGGCTTGTTTCTTGCTTCAAAATGCAACAAAAATACTTTGAAAACACACTTGAGCAAACATCATAGCAGAACTTACATCAAGACCTTCACTTTAAACCAAAAACACCACTTTGCAGAAACGTATCCAAAATCATTTCCACTCAAAAATATCCAAACTAACTATCCAAACACATCATAAAACACCTCATAAAGGTGTTCAGACCCTCATCTTCCCCAAAATACCTTAGCTACACAAAGTCAACTTTCAATCCACCATATAGTTGACTTTCTGCATTTTTCAGCATGAAACGATATTTTGATAAATTCCAAAACACCTAAGCCTTTCAACACCTTCCATAAATCACCCTTTAACTGGTTCAAGCATTAATTTTTGATTGTAATCTCAGTTTCTTACAGTTCAAGTTTCCATTTGGGCATTTTTGCAAAAGGAATCATGCAAAGTATTTAAGGTTATTTCAAGTTCAAGTAAGCATCACAAAAGTTCTTTGGAGGTTCATTAAAGTTGTCCAAACCTTCCTTTCACTTATGTAACTAGTTTGAAGAGGCTTCGAATTTTTTCTCACAAGGTAAGTTTCTTCCATTTCTGAAACTCAATGATATATTCATTATCTTGATTACATTTAAATGCAAGTATGTATGCTTTGACATACTGGTTGATTCCCCTTTGTCAATTGATAGAGATCTTTGATGTATAGGATTTTAGGTTGAGGTTCCATTTTTAGGATTCATACGGATTCACATTGATTTTTTGAGTTATAGCCATAATTAATTCAATTAGATAGTACCATTTAATTCCTTGTTGAAAAATAAACATGTTTCATTTTTATATCTTTTGATTTCATCAAGTATTCAGAGAGTTGGGATTTTTGAATTTTCAAAAATGGAAAACTAGCATGAGGTTGAAGACAATGGGAAGGAGCGCCATTTTCATTTTTAGAATTTGTTTTAGTATATTATTTATTATATGGGGGTGATATAATAGATGTATCACCACCCCAGTGGCAAAAGCATGCGTTTTCAAGACTTCTCATGCATAATGGCGTGGGTTCGAACTAGGTGTGAACAACCCCTTTTGCTCGTTTTTCACATTTTTACTCTGTTGTGCATTCTGGAAGTTTATTTTAAATATATTATATTGGGTTCATAATTATTCACATACACATGTGTGGCCAAGTGGTTTAATTTTGAGCTGGCAATCTGATTGTCGCGGGTTCAAGTCCTTTGGAGGCCTCCTCTTATTTTTAGCACTTTGTTTTTTTGATTATTTTTCTTCACGACTTTGAATGTGCATAACTTGTTGTTCCCTTAGTCCTTTGGGGCCATTTTTTCCCTTGTAATCGTGATATTGCATATTTTATGAATACATTTTAAAATTTCACAAAATATTTATTTTTCACACATTTTTGTATAGTTAAAGTAGGCACATATTTAGAGTTTTATTAAGTATTTAGATGATGTTTTTGACTTATTTCTTGATTCTAATTGTGCATATTGACTCTTGTGAACATAATACACCATGTATAACCTTGGGGGGAAATTGAAAACATGTTTCTTTGAGCTTTTCCTAAGTTTTAAGTATTTTAATGCTTACTTTTTCATGTGTAAATGACTTGTTTCTTCCATGTATATTTGTAAAACATTTCTTTTAACCTTTGCCATGGAGCTTGTGATTCTTTTATTCCTGGTTGAAGTCTTGACTGCAAGTATACCCTTCTGATTGTTTACCTTTGACCATGTGTTTATAAATGTCTTAAGCTTTGATAACATGTCTTTACATGATTCTTAACTTTTATGCTTATCATGTGATCACTATGAACCTTAACATGTACCCTTGGTTGTTACTTTGATGTTTTGAAACATGTTTTCAATAGTATCAATGTTTAAGTATTGTTATAACTTATCCATGATTGTTTGAAATTGTATCCATGTTTAAGTTTTGTTATGACTTATCCATGCTTGTTTGAACTCTTGAATTGTATCCATGTTTAAGTATTGTTATGACTTATCCATAATTATTTGAATTTGTAAATTGTAGCCATTTTTAAGTGTTGTCATAACTTATCCATGTTTGAATGTTTTAAATTGTATTCATGATTAAGTGTTGTTACAACGTGTCCTTGTTTGTTTTGTACTCATGTTTAAGTGGTGTTAGTAAATCCTAATCCATGTCCTAACCTTGAACTTGTCATCTATGATATCATGTTGATATTGTTATACCCATGTTTAATTTGAATCCATACTTGATATTGTTATATCCATAATTAACTTAAATCCTTTTTTACATCCATGATGCTTTAGTCTTGTTATAACTATGTCTCATGTATGCCTAGATGTTGCAACATCCTTGTTTATATGTGTTTACCTTGGTTGTTCCCATGTTTATTTATGACTTTGTTAAAGTCTTGAATGTTGTTACATATTTGCTCAATGTTGTTACCTTGATCTTTTTTTATTTTATCAAGTCTTATCTTAGATGTTGTCACATCTACCTTTGTGTCTTGGATGTGACCATGTGCATTTGAACTTTGTAATATCTTGTTTGATTCCTTGTTTAACATCATGTTTGAATGTTACTCTTGACACTTGTAATTGATATCAGGTTTGAATATGATCCTTGTTCTTCTCATCCATATTCACTCATATTGCTCATGCTCACTTTAACTTTGTTAAGTTATCCCCAAGTGATGTTAGCTTGTTAGCCTTCATCCTTATTTATTCCCTTTTATTCCTAAATCCAAAGGAAATGTATTTTTGTTAACTTTATGTCATAGGTAGCTTAGCCTTACCTTAAAATTCCATTTTCACCTTGTTAGAGTCACCAACCTTTCAACTTTGACTTAGATTAGAGTTTGAAAACTCTACACAAGTGTTATTGCTATAAACACTTACCTTCCCCCTTTAAAGCCTTGATCACTATCAAGTTTTCTTCACCCTTATTAAGGTGAACTACAATTGTTATGATTTCATCCTTGTTAGGATACGTAGGCATAAGACCGCGAAGTCTTTGCGAGCATAGTTAGTAAAACCTTTAGGCAATTCCCCAGAGAAATTTTCTAATCAGTAACAAACAACAATAATATAAAACAAATACAACAAGAGATTCCTATCGAGTACTATAGATACTTAGGGCACTAATACCTTCCATTAGTATAACCAACCCCCAAACCTTTAGATCTCTTTGCATTGTTGTTACATTGCACAATTAGGGTTTTATTTGATATTTTCCCCTTCCTATGGATAAATTAAAGTTTGGTGGTGAACATTCAATGTTTTGTAATTCAAGTTAATACAATAGCTTGATATCTTATTCTCATTGCAATAGAAATGACGACTTCACTAGGGAACAACTTGAAAATGGGAACCAGTGACCACTGGACTTTAGGATACCAATAACGATTGGATTTTGACAATAATTCCAGTAACAACTGGGAAACAACTTGCCCCGTGCTTAGCAAAGTCTTTAGGCAACATGCCCCTTCATCTTTTTTGAAATGATTGGCCATTTACTCAACAGAGTTTCAAGTCTCAAAATATTAAACTCGTCACTGATGTTCACATGCAAGCTTCTATGCTTTCAAGCAATGTTAGCAAGCAATAAATTTTCAATTCTGAGAATGCTAATGTAACATACATGCTAGTCTTGAAGTTTTTATTGAAAAGATATCGCAATAACTAGTGATCGAATCACTAGTTAGGATATGTCATTAATTTTATTTTGCAAAGCCACCACAAATTTGAGCATATATCAATAGGAGTCATGAAACATTACCTCATTGAGTATGCTTTCAAAATAAACCTGCTTCAATTAGGTCTTTTGAGGGTTGTATTGTGGCTTGGTTCACAGTTTATGAAACAAAGGATAAAAGTATCAAAGTTTATTTGTACCCACCCCTTCTTCGTGATGTTCTCCAATCCTACATTCAGTTAACTTGATGCGAGCATTCATCTCTCAAGGGGAGTTTTGATATGGTTGAGAAACCACTGAGGCTTTGGACATGGCAATCAGTCACTCTTTTTTTATCTTTGGTGTTTTGTCACACGACTTTGTTATTTATTGAGGATTTCTATTTATAATCCTTTGTTGTCGCTTTTTGCGTTTTCCACTCTTTGTTTTCCCTAACTTTTGCCTGGACAGGGTCTTTTGGATTTGACCTTTGAAGTCCAGCGGGATGCCCTAATTTTTGCCTAAGTCTCCTTCAAAGGTTTTGACTTAACGGCTTTTCTTTTTAATTTTTTTATGAACAGATTGTGTGACTTTAAGTCATTTTTACTTGTTGAAAGGATTGTGACTGCCTCATTCCTTAGCTAGTAGCAAACAGACTTAGATACCAATGAAAATCGAGTCTCTGAAACGATACCAGTGACAACTAGATTTTAGGATACCAATAACAATTGGGTTTTAACTAGCCTCTTAGTGTGTGAGGGTATGGTGAAGTGGATCCTCAGATGCTCAACTCATTTTTGAATATTTGGGCGCTCGATCAATTTAACTGAAGACTACCCTTCCCCAGGTTAAATTATGGGTTTTTTTGATTTGGAAAATAAAAACTCCTACTTTAAGGCTCAAAGGGGTTAAAGAGGGATTAACTTCCTTATTTATCCAGTATTTGAAGTTTGAAATAAAGACTTACATCGTCAACAGGTTTTTTTATCCAAAAGCATACAAGAAAAGATCTTGCGTTTTCACTTTCATCATCCTCCCTCAAATTCTCTGCCTAAGCAAGAGATGGGGCAGTGTTGGCATTATAAATCATTTTAAATGAGCGAATACAAATGAATTTCTTCAAGACAAACATATTCATTGCATTAAACCTTCAAAATAAATAAGTTCTTACATGCCAAAACAAATGTGTTAACATATATAGAAAATTACACAGGAAAAATGCAGCAAATAAGCTTAAAATTTGAAAAGGAAAAGGCCTAAAGGACAGTCTTCTGTATCAGTCCACCATGTGCACAAAGAAGCTTGTTCCACATTCCAACATCAGGCTGATTCGAACTTTGGGTTCCCACATCTTGAAATATAAAACGCCCTTTTGGACTAGCTCTTTCACTTTCTCCTTGAGGACATATCATTCTTCAATGTCATGGTTGGGTGCCCCTTGATGGAATGCGTTGCGGTGAGAATAGGATATCAAATTATTGATTAATTTGAATCACAATCTTAGATTCACAACCGATCTTTGATTTATCCTAAGGAAAGGTTAAAAAAGAAAAAAACTTAATTTTGCATCGTAAACACAATGCGGGGAGAGATCTAGGGTACGGGGGTTGGTTAAGCTTAGGGACGATATTAGAATCCTAAACTTCTGTAGTACTCTACAGGAACCTCTTGTTTAAAATGTGTTATTTGGTATATCTATCTGTTAAAGGTATGCTAAAGGGTTAAAGGTAAAGAGAAGGACCTAAGGGGTTAGTCCTAAGTATACTCGCCAAGAAATCACATCTTGTGCCTATGTATCCTGGGTAGGGGATGGAATTAGATTATTCGTAGTTCCCCTCAAAGAGGAGTGAGGAACTTCTTGATTATGGTCAAGGTTCCAGAGGGAAGTAAGCGTTCATAGGGAAACACTTACGTGCAGTGTAGCGACTCCTATTTCTACTTGAAAGAATAAGGTAGATAATGTCCACGGCGGGATGCTAAACATGAGTACGACAACTCATATCCTAAGGTTAGGATAAAGGGTAAAGGTAAAGGATATCCATGGCGGGACAACTACTTGTAGTGTGGCAAGATATCACATCTTATGCCTACGTATTTTCAACAAGAAATCAGAGCATTCGTAGTTCCCCTCAAAGAGGGAGAGGAACTTCTTGACTGTGGTCAAGGTTCCAAGGGGATGTAAACGTTCATATGGAAGCGCTTACATGGAGTGCAGTGACTCCGAAACTATGTTGAAGGGTTAATAAAGGGGTGATTAAGTATTCCACGGCGAGAACTTACATGGAATGCGGCGACTCCTGATCCTAAGGCTAGGATAAGATTTAAGATGAAACGATGTTCGCGGCGGGACGCTAAGAATGAGTACGGCGACTCAAATCCTAAAGCTAGGAAGAGGTGAAGGTATGTCCACGGCGGGACGCTAAGCAAGAGTACGACGACTCGGATCCTAAGGCTAGGATAGGGTGAGGGTGAAGGTATTGACATGGCAGTCAAAGGGAATACCTTTCCTACGGAACACAGTTGATAATGGCAAATATAAAGCAATGATGAATAAATGTTACAATATGAGATAATGAAATGTGAATCAACATGGTTAAGGAGTTAAATTTAAATAGAATATCGAGATAAAGTTAGATGCAGATTGATTAATTGAATTGCAAAATAATGGATGAAATTGTCAAAGACAAATTCTAAATTGTTTTTATTTATTTTTGTGAAAAAATTATATTAAGTGGAAATTAGAAAAGGATTAGTTAATAATTTCTAACTAACTTAAATTCTAGAAAAACTAAAGTTCCAAATTATCTAAAATAGTTAAATCATTAAAATTAAATTTTAAGGAAAAATTAATTTAGTAAATTCTAAAGAAAATAAAAAAAGTTTTGTTTTTTTTGTTTATTATATATTTTTATGGGTTTTTTTATTAAAAGTTAATTTATAAAAACCTAAGTCTAATTATTATTATTTGTTTTTATTTATTTATATTTATTTTCATTTTTATTTTTTTATTATTTTGTTAGTTTTGTTTTATTAAAATGGGTCAGGCCCAAAAAGTTACAAAAAACAACGGATAAACAAAAGAAAAAAAAGTAAAAAAAGACTGAAAATAAAATAAAAAGAAGTTGGGTTGGGCCGGTGGTTGTGAACCCACCGGACCCAACCCGATCCGGACCAAACAATCAAAAGAGGGGAAAAGGGTTCCTCAATCCGAAACCCTAAATTCACTTCTCTGAGCGGCGACTGTTCACTCTTCTCTCTGTCTCTCTATTCTCCCTCTTTCACTATTCTTTCTCTTCTTACTCGATCTTCCTCTCGTCTTCTCGTACCCCCTCTTTATTTTCCTTTATTTCTTCTGCAAATAAACAAAACACACACAAAAAACAAAGATTGAACGTTAATGAAAAAAGAGGCCACCTAAATGGTGTTAGTGATTCACGGCTATGAAAAGAGATGGCTGAAACAATGGTTTTATGGCGGCCTTGCGGAGCTTGATCAGTTAACGCTCGATCGGTGATGAACCGTTTTCCGGCGTCGTATGGACGTGGTGCGGATCTGAGGCTCAATGATGATCTAATGGCTCTTGACGATGAGTTTATATTTTCCTCTCACTCTTTATGTTGTCTGAAGTTAGGGTTTTAGGGGATTTCTAGTGTTGGTGTTTTTGCAAATTCGTGAATTTCGTCCCCCCTTTCACTATGTATTTGAACCTCTTTATAGGTGTATGTTATAACACCCCTTTTCTACCCAAACGGATAATTAAGCAAATCAGAGTGCATCAACTAGAGATGTTACATTTTCAACTTAAAAGACAACCGTGCAACTGCTAAAATCATCTAATAACATACATAGCACAATTCGGATGGACCGACAACAATTCTCAGCTTAGTATTTTAATTGTAAGACAACCTGTCATTTTACAGCGGAATGTAATAAACTTTCAAACAACTCATAGTCAGCCAAACAAGGCAAAGAATGTTTTACATCTGAACTCCACTAAAATTCAGCAAGTAATGATCTTGCATAACTTCACGAAAACAACTAGTTTCGACAATAAAATCAGCAACAAGGAAATAAACTAAAAGCAATAGAATTAATCGTTCATCCCCCCAAGAGTGCTACGTATCAAAGCGACCGAGGACACCTTAAACGGACACGACACTTTATTCCGAGTTACTTGCAAATTACCACCAACGGAGGTAACATACAACGTAAAGGGTGGGATATCAACATTATAACATAAGGCATGATAGAAATCATGTCAGAATCATATCATAGCATTATAATCTTCATAAATTTACAAATATTGTCGACAACAATTTGCAAGAAAACTCATATCTCACGCATACAACAATGATATACAACCAACATAACGACGCGACCTCATGCGACTCAACTATGCACATGCATGTGGTACCAATTTTGGAGTAACACTCCACAACCAATTCATTTGCCATTAAAGTCCGCCAATACAGGCACAACCAACGCCAATACAGGCCAACCAGATGATATGCCATGAAATGCATCTATTATGGACTACAACACAACCATAACGACCATACAACAAGGCCTCCAGCCTACAACCAAACTGTCCATAACAGAGCATCACAATTTCATGCAACTCATGAAATCACCATTTTCCACCTGTTCATGTACGAGAACAATAACAACATCCTTTCAACATATAAGGACTCAACAGAATTTCGCAAGAACGACATTACTACTTGTACTCACATATTTAATTATAGGTTTAACTACATAATATCATACAATACTACTGACATATAAACTTTCCTCAGACACAAACAAACTTCGTCCCTAACATTTATCATTTAACAGAAACTATACCCATGATTCGATTCCCTACATGAACTCGATCATACCCACGATTATAGAATTGAACCCCACCCTTACCTTGAATAGAGGCCAATTCCAAGCTTCTGGGTTCTGGTTTTTTCTGTCCGGCGACTTTTCTGCAACTATCTTCCAATTTCTTTGACGGATAATTCTCTGCTCTCAACTTCTCTCTACCACGTTAATTTCTCTTTGGGTTTCTATTTTCCCCCCAAATGAAAACAGAATTAAGAGTAAGTGAAAATACGAATAAGTTGGTTCCACTTTCTCAGCCTTTCACGTGCGCGTTCCAATTCTGCAGTTACTGGATTTTGTAAGTGTGACGAGCATAATGCGTGTCATGGCCGTGATAGTCATGACGGTCGTAATGGGCACATGACGATCGTAACGATCGTGACGACCGTAACCAGCTTGTGACTGTTGCGGTGAGAATCGTGATACCAAGCTATTGATTAACTTGAATCTTTAATTCTTAAATTCACAACCGGACTTTAATTTATCCAAAGGAAAGGTCTAAAGAAAGAAAGAACCTTTTGCGCGATGTAACAACAACGCTAAGAGATTCGGGGATCGGGGGTTGGTTATGCATAGGGTAGGTATTTCACATCCTAAACATCTGTAGTACTCTACAGGAACCTTTTCTTTGTTTGCATGCTAAGTTGGTAAACGTTTGCTAAGGTTTGGGATTGGGTAAAAGGTGTAAGTAAAGACCTAAAGATAGTTTCTAAGCTTGCTCACAAAGACATCGCATCCTCTGCCTACGTATCCTAACTAGGATAGAATCAGAGCAATTGTAGTTCACCTCACTAGGGTTGAAGAACACTTGATTATGGTCAAGGCTGAAAGGGGAAACAAACATTACCATGCTTGTGTGGAGTTTAAGAAAACTCTCTAGATCTATGTTGAACTCTCAAGAAAGGGGAGTAAGTAATCATATCCATGATTCTTACATAGAGTTAACCAAACTCTATCCTAAGGTTCTAGTTGAAGAAACACTCCTAGTGTAGGTGAGTTTTCTAGACTTAAAGCAAGGTCTAATGGTTTAAAATGTTCTAACTTAACTAAGCTAGGGTTAGGGTGACTTTACAAAGTCAAGAGGGGTGAATGAGCTATCCAATGACACAAGGGTCAAGGGAGAAACTTTTCCTTTGGAAGGAGAGAGATAGAGAGGCAACTGGGATAAGAACTAGAAAGTTCCATCACTTGGGGGAAGAAATACTTAATAAAGCAAGATGAAATAAGATTTAAGACAAGTAAGCATGCATATTACAATAAGCACATACTTTAAATGATACCAAGGGTTACAACCAATAAATCATCTTAACAAAGATTGGAACATGATGAAGGTTATTACTACGTAAACAAATCACAATTTGAAGATGGGCAAGTCATAAGTTCAAAACATAGCAAATGTAACAACAATGCATAGATGACAATCAAGCATAATTAAATCAGTTTAAACCGCATAATTTAGGAGGGGTCATGGAAATGAAATCACTTAACCAAGTATATGTGATGAAAATATAAAGGTAACAACCAACAAAAGAATGACATAAGTGAAAATGTATGGATGACACTCAAGGCAAGTAATCAAGCAAGAATCGCATCGACGGATCGCGCTTTAAAGTAAACACAAGTAAAAGGGATATTTTATGGTAACAAACAAATGATAAAATCCTAACATGTTTACTAACATACAAGAGATGAGAATGAATAAATATCTTAACACAAATGATCATGGCGAAAAAAAAAATTCTTCTGCATACGGGAGATAACGATCTCGATACAAAAGCAACTTGCAAGCAATCAAAAGGCATGAAAATTTGAACAAATATGGAATAAAAAAATATCACATGAAAGTAGACATCAATACAAACACAATGCAAAAAGAATGGTTTCAAAATGATTAAAAATGAGTGAGTTATGAATTTTCAAAGATTGGATGAAAATTTACAAAAATAAATAAAAGGGTTGCCCTCCTCAGGGGTCGAACCCAGGTCATGCAGGTACAAGGTGCATTTAAGGCATATGGTCTTACCACTGGGGTTGCTATACATCCATTGATGAAAGCCACCCCATAAATATATATGGGAAACTCAAAAACCAGGCTGGGAAAAAACAAAAGAACAACATACTAACTTGCATTTTCACATGTAACTTCCTCATTCTTGATGGATTTTCATGAAATTTAGGTCTAAACTGACTAGAATTTAATGAGGAACAAAATGGCACTTTTAGAATTTTGAAAATCCCTGCCCATTTAAAAACCCGATAGCAAGTGCTTGTGGATGTTTGAAATTGCAATTTGATGTGAACCCCCCAATCCAAATAGTTTTGAATTCAAGTGATCATGCACACACCACATAACATTGATAATGAATACATTCAAATCAAAAAAAGGCTTCAGGACAGCTTGACATAACAATTGACAGGTAAGTTGCAAAAAGTGACAATTTGAGGCAAACATGTGAAAATGCAAATCAAGTTCTACGCATAGTTTTGGTGGATCAGTCACATACACACATCAAACATAGGTTATCAAGGGTGTTCAAACTTGTTTTGAGGTTAAAGGCAGGTTGTAGCAAGATATGCCTCTTGAAATGCATTTTAGTAGTTTTACAAGGCATGAGCAAAGTCAAATCATGTTATAGACATATTCTAATCAAACCAATCATTCAAACAGTTCATACATGTGCTATGAAATGGATTCAAGTTGAGAAAAGAGTTCAAGGAGGTCTATTATGAAAAATGATTTTTAAAATGCATTTGGTATTTAGTGAAGGGCAGTAGGATGTGCAGTTCAGGCATCATGCAAGAGTTGATCAAATAAAGCACACTTACACATCATATACATGGTAAGGAATGATATCAAACAGGTTTTGAAGTTACAAAGGGACTGTCACAAAAATTGGTATGTCAAGTTGCACATAACATGAAGGCAATGCATGATGATGTGAAAATCTAATTCTATGCACATTCTGATTCAAACAATCACACACACAGCACATATACATGATTTTGAGTGAGTTTGAACATAATTTGAGATCAAAAAGAAACTGTGGTGAGATATGGTTTTCAAAAATGCATTTTGGTGGCTTTGAGATGCAGTAGGGTGTTCAATCTCAGTTCTAAGCATTTTCCTATTATTTCAAACATGCACACATCTCATACTTATGGTATTGAATGGATCTAAGCACTAAAACAAGTTAGAAAGGGACTGTTATGAAAAAAGAGTTCACAGACTGCCAGTTAACATGAATATGGGGCAGGACTGTTATGACAGAACAGTGGAACATACCAAAATGGTTGATTCATTGCACACACAAGTTTCAAATGAGTAGGACAATGATTTTATGTACATAGATCAAATGCAAACCAGTTAAAACAAAATGTGATAGTTTGACATCATGCAATCTTGGAAAATGCAAGTGAAGCATGACAAAACGTTTTTAACAAGCAAAGGGATTTTGAGGTCATAGGCACATCATACATTTTCAAAACATGTTAACAAATGGTTCTCCACTTTAGAAACAAATCACAACTGCTCCTAATCAAAAATGGTACATCTATCCAAACTTGAAAGCAAAACCAACAATACCATGACAGGCCCTAAAAGCTACATTTCATGTTTCTCATCATTCAACCAACCCAAAACAAATAAACAAGATGTAAGCAATAGACAATGACTTAGGACCATGACAAGCACAAAAACACAACTCAAAAGGGGTAAAGCTAGAATGACATGAAAATAGCATAAGTATGAAACAAATGCCCCAAAAAGATTCAAACATGATCTAGGGCAGGGGGATCCTATGAGTAACTTACAAGTTATCCAAATCTTGCTAATGAACAAGGCTTGACAGTTCTAGGGCTAAACACACCATATTTCCATGTTAGATCATCAAAAACACCATATGGACCAAAACTTTAAAAACAAGTTGTACATGATATCTAGGTATAATCTTTATAACATATCTCCAATATATCATTGACAAATGAAAATATCATAACACAAGCAAGTAACATAACCTCAAAACCTAAGTTCTTGACCAAGAACTAGTATGGGACAAAAAATGGTATATTTCATAACAAGCATCTCAAGAATGATAAACATGACAAATGTATGATAAATGAAGCTTTTAAACATCACATACCTCTTGTAGACAAGTCTTGAGCAAGCTAAGAAGCTTAGAAACCCAGAGATCCTCTTCTTTAGCACAAACTTAAAGCTTGCTTCCTCTTGAAGCAATATGCAATTTTTAGGACAGTTTGAGTAATGAGCCTCCCGACTAACTTTTTGAGTTTTGGACAGTTGAAACACAATATATATGAGGTGTGTGAATGGTTTAGACAGGTGGAAAAGGCCTATGTAGTGATTTGGCTCTTAAAATGCCTAAAAGTCAAAACATGGGGTGTAAGGGTTGACTTTTAGATTTGTGGATTTTCTGAGAAATATAACAATGGGAACAACTTCAAATAGCCATTTTAAAGTTGTATGAATGGTCTTTGAAGTGTTTTTGGGTTTAGACAAAGGATTGGTGTGAAAAATGGAAAGTGGCTAATTTAGTGTTTTTGTGACTTTTCTTCACTTACAAGCAAGAAGGGAAAGAAGGAAAACTATATGTTTATGATGCTTGGTATAGTTCTGGTATGGTGTATAGAGTGTGGAGAAACCTCTATTTATAGGCCATGAGGAGCTTGGGGGCAGATTTGGTTTTTCACCACTTTTGGAGAGAGATTTGATATTTTCAAGTGAATCTTGCCAAATCTTTGTAGCAGCTCCAACACATCAGCTCCATGGACCAATGTTAAGCCAATATCAGTTGAGATGGGAAGGATGGGATGGCTATGGAGATAGGGGACTGCAGCTGCCACATCTTTGGAGAAAAGTTTCTCTTTCCTCCCTTTTAATGATTATTTTAATACCAACTTGCTACAACTTGCCATGCTTACCAAACTAACTCATTTTCTGGTTTTCTCCTCATCCACACCTCTCATTATCAGTTTGAATTACAATCCAAGGGTTGAGGATAGTCCAAGTTATGAAAAACTGATTTTGAGAAGTTTGGCTAAAGTAATTTCAAGTGTGACAGGCCCAACTTCCATGTACCATAACTCTTAGCTCACAACTCCTCTTGATGAGTTCTTATACGTTTTAGAAAGCCCTCATGTAGCTCTACAACTTTCATGTTTATCAAAACCTCCAATTCTATGTGAATCTTGGTTGAAAAACCCCTTGAAGTTGACTGAAAAAGTGGTTTATATGGCCAGAAAAATGATTTTTTCTATAACTCCAATTCTATGCATTTTTTGAATATGGACCACTGTGGGACTTTTGTAGTGTTTGTCAAGACCTTTCAAACAAGCTTAGAACCACTCCAATTGGATGTGTGGTTGAGGAGTTATGGTCTTGCCCCTTTCGAAACCCTAATTCCCGATTTTTGCAATTACTTCCTAACCCTTGATCCAATGGTCATGAAATTTTATGGGGAGGTGTAATATGATGTAAGGAACATTTTTCATTCACACCTTGAAGTCAAATTCTTTATTGTTGGAGAGTTGACTTTTCGGTCAACCGTTCGATCGATCGGTGTCTACCGAGTCGCCCGTTGGTGATCTGGACATCCTGAGGACTTGAAACCCTTTGGATGGACTTTACTAAGCCATACGAGCTTAATGGACCTTGATCCCACCATTGAAATACTCTTTGAATCAAAAGTCAAACTACAGTTGACTTTTTCTAGTCGAAAACCCTAATCGGGTATCTCAAATTGCACTGTTCTCAATCTTCGGGTGACCACCTCAAATTGCATTCATTCTTAATCCAACATATCATCCTCGATCTTGTTTGAAGTTGGATCAATCCAAAACACTGATTGATCGAACCCTCGAAGTTTCGATTTTGACGGTACGGAATCCTAATTCATCTGCATCTTAACAAAGATAAACTGAAAATGGGTTAAGGTTAATTAATCAAGTGAATATGATCCTATAATGATGATGGGGATCTAAGGGGTCAAAATTTGGGGTGCAACAGTGACGAGCGTCCCATCAGCAAAATTCCATTTTCTGCTCTTTTGCTTCTGTTTCGCACTAACAGTCCAATTTCCCGACTAATCTTTACCCAATACACTCGAATACGACTACGACACTACGAGACACGGCCACAATCCATAATTAAATCAATCAAAATGAAACGGGCGTTACAACTCTCCCCTACTTTAAGGAATTTCGTCGTCGAAATTACCTCAACCAAACAGCTCTGGATAAGACTCTCGTGTCTTGCTTTCCAGTTCCCACGTCAAGCTTTCGCCAGCAGCTCCCAACCAGACCACTTTCACCAAAGCAATCTCTTTTCCTCTTAACATCTTCACCTCACGATCATCAATCTTCATAGGCGTCGTCTCCACCATAAGATTGTCACGTAGTTGCACATCGTCCATGGGAATGACATGCGACGGATCTGAGATATACTTTCAGAGCTATGACACATGAAATACATCGTGCAGATTCGACAAATTAGGCGGCAACGCCAATCGATACGCAAATTTTCCAACTCTGTCCGAGATCTGATACGGACCAATGAAACGAGGGGTAAGCTTCTTAGATTTCAAAGCTCTACCAACACCAGTCACAGGCATGACCCTCAAGAATACATGATCTCCAGCTTCAAATTCTAAATCCTTTCTGCGCTTATCATGATAACTTTTCTGCCTACTCTGTGAAGCTTTCATCTTTCCTCGAATTAACTTCACCTTCTCCGTCGTCTCCCAAACAATTTCCGGTCCAAGTACCACACTCTCTCCGGATTCATACCAACACAATGGAGTCCTACATCTCTGGCCATACAAAGCTTTGAACGGTGCCATTCCGATACTAGAGTGGTAACTGTTATTATAAGTAAACTCTCTCAACGGAAGATAAGTATCCCACGAACCGCCTTCCTCGAGAACACATGCCCTCAGCGACTCTTCTAAAGATTGAATAGTCTATTCAGTCTGACCATCTGTTTGAGGATGGTATGCTGAACTCAGCCTCAACTTGGAACCTAATGCCTCTTGCAGACTCTTCCAAAATTTAGAAGTAAACCTCAGATCTCTATCGGACACAATACACAACGGAATACCATGCAACTTAACAACCATTCTGACATAAATCTCTGCCAACTTCGATACCGCAAAAGTGATGTTAATAGGAATAAAGTGAGCTGAATTTGTAAGCCTATCAACAATCACCCAAATAGAATCACATCCTCTCAAGGTGTTCGGTAAACCTGTTACAAAATCCATCGAAATGCTGTCCCATTTCCATTCTGGAATCTCTAACGGTTGCATTATCCCAGCAGGTTTCTGGTGCTTAACTTTTGACTTCTAACAAGTCAAACATGCGTAAACAAATCGTGCCACATCACGCTTCATACCAGGCCACCAAAATAGATTCTTCAAATCACTATACATTTTCGTCGCTCCTGGATGAATGCTCAACTTACTCCTGTGACCCTCTTCCAGGATCGCTTTCTTCAAATCTGCACTATCAGGAATACAAATACGACCACGGAACCTCAACACGCTTTGCGCATCCAACTGGTAATCACTATTCTCCGAGTGATCCATCCCGGGCATTAATTCTACCAACTTCACATCTTATTTTTGAGCTTCTCTGATGTTGTTCAGAAAGTCATTATTAATCTTTAACATGCCCAACTTTACACTCTTTGGTGTTACTTCGCAAACTAAACTCGAATCTCTGAATTCCTCAATCAATTCCAACTCTTTGGCCATCATTGCTAACATATGCAAAGTCTTGCGGCTTAAGGCATCAGCTACAACATTAGCCTTTCCCGGATGGTAGTTTAAACCAAAATCATAATCTTTTAACATTTCTAACCACCTTCGTTGTCTCATGTTCAGTTCTTTTTGATCAAACAAGTACTTCAATCTCTTATGGTCACTGAACACTTCGAATCTCGAACCATACAGATAATGTCTCCAAATCTTCAGCACAAAAACAACCGCGACAAGTTCTAAATCGTGCGTAGGGTAATTCTTCTCATGGATCCTCAATTGTCTCGAAGCATAAGCCACTACTTTATTACTCTGCATGAGTACACCTCCCAAACCAAACTTAGAAGCATCGCAGTATACAACAAACGGTTCTTTTGTGTTAGGCAAGGTCAACACCGGGGTGGATGTCAACCTCTTCTTAGCTCTATAAAACCTGTTTCGCATTGAGAATCCCACACAAAAGCCTTCCCTTTACCCGTTGTTGCACCCCAAAATTTGACCAACATTTCTTTACCTAGCTTATGTTTCATTTCATGCACATTAGCATTATCATTTGCATTTCATTGACATGTATGTAGGAGATCAAGAGGTATGATTGCCAATCAAGGGCTACACAAGACTTTAAGGCTAGCTAAGAAGCTTATTCAAGTGTTCAAAGGTTGATATCCTTGTCAGAGAAGTCAAAAGATCCTCAGAGAGAGTGGTTGAAACCAAGAGTGTGTGCCTCCTAACTTGAGAGTTGTGGGAGCTCCTCAGATGATTCTGAAGCCAGGAATGTGGACTTGAAGCCTTGAGAGAGCTTATGAGATGTCTTGAAAGCCATCATGAGGCCTAGACAGGTCATTGTGCAAGTTTAAGAAGACTCAGCCATGATTGATGCAATTAGGGTTGGACTGGGTCAACCCTAGGTCAAATGATGATTTGAGGAAGGTTGAGACCTAATCCAAGAGCCATGTGATCATGGATTGATGCATTGAAATGTTATAAGGATGATTCCAAGGCTAACTCATCATGATTGAAGAGTTTGAGAGGTTTCAAGCTAGGGTTTCTAAGGCTTGACAGTGTAAAATCCCCTAGTTTGATCCCTATCTTCAAGGCAGTTTAGCTCAATATTTGATTGTCATCTCATCTTAACCCCAACATGAATGTTGTAGAGCATGCTCTTAGCGTTAATTTGAGTACTAGAAGTCCTTGATAGGATTTGTAGAACTCAAGTTATGACTTTGACAAGTTACAGGTCATCTGAGGTATGTGAATTTGGGGGCTTGAAAGGTGCCCAACTTGCATCAAACGTTTTTCCAAGAAGGATGATTCCTATGAACATTTGGTCAACATGAATGTTGTTCCTTATCCTCTTATCTTTCTATAGAGTACTAGAAGTCCATGATTGGATTTGTAGAACTCAAGTTATGGCTTTGACAAGTCAAGGGTAGTTTGGTCATTTGGAGATTACAGGTCATTTCAAGCATAAGGCCATAACTCCTATTTCCAAGCTTCAAATGGGAAAATGTGCAACATCAAACTTGTTCAAAAGGATATTTTAAGGCTATTAAAGAGGTCATGAGATGATGGAAATGCTTGTAGCTCAAAGTTGCAAAAATGACCTAAAATAAGGGTATAAGTTAAATGAATCAAAGTTGGAAATTGATATTTTTGACCTACACATCCAAACCAAGGCATGTAATATATCATTTTGACTCTAGAAAACATTTTAAGAACATTGGTTTAGCCACATTTTTGATTTGAGGTCTAATTTGTGGACTTGCTTTGAAAAGTAGTTGCTTGCATATTAAGTAACATTTGCAAAACACATGAGAGATCAATACACAAGCTTCCAAGGCATTGTAACACATCTAATATCTCATTTGGAGAGATTTTGGGATCATAACAAGCTGCTGCAACAAGGGAAACCAGACTTGGTGTGATTATGGCATGAGATGGTATTTTGATGACATGAGAAGTTCAATATCTCCTTGGATGATTCCAGAAGATTCTAGAGAGGTCCAACATCATCTATATATTGATTAGAACGGTTCAAATGCAAGGTTGGTGAGAATTGAGGGAGAGAATAGAGTTTGCAACTTCACATTGTTCATTGCAAATTGAAATCAGTTTCTGCATTCTACACCATTTTTGATCTTTCTTTTGATCTCAACAACTTCTATTGAGGATACTGAATGATTCCAGATCAATTCCATCGCAAATCCATGGCTGAATCGTGTATGAGCAATTGAATTTCAGCTCCTGCAAGTCACCATCGGATTTGGAGTTCCAAGCATTTACAATCAATTCTCTTGCATACAGAAGCAAGAACTTGGTACATTGAATGATTCCAAAGCATTAGAAGGGTCGAATTGAAGAATTGCTACATCTGTTACTCAAGAATTCACAGGTTTTAAACTTTCATCCCTCACCTTAATTTAAGAAGAATTACCTCAATTTGTTAGGTTAGATTAGTAGTATGTGGTTAGGAGATCGTTTCTGGAAATTTAGAGAGGGTTTCGTGATGATCAATGAGGTGACACATTTTCTGTTTGGATCAAGAACATGCTGGATATTGAGAGATAATATGAGTATTATAGCAAGAAGTGATCAGGGTAATGTGGTGAACATTTTAGACCAAACAATTTAGAGAATGGTGATAATTGAGGTCTGAGCATAATTTTTATTCTTGATCGTGTTTTAGGTTAGAGGTTGATTCAATGAATTCTGAGGCTAGGGTTAGATTCAGTGTTCGTTTTAGAGTGATTTAGTGCTTTAGATCATGGACTTTGATGGAGATTTTGTGAGATGCGAAGGTGATGAAGATGAGCATGAGAGCTCTGTTTCAATGGCGTTTCTCCCTCCAATTTTGGTTCAAATGAAGAAGATGAGTAGAATACCATTGGATCAATATGAAGACTTTGACTAAACCATGTATCCCACGGCCAGGATTAATTCGAGTTTGTGAGAGAGTCTGAGTAAGTGAAATGATGCGTTTCACTTACTAGGTAGTGTTGGGCTTAGGTTCAAGTTGTTATCCCCACCCCCTGCTGGCCCAATCCATTATATGAACTGATCTTCATTGTTAGTTGCACCGCGTGTTTGTTATTTTAATTTCATTTTCTTTTATTTTTTTCATTTTATACATGGTTATTGATTAAATCATATAAAATTGAAAAATGCTCCAATTAATCCCATTCTTTTTGCATTATATTCATGATTGAGTCTAGTATTGTTTAGATAAAAAATATTTTTATTTCATGCCTTTTCTGATTTTAGGGGAATTTTCATATTTTAATTGATATTAAAATGGTTATGTTTGATACTTAATTTTGTGGAATTTTGTGTGATCATGTGATGATGATTTTGATCCTGATTTTTTTGTGTGTGATTAGTTTAGACATGTATTCTCCCATAGCATTTTCTCACATTTTTGTGATGAAAATAGGTGTGTTTTCTAGATTGAGGTTTTAGGTGCTTCCTTTTAGGGTTTAGGTTTAGTACCTTGTAGTGTAGAATTTATTTCTAGGTCTTATTTGATGATTTGATCTCTGGAATTAATATGGTAGAGTCATGATTGACCTAGGTTACCATAGTTATTTTTGTAGGATTTTACAATTGGTTTTAGTATTTTAGTTAGGATTAACTTTAGTACTAGGTTTTAGGTGATCCTAACTTGCTAACTCAAATAGATTAACTTCTTTAGTCCCCTTAGATTAGGGTTTTGCTTTGTTTGCCTTTGGTTGAGATTGAAGACAAGTTGAAGACAAGGTGAGGATGCTTGAAGTTGCTTGGAGCTTGGAATTGCTTGTGCCTGAAGGTGTCTGATGAAGATTTAGGAGGTAGGAGACATAGGGAGAGCCTTATAATTAGAATGACTTCTTTCACAAATATGGAAAGCATCTTGTGATTCCATTCCTCCCAATGACTAAAAGTCCTTCTAAGATATTCACATCCCTCCTTTGGAGGGATGAGTGGCTTTATCTGGGAAGTAGAACTTTGAGGGAACCAGTCTCTCATAATGATGAACCCTTACAGGCTTCCTTTGGTTGTCAATAAGCTGTTTATCATTTCCACTTATTCTGTTAAATCAATTGTCTTCTGGTTTGAGTATCTTGAAAGATGTTGGACTTGAGTTTGAAGATGAGGACTTCATTGAAGAGGGTGGAAGAGGATGATTCCTTGAGCATTGCCATTGCAGCTGAAGCTTGAAGAGCAAGAAGAACAAGTTGATACTTGAAGATCCAATGGAGATTGAGTGAAGAGCTGAGGCTTAAAGAATTGAATGATGAAGTTGACACTTCCAAGTGATTGAAGACTACTCTGAGAAGCTGAAGCTTGTAGGAGAAGAAGACCAAGTTGATACTAGTAAAGCAAAGAGAGCAGGAGCAAGAAGAACAAGTTGATACTTGAAGATCCAATTGAGATTGAGTGTAGAGCTGAGGCTTGAGGAATAAAGGATGAGTTGATACTTACATTGATGCTTGGAGAGCCTGAAGGAATCAAGTTGATACTTGTAGTTAGGAGTGAAGCCTAAAGGTGGAATTGACTGAGGAGCTGAAGCTTGGAGAAGAGAGAATAAGTTGATACTTATGTTTGATGGTTTGGAAGCTTAGAGAAGCAAGTTGATACTTGTCATGGTGGATGATAGCCTTGAAGGGTGGTTGAAGTTTGAAGACTGGAATGCTGTCAGAAGAGCTGAAGCTTGGAATTGAAAGAGAGAGTTGTTGATCTGCTTTCTTTCTTGTCTGTTTTCTTTTCTGTGCTGATGTGCCTTGTTTGACTTGCTTGATGCATTAGAATAAGTCCATATCTAGACTGACTTTAAGCTAGGAGCATGATTGCACTAGAGGTTGAGTTGCTCCCTCTGCTTGTATTTTTATTGTATGGCTTTGCTTGCGGGTATTCGGTAGAGCCCTGCTCCCTTGCCCATGTGGTTTATTTTGCTTGATAGCATGTTATTTCTTCTGTATGATTACAGTTATTCATATCTAGCTTGAGGTTGAGATGAGCTTGTGGAGGCTGATACCCCACACACATTTCCTCCCTCACTTGCATTGCATGCATTTTACAGTCGTTTACTGTTTACTGTTTACTGTTTACTGTTTACTGTTTACTGTTTAAGCTGATGCTTTATCTGTTTCTGTTTATCATTGATATGATTCCATAGGAGTCTCACTTCCTTTGATAAGGAAGTGATGATAGAACTTTAGGTTGAAACCTATGCATGATAGCTTCTAGGAGTTCCCTGTTTCAGACCTCAACTATAGGATGAATCCTTGGCATGACAACAGTAGGACTTGATAGTCTCCCTTTAGTTGAGCCTGTTCTCTTCTCATCTCAAAACAGTTTAAGATACAGTAATCATGAATGATTTCTTTCGTACGTTACGAGACTTAAGCTATCTGAGAAAGGATTGTTGGAGAGCTTCTTTTCAACAGTCTGGATGTTTAGTATGGCACCCTTTGGGTGACATGCGACACATTCACTCTCAGGTCATAGTCTTTAGTGCGATTGAAATTGCAAACACAATAAAAAACAGTTCTTTCGTAAAAGACGGAAAACAAACTTCAAACCTTTTTGCCCCGTGGGCCCATAATTCAAAGGAAGCTTTTCTGAAGAAAAGAGTGTCGTTAAACTTCAGCGCCACCGCAAACAGGCTTTGTCCCTAACTGCTGGAACTGCTGTTTAACCCTACTCGATAAAACAGATGAATCTGAATTCCCGTAATCCGTATTATCCCGAACTACGTAAGCTCTGATCTCTCAAGCCTGTTGAGAGTATGTAGGCACAATACTGATGTATTGGCGAGCTACCTTCCCCGTAACCCGTAGTAAGTCGAACTACATTGACTATGATTTCTCATTCTCTGATGAGAATACGTAGGCATAAAGTGCGACGCTTTGCCGAGTCATTTTCTTTTCCTTTTTAAGCCAGCCTTGATAGGTAGATAGATAGACCAACTCGTCCAGTAAACACAACAAGCATGGATCCCGTCGAGTACGACGGACGTGAGGGGTGCTAATACCTTCCCCTTGCGTAACCGACTCCCGAACCCAGACAATGGTTGCGATGACCTTGTCTTATACGTTTTCGTCAGGTTTTTCCGATCGTTTCCTTTCCCGCTCTAAGGGATAAATAACGAAAGGTGGCGACTCTTCTGTCTTGCCGGAACCTTATTTTCGCGGAAGCGACACCCGTCAACTTAGTTAACGGAAGAGTCAACTTAGAAAAACCTTCAATAAACCTTCGGTAGTAACTAGCAAGTCCCAAAAAGCTTATAATCTCAGTTGCCAACTTCGGAGTTTCCCATTGCAACACCCCATCGACCTTAGATGGGTCTACGGCAATTCTATTACCTAATATAACATGACCCAGAAAGCTAACCTCTTTCAACCAGAAGTCACACTTCGACAGTTTTGCATACAACTTCCTTTCTTCCAAAACTTACAGTACTAATCTCAAGTGCTCCACATGCTCCTCCTTCGAGTTAGAATAAATTAATATATCGTCAATGAACACCACCACAAACCGATCCAAATAATCGTGGAAGATACGGTTCATGTATTCCATAAAAACTCTCGGCGCATTAGTAACACCAAAAGGCATTACCGTATACTCATAGTGTCCATATCTGGTTCTGAATGCAGTCTTTCGAACATCCTCATCTTTCACCTTAATCTGGTGATACCCCAGCCTCAAATCAATTTTACTAACCACCCGCGCTCCAACCAACTGATCCATCAAGTCATCAATTCTTGGGAGCGGATATTTATTCTTAATTGTCACCTTGTGCAGTCGTTGGTAGTCAATACACAACCTCATATTGCCATCCTTCTTCTTTACTAATAATACCGGAGCTCCTCACGGTGACACACTCGGTCTAACAAACTTCTTCTCAAGTAAGTCTTCCAACTGTTTCTTCAACTCAACCAATTCAGATGCAGACATCATGTACGGTGCCATAGACACAGGTCTGGTACCAGGTACAAGGTCAATAGAAAATTCAACTTCTCGTTCCAGAGGAACTTCAGGAGTTTCATCTGGAAACACTTCAGGAAAATCATGAACAACTTCTAACTCATCAATTATCGCTTGATTCTCAACGGATAATGATGTCACCAACGCAAACACCTGAGCATCATCTAGCAGTATCTGCCTCATCTGTTTTGTAGTTACTAAACTGGCTCCCTCCTCCTCAGGAGTAGAAAACCCCACCGACTTATCAAAGCAATTAATATGAACACAGTTATACTTTAACCAGTTCATACCTAAAATTACGTCCATCCCGCTTAGCAGCAAACAGACTAAGTCAACCAGGAAATCTCTATCAAACATTGACAGAGGACATTTCAAACATACCAGAGATGTAGTCACTGATCCCTTAGCTGGAGTCTCAACTAACATCTCACCATTCATGTGAGATAACACAAGACCCAAACGTTCAACATAATCGGCAGCAATAAAACAATGAGAAGCACCAGTGTCAATAATAGTGAGTAAAGGAGTACTATTAATGAAACAAGTACCTTCAATGAGTCTGTCATAGCTGGAGGTCTGAGTCCCAGCTAGAGCGAACACCCTTCCAGCAGTCTTTTCTTTCTTAGGCTTCTGAAACTTGTCACGCAGGTGTCCCTCTTCACCACAGTTGAAACAAACCATCCCCTTGCGTTTGCACTCAACAATAGCATGTCCCAGCTCACCGCAACGGTAAGATCTCACTGGTCCAGAGTTACACACATTACTCTTATGACCAGGTTTCCCGCACTTATAGCAAACAATACCAGCAGGAGCATCTCCCCTACTAGTTTTCTTGTCATCAGTTGCTCTCTGTTTCCCTTTGCTAGCTGGAGGGTCGTAAGGCTTACCGCGATTCTGCTACGACTTGCCTCTCCTCTCACTCAACAGCTTGTAATGAGCATTGCTATCTTCTTCATAAATTCTACATCTTTCAACCAACGCATTAAAAACACGGATCTTCTGATACCCAATTGCCTTCTTGATTTCAAACTTCAACCCGTTCTCAAACTTGATGCACTTAGAGAACTCAGTGGTTTCTGCGCTGTAGTGCGGATAAAACTTAGCCAATTCTTTGAATTTCGCCGCATACTCGGTAATAGATTTGTCTCCTTGTTTCAGTTCAAGAAACTCAATCTCTTTCTTACCGCGGACATCTTCCGGATAATACTTCTTCAGAAATTCCCTACGGAATACAGTCCAAGTGACCTCCTCACCTGTAGCTTCCAATACCGGACGAGTCTCTAGCCACCAGTCATCAGCTTCAACTGCTAGCATATGAGTCCTATAACGAACCTTCTGTACTGGGGTACAATCCATCACACGAAAGATTCGCTCCATCTTCTTCAACCAGTCCAATGCACCATCAGGATCATGCCTACCCTTGAATGTAGGTGGACTCTCCCGCTGAAACATTGCCAAACTGCGACATCCAGCATCTCCAACATGATTCAGCTGATTTTCCATAGCATTAGCTAAAGCTTGCAGAGCAGTAGCAATTGCAACATCATTCCTTCCTGCCATTTCAACTTAAACTGCAACAACCAGCAGTTAGATTTCACAAACAACAATACTCGATTGTTGGATACGACGACTGACTCGATAACTTGGTCGAATGGAACGACCTGCTCTGATACCACTAATGTAACACCCCTTTTCTACCCAAACGGATAATTAAGCAAATCAGAGTGCATCAACTAGAGATGTCACATTTTCAACTTAAAAGACAACCGTACAACTGCTAAAATCATCTAATAACATACATAGCACAATTCGGATGAACCGACAACAATTCTCAGCTTAGTATTTTAATTGTAAGACAACCTGTCATTTTGCAGCGGAATGAAATAATCTTTCAAACAACTCATAGTCAGCCAAACAAGGCAAATAATGTTTTACATCTGAACTCCACTAAAATTCAGCAAGTAATGATCTTGCATAACTTCACGAAAACAACTAGTTTCGACAATAAAATCAGCAACAAGGAAATCAACTAAATGCAATAGAATTAATCATCCATCCCCTCAAGAGTGCTACGTATCAGAGCGACTGACGACACCTTAAACGGACACGACACTTTATTCCGAGTTACCTGCAAATTACCACCAACGGAGGTAACATACAACGTAAAGGGTGGGATATCAACATTATAACATAAGGCATGATAGAAATCATGTCAGAATCATATCACAGCATTATAATCTTCATAAATTTACAAAAATTGTCGACAATAATTTGCAAGAAAACTCATATCTCACGCATACAACAATGATATACAACCAACATAATGACGCGACCTCATGCGACTCAACTATGCACATGCATGTGGTACCAATTTTGGAGTAACACTCCACAACCAATTCATTTGCCATTAAAGGCCGCCAATACAGGCACGACCAACACCAATACAGGCCAACCAGATGATATGCCATGAAATGCATCTATTATGGACTACAACACAACCATAACGACCATACAACAAGGCCTCCAGCCTACGACCAAACTGTCCATAACAGAGCATCACAATTTCATGCAACTCATGAAATCACCATTTTCCACCTGTTCATGTACGAGAACAATAACAACATCCTTTCAACATATAAGGACTCAACACAATTTCGCAAGAACGACATTACTACTTGTACTCACATATTTAATTATAGGTTTAACTACACAATATCATACAATACTACTGACAGATAAACTTTCCTCAGACACAAACAAACTTCGTCCCTAACGTTTATCATTTAACGGAAACTATACCCATGATTCGATTCCCTACATGAACTCGATCATACCCACGATTATAGAATTGAACCCCATCCTTACCTTGAATAGAGGCCAATTCCAAGCTTCCGGGTTCTGGTTTTTGCTCTCCGACGACTTTTCTACAACTATCTTCCAATTTCTTTGACGGATAGTTCTTTGCTCTCAACTTCTCTCTACCATGTTACTTTCTCTTTCTGTTTCTGTTTTCCCCCCAAATGAAAACAGAATTGAGAGTAAGTGAAAATACGAATAAGTTGGTTCCACTTTCTCAGCCTTTCACGTGCACGTTCCAATTCTGCAGTTACTGGATTTTGTAAGTGTGACGAGCGTAATGCGTGTCACGACCGTGACAGTCATGACGGTCATAACGGACACATGACGATCATAACGATCATGACGATCGTAACCAGCTTGTGACGAGCGTCACATCAGCAAAATTCCATTTTTTGCTTTTTTGCTTCTGTTTCGCACTAACAGTCCAATTTCCCGACTAATCTTTACCCAATACACTCGAATACGATTACGACACCACGAGACACGGCCACAATCCATAATTAAATCAATCGAAATGAAACAGGCGTTACATATGTAGGATTTGTTTTTGATGCAGAAGTAATGACTGATATTATACTGATTCTTGCTTTGGAAACAAAATGATGTCTATGTTTTATTGTCCTAATTCCATGATAAAATTGTTTCCTTTTCTGTGTGGTCTTATTGGAAATTGTTTTAGAAATATGGGATGATATTTTGAACAGGTCTGGATATTGTTTATGAACTTTCCTTTTTCAGCTTCGACATGTCAAAGTATTGTTTTGGCAAGGAATTTCATCATTTAATTTATCATGTCGGTTGGTTGTTTTGGGAAGAAGGAAAAGTGTTTGATTTTGTTATGTGATTAATGATGAGAACATTTACTTAAAATGGAAACTTTGACTCTGCTTGAATCTTCTGTTGATTGCTCGTGATATTGTTAAGGTTTTATGTTGGCAAGTTGGCTTTGTTTGCTGTTGGTTTGAGAGAAAAAGAAAGGGCCCAATGATGAACTTTGAACTAAGGGCTACAAACTAATTCTTGTTCTTAGCTTCCTGGATTCCTTGTTTTGCTTGCAGTAATTTCATTGTTCTGCAGGGTTGTAAGTTGGTGGCGGTTAGTCTCAGAATTAACATTACCCTGCCCCTGTCTAGTTGCGCTTACGAACTATTTAAGGAAGAAAAAAATAAGCCCAATGATGTTTTTTATTGAACTGAGAGCATTAACTTGTTTATTTGCCTCTTGAATTTGCAGGTTTATTGCTACTATTTTGGTGTTTTGGAGCTGCTTGGAGAAGAGCAATAGGATTTTCCCTTTTTTTAGAAATTTCCATGATTTAGGAGTTTAAACTTCAACAATAATTGTAACTTGGTCTCTTTGTAACATTATTCTGAATTTGAATAACTTTTTTGGATTTGAGATGAAATTTGAAATTTGTACTTTGAGTTTTGAAAGATGATCTTATAACCTTCTTTGGAATAGATAAAGTAAAATTCTCTTGAATTTGTAATTTTGGAGTAGCATATGTACTTGGTATTCATGATACTTGAACTTATAGACTTGTTAGAAAAAAATAAGAGTTGAACTTGACTTTAATATGTGGCTTGCCTAAAATAAGTCCTTGAACAACGCAACATGTTTTCCTCATGTTCTAATTAGTCTTGCCACTCAATTTATCTTGACCCTGAAATTTGGATTAATCATGACTTGCACCATCTCTAAACATGACCTTTAATTCATTAACTTGATTACACAACTTAACCAATTAGATATGATCTTGAGACAACTTTGCAACAACCATTAGCGATAAAGCCCAAACATGGCTTGAGATTGCTGGGAATTATTTTCTACACATTAACTTAGTGTTTGACTACTCACAAATGCAACTTACGCATAACTCCTCTTATATTTTGAGCAAAATTACATGTGTCTTGAATGTTAATTTTGAAAACCAACCTTGAATCCAGTTAAGTCCAAGCCCATAAGAATAAAGGCATATTCTTCTTTCTCATCCACATATTCAACGTAACTTAATGGACATACACAATGGATTTCTCAAGACTTTCACACTTTCTTCAACAAACCTGCAAAACGAACAAACAAGACAAAATGGTTAGCTAAAATGAAAGATGGACTTAAATGAATATGTGAATGATCAAAGAATCTAAGGGTAAGATTTGGGGTATGATAGAATGCACAAAAGGAATCAGTCTTAATGTAGCTCCTTTAATCATCGGGATAACAAATGGCACTTTTGTCTTCACCAAGCCCTTCTGCACTAGGATAGGGAACAACTTAGCATAGTACACTGGGATGTCCTTAGACTCTCCGCTCTTCTCAGGTTGCTGATTAGTGGAGGAAGAAGGACTAACATGACATTGAGAAATGACCAATTCTTTGACCAAAGTAGTCATACGCTTTTTAGCAATCTTCAAGTTTACAACCTCATCTCGGAGCACTTGATTTTCTTACTCTTGATTATCCACCAAAGTCTTCATCGTGGTAGAAAACATCCCCATGTGGGCTCTCAGAGTGGCGATCTCCTCGCGAAGTGTCTAGTTTTCTTGCTTCAATTGACCCATCTTCACTTACAATTGGCTCAAGTACTGTGATGATGAACTCAGTGAAAATTGGAGAGGAGACAACAGAATGAGCTAGAGGAATGTAGATGAAATGAAAATGTGATGACATGCGCATGAATGCAATGCAAATGATAAAAGGTTTCAAGGAACTCAACAGTTATATTTGCAAACATTTTGAAAAAACTGAAAAGCTTCATTTCATAATCCATAATATATATGTGATTTTTGCAAAAAAATGGACAACTGAGTTCCTTGAAACCAAATTTTTTTTCATGAATGAATGTGTGTGTCATCACATTTGCATTCCTCTAGCTCATTTTGTTGTCTCCTCTCCAGTTTTCACCAGTTTATCCTTGAAGTCCAGTTGTTACTAGCATGCTTGTTTGAAATCCAATTATTATTGGTATTCAAAGTCTAGTTGTCACTGGCTTCCTTTTTTAAGTTGTTTCCCAGTTGTTGCTCTTGCAGTCTAACCATCCCTTAATGATAAGTTCAAAGACTCAGTTATGCATAATAGAGTCAATATAGGGCAACTATGTCGAGATTCGATAAACCTCTCTAAGAATTTGAAGACACTAGGGCCTATTGGATCCCAAGTTTTCTGTAAAATCCTTTTGAGACGACTTCTTCTCATAAACCATGTGATATGGGGCATTTGAAAACTGAAGCTTATTTTGATCCCAAGAGTTGTTGTCTACCATGCAGTTTTTTAGTACATAACTAAATATTCTCCTAAGCAAGTGTGTTCTTGTGATCTGCCTTACACATATCCTCAAATGGACTCTACCCTAGGTAGCTCTGACATGTTTGGGTGGTTCCCCAGTTAGGATCTACTTCAGGTGATTATGATAATCCCCAGGTGAGTATCCACTTCAAGCTTCCTCAATTGGTGACCTAAGAATTCCCGATGAGTTTTCTTGGTATCACACTTCCTTAGTTAAGTGGATGTTTATTTCATCCATCAGTGAATTTCTTGTAACTCCAGTCTCCTACAACAAAGTGAATGTTTATTCCCTTCCCCATGAAGTTTCAACTTTGACAACTACTGCTACGATTTTGGTTTGTGCTTCCCTAATAATGAGGATATTTATTTTATCCCCTCTGAAGTCTCTCTAGTTATGGGTGATACTTTCCCAATGGATATTCCTATCCCCAACAGGGACACCAGATTCATCGTGGCAATCCCCTAGGTGAAGTCATAATGTTATATCCTCAGGTGGAGTACTTTCTTCCCCTGGAGAAGTTTGAAACCTTGAAGTTGGACTGTGGTTCCGCATGTGGCTTCCTCTTCATCCCTAGTGATGTTACTATCTTACGAAGGTTGGCCAAGTATCCTTGTCGAGATGTTTATTTCATCTCTAGTTTACTTCTTCTTGTTTATTTTGTCAGCATAAACATAACATGACATACATACCTTCATACATATATAAATGGTATATGAGCATTTTTGCTACCTTTTGATGTTTTCTTGATTCGTTCACTTTGGTTATGTTTATCGCCATGTGTTGCACCCCAAAATTTGACCAACTACTTATCACAATTTGGCTCATGTTTCGACTCATTTCATTTTGCATTTGCATACCACGTACATTGCATTTTTTCCAGTCAAGATGACTTTATCGGGATTACAGCCCTCTGATCGCGCTTCAGGCATTTCAGGCCAATACGAGGACGTATTTTGAGAATCGGTGCTCGTCCCGGTGTTTTCAGCTCTCGCTGTTGTTTTTGAGGACATCTCGGTGTCCGAAATTTTTACCATTTATTTCGATATAGTCGCTAATCGATTTAATCGGCTTCCTCGGTATTTTTAGATTTTTCCCTTATTTTCTAAAATTTTTAATAGATTTAATTGACTTTTCTAGGTACTAGTTAGCTTTTTTTAATAGATATTATTTGTTTTTAAATAGTTTAGTTTTATTTTCCTTTTTTAGGAATTTCTTTAATCATTTTTAAATAGATTTTAGAATAAATCATATTTTTTGATATTAAGTAGAGTTTTTTAAATGAGTTTTAATAAATAGTTTCTTTCTTTTAATAGGTTTTTTAAAAATAGAAATTAATAGAAATCTTCTATTTTTGCTTGTATAGGAATTAGTGGAATTAAATAGAAATTATTAGAGTTTTTTTTTTCTATTTTTATTAGTTTAGAGATTAATTAGAATTAATAGAAGTTAATAGTTTTTTAGAGTTTAATTAGATGTTAATTCTCTTTTTTAGATTTAATAGAGTTTAATTAGATTAATTAGAGTCTTTGTTTAGATGTTAATTAGAGTTTCTTAGTTTTAATTAGGATTATGATAGTTTTAATTTTCATTTAGGATTTAATTACTGTTTTAATTTTTGTTTAGTCTTAATTGCTTTTAATTAGAGTTAATTGAGTCTTCATTTAGTTAACTGATGTTAATTAGTCATTAATCAGGGTAATTAATCAATCCATTTCGGTGGGCCATGTGTCAAGTTTCTGGAGGCCCACCCCAGAATCAGTCCACGTGTCCTCCTATAAAGTCCCCCACGCGTGCATTCTCGGTCCCACTTCTCTCCACGTTTCTCTTCCTCCCTTCAGCCACGTCTCACTCTCTCCATCCACGTTTCACATCCACACCTCACCACTTCCTTCTGCATGCAGAGCCCACGTGGCTCTCCCTCAATCCTCCACCTCCCTCTGCATGCCACCCCGTGGCACTCCCTCTCTCTTCCCAGCCTCCACGCGTCCCATTCACGCTGCTCCCCACATGCAGCAACGCCACGTGTCCCACTCACTACGCCCTCACCGGAGTCCATGCAAACGCCGGAGTTCCTCGCCGGTGAAATCACACGGCGGTCCCCACGGCCGAAACTCCACCAGAAGCTGCATGTCACGCCGGAATCCTCATCCAATCTTCATCGACGTTCATGCGATTTTTCCAGATTCATCAACAATATTCATCAACCTCACCGAATGTTCATCAATCTTCAACCATTTTCCAGAAGATCTTCAAGATCTTCGTCCAGGTTCAACAATGTTCTTCACCGATTCATCTGGAATTTCCAGAAATCTCTAACACATTCAAGGTTTGGATCATCCTCATCATCACATGTTGGGGAACCTTCGCCCATCTCCATTTCTGAGTTTTCCAGAATGATGATCTTCATCCTTGTTCTTCGTGAGCTTTTCCAGAAAACCTTCATCTTCCTCCGAGTTCATCAAGTTCATCGCAAGTTTGTTCACTTTTTTCCAAATTTTTCTTGTCGAATCTTTAAACCTTCGTTGAATCTCCCAGAACTCCATCGCCAAATTGTCAAGAACCTTCATCCACTCCATCAGATCTTCCTTCAGTTCTTCTTCAAGAAGGTTCGTCCGTTCTTCATTATTTCCCAGATTCTCCAGATTATCTTCATGAATCTTGCAACATGCAACCTCCATCGTCTCCAGATCTAAGATCTTCTTAGATTCATCAGGTAACTTCATGTGTTCATCTATCAAGAGATCCTTCAAGATCCGGGTTCAAGCGCTCGCAAATTTTCAAATAACATCATAAGGCTTCACCGGTTTTCAACGAGCATCTTCGTCATCCTCCAGAGCAATCATCATCCATCAAGATCCGCACATGCGAAGATCTTAGAGGTTCGTCCAGATCTTCATCGAGGGATTCGATGTCTTCAACAACACGAGCCAAGGATCATACGAACTGGGAGTATTGGAGAAGAAAAGATTGAGAGAGGAGACGAGGGTCTGAGAGAGGGGAAGCTGCGCGTGGGATGAACAGTGTCTGAGGGAAAGGAGGAGTCACTTAGGGTTTTGGGTTAGCTGGATCATGCACCACGTGGCCGTCAAAGGAACATTGGTTGGGCCCATTGGTTTCCTCTAACACCCCCCGTTCCCACATTCACCCTCCGTTTTTGTTTTTGTTGTGGTTTGGTTGATTGGGTTGGGCCCCATACTGATGTGTTATCAGCACCTCCGTTTTTCTTCCAACACCCCCTCCCAGTGTTTCTGTTTATATTCTTAGTGGGCTGGGCCCAGTTCTGCTTTGTTTTTTCCTGGCTCCCACCCCTGGCTGAACCAGTGTACCCCCTTTGTGTTCTTTATTATTTTTCATTATTTTCTTAGCTTAGATTTTCTTTAGAAAAAGAATTAAAGAAAAGAATATGTGATATAAAAATATGTAATAGAAAATATAGTGATATAAAAAATGATAGCATTTTGCTATTTTTCTTTTTTAGGATAAAATTTCTCATAGAGTTTATTTTTACACTTTTAGAAGTAGTTTTAAATGTCCATTTGTTAGGGGACTTTTTACACTTTTAGAAGTAGATTTAAATGTCCACTTGTTAGGGGACTATTTTCCACTAGATTTTCCATGTTAGATGGATAGGATTTTTTAGGAGTTTATTTTCCTGTACTCAATCATTGAAATTTTCCGAATATTAATAAAATGAGATTTGTGCTGTGGTCCCCGTTCTACCCGTAGTTAGGCCGAACTACAACTGCTCTGATTTTCTCTGATGAGAATATGTAGGCATAGGATGCGATGTCCTAGCGAGCACACTAACAACTAACCTTTTGTTCTCTCGCTGCTGTGCGATCGAGACTTTCCCGATGACGACTGATGTTATCCTTTTCTCTTGCCCGAGTGCAGTTGAGACCAGACCGTAGTTCTAGTTCCCGTAGGTTCCCATACCTTTAAACCCGACATACTACGTCCGTTCTACCGCAAACAGGTATGCCTAAGTCTCCAATGGTCGAGCAGCGTCCACCTAACTGCTAGAATGTGTACGCTAGTATCGTCAACTTAATCTCTCACCCCGTGTGACCGAGAACACCCTGTCTAGCCGTAGTTAGCCTGAACTACGTCATGCTCTGATTTCTCTGAAGAGAATACGTAGGCCCAAGACGAGACGTCTTGTCGAGCAACTAACCCGTAGTTTCCCGAACTACGTTGACTCTGATTTCTCGTTCTCTGATGAGAATACGTAGGCATAGAGTGCGACGCTCTATCGAGTCAATTTCTTCTCGTTTAGATTTAGTAGCCGTAGATGGATTGTTTTTCACCCGTAGACAACCCAAGCAAGCGTGGATCCCGTCGAGTACGACGGACGTGAGGGGTGCTAATACCTTCCCCTTGCGTAACCGACTCCCGAATCCAGACAATGGTTGCGACGACCTTGTCTTACCCTTTTTCGTCAGGTTTCTCCGATCGTTTCCTTTCCTGTTCTGAGGGATAAATAACAAAAGGTGGCGACTCTTCTGTTCTGCCGGCGCTGATTTTCGCAGTAGCGACAGCTGGCGACTCTGCTGGGGAATTCAACGGTTCCCTAGCGCTTGTTTGCTTGTCTTTGGGTGTTTATTTTTTTGTGCGTTGTATGTTGTATATTACTGATGTATTTACATTTCCCGCACTATATTATTATCTGTTGCTATTATGCTGTGTGGGATGGGAACTCTGATGAGTGAGAAGCCAGACCCAGGCTTGAGTGCACCATAGAATTAGAGTGGAAATTAGTGGGCGCGTTCTTGCTTCGCAGGCACTAGTGTCTCATGAAATCCACGCTCAGACGAGGTTCTCCCGGTTGGCTTCTCTTTCAACCCTTTGGGTTGAGACGGTTGCTGGTTTGGTGGATTGTCGACTTTGGGGACCGATCATTTGTGATTCAGCTAAGTGAGGCCGCTTCATGAGATGGTGATGCCACACCTTCTGGGTATCGTATCACCCCTCTTGAAAGTCTGTGACGCTGATGAACGCATAGGATGCCGAACTTGTGTCAGTTTAGGTTCATACCCGTGAGTGGGAGGGTTTTTGCAGGAAACTTGACTTCCAGCCTACCCGATATCTTGGTTTTCTCTCGTCAGAGCAGACTTATCCCGTCAGCAGTGCATCAACAATCAGAGCTTTGTGGGGGCTGTGATCCCGTGTTTGCTGCATCTTGCATTGCATTTGCATGAACATTCCTGCATCATATTGCATGTCATTCGCCAGCTAGTCAGAGCTCTTATCCAGCCGTTATTTTGATTCTGAAGGTGAGTGTTGAAGACGACCAAGGGGTTGAAGCAGATTTGAGCAGATTTGAGCAGCGCATTCAGGTGAAAGGTAGCTATGTCAGAGAGCAGCTTCCAGTTTGTTGATACCTTGTCCGGTTTCATTGTGACGTCCAATCCTTTGTATGGATCTACGTATGACGAAGACTTCCCGCAAGTGAACAACCTTACTGCAACTCGACTTGTACATCCTTCTGTTGAAGGCCGAGGTCTACATGAGCAGTTTGTTGTCCGAAGTGAATGTTCTCCTTCTGTTGATATCTCAGACTACCAGGGTTTTGCCTTCCCTGTGCCAAAGTCCCGAAGAGAGGTCCCGATAGCAAAGAATGAAGACCCATTAGCTCCTATGTATGCCGAAAGGTTTCGTGCATTGGATGAAAGATTCAAAGCCTTGAAAGGTAAAGAGGCTGTTAGCCTCAATGCTGCAGACATGTGTCTGGTTCCCGGCCTAGTGTTACCTCCGAAGTTCAGAATGCCGAGGTTTGAAAAGTACAAAAGAGATAGTTGTCCGAAGCAACATTTGGTGATGTTCTGCCGAAGAATGACTTCATTCATGCACAACGACAAGTTGATGATTCACTGCTTTCAAGATAGTCTGACTGGGGCATCTCTGAGTTGGTATATGCAGTTAGAGAGTGATCAGATCCGATCATGGGTGGATATAGCCAATGCTTTTCTAAAACAGTACGACTACAATCTTGATGAGGCTCCTAGTCACATGCAGCTGCAAGAATTGTCTCAAGGGAACAATGAACCTTTCAGGAAGTATGTTCAGAGATGGAGAGAATTTGCTGCTAGAGTGCAACCACCGCTTCTAGACCAAGAGTTAAAAGGCATGTTCGTAAACTCCTTGCAGAGCCCGTACTTCGAAAGAATGCTTGGAGTTGCACCAAATTTCTCTGAATTGGTAAGGGCAGGAGAGCGCATCGAGTATGGTGTAAAGACTGGAAGAATCCAGAATGTTTCGGGTGGTCAGGCTAGTGAAACCGAATCTCTCTACAGCTTTCAAACTGAAGAAGGAGTTGTGATCAATGCAATCATGAATGATGTTGGGTATCCTCGAGACGAATCAGTGAAATCTGTTGGTTCTTCGTCTTCTCAGCGGTCAGTATCCTCTGTGTCTCGTTCTTCTGGACAGACGATTGTGCCTGGGGCACCCTATCAGGAACGTCGTGTCGCTCCTCTTGCAAATCCATGAGCCCGTGGCCGAAGTTACCAGAATCAGCGTCAGAATCAGAACCGACCTCGTAACAACTTGGAACGAAGGAATGCTCCTTCCCATCCAGTGCCTGTGCGGTATAGCCAGATTCTTCCATATTTGATTCAGAATTATTTGGTGGAATCTAAAGCTCTTAAGCCTGTGCCAGAGCCTTACCCTCCTGGGTACAACCCGCATGCTCAGTGTGGTTACCATGGCAGATCTCCAGGGCATTCAACTGAAGATTGTAAAGCTTTTCAGGCAAAAGTACAACAGTTGATCGACAAAGGGTGCATTTCCTTTCCAGAAGGAGTTTTGGTTGTGCATGACAACCTCTCAGCTGTCTGAGCTCGTAGATTCAGAGGTTTATTTGCAAGAAGCCAGTGGTCCAGACGGGCAGACGTCCTCAGCATTGGCAGTCCTCATACTTTTTATCATTTGCATTTGTAGTTTCCTTTCTGTTAGTTACTACTCGCTGTTAAACATTGTTTGTTTCGAATGGTGATATTAATAAAGTGACTATGCATTTTTCTGAATTAATCATGTCGTTGTCACTCATTTACTGCATTGCACTGACACTTGCATTTTTATTCACTCCACTTTATCACTATGAGTAGCAAAGATTGGAGGGAGGATGATGAAACTGAATACTCATGACCGATGATCATATGCTTTCAGATAAAACCTTGCCGATGATGTACAGGCATTGTTTCAAATCCCCTAAACACCGGAGAGATAAGGAAGAGAATCCCTCGTTAACCACTTCGAGCCGAGAAGTAGGAGTTTTTTTTCGGACTTTTAAACCCTCACCTTTTAACCCGGGGCAGGGTAGTTGTCAGTTAGCTTGACCGAGCGTTCAAGTCTTATAGAGGAGTGTTGTCTTTCGAGGACCAATCACATCGTATTCCTCCCTAGAGGTCGTACCTCGTCAACCACAACGGTTAAACCTCACCAATCAGGAGTGAGACAGTTATAAGCCTCTCGGATGAATCCAGACAGCCAGTGTCGCACGACTTGTCTCAAAGAAAAAAGGAATAAGATAGCCCGCTAAGTAAAAAGAGAAGAAAAGCTGGAAAGCAGATACTTAGGCAAAAATCAGGGCATCCCGCTGGACTTCGAAAGAAAAATCGAAAAGAGCTCTGAAGAGTCGGTCCAGGCAAAAATTAGGGAATCAAAAGAATGAAAAATAAAGGATATAAAAAGAAAAATCCTCCAACAAGGACGAAGTCGTGTAGATACAGGCACCGAAACGAAAAAGGAGTAACTGTCACTCCGAAACACCTTGTGAATTCTTTAACCAACTATTCTCAATATTCAACATACCTCTCGAAGAGGCGAGCGCTCGAGCCAAGTTAACTGAACTTTAGGATCGGAGATCATCACGTAGAAGGGGTGGGTACAAATCATAATTTGAGCCAAATATCCTTTGTTTCATGAACCGTGAACCCGGCCACGATACAACCCTTAAAAGACCTAATTGAGGCAGGGTTTATTCTGAAAGCGCATTACGATAAGGTTGAGTAACCTGACTCCTGCATGATTTGCTAATCATATCCTTGTTATATTTTTCACTGATCAAATCAGCACTACGTTTGAACTCTTTGGTTCATTCGTCACTCACTATCATGACACGTAAATGAGTGACAGTACATTTTTTCAAAATCTGCATGAACACTGCATTAAAATTACCATTCGTGAATAAACAATTTTAATTGCAGGTCAGTAGTTGATACGAAGGAACTCCAACAAGGAATAGTCAGTCAGGACTGAATCGTTAGCAGTCTGGATCAGAACGGTATACTGTGAAGCCCTGTGAATCTGGGGCATTGACCTCCTGTGAGTTTGGAATCAGTTTGTCTGAGGACAAGTCCCGGAGTATCGGTTGATTATGGGGCAGTTTGTTCGAGAAGTAGTTGATCGGAAGTGAATCTTCTCGAGACCCATTCAGGGGCATCTATCCAGAACTCCTGTGATCCGAGGGCAGATCCCTCCAGTGTTCAATCAGGGCATGTTGAGTCGCTCACCGCTCGTTTAGGGGCAAGCTACTTCAGAGATACTGAAACTAACCATGATGAGAGTTGGTTAATTGAGGATGAATCCTTCCGTTGTACAGATGTTGGGGCAAGTCATCTGAAGATTGTCTCGTTGCCAGCTGTTTTCTGTTCAGAATAAATTTTCCCAAGAGTCGGATTGGGGCAAGTTGAATTGTACTGGGGCAAGTTGTTCAAATGAGTTTGTTCACCCTAGCAAGAGTTGAGTGTCGGGGAATCGTGTCGTTACCCTGCCAAAACCTGAACCTTCTGAAGAAGTCTTGCTGCCATTGGATTGTTATCCTACAGCCTAACCAGTTACTTGGCTGAACCTTGTAACCGAATCGTTTTGAAGTCCAGTTCTCGTCTGGAAAACCGGAGCTCAGTTCTCGTCTGAAATCCAAACCAGGAACCAGCCTTGTCTGGTCACCTTTTCTTTAACCTATTGTTCAACCAGTTCTCGTCTGGCCAACACAGTTTTAAAGCCCAGTTCTCGTCTGGCAAACCAGAAATCAAGTCCCGTATGATATCCAAAACCCGTAAGTCAGTTCTCGTCTGACAGCCTAACATATGGTGCTATCAGTTCTCGTCTGGTAGTCCACCTTGAATGCTAGTTCTCGTCTAGTATGTTCTCTTCAAATCCATTTTGTTAATAAACCTATCCCTAAACTAGAAAAAGCCTAAATACATTCGGCCCGATGATTCCTAGTGACTCGTATGTTGTCACATTCCCCGACACGAGGCTCGAGTGATCTCAGCTCCATGATTGGTATTCTGTATTCCCTGTGTTGACGTTATTAAATCAGGATTATTATCTCAGCAGAGATGTACAGTTTGAGATTGTTTCCCCTGAGCAGTTTGAGATTGCAGCAAATTGAGATGGCATTGATCCCTTATCAGAGTGAAGTCAAGATTATCCTCAGCAGGGCGAGATTGATATTCCTGGTAGAGTATGGCCATCCCAAGCATTGAACGCTGATTAGCCTGATGTGCTATTTTCCCAAGTGGGTTAAGACTGAAGCCTTCCCTGACCGGCAGATTTGGGCTTATTTCCCCAACAGTGGGACTGATGCAATGTTGTATCCCCACAGAGTCCGAGTTTGACTCCTTTTCCCCCCGAGTCCAGGTCATTGACTCATTCCTCAAGCAGAGGTTGACGGTGATTCCCTCACTGAGTAATCTCTAGACGAATAGATTTTGATGTCAGACAAAGAAGAGTTATTTCTCAGCAGATTGCTTTGTACCCTATAAGGACCTAGGGTGTTCTAAAAAGACCGTTCAGGGTTGTTTTCCTCAGTGAAGTGAGATTTAATTTCAGTGATCGATTGTTATCTTCCGTAGACGCCAGAGGTGTTTCATTGATAGGATCAGTACATCTTCGACAGAGTTGTACAATGAGTAGCTAAGGATTGATATCCCCAGCAGTGTTGATACACAAGTATTCCTCATCAGACTTGATAGTCCAGCAGGTGTTACCCAGAAGGGTCAGTCTCCGTAAGGCGTATGCAAGATTACCCTCAGCAGATCAGGATTGATATCCCCGATAAAGTGCAGCAGTCTCTCCCCGCAGAGTCTGAACGCGAGATCAGGAGCATTGATATGTATCCCCAAGCAGAGATGATTTTCTCCCCCAACCAGAGGTATCCTGAAGGATCACCATCTCCCCAGCTGAGTCAAGCGCCAAAGCGTGTGCTCATCCCCCAGCACCGGGTCACAAGTGCAGGTCTTGTAGGAAACTATTCGTTCACTGAAGTGTGCAGCAATTGATGGTTCAAGACTGAAGTCTCCAGCGGATTGAAATTCCCCAACAGAGTCGTACTCTCCCCCGAAGCCGGATGATTCCTTCTTCTCTAGCGGGATTGAAATTCCCCGCAGAGTCGTACTCTCCCCCGAAGCAGAATGATTTCTTCTTCCTCAGCCGAGTTTGCAGATACCCAAGAGAGCCGAATCCTTGGAAGCTGCTCAGGCCATGATTGGTTTTCCCCAGTGGAGTGTTGAATAGCTGATGCTGTATTTCCCCATCGGAGTCGTCATCTCCAGGAAAGTTTAGTTGCAAAGACCGCGCAGTTTATTTCTGCGATTGATATCGTTTTCCTCAGCAGTTGAGGTTCGTATACCCAGATGAGCAGGTTCAGGTGCTCGTAGAGCTTTATTCCCCTGCATCAGTCAGCTGAAGTTCGTTTCCCCAGGCGGAGTCCAATTGAGATTGGTGTGACTTCTTTCTCCTTGACAGGAGGCTTTTCCCTTCAGCATTTATTTTGCTGATGAGGCCATAGCATTTTGCATGATTGCATATCATCTACCCTAAAACGCGTAGCATTTCCATCGTGTGGAGCATTACGTCATTATCAAAGCATATGCATACGAGACATGAGCCAGGTCGCCACCGTTCTTGTTTGGCAGATGTTCCTCCGCAGAATCGATTGCTCAGGATGATTCCTGACATTCTCCCCAACGAAGCCGCTTGCTCAAGATGATTCTTGAGATCCCCAGTGAAGTCTTCGGTTCAAGATGATTCTTGAATTCCCCAGCAGGGTCGTTTGCTTAAGATGATTCTTAAGATCCCCAGTGCAGTCTCCAGAGTTGGTTGCTCAAGTTGATACTTAGAGTCCCCAGTAAAGGTTGCCTAGGATGATTCCTGAAATCCCCAACAGAGTGTTCGCTCAGGATGATTCCTGAAATCTTCAGCATGGTTATCGGTTCAAGATGATTCTTGAAGTCCCCGACGGAGTTATTTATCCAAGATGATTCTTGAAATCCTCAGCAGAGTTGATTCATCCAGAATGATTTCTGGATCCCCGAAGCGGAGTTACTTGATAGTTCTCCAAAATCCCCAGCGGAGGGGCATTATCCCCAACAGGTTTTTGAACGGCGAAGTTGAAACCTCCCTTGAAGACTCCCTGATTGAAGTCTGACCGTGTTAATGAAGTAGTTCTCTCAGCTGATGCAGAGTGCCTGATGGCAGAGGTTTAGATATTCCCAGTTGGCTCATGATTGACCAAGAATTCTATTCCCGACTTGCTGACGAAGTCCGGCTGATGCCTGACAAGTTCTTTGAATGCCTGATGGCATGATTAACCTGATGGTTGAAGTCCGGCTGATGCCTGACGGTTTTCTTTGAATGCCTGATGGCATGATCAACCTGATGGTTGAAGTCCGGCTGATGCCCGACAAGTTCTTTGAATACCTGATGGCATGATCAACCTGATGGTTGACCTGATGAAGTCCGGCTGATGCCCGACAGTTTTCTTTGAATGCCTGATGGCATGATCAACATGATTGTTGACCCGACGAGTCCCGAGGAATTCTTCTACTGTGACACAGAACGCCTGACGGTGTAATCAACCATGTATTGCCGGTTATCGAGCGACCAGTGACCCCTTGATGAATTGAGGACGAATATCTACAGCAAAATCAGACGATCATCCTGACGAAGATTGAAATCAGACTTTTCCCCGGTTACCATGTGACCAGCTCCCCAGTAAGTTGCCGTGCAACTGTCTTGCTCAGTTTTGAAGATGTTCCTACCAATCAGAGTATCGTTTACCTGTGAGGTTGGCAAATCACCCGTTACCGTGTAACCAGTGATCCCTCGATGATTTGAGGATGCAAGGATATCAGATGAATCAGAGAATCATCCTGAAGGAGGTTCAGATCAGTATTTCTCCAGCTAGTTGTCGTGCAGCTATGATTTCAGTTTCCGAAGGTTTATTCCCATCAGAGTACCGTGTACTTGTGTAGTTGGCAAATTTTCGGGTTCTTTGGTATTCAATCGTCTTCTACCTTTGAATGATTGAAAGCTGTTCGCTCTTCAACCCTTCAGGTCCAAGCCGTTTGAATAGGGGCAGCTGTTGCACCCCAAAATTTGACCAACTACTTATCGCAATTTGGCTCATGTTTCGACTCATTTCATTTTGCATTTGCATACCACGTACATTGCATTTTTTCCAGTCAGGATGACTTTATCGGGATTACAGCCCTCTGATCGCGCTTCAGGCATTTCAGGCCAATACGAGGACGTATTTTGAGAATCGGTGCTCGTCCCGGTGTTTTCAGCTCTCGCTGTTGTTTTTGAGGACATCTCGGTGTCCGGAATTTTTACCGTTTATTTCGATATAGTCGCTAATCGATTTAATCGACTTCCTCGGTATTTTTAGATTTTTCCCTTATTTTCTAGAATTTTTAATAGATTTAATTGACTTTTCTAGGTACTAGTTAGCTTTTTTTAATAGATATTATTTGTTTTTAAATAGTTTAGTTTTATTTTCCTTTTTTAGGAATTTCTTTAATCATTTTTAAATAGATTTTAGAATAAATCATATTTTTTTATATTAAGTAGAGTTTTTTAAATGAGTTTTAATAAATAGTTTCTTTCTTTTAATAAGTTTTTTAAAAATAGAAATTAATAGAAATCTTCTATTTTTGTTTGTATAGGAATTAGTGGAATTAAATAGAAATTATTAGAGTTTTTTTTTCTATTTTTATTAGTTTAGAGATTAATTAGAATTAATAGAAGTTAATAGTTTTTTAGAGTTTAATTAGATGTTAATTCTCTTTTTTAGATTTAATAGAGTTTCTTAGTTTTAATTAGGATTATGATAGTTTTAATTTTCATTTAGGATTTAATTACTGTTTTAATTTTTGTTTAGTCTTAATTGCTTTTAATTAGAGTTAATTGAGTCTTCATTTAGTTAACTGATGTTAATTAGTCATTAATCAGGGTAATTAATCAATCCATTTCGGTGGGCCATGTGTCAAGTTTCTGGAGGCCCACCCCAGAATCAGTCCACGTGTCCTCCTATAAAGTCCCCCACGCGTGCATTCTCGGTCCCACTTCTCTCCACGTTTCTCTTCCTCCCTTCAGCCACGTCTCACTCTCTCCATCCACGTTTCACATCCACACCTCACCACTTCCTTCTGCATGCAGAGCCCACGTGGCTCTCCCTCAATCCTCCACCTCCCTCTGCATGCCACCCCGTGGCACTCCCTCTCTCTTCCCAGCCTCCACGCGTCCCATTCACGCTGCTCCCCACATGCAGCAACGCCACGTGTCCCACTCACTACGCCCTCACCGGAGACCTCGCCGGAGTCCATGCAAACGCCGGAGTTCCTCGCCGGTGAAATCACACGGCGGTCCCCACGGCCGAAACTCCACCAGAAGCTGCATCTCACGCCGGAATCCTCATCCAATCTTCATCAACGTTCATGCGATTTTTCCAGATTCATCAACAATATTCATCAACCTCACCGAACGTTCATCAATCTTCAACCGTTTTCCAGAAGATCTTCAAGATCTTCGTCCAGGTTCAACAATGTTCTTCACCGATTCATCTGGAATTTCCAGAAATCTCTAACACATTCAAGGTCTGGATCATCGTCATCATCACATGTTGGGGAACCTTCGCCCATCTCCATTTCTGAGTTTTCCAGAATGATGATCTTCATCCTTGTTCTTCATGAGCTTTTCCAGAAAACCTTCATCTTCCTCCGAGTTCATCAAGTTCATCGCAAGTTTGTTCACTTTTTTCTAGATTTTTATTGTCGAATCTTTAAACCTTCGTTGAATCTCACAGAACTCCATCGCCAAATTGTCAAGAACCTTCATCCACTCCATCAGATCTTCCTTCAGTTCTTCTTCAAGAAGGTTCGTCCGTTCTTCATTATTTCCCAGATTCTCCAGATTATCTTCATGAATCTTGCAACATGCAACCTCCATCGTCTCCAGATCTAAGATCTTCTTAGATTCATCAGGTAACTTCATGTGTTCATCTGTCAAGAGATCCTTCAAGATCCGGGTTCAAGCGCTCGCAAATCTTCAAATAACATCATAAGGCTTCACCGGTTTTCAACGAACATCTTCGTCATCCTCTAAAGCAATCATCATCCATCAAGATCCGCACATGCGAAGATCTCAGAGGTTCGTCCAAATCTTCATCGAGGGATTCGATGTCTTCAACAACATGAGCCAGGGATCATACGAACTGGGAGTATTGGAGAAGAAAAGATTGAGAGAGGAGACGAGGGTCTGAGAGAGGGGAAGCTGCGCGTGGGATGAACAGTGTCTGAGGGAAAGGAGGAGTCACTTAGGGTTTTGGGTTAGCTGGATCATGCACGACGTGGCCATCCAAGGAACTGGGCTGGGCCCATTGGTTTCCTCTAACACCCCCCGTTCCCACATTCACCCTCCGTTTTTATTTTTGTTGTGGTTTGGTTGATTGGGCTGGGGCCCATACTGATGTGTTATCAGCACCTCCGTTTTTCTTCCAATACCCCCTCCCAGTGTTTCTGTTTATATTCTTAGTGGGCTGGGCCCAGTTCTGCTTTGTTTTTTCCTGGCTCCCACCCCTGGCTGAACCAGTGTACCCCCTTTATGTTCTTTATTATTTTTCATTATTTTCTTAGCTTAGATTTTCTTTAGAAAAAGAATTAAAGAAAAGAATATGTGATATAAAAATATGTAATAGAAAATATAGTGATATAAAAAATGATAGCATTTTGCTATTTTTCTTTTTTAGGATAAAATTTCTCATAGAGTTTATTTTTACACTTTTAGAAGTAGTTTTAAATGTCTATTTGTTAGGGGACTTTTTACACTTTTAGAAGTAGATTTAAATGTCCACTTGTTAGGGGACTATTTTCCACTAGATTTTCCATGTTATATGGATAGGATTTTTTTGGAGTTTATTTTCCTGTACTCAATCATTGAAATTTTCCGAATATTAATAAAATGAGATTTGTGTTGTGGTCCCCGTTCTACCCGTAGTTAGGCCAAACTACAGCTGCTCTGATTTTCTCTGATGAGAATATGTAGGCATAGGATGCGATGTACTAGCGAGCACACTAACAACTAACCTTTTGTTCTCTCGTTGCTGTGCGATCGAGACTTTCCCGCTGACGACTGATGTTATCCTTTTCTCTTGCCCGAGTGCAGTTGAGACCAGACCGTAGTTCTAGTTCCCGTAGGTTCCCATACCTTTAAACCCGACAAACTACGTCTGTTCTACCGCAAACAGGTACGCCTAATACTCCAATGGTCGAGCAGCGTCCACCTAACTGCTAGAATGCGTACGCTAGTATCGTCAACTTAATCTCTCACCCCCGTGTGACCGAGAACACTCTGTCTAGCCGTAGTTAGCCTGAACTACGTCATGCTCTGATTTCTCTGAAGAGAATACGTAGGCCCAAGACGCGGCGTCTTGCCGAGCAACTAACCCGTAGTTTCCCGAACTACGTTGACTCTGATTTCTCGTTCTCTGATGAGAATACGTAGGCATAGAATGCGACGCTCTATCGAGTCAATTTCTTCCCATTTAGATTTAGTAGCCGTAGATGGATTTTTTTTCACCCGTAGACAACCCAAGCAAGCGTGGATCCCGTCGAGTACGACGGACGTGAGGGGTGCTAATACCTTCCCCTTGCGTAACCGACTCCCGAATCCAGACAATGGTTGCGATGACCTTGTCTTACCCTTTTTCGTCAGGTTTCTCCGATCGTTTCATTTCCCGTTCTGAGGGATAAATAACGAAATGTGGCGACTCTTCTGTTCAGCCGGCGCCGATTTTCACAGTAGCGACACCATGTGACTTGGTTTGTCTTCTCTCCATAATAGAGTCGTCATCCTAAAGCAGAAAGTGCACATCTTTTCTAGTTTCCCACTGAGTTTGATCCTCTTGAAAGATTTGTTGCTTTAGTTGTCTTTTCCATTTTTTGGATAAGACAAATCCTCAATTGAGCTTATTCCTAAATGGATGGAGTATTACTTGATCGTTTCTCTTCAGTTATTTCCTGGATTGAACTTTGGTCCTTGGCAATTATGCTTTTGAATGTCTCTAGGTTATTGAACCTAGATTGAGCGTGCATTCATTTTGCACCTTGTCTTCCAGAAAAAATCTATCCCCATTGAAGCTAGAATCCCTTTTCCAACAGTGTGTTATAACATCTTCTTGGAACTTATACCCAGACAACAAGTGGAAGTCTTTTTGAGAAGCTTGTTTTGTTATTTCAACCTTTACAACGATAAATGGCAGTCTCTTTTGAGAAGCTTATCCGTTCTTGGTGGATTTTCAACCTTTTGCAATTACAAATGGCATTCCCCTGGAAGTCTGTCACAAAAGTTTTGTTGAAATCCTTACAAGTGGTTTCTCTTTATTTGAGATATCCCTTTACAAGGATTTTATTACAATTGGTGATGATTCTCCCCAGCAAGTCCACTACTTAATTTGCTTCAACTAAATGGCATCTCTCCGAGAAGTTTGGTGAAGATTCAGACGATCTTTCTCTTTATTTGAGAAGACATGTTCATAAATCAACCAGCTTACATCTCTTTTGAGATCCCCGATGAAGTTCCCTAACCTTCAGTAAGGTTGTGGATCCCCACTGAAATCGCGAATCTCCAATGAAGTTCTAATTCCCTATCAAAGTCCAATTTTCACAGGTATTCCCTTTGTAGCCCAATTGTCATTGGTATCTAATATCTAATTGTTATTGGTATTCAAAAACCAGTTGTTACTGGCTTGCTTGTTTTAAGATCCAATTGTTATTGGTACTCTTGGTCTTTGGTCTCCTTAAGAAGTCTCACGGTTGCAAAAGCACTTTTAGACCATCAAAACAAAAATTCCCATTAAAGCGGAAACTGACAACACTCTCGGACTGATTTGTTGATCATGCATGAGTATCAAGATTGAAGAGAATCTCTGCAATGACCATCATGTTTTACATGTTTATTGGTGTTGAGAATTTGTTCCCCGGTAGAGTTATCTCTTGTTTCCCCATTGGAGTCACCCTATACACCCAGTGATTTACCATGTTTTCATACTTCCCTATTAGAGTAGATGTGTACTCCCTAGTGAATCTTTGGACTCCTTTATTCCCCAGTGATTCCTTATAACTCTTTTTCTCCCCAGCAAAGTGGATATGTTTATCTATTCCCCATGCGTCTCTAAACTCCGTATCTCTCCGCAGAGTCAGCTTTTGCATATCATGGTCATCTGCCATCATGTCATATCATGTGAATTTAGCATTAACCTAGGTTTTTATTATTGACTGTAACCCTCTTTTGATCCCACGTCTAGTTTTTACTGGCATCTTTGTTAAGATCTTTGGTCGTCATCAATTCCCCCCTAAGTCCAGTTGTTATTGGCATCTTTGTTAAGATCTTTAGTCGTCACCAATTCCATGTCCAAGTCCAGTTGCCACCGGCATTTTGTCAAATCTTTGGTTGTCGCCTACCTCCCCGTGAAGTCTAGTTGTCACTAGCATCCGTTGCAAAATCCAATTGTTATTCGTATTAGTAGTCTGGCTGTCACCAGTCACTTCTCCAAAGTCTAGTTGTTACTAGCATCTCCAACGAAAGTCCAATTGTTATTAGCACTCGTTATAAAATTCAATTGTTATTGGTATCTAATGTTTATAACCTTTGAAGTATGGATATCACCAACATCCCATTGAAGTCCAGTAATTACTGGCACCGATCTGTAGAAGTTGGTTGTTACCTTTGCTTGTGGTCTAAGTCCAAAATATTTTGGCATATACATGAGAGTTTAAATACCATGTTTCTTTTTCTGATGTTTCCTGAGGAGCATGTTTGACTTCTTTATGTTAAGGAATTTCTAGCAGCTTGGATGTATTCTAGTTAGGAACTCCAATGTTTTGTTTGATCTCTTATTAGAAAATCACTTCCTTGTTTGGCTTGATCCCTAGTGGAAATCATCCTCCTCTCTGGTTCTATCCCCAGTGGAGATCATTTCTGCTTGTCAATTCTTTTCTAGAGTGTCGCCTGGTCATGTCTGAACCTTTTCTCAACCACTCTAGATTTTCCCTAGTGTTTTGTCTTCTACAATGAGTTTTTACCCATCGTCATTGACATTACTCTTTTCTTTCATCCCTGTATGCATTGTGTATTTATCATTCATCATAAATAAGCATTCTAGAGTTCATTGTATGCCATCATTGTTCCCAATACTATCATAGTTTTCTTTTGTCCATTAGCATAGCATGCCATTGCATATAGGGGCAAAATTTCCGGTTTTTCTATATTTAAATACCTCTCTCCGTGATTTCATGAGGATTGTCATCACTCATGCCATCCAGTAAAGTTATTTAAATAGGTGAAATTGTCATACCCCAAAATTTACCCCTAGATTTTCATTATCATTTGCATAACATTCTAGGTCAACCATTCATGCATAACTAACCAATTATCAAGATATGGTTTTGTTTTGCTTCATCTGTGAATTAGGATTTGCTTCAAGAGGCTCAAGGGATTGATTAGTCAAAGTTTTGTATGGATCATCAATCAATCAAGTTCTTATACACTTAAGATATCTTCCTCCATCAATAATCAAGTGCAATATGACTTCATTACAAGTTCTTCAAGATTCAAATTCATCTGGCCATGAATTAGGGTTTTTCAACCAAAGTCAACTGCACCTTTGACTTTTGATCAAGACATGATCTCAAACATTGGGAAATGATTCAATACACTCTAATACATCCTTAGATCCCATCCATGATGTCCAAATAGCTTAAGAGATGGAAATTATTGAATATCAATGAGTGTATTTTATCTGATACACAAGTCAATCGCTGCAAGGTCAAACCTTTGACTTTAAGTTTTTTGGTCAAATATGAGCCTCACTAGTCAAATTTCATTGGAAATATGTTTGATGGTTGAGTTTGATCAAGAAAAATCAAGATAACTCAAGTTACTTGTAAAAAGGGCAACAAAGGAGAAATTGAATTTTTTTCTAAGTTATGAAAGTACAATGATTTTTGTCCAAATTGCCAAACCCATAATTTCCAATCCAAGCATACATTTTCTTTGCTCTAAATACCAATTTGAAGATCTCATTACATACTACAACTCTTGTCCTTGAGGATGAATTCCCAAAAAATGCATAGATTTCAAGTTATGAGGCCATAAAGTTGGTGTCTCATTCAAATGTGAAGTTCAATACTTAGAACTTTTTTGATGTAAATCTGCCTTATAAAAGTAACCAACTTGAGAGCCATTTTTCATCATAATCCATTTTGATTTAGGGAAAAATTCAAAACATAAAATTTATAGAGCAAGTTTCAAGCTTTCTAAAGAGTCCAAGAACTCATTTTTCCCATGCTTAGGTTAGGAGATTCGAAGGGACAAAGTTGGCCTTTCAAACATGAGCTTTAGGTCATTTTTTATGTTAAGAACTTGAGCAAATCCAATCGAAACCTACTCAATCTTAATTTGTAGACCTTGTTGCTTCTAAATCTACCCTTGATCAGAATTTTGTACTAGTTTTTGAGGTATTACACAAAGATTGGAGCATTTATCCAAAGTTTCATTCCATTTATGGAGGTTTTGGCCATAAAGATCATAATGTCATTCTTTAAGAGTGAATTTATTCATAAAACCAATTTCCCTTAAGACTCCAACTAGTTTATTCTGCAGAAGCAAGACCAAAAAGATTCCAACCACTCAAGATAGCCTTGTACTTTGCATTGGGAATATGAGAGCCATGAAATCACCAAGTTGAAATCCAACCAAACCATGAAACCTCAAGTTACGATTCTGCCTAACCTCATTTCTTCAGCTCTTGCCCTATAACTAGAGGCTTGCTCCTAGCTTCAAAACACAACGAAAACATTATGAAAACACATTTAAGAAAACATCATAGCAGAACTTGCATCATGACCTTCACTTTGAACAAAAAACACCACTTTGCACAAACATATCCAAAATCATTTCCACTTACAAAATCTCCAAACTAACTTCCCAAACACATCATAAAACACCTCATAAAGGTGTTCAAGCCCTCATCTTCCCCAAAACACCTCAGCTCTACAAAGACAACTCTCAATCCACCATATAGTTGACTTTCCGCATTTTTCAACCTAAAACCATATTCTGACCACTTCCAAATCACCTAAGATTTTTAACACCTTCCATAAATCTCCCTTGAACTGTTTCAAGCATTAATTTGTGACAGTAACCTCAGTTTCATACAGTCCAAGTTCCCATTTTGTCATTTTTGCAAAAGGAACCATGGAGAGTATTTAAGGTTGTTTCAAGTCTAAGTAAGCATAACAAAAGTTCCTTGGAGGTTCATTGGAGTTGTCCAGACCTTCATTTCACTTATATAACAAGTTTGAAGAGGATTTGGATTTTTCCTCACAAGGTAAGTTTCTTCCATTTCTGAAACTCAATGATATATGCATTATCTTGATTACATTTGAACTGTAAATATGTTTGGTTTGACATACTAGTTGATTCCCCTTTCTCAATTGATAGAGATCATTGATGTATATGATTTTAGGTTGAGATAACATTTTTAGGGTTCATACGGATTCACATTGATTTTTTGAGTTAGAGGCATAATTAATTCAATTAGATAGTACCATAGAATTCCTCATTGAAAAACAAACATGTTTCAGTTTTATATCTTTTGATTTTATCAAGTATCTAGAGAGTTAGGATTTTTGAATTTTCAAACATGGAAAACTAGCATGAGGTTGAAGAAAATGGGGAGGGGCGCCTTTTTCATTTTCAGAATTTGTTTTAGTATATTATTTATTATGTGGGGGTGATATAATGGATGTATCACCACCCTAGTGGCAATAACGTACATTTTCAAGACTTCTCATGCATAAAGGCGTGGGTTCGAACCAGTGTGAACCACCCTTTTGCTCCTTTTCACATTTTCACTTTGTTCTGCATTCTGGAAGTTTGTTTTAAATATATTATACCGGGTTCGTAATTATTCATATACACACGAGTGACCTGGTGATTTTAATTTCGAGTTGTCAATCTGATTGTCACGGGTTCATATCCATTGGAGACCTCCTCTTATTTTTAGCACTTTGTTTTTTTAAATATTTTTCTTCACAACTTTGATTGTTCGTAACGTGTTGCTCACTTGGTATTTTGGGGCTATTCTTTTTCCTATCTATTCATGATCTTGCACATTTTATGAATACATTTTAAATTTTCACAAAATATTTATTTTTCACACATTTTTGTATAGTTAAAGTAGGCACATATTTTGGGTTTTATCAAGTCTTTAGATGATGTTTTTGACTTATTCCTTGATTCTAATTGTGCATATTGAATCTTGTGAACATAATACACATTGTATAAAGTTTGTGTGAAATTGACAACATGTTTCTTTGATCTTTTCCTAAGTTTTAAGTATTTTAATACTTGCCTTTTCATGTGTAAATGACTTGTTTCTTCCATTTATAGTTGTAAAACTTTTCTTTTAACCTTTGCCTTGGAACTTGTGATTCTTTTATGCATTATTGAAATCTTGAGTGCATGTATGCCCTTGTGATTGCTTACCTTTGACAATGTGTTCATAAATGTTTTAAGCTTTGATAACATGTCTTTACATGATTCCTAACGTGTATGCTTACTAGGTTTAAACCTTTATAATATTTTAACCTTTGAATATGATCACCATGAACCTTAACATGTACCCTTGGTTGTTACCTTGATGTTTCGAAACATGGTTTCAATATTACCCATGTTTAAGTATTGTTATGACTTATCCATGATTGTTTGAAATTGTATCCATGTTTAAGTATTCTTATGACTTATTCATGCTTGTTTGAACTCTTAAATTGTATCCATGTTTAAATATTGTTATGACTTATCCATGATTATTTGAATTTCTAAATTGTACCCATGTTCAAGTGTTGTCATAACTTATCCATGTTTGAATGTTTTAAATTATATTCACGATTAAGTGTTGTTACAATTTTCCCTTGTTTGTTTTGTATTTATGACTAAGTGGTGTTAGTAAACCCTAATCCTTGTCCTAACCTTGAACTTGTAATCTATGATATCATGTTGATGTTTTTATATACATGTTTAATTTGAATCCATACTTGATATTGTTACATCCATGATTGACTTGATTCCTTTTTTACATCCATGATGCTTTAGTCTTGTTATAACTATGTCTCATGTATGCTTAGGTGTTGTATCATCCTTGTTTATATGTGTTTACCTTGGTTGTTACTATGTTTATTTGTGACTTTGTTAAAGTCTTGAATTTTGTTACATATTTGCTCAATGCTGTTACCTTGATCTTTTTTTATATTTTGTCAAGTCTTGTCTTATATGTTGTCACATCTACCTTTGTGTCTTGGTTGTGACCATGTCCATTTGAACTTTGTAAAATCTTGTTTGAGTCCTTGTTTAACATCATGTTTAAATGTTACCCTTGACACTTGTAATTGATATCATGTTTGAATATCATCCTTGTTCATCTCATCCATATTCACTCATATTGCTCATGCTCACTTTAACTTTTTTAAGTTATCCCCAAGTGATGTTAGCTTGTTAGCCTTCATACTTCTTTATTCCCTTTTGTTCCCAAATCCAAAGAAAATGTCTTTTTGTTGACTTCATGTCATAGGTAGCTTAGCCTTACCTTAAACTTCCACTTTGACCTTGTTAGAGTCACCAACCTTTCAACTTAGACTTAGGTTAGAGTTTGCAAACTCTACGCATGTATTACTGTCATGAACACTTGCATTCCCCCATTTAAACCTTGATCAATATCAAGTGTTCTTCACCTTTATTAAATTGAACTAAGATTGCTCTGATTCTATCCTTGTTAGGATATGTAGGCATAAGACTGTGAATTCTTTGGGAGCATACTTAGTAAAACCTTTAGGCCATTCTCCATAGAACATTTCCAATCAATAGAAAACAAACTATAACATAACACAAATAGAACAAGAGGTTCCTAAAGTACTATAGATACTTAGAGTTCTAATACTTTCCCTTAGTATAACTAACACCCGAACCTTTAGGTCTCTTTGTATTATTGTTACGTTGCACAATTAAAGTTTTATTCGATCTTTTCCCTTTCCTTAGGATAAATTAAAGTTAAGTGGTTAACAGTCAATGTTTTTTTTATTCAAGTTAATACAATAGCTTGATATTAAATTCTCACCACAACATAGTACATTAGGGTGCAAGTTTGATGACACTGATGATGAGGTATTAAATGATGGAATTGACAAGGTCTTGGTAGGTGATGACTTCTCGGTAAGTGTAACGATAATGTCGCAATAATAAAAATATCAAACTCACAAGGATTGTGTTTGAACAGAATAATTATTTGTGCAATATTAAATAAAAATAGTAAAAAAAAATGGGGTTTTGCAAGTTTCATTGCAAAAAGAAATTAAACGAGAAAACTAGGCCATGAAAGCGATCAGGTTGTGTTTTAGAATTCCTTTATCCCCTCTTGTTGATGTATGATGCCTTATATGAATTATCTTATCCTTATAATTTTATGGCTAATTAAAAAGACCATTATAGCCAGTCCCCCACGAAATAATTCACTAAAAACTACTCGGAGCTTTCTATCCTTAGTCTGCCAGTGTAAGTAGTGTTAGACAATGTATAGACTGTTAATTCTCGATGCCACTACTCGAGGTCTCTTATCCTTATTCAATCGGCTTAAGTAGAATAGTTTCCCTAGGTCCAATACATAAGCTACAAGTCAGGAATCCCTATGTATCTAACAACATATTAACATAATATCTCAAATAATACGCATTAAGCATAAGAAACAACTGAATAAATTTATAATTCAAAAGGTTCATACAAAGTTAAATCGCCACATAACACCATCAAGATTGAATAAAGTTAACCATAACACAACCTAACCCAGTAGAATTTAGCCACTCATAGTGAAAATTACAATAACAATTAAATAAAAATGTATAGCATGTGAATTCCCTTGAAGGATTGACCTCCAATGGCTTCCAATGCTCTCAAAATCATCCTCTTATGTTGTAAAATTATGCTCACATTGCCAAATTTTATAACCCTTGTAAAAGTGCAGAAAATCCCCTTTTAAAGTTGTTACAACATGTCAGAACGCGTTAGAAAATCCTAGAAAAAGTCATCATTGCGCACATTAAGAAAGCATTGCGCGCGTGATGATTCTTTTACTTCTCTATCGTGCACGTGATAGCATACGATATTGCACACGACTATTCCAATAGCTGCGTGTTTTTCACCATTTTTCACCATAAATTTCACAAAATCTCATTCTTCCATACTTGGCTTTTTCCACTGATTCTTGGGTCTTTCTTCATCATTTTGGCTCCTCTTTTGCTCGTTTTCCCCAATACTTCGACTAATATTATGTAATGACGGACTTTCATCACAACCCCAAACTTGAATCGTTACTTTTCCTCAAGCAACTCACATGCAACTGCATATTTTAACAAACAACAAATCACACAATAATAATTAAACATCGCCATATATTTTTATTTACCTGGCCATTATTCCGGATTCCAACTTCCATTAAGCAAATTCGGAAAATGTCTTCAACCAATGCTAATACTCAACCTATATCTTAGCTCACTTAACTCACTCAATGGATAGGGTTCACACTCAATCAACATGCAAAATCAATTAAACTTAGCTTGGATATGTCCTAATATAGTCAATCATAGAAATCATAACACACATATTTATAGGGCTTTTTCGGTTGTAGCTTGGCTTATGTTAAGGTAGGATATATTTGGGAAAGTAGGGTTAAACCTTTGGAGTTAGGTTCTTAGTTCTTCCTATTTCATCATACCTTTTATTTTTTTTCGTACTAGAGATTTCGATCTTTCTTAAAATATCATTCTTTTTCTTTTTGACATTTATTCATCATCATTTTTTTGAAGTGCCTTTTTCCACTTCTTTTTTCTTGACAAATTTATAATCTTTGGGTCAAATTCTCTAGTACCCCCACCCCAAACTTAAAGTGTTGCTCACTTCCAAGAGCAATCCCAACTTAATCTTTTTAATACATTTAAAGAACTAAACTTCTACCTAACTCCAAAGAAAGGGTTAAATTAAAATGATCTTTCAAGTAGTATGTCTAAGAATTTAAGGCTATGTCACCGAAAGAAAAGCTTAGGATCAAAAGTGTTTAGCAAATGATAGTCCTACTACTAAAGGGTGGTTTGCAAAAGGCCCAGAGTTATATAGAAAAAAATTACCTCCATGTGTATTGATCAATCATGACAACTTAATCAGAAATAAATCAAAGCAGATAAAAGAATAATGCATGGATACACTCTAAGAAAGAAACACAGTCACACATAAGTCTATTAAGAACATGAGATTTTCTTCACAAGGTTCTTCTTTGGTAGCTAAGTCTTATTTTGGTTGGTTTTTGAAATAAAATAAAATTCCTGCAAAACAAAAAGCTAATTAAAAAAATGATGGATTGTCTCCCATCCAGCGCTTCTTTTATGTCAATAGCTTGACGCTCAATCCTTAAAATACGTCAGGCGTAAAAGCTACCCTCATGTCGGTAAAAACTCTTTTGTCCATTCCCTTGTTAACTCTACCACATTTTCCCCTAACTTGTAGCATGCCTCTAGATCCTTCCATGTTGGTTTCCATTCATATGCATTAAACAACACCTTCTCCTTATTAAATTTTAAAATCAATTCCTTGGTTTCCACATCTATCTTTGTTTTTCCAATTGCTAAAAATGGTCGTCCAAGAATCACAGAACCTCCCGCAAAAGCATCTAGTAACATGTGTGTCTAACTCTTTAATCCTTTGATAAAACTTTGCATTTGCTCCATATTATTAAGATTATGGTTGGGGCACCTGCACATCAATAGTCTAAATCTCTCCCATGAGTCATATAAGGTCTCCGCACCTTGTTGCTCAAAGTTCAAAACTTCATCCCTTCTCTCAGTAAACTGGGTGGTGGTAAAAAACTCTTTCCAAGAACTTGTCTTCTATCCCCTTCCATGTTTGAATGGCTCCATTTGGAAGACATAGTAACCAGTCTTTTCCCCTTCCAATAAGCGAGAAACCAAACAATCGCAACTTCACTTGATCGTCCGTGATATTATCTAGCTTGCACATTTAAGCGGTTTCGTAGAAGCGTGCAAGATGAGCCCACAGATCTCTGATAGTGTTCTTGTGGAACTAATTGTCTCTTAGACCTGAAAACAAAGAATTTTTAATATCAAAGTTAACAGGGTTTGCCCGTACAAACCCTCTAGAAACTTGAGTGTCATCGGTCTTTTTCCAGTAATCTTCCATAGTTGGAAGTTATGGAGCATCCATGTTATTGTCGTCTTCCGAATTCGAAGAACATATTGGTGGGTGTACTTTGGGTTGGTCTCCGTCATCCATAATTGCTTCTCTAGCTACTTTTCTAAGGGCACATGTGGTTCTTTTAATTTTTGGATCGAATGGTAGTAAAATGAATTCTGAACTGTGCATACACAAATAGAAAATACCTCAGTAGCAATGTGATAAACAAGAAAACAAACAAAAGCAATAAAAAATAAAATAAAAATAAAATAATAAAAATACGTTGCACAAAGCGTTGCCCTGTTGCAATCAACAGTCCTTGGCAACAGCGCCAAAAACTTGATGACTTCTCAGAAAGTGTACCGATAATATTGCAATAATAAAAATATCTAACCCACAAGGACTGTGTTCGAATAGAATAATTATTTATGCAATATTAAGTAAAAACAGTAAAAAGAGGGGTTTTGCAAGTTTCAATGCAAAAAGTTAAACGAGAAAACTAGGTCATGAAAGTGGTTAGATTGTGTTTTAGAATCCCTTTATCCCCTTTTAAATGATGTAAGATGCCTTGTATGAATTATCTTATCCTTATAATTTTACGGCGAATTAAAAAAATCGTTATAGCCAGTCCCCCATGAAATAACTCATTAATAACTACTCGGAGCTTTCTATCCTTAGTCTGCCAGCATAAGCAGTGTTAGAGGATGTATAAATTGTTAATTCTCTGTGCCACTACTCGAGGTATCTTATCCCTATTCAAACAGCTTAAGTAGAACAATAGCTCTAGGTCCAATACATAGGTTACGGGTCAGGAAAACCTATGTATCTAACAACATATTAATAGAGTGTCTCAAATAATACGCATTAAGCATAAGAAACAACTTAATAAAATTATAATTCCAAAGGTTCATACAAAGTCAAACCGCCATATAATTCCAATTAGATTGAATAAAGCTCATTACAACAGAACCTAACCTAGTAGAATTTAGCGACTCATAGTGAAAATTACAATACCAATTTAATAAAGATTAATAACATGTGAATTCTCTTGAAGGATTGACCCCAATGGCTTCCAATGATCTCAAAATCACCATTTGATGCTGTAAAATTGTGCTCCCAGTGCCAAATTTCGTAACCCTTATAAAAGTGTAGAAAATCCCCTTTTAAAGCTGTCAGAACGGGTCATAACGCGTTAGAAAAAGCCCAGAAAAAGTCATCATCGTGCGCTTGTGAAAGCATCGCGTGCGCAATGATGATTTTGCTTCTCTATCACGTACGCAATGATGATGTGCGTGATTTTTCAAGTTATTGCATTTTTTCACCCTTTTTCACCAAAATTTTCACTAAGTCCAATTCTTCCATACTTGGCTCTTTTCTACTCATTCTTGGGTCTTTCTTCATCATTTTGTCTCCTCTTTTGCTCGTTTTCCCCAATTCTTCGACTGATATTATATAATGATAGACTTTCATCGGTAGGAGTATGAGGGTTTCTTGATAGCCAAAATGATCAACAGGTGGATGAATTTGAAGTGGATGATTCAACTCAAGGTTAAAAAAAAGGAAGAGTGGTAGACCAAAGAAAAAGAAGGCCAAAGGAAGAAAGGTAAAATGGTAGATATGAGTTTTTCAGATTCATATTATATATATCTAAAGAGTCAGAAACTGATAAGGATATGAGTAGTGATTATTTAGATGAAGGTAATAAGGTAAAATACCCATCATTTGTACTGCCTAAGAAGTTTATTGACTATACATGGGAATTAGGTACCATGTTCTCAACAAGGGAGGAGTTTAAAGATGCAATTGCAAATTATGTTGTTAGTAATGGTAAATATTTACACTTTATAAAGAGTGATAAGATAAGGGTTAGAATGGGATATAAAGAAGGGTGTGGATAGGTTGTATTATGTTCCAAATTTGCAAATGAGGATACATGGCAACTGAGAAAACTGAATCACACTCACACATGCAATAAGGAGTTTAATTTAAGATGTTTAACACTAATTCAATTGGTTATGCCTTAAGTTTGCTGAAATTCTTCAAACACATTTGTGATTGTATCTGATTCCTGTCAAACTAACCCATGACTATAATCCCACCCTTTCCTTTCATCCACTAGAACATCTCGACTGATCATAAGTTTATCATCATTTGCTGAATACAACTTATATGCACTAGTTAAATGATAACCTATAAATTTTGTAGCTTGACTTCGATCATTTAGTTTCTTACTCAATTTCTCAGGTACATGCCTAAAACACGTTGATCCAAACACTCTAAGATGACTAACATTCGACTTCACACCTGTCCAAGCCTTATACAGAGTCCTCTCGACTATCTTCTTGGTTGGGCATCTGTTTAGAATGTACACTGTTGTCGAAGCTGATTCACCCTAAAATCTCTTTGGCATATCTTTAGCTTTCAACATGCTCCTTGTCATGTTTAGTATACTGATTCTTCTTCTCAGCTATGCCATTATGCTGAGGTGTATAGGGTTCACTGACCTCATGCTATATACCTACCTCATTTCAAAATATAGAAAATTATCGAGAAGTGTATTCACCAACATCATTAACTCTAATTTTCTTTAACTTGCATCCAGTTTGCTTCTCGAAAAACAATTTGAACTTCTTGAACTATGTGAATACCTCACTATTCCTTTCAATCAGATAAGTCCACATATATCTAGTGATCTCATATATGAAAGTTAGAAAATAATGGTTACGTCCATTCGACTTTAGTTTTAACGGTCCGCATGTAACACCCCGTTTCCCAAAAGCAAAATAAAACAATTAAAATGAACACACATCAGAGTTTTCCCCACAACGGGATGTCACGGTTTCCAAACAAATTCCACAAATCATTTTTCCAAATTAATTTTCAATAAAGTTGCAGCGCAAAATATATATATATATATATATATATATATATATATATATATATATATATATATATATATATATATATATATATATATATATATATATATATATATGTATATATATATATATATATATATATATATATATATATATATATATATATATATATATATATATATATATATATATATATATATATATATATATATATATATATATATATATATATATATATATATATATATATATATACAATCTGTCATAAAACAAAATAACATATATACATCATCCATGTCATCTACATCATCATACGTACAGAAATCGGCCAACTGCCCGAAACATATATAGTATCATCAACAATCATCACTAAACAGGATATGCCACAGGGGCACACAAAATCAACAGTAACCAATAAAACTCCCAAAAAGGCCCCGGTGTTACGTATCAGAGCAGTCCTACGGAGACACCACAATCCAAGCTAGCTAAACACCTGGATTATCTGTACTTCCGAAGAAGCACAGACCACAACAACAGCAAAGGGGGTGAGATTCACGATCAAATAAGAATGGTATAGTTGTACATGAAATAAAAGGCAGAAAATCATATAAGTATCATTTCATATACAACACATCTGGACTCACTGTCCCATCATCAATCTCAACATAAAATCATGCAACACATGCACCCCCACACACAACCCATGAATATGCGGTACTGACTCACAACAACGATGGGCACCGGGCCATCAACCCTCCACTCAGAAGCATACATCAACGATGGGCACTTGGCCATCAACCCTCCTCACAGGGAGCACACCACACTGATGGGCACATGGCCATCACCTTCCTCCATAATGGGAGCACAATAATAATATCGATGGACACCTGGCCATCACGTTCCTCACCGGGAGCATACCACACCGATGGACACCTGACCATCACCTTCCTCCACAATGGGAGCACAATAATAATATCGATGGACACCTGGCCATCACCCTCCTCACAGGGAGCACATCTCCGATGGGCACTGGGCCATCGCCATCCTCATAGGGAGCACAACAACTACATCGATGGACACCTGGCCATCACCCCTCCACTATGGGAGCATCACAACGTAATATGCCATGCATAACCCCAATGCACGCACTCAACACAATCACGCACATAACCAACATATACGGTCCCCTGACAAAAATCACCATATATCACAATCACACACATCATACATCTAGCACACAAGGTGCAATCCGATCCTATCGGTCCACCCCTCATACAACATATAGCACAACGCGCAAAGGTGTACCGATCCTACTGATCCACTCACATCATAAAATACATACATAACAAGCACACGAAGTGCGTCGATCCCACGGATCCGATCACCATATGACATATCACATACAATGCACACAAGGCATATCAGTCCTACTGACACAAATATATCATACACCGAGCCCACACAGTGCACACCTAACACACATAGCACACACACAGTGCACCCGCCTCACATGCACATTTACACATATCCATACTTAACACATAATCCTCCGATTATGTCTACCGCGACAAACGCCGGCCACACATCCCTCATACCCCTCGTCATACTCTTAACCCTCATATAATATCACGACACATTAGGCCAATCACACTCAGCGCCAATAGCTGCACACAGCCCTCAAATTCCAAATTCTGCTACACTCGCTACCTGCTCGCTACACGACCTCCCAGCGAGTGTTTGCTACACGTTCGCCTAGCAAACCCCCTCGCGAACAACACTTCTGAGCTACTGGAAGTGTTCGCTACTACCTCGCTCAGTGAACTTGCTAGCGGGTACACCCAACCAGACACTGCCCAAGCTCGTTAAAGGCTCGCTACGCGAGCCCCTAGCGAAGGGCTAGCGAAAGCCTGCGATTTCAGAAAAATAACTCTGCTGTTCAACAACAGCTGCAACTCCCCTCTCTTCCAATCTCACCAATTTACTCTAAAATCATCTGCCACACATCCTACCGATATCCCACTTAACCAATGCCCAATTCATCCGATAAAATCTCGGTCCTAGCCGAATACCCCAATTATGACTCAGAGTCATTCCAACTCCGAAATCCCCAAACTCATCCAATAACAAATCCTCGAATTCATACAACAATCCCACCATAATATCCATGATCATAACAGATTTAAGCACTTGCAGCAACATAAACTTGTCGTCAAATCATCATCAACATGCAATATATTCATACATGGGGTTAAGGATTCCTCTTCTACCAATTTTCATGTAAAAACCCATTAACCGTTAAATTCCCCCCCCCCCCTACCTCAATTGAAGTTCTGATGTTGATGAAGCACCAAAATCTTCAAGAGTTCTGCTTGCTCTAGCTTGCTTTCATGATCCAGCTTCTCTTTCTCCTTCCGTATTCTTCGTACGCGTTCCTTTCTTTCCTTCCAATTCTAATTTCCACAAATGACAAGCTTGCCCTTAATCCCAATAATTCTCTTTTTAATCCACTTAACTCATAATAATATTAATTCCTCATATTTCTTTTATTCCAAAATCCCAATTAATAATAAACTTTATTCTGATAATATTATTTAATATGATTATAATTAATAATAATATTAATATTAGTAACACCTTACTAATTATCATATTACTATCATTATTAATCATATTTTCGAATATTATGGAACTTACTCCGCAACCAAAAATCCACACAAGCACGCACCAAGAATGAAAATGACACCGAAAATGAAATTAATTAAAATGGGCGTTACAACTCTCCCCCACTTTAATTATTTTCGTCCTCGAAAATACCTGATGGAAATGGCTCTGGATACGCTTCCCGCATCCTGCTTTCCAATTCCCAAGTCACACTGCCACCTGCAGCACCTCCCCAAGCCACTCTCACCAACGATATCTCTTTCCCTCTGAGTCGCTTCATCTTGCGATCCTCGATCCTCAATGGCAACGTCTCCATAGTTAGATTCTCTCTAACTTGGACTTCGTCCCTCTGAATCACATGTGACGGATCGGGTACATACTTCCGAAGTTGTGACACATGAAACACGTCATGCAAGTTCGAAAGCTCCGGCGGCAACGCCACCCTATATGCCACAACACCAATCCTCTGCAAAATCTGATAAGGTCCGATAAACTTCGGATCCAACTTCTTGGACTTCAATGCACGTCCAACACCAGTCACTGGGTTAACCCTTAAAATACATGGTCACCCTCCCTAAATTCCAACTCTTTCCTGCGGTTATCATAATAACTCTTCTGCCGATCCTGAGATGCTTTCATCTTTTCACGAATCATCTGCACTATCTCAGTAGTCTGCTGCACCAACTCTGGCCCCAACACAACACGCTCACCCGACTCATACCAACATAAAGGAGTCCTGCACCTCCTACCATAAAGAGCCTCAAACGGTGCCATCCCAATACTGGAATGGTAACTGTTGTTGTACGTGAACTCAACCAAGGGCACATGAGTATCCTACGTACCACCTTTCTCCAACACACAAGCCCGCAATAAATCTTCCAAAGTCTGAATAGTCCTCTCTGACTGACCATCCGTCTGCGGATGATAAGCTGAACTCAGCTTCAAATCAGTACCCAAAGCCTCTTGCAAACTCTTCCAAAATACAGAAGTGAACCTCAGATCTCTATCCGACACAACGCTCAACGGCACACCATGCAGCTTTACAATCACCCAAATGTAAATCTCTGCAAGATTCTCCAACGGAAAGCTAATACTGATCGGTACAAAGTGTGCAGACTTCGTAAGCCGATCCACAATCACCCAAATGGCATCAAACCCTCTTGCCGTATTCGGCAAACCTGTAACAAAATCCATAGCAATGCAATCCCACTTCCAAACCGGAACCTCTAACGGTTGCATCATTCCAGAAGGTCTCTGATGCTCCACCTTCGCTTTCTGACAAATCAAACAAGCATAAACATAACGAGCAACGTCCTTCTTCATGCGCGACCACCAAAACAACTTTCTCAAGTCCTGATACATCTTTGTAGCTCCTGGATGAACACTCAGGCTACTACGATGTCCCTCGTCCAAAATCGACCTCTTCAGATCATCATTATCCGGCATGCAAATTCTGCCCCAAAACCTCAACACACCTGCATTATCCAATTTGAAATCATTACCGGAGTCACTTTTGGCCTCTCGCATCAAATCCACCAGTTTCACATCCAACTTCTGATGTTCTCTAATCATGTCCAAGAAATCATTCTTCACTTGCATTTTACCCAACAACACACCATCGGTAGTAAATTCACAAACCATACTTAAATCCCAAAACTGCTCAATAAGCTCCATCTCTTTTACCATCAAAGCCGACATATGAATTGTCTTCCTGCTTAGCGCATCCGCAACAACATTCGCTTTCCCCGGGTGATAACTCAAACTGAAATCATAATCTTTCAGAAATTCTAACCATCTTCTCTGTCGCATATTCAACTCCTTCTGATCAAACAGATACTTCAAACTCTTGTGATCACTGAACACCTCAAACCTCGAACCATACAAATAGTGTCTCCAGATCTTCAAAACAAAAACCACCGCACCCAATTCAAGGTCATGAGTGGGATAGTTCCGCTCATGCACCCTCAATTGCCGCGAAGCATAAGCTACCACTTTTCCATCCTGCATAAGAACTCGGCTTAATCCCATCTTAGACGCATCACAATATACCACAAAAGGCTCACTCGGATTCGGTCACACCAAAACCGGTGCTGAAGTCAATCTCTTTTTCAACTCCTCAAAACTCTCTTCACAAGCAGCATCCCAAACAAACACTTGATCTTTCCTCGTCAACTAGGTTAACGGTAAAGCCAATCTAGAAAAGCCTTCAATAAATCTTCGGTAATAACCAGCCAAACCCAAAAAGCTTCTAACCTCTGTTACCGTCTTCGGCGGTTCCCACTGTAACACTGCACTCACCTTAGATGGGTCTACAGAAACACCATCACCAGAAATAACATGGCCCAGAAAACTCACTGTTTTCAACCAGAACTCACACTTCGATAACTTAGCAAACAACTTGTTATCTTTCAACACTTTCAAAGCAATCCTCAAATGTTCCGCATGTTCTTCCTCAGTCTTAGAATATATCAGTATATCATCAATGAACACGACAATAAACTGATCCAAGTAAGAATGGAAGATACGGTTCATATATTCCATAAACACACCCGGCGCATTAGACACTCCAAAAGGCATTACTGCATACTCGTAATATCCATATCGAGTCCTAAACACCGTCTTCTGGATATCACCTTCCTTCACTCTTATTTGATGATAACCCGACCTCAAGTCAATCTTACTAAACACACGAGCTCCCACCAAATGATCCATCAAATCATCAATCCTTGGAAGAGGATATTTGTTCTTGATGGTCACCCTGTTCAACTGATGGTAATCGATGCACAACCGCATGCTACCGTCTTTCTTCTTCAGTAACAATACTGGAGCTCCCCATGGAGACACACTTGGTCTGATAAACTTTCTATCCAGCAACTCTCCAATCTGAGTCTTCAACTCGGCTAGCTCCACTGCCGACATCCTGTACGGCGCCATAGAAATAGGCCTCGTACCAGGAACAAGGTCAATACTAAACTCAACCTCTCTCTTCGGAGGCAACTCTGTAATATCATCCGGGAACAGCTCCGGAAACTCATTCACAACCGCTAACTCATCCAACAATGCCTTGTTGTCAAGAGACAGTGATGCAAATAAAGCAAACACCTGTGCTTCATCTTCCAACAAGGTTCTCAACTCCTTACCGGACAAGGAATCTGCCAACACTTCCTCTTCTGGAGTCAAAAACAATAACACTTTCCAGAAACAATCGATATACACTCGGTTGAACTCCAACCAGTTCATACCAAGTATAACGTCTAAACCACCCAGTGGCAAACAAATCAAATCCACACCGAAGTCTCGGCCACAGATAGTTAGTGGACACTTCAAACACACTAGCGAAGTAGTCACTGAACCAATCGAGGGAGTTTCAATAGTCATCCGCCGCTCAAGAGTAGTCGGCACCAAACCTAACCTCTTCACACAATCAACAGAGGTAAACGAGTGGGTCGCACCCGTATCAATCATAGCAGTCAAAGGAATGTTATTGATAAAACAAGTACCTTTGATCGAACGCTCTCCGTCCGCCGCTTGAGTTCCCACAACCGCAAACACTTTACCAGTAACCTGAGGCGCCTGAGGCCTCCTCAGCTTCTCACAATGCGTGCTAATATGGCCTTTCTCGCCGCAATTATAGCAAGTAGGCATATTAGTCCTACAATCCGCCACCACGTGGCCTGGCTTCCCACACTTGAAGCACTTCTTCGCTTCATGAGGACAATCATTGGCACGATGACCCATGCCACCACACCGGAAACACTTCGTACCAGCAAACGCTCTACCCTCTCTGGGCTTCCTATCAACAGCACCCTTGAACTTCCCCTTACCAGTCGGAACACTGTAAAGAGTACCGCCAAACCTTTGCTTACCCTTACGGTCACTTGCAGCCTTGTAGTGTGCGATCCTCGCACGATTATCATTATCATAGATCCGACTTCTACTCACCAACTCAGGATAGCTCTTGATTTTCTGACACGCGATCCCCATATTGATCTCCGGCCTCAGTTCATTCTCAAATTTCAGACACTTCGAAGTCATAGCCTCGTCAGTATTGTAATGGGGACAATACTGAGCCAATTCCTCAAACTTAGCCGCATACTCGGCCACAGACATACTGCCTTGTTTCAGCTCTAAAAATTCCACCTCTTTAGCACTTTTGATATCTTCTGGAAAATACTTCTCCAGAAATTTGGACCGAACGACCTCCAAAGTAATCGGAGTCCCCGAAGCCTCCATCCTTTGATGACAATTATCCCACCAAGCCTCAGCCTCTCCCTCAAGCATGTGAGTGCCGAACCTCACCTTCTGCTCGTCACTGCACCCCATGGTTCTGAAGATCTTCTCTATTGCCTTCAGCCATTTTTGTGCAGCTACCGGATCCAAAATCCCACCTTCAAACTTTGGTGGCTTGTTGCTCTGGAACTGCGTCAAATCTCTAAATTGAGCCCCCGTAGCCAGATTCTGATTGTCCACCACTTGTGCCATAGCCTGCATCGCCGTAACCAATACCGCGTCATTCCTCCCAGCCATACTGCTCCACAACAACAATCCAGGTTAACAGAAAACAACTACACTCTATCCTATAGACAGACTCAACACACTACACTGGCCGGACGGACCGACCTGCTCTGATACCAACTTGTAACACCCCGTTTCCCAAAAGCAAAATAAAACAATTAAAATGAGCACACATTAGAGTTTTCCCCACAAAGGGATGTCACAGTTTCCAAACAAATTCCATAAATCATTTTTCCAAATTAATTTTCAATAAAGTTGCAGCGGGAATATATATATATATATATATATATATATATATATATATATATATATATATATATATATATATATATATATATATATATATATATATATATATATATATATATATATATATATATATATATATAGTCTGTCATAAATCAAAATAACATATATACATCATCCATGTCATCCACATCATCATACGTACAGAAATCGGCCAACTGCCCAAAACATATATAGTATCATCAACAATCATCACTAAACAGGATACGCCACAAGGTCACACAAAATCAACAGTAACCAATAAAACTCCCAAAAAGGCCCCGGTGTTACGTATCAGAGCAGTCCTACGAAGACACCACAATCCAAGCTAGCTAAACACCTGGATTATCTGTACTTCCGAAAAAGCACAGACCACAACAACAGCAAAGGGGGTGAGATTCACGATCAAATAAGAATGGTATAGTTGTACATGAAATAAAAGGCAGAAAATCATATAAATATCTTTTCATATACAACACATCTGGACTCACTGTCCCATCATCAATCTCAACATAAAATCATGCAACACATGCACCCCCACACACAACCCATGAATATGCAGTACCGACTCACAACAACGATGGGCATCGGGCCATCAACCCTCCACTCAGGAGCACACATCAACGATGGGCACTTGGCCATCAACCCTCCTCACAGGGAGCACACCACACCGATGGAAACCTGGCCATCACCTTCCTTCACAATGGGAGCACAATAATAATATCGATGGACACCTGGCCATCACGTTCCTCCAGGGAGCATACCACACCAATGGACACCTAGCCATCACCTTCCTCCACAATGGGAGCACAATAATAATATCGATGGACACCTGGCCATCACCCTCCTCACAGGGAGCACATCTCTGATGGGCACTGGGCCACCGCCCTCCTCACAGGGAGCACAATAACAATATCGATGGACACCTGGCCATCACCCTTCCACTACGGGAGCATCACAACGTAATATGCCATGCATAACCCCAATGCACGCACTCAACACAATCACGCACATAACCAACATATACGGTCCCCTGACCAAAACTCACCATATATCACAATCACACACATCATACATCTATCACACAAGGTGTAATCCGATCCTATCGATCCACCCCTCACACAACATATAACACAACGCGCAAAGGCGTACCGATCCTACTGATCCACTCACATCATAAAATACATACATAACAAGCACATGAAGTGCGTCGATCCCACGGATCCGATCACCACACGACATATCACATACAATGCACACAAGGCATATCGGTCCTACTGACCCAAATATATCATACACCGAGCCCACACAGTGCACACCAGACACACATAGCACACACACAGTGCACCCGCCTCACATGCACATTCACACATATCCATACTTAACACATAATCCTCCGTTTATGTCTACCGCGACAAACGCCGGCCACACAGCCCTCATACCCCTCGTCATACTCTTAACCCTCATATAATATCACGGCACATCAGGCCAATCGCACTCAGCGCCAACAGCTGCACACAACCCTCAAATTCCAAATTCTGCTACACTCGCTACCTGCTCGCTACACGACCTCCCAACGAGTGTTTGCTATACGTTCGCCTAGCAAACCCCCTCGCGAACAACACTTCTGAGCTACTGGAAGTGTTCGCTACTACCTCGCTCAGCGAACTTGCTAGCGGGTACACCCAACCAGCCACTGCCCAAGCTCACTACACGCTCGCTACGCGAGCCCCTAGTGAAGGGCTAGCGAAAGCCTGTGATTTCAGAAAAATAACTCTGATGTTCAACAACAGTTGCAGCTCCCCTCTCTTCCAATCTCACCAATTTACTCTAAAATCATCGGCCACACATCCTACCGATATCCCACTTAACCAATGCCCAATTCATCCGATAAAATCTCGGTCCTAGCCGAATACCCCAATTCTGACTCAGAGTCATTCCAACTCCGAAATCCCCAAACTCATCCAATAATAAATCCTCGAATTCATACAACAATCCCACCATAATATCCATGATCATAACAGATTTAAGCACATGCAGCAACATAAACTTGTCATCAAATCATCATCAACATGCAATATGTTCATACATGGGGTTAGGGATTCCCTTTCTACCAATTTTCATGTAAAAACCCATTAACCGTTAAATTCTCCCCCTTACCTCAATTGAAGTTCTCATGTTGATGAAGCACCAAAATCTTCATGAGTTCTGCTTGCTCTAGCTTGCTTTCACGATCCAGCTTCTCTTTCTCCTTCCGTGTTCTTCGTACGCGTTCCTTTCTTTCCTTCCAACTCTAATTTCCACAAATGACAAGCTTGCCCTTAATCCCAATAATTCTCTTTTTAATCCACTTAACTCATAATAATATTAATTCCTCATATTTCTTTTATTCCAAAATCCCAATTAATAATAAACTTTATTCTGATAATATTACTTAATATGATTATAATTAATAATAATATTAATATTAGTAACACCTTACTAATTATCATACTACTATCATTATTAATCATATTTTCGAATATTATGGAACTTACTCCGCAACCAAAAATCCACACAAGCACGCACCAAGAATGAAAATGACACCGAAAATGAAATTAATTAAAATGGGCGTTACACCGCACACGTCAGAGTGAACTAGCTTCAAATTTTCTTTTGACCTCGTGGGCAAGTCATGTTTGAATGTTGTCCTAGCCTGCTTTGCTTTGCAATATTCCTCACATAGCTAACTAGGTTCCCTCACCTGAGTTAGGCCATACACCATATTCTTCTGGTTGAGTATACCTAAGCTTCTAAAGTTTAGATGTCCATACAAGTTACGCCATAGCCATTTATTGTACTCTTCTACAGTCGAAGCAAGACACTAGTGATCAACCATGTTGATCTCTACTTTGAAGGTATTGCTATCTGCCAATGGTGCCTTTAGAATCAACCTTTCATCACCATGATACGCCTTCATCCGATTCTTTTCTAACTTCATGTTGTACCCTTTTGTGAGTAATTTTCCTATGCTTACCAAGATACTTATCACATAAGGTACATACAACACATCAATGATACTTTCTTTTTTACCACCCCTTCTGACAATAGAGATATCTCATTTCCTAGACACCCTGATATCTCTGCTCCTCTTGCCTTGACTCATAGACATAAATATGAGATGTTTGCTAATTATGAGAGTCATCTGGTACCGGAGGAGGCACAGACTACCATAGCCCTGAACGTCTAGAGCTACGTCGAGGGGTACATCAGATAGTTCTTTAGGGTGTCACATACGCACATGATGCATGCTACTCCAGGAGATACTAGAGGGGGAGCAGACTCAGCTAGACCATACTGATGATGTCTTGCCTAGGTGTCGTCGCATTGTGGAGATTGCATGGTCAGACATTGATGAAGGTATCTTCCCTGAAGGGTCTGGTGTCAGGCGATTCATGGATGCCATCATAGAGGATGCACATGGGGCACTGTTATACCAGAGACATCGCTGGAGGATGGTGGGATTGAAGGCCGTAGAGGCAGAGCATGCAGAGGAGGTAGCAAAGATGTTATCAGACACACACAATAGTAGTCTATTATTATTTTGCTATAGTACTATACTCTCTACTTTATTTTTACGTTTTTATTACATTTTGGATATCGATTGTACGATATTTTCTACATATATTACTCTTTTACTTTTGTTACACCCAGTGTTAGTCTTTTACTATTTTGTATGTCTATTTTTTTTTGGACCCTGTTTCATACTTAATTTGAAAACAAATACATAACTTTTAGTGAAAAACACTTGTTCTGATACACTTCGGAGATGTATTTCCGGAATATTTGCGGAGATGGAACTCTCGAACAATTCAAATGTAAATGACTTATAACTGACATTTTTTGAATATTTAAAATGGTTTCGGATATGTATCTTTGGAAGCCCGGGTTAGGACTTATCTCACCACTCAAGATATCACCCAAATGATCCAATGCAAACGTACGGTTATATATATATTCACAAATATACATGTATAGGAAAACATACAGAGATATAGCATACAAGCACACGAAGTGGGCTAAACCGTCAATCATATCCCCAGTGAAGTCGCCATTTCTGTTGCAGTGAGAATCAAATATCAAACTATTGATTAATTTGAATCTTAATTCATTGAAATTCTCCTCCGAGCTTTGATTTATCCAAAGGAAAGTTTAAAGAAATAAAAACATTTTGCACGATGTAACAACAACGCTAGAGTTTCGGGGGTCGGGGGTTGGTTATGCCTAGGGTAATTCTCTCATCCTAAACATCTGTAGTACTCTATAGGAACCTTTTGTGTGTATGTATGCTAAGTTATCTAAGTTTTTGTTTTCTAGGGTCATGGGATCAAGGTTAAGGTACAGTTAAAGTAAAGACCTAAGGATAGTTCTAAGTTTGCTCGCAAAGATATCACATCTTATGCCTACGTATCCTTACTAGGATGGAATCAGAGCAACCGTAGTTCTCCTCACTAAGGTTGAGGAATACTTGACTGTGGTGAAGACTCCAAAAGGGAACAAACATAACAATGTTTGTATAGAGTTTGACAAAACTCTCTAGATGTAAGTTTAACACTCAAGGGGATTGACTTTGACAAAAGCCAAGAGGGGAGTAAGTAATCATGACAATGATTCTTACATAGAGTTAACAAACTCTACCTTAAAGTTCTAATTGAAGGATACTCCTAACAAGGCGTAGGTCTTTAGACATAAAGCAAAGTCTAATAGATATAGGTTCTAACTTAACTAAGTTAAAGGACCTAATGACTTGACTAAGTCAAGGGGAGGGGTAATGAGCTATCTATGACAGTGAAGTCAATAGAGAGACTTTCCTTTGGAACAAGGGATAACAAGGCCATTGGATGAGAGCTAACAAGCTACATCACTTGGGGGAACTTTACAAAGTCTAAACACACATATGCAATCATTCAAACATGATGAAGATATAAAGTCATGGTAACAACCAAGAAAGATAAGGGCAAGTTGTGATAACATAAGCAAAGATGATAACAAAGACAACTTGATGAGAACTGACAAGTTCCATCACTGGGGAAACAAACTTGATAAAGATAAAGATAAACAAGTAGGATCAATTAACAAATTGAACACAAAAATCATGGTAACAACCAAGGTTTTATGATTTAACATTACAATGTTTAAAGATCATGAAGGTAACGACCAACCACGGCAAGCATGAAACATGTGTATCAACAACATTTTCATCAATGGTACTAAAAAAACTCATGCAAACAAGTTACAACTTGAATCAAACATGGAATATGAATCAATCAAAGACAAATTTAACACATTTAATCATATTCAAGACATATGGATGACAATCAATCATGGATAGACAAGAAAAGTAACAACAGTTCAAGCATGGATTCAAACTTCACAAAGGGAAATATAAACAAGATTCATGGTAACTTTCAAGGCAAGAAACAACCCTACACATTTTATGGTTCTAACAAGACACATAAGCAAGTAATATGGGGGTGAAGGATCATGTTCATGAGGTTACAACATCAAGAAGCATATCATGGTTCACAAAGAAGTTTCAAGGCATACTTTTCACATTCATCCATTCAAAAAGGAAAGAAATAATCCTAAACATGTTATGGTTCTAACAAGACACATAAACAAGTAAGATGGGGGTGAAAGACTATGTTCATGAGGTTACAACATCAAGAAACATATCATGGTTCACAAAGAAGTTTCAAGGCATACTTTTCTTATTCATGTATTCACAAAGGCAAGTATAATCATGGTAAATCAAAGAGCCGACTGTTTTTAAACATATAATCATGTTATACATTCAACAATGATTTATACAAGATCAGTCTTACAAGAAAAATCAAGTACTATGTCAAGAAAGTTCATGAAAACCAAAGAAAACCTTAAAATGGACCATGTCATTCAAGTGGACAAAAGTGTTTCAAAAATAATTTTTTTTTGAATTATTTATTCACACATTGAAACTATATATATTAAGGAGCATAATGCAAAAAGAGTGGCATCAAAATCATAAAAATCAAAGAAGTTATGCACGTTTGAAAACTAGGCACAAGACTAGGCAAATTAGGGCAAAAGAAGAGTCATAAATCACTCAAAACTTAACCAAATTGGACGAAAAAAAATAAAATTGTGTATTTTTTCCACAAGGAATCCAATGGTGGTTGTGGGTTTCTCAAATCATGCACCATATGAAAAACTCGATAGCATAATTGAAAATGACATGTTATGTGGAAGAGCAATGTGACAGCCCAATGTACACGTTCTAAGCAGCAAGTAATGATTCAAACACATCATATGAAACATATAGATAATTCTTACAAGCATCATACATCAGTAGGCAAGCTAATTCAACAGATGGCCTGTGTAGTGGCAAAAATATCAAGTTTATACAAGAGCAAAGCAACAAACAAAAATGCACCAATTCAACATCAACTAAATGATCACACACATCACATATGACCTATAAATGATGTTTACAAACACCAAACATCTATGCCTAACCAGAATCAACAAGTTGCATATGGAAATGACACTTAAAGTGAGCTAACAAGCCAAACCAAAAGGACAATCATGAATACTCAAGTTTGTGAGCAAGAAATGGTTCAAACATGACCTATAAGACATATCTAGCATGTTTATAATCAGTGTACCTCAAAGAATAGCATGATCTTAAAAGTAGCAAGTTGGAAAAATTACCTCTTGTAGCTTTTTCAAGTCAATGCACCAAATAAGAAAACCAGTTGGTGGATGATGATCCAAGCAACTCCAATATGCTCCAAATAAGGTGTTCAAATGATGAAAACTACTCCAAGATCACTTGCCTTGACAGAATGCCTTCTTATGCAAGAAAACACCCAAAAGCTTCAAAATGAAAATCTAGGAAATGGCGTTACAGAACTTTTGTGATGCCTTGGACAGTTCAAACAACTTATATGGAGAGTGTTTGAAGTGTTAGAAGGTTTGGAAATAGTCAGAATGAGGACTTGGCTTTGAAAGTGCAAAAAGTCAAAGATTTGGTGGTTTGAGTGTTGACTTTGGAATGTGTGGTTTTCTGGTGAATGTGAGGGTTTGGAAAGCTTCAATGCATCATATGTGATGTGTTTGAGGTGTTGGTTCAAGTGTTTGGTGGATGTATTGCGTTGTGGCAAAGCTTTTGCAAAGGCAGATTTTTCTTCACAAGGAAATAACTTCTACCACTTGCAAGAAGATGGTGCTCAGAGAAATGAGAGAGATTCAACTTGGTTTCTAGTTGTTTCTGGTGTTTTTTGGATGTTAAAAGTGTTTTCTATTTATAGGCAATCTTAGAGAATTAGAGGTATGGGAAGATTGTGCCAACTTGCCAAGTTTGCTCTTTTTGGAGGCAAAATGAGCAAATCCAACTTGGGATATCTTTTATGAGCATGAGAAACCTTCCTATGTGTTTCAAAATCATCAATAGCCTGAAAATAGTTGACATGAAGTAAAGGGAAGAGAGTAGCTGATGCAGTAGCTGAGGTGTAGTAGAAAATGCAAAAACTTTCTCTCTCATTGCCACTTGAATCCACTTGCTTGAATAAACAAATCATATAATCCTTTCTCTGGTTTTTGCTTGTGGTAGTCCATTGTAATCTCATCAATTAAGTCCCTAAAAATTAGAGAATGAGTTGAGCAAGTGATTAGAAGAGGTTTGAGTTGTTTATGCATCAAAATGCAAGTGCTGAACTTGGTTTTGTGACATGGAAAACCCCTACCTTGCTCTCTTCGATTCTCCCTAACCACAAAGGCTGTGAAAATTGTCTTGTACTTTTTAAAAATCCTTAAATATGATCTACAATGTTCATGTTTGACCAAAGTTCATATTCAAAAGGGAACTAGGTCAAAAATCTTCATGAAGTTGGCTGCAAAACATGACTTACAAGTCAAGAAACAAGAAAATTTTCTAAGTGTGGAAATCCTTCACAACTTGATAAGCTCATAACTCAAAATATATGCATCTTTGGACATCAACACTCTGTGTAACTTTTGTAGGATTTCTCAAGAGCTTTCTAACCAGCTTTGGACCATTCAATTTGGATGTGTGGTTTGAGAGTTATGACCATTCCAAATAAGCTTCTAATTAGGGTTTTTCATAAACCCTAATTTCTTGATTCACAAGTTATCCATCAATCCTCTATTAAATATTCACCAAACTCACTAGTTAGGCATAACATGATGTTGGAAACCTTGATTGCTTTAATTTGGGGTCAAAAACCTAAAAGTCAAAGAGTTGACTTTCCACACAGACGAACTGAACAATTGAAATCTTCAGGATCGATCCTCAGTGTTCTGGGGTTTTTTGAACCTTTCATACTTCTTGAGGGGACTTCAATAAGTCAGAGAAACATCATGGACCATGGTTCAAGATTTGGAAACCATTTAGACCAAAAGTTAAACTATAGTTGACTTTTTCAATTAGAAACCCTAATCAGGGTTTTGCACAACATTGTTTCAATTATTTTGATAACAACCTCAAATAGCACTTGTTATTGGTAAGATATAAACCTCTTGATGATATGAAGACTCAATATGTAGAAGATCAATCCAAAAACTTGACTGATCATTCCACAAGATTCTTGATTGTTAACAGTGTGAAACCCTAATTCATCTGCATCTTGACAAAGACTAGCTTGAAAGAGGTTAGGGTTAGATAACATATGCTTGATGCACCTATAATGATAATGGAATCTAGGAGTCAAAATTTGGGGTATGACAGCGAGCATACTTAGGACTAACACCTTAGGTCTCTCCCCTTTTCTTTACACCTTTTAGTAGACAACGATAACAGAGTAACACATATAAAACAAGAGGCTCCTGTAGAGTACTACAAATTCTTAGGATGCTAACACCTTCCCTAGGTATAACTAAACCCCAAACCTTAGATCTCCTGCATTGTTTTACAGTGCATTTAGGGTTTTCTTCGATCTTTACCCTTTTCTTTGGATAAATCAAAGCTCGGTGGTGAACTTTAAGATTTGAGATTCAAGTTAATTAATAGCTTGATATCCGATTCTCACAGCAACACATTCAAATCTTAAAATAATAAACTCTCGCTTAATGTACTTAATCTCTACAAATACTTTCTTAATCAATTTAAAATCATAATTCCTATTAATTAATACTTCTAAATATTTTCTTAATTAATTATGAAGGTAGTGGGTTCTTGAGGTCTAGCACTCCCTGGGTCCTTGAATGATCGCTCTCAAGGTACACACTTTGGGTGGTGATCATTTTGATCTTTCATTTCTAAAACACTCAATCCGATTAAAATACCCAACACACCTAATCAAAGTACTCTCATCGAATCAAAATTTTTTCTTAATTAAATTACGAAAGAGCTGAGTTCTTGGGGTCTCGCACTCTTTATATTCTTGAGTGGTCGCTCTTAGGGCACACACCTTGGGTTGTGGGTTGCTCGACCTTTTATTCCTAGAAAACTTACCCTAATTATATGGACAAATATCTTCATTGTCCAACAAACACGATTTCATAATTAATTGAATGAAAAAGGTGTCGTTGGGATCTAGCATCCCAGTAATGCCCCGTTTAATTGGTTGCGAGGCTGACGTCTCGTTTATTGAATAATCGTCATTCTCCCTTAAAATACATAACAAATCTAATCTCATTTTCTCGCCCCCGTGCGTTCGAAACCCTTAAGACACATTCAAATCAAATGATCTTTTCTTGATTAAAATCATTAACACAATTAACCCACACTCAAACAAATTTTGCAAAGAACATTGTTTAGTCCCTTCTTTCACACATATAAACTAGTGCTTCAGCCTCCCCTAGCAAACAAACAATCCAATGTTTAGCAGTTAGAATGCAACCTAAACACTCGTTCGCTTAAAAAACACCAACCAACCAACCATAGTCTTCCGAACTACGATTGCTCTAACTTCCCCATTGTACTATGAGGGTACATAGGCATAGGATTGTGAGATCCTAGCGAGCTATCTTTTTTTTTCTTTTTAACCCAAACCAATCGTAGTCCCGCAAACTACGAAAGCCCTGACTTTCCCATTGCACGAGGAAATACGTAGGAACAAGGGCCTCAATCCTTGGCGAGCACCCCAATAAAACCACCCATTTTTCCCTTTATAAACTACATCGTTTACTCATTATTACCTTAGAAGAAAACCAAACAACCTTAGCTAACTTTTCTCACGAATCAAATCAAGAGGTTCCCGTTGAGTACAATGGACGTAGAGGGTGCTAGTACCTTCCCTCTTGCGTAATCGACTCCCGAACCTAGAGTTTGGTTGCAATGACCATGTTTTTATCTTTTAAAGATTTTATCGATATTTTCCTATTCCTTCCTTGGAATGAATAAAGTTTGATGGCGACTCTATTCGAACATTTTTTTTTGCGTCCATTTCCAGGATCGTATTTTTCAAGGTACGATAGATGACGACTCTGTTGGGGAAATGCATTGCCCTATGCAAGAGAGAGTCAAGCCTAACTTGACTCAATTCGAGAGTACTAACTTCACTTGGTTGTTTTCTTCTTGTTTGTTTCCTCCTTTTGCTTATTTATTTGCTTTTATTGCTTTCTCTTTTATATATTTTTATCGTATTTGTGTGTTGGATTCTGGGATGATATCACAAGTAAGGCTCTATACCTGAGTCTTGGAAAAAGAAGAGGGGACACCTAGTTTATATTTTGGAAGTAATTAGTGTTAGTCCCTAAGGACTCGCTCCTTGTGTGTCTAGCATGAAAGATTCCCATAGAGGAGACCTTTTCGTAGATCTTGTTGTAATGCAGCTAGCCTATCGCACGACTTGACTCATGAAGGGTCTGTGACTCTACGAACCACTCTTAGAACTAATTTCTATCTTGGTGATCGTTTAGTGTTAGTCTCCGAGGACCCGCTCCTCGTGGGCCTAGTATGAGGACTCCGATCAAGAGAGACCTTTTTGTATTACCGTCATAATACATCTAGCCTGTTGCATGACGCTTATGCGATTAGTATTCGTGACCCTGGGAACCTTATCCATTAATGTAAGAGCTATCATGTGAATGGGTTTTTGGGTAAAGAATCTAGAACTATCCTTAAAGCTTGCTTGTTAGGAGGGTGGATAGTTACTTGTGATAACTTGGATCCAACATCATTGCATTCATGATCATTTACATATACTTATGACTTACACAAAAATTTTATTTTTAGTGAAGCATTTATATCTACAGGTTAATTGCATTCACAATAGCCATGAGTTCAGGAAAAAGGAAGACTCTATAATTAAAAGCGGTCATGTCAGATATTAGTATGGTGATGAATTGTTTGAAGCTGATGCCTCCTCTTTTCAAGAAAACTCTGGTGGGAAGATTTGGTCAAGTTCTTGATATCCTTGCCGTAAAAGTTCAAGTTCCCGCCGTCACAGCCCTAGCACAACCCTATGACCCAACAATGAGAAGTTTTCTGTTCCAAGATTTCTACTTGACTCCTGTCATTAAAGAATTTGAAGGATTTTTGGGTTTCTCCATAAAGGGCAGGGCACCGTACACCATAATTATTCAGACACCCGAGGTAGAAGAACTAGCCAGAGCCCTCCCAATTCCTATTTCAATGGCCAAGCTGGTTGGAAAAACAGAGAAGATTTCTTTGGTTTCCGAAGAACTTTTCTAGAAAAAGAAGTGGTAATGTTGTTGAAGAATAAGCAATGGGATGCTCTGGTGAACGTATTGGATCTCCTCATATATGGGCTAATACTTTTTCCCACTTTTGAAGAATTCGTTGACTCTGCTGCTGTCAATGTGTTTCAGACAGTTTGGAAGAAAGGACAAAGCCCAGTGTACCCACTCTTAGCTGACATCTTCTATAACTTACATCTTCACCATGAAAGAAAGGGTTAAATGTTGACATTCTCCCTTCCTCTCGTCTACAAGTGGCTTACTTCTCATGAGTTCAAGCGCCACACCATCATCCTTGATCTAAATAGTGAGGAATGGGCTCAACTGCTAGTGTGTCTCTCTGAAAGGAATATCACATGGTATCCCAACAAGGTAGAAGTTAATGAGATCATTATGAGTTGTGGAAGCCTCTTCAATGTGCCATTGATTGGGTCAAAAGGTTGTATAAGATACAATCCTATACTAGCTATACGACAGTTTGAATACCCTATGTTGGGGAAGCCTAAAGACAAATATTTGGAAGAAATGGTTCTTCATGACAGGGGTATTAAAGATCCTTCACTCCTTCATAAGATTGTACGCTTCTGGCAGAAGGTTCATACCAAGGGGTCCGAGTTGAGGAAAAGGGATGGTGTACCTAGAATGCAGTATCAACCATGGATTTTGGAGAGAGCTAAGATGGTCAAGCTCCCTTTCTCCATTGAGGCTCCTCCTAGACCTGCCACTCCACAACCTGTGTCCGTGTAACTCGAAGAAGTTGAAGAACTTAGAGCTAAAATAACACAACTCGGAAAGGAAAATAAGGATTTACAATCAAAGATTTAAGATATAACCAATGATAAAAATGATATGAAGTATGAGCTTGAGCAAAGGAAGAATCAGCTTGAAGCAATTGAGGGAAAGGTTGACAAAGAGGAAAGAAAGTGAAAGAAGACCAAGGTGTGTATCGATCAAGCTGATAGTCACTTGGGATCTCTTAAAGTGCAGTTGGACTATACTCAAGGAAAATGGTGGGAAAATCAGCATTGGTATCATCTTGCAACCAAAAAGAACCAAGAGCTCAGAAAGGAACTAGAAGCAGAGATCAACGAGCTTAGTGCTGCTTTACGTTTGTCTAGAGCTAGTGAAGAGAGAGAGTGTCAACTTAAGGAGAATTCCATAAGAGCTTCCTGGGTTAGGCCAACTGATTGGAATGCGATATGTATGGAATTGGATAACGCCAAGGGGCTTGCCGAAAATCAGAAAAACTAGATAATGTCTATTCTAGAGGACAAGACCATATGGTTAGTGAAAAGGGAGAAAATTTCTCGCGATTATGAAGGTTATGAGCAATCAATCCACCTTATGAGGAATAACCGAGACATGTACCGCAATAAGCTTAATGGGTTGGCGGAATTTTGTAACTGGATGACCAAGGATTTGATTTGGAAACATAAGATGCCTTAGAAGTAATGGATGACTCTACCCCTCTGGCCATCTGCGAATTCCTTTACCTCTACAAGGATATGCTAAAAAGGTTTAAGGAAGATCTCAAAGAACGTGAAGCGCGAAGGACCTCAGCTTGAAGATAATTTCCCTATTTTTCTTTGTTGTTTTTGTTGTTGAATTTAGTATTTGGCTTATATTGGCTTGTACTTTTTCACTTTGGCACTATGTAATGGATTAATGTGAATGAATGAAAGTTCAACCTTCCTTTATTTTCTTACCGTCATGTTATTTCGAATGGTTGTTAATAACCACCTTTATAAATGTTTCCCTGGAAGTAAAAAAGAAAACATAAACATAAGCATAAGCATTTCGCATCCACATCCAATATACCACTCATAAACTCTACCCTTTCTCCTTCAGAAAAAGCTGACTACTCGGCACCGGTACGAGACTCGATGTAACTTCAAGATGACGCTGGAGCAAATTGAAGAAACTCAGAACACGATGAGGAATCACATTAACTAGCTTAGAGCCAAAATGGATCAATTTTTGGAAACTATAATGATGTTAGCTCAAAAGGAGAACAATGCTGAAATTGTGGCTGATGCCAAAAAGCTCGCCGACAAGGTGGGAACTTCTGGAGCAACTAAGGAAATGCCTCCCCTATTCATGTGGATTTTTCGGAGCATTCTATCACAGCTGCTCGACATGGATCTGAAATGGATATGGACGAGTAGTGTGATGCTTTCATCCAACCACTACCTCCTCAACCTAGCGTGGAAATCGTATCCGACCCATCTGCTGATAGATTATGCACATTGGTAAAAAGTTTAAGTCTCTAGAGGTGCAAACTACTCCAGGCTTGGATGCTGTGGATATGTGTTTAGTTCCTGGACTTGTGATCCCCAAAAATTTCAAAGTCCCAGATTTGATAAGTACAAGGGAATCAGCTGTCCCAAAACTCACCTACGAGCATACTATCGCAAGATGGCCACTCATATTGACAATGACCTACTCCTAATTCATTACTTCCAAGATATCCTCAGTGGGGCATCGTTGGAGCGGTATATGCAATTGGAAAAGGGGCAGGTCGGTACTTGGAGAGATCTTGCTGAGGCGTTCCTTAAACATTATCAATACAACACTGATTTGTCGCCGAATCGCACTTAATTGCAGGACACGACTCAACACAAAAATGAGTCATTCAAGGAATATGATCAAAGGTGGATGGAGCTGGCTGCCCATGTTCAACCACCTCTATTGAATAAGGAGTTGATGAACATGTTTATGGGGACCCTGAAGTCTCAATATTTGGATCGTATGTTGGGATTTAGCTTCCCAAATTTTGTTGAAATTGTGTCTCTGGGAGAAAGAATTGAAAGTCAGCTAAGGAAGAACAAGGTTGCTGTTGCCATTACTAGTGGAGGAAAATAACCTTTTGTAAAGATAAAGGAGGAAAAGACTAATGCCATTATGAGAGGACGAAGGGATCGAGTCCTAATGTATATTCTGTATCAACAGGTGGCTATGGTTACACAAGCTCCACGTTAACAACTTGCCCAACAACAGGCATATATGCAGCCAAATAATCAAAATGTTCCTCCCCCGTAATATCAAAATGCTCCAGCCCAACGACAACAAAGACCAAGAGCTCCAAGGAGGCATATTGATCCTGTGCCAATGCCGTATATCCAAATTTTTTCTCAACTGTATCAGAGTGGGCATTTGACACTCAGAGATTTGAGGCCAACAGCTTTCGCACATCCTCCAGGATATGATGCCAATACTCGTTGCGAGTTTCATAAAGGGGCTCCTGGACATTCAATAGACAATTTTTACGTATTCCAGAACATAGTTCAAGACTTGGTTGAGTCCAAGGATCTTACTTTTACCCCTCGAGGCACAAATGTTAAGACCAACCCCGTGCCCACACATGGGGGTCTATTTGTTAATGTTGTGGAAGAAAGAAATGAGCAAAGATTAATTACAACGGTCAAAGATATCCGTACTCCTATGGAAGTTATAGGGGAACAATTGAAGAAACGTGGACTGATTCCTCCAAATGAAATTGCTGATTTGACTGATGAACTGGTTAAGAAGCATTTATAGAAGTTCTTAGATCAAGGTGTGATTCAGGTAGAACATTGTGATAGAAGAGATCAAAGTGTGGCTATTATTGAACTCCAGTATGATGAGACCAAAGTTCTTCCACAAAGATAAGTTCGTTATGCTCTAATAGTTATCCATAAGATTAATCTAAAGTTTTCTAATAAAGACCAGTTCGTCCGGCACCCGTGGTTATTTAGTTTGATGAGGCTGATGTTAGCAAACAAAGACAAGTGCGCCTTGCTTTGATAACTATTAAATATTTTGTTAATGTTCCTGAGCCTGAAGTTTGTAAACAAGGGCCAGGGAAGGTGGTCATTGAATATCATGGGGCTAAGTGTAATGTTGCAGTAGGACCAAGCGGAATGACCCGTAGCGGTCGAATCATTTTAGCAAAACCTGTGGATGTGCCAACCAATGATAAAGGGAAGGCGATTTCTACGCCAGTTGTAATTCCAAATACTGAACTGCATGTGGAACTGTCATCTCCAAAGGAAGCATTCACATAGAAGGAGGCTGAAGAGTTTTTGAAGATTATTAAGAAAAGCAACTACAAGGTGGTCGACCAACTAAATCAAACTCCTACCAAAATATCTATGCTCACCTTATTGCTCAATTCTGATGCACATAGATCATCTTTGTTGAAGGTGTTAAGAACTATACATGTTACCAAGGATATCACTATGGCCTAGTTTGACGATGTGATAGCTAGTGTAACCACTAGTAACTTCTTTAGATTTAATGATGATGATATGATTGCTGAGAAGAGGAATCACAATAAGGCTCTTTACATTTCCATAAGGTGTAAAGACACTTTGATATAAAGATTTTTAGTGGACACATGCTCCTCCTTGAATGTGCTCCCTAAGACAACTCTGAAAAAGGTGCCTATAAGAGGGGTTAGTATGAAGCCAAGCACTCTGATAGTGAAGGCATTCAATGGCTCGAGGTGAGCAACAACAGGTGAAGTGGATTTACCAATTAAGTTTGGACCACCTATATTTACCATTACTTTTCAAGTAATGGATATTTACCCTAGATACAGTTGCCTATTGGGAAGAACCTGAATTCATTCTGCAGGGGCCGTCACTTCTACTCTCCATCAAAAGTTGAAATTCATCAACAATGATAATATGGTTTTGATTGGAGGGGAAGAATACATTCTAGTAAGCCACCTAACCTCTTTCTGCTATATTGATGTTGAGGGTGAAATGGTCGAAACACCTTTTCAATCTTTTGAAGTGGTAATTGTACTAGCAGTGCAGCGAGTGCCAAAATGTCATGAGGCGAGATCATCAATGGCCTCATACGACGAAGATAAAACAGGGATTGAAGGAAGAAATGCCCAAGGATGGGGCAAGTTGGTTGAGGTTACTGAGATGTTTGATAAGTTTGGGCTAGGGTATCATCCGACTTCTAGCAGAACAATGATCCCATACAACAAAGAGTAGATCCCTTATGCGAGGGAAATTTTCACAAGTGCTGGACACTTCTTCTATCACACAAGGACGATGATTATTAAAGACAACATTGGTGATGATGAGGCTTCTGCAAGCTAGATCCGACAACCAAGGCCTGATGAAGAACTCAAAAATTGGAAGACCATTGAAGTCCCTCAGTTCTTCCCGCACCAAATGTAATTTTACCTTTTATCAAAAACCCTACGCTATGCCTAAGGTGTAGTGGAGCACTGTATGGGCCACCTAATGTTTTAAACTATGATTATCATTAATAAATATTAGTTTGCATTCAATTTTTGCACATTTTCTTTTTCTTTTACTTTTTGCAATAAATGGCAATATTTTCATGCACACACTTCCTAAATAAGCTGCATAAATCATAACATGCAGAAACACTACCGAGGTCCTTGACAATAACGCTTCTATGGGCCTATATGATTTTGATTGCCCAATCTACCAAGCTAAAGAGGAAGGCGAGGAAGATTGTGAACTCCCCAATGAGTTGGCAAGGTTGCTCAAGCAAGAAGAAAAAGTCATTATGCTGCATAAAGAAGACGTCGAAGTCATCAACCTGGACACTAAGCAAGATAGAAGAGAGATGAAGATCAGAGAATCTCTTCAAGCTGCAATCAAGACCAAGTTGATAGAACTTCTCCACGAGTACGCTGACGTATTCGCCTGGTCACACCAAGATATGCCTGATAAAGCATGTGACATTTGCATGATTGGGAAGCAAAGTATGTTACCTTTTGTGAAAAATCTGTCAACGAGAGCTAAGCATGTACTGAATATAGTTTCATCTGACATTTGTGGTCCTTTTGAAGCTTTTTCTTGTGGAGGAAGCAAGTACTTGATCTCATTTATAGATGAATTTCGTAGAATGTTGTGGGTGTACCTGATAAATAACAAAGGTGAAGCTTTAAACATGTTCAAAAGGTTTAAGGCTATGGTTGAAAAAATAGAGTGAAAGATTGATTAAGATACTCAAGACTGATGGAGGAGGGGAATACAATTCCCATGAATGCAAGAAATTTTGTCATGAAAGTGGAATCTTGCATGATGTAACTCTCCCTACACACCTCAACACAATGGTATGGATGAAAGAAGGAATAAAAGCTTGGTTGAAATGGCTAGGCGTATGCTGAAACAAAAGTTATTGCCTCATAAATTTTGGGGTGAAGCAGTGTCTACTGCTGCTTATGTTCTAAATAGATGTCCTACAAAGAATTTAAAGAATAAAGTGCCAGAAGAATGTTGGTCAGGAAGCAAGCCTTGCATCACTCATCTCAAGGTATTTGGATCATTATGCTATAGGCATGTGCCAGATGAAAGAAGAACTAAACTTGATGATAAAAATGAACCTATGACCTTAGTTGGTTACCATCCAACTAGAGCATATAGGTTATATAATCCAGTTACTAAGAAATTGGTGGTTAGTAGAGACGTAATCATCAGAGAAGCAAAATCCTAGGATTGACACCATGGTGGAGAAAGAACAAGAGCGGCTCCAATGCAGGTTCCAATGCAGTTTGATTCTGATGAAGTAAATCCACTCTTAGCTGAGAATCCAGTTGATGCAGTGAGTTCTACTAAAGGGAAAGGCCAACCAGAAACATACATATACCTACAAGGTTGAATGATTATGAAATTGTGCCTGACAATTCAATGGATGAGGAAGGAGAAATAATATACTTGACAATGTTAGCAGGTGCAGAACTATTGAATTATCAGAAAGCAATGCAAGACAAAGTGTGATAAGAAGAAATGAAGGCGAAACTCAGTTCAATTGAAAAATGTGGCACATGGAAATTGACTCAACTACCAGAAAAAAAGAAGTCAATTAATGTGAAGTGGATTTTCAAAGTAAAGACGAGTCTAGAGGGAACAATAGTGAAGCATAAAGTAAGACTTGTAGCAAAGGGTTTCCTTCAAAGACAAGGTATGGATTACTCTGAGGTATTTGCACTAGTTACGAGACATGAGACTATAAGACTTGTAATCATTTTCCACAAAACCAATATAAAACGCCCGTAGTTACTTAAATCGTACGATTATAACTTTATTAAATTTACAATCCTTGTAGAGATGATCCTTATTTTATTACTTCGACCATATTAGTACACTTGCTAAAATATCCATCATTGAACAAGGAGAATATTTCTGTTTTACTGCTATTTATGTTAGACTTCAACATGAAGATTATTGTCGCCTCTTAAGGCAATGCGAATATGTTGGGCTTCCACAAGAAGACCATTGACTACCTCTTAAAGCAATAAAAATATGGTGGACTTCTACAGGAAGATCCTTGCCGCCCTCAAAGGTAATACACATGGGTTATACAATATAGTTTACCTTATCTAAATGCCTTACCTAAGGGACTTAGAATTCCCTAAGATAAGGCCTAACCTAAGGTCTGGCATAAGGGACTTGACCAAAGTCTGGGCCAATATACTTAACTTAAAAGCGATGTCTGAGGGTCTTAACCATAGTCTTGCACAAGAGACTTAATGCCCTTCCTGAGAAACTTAGAGTATCATTAAATAGACTCAATGTATAATCTCGCCTGAGGGACTTAGAGCCCCACGAAACTGGCTCATATAAATGCCTCTCTTTAGGGACTTAGAATCCCCTCAAACAAGGTCCAACCTAAGGTCTCGCATAAGGGTCTAGACCAAAGTATGGCCTGAGGGTTTCAACCGAAGTCTTTCTTGAGTGGCTTAATGCCCCGCCTGCGAGACTTAGAATCTCATCAAACATGCTCAATGTATAATCCCTATTGTAGGACTTAGAGTCCCATCAAGTAGGTTCATATAAACACCTCTTCTAAGAGACTTAGAATCCCTTCAGATAAGGTGCAACCTGAGGTCTTGCCTTAGGGACTTGGTGAAATTATGGTCCGAGAGACTTGACTTAAAAGTCTTGCCCGAGGGTCTTGACCAAAGTCTTTCCTGAGATAATTAACACCACACCTAAGAGACTAAGAGTCTCATCAAACAGTCTCAATGTATAATCTCGTTTAGGGGATTTATAGTCCCACTGAACAAGCTCATTTAAACAAATCACATGAAGGACTTATAATCATCTTATACAATGCCCAACCTAAGTTTCTTAACCAAAGTCTAACCCGACAGACTTAACTTGAAAATGTTGCTTGAGGGTCTCAGTTAAAGTTTTGCCCGATAGATTTAATGTCCTGCTAGAGAGGCTTAGAGTCTCATCAGGCAGGCTCAATGTATAATCTCGCAAAGAGGGACTTAGAGTCCCATCAAATAGGCTCATATAAGTGCCTCGTTTGAGGTTCTTAAAATATCCTTAGATAAGGCCCAACCTAAGATCTAGCCTAAGGGACTTAACCAAAGTCTGGATTGAGAGTCTTAACTTAAAAGTATTGCTAGAGGGTTTTGACCAAAGTCTTGCACGAGAGACTTAATGTCCCTCTTGAGAGACTTGGAGTCTCATCAGGTAGACCCGTCATATAATCTCACCTGAGGGACTTAGAGTCCCATTGAACAGGCTCATCTAAATGCCTCGTTGAGGGATTTAGAATCTTCGCAAACAAGGTCCAACCTAAGGTCCAGTCTAAGGGACTTGACCTAAGTTTGGTCCAAGAGACTTAACTCGAAAGTCTTGCCTGAGGGTCTCGACTAAAGTCTTACCCGAGAGACTTAACGAATTCCCTAAAGGACTAGGAAGAAATTAAAGCACTTCTCCCTTTATCAAACTCTTGTGCTTGTGGGATTATGTAATGATATATTTGTAAAGAACCACTAAGGGAGAGGAGATTATGGCCTTAGTAAGGTGCAAAACTCTTCTACCACCCACAATGAGGCAACCTTAAACACTCCCCACTTGCCCCATCTTCGGAAACATTGGAAAAGACATGTCTTGTTCAAAGGGAATCTAGATTATAGAGACTAAACCACGTCTTCCTAGGAAGTAGGGATTCAGCGGTCCACTATTGTAATTAGGTGGGCAGTTATCATTCATGAGAACCCCTA